>OY856414.1:358538900-359957400 GCA_963693085.1 Alisma plantago-aquatica
CAATCCGAGGCCTCAAATACTGAGATGTTACAATCTCCCCCACTTAGATGCAGACCCACAATGGCCCATGGAGTCTCAACTATAAGGCCTCATAAAGTCTCAACTATAAGGCCTCATAATCTCTTCCCCATTTTAGTGCAGACCTACAATGGCCCATGGGCACCCAGCTCCCGATCACAGAATACCAACACAAGGGTGGCTACGTCAACCATGAAAAACCTTTCCTACATGCCTGGACCGCACGGCTCAAGACTGGGATGCCATGCCCATGTGGGCCCCACCTACTAGAGGGGAATTGGCTATGATACCAAATGTAATGACCTCGCCTCCCGATAACCCCCAATTAAGGGAGACCAAGAGGTCAGAGCTGTTATCCCAATTTCCGGATCAAAGGTTCTACCAATAATCAATAATAATTATCAAATTCTACCAAACTATACTGAAAGGCTATAATACAATAAACGTTTTGCATACCTTTTTAAAAACTTGGAGTTCTAAACTTCTATCCACATACAGAAACTATTTTAACGAATCCTCCTTGCACTTTAATTCATGTATTCACAATATGCAAATTTACTATTTGTCCTTTTCAAGGTTGCACCTAAAACGCTGACAACCAAAACGTAGGTCATCATAAATGAGTATGCCGGTATGTGGGGGAAATAATAATCATGCACTGTAACAATATATTGCAGTCAATTATAATTTAACAAACAACTTTATGTTTTAAACATATACCCTAACCTCTGCGCTGTCCCTACAATGGACCTGGATACTACCTCTCATATGGTAGATCCCAACTGACCCCCATGATCCTACCTAATAGGTATATCAATACCTAGGGTCGAAGAGTCGCATGGCACTACCCATAGGTAGCCCAATCACTAACTCATGATATGCTAAAGAGTCACATGACACTACCCATAGGTAGCCTAATCCCTGACTCATGATAACCTGATGGTCCTACCTAATCGGTAGACCATGTACTAGGTCATCCTTTTCATCATTAGCAAATCCATAGAGGAGGACCAAGATCTGAGCTATTCATGTATACATATTTATGGTGTTAATCATAGTCACTTTATAGTTGCATGAAATAAAAGTCATCCAAGTAGTTATTTTCAGGAAACTGATAAAATATCTGAGAATTTCCATGAAACTAAAGTGATTAACCATAAGTGTAACCACATACCTGATCCAGAGCAACTTGATGTCCAAGCAATGATATTCAAGAACAATCAAACAAGCAATCAACAATATCCTGAAATTAATGCATAACATCCAAGTGTCAGTGTTTTATCCAAAACATCCTCAAGATCGACTTGGATCCCACCTTAGGATTTTTAGGCCAACTTTAGGGTTTTATTAGGGTTTTAGTCCCCATAATGCATTTATCACTTTTAATGTCTTTTTAATTCACAAAACCTAATTTCAACATCATGGGCATACTTGAATGTCAATTAAGTCTAATATATCTCTTTTACACTAAAACTACCATCTTTATCCTTTTAAGTCATGTCAAGATCATTAGACCCAATTATCGTCTTTGGTTTCTTTCGAATTGACAACTCACATTTCATTATAGTCTAATTCACATATGAACTCTATTTATCACTAATTTCACATTAATCCACTAGAAAACCCTAATTACCAAATTAAGGGTATTTATCCACATTTAGGAACTTTTATTCTTAAAATAGCTTAGAATCATCAAATATCAGTTCTATTCATGGATTCAAACAATTAAAGACATTAAGAATCATAATTACTAACATTAGGGTTTCAAGGCCCATTAAAGCTTATTTAAATACATGGAACCCTAAATTAAACCAACTATGCATAAAGATCATCCTTTTGGATATAATTTGTCATTTTTATTAACAATAGGTTAATATCAACTTTAAACCTCCATATAACCCTTCCCAAATCACTAATCATCAAATATTAGGGGTTTTCCATTAATTAAACCATTAAAGATAGCATCTTTGCATACTTTTTGAATTTCGAGCAGAATTAGGCTTCAAATATAATTTCTTTGTGTTCCTCTCATTCTTAGGATCAATTTTCATATGTTACTTGCTATCATCGGAGTTACAGATAATTAACTACGAATTTGTGAAGAAATCACCTTTAGGGCCAATCATAGGGTGCCACGTCAGTGCTCGTCTACACGCGAACAGTTCTCTTGGATGTTGTGAAAAGACATTGTTGTCCCTTGATCTAAAGCATGCACCAAGGGGAAATTGATTCCTTTACCACTGACTCGTATTCCTTATCTAGCTCTCATGAGCCACGCCACGCCACATAGTTCCAGGCCACGATCAACGTACAGGTTGACTTGGAGCCCTAGGTCGTGGGAGAGGCTACTAAGGATACCAAAAGGCTCGTCGGACTTCGTCGAAGACATTGGTAGTCTCATCCCCACTCGAGTCATTCAAAGTCGACGGGATGGCCAGGAGGTTCCTTGGCCATGACGCCATGGCAGGGAGAGGGTAAACACATGACTAGGTGCAAAAATTGAATCGTGGATTATACTGCGGACTCCGCCAAAGTCCTAAGGGCGTGGTTACCTTGTTAAAGGGAGACCTGTACCCCCTTATATAGATCTGGGTCAGTGGTCAATGCTAATATTTTAGGGAAATCTTCCCTAGTCCTCCTCAGGTCGGGAAACCTGATATGATCGGGTCCGAAATCTTCTCTCTAAATCATTGGGAGGATTTCCAAAACCACACACTAGCTAGATTATTAGAGAATCCAGATCGGATCAAACTCCTACTGCTCTTAGTCTTACCTGAGGTAGAAGATAACCCAGGAGCCCTTGGATATTAATCCAACAGCTGTTGTGTGGTGCGCCTGATCCTTATATGGATTTTATATATCAATTTAATCGAGAAAATAAACGTGACATCATTAGCTATCCTTCCCACTTTAGGAAACTTATAAAATTTATATCTCCTAAACCACATGTCCAATTAATGCCAAATTTTAAGGGAAAGTCTATAATGACTTAAGTTACTTGTGTTCCAAGCTTGGGACTCAAACTCGAAAATATTAGGGACTTTTCTTCATAAGCAAGTAAATGTTTAATAAAACTCATTTAAGCATATTTTCTCTCTCATAATATTTTATCTTCTTAATTATGATTCCTTTTTCCATTAGAAACCATGTGACCACAAAATATTTTCCAAGATGGAGTCGTTATCCATATTTCCACATATTTCTTGTAATATTATCATTATCTCACATTACTTCTTAATAAAGCAATATTTAATTAATCCTTTCTCTTTCTTGTTGCATTATCTTTGCAATTTGGACTCCTTAGAACCCAAGGAACCCAAAAGGCATGAAATCCACCTTTGGGGAAAATCCTTTTTCCTTCTAGAGGTTTCTACATCTTTCTTTCTCCATTTCTTAATTATTCATTTACTAATTGAATTTCCTTTTTCTTTTGCTTGTTATTGGTTCGAATAACCAATAAGGCCCTCAAAACAACCAAACAAGGCTATTTACAAATAAAATTCATGAATTCAATTAAATGACATCATTATTTGTTCATATATTTTTTTAATAGGAGAAATTACATTTCTCCCCAAAAGAATCTGAAAATTGGGGTTGTAACATCCTTCCCCTCTTATAAGAATTTTTTCCTCAAAATTCCATCAAACAAACAAACAATTCAGGATAAGACTTTTCCATGTCCATGATTGACCCCTATATGGCTTTACCCTATCCATGGTGCTTCCAAAGAACCTTTATCATCACATATTCTTTTCTCTGAGTTTCTTTCACCTTGACATCTATAATTTCACAGGTGACTCAGGACATTTCAGCCTCCCTTGGGGCTCACTAGGTTCATTGCTCAGCACATGGCTCGGGTACCTCACATAGTGCTCTAAATTGGACACATGGAACTCATCACACATCACATTATCCTGAGGGCTAAGTCTATACACAAGCATCTCCACCAATCCATCTCAAATGGACCCATGTATCGGGGACTCATCTGTCCCAGCTATAGCTCAGAAGGGTTGGATTTTCATATCACATTTTCTCCCATAATGAACTATGTGTCAGTCTACTTTGCATCAGCCCACGACTCATGTCATCCCTGGGCTCTTTTTCAGTCATTGCACGATCAAAGTGACTTCATCTGCACATCCTGTGGTCCTTTTCTGACCTTCATGAGGTCCATTCACCAACATCATCTTAATGAAGCGGTGACCGACACAACCTCCCTTACAGAGTTTCTTTACATCCCGATACTGACTATGGTGGTTGTCATCACATCTTACATTGGACAAGAACTATCTCCGTGTATCACCCTGAATGAGCACACATGCTCTCATTAGACTCTCTAGTCTAGATCATACTAACCATTAGTTAGGGATGATAAACTGAACTAACATCGAGCTCCTCATGTACCTACTTCCACCGCATGGAAGTAAACCTTTAGGTCATACTCAAGAACCTTTGAACTCGTATCATGGTATAGTTGAACAATCTCTCTTTCATGTAGTTCAACCGGATCTGCCTCTTAACATAATTCTCTCTTTCTCTTAGATCATGTCATCTAGATAAGGCAATCTACCATAACCCATATTGCATCTTGACCTTCTTCGGTCCATGGGAGACTTACCACAACCTCCATAGTGATGAACTCCCATTCCCTTTTGGGGGCTCTTTATCCTCTATAATAGTTCACTGGGTTATTGGAGTTTTTCCTTCACCTCCTGACATGCAACTCCGTACACTCCTTAGGCATCCATAGTACTACTACCACTTATTATCTTAGTAGCACCATGGCATATGGTGAACTTAAAATCATGATCTCTGGTATGTCATGATTCCACAAGGTTGATTCCTCAAAAACCCTAAAACACTCTAGTTGGGGTTTCTTCACCTTCTTTTCCATAGAAGTGCATCAAGGGTCTACAACCCTCCTTCCATCATGACAAGCCCTAGGCTGTCTAACTAAGCAACCACTAACTCAATCAACAAAACTCATTACATCTAAGTGTTAGCCAAACATATCTCACAAACATAGGGTTCACTTAACCCCCTCTTCTAGCCTATCCACTAGCCAACTAGATAGCTGCCTCTAAACAAGAACATCCATTACTACTTCACATCCTTATGTATTAGGTAATGTTGAAGACATACACCTCCATGTAATCCACTCATTATCTCGTCTCAAACTCTAAGTCTATCTTCATCAAGAAAACTCTGAGCTCATCCTCTTGGTTATCGAACTCAACCTTGTATAACTCATAGCTCATGATAAAACATCCTCATAAGATGATTACCTTATTTCTCTTAGTGTTTGTAAACCATCCATGTATCGTTCACTCCATAAGGGTATGTTATCATCTCTGTCCTCATACCTCATAGCAACGTTCCAACTCACATCATCTTTTATCCTTGGTGTATGGCATGCATATTGTCCTATCTCTCACTCCCATAACAAGAGGAAATAAGCATTTGGCTGCAATCCAAATACCAAGTTCTTCCCATTCCAAGAGTAGAGATGGTACATCCCACCTTATAAGTACACCTTCAAATCTAAGTTGAAATGTGCAACATATGTCTCTACATTAAGATCATATCGATATCAAAGTTACTTCCATGGAAAACTGGTCTCGAACCCACTTGGGTCACCACACAATCCTTGGTCATCTCCTTTAGGTATGTAGGTTGAGTTCATGAAGGTGATCAATCTCCTAACCCATGGCCCTCAGACAATGATAGTTGTTACCTCCCGACCCTATGGTCATGTGCAACTAGGGAATTAGGCAACTCCTACTTCCATCAGTCTTACCCCTACTTGACCCTAGGATAGACTTAGTATTCTAACATAATACATGTCCAACTTAGAACCTTACCCAAGTCTCCATCATCTCTCTCTACATTCATGGTCTGACTTTCATCCTTACATAGGGGTCATGGCAACCTACCTATCTTAGTCAGGCCCCATACTGGTTACCTCCATGGTAACACATCCACATGCACTTAGAGATGGTTATCTATGGGTCTACAAGTTCATTCTCATCCTATGTACTTTTCACTTAGCTTCTCAAGATCCTATGAGACCTCTTTAGGTTACCTCAAAACCAACAAAAACTGGTATACACCCTACAAAGGGTCTGTATCCCAGGCTGGGAGGAAACTACAATTGATAACAAAGGTCACAAACGTCCCTACATTTAGGGTTTACATCCACATGAGCATGCTTAGCCCTAGCAAGCTACTAAGGAACAAGAAGACCACCTACTAAACCATGCTAGGTCATACTTGTTTTCATTCCTCAACATTGGACCAAAAACATACATGCCCATGTCACCAACTTAGATGTGAGGGGTTCATCAAACACACCTTAGACTTAAGGGGTTTCCCTTTCCTCTAAACATGAGGAGTGCAATGCTCGAATCTGTAGAAACTCAAATCTCGTCATGAGCATCAGATACACCACTTCCCCTCTTAGGTCTAAGAACCCTAGGTTCACGTTTCTAATGTCCAAATGCCTACTTAACTTTTTATCCATGAGCCAAGCATGTACAGGGTATGACATGCACTTCCTATTATCATTCCACTTGAACAACACTTCATAGTGGAGTCCTCCTCAAGGACAACCAACTAGGCATCAAGCCTCACCGCTTGTTACTAAACCTCCTCGGGGTCTATGGAATTATTTTCCTATCCCTAAAAGGTAAGCACCTATATTATCTGCACATAGGTACCAGCAGCCTCATCCTTCTTCTAGGGTTTAGTTCCTCTAAAGGCAACCAAGATATCATCAGCCTCCAGGGATCATGCATTAGGCAACCACAACCATCCACTTAGGTTGCATCATCCTCAACTCCCCACTGTTCCTCATATCTCGGAGTCAAAGCCTCCAACCTTCTTGGTTGGGTCCTGCTCTCTCTCTTTCTAGAGCTAACCCTACAAACAACCTTACTACTAGAGGTCTTTCCTCCATGAAGGTGGATCAAGCTTACAAGCATACCCCTACATGGGTGAAGCCTATGTTTTCCCAAGATTAACCATAGCTCTTTATGCTTAATCTCATAAGCCATCCATCATACTCTCCTGGCCAGGGTTTCAGCCTACTGCCCGCACTATTGCCATACTCTGTGTAACATCCCTGACCTGGGTTATGCTTTAACCCTAGGTGTTTTGATTAAGAAATATGATTATATGCTTAATCTTATCTTGTGAAAAGTAATTAGGGCTCAAGTGGAACTTATATTTCAATTTTAGTCCTTTTTGAATAATGTTGAAATAATGTTTTACTTGATTTGGACTAAAGTGCAAATTACCCAAGTTGAGGGGTTCAATTGCAAATTGTGCATGATAATATGTTCCTCATATGTTTAAGCATCATGAGAGTGAAAATGATGCAGAGCTATGGCTTATGGAATCCAGAGTACTAAGAAAGAGCTGATAAAGCAATGTTTGTAAATTAAAACCTAGTTTTGGTGTAATGTGCAATTTACCCAAAACCTAGGGTTCAATATGCAAATTACCACTTCAATAAGTTCCCTAATGTTTCTTGGCATCATGTAGAGCAAAGAAAATGAGAGGGGTGCCTTATTTGAATTAAGTTGGAGAAGAGAGAATCTTGATATTAAAATAATCAAGATTTAATCCTAATTGAAACCCTAATTCAATTTAGTACAAAAATAAATGTATTAATTAATGGGCCTTCAACCAAAATTAAAATGTTTGGATTAAGATGTGTGTGGACGTCCGTGAGATTTGCAAGGACCACGAAATATCCTAAGGAGGTGAAAATTCCACTCACCTTATTATAAGAAAAAGAATTTCCACTCAAAAATGGATATTACTATTATAAGGGTTAAGGTGCTTAATTTCTTTTCCCTTAATTCATGGATAATGGAAGGGAGTTCGGTGGGGATAGAGGATCCTTTGCATGCAAGAAACCAAGGGGAAGTGGTGGCAACAATTTGGGAATTAAAAGATTTTTATTAAATATTTTCTCTCTCATTGATTTTCTTATAAAAGAGCCTTTACCACTTAAACCAAGGACTTTTTCAGACCCCTTTCTTTTCCTTTGCTTGGAAGACGACCAAGGGAGCTTGGGAGGACCAGGAGGATGACCCCAAACCTGTTGTTAAGCTCCTTGATCCCTTTTCACCTTGAATCCATGGTGGAAATCACAAAATCAATGCATGAATTCTTCCTATTTCGATCCCCTCTTCAATTCTAACCATTCCTTTTCACTCAAAGCTTGAGGATGAGCCTTGGAATGGTGAAAAGAGCTGCATACACCATTGTTGACGTGAGATTGGATATTTGGAGCTCAATTGGAGGTGGATTTTATAACTTGAACCCTTGATTTTGTTATTGCATTCAATTCCTTATCAAATAATGATCCTTTCTTTATTCACGATAATTGATTTGGTTGATTGATGCAATCACCATGAAAATCACAGAAGGTTTCATGAGTTTAGAGCTTGATGATGATGACATCATCATAAGCACACACCTCCCCAAATATCAAGAGCAAAAGGTTTCAACTTTTTGGTCCAAACGGTTTCACTAAATCGTTTGGAGACCAAACAGTTTCAAAACCGTTTGGTGATTTGAGACCCAAACCGTTTCAGGGAGTTGACCATTTAGGAGGGTTGACTATTTGAGGTCAGAACCCTAAGGCATGTTGGATGATAATCTAAAGGATCCAATTGATTAATTCAATGCATAGTTAATCACCAAGTAGCAAACCCTAATCGGGTTAAGTGTTGATTTTGTAATTGATTGAGTTGAATCTTTGGGTTGATTAACCCAAACGGTTTCAAAACCATTTGAGGATCACCCAAACGGTTTCAAAACCATTTGGAGGTCAACCAAGACCGTTTGGAGGTCTAGGGTTGTGTATGGTTGGGTATTTGAAGATCCAAAGATACCAAATTGAAATGCAAACAATTGCTGATTTGATAATCAATCCAATTATCCAAACCCTAATTGGATGTTATGGATTTTGATGATGAGATGGGAAAATGGTTTCAAAACCGTTTAGAGGTCAAGCACCTCAAGACCATATGAGGTCAAGCACCTCAATACCGTATGGATGGTCAAATGTGGTGATTTAAAGGATTAAATATCCAAGGGTCAATAATTGTTGAACCTCAATAACTCAATTGATTGAAGGTTCCAATGTTGCTAATCATGATTAACCAATTGATGAATGTACCTCAATAACCCTTGAGGTTTTGGGACTGATTTTTCCCAAACGGTGTTGAGACCGTTTGAGTCCAAACGGTCTTGAAACCATTTGGGGTCAAACGGTTTCAAAACCGTTTGGAGGTCAAACGGTTTCAAAACCGTTTGGTGATGAAACCTCAAAATCGATTGAAGGTTGTTGGTGATTCAATCACTTGGTAATTGAAGGTAATGATTGTTCCAATGATCCAATGATTGATAGTGATGGTAATCAAAGATGGTACAAAGGTTGAGGACCTAAAAGTACCTAAATGATTAGTACTATTAATGGGGTAAACCCTAATCACTATAAGAACAATAATTTGGTACACTATGTGAATCATAGTTGTATGTACTTGATTGAAGGGTTGACATGACCTAATCAAGCTGAGAGGATGAAAGAATGGAATTCATACATGAGTATAATTCATGTGGTGATTAAGGGTATGATCCTTAGTAAAGAGATCATGAAACCCTAATCATGAGTATAAAACCCAATTGACAAGGTTATTGAACTCTAACCCTAATTGAGGGAAATTCTAAAGGAAACCCTAATCTAGGGTGAGGATGTAGCCCTAATCTAGGGTAATGATATGTGTAACTCTAATTTAGGGTAATGAGATACAAAACCTAATTTGGATGAATAGTGAATCTCTAATTATGGACAATTGAATGAAATCATAATGGAGATGAATAGTAAACCCAAATTGTGGGTGACTATAGTGGAAATCCTAATTAAGGATGATTCCATGTGAAATCCTATTCTAGGGTGATTCCATGAGAAACCCTAGTTGAGGGTGATTCCATGAGAAACCCTGACTAAGAATTTAACTCCACATGATGCTCTGATAGTATGTTGTGATGAGAGGCCCTAAGAAGGGTGAAGGTATGTGAGACTCAAATTTGGAGTCATAATACATAAATCCCTAATTCTGGGTAATATGACAATAAATCATAATCCTAATTTTTAGGTAAGGGTATAAGAAAACTCTAATGATGAGATAGAAGGAATTGCCTTTTCAAGGTGAAATATTTCAAGTGGTTGATTATAAGAAACCTTATTGTAAGCAATGTCTTTATCATTAGACAAGTCCATATCATTAAAGATAGTTGGACAATTCTAATGTGTGGCCTATGCATTACATGCTAAAGGTGATACGTCAGTAATTGAAAGTATTAAGAGGGGAATACCGTAATACAAGATAAGTTGGTTAACTCAAGAGAATCTGAAATAATGAGAAAAGTGATTCATCAAGATATAATAGCTATCACATTCAGCATTTCAGGGTCTATATACCTTGATGCATTTTAAATCCAATATATTTGGGTAAGGAACACATGAATTGTGTTATGCAACTATTACAATGAAATGTAATGAGTTGATGCACTTTGATAAGTGTTGACTAATGTACCTTGAGAATGGGGTTAAGCCAAATTAATGAGTATGATGTAGTCATACCATGATGAGGATGAGAAATGAACTCATACCTTGAATTGATGATCATTAATGCTATATGATGAAATTAATGATCTTGAGTAATTATTTATGATCTCTTTGAATGCCCCAGAGGTATGGAATAATGAATTAAGGGTTGGACAGATAATTTAATCACGAAACCCTAATTAATGAGAAATGGAAAACCCTAACCCTAATTTTGGGTAAAGGGAATGAAAAGCCCTATTTGATAGTAACCCTAATCCTGGTAAAGGAATAATGGTGTTACTATTGTATCACATAATGTGATGAATGACTTTTATGACTGTTATCATGTCTGATAACCATGCATATATTATGAGATGATGAACATAGCCAGATTTGAGTTGTGACATTTATATAATAAATGTTGATTGGCCTTATGTGCCTTAATGTAGTTGTTGCTTAGTAAAAGTAACAAATGTGCACGGATTTTATGAGTCATATGATTAAGCTGTTGCCTAGAAATAGGTGACAAGATATTTTATGGCCTTATGAGCCATGTGTGATACTTGTGTAACAAGTATCATGAATGCCTTGGTCAGATGATCTGAAGGTGATAGTTACCTAATAGATGGTAATGATGCTCAATGATGAGCTAAGGGTTTGAATACCCAAAACCATATGATCATGGTGATAAGATTGTGAAGGGATGATAATCCCCAGTATAGAAATGAGGGACTGAGTTCCCAATGTCTTTTAAAGACTGATAAGTATTTGATGAAAATAGTACATGTCTCTTTATAGCATTGTTATAATAAGTCATGTTTGAGAACTTGGCTGATGCTAAAAGAATATGAAAATGTACTTAATTAATCAAGTGAAATATTTTCATGTAGAGCCCTGACCATAGATCCATCATCGTCAGTATTTAGGTGATGGTGAAATGGGTGTTCCGCGGCAAAACCCGAAATGCATATTTTGAATATGTGGGGGTAAATGGGAAAAAATATCCTTACGTCCGGTGAAGAGATTGAAGGAAGGTAAACATTAAACCTCTCAATTCTTCATGTGTCGGGATGAATGTATGATAAATCTCCCGATGGTTGGGATGGATGTATCATTAATCTCCCAATGATATTTTATGTTGGGTCGACGGAGATAAACATTAAATCTCTCGATTGCCGATGAGAGTGCAGTTGATGCTGTAACTCTATTGAGAAGTTGCCAGTATACCCTGGAAAGCTATTTTGAGTAGTCGACATAGTCCTACTTGTGGTCCCGCTCTGACCGGGATGTGGGAGGTCATGGGAACCCGACTGATCCATTGATGTATGTATGGTACCGATTTCGACTTCACAGTGGTCAGTTGGAGTATGAGTGGTATACCTCATCTCCTCAGGGCATAAGTGTGATTGTAAAATGAAATCAGCCATATAGCATGTTTTCTTAAGGATTGAATACATAAATTTATTGGATGATGTTATATTTCTTTCATGCAACTCTAGTTCATTGATGTTATTCATATCTATTTGTATTTATTGCAAGTAGATGGATGAACTATGATTCTACCATAAGTAGATGAAATGTTCTCCTCGGAAAAGGAGATTACTTCACTCTGTTCATACAGTGATTTAACTGTTGTTATATATATATATATACATCCTTCTACTCAGTTTGTTTTAATAAACTGCTATAACAATGTTTTGGCGGAGAGTTATATCTCTCACTGGGGCAATTTACAATTGTCTCACCCCCGTGGGTTTCAACTTTTTAGGTGGACGCGAACGAAGAAGCAGAAATCCTTTTGTAGGAAAAGGACATCAACAGTAACATCAGGGACATCAGTGAGATCTCAGGTGGAGATATTGTCTGTCAAGTCATGTAGTTTAAAAGTCCTATGTGTCATCTCTGTACTCTCAGGTCCTTGAAGTTTTTAGTCAGTGTTTTAATAAATTGATCTGAGATTTGGGCTTGATGCCTCGAGATTATTATGTTGTCTGTATATAATGTTAATAGGACAGCTGATGTTGTAATCATCGATAAGAGATGGTACATGTTATGTACTTTTAAACCAGAATGTAAATGATATACAATGGTTCTTGATGGAAGAGACTTCTTATGTTTGGATCTCTTTGCAAAAAGTTTTAATTTTTAGTGATTTTTAGTAATTCGCTGTAAATGATTCGCTTCCGCTTAAGTAAATCTTGTTTTTATGAGTTGGATGCCACACTCTGGGTGCATGTTATTCCCTACTCGCATAAGCCCATAGGGTTTCTATAGGTTCTTCACTAACCTCAATAATGAACGAGCTATCCTTCACTCTAACACACACAACCCTTCCCCGGGTTGGGTCGCCAAAGGCACTAGGTCATCCAAACTCACATGGCTCATATCATCATGGGCATCTGAAAGCATGTCCACCCACACACATGGTCAAACATGGCATCTGACTCATCATGCCATCTCTCTCTCTAATCACCACTTAGGGTTAGGGTTAGCATCATCCTCAGAGGATGTGCTAGGTCTCTACTTATAATGGAGGTCTCTACCTCCAAGACTAACTCTCTCTACTCATTCTCCTAATAAGAAGGTCTAACCTCAGGTCTCTCCTAAGAGCATGACAACCTATGTCTTACGAACTAAGCATGCAACTAGTCTTTAGTTTATGCTTAAACTATTAAACTTATGTACATGACATCTTATTTACATGCTTTTCATTAATTTGGTGGAGGATTCCTTAAACCTTATCAACCTTACCCATACCTCAAGAGGGTGAAGAAGAGAGTGAAAACACTAATCTTTAAAATCCTTAACAACATTAGAGTTGAGAGGGATGAACAAGATGCGAGAGTCATAAAGGTATCCTATTTCGAGTCAGATCCTAAGACATTGGCCAGGTAGTCACGTGGATCCAGGAGTCCTCGTATTCCAATTAGCAGTGCAGAGGAAAATCTTGCCAGTCCCCGTGCATGATCCTTTTCTAGACACCTCTGTCCTTCAGAAAATCCTCTAATAACTCCCTTGGTTCTATGGAATTTATAAAATTTAATAATTATTAAAGATTAAATGAGGAACCTATGCTCTGATACCATTTGTAACGCTTAGGCACACTTCCCTAGGCTCTAGTAGAGTTTTAGGAATGACGAATGGTCCCACAAACCACCACTAGCCTTAACTGCACGCTTTGTCCTCACTCACACGCAAGCCGGGGTCAACTTCCCGACTGGTCACCCATCCTAGTACTACTCGAAGCTGAGCATGCTTAACTATGGAGTTCTTTAGTGATGGGCTCCCAGAAATAGAGGTGCACCTTGGTGATATGGGTAGTCTGATCATTCCTTATAAGATCATTCTATCTGAAGCCTCAAATCCTGAGATGTTACAATTGGTTTGAGGATGATAGGTCGTACTGAAACGCAAGTCAATACCCATCTCTGCTTGAATCTGACTCTACAATTGAGAGTTGAACTTTGGGTCACGATCAGATAATATCACATTAGAAACTCCATACAAATGAATAATCTAATCACATACAACTGAGCCATCTCATCAACCTTGTAAGTGGACTTGAAAGGCAAAAATGGGCAGATTTAGTAAGTCGATCAATAACAACCCACACAACATCAAATCCCTTCCTAGTCTTAGGGAAACCAGTGACAAAGTCCATAGTAATCTTCTCCCACTTCCATTCCAGAATCTCAAGTGGGTACAGAAGACCACCAGGTCATTGATGCTCGATCTTGACTTGTTGACAAGTCAAGCACTTTGCAACGAATAGAGCAATATCCTTCTTCATGTTCTTCCACCAAAAACTTCATTGCAGGTCCTTGTACATCTTGGTAGTACCAGGGTGTATAGTGTACTTAGACCCATGGGCTTCACTCAAAACCTTTTGTACCAGGGTGTATAGTTTCCACAACCTTTGTCAGAAACAGACAACACTGTCAACTCCAATTGAAAAGTCAGATTGTGGCTTCTCAACTAAGTCCTTCATTTCTTCAAGCTCAGAATTTTCAAGTTGTGCAACATCAACTTCTTAGATCCAAGAAGGTTTGATGGACAAACTAGCTATTTGAACACACAAATTCTCAACATCTTCATCATCATCAGCCTATAGTTACCAATAGGAAACAAACTACAGGTTCATGGCAGCACATACTACATTCTTCTTATGACTCAAAGCATCAATGAGTACATTTGTTTTACCGAGATGATAGGTGATGGTAAATTCATAGTCCTTGAGATACTCCATCCATCTATGCTGCCACAAATTCAGATCCTTCTATCACAATAGATACCTCAAATTTTTTTGATGTGAGAAAACTTCAACCTTCACTCCATACAAATAGTGTTTCCAGATCTTTAAAGCATGCACGATAGCTGCTAGCTCTAAATCATGGGTAGGCCAGTTATCTTCATTAGGTCTCAACTGGCATGAAGCATAGGTGATCACTCTATCTTCTTGCATCAAGAGACACCCTAATCCTTACTTAGAAGCACCAGTGAAGATAATGTAGGGTTTTCCTTCAACAGGTTGAGCAAGAACAGGAGCAGATGTCAAACAACTCTTTAGCTTCTAAAAACTATCCTCAAATTCAAGTGTCCATACAAACTTGAATTCTTTTCTTATTAATTTTGTCAGAGGAAGAGACAAATAAGAAAAACTCTTAATAAGCCTCTGATAGTAACCTGCTAAACTGAGGAAACTACAAATCTTCAGAGATTTCCACTTAGTCACAACTTCTACCTTTGCATGATCAAGAACAATATGTCCGATAGAAATGACATGACCTAAGAACATCACTTCCTTGATCCAGAACTCACACTTTGAGAATTTATCATACAGTTGATTTTCTCTCAGTGTGTTCAGAATGATCTGTAGATGTTCACGATGTTGCTCATCAGATTTGGAGTAGACCAACACATCGTCGATGAACACCACCACGAACTGACTGAGGTAAGGGTGAAACACTTGATTCATCAAGTCCATGAAAGCAGTAGGGGCATTGGTCAAACCGAAAGGCATGACCATAAACTAATAGTTCCCATAACATGTTCTAAAAGTTTTCTTTGGGACATCCTCATCCTTCACACAAATCTAGTAGTAGCCACTTCACAGATCCATCTTCCAAAACACAATGGCTGACTTCGGTTGGTCAAATAGATCATCGATACGAGGCAAAGGATAGCAGTTTTTTAATCATTACATTATTAAGCATACGATAATCTATGCACATATGTAGCGAACCATCCTTCTTCTTCTTGAACAAGACGGGGGCTCTCCAAGGTGAAATACTAGGGTGTACAAAGCTCATGTCGAGAAGCTCCTGAAGCTACTTCTTAAGATCGGTGAGTTATGTAGGGGCCAAGTGATAAGGAGGTATCGAGATGGGAGAAGTTCCTGGTGCGAGCTAGATGGAGAATTCCACCTCACGAGTTGGGTGCATGCAAGGCAACTCCTCAGGAAAAACATCAGGGAAGTCCTTCACAACATCTATGTGGTCGAGAGCAGGAGGTGTAGCATCGAAGATGATAGAGGCTAAGAATGCTCTACACCCTTGCGAGATAAGCTTTTTGGCTTTGATGGCAGAGATGAAAAACTACTGATCCTCTCACTTCATACCCTTGACACACAACCTTCCCACAATAGGATGTAACAAATTGACTTTTGATACCTCATAAAAAAACATCTTCATACCTCTTCAACTAATCCATCCCCATGATGACATCAAAGGCGGTCATGTCAAGCAAGATGAAATCCAAGGGAAACATTATACCAGAGATATAGAGGTCCATGGTCGGGAGTTTGAGATAAGTAGAGTAGATCCTACCACTAGGGGTTTTAACATCTAAAACATGATTCATATATTCTGATTCTATTTCCAACATGGAAGCAAACTCAGATGATACGAATGTATTCGATGAACCAGAATCAAAGAGTGCTTTAACCAGATGCATATTAAGATGTAAGGTACCTTTGATGACTTCATTATCCCCTTCATCTTCCTCAGCATTAAGGGCAAACACCCTTCCATTCTGGCTTTCCACATATGGTTGTCGGCCTTACCAGTTCGGATTGTTGTTTCTTGGAGGCAGATTCTATCGCTGTTGTGGCTACTGAGTAGGCTGTTGAGATGGAGCTAGTCCTCAACCAAGATTGGGGTAGTAGGGTCGAATGTGTCTAGCCTGACCGCACTCGTGGAAGATATGTACAGGTTGATCATCTCTACAGGGTTGACCATTTCCAGCAGGGCACCTTCCTGGCGGGTGAGAACACGAGCAACAATTGCACTTGTCATTCCCTTGGTTTCCGCTAGCATTCTTCCTCTTGTTGTTGTTGTGCCCAAAAGACTGAAACCCGATTTACAACTTCATCACCAAAGCCTTGTCCACCAATTTTTGAAAGGTCAACGACAACTAGGGAACAAGATTGCATCCTACGCTGTATCTTAAACCCTCGAGAAACATGTTTGATCTCCTTTCATCTCCTAGGTCCACTGCATAGCGCTCCAAGAGAAGAAAATGTTGCATACTCAGAGACGCTCAAGCTTCCTTGAAGCATATTGTAAAACTCTGCTTCTTTCCTCTTCAAATATGTGGGGTAGATATACTTCTCACAAAAGAGCTTGAGGAATTCTTCCCAAGTCTTGCTTGAAGTATCATGGGTATGAGACATACCCATCCACCACACTCGCGCTGGCCCATCCAACACATATGTCGCAAAGCGAACCTTCGGGTGAGGAGAACATACCATTCCCTCACATGTATGCTCCAGATCCAGGACCCAATCATTAGCTTTATCCACCATGTTTGGCTCACTTTCACCCTTAAAGTACAATGGTTGCATATTGATGAAGTCTGTAAGGGTGAACTCCTTTGGCTTGGCTGCAACAGATGCAACATTAGAAAGATATCCCACCAAGGTAGTCGAGAGAAGCTGACGCAACATGGTCAACTCTTGCTCAGGGGTCATAAGACGGGTGCCAACATGGGCAGTAGGGACTGTCCCAATGTTGGAGGGAGTCACCAGCGTATCCCAATTGTCTGTGTTGTTGGAGGAGGCTCGTGAAGAAGAGTTGTTCATGTTTCCAATCTAATCTCCCTTCCTTAAAGATAAGGGTACAACATAAGATACTAGGAATAGGTAACAAGGATAGCTAAGACTATTATTGCCTCTGAGCATACTATTTCAGGCAATCAATATCAACACAGGACAAGCCAATATCATATGGATCTGGGAGTCTCGTATACCAAGCTAGTAGCACGGAGGAAAATATTGCTACCCCAAACCCTGATCTATTCTAGACACCCTTGCTTTCAACTTATACCCTAGTAGTTGCCCAACAGGCTCTAATACCATGTTGTAAAGAGGCAAGATCACCTCATTATGAAAATTTAAAGGAAATACAAAACATCCACTTTTTTCAACAAAAATAGACAATGTAGAATGCATGTATAATAATCCAAGTAAATAAGCATGTTTAAGATACATATGAAATGCCAATAGCAATGGAAAGAAACTAAGTTATTACATTTCTTTCTAAACTCTTATTCACTACATGAGTTTCTTTGAAAAGGAAAAACTAAAATGAAACTATAGGATCTAGCAATAAGAAACCTAGTCATCCTTGATAGCAAAACTTGAATCTACTACTCCTGAACTTCGTCACCTTGGCCTTGTTCGACACCTTGATCTAGTCGTGGGTGGTTGGGAAAGCACCCAACAAAAAGGTAAAGAAAACAGGGTATGTGTTAGAGAAAATGAACAAGGATAAAAGATAAGAAAACTAAAGGAAATAAAGGCTAATATTTCATCATTTGATGAAGATAGTCAAAAGTATGAGGCATAAATAAATGGTGGCTTGCCATAAAAAAATAGTGAAAAGGTTGCATGCATAATTAATATTTACTACCTAAACTATGTAGGGTTGAGGAACCTACCTAACCTCAACCAATAGGTGAGGGAGAGCAAAACATTCCAATCACCTACAAATATTCTATATTGGGGAGAGTAACAAATTCCCCAGGGCACATTTACACATTCCATATCTATGGGTGGTTGTACAAAAGTACCACTATACTAGTTCAATAGTCTAATAAAATCAACATGCTAAGATATATGGAAAGTATAAGCATCAAGTCAATATAAACATGGCAACGAGGTAAACGACCCAAGGAATAAACATTGAAACTGATTTTGAGGCAAATATAGCTAAGGAACTGTAAAAAGGAAAATTAGGATTTTATTGAAGCATCATTAGGGAAACTAGGTTAAGGTTACAATTTCCCAACTTATGTGTAAGGAAAGCACATGCCTTTTCTTAAGAGATTCAAATACTTCTTCTTCACTACTTTAATTGGTTCCAAAGCTTATTTTTCCTATTTCCAATTATTAAACATGAATTAGGATTTACTCAAGTATAAAGGCAAGGAAACACTAACTTTTGGACTTTTCGAACAAAACATTGATTTTGATTCAAAAACTATCACCATTAAGTTAGTTAGGTTTTTCTGATTTAGAAATATATAATATTGTATATTTTGGAGTTATGAATATTTAGGTGTAGTTTTGGTGATTTTTAATTATTTAATTCATTTTCTAAAAATCCTTTTCAATAAAACTTGAAATCATCCTTTGGAATCATTTTTATTAGACATATGTGATTTCTTCGAGTTCAGAACATATTTTCTTTTTAATTTTCGGCATAGGAATATTTAGTTGTGATTTTATCAAAATCAACTAATAGAAACATGTCGCGGTTGCAAAACACAAAAAGAGGGAAAACAATGGGCCTGCTTCGCTGACATGACCCAATCAGAATTAGCCAGGTCAGGGGTCAAAGGAACAACTTTGACTCTCCCCAAAGCAAAACAAAACTAGCGAAAAGACAACTCTGCCATTGGGTGGAAAATGAAGAGAAGAAGAATACAAAAAAGGAGAAGAGAAAATGCACACATGGGATTCATCCCCTTCACCACACCACACTATCGCCAACGAGCAATAGCGTATGATTTGGGCAAAACTACATGAGTTCATCAAACTCAAAAACATGTATGTAATTATTTTTGCCTTTTGGGAACTTTTAATGTGTTAAATAAATAAAAACCTATTTTCTCTTTCCTACTACATTAATGGTTATAAGATTCTCCAAATTTGATGAAACTTCTCCCACAAGTCACATTAAGTGCCTTGGATACGAATGTGCCATAAATTTTACATGTTGGGATTATCTATTCATTTGTTTAATATATTGAAGGTTCTACACATTCTCTCTCTCCTAATTTCACCCTTTAATGAAATATTCTTCAAATTGAGTGAAAATTCTCCCAAAGGTATATTTTAATATGTAGAGCACAAATTTGGCATCCATTGTTACTTTTGGAGTCATTAAAGATTGCATTTTGTATTTATAAATTATCTCGTATTTTTCTTTCCAATTAATTCAATTATAATTACCAATTTTCCAAAAGTTGTAAAACTTATCACCTAAGCAAACTTATACACAAAGGAAACAAATTTGGGTTTAGAATGATCCTTTAAATTCCAATTTTTTTATTTTTAGGCAATTTATTCTTATATTCACTCATTGGGAAAATAAATTCATTTATTGTCACGTTATCTTCACTTTTAGGATTTTCTTTCTTCTTCCCAGACAAAAGCCATAGAAACTTCTGAATCGATTTTTATTTTATCCTTATCTCTCTTAAGTGGACATTTTGAAAATTAAACCTATTAATAAACTTTCACTGAGGTATTTGTGCTTAACTCATTATAAAGTAAAGTATTGGAAACAATGTACACCAAACCTTAATAATTTCTACTAATTCAACATCAAGGACATAAAGGAAAGAAAATCTTTGAAAAAGGCTGAAACTGATATTATACATGGATTTCAGTGCGTTGCAATTTATCCCTCTACAAACTTGGCACGTTCTCTACTCTGGTCCTTGCCGCCCAGGATATCTCGGCCTTGACCTGCAACCCTGTCGCGTGTGGCAGGGGGTGGCAGAGGGGTAGGCACCCTCACGCGGTCCTCCCACACCCCAGAGAGGTGCCTAAACATGGTTGGAACTTACCATGGTGGCTACAGCAAACCCTCACGAGGAGGAAGACAACTCATGCCAGGTTGGTCCAAAATGCTCCTTTAGCATGTGAAGGAGCAACTAGAAGTGTGGGGGCATATTGTACAATGTGTTATAATTTAATCCAACCCATGAGGTACATGCATGAAAGGTAAGTTGCCTACGTGGCATTATCGTAATGGTCCATTTATGTTTATTTGTGAAAACCATAACTAATTCTTGGAAACTCAGATTGAGACAAGTCCTATATGAAAATTGATCCTCAGAACGTGAGGAAGACAAAGAAATTATATTTGGAACTTTATTATGATTTATTTCGAAAGGTGCATAAAGATACCATCTTTAATGTAAAATATGCAAAGAAATCCTGATTTCATGAGTTTAATAATCATGACTTCTATAAATAATATTAAAGAATGAAGATTAACTTGTTTTTAGATAAAAAGATCATACTGGAATTATTCTGGGGTTAAATTTCATATGTTGTTAAATTTAGGGTTTCATAATCAGTGATAGGTGTAAAAGTGGGGTTTAATGCATAAAACCCTAATTTTTGATGAATAAGTTGTTAATCATGATCCTCTAAGATGAAAACTGATAATATGTATTATGTTCATGATGATGGTATTTAGGGTTTCTAAAATGAATAATCATGCATATGAAGAATTAGGGTTTAAGATCCTAACTTGTCATTTTTCTAGCAAACTAAATATGATCTAAGAAAAGGATAATATGGATCCAATAATTAGGGCCTTCACCTAATGTTTAACCTGTGAAGGAAATGTGGTTTATAAACTTACTTCTAGACTAAAACCTAACTCAAGATTAGGGCCGAGTAGGCTTTGATTTGAATAACATGAACGATGACACTTTAGATTCTACATACATGTAGATATAATGTGATTGCTTGGAATCTTCTATGTTGTTTGGATTGATTGAATGTGATGAAGTATAATTGTATGATATTCATGGCTCACCAACAAGGTATGTGGTTATTCTTATGGATATCACTCTGGTTTCATGGAAATTTCTGAGGTTTTACCGGTTGTTTAAAATTAACTGCTTGGATGAACTTTGATTCTTGCAACTATAAAGTGACTATGGCTATCACCATAAATATGTACATGACTAGTTCAGATCCTAGTCCTCCTCTATAGCTTTGTTTATATGTGTGGAATCGATGATCTAGATATTGGTCTACCTTGGGGTAGGATGAACATATTATCATGAGTCGAGGTGTGGTCTAACTTTGGGTAGGATCATATGACTATACAACTCTAGGTATTGGTTTACCTTTGCGGTAGGACCAAAAGGGGATATTGAGGATCTACTATATGGGAAGGTATCCATGTCCACCGTAAGGCCAACATAGAGACTTGAATATGTCAGGATTGACTAGTTATGTTTAATATGTAAAGTGTGATATGTTAATCAATAATTTTATTACAATATGTTGTTACAACTAGATGCAAACATTTTGTTTCCCCCACATACTTGTATAATTCATTATACTAACTGAGGTTTTGTTTTTCAGTGTTTTAGGGTAATATGTAGTTATGTCTACAAGCTTAATGGCAAGCGGATGTTCAGTAAAAAGTGACATTGAAAAAGAACAAGGCTAAATGATGTTCAAAGGATTATAGTTAGCTAGTTCTTTCCTTGGGTGAAGTCCTAAAATCCTATTTTTGAAAGGTATGTGAAAAGAACAAAAATTATCCTACTTTAAGCTTAGTTGTGGTAGAATTTATTAATTATTCTTGATTATTTTCAAAATCATATGATCATGTTTGGGATAATGACTCTAGCTTCTTGGCCTTGCTGAATTTGGGGTTGTCAAGGGGTGGGGTCATTATAAATCTTATCTTGCTTCCTTTCTTTTCCTTTCCTTTATTTCTTCTTTCCTCTTCCCATTTTCTTTTCCTCCTGTATCTACGCCCAATGAATAAAAGTCTCAGTTGCCATTTCTATTTTATCCCCGCCTTGCGTCTCTGCTTCTAGACATTTTATTTTTTCATTACCTTGCATCTTTGGAAACTTACTCTTATTTCTTACTACCTACCACTATTGCACAAATCACATGGATGATAGATCATGTGAATGACTTCCAATAGCCCTAGTGGGTGTCCTTTGCTTTTGGATTGAACCGTCACATGCCCAACATTATCTTCAAATAAAATTGAGGACATAATTGAATAGTCATCAATGAGTGTATATTGTTAAGCTCTTTGAAGAGCTCTATCTTATCTAGTGTCAACACTTTGGTTATCATATCAATAGAATTATCTTCATTATCATTAGAGTCATCAACGTTTTCTCTATGACATCATAAAGCTAGTGATATTACACATCATTATGCTTTGTCTTTACATGATATGTTATGTTCTTGCTCAAATTAATGACACCCCGACTGTCACACAAAATTATTTGATCAACCTGATTCATGCCCAACTCCTTGGAAATCACAGGACCAGATCATTTATTTTCTTCCACTTTCTGTTATAGTGTATGTTGTCTTTGCATTAGAAAGTACAACACACTTTTGTAACATGAACTACAAAACTGTGGATCCTCCAGTAAAAGTAAAGACATACCCAAAGATAAATTTCTTGTGATTAAATATCACATGCCATGTAGGAATCAACAAAGTCTTTATGAACCAACTAAAAATCACCAAACATCAAATACATATGTTTGTCTTTTGTAAATATCTAAAAATCAACTAGACTACTTCCCGATAATGATTAACAAGGTTTTAGAACAAATTTCTTACAATAGAAATCGCATGAGCAATATCAAAATGATTTCATACCATTATGTATGTCAAACTCCCCACAATAGAAAAATAGGGGATCCTAGAGATGTATTCCTTTTCCTCATGGTAGATGGCTATGAAATAACCTAATAGTAGAGTACACAAAACTGTAGATTTTCTCATGTTGAATTGCTCAACATTCCATTCAACATAGCTATATTATGACAACCTCAACCTACAATTCTTCCTATCACATTTTACATGCATCCCTACAATTTTCTATTTTGGTTTTAAATTCTTCATATCAAAGGCTTTGCAAAGCTCCATGTTTAGTTTTTTTGATCAAATAGATATCTATCCCACTACTAATATGCCATCTACATATGATAGCATAATAATGAACATGTCTCTGGGGAACCTCTTGATGTAGAAAAATGGATCTGCACCACTCTTCTTGTACTCATAACCATGCATACAAAAATAGTATCCCTATATACAAGATTGTTTTAACTAATAAACAATCTTTTGAAATCCACAAATTTAGTGTTCTTTCCCCTTGACATGTAATCTTTTTGGATGCTCCATGTAGATCTCACATACTAGGCCACCATTAAGAAACATTATATTTACATCCATAAGATCAAGCTCTTGATTTAGGCTAGCAATTGATTCTAGAAACATTTTTGTAGAAAGTATCATTACAAATGTCTCATCAAAATCCACCCTTAGTCTTTGAGTGATGACCTTAACAACTAGTATGGATGTATATCGAATATCCCTACTATTGTCATCCATGTGCACCCACGTGTTCATTAACAGTCTTTAACTTATAAGAAGTGACATGTTCTCTCATAAGGGTGCAACTTCAATTAATAATATAAACCTATAGTACACACACGAGGTTCACAATAGGATGGGTAACTGATAGCATAGTTTAAGACCATCTCCACAAGAAGGATATGCAATTCAACACAAATAATTCTAATAATCATGAAATTCAGATTAAATCCTAAATTAAAATAAGGCATGTTGCCAAATATCTCTTAAGTGATCATCTAAGACAAATATATTTTATTTTAGGACACCTATTCATCATGCACTAAACATTCATATGAAATAAATATAGTTTCCTCTTGCCCACATCTCACACTACATCAAGATTAGGGACTTCCACTTATTAACTATCTAGGTGGCTACATTACTATTTTCCAAGTAATAAACTAATAAAAGGTAGTATGTTCTCTTAGTTTCAGTTAGAGAAAATCATGTATCCACTTTCACTACATGTATAAGGGGACTTAGAATGCATAAATTCCTACTAATTTTCATGTAATAGGAACTATAGCTTTAATTATTCTCCACTAAATGTGTCCTTCCTAGTATACAAATTTGAAGAAGCAGCTAACCCATGAAAACGATTCTCATAAATAGTTAAAAATGATTAGAGAAAGCAGAAGGGAAGTTTGTGATATAAAAAAAGAGTTCGTCAGATTAATAGTAGGCGTTGTATAGACATAACTTATAAAAGAAAATACTACATATTGCTGTGTGATGTACAAGCAAGGTTTTATGCCATAAATCTAACTAGTTGCATTGAGAAAAGTATAAAACATAATAAAAGAGAAAGGTAAAAAAGGCATAACACTCACAGATGAAGGATACTATAATAAGGAGCTATACTTTGAGATTCTCAATCTTGTAGAGAGTTATGTGACCCCAAATCCTTCTTCTTCCTCCTTGTAGCCTCCTAGAGTGGAGTCACCTTTGAAGTCATTGCCCTTTCATTTCCCAAGTCTTAATCATAATTACATCAAAGATATATCTAAAGTTTATCTCTCAAAATATATATTATTCCATATATGTAAGGTTGCATGAATAAACAAGGGTCATGCTCAATGATCGATACATTAAGTACACTGTTCTCCTCAATAGTTTCTAAAGGGTCATGCTCAATGATCGATAAACAAGACATGTCAATGAAATGCATGTCGTGTTGATGGTTTTGTTGAATGTTTGCTGTTTAGATTGCACAATGTGTTTTTGGCCAAACGCTCTGTGCATTATTTTGATTGATTTGTTTGTGGCTACTAATGTTGGGAGCAATGTGCTTGAGATGGACATGGCTTGCTCGATGGAATTAATGATGTTGGTAGGTATTAATGTTAGACACAATGTGTAGTTGATTCAATATGTCGTGTCTGCGATTGGGAGACTTGAGTGAGCACCAGATGTAGAAAAATGATGCACAAATGGTTGCATGATGTTCCTCCATCTTAAGAGGTCAAATACTTGACTTCTTGAGTCACTTTGTTGGTGATGAAGGTGGCAGTGGTCCCATATGAACTAAGCTTTTTAATACATGCACAAAAAATACCTTTGGTTAGTTTATATAAAAACATAAATAAGTACATGAATTATACAATTATAAGTTTAAAAATGTAAAAAAGCATGAAATTGGGTCAACTAATGCATTGAATCTCGACATAAAAAGTAAATATGAACTACAATTAACAATTCAATTTGAGCTTAAACCATTTTTTCCCTCAAGCAATAAGATCCAAATTAAATTGAAAGAAAATGCATTTATTGAAAAGGTGAAATTGAACTAGAATCAAATATTTTTTGTTTTGTTTTATGGATTGTTGTGTGGATGTTGATCTTTTCTAAAGAAAAAATCCAAGTTAGAATATCTTACTCTATAAGATTTATTGCCGAAAAACAACCTCAAAGACTCAATACACCTTGGTAAACCTCACCTAAACATAAATAAGCATCTATTTTTCCTTACCAAAGAATCCTATTCTGTCACTTTGGGGCACACTGGCACCCTATTTTCAATTAAGCTCAAGACACCCAACTGTTAAGAATTGATTAGTGTTTGAAACTAGGTTGGCAGACAAAGTGTTTGTTGCCTCTTTATGAGTAAAGATTTAATATTTTCATTCACAAAGTTGATAAATCACCCCACAATCAAGACTAGATTGATATTTTAAATTAGGTTAACATTCTAAGTAGAAAATATGCAACATCCTCACCATTTAAAGAATATGAATAGGGGTTAATGCTGAATATGAGCTTCTTTGAAGTTGTATAGTCATAAAACATGCAATGAAACACTCTAGATTGGTATACTCCAAGATGATGCTAGGGAGGGATGAATTATTACTCAAGAAGAACGATCCACATTAGATTTATTATAAAATCACAATAGTCATTTTAATGAGTTATGTCTTTGAATCAATTGAAGCACGACAACAATTTCAGGTTGCCAAGTTTAATTCAAGAATTTTAAAGAGTGAAACAAACCAATCTTACCATTATCTCAACAATAGAGAAGACAAAGGAATTATGTTACACAAGGTATCAATATATACATTGGTCAAATTCTTATGAGAGTATTTCATCCACCGAATTTGACTTCTCTTGGCTGGTAGGTAAGAAGGATTACTTGTGATTCAAATGAAGTTGTAGATGCACATTTAAGAAGGGATGGAACAATATGTAATATACACCATGTTTTATGATTATTAACGTACATTTTTACTAATTGTGATTATTAATTGATTATATGAATTATGAATATATGAATTCTTCTAAATGTGATTTAATAATTTGTATAACATGTTTTATTATATATGAATCTAGAAGAACCCAATGGATGTTTCTAAGGGCATTGTAGGTGAGGGAAAGTAACCACATGAGGCTAAACATTGAGGATGTACACATTCACACACACAAATATATATATATATATATATATATATATATATACATATAAGCATATATATAGTGGGTTATGAAGAAGACTACATGAATATATTTCAGTGTCCAATCTTTGACTAGGGAACTAATGGCTTTTTGACTAGGAAGACATTTTAGGTTGAGTTTTAGTTATATAGTTAGGAATTTAAGTTAGTGTGGACCAAGAAATTAATTTAAAGGGTATTTTAAACATCAACCACTAGTGCCAAAATTGTTATTAGCTTTATAACATAGATTATGAAGCAAGATATAAGGCTTTACACTAGTGCATAGATACAAAATATCCCTTGTTAGTTAAGACCTACAGCTCAGACAAGAAGTGATACAAAGTTGGGTGACACTATGATACCCAAGTTAAAACAATGCTTCTATCTGTTCATGAGAATTGAAATAAAAAAAATGTCAATTTTAAAAGGTAATGAAACTGATGCTCCCAACTAAATACCATGTTGATTTCAAAATAGAAACTGATGGCAAAGTCTCCATCTGTTAATATTCTTGAGGTTTTTGTTGATGTCTTTTGCATCAGTTTCTAATGACCTCGATTCTTTAGCTGCACTGATGCCACATACTCCATCTTATCATTAGTTTTCTACACACATTTCTAGCATCATTTTTTATATGAAATTGACAATATGATATTGTAGCCTTGGTTCTTTAGCTGCATTGACACTGAAAAATCCATCTTATAAGTTATTTTATACATAGTTTTTTGGTGTAAGTTTCTTTATAGGAAATTGGTGCTATACATTTATGGACTTAGTTTTTGATAGAAAATTGCTGCTATAGCTATATTTTATTTTACAACAAACAAGTTAGAGGCCTTGCATTCAACATGTCATCTACATTCCTACAAAATGTACAATAAAACACACATATGAATTGAATTGACTTGCATTCACATTCACATTTTAGACTCAGTTGCATTCACAAACTGACTAGATCATACATGTATTTGTTTGCATTTACATGATCCATTCCCAATTCATACACCCAATTACTCCCATTATCATGATTCAATTTTTGAATAATGCCTGAATTAACAAATGATGCTTCATTTAACATATCATACATGCATTCACACATGTGCGCATCCAGTAACACCAAAAAGATTCTATTAATCAAACTTGACATAACATAGTGTGTTCACATATTAGTAAGATACAAAAGATATTTTGTACACAACTTTTGAACTTCATAATGAGTCCAATGTAAAGCTAACTTTTTTTAAGAAAATAATCCACCCACTCCCCCGCATGACATCTAGAGTATCCAATGCTTAAGTCTATATTTTAAGTAACTACAAAAGGAGTTTATGTAATTATAAGATATTATTTATATAAAATGGTTATAATACAAATTAAATTATAAGGTTATGATTTTAGTCTGTATTAAATTTTGTATATTTAGAATGAGATGTGACACTATCTCGACAGTCACATCCATTCAGTCACAAAAAGTAGTGTCCACATCCCAACACTATTATAGGGTACTAAAACTTATGAGTTATGTGTAACATTAGTAGCTTACAATAAGACGAGTCCACATAGAAGTTTACACAATCAGACTACCTTGATGTTCTTACAAGTTATCGATTCCTATTTCTTTTATCTATCTATTGTCTTCCTTCTTATATTTCTTTTATTTCCCTATAACTAAAATGAATAAGATAACTAGATATATCATGATGTGTATATATTAATTTCTGCATAATCAAGCATCATAGGACTTCTCATTATTGACCCTATATGAATGTGGAATTTGAAGCAACCAACAAGAATCTCATTAAAATAGTTAAGATGACCATCAAAATTGACTTTGGAGTGGAAAGAAATGTTTCATATGGCTCTCTCAGAATGTGACCAATGAACTCACACATAAAGGTGCAACACCCTACTCCCTCAAAGTCATTCTTCCAACCAAAATTGAAATTCCCTCCTTGAATATACATCAAGAGGCAAACATCCTAAAAGTAGATTGGGTTTAAGGTAATTCATATACCCATAACACAATTGGTGAATGAATGCTTCACTTCTTACACCTCACATAGTGCTACCAAGAATGGAGGGATGGATCTTTAGCCAATAATGTACCTCAAACTACTCACTTATATCAACCTAGACACACTTAGTAAGTTCAACCCAATGAGAAGTCTGTACAACATCCATGAAGTCTACCACTATAATGTCCTAGGATTTGAGGTTTCAGATAAAATGATCATAGAATGAATTATTGGACTACCTATTTCACTGAGGTACACCCTATTTTCAAGTAGCCCATCAATAAATACTCTATAGTCAAGCATGTTCAGACTTGCTTAGTGCTATTATGGGTGACCTATCAAAAAGTTTGACCCAAGTTGTATGACAGTGAGGACAAATTATGTAGTCCAGGCTAGTGGTGGTTTGTAGGGTTAATCATTATTCTAGAAACCCTAATAGAGCATGGGGTTGTGTACCGAGTGTATAAAATAAAATTAGATCTAGTTCCAATCCAGTAGGTGAGGCTCACATGGAGATCTGGCACTCCACTCTTGAATTGTGTAGTGAAGGTATTTGGAAATGTATACGACTAAAATGAGATGGAGACACATTTGTATTGGTAGAAGCAAATGGGAGTTAGGTATTCATGGGCCATGTTGTTGGGTTGTGACAAGGATGTTAATAGTCTAATTGGGGGGAGATTGTAACATTCCAAGAATTAGGCCTTGAATAAAATTATCTTAAAATGAATGATTGGACTACTCATCTCACCAAGGTGCATTTCTTTTTAGATATTCCATAAATATGTATTTTGCAATTAAACATGCCCAGACCATAATCATGTTATAATGAGTGACCTATAAATAAGTTGAGCTCACATTGTAAGGAAGTGAGGACAAAGCACATAACCAAGGCAAGGGGTGATATATGGATCTAGTCATCATTCTAGAAAATCTACTAGCATCTAGGGTTGTGGGCCTAGGCATTACAAAAATGACATCTCTATGCAACTAGAAGACATGGATGGTGATATCCATATGCTACCAATCAATGTTACCTACGTCTAAAGGTCCTACTGTCAATGATAGGGAAGCTGAATGGAATGCACTCCAAACCAGTGATGTTAAGCCCTTTCCAATTAGGATTCTAACAACATGGATCACTAGAGAATATGTGCACAAAGTGGGACTTGTATAGGTCTTCTCCTCACTTAATGGAGATAAATAAACATCCTATTTTAAAAAATGAAAGGAAAGGATGAGTTTCATTTATTTCTGATATGGCACATATACCATAAAGAAATATACTTAATAACTAGCAGAAACATAACTATTACACAGCTACATGAGAATTTATATATAATCATTTCTCACCATAAATGATGGCATGACAAAATAAAGATGTATATACATAATAACATGTAAGGAAATTACAGAGTGCAACTTGACCATTCAAAAATATCTTCATGCCCACAACTCATATGAGATTTTCCTGACTCAATTAATTTACTTACACCTAGGTGGAAGGGAACATCACCTAGAAAATAGGAAACAATGCATGTATTAGCAAAAAATGAGTATGTGCATATAATCAATATTTTGGACAATATATTGATTTGTGAGTAAAAAAGAGATGTTTCAACAATGAGGAGACCATATAAACTAGGTAAATCACAAGAATTATATCAAGAGAATTGAGGCATATTAATTTCATGAAACGACATGAAGAATAAAGTATCTCTCCATTACAACTAACATAATTTCAAATTTAAATAGTAAGCTTGCATGCATAACAACGTAGACTAAATATATCTAAAATATGTCATAATACCATAGGACAATAACTTAAAAACTAAGGGTAGAAATTCACACCTGGGTAGAATATACAAGACCTTAATAGTATGGTTGTACATAAATACCACTATTCTAGATATTCTAGTCAAAACATTCATAATGCATAAATAGAAAGGGAAAACTTGCATTTTAGTCATTATCAAATAAAAAAGGCAAACATGCCAGGAGGGGTCAAATGACCCACAATAAGAGAAATTCAATATCCACAAGAAATTATTAGACTTAAAATCATGATACATAACAACTAATTCAGAAAGAGAAATAAGACCAAGAGATGCCTCATTAATGAATTTAGGCTTCATTCAATAATGGCCAAAATAAAATAGAACACCTAAAAATCACACTTACATATCCAAAAGTACTCCTAGAGTCATGGATCAGGTTTTTCATTAGCTAATTAATGTATTAGTTCTTAAGGATTATTAGTTATTTATCAATTCATCAATCCCTAAAAATGATCTTACTAAAGGAATCTGATTTTGACTCCAAACATCACCATTTGATGGATTGAATTTTTTTTAATCTCAAAATCATGTACTTCTATATATTTTAACACTCTAATAATTTAATATCATTTTTAGTAAAAGCGTGTGGTTATCAATTGGTTGGACATGTTGGGTCAATTCAATATGTGAGAAACTAAGCCCAATATGGTTCAAAAAAATAAAACATGCAAGAATATGAAGATACTTATCCAAACCAACCCAAACCAACACGACCCATATGGGTAGATGGAGAATTTCACTAGGAGGATTGTCCCTTCCTTTGTGCCATTGTTGTTTTATAGGATCTTTATCTCTAAGGGTAGCTCCCTGGTCTTGGATCCTCACATTCTAGGAAGAGTCCTACTACCTTTTTGGGATAAAGACGGACCAGAGATCCTTGGAATAGGTGTAGAGACCACCAATATGGGAAAGGAGCTTCTCCAATGAGGTAACCGAGATGGGGCATTAAAAAACATGAAGTAGAATGAAATAATATGGAAAATTGAGTTTCATCTCAACTACAGGATGTGATATTTTATTGAACACTCTCACAAAGACAACACTAAAAACACCCTCATGTGACGAGGATAGGGGAAGCCATAGTCAACAATAATTCCATGGTGGAGGAAAAAGATCACTCTGGCCTGGATGAGAGCAATCAAACATGCACCATCCCATCCTCTGTGTCCCACATGTTGGTATTGAATTCCTTGGTGTCTAAGTGTCATTATATTTCCTCAAAGAGGTTCTCCCAAGCCATGAGGAAGTGAGATTTTCGAGATCCTTAGAGAAACCATGATGGGAAAGAGGGAGAGAGCAAGATAGGTGAGATGGAATGAAAATATTCATCTTAAGGGGTCTAGATTGGAGATAAGGGTAGAGGATCCATGAGAAAACCATGTTAAGAGACCATGAAATGATTACCACAGGGAGGATGTACCTGGTATGGTCACCATTATTGTGTTGAAAGTTACAAGCAGAAAAACACAATGTCTTTAAAACCGAAATCAACCTCCCAGGCTTCTCCTTATCTCGTCAAGGGGGTATGACATCTCACTGGAGCCCGAGGAATTCACAACTACCTCGATGTTAACCAGCCACAAAGAAGAAGGTGAGGGGTTTGTGAGGGTGGAGTACAAGAAAACATCATGTCTACTAGGTATAATAGAAAGAGAGAGAGAGAGAGAGAGTAGTTGAAGATGCTTTTCCCAAGTTTAAGATTGTGCCAACAACACACCCTCTATAGTCAATGAAAACCATGGTAGTAGGTGGAGATTGCTGCTTGTCACCATGGCTTTTGGGTGGCCGGCGTCATTTTGTTCTTGCCTCCATGTCTATGGGGAAGAAAGAGAGAGGGAAGTAGGAAGGAAGAGGAATATGAAGGGGAGGGGTTGAAGATGGAAAATAAGGTGAAGGAGGTGAGCTAAGGTTTGTTGGATTCAGGAGGTGAAAAGGAGGCAAAGGAAGAATAAAATGAGAGAACAAGGTGATATCGTCTGAAGATAATGCTTAGAGAAGGGGGGGGGGACAAGAAAGAGTAAATTGACAATGATATCATGGAAAATAATTATGTATTGAGGGAGAAACAATGAAATGATTCATTTCCCAGAATAGTTACATGTGTGAGCAAGAACCACAGAAGCAACATGTATACAACTAGTCCACACCCACATGATATTAAGAAACTATGACCTTGGTCAAAGGTGCATGACATTGAATTAAATCATGAAAATCACATTAACTTATATCTCTCCTTCCAAGCTACCTTTTAGGGTGATAAGACCAAAATTAGTATTTTATCTAAATAGGCTGTGAAGAATCTGTTTAGAATTAATTTACATAATTAATATTTTATTTCAACATTTGTATATTAAGCAGTCAATTAATATATTTGCTCATCTTAATTACCAGTTGTGACATTGTTATATATATTGAACCAATTTGTTCATGTTATACTGTAACGAATATTTTAGAGAGTCAAGTTAGTTTCAAACCTTCTATTTGGGTATATTTGTACAATAAGTCATGTTATGAATGCATTATGGTAATTTTACCATACAAAAAGGTTTTAACGAATTCATGAAGCTAATTGATACAAATTATTCCTAATGCATTTGAGTTGAGGAAAATGTAGTGAATAACAACATAATTAAATAGTGGCATATAAGAAGGGAGGATTGACCTATATGCCTACAATTCTGTCGGTTACAATACTCCACCCTTAAAGAGGATTTCATCTCCCAAATCCATCCATTTATAGCACGTCATACAATGTTACTAATGAGTCATTAAGATGAGAAATACTTAATTTGATGCTTAATATACATAATGAAATCTAATATTAAACATTTTTAAATATGAAAATGTTTAATATTGGATTTCATTATGTGTATGTTAAACATCAAATTAGTGTATTTGGTCTTCTAAATTATTCAACTGTGACATTGTAATTCATATTAAATTGATTTATATCTTTTTATACTCCTAAAATTATTCTAGAGAGACAAACCTACTAATGGAAAAATGTTCAATATTATATTTTGTCACTTGTATATTAAGCATCCTATTAATGTATTTTCTCATCTTAATTACTAAATGTTACATTGTAATACATATTAAATTATTTATTTCATTATATACTCCTATGAATATTTTATAGTGTCAAACCTACTCTTTGATTACATTTGTACATTAATAATTGATATGATTGTGTTATGCTTATTTCCATATATAAAGGGTATTTTTGAATTTGTGACACTATTTGACTCCAATTATTCCTAATGCATCTTGGTTGGGGAAAATGCATTGGATAACGACATAATTGAATAGTGGCCTAGAAGAAGGAACAATTAGCCAATGTGTCTAGAATTAAGTCATCCATTTAATGAATTTTCTATTAGCCCATCTAACTTAACTAGATTACATAGGAATCCTAGTTAATGATGTTCCCCAATGGGCATACTAACAAAGATAGTCTATTCTCTACCTTTCTAGGGGTGACAATGATCCCGCTCAACTTATTAGACTTCCACAAAGGATATTTATATTGGTAAATATTTTTCATATGATCAAGGTCAACCTTTCACCTCATCCACCACCAAATGAGTTAGAAATGAAATGGCCCTATATCCAGTATCCTTCACACTAGTGTTGCTAGGGCCGACACATCCATAAATCCATAGTTTCAATGAAAGGAAGTGTAAATTTGGACATATCCCTTGCATTGTGCATGACAAAACCTTACCCCCATCCTAAGGTCCTAAGAACCACTTCCCTAAAGTATGTGGTTCTACAACACACCCCTCTAGTAATCAAGAAAAGGAAAACATACCACACAACATCAAAAACTAGTGAGGAACCAACATTCATCCTAAAGTTCTAAGTACTAATGTCAAAATCCTTTGATAGACTAATAAGAATACTAATAAAAGTACTTGTGATTGGTTGTCACATAAAAAGTGACCGCCATATGGTTCAATCCCATAGGAAAAAAGTTATTTGTAGCTCATGGATCAAAGTACTTGTCTCTCCCTCAAAAGTGAATGACCATCATGCATAAACTTTAGGGAAGAAAAACACACAACTTATACTACTTGTCATGGATGTTGGCTTTTAAGATAAAGGAAGAAAATAAGATGAAACCATCCACCAACTCAATATATATAACCACATTCTTATTCCATTCCATACCCCGATGTGTATCCTTGCTCTGCAAAAGGCTATTACTACAGTTAGGAGGTATTAGTCCTATAAATGGAACAACACTATGGATTGTAAATTATGAGTCACATGAAAAATAGATGCATCTGAGGAAACCTAAATATTTCCATTCCATTAATATTTTGTGCATTCAGATCCATGGAAAAAAAGAAGAAAAATACATAAAAAGATAACAAAATCAAACAAAATTCTATATAATAATGAATAAACCAAAGGATTTGGTCCATTGTGGAAGTTGTCCTCATTAGCAGAGGTAATATCCATATATGGCCACATAAATAGGAAAATATCCTACTTGTACATTGTTCCCTAACCCTATGGATATGCCTTAGTCGTCTTTATCGCTGATGACTCCATGGATGCTCATGATCATGAAGAGAAGCAACGAAATTTCTAGGTGGGTCTTCATATTGTCCCTTTAGAAGTTCATCTACTAAGACAAAATATTTCTAGCATTGCCAAAACTATTGGAGAAACACCATTGATTAGTAGACCATACAACTCATCAATCTAGGTAGTATGGTGCAATTTAAGTATCCCTTCATTGATAATACATGGGATGCAACATCCCCATTTTTTGCTAGCTAGTTCAGACATATGTTTTGACTAGGATAACTAGCCAGCCACTGTGATAGACAAACCCAAGATATTTCAAGTATTAATCAAATAATATTGGAAGAATCACGGTGCAAGTGCATCAAATTAGAAACTCTTGCTACAGGTATATCAAATGCGAAACAATAGAGATGAATGCCCAACCATTTTGTAATAGTGGGATGACTCGACCCTCTATGTTTTTACTCTGCTTAGCATTAGTCAGCCATTAGAAATGATTCTAACAATACCAAAGTGAGGATGTATTTATACTTGATGATGGCTTCCATGGTTGGAAGAACCCACTTAAACACCTATTCCTAGGGTAGATAAATAATGTCTAACTAGATAGCGTGATCATAAATGATACCAAGCAACCTCGTAAATCCTTAAAACTAGGGGGCATTTTGGTAACATGACAAAATCCCATAACTTTTGTAGCCACAAAATTACATCCCAAAAATTGAGAAAGGACACAACAACAATTTTCTTCACACCCAACAAACCAGCTAAGAGGCATACTAAGGAATCAGGACCACAATGTGATGACCATCTATCCTATAATGATAGTCACATGATGTCTACCAATACAACAATATTTGCATCCAATAGACTGAACATGCCTAAATAGATTGGCATCCATATCCTATAATTGAACTGCCTCACTCAACAAGCATTGTCCACTAGGATATAGAAAAAGGTCATATAACCCCAACACATGGAGGCCGATAAATATTCTCTATTCTTCATGTAAAAATCCTACTTCCAACACAACTACACTCCCTCATGAAACATATAATGATGAAGACATTTGACCTTAATGACTCTTTGTACATCTCCCCAAACATTAATAGACACATAATACATCAAGGTAAATGTAATGTCAACAACCTAAGGATATATAACAACAGTGTCACATGCCCTAAGACGTAAAATGGGGATCCAAGATGATGCCCCTTCTACTTTGTCACAAAAACAACAATGCAAGATAACCAAATAACCTTCTTGGTATAGAAGACAACGAATTCCCTAAAGGTACACTTATAAAGGGAGTTAATTAGAGGTGTGCACTTGTTGGACACCCTCGTAAACCTTATCATTAATAATGATCATGTGGTGGAGCAACACTCCCTTCCCTAGACCCTAGTGCTTGTGTGCAAGGGATTTTGTGGGTCGGGTATGTTCCTACCCAGATGTGGTTTCTAACTAGATGAGCGGGTTGCACATGTGCTTCATATTAGGCCTGATAAGCTGAGTAGTCCCCTCAAGACTTAAAGCTCTAATTTTTGTCATTTTAACCCCTTTATTATGGCATTTCATGTTCTTTTGGCTCTCTAAAGTCAATATTCACCCTGAATCACCTAGGTTTTAGCCACCTGGCTCCAATTTTCTCCTTGATTAAACCTTATTGAGATAACTAACCAGATTACAATCCTTGTTTCATGATAAATATTCTTCATTTCTTTCCCAAACAAGTATTTTTAATATTATTGATGAAGCCTTGCATACACAAGAAAGATCATCAAATCCTTACTAATGTAAATATCATGTGGCTACTTAGACCAATTTTCTCCCTTACTGAGTATAGTTGTGCATAGACATAAACCCATATCTAGTTTCCTCAAATTGACGCTCATGACAAAATGTTGCTATATGTCAGTCTAAAGATTTCATCCTTAATCTTGACTGGATTTACCTATCATGCTTAAAATATTGTCTTGAGAGGAGAAAGCTATTGAAATTTATTTTTTGAGTACTCTAGAGCTAGTATATGAAAAAATGAAATCATGTTAAATGTCAATTGGGAATGATAAAATAAAGAACATGAAAACAAACTTCAAAATCAGATTTATTTGGCAATGAACTATGGGTGTAGCCATAGTCCCCAATATATGTGTGGAAGGCACTAAAGGTCAACCTCAAATTTGAGGAATCTATAAATACATTTATAGTCCATGAGTATTATAATGAGGGATATTTGGATTAAACAATATGATATAAGTTAATGCTCAATAAATGCTACCAACCACCAAAATATAACTAGATATGTAGTCAACTGGAATGCTATCAATGATTAACATGTTTGCATGTTTAGTCTAACTTTCTTGTGATTAAAGATCATTGTATAAGATCAAACATTAAAATTCCCATGAGTCATATCCTACCAACCGAAATGGATGTCCAATTGATGGATGCTCCACTACATACTACCTTACTTGGACATTGTCACTAAGGTCCTGGATTGAGATAGATTCATTAACTGGTCACCAAGTATGATTATGTAAAGGTGACATTTCCAGCATGTGTATCATATCCTATGTAGAGTAGTTATACATTTTCCCTACTCACCCGACATTATAGATTTGATGTTTCTGTTTTATTTCTCACCCAATGCTTTATGGAAGATGTGCTACTACTACAAGCATGTTTTGTACTATTATAGTTTGTCACACTTATTATACATGCACGTTTTGCTTTTAATATTGTTCAAGTAATTGGCAAGTTCCTACACAAAACATATACCTCATGGGTTTCCTAATCATTGCCTGCTATTTTTACTATTAAAACTACCTAAAATTTGCTACCCTCTTTAATGGGAAAACCCTACTTTGTTTCTATCATCCTTATGTTTCCAAAATGTTATATTTCTGCATATACTCAATAATTTCTAACACATACCTTTATCTTTTCTGGGCATTGTTTCTCTTCCACCAAAGCTTGAGAAACATATGCCTACGTGTTTGAGGAGCAAGCTTTTGAGGATCCCATTTAGGAATACTCCATTTAGAGAGATTTTTATATGCCTATGTTTCCCTCTATAGCCAATCTATATAGTTGGAGTAATCATTTTTTATTTTCCTTTATGTCCTTATAGACTATGTTTATGATAAATTTTGAAAGCTTAAATAGCTTAGTTTATTTTCTTATAAAATGAATCTATAAGCCCTTTATTCCATAATATTTTGGGAATTATATGCACCTATTTCTTCTAATTAGTTGTTAATGTATGTATTTACTTTGGTTATTTTTTAAAATTAAAGTAAATTGTTGACTCACTGCCAGGATCCATTCCTTATAGTATTGGATTTGAGCATAGAAATCAACAGAATAGCTATCTAAAAAAATACCTATTAGGTTTCTTGTAGTTATCTATCCTTTTTCAGGAGGGTTAACTTTATTGAGGATACGAATATTGGATCTTCCTAGTCTCTGTGTGCCTATTTGGGCTACTCTACCCATACTAAATTCTTTATATGGGATGCCACCATTGGGTCTTCCTCAAGATACCCACTAAATCAAAGTAAATCTACCTAGTGTCTAAGTTGTTCTTTGTGTTTGTCTCCCTCTCATGCAAGATATATGTTTTCTTCACCAATTTCTCACCTATTCCATGGTGGGGAGGCTTAATGCCATCCCTACTACTAATAAGACCAAATATTATTTACTTATCATTTTATCAAAATACAACCACCCAACTTCAAGGGTTAGAGTGCAGTGAAGATGATGGACAAGGACGTTGGATGGGTTATAGCCTAACAAAATACCTTCAAGGATATGACATTCCCTCATGAAAAGGTCCACTTTGCTTTGTATGTGATATATAGTCAACTCGTGTTTGGTGAAATGGGGTCTCTCATACACATGACACTTCCAACTTGAGCTAGGCAAAATTTTGAATGCTATTTTGTGAGAAGTATGTTTTCTCTATTGCTTTGAGAAAAAAGGAAGCAAATGTCTATAGTTTGAAACAAGGGACATTGAGAATCTCCACATAAATCTAGACTTCCTATACTGGAGTATTATGCTACTAGTATAGAAGAGACCCATTAAGCCACACTTTTCCTGGCGGGCTTGAGCTGCCACATGCGACGTGCCTTAGTGCAACATATCCCAATTACTTTTTGACGTGGTGGATAAGGCATTGATAGTTGAAGCTTTTCATGGATGTAAACCCTCGTGTCATAGTACAACTAAAAGGATGAACTTTGATGATAATAAAAAACATTAAAATTGAAACCCCTATTCATTTTTCCATCCCCTAGAAAAATGTCATGTAGGAAACATTGTTGTATGAAAGATGGAAGTAATCAGATCTACCATCACTATATCTAGGGCACCATATAAGGCCCAATGACCTAATATCCATAAATTTCCAAACCTTGGGAAACAATTAGGTCCACCTTAAAAAACTAGCATCAACCAAAATGACATCCTCTTCAACCTTGAGAAATAATAGAGACCATCCATAGGGACATCATCTACCTATTGAAAGGCATAGTGGCTGCATCTTCACCATGGATGTTGTGGTGGCTAGAAATAACAATAACGATATAGAAGGTACCCTGCATTTAAATCTATAACCTATTGAAGCTTTATTGGATTCTTGATCATCAAATACCTTTAAGCATCTAATCATGTAACTATGCTAGATTTAAAACCTACATAATTGATTATATTATAGTAGTTCAAACTACTAGTGGCAATGAATACTCTTCCTTCCTAAAAATCTATTCCATAGACCTATTTATATCTGGGAAGATGTTCATGTAGGAATTCATCATCATTGACATGGAAACTTTTGATGTCATCTTGGGGATGAACACACTAACGAATCATGATGTGTATTTGTTCTTCATGGAGAAGAAGGTTAGTTTCCTACACCTAGGTGATTAGTGTTTCCATTTTATAGGAAAAAGGTAGGATGATTGGCTATTCATTATCTCAACATTTGATGTAGAGAAACTCATCTCGTGTGGCTATATAGCCTATATGGCATATTTCAATTTTAGTCTCTCACCACCAACTTAGATGACATCAAAGTGGTTCTGGATTTCCCTGAGGAGTTTCTTGGACTTCCTCCCTTTCACAACATTAATGTCTCTATTGACCATGTATCATGCATATCACAAATCTCATAACTCCCATATCATTGGAACCTATATAACTTGTTGTGATTAAGAAGATATTTTAGGAGCTCCTAGACATGGGGTTTGTATGCCCTAATATTTCTCCCTATAGAGCTCTGGTTCTACTCCTAAAGAAAAAAGATAGTTCTATGCGTATATGCATGGATTAAAAAATATTTAATCAAGTAACCATCTAGAACCACTAACCCCTACCTTACATCAAAATTTTATAGACAAATTTAATATGCCACCAGCTATTAAAGATGGATATACAAAGTGGCTATTATTAAACACGTGTGAAACATGAAGACATACCAAATAAGACCTTTCACACACATTACATAACAAAGCCTAATTTTTTTCATTTGGTTTGACTAATGGCCCGCATACCTCCATGGATCTACTAAAAAGGGATTCTTTCCCTGATTTAAATATCTCTGTGGTTGTATCAATAACAATGCACTTACATACTCCGATTCAATGTATCAACATTATGATCACTTATGGATCATTATTTGGTATATGTGCGACAACTAATTATATGTGAAGTTTTCTTAGTGTGAGTTTTGGCTCAATGAAGTTATATTTCTATGACACATGATCTGAACGAGACATATAACCATTGACACCATTGAAGTAGTTAAAATGTGATAATCCCTAGAGAACCCCTTTGAGATACACAATCTTCTAGGCCTTGTTGGTTACTATATATAGTTTATTCATTATTTCTCAAAGATAGCTCTCCAATCAAAAAGTTCACTTGTAAGGAAACAATATTTATTTGGTACCCTAAGTGTGAAAAAGTTTCTTAGATTTGATATGTTTGAGGTATGCATCTATAACGCCAAGGCACACTTCCCAAGGATCTAGCAAGGTTTTAGGAATGATGACTGGACCTCACTCACACACAAGCCAAGAAGAACTTCTTGACTGGTCACCCATCCTAGTACTACTCTGGTTTGACCACACTTAACCACAAAGTTCTTTAGTGATGGACTTCTTAGAAAGGAGTTGCACCTTGGTGATATGGTAATCCAATCATTCCTTTTAAGATCATTTTATCTGAGGCCTCAAATCCCAGGGTGTTACAATCTCCCCACTTAGACTCTTGGTGTCCTTGTCAAGCCTCAACTAGGGCCTCATCATATTTCCCTATTTTAGTACTGACCCAACATGACCACGTACACTCAGCTCCCAATCATGGCTACCGGTGCAAGGGTGGCTCCATCACCACATATATCCCTATCCAAAATGTCTAGACCACACTACTCATGATTTGCATGCCACATGCTCATTTGGGCACCACATACTGGAGGGTTATAGCTCTCATACAATTTATAAAACTCGGGCCCACTAACTAAGGCTCTAGAAAGGTTTCAAGAATGACAACTGGCCCCACAAATCACCACTAGCCTTAACTGTGCACCTTGTCATCACTTACGTGCAAGCCAGGAAGAACTTCTTGACTGGTCACCCATCCTAGTAGTACTGTGGGTTGAGCATGCTTAACCACAAAGTTCTTTAGTGATGGGCTTTCTAAAAATGAGATTCACCTTGGCGATATGGGTAGTCCAATCACTCCTTTTAAGATCATTTTATCTGAGGCCTCAAATCCCATGGCATTAAAACATTTGTTTTTCTTCTACTTGTTAAGCATAAGTACTACACTATTTTGACTAACACTTCTAAAAAAGGATGGGTTGGGTTCTTATGCAAGAAGGATTAGAGATTGCTTATGGCTCATGCTAGTTGAAAATAAATAAAGAGAATTGGACTACCCATGATTTAGAACTAGATTCCATAGTCAAAACCTGACACCACTACTTTTATTGAGTGAAATTTGAAGTCTTTTCTGGTCACAAATTCTTACGAAACCAGATGACTTGGAAATATATGAGCTCATGAAAAGGGAGATGGGTAAAGTATATCAAGTAATATGAATTCACCATCACATAAAATTTTATAAATGCCAATTTTGTAGTCAATTCTCTAAGTAGAAACACAAACACAATTTTGTTAGTAAATATGAGCATAGAGTATGGTAGTGGAAATAAAAAATTTATTTTTCTGTATTCCCATAACTTCAAGATCGCATCAACTACTATGAAATAGGAATGGTGGTTTAGTGAATTTAAACCTGGTATGTGAGCAAGTCCAGTGAAAACAACTCATTGCAATACACCTATCCTCTAGTTGCTCTTGGACGGTGTCTGTACAACTTGTAGTCTTCTCCACAGATGGCGGGCTCAACAACTTCTACAAGGACTCCTACAATCTCACCATGGATTGTAGACTGAAGTTGTGCTCCTAGATGAAACCAAGGAACTCCGTCCTATACAGTAGTCCACATGGACCAACTAGAACTCATGTCGTTCTAGTAGAATGGACAAGAAGGAGTTGTCTCTCCAATTGACATACTAGTCACCAACTTGCTCTTCTACAACTATGATCCTCAGTTGTTCTCTCCTGTTGCTATCCCTCCCTAGTATGGTAGGACTTGCTTGGGCTCTCTTGATTACCACAGCTAGAGAGGACAACAATTGTCAGAGCAACTAATTCTCAATTGTATGTTTTGGGAAGCTCTCAATACCCCTCTATTTATATGCGGGGTTAGGGTCAGGGTTCCCAGTATGTTCGGGATCTATGTGGGAGGGGAAGGGACTAGAAGATCTTAAAATTTTGCATCCTGTGACATCCGAATTGGTCGTTTGGCAATCCAAACGACCACCTAGTGCCCAAGCTTATCATTTTCTATGTGAGATGGTCTTCTCATGATTTCTCAATCGTCCATAAATTTGGCAAAACTATTTCCAACTAATGCAAGCATTAATTTCCTTGTATGAATATAATTGATCAATCAAAACAACCAAACTTTCTCACAAACTCGGGAAGTTACTAGAAATTTCTTCCGACCCAACTGAGCTGATCGATTCACCAGTTGATTTGGTCATCTTGCTCACTTGAGCCGATCGGTTCACCCAGTGAGCGGATCGGTTGGTGCCTTATTCATGCAGAAATCCACCATCTCAGTACCAATCATCCTGACACTTCAAAAGGATGTCTCAACACTTAAGATGATTTTTTGACACTCCAAACGGTCATCTTACCATGTGAGTTGGTCATTTGGAAGTGCAGTCAGCCAATCTACTGCGTTAATTGAATACTTAAATGCTTTAGTAATCAGTCCAATCATCATTCAAGATTAAACTCCTCTTTTAGATGAGTTCTTATGTGTATTCCATATCACGTTGGCAATGAATGTCCAGAACTAACTTATGTCATCAGAAGCAAAGAGTGGTTCCTAGTCACACATCAATTCTACCCAAGTGAATGCAGAGTTGGAGAACAACTTCAACCTACATCTATGTAAGGTGTTGCAGTGATTGTATAATTCTTTTGTCACTGATAACCAAAATAAACTTGAGGCATGGAATCTTCATCATCTCAACATTCAATCCATGTTCCTTGAACCAAGAGCAGACTATATAAGATAATGTGACCTCAATATCCTATATTGATTCACATGGGCATGCACATGCGCTACTCAATCTTGCTTATCAAGTGTCCAGGATATCAAAGTCCAATATGAGGGACAAATCCCATCTCTATCACTCATAGTCAATCCCCATGTGTCCAAGCCCAATCATCACCTTTATTGCAACTCGTATTTTAGGACTATGATTGATGATGTCAAAATATAACCAACGACATGTGATGAGTGCAGTGATTTTAGGTCTAAGAATCACAATAACCACCTTCACTATGAGAGATGACTTTGAACACCAATGATGGTTTCTATGTGTCACTCTCAAGGTGGGCCTATCGATACACTATCTGCTAACATGTATTTGTGTGCTTGTTTTGATATGCCATGTCATGACTAATGGGATTCTGTCATCAAACAATCCACACTCCAGTCTTATGCATTACTATTGTCTATCCACCTTCCACATCAACAACCAACTAGGAAGATAACAAGAATGTACATACTCTTAGCATTCATATAATCCCATTCCCCAAGTTACGTAATTGAAAACATATATCATTGACTATTGTCATTTTTTGACATTCATAATGTTTCCTCATTATCTCATAACTGAATGAAACATAATGAATTGGAAGCTAGCCTTTATGATTATTAATCCAATCCTTTATGGTATATGTCACATCAACCATCATATGATTGTCTCTTTGGACATACCTTACCAACAGACTCCCACTCGCACTTAGAGCTAATCACCCATGAATCTCATTCTTAGTGATCTAAACATGTCCACCATGTTTCTGCTATGCTACTGCTAATCCAGTGGGTTAGCAACATATTTCTATTTACCTCAGTATTATTGCATGTTTCTTTCTCTTCGCTATTAGATGAAACCACCGTAATATGGTATTTGATATTCCTTGCCTAACAAGTAGCTCCATTTTTGTCACAGTATCACTACTACATCATCAATGGTTGGAACATCTTTAAGTTCATCAATATGAACTTCTAGATCCATATAACATCACTTTGTGTTCTCAACACAAATGTACTCAACTTCTATTGTAGAATAGTAGTAATGGCTATTAGTTCGGAACCCTTCAAACTAATAAGACCTTTCCTTATATTCAAACATATTTTATTGTGATCAATTTTTTTTTTCATTTTGGAAGCTTGCATTGGTGTAACCCTTTACACTCAACTCTTCCTTCACTACTATCTTTAATTATTGGCAACATATCCTTAAGTACTTCACAAGTACAAATGGATACCTTTAATGACATTCTAATAACCCATATTGGAATTTAATACCATCTTGTCATGTCTAATACATTCAAGATTGTATGGGACAAGTAGATTTATAGCATTCATGATAGATCCATTGCTACAACCTATGACATCTTTATCATGTTATTTCCATTCTAAACAAGAATTGGAACACATGGTTGATGAGATACCAATTCATATTCTTTCTCATTAAATCCTTTGCATGTTGAACTCTTTCAACATCTTACTATAATATGTGTTCAAACATTCAGTGTAAAACATTCAAAAACTATATAGGTTTTGATCCTTATATCATAAGATGTTTCACCTAATCCTTCATTATTGAAGGTGTTTTCATGCCAGTTCTCAATACTCACAATATTGTGACGCAATTCCTCATCGTATGTGGAATACTCACGTATGCTCCCACTAAATATTTTGAAATCACAAATTTCATCTTTTATCTTGATTCAAGTCAAACTCTTTGTCTATCTTGTCAAGTCAATGATCCCTCCTTTGAGTTTCTTATTTCAATTCCTAATTGAGCTTTGTATTTTATAGACTTTATTTGCATTCCTTGAAGTTATAAAACCTTTTAGGTTGTTTCATGTGCACATCCTATGATGTATTCCCTTTAAGGAATCTAGTTTCTATCTTCAGATGCTAAATCTCTTAGTCTATTTTAACTACAAAAACAATATTGACAATTGGTAAGGAATTTCTATCATGATCAAAAATTTAAACTAATTTGATAAACTATTCAACCAATTTTTCCTTTTATGTTAACCATGTAGGTCTTTACCTCAAGACCCTTTTGCACCCTTTAGGTATTACCCATATAGGTGGCACTATTGAAGTCCTACTTTGTTACCTTACATGGATCCCGTAATGGCTTTAAGACATTACTTAGATTATGGTGCTCTATAGCTTCTAGTTGATTAGTTGGCTCATCTTGTCATGACCCACCTGTCTTTTTTGTTGGATTCTCAATTCTCAATCTCAGACATGTTTTACTAGGACTACTTTAATATGTGTCATATGATGAACTTGAGATCCTAGAGCAACTTGTGTTTCTCTTAGTTCTCATTGTACCTCTTTGTTGACCTCAAACATTTGAAGTTCTACTTTTACTCCCATTGATTCTTTAGGAACTCAGTTATCCTATCAACAAAACAATTTTTTCATTGGATTGGGATTAAGAGTATCAGTTGACAATTATTATTTGTGGATAAACCTTTTCAAGAAACTACTTTCTCAATGTTAGTTTTAATCCTTTATACATATTGTGATATTCCCAAATCATATCATATATGATGTCTTATAAACCTTTTAGATGGTACATGATTTAGTGATTAGTATCTATGTATGAGGATGTAAGAAGATTTGGATTTAATTGATAATTATATCATGACTTATCATGTTTTAATTCCTTCATTCTGGCATATCATTACGTTCACATAGATTTGACTTGTGATACATTATCATAGTTTATTTTTGAAGGTTCTCAAGATTGATGTAAATTATTTTAACATTTGATCTCATCAAAGTTTCTTATTAATTTTATCAAAGTTATACTTCATTTATAATCTCATTGAACATTTCAAGAGATCTATGTTTCTATTTTACTGAGTACATATCATCATATCACCAGTAAATAAAATGATGTATAAGAAATTATCTATAGCATTCATTCCATATGATCTTCATGCATCACATGTATGAGGTATGTTGGAAAACTTATCCTCCCACTACATCTAGTGAAGGATGTTATGTCACATTGTGAACAAGTAAGAATTGCATGTTTCCTCATGTTCTTTAACCAAAGGAATTTAGATTGATATCAATATGTATTCAATATATGCATTTCTTATATATACGTGCCAGATGACTAATGCTAATGATAGTTTTTAGTTATCAATTATAATCCTTCGGTATAAACATTATAATCATTCATATTGATATTATTTTATTTAAAGACCATTAAGATGTTTGGTCATATCCATATAAGAGTTTATCTTACAAACAAAAACATAAAAAACTCACTTTATTGATTTATCAACCTTGTCATACAAGATGCTTTAAAATAAAATGTTTCTATTTATTGACATATCAAAATAGAAATTCTACTAACTCTATTACATGCCCATTGGGCTAAGATAAATTTAAATTTCAACTAAATCTCCAGCAACTCTTGCTCTTCCTTGTCCATATTTGTCCTACTATGAAGGCTTTTATTCTTGTCAGATCCTGCACATCAAATATGTCAGATCTCTATTTGGTATCACATAACAAAATGAAGAAGTAATCAAATTTATGTTATAATATTTATACCTGAAGTGGAGACCTCAATGCCTTCCTTGTTTTTCTTTTGTTCCTCTAACCAAAGTGGGAAATTTCTTTTCCAATGTCCAGGCTGGTGAAAAAGGTGACAATTGCCTCTTTTACTCACCCTCCCTTTGCTTTAAGATATGAAGATTTGGGCTTATGGATAACTTTAAAACTCGTCTTAACTTAGCCTTTTACTTTAGACTTCCCCTTTGTATTACTGATCACCATCACATAATTAGGACTTGTCTTTCTTCATATGTCCCTCAGTTGTTCTCAACATGCCACATAACTCTGTCAATGATTTATCAAAGTTATTCATGTTGTAGTTCATGACAAACTGAGTGTATGCTTCTAGAAGAGACTGCAAAATTATGTCAGTGGCCAACTCTTGACTCAAGGGGAATCCCAGTCTAGCAAGGTTCTCCACATACCTAATAAGCTTGAGCACATGAGGACCTACTGGATCTCCTTCTTCCATATTGTATTTGAACAATGTCTTGGAGACATCATATCTCTCTTATCTTGCTTGATCTTGGAATATGTTTTTGAAATGTGTAACCATGTCATTAACATCTATGTTCTCATGCTACCTTTGCAACTCATAGTTCATGGAGCATAGCATTAGACATTTGACGTCCATGAAATCCTTAGTATGCTTCTTGTAAGAATATCGGTCAGCCTTTGGTGCATTTGGAAGGGGTTCGTCTGGTTCCGGTGTCTCCAAGGCATAGATCTTGTGCTCTTGTGTGAGAACGATTATCAACATCGTGAACCAATCATGAAAGTTGTTCCCTTTTATCTTATCCTTCTCAAGGACCAATCACAGAGAAAAGTGATTGTTGCTGGTTTCCATTTGATTCTATAAAAGAATTTGCAATTTTGTTAAAACTCGTTTTGATTTGGTTTGATTAAACTTTTGGTGATATTAATTAGTCTTTAGTAAACTATCATTCTCATTATTTTGTTTGAATTGACAACCCTCATGTATCAATTTATAAAATTGTAGCGAATCAATTTTCTAATGAGCAAGATCCAAAATGAATCGATTATCACCCGACACAATAAATAATCAACCACTAAGGTAGGCAATTTTCCAATTGCATCATATACAATTCTTAATAGATAATATGCACAACTATTTTCCATAATTATATGTATGCTTATGGGCTTAGACGCTCTAAGAATAACTAGTTTAAGCCTGAACCAATAACCAACATGATAGATATGCACCCTACAAAGGCGGAACGTACATATCTATCTTCACACCTCTACAAGATAGATGGTTCACCATGCGAGGGCATAACCTTTGCTTTGTCGAACAATCTTTTCATGTGTTTTGCTAATGGAAAAAAATCTTAGACTTAATATATTTTGATTTGAGGGATATATATATATATATATATATATATATATATTGTATACAATCACCACATATATAATACATATCATATACATGCAATATCCCACAACATAAACATGAAATATACAAAAAGCAATGGTTATGGACATGTCTAATGTAATTTCTTGGAGCCACAATAAATTACTATCACCTAGGTTAATCATCACATCACATGTATGAACTGGTTGGTTTACTTTTGTGCTAGCCAATTTGGGTGGATTGCTTCAACCCTGGAACCAATTGTCTCACCTCTTGGTCGGTCGGTTGGTTGCCAAGGATGATCGTATGACCTCCTATTCAATCGTTGTCTAAACACCTTCTAGACGGTCAGTTAGGTCCACTAGCCAATCGTCTGACTTCTTGTCCAACCTTTGTTTGATCTCTTTCCATATGGTTTGTTAGTACCACTGAGTGGTCGGCTCACTCCATCATTATGTTCTTCATGGTCTTCCAGATGGTTGGCTTGTATCACGAACTGGTCGACTAGCGATGATCATCTTCTTTTTCATTGCAAAAAAGAAAATTATCTTATTGATACTTTTTTACATGTAAATAGAAACCTCGAGTTACATTCAAGGGGAGAAAAGGTAGGAATCAATTAACTTTATATTAGGAAGAAGGAGGTAGAGGCTCGGTACGTAGACCAATAAAAATAGGAATAAAGACAAACCATCCAACCATAAATAGATATTGGGTTATTGGAGATAACCGTGGTATACATTCACTATCAAAATTGCTTTTAGGGTGATACACGTAAATTGCATATATATCATACACACACACACACACACATATATATATATATTAGTTTGGGATTATGTGGTCTTTATTTGGATACACATATGATACAACTTAGATACTTACATCATAGGAAATAAATAAATGATAAAATCAAAATCTGATCATATTGATTATCCTAAAACATAGTAAATTGACGTGGCTCAGAGACCATTGTTGCTAAATATGGGCCAAAGTATGTTAGAAGAAGCAAAAAAAATATCTATTCATATTCCCATAACAACATGATCTCATCAACTACTATGAAATAGGAAGGATGGTTTAGTGAGTTTAAACCTAATACTAGAGCAAGTCCAACGATAATAACTTGTTGCAATGCAACTATCTTGTAGTTGCACTTGGAAGGTGCCTGTGCAACTCTTGGTCTTCTCCACGGATGGCAGACTGAACAACTTTTACAGAGACACCAAAGTTATCACCACATACTACAGGATGATATTGTTCTCCTTGCAGAAACCAAAGGACTCATGCCTCTAGAGTAGTCCACACGGACCAACTAGATCTCCTATCATTTTTAGTAGAATGGACAGGAAGAAGCTATCTCTCCTATTGGCATACTAGTCACCAACATTCTCTCCCACAACTATGATCCTCATTTTTTCTCTCCCATTACTATCCTTCCCTAGTTAGGTAGGACTTTTTTGGGCTCTCTTTGTCACCATAACAAGAGAGGACAATAATTGCTAGAGCAATTGATTCTCAATTGTGTGTGTTGGGAAGCCTCTAGTACCCCTCTATTTATAGGAGGGGTTAGGGTCATGGTTCCCAGTCTATTCGGGATTTGTGTTGGAGTGGAAGGGACCCAAAGATCTTGAATTTGCACAACCTGCGACACCTGAAACGATCGTTTGGCAATCCTAATGACCATCTGGTGAACAAGCTATCAGTTCGCTCTATGAGATGGTCATCTCGCAATTTTCCAATCGTGAATTTATAATTTGTTTTTTCAAATTAATGGGAGCATTAATTTTCTTGTATCAATATAATTGATCAATCAAAATGATCAAAATTTCTCACAAATTTGGGAAAGTTACTAGAACTTTCTTTCGACGGAACCAATCTGACCAGTTCGCTAGTTGAACTGGTCGCCTCACTCGCCCAAGTTGACCGGTTCACCCAGTGAGCCGATCCGTTGGTGCCTTATTCATGCATAACTCCAACCAACTTAGTTCCAATCAGCATGACACTCGAAACGATGATCTCAACACTTGAGCTGATCGTTTAGCACTCCATACGGTCATCTCACCTTGTGATTAGATCATTTGGCAGTGTGTTCAACCAATCTATTGTGTGAATTGAATACCTAAATGCTTTAGTAATCAATCCTATCATCATTCTAGATTAAACTCCTCTTCTAGATGAGTTCCTATATGTGTGACCCTATAGGTCCCATATCACATTGGTAGTGAATGTGCATAAGTAAGTTATGTCACACAATCAGAAAGCGATGCCTAGTCTCACATAAGTGATACCCAAGTGGATGGAAAGTCGGAGAACAACTTGAACCTACAATCTTTGTAAGGTTTTGCAGTGATTGTATAATTCATTTGTCACTAATATCTGAGATGAACTCGAGGCATGGAATCATCATCCACTCAATGTTCAATCGATGTTCCTTGAACCAAGAGCAGACTATCTGAGATAATGTGACCTCAATATCATATATTGATTCACATGTGCATGCACATGCATTTCTCAGTTTCACTTATCAAGTGTCCAGGATATCAATCTCAAATATGAGGGACATTTCCCATCTCTATCACACATAGTCAATCCCCATGTGTCAAAGCTACCCAATCATCACCTTTATTGCAACCCAGATTTCAAGACTACGTTTGATGATGTCAAAGTATACCCATGACATGTGATGAGGGTAGTGATTTCAGGTCTAAGAATTAGAATCACGACCTTCACTATAAGAGATGACTATGACCACCAATGATGGTTTCCATGTGTCACTCTGAAGGTGGGTATGTCCGATACACTATCCCCTAACATGAATCTGTGTTCTTGGCTTGGTATGCCATATCATGACTAATGAGATTCTATCATAAACCAACCCACACTCTAGTCTTATGTGCTGTTGGTGTCAATCTACCTTCCACAGTAGCAACTGACTAAGGACATAACTAGAATGTACATACTCTTAGCATTTGTATGATCTCATTATCCAAGTCATGTACTTGAAGACATAAGTCATTGAGTATTGTCATTCTTTATACATTCATAATGTTTCCTCATTATCTCATAACTGAATGAAATAGAATGAATTGAAAGCTTGCCTTTATGAGTATTAATCAATTCCTTTATGGTATATGCCACGTCAACCATCATATGATTGGCTCTTTGGTCATACCTTACCAACAATTTTTGTTTCTTATGGATGAGCATGGAACACGTGTCCTGCTAGGGACTAAGTTTCTAGAGGTTGTTGATGATAAGATTGCTGAAAAGCTGAGAGTGTACATGCTGAATATGTCTATCACCCCGTATTGGATGTTTGTTGTTTTTCTACATAGATAGGAGTCTTTTTCTAGATGAGATGAAGATGTTGATTGGGAATCACAATATTTTGTTAGAGGTAATGATGCCATTATGTTTTTCATTTGCTATGGGTCCTGATGTTGGTGATCTAAGCCATAGACTGTAAGTGAAGCCTATGCATCCCAGTATATAATTCATCCCAATACTACATAGATTTACAAGGAATTACATGGTGGTTTTGGTGAAAAATATGAAGTGTGATATAACCGTGTTCTTTGTGAAGCGTATGGCATGCTAGAAAGTGGACAAGAACATCAACGACTTAGTGGCCTTCTCTATCCACTCAAGATAGGAAGTCAAAGGACATCATCATGGATTTTTTGACAAGATTTCCAAGTTCATAGAGAGATTAAGATGTTGAATGGGCTGTTATTGATCAATTAAGTCAGAGTATTTTTTCCCTTCAAGGGAACTTACAAGGACTTTAATATTGTACCATTATACATGCACACGATAGTTTTTCTGCATGGAGTGCCTAAGTATATAGTTTCTGATCATGATCTAAAGTTTACATAATGCTCATGGAAGAAGATACATGACAATATGGGCTCTATTCTAAGTTATGACAAAACTTATCATTACAAGAACATGCACAATTAGAGAGGACAATGTAGTTTTTAGAGGATTTGTTATGTTCCAGTTGATATATTGGTGTGTTTCATAGGATAATTATATTTTGTTGACTGAATTTTCTTGTAATATTTTCAACCAAACCAATTTCAGTGTCCCATATTTGGAATCATTGTATTCTCGACCTTGTCATTCCTCACTGCACATGGATGATGTGAAAAAAATGAATTCTAGTGAAGAATGATGGCATTGCAGATGATGAGAAATAAAGTACACTTGATTAAAAATAAATGAAGGCATTTCAAGACCAACAAAACATGGATGCTAATAAGAAGATGTCAGATTTGAACATGTAGGGGGGATTATGTATTTTTAAAAATAAAGCCAAACTATGTATTACAAGGTTCAAGGTCAAAGGCAAGCTAAGCCCTCAATGTACCATTTGAGATATTATACAATATTGGGGAGTGTGCTTGGCACTCATCTCTTCCTCCTCACCATGGTAAGATGACAATGTGTTCCAATATATTCCTCTAAAGATATATGAGAAAGATCCCTCCCATGTTCTATTGGTAGATCCTTTAGAGTTGTGAGAGTATTTATCTTAAGAAGAATGTTAGGTAAATATATCAAATTCTAGATAGACTTTGTTGAAGAATGAAAAATTGAGCTAGTGAAGGTCGTCTAGAAGAACCATAGACTTGAAGAAACTACCTAGGATCTCAAATATAACATGTTGCACACTCACTTCTCCCTCTTTTCTTGAGATTTTGGGTCAAGTGGTAGAGTGTTGTAATAAATATAGATTTAGGTATAGAAATGTCTCCCTTTTCTCATTCCTTCTTTTTAAATTATTATTTTGTACATTTTACCCTAATTTAAAGTATATTAGAATTAAAATAGTATATATTTATTTAATATTCTTTATAAAAGGAGTAAAGGAAAAAAATTCAACATGAAGATTTTAAGAAAAAATAATCTAATAATATGTTTAACTCCATTTTGAAATCTTATATCTTCCTGGGTATAAAAGATGAAAAACATTAAAGTAATACAAAATATGATGTCACAATTGATTAATTGAGAGAAATAAATATCATAAGTGAATATTAAATATATATGTAATGAAGCATTACATCAATAGTTTTCAAAAATGTAAAATGGAGGTTAAATTTAAATTCCTCATAGCCTTATTAGGTTACCTAGAAATCTTTAAGTCAATTGAATGTTGAACACAACCCCATATTAATTATATAAATGTAAAGGTAAATTGGAATTATATTTTAATTAGATGACACTTTAAATTGACTTGAGTTTGGTTTTGTTGTTGTCATGTGACTTAGATGTGTTTCACATGATCCAAAGACCAAGGTTGGGTAACACTAGTTTAGATATCGCCTTTAGCATCGGTTAAATATGGCTTTAGAAGTCAGTTTCCAAGCGACACCCAAGTGGGTGACACTCAATGTAGATGCCTTCAATGTTGGTTTCATAACCGATGACACAAATTCGTCCCCCAATTGCAACCCAAAAAAAGCACCAGTAGGGGAACCATATGCGTCTGTTATCAAGTCAAAACCGACGTCACATCCCATCCCGAACAAAAACATTGGCCCCATCTTAGACCATCGGTGTAACACCCTAACCTAGGTTATAGCCTAACCCTAGATGTTTTGCTTAAGTAAGATGCTTACAACTTGTTCTTATCTTTTGGGAAAAGTAATTGAGGCCTTTGTGGAGTTTATTCTCAAACATTTAGCTTATATGCAAACAATGTGTGCATTAAATGATAATCTAAGTGAAAAGTACAATTTACCCAAGATAAGGGTCATGTTGCAAATGTTACATGTTGAATATATTCTAAGTGTTTTTTATGTCATGAATGAGAATATGATGCTAAGTAGTGGCTTGTGAAAAGCCTAAACCCAAAGTGAGAACTTGTGTAAAAATGCTAAGTGCCTGGTGCATCAATTGTAGTACAATTTGCAATATGTACAAAATGTAGGGCTAATGTGTAACTTACCACCTCTACATTGTTTTTACTCTTACTTAGTGTTACCTAGAGGAAAGAGAAAGAATGAGGCAATATGTTTGAAGCGTCTTGAACTGTTAGTACTCTTAATAATGAAGAAAATAAGAAAAAACATAAGTTGAAGTCATACACATGAGCCACATTGATTGAGGACTAAGGAAAGGATCCCCTGTCGACCATAGGGCCATAAGAAGGGCATACTATCGGTTTTGTGGAGCCTTGGTTTGGCCCATGACAGGAAAGGCACTTCAAGGGAGAATAAGGCATTGATTTGCTTTGCCTTGGAAATAATGGAGTGAAATATAATAATAATTTAGTGGAGGAAAGCTTGCCCTAGGAGACAACTCAAGAGCCACCCCTTATCTTTTCATTATCATTTTTGCATGGAAAGATGATAGTGGCATGCATGCAAGAGCATATGTTGACCTTGCATGGCTAGGTGGCATGAAGCACCTTAAGTTAGTGACACCTATGACACTCTTTTCTATAAACCTCAAGTATAAATACCTTGACCTTCATTTGTTGGCAAGATTTTCAGATCTAGCAAGTGCTCTTTTCTCTTATATCATGCAACAACACTTCTTGTGTCACCCATGGTGAAGAGGGTTGAGTGGTATCGGCCAAGGAAGGTTGAAGCAACCAATTTAGGTGATATCGCCCGAGATGATGAAGGATATCGTTCACAAAGCTTGGAGCCCAAGTCTTGGAGCTTGGAGAAGGTCCACCTTCAACCTTGGGATGTGAGGAAGTAAAGCTTGAAGCTTGGAATCTCTTTGAAAGGCAGGTTATATAACTTAAACCCTACAATATTATTATCCTTTATTCAATATTATTCAAATGGTTGATTATTTGCAAATTAGGGTTTCCTATGATCAATTGATGTAATCATGAGTTACCAAGTGTAACTAGGATTGTTATCCATAGATTTGAATTATATAAATGATCTTGAGGAGGATGATGATGATGGCATCATCATTGGATACCCGACATGGGCTGATCACTCATGAACAACTCGATATGGTTTAAAGGCCTTGCAACCCGATACGGGTTGAAGACTTGGGAACACAATATCAAACCCAATATGGAGACTTTCTCGATATGTAGGTCAGTCATTGTAGGTCTTATGGACGATATAAAGGATCCTTATCTATCAATTGTACTTAGTACAAAGATGAAACAATACCTAGTACCCGATATGAATAAAACCCTAGAATGAGAATGGGGAAGCCGATATGTTCTTTGACTCTTGAAACCTAATATAACTCCTTTATGTTAGAGGATCAATTTGGAGTCCATCTTGTCATGATTTGATTGTGAGTGTTCTTATCAGTAGCGAGCACACGATATGGTCATGAGGTATCATTTATCATCTTGCCCGATATGGTACACATTCATCATTACCCGATATGGTACCCATTCATCATTACCTGATATGGTATACATTCATCTTGCCCAATATGATCACCTAAGTGGGTGCACAATATGGATGGTGCACGATATGATCACCTAAGTGGGTGCACAATATGGATGGTGCATGGTATGATAAACTAAATGGGTGCACAATATGGATGGTGCATGATATGATAACCTAAATGGGTGCACGATATGGATGGTGCTCGACATGGTAATCTAAGATGTCACACGATATGATGCTAGGGGGTATGCCCTATATACTATATGAGGATGTGGTTATCTCACATTATCAAATTGAATACTTAACATTATCAATCATGCTACTTGGTTTGGTAGGAATGTCCTCAATCATTCAAGTTGACTAAGTGATGAATATGATTAATGTAATATTGGTACATAATGAGCTTAACTAATTAATTTACATCCTAGTGAGGATGAAAGAGAAACCAATATTTGAAAGTATGTAATTAGTATACACTATTACTCTAGAGGTGAGTGGAGTATGAGTTGGGCATAATCATTGCTAATGAAATTCTTAGACCCTAAGTGGGTTAATTATAACCCAAATTCATTAGGGAGGATGTGTTCATTAGTACTTCATTGTTACAATCATATGTTGAGATGGTTGATAACATGATATGATAATCATGCAAGTATCCTTAAGTAATACGTAGGGCTAAGTAAGACCGATGTGGTTATGTGCTATAGACTCAATCAACTATGTGGACTATGTGAACAAATATCTGGGTCTGATGATCTAGGGATAATGATCATCTACTAAGTGGTGACAATACTCAGTGATGATTTAGGGGTTTGAATACCCAGGTATGATAGTGACATAAGGTTGAGACTCTAAGTGATTTATGTGTCTCAGTGAATATGAAAGTATTTGATAAATGGAATTATGCTTTTCTTTGTAGCAATTGATATAATGTTTGTTAGAAACATTGGTTGATGAATTAATACTTCCATACATCTTGATAAGACAGATGTTATACATGTTCTTTTTATTTCATTTCAAGTAAATAGATGTTTTATAATTCTGTCTAGTTTTGTATTATTTCCTTTGATAATAATATTGTTGGCAGAGAGTTATATCTCTCGCTGGGATAATAGTCTCAACCCATTGGATCCACAATTTTAGGTAAGACGCAGATGAGGGACTAAGAATCAGGTTGCCGAAGAAGGAGCGTATCAGCAAGGATCATAGTTGTATATCAGGTTGATTACAATGTCTATAATGTCCTATAGATAGAAGTCCTATGTGTCGTCTCTGTACTCTGATGTCCTTGGGAGATAGTCTTAGTGGTTTTCACAAGCGACATGATGTTTTAGTTATCTCGAGGATTTTATGTTGTTACTGTGTGTATTAAAGCAAAGTAGCTAGTACTTGTTATCCTCGAGAAGAGACAAAACACTGAATGTATAATGTGAACCATTTGTATATGAGACTTTGCTTCTCTATGTAAGAGTTTTTAGGAAGATGGACCTATGTACAAATGGTTATAAATTTTATTGTTTTTGTTAATCCACTATTTGTGGTTATTCTACTTAATTAGTAACGATTTGGTTATCGTTTTGATGATGATCATTTCAAGTTTGGTATTAGAACCTATGGTTCGCTGAGTCTACAGAGACATAAGACTAAGGTGTTGAGTCTATGTGAGTGTTATAACCTCAATTTCTTGAAAATATAATGTAAAGAGTTATTCTCTTTTAATGAATAATGAGATCCTTTTCTTTGTTTTGCAATAGATTTTGTGTGAGATGGCCTTATTTGATTTATTGTGGGCTTTATTGGTCACAAAGCCCAATTGAAAAGAAAAGAGAGTTAAAAAAGGAAAAAGGATTTATTAATAAAAAGGGAAATATGAGAAATTGATAATTAAAATAAGATAAAGGCAAACCAATATTCCCCAATATGGGAATCCGTGCCTTTGGATTTCCTTGCGGTCCAAGGGACCCAAAATAAGAAGATAATGGCAAAAGGAATAGGAATATAAATTAATTTTGGATTTATTAATGATTAACTTGGGAGAGAAGTAATCCTCCTCATCCATTACAATCTATTTCCCAAATTTCGTACGAAGTTAGGTAATGACAAGACAAAACTTTACTTAAAATTTGAGAAAGAAAGGAGTTGTGGTTTGGGAGAAATTGATTTTGCAAGTTATTTGCAATTTGGGATTTAATTCTGAAATAATGATATATATTTTCCTTTGCTTACAACGCAAGCAGTATGGTCCGTTGGATCTTCATCCAACGTTGGACGCCCTTTGACTAAGTCCCACTGGGACTGTGATTTCATGAGATATATAGGGACTTTCCCTTTTAGATTCCTTGCAATCTACTGGGTTGGAAAGTTTGCTGATAATCCCATGGAATCCAGGAGTTGAACCCGAAGGGATTCATCCCTAGTTTGACGAGGTTTAGTTGCCAATTCAAGAAATGCCCAACTGGGCAGGAACCTTGCCCCGACCCTATATATAGGGGAGGGCTATGGAGGGAACCAACATCCCTAAAAGCTAGCCCAAGAACTGCTAAAGGAAGCGAGGAGTGCATTGGTGAGAGCAATCACTCATTTACTCACAACCTACGACCTCCATATCTCAGAAAGCGGCACCGGAGTCCGATGAGAAGAGTATGGTTGCCGTGCAACCTAGGCAAGCAATTGGAGGCATCATCGTGTTCGAGAAGGGAAGGCGAAGCTTCCTGCACATCTAGCATGAGCAAAGGAGGAGAGGGGCTCGAAGTCAACTCGTAAGTTGACCACCGGAGTCTTCCTCTCTCGCACGAGGTCAAGGAAGAAGAAGGATTGAAGAATTACTAAACTGCCCCGCCGCACATTCAGAACGGGTAAGGGCAGTCCAGTCTTTCACCTACCTGATCATTAAGTTTAGGTGAGCATGCCCAAGGCCGTTGGATCCTCATTGGACCACGAACCATGGATCGAGCGATCCACGAATTTCCTAATTAGTCAGTAAATAGATAAAAAGGGATTATCTTGGTAAAATCATATCTGGTGATAGAAAACTCGGATGCAAAAAGTCAATACATGAAAAATGATCGGAAAAATATGAGGAATATGTTAAAAATGGTTTGGGCATCTAGATCTGTAAATTTTTGCAAAAGTGTATATTTTGAATAGAAAAAGGGATTAATTTGTGGATAAAAACCCTAATTGTTGATAAAAGATATACTTAGTCTTACAATTAGGTTAATTCGAGTATGGTTAACTTGTTTACTGATTTAGATGGTTATTAGCCTGTTTTGATGATAGAATTACAAGTTTAGGGATTTTAACTCAATATGTTGATTAACAAGTTTAGAAACCCTAAATTGGAGAAAAAGAAAAGAAAAGATATAGTAATATGAAAATTAGGGTTTTAGTGGTCCAAGCCTAATCTTAAGGACCTTAATGGAAAATAATTAGGGTTTGATGGATTTTTGTTTGATAAAAGTAAGGTAAAAGTAATAAAAAGGAAGTGAAACCCTAAAAAGGAATAATAAACCTAGAAGACAACTAGGAGTGATAGATCATGATGATGAAATTAATGATAGGGAAATTGGATGTGTTTTTCAGGAATAATTGTGTGTGTGCTTGCTTGAATCCTGATTGGCTGGTAATTTCTGCATTCAAGTCTGCTCTATAGGTATGTGGTTAATTATGAATAACCTCTTTAGTTTCCCGACGGGTTCCCAGATGTTTAATCGCATTAAATGCAACTAAACTGTTTGGATGTTCATATTGCAATTATAAAGTAACTATGACTATCACAATTTAAATTAAATGTGTAATTCCCACACCTACATGCCACCCTGATGGAAGATGCCATAAAGGTCAGGCCCAGGAGGGTAGACCAATGGGCACCATGAGAAGTGACCCTAGACACCAAGCTCGGGAATGAGAAGGTGGTCAATGAGGCATGACTATGGAGCACCATGAGAGGTGACTCCCAGGCACCAAGCTTGGGATTGAGAAGGTGGCCTTAAGTCAATTCCAGGGTTAGGGCAAAAGCGGTGGGGATGGGTACATGGAAAATGTAAATTGACTTGCTAATTATCTTGATTGCAATATTTAAATTGTTATACTTGATTGTGAAATTTCGATTGCCCCCACATACCAGCAATTGCTGATCGATGTTTTGTTTGTCGGCATTTTAGGTAAAATCCTGAAAACACAAACAGTAAAGTGACACATCGTGAAATTAAGAAATAAAGTGCAAGGAGGATTAGATAGAGTTATTCAAGTTGTGGATAGTTAGATTTCCATGTTTTAAAAAGGTAAGTAAAGTTTTAATTTCTGTACCCAATTCTAGTTTAGTTAGTAGAATTTCATAATTATTGTTGATTATATGTTGAACCTTTGATACTGTTAATTGAAAACGGCTCTGACCATCGAGTCTCCCTTAATTGGGGGTTACCGGGGGGCGGGGTCGTTACAATTGGTATTCGTGCGTAGGTTCTTCATCTAATCATTAATAATGATTAAATTTTACAAATTCCATAGAACCGAGGGAGTTATTAGAGAAGTGTCTGAAAGACTGAGGTGTCTAGAAAAGGATCACTTCCGGGGGCTGGAAAGATTTTCCTCCGCACTGCTAGTCAGAATACGAGGACTCCCAAATTGTGTGACTGCCTGGCCCGATGTCTTAGGATATGACTTGAAATAAGATACCTTTAGGACTCTCTCATCTTACTCATCTCTCCTCAACTCAATTTTCTCTTAAGGATTGTAAGCATTAAGGTTTTATCTCTCTTCCTCACCCTCATGTGGTATGGGTTAAGGTCGATAAGGTTTAAGGGATCCTCCACCAAATTAATAAAAGATACGTAAGATGTCATTGACATAAGTGTAATTAGTTTAAAGGAAAACTAAACGTCTTTTTGGTGTGTTTGTACAGATGGCTCATACAAAAGTCGTGGCTATCCCTTTTTCCACCAGTGATGGTGGACCACCCCGTAAGGAGAATGGATCCTCTGAGAAGAAGAAGCGGAACCATGGTGGAGAGACCTCTAAGAAGAGAAAGAGGCCTGAGGAAGCTGTGCATGAGGCTCCCAACCCTGAACCAATGCCCGACATCAACTGAGAGCAAGGGGAAGGAACAAAATATGAGGAATACCAGATGCATGAAGAGGAAGCTCAAATGGAGGAGGACTAGCCTGGTAGTCCAGTACCAGCCATGGTGGTTCATACAACAGATGCAGTTTGGATGGAACAACAAATGCAACTGACTGAGGCTATTCGTGCCCTGGCCCTTAGGGACATAGCTAGAGCTGAGAATGGTGAGCCACTTCCAGTTCATCCTCGACTTGGGGCCACCATCCTGGACTTCGTCAAGCTGAACGTCGAGAAGTTTTGGGGAGAAGACAAGTCTGAAGTAGTCGACAAGGCCGAAGCTTGGCTACTTGCAGTCAAGAATGGGTTCCGTATGCTCGAGGTACAACCAAATAAGAAGGTTTTGTTTGCTACTCACCTTTTGGAAGGCGCATCTAAGATATGGTGGGAGAAACATATCACGTGAAGAAACCTAAGTGAGGAGCCGATGGCATGGACTGACTTCAATACCATCTTCACCGCCAGATTCCTCCCCATCTCAGCAAAGAAAGAGAAAGAAAGAGAGTTCATAAGCATGACTCAAGGAAGCTCTTCGGTTGCGGACTTTGGTCGTAAGTTACGCCTCCTGGAACATTTTGGACACATGATGGATGAAGAGAGGAGGGTGGACCACTTCATGGAACGTCTACACCCTGCCATCAAGCCTCATGTGATGGCTAGTAAGCCAAACACCTTCACCGAAGCCTACAACACTGCCTTGGACATGGAGAGGACAGTGATGCCTGCACAGAATCAATCCAAAGGATACTTGGGTTTCACTGAAGGAGCTCAAGGGCAGAGGAATGAACACAGGAAGGGACAAGGACGCAACCACAACAAGAACAAGCATGGACACAAAGGCAAGCCCCGTGGTCGCCTCCAGTAGTGTCGCACCTGTGGACGGGCACATCCTGGGAAGTGTTGTTTTGAGAAGAAGGTGTGTTTCAGATGTCAACAAGAAGGACACTTCATCGCCAACTGCCCTCAGCCTGACCCAAGAGGACCTTTGGGGTCACAGCCTGTGGCAGCACAACCAGTAGATGCAGCACCCCCAGTAGGAGCACCAGCCGGAGCACCTCCACCTGGAGAGAGGAGACAAGCTAGAGTCTTCTCCATCGACAATGAAGAAGCTCGAGCAAATGCTAATAAGTTGATTGAGGGTAATAACCCATAGAGTTTTCCTTTTAGTTCACTAGACCATGTAGTAGCTATCTGATATGGAATAACTATATAGGTTTGCTGGAAGTCATGGGACATAATGTAAAAGCACTCTTTGATTTTGGTTCTACTAATACTTTTATTTCGAGAAATCTGGCAACTATGCTTGGTGTGGATATCAAGGATTTGGGTTATGTTTTGGATGTCACAACCCTGAGTGGTCGTATTTATACCTCTCTTTTGAAAACCCCTGTGTTGCCAGTTAAGTATCTGAACCATGAGCTTCCCACTGACTTCATCCTTCTTGATATGAATGATTTTGATGTAATCATCGGTATGGACTGGCTTTCCACCTATAGGGCCCAGATTGACTGTAGAGAGAAGAAGATTCTCATTAGGAAAACCGGCTATCCACACTTCACCATTCGAGGAAGGAAAGATGTGACAACTAGTCTTTACTTATTCACTTTAAAAGTTGAACAGATGCTATCCAAGGGTTGTCGGGCCTACCTAGCCATAGTTACCGTAACCAAGGTTAAGGGGCAATCCTTATAGGACATAGAGTGGTTCGGGAGTACGCGGATGTGTTTCCAGATGATCTACCAGTAATTCCCCCTGAGAGGGAGGTAGACTTCATGATTGAGTTAGCTCCTGGGACTAACCCTGTATTTAAGGCACCCTATAGAATGGCCCCTGCTGAGTTGCTTGAGTTGAAAACCCAGTTGCAAGAGTTGTTGGATAAGGTATTCATCTGATCCAGTACATCGACATGGGGAGCACCAGTCCTCTTTGTAAAAAAGAAGGATGGGTCGCTTCGAATGTGTATTGATTATCGAATGATCAATCAGGCAACCGTTAATAATAAGTATCATTTGCCTAGAATAGATGACTTGTTCGACCAACTCAAATCGGCTCGAGTCTTTTCCAAGATAGATTTGAGATCAGGATACCACCAAGTGAGAGTAAGGAGTGAGGATATACCCAAAACAGCTTTCAGAACCCGTTATGGCCACTATGAGTTTGTGGTCATGCCATTTGGATTATCCAATGCACCAAGTGTCTTTATAAACCTCATGAATAGTGTGTTCCAGCCTTTCCTTGACTCTTTTGTGATAGTGTTCATAGATGACATCTTAGTGTATTCGGATGACCTAGCCCAACACCGTGAACACCTGGGTAGAGTCCTTGATATCCTGAGAAAGCATAAGTTTTTTGGAAAGTTCTCGAAATGTGAGTTTTGGTTGGACCGAGTCATGTTTCTTGGACACATCATCTTAGGAGGAATGATCTCCATAGATCCAGCCAAAGTATCGACAGTTCGAGACTGGCCGGCACCAAATAACCCCTCCGAGATTCGCAACTTCTTGGGGTTGGCCGGATACTATCGTCACTTCATCAAGGATTTATCCAAGACTGCTCTACCGCTAACCATGTTGACCCGGAAGGATGTGAAGTTCGTGTGGTCTGACCTTTGCGAAGCTCGCTTCTAAGAATTGAAAGAGAAGCTGACCACCACTCCTACCTTCTGGTAATGAGGGTTTCATGATATTCATTGATGCTTCCAAGATGGGACTTGGCTATGTGTTGGAACCAGATCGACATGTGGTTGCATATGCTACCCAAAAGCTCAAGCCAAATGAGGTGAATTTCCCGACACATGACCTGGAACTAGCTGCAATCAACCATGCTTTGAAGATATGGCAGCATTACCTATACGGTGCTACCTTTGAAATCTTCACCGACCATAAGAGTTTGAAATACCTGCTGACACAGAGAGATATGAACCTATGACAACGATGATGGATGGAGTACATGAAGGATTACGACTTCACCATCGCCTGTCATCCTGGTAAGGTGAATGTCGTGGCTGATGCGTTGAGCCGGAAACAACTTCAGTGTGTAGCTGTTTTGTCCAGTTAGTGGAAGAGTTTGGAGGAACTTGTGGAATGGACTCCAAAACCATTAGAGGACCTAGTTCGGTTGGCTAATATACAGATTCAATCCGAGTTGTTGAGTGAGATCATAGCTGCATAGTTGACCAGTGGAGAGCTAGACAAGATGAAAGGTTTAATGATGAAGCCACAGACTCGTCTATCCGTAGGAGTAGACGGAGGAATCAGGATTGGGAATCACATATGAGTTCCAGTGGATTCATCAATAAAGGGACGTATCTTGCAAGAGGCTCATGGATCCAGGTACATAGTGCACCCAGGAACTACTAAGATGTTCAAGGACCTACAGCGGTTTTTCTGGTGGCCAGGAATGAAGAAAGACATTGTGTCATGGGTGGCCAATTGTCTTACATGCCAGATGGTGAAGGCTGAACACCAACGACCTGGTGGACTTTTACAGTCGATAGAGATTCCAGAATGGAAATGGGAGCAGATCACCATGGATTTTGTGGTGGGTCTACCCTGGACCAGGAGAGGTCATGATGCGATATGGGTCGTGGTAGATCGCCTTACCAAGTCAGCACACTTCCTCGCCCTAAAGACCACTCCTAAGGTGACAGACCTAGCCGAGATGTACATCAGAGAGATAGTGCGTTTGCATGGCGTACCAGGATTGATCATCTCTGATAGAGACCCAAAGTTTAATTCCAAGTTGTGGAAGCAAGTTCAAGAGGAACTTGGTATAAGGTTAAAGTTTAGTACATCTTATCACCCCCAAATAGATGGTCAGTTAGAAAGGACGATCTAGACATTAGAAGATCTGTTGAGAGCTTGTGTGCTTGATTGGGGTGGCTCATGGGAGCAATACTTACCGTTAGCAAAGTTTGCCTACAACAACATCTACCAAGCTAGTATCAAAATGCCTCCGTATGAAGCTTTGTACGGGAGACCGTGTCGATCACCACTTCACTGGGATGATGTGGGTGAGAGGACCTTGTTGAGGTCAGATGAGCTCCAAGTGTATGCTGATAAAGTGGCTTTGATCGAGCAGAGGCTGAAGAGAGCCTAGGATCGACAGAAGTCGTATGCTGATGTAAAGAGGACTGATGTGCATTTCACTGTGGGAGATCATGTGTTTCTGAAAATCTGACCGCTCCGAGCTATATCCAAGAATAGAGGGAAGTTGAGTCCCCGATATGTGGGTCCGTTTGAGGTGCTAGAACGGATTGGTGAAGCTGCATACCGTTTGGCGTTACCCCCTCAGTATAGCATGATGCATGATGTGTTTCACATGTCTAACTTGAAGCGATATGTGCAAGATCTGAGCCATGTGCTGAGCATTGAACCTATTGAGCTTTAAGGAAGCTGACTTATCATGAGTCACCTGTGTGGATTCTAGATACCAAGGTGAAAGAGCTCAGATGCAAGAAAATAGAGATGGTAAAGGTTCTATGGAAGCACCATGGAGAGGATGAGGCCACATGGGAGCTGAAGGCAGACATGGAGAAAACATACCCTGGATTGTTTGTTTGACTGTTTGAATTTTGAGGGGAAAATTCCTATAAGGAGGGGAGGATGTTATAACCTCAATTTCTTGAAAATATAATGTAAAGAGTATTTCTCTTTTAATGAATAAATGAGATCCTTTTCTTTTTTTTGCAATAGATTTCGTGTGAGATGGCCTTATTTGATTTATTGTGGGCTTTATTGGTCACTAAGCCCAATTGAAAAGAAAAGAGAGTTAAAAAAGGAATAAGGATTTATTAATAAAAGGGAAATATGAGAAATTGATAATTAAAAGAAGATAAAGGCAAACCAATATTCCCCAATATGGGAATCTATGCCTTTGGGTTTCCTTGGGGTCCAAGGGACCCAAAATAATAAGATAATGGCAAAAGGAATAGAAATATAAATTAATTTTGGATTAATTAATGATTAACTTGGGAGAGAAGTAATCCTACTCATCCATTACAATCTATTTCCCAAATTTCGTACAAAGTTAGATAATGACAAGACGAAACTTTACTTAAAATTTGAGAAAGAAAGGAGTTGTGGTTTGGGAGAAATTGATTTTGCAAGTTATTTGCAATTTGGGATTTAATTCTGAAATAATGATATATATTTTCCTTTGCTTAGAACGCAAGCAGTATGGTCCGTTGGATCTTCATCCAACGTTGGACACCCTTTGACTAAGTCCCACTGGGACCGTGATTCCGCGAGATATAGAGAGACTTTCCCTCTTAGATTCCTTGCAATCTACTAGGTTGGAAAGTTTGCTGATAATCCCATGGAATCCAGGAGTTGAACCCGAAGGGATTCATCCCTAGTTTGATGAGGTTTAGTTGCCAATTCAAGAAACGCCCAACTGGGTAGGAACCTTGCCCCGGCCCTATATATAGGGGAGGGCTATGGAGGCAACCAACATCCCTAAAAGCTAGCCCAAGCACTGCGGAAGGAAGCGAGGAGTGCATTGGTGAGATCAATCGCTCAGTTACTCACAACCTGTGACCTCCATATCTCAGAAAGCGGCGCCGGAGTCCGGCGAGAAGTGGACGGTTGCGGTGGAACCTGGGCAAGCAATTGGAGGCATAATCGTGTTCGAGAAGGGAAGGCGAAGCTTCCTGCACATCTGGCGTGAGCAAAGCAGGAGAGGGGCTCAAAGTCAACTCGTAAGTTGACCACCGGAGTCTGCCTCTCTCGCGCGAGGTCGAGGAAGAAGAAGGACCAAAGAATTACTAAACTGCCCCGCCACACCTTCAGAACGGGTAAGGGCAGTCCAGTCTTTCACCTACCTGATCATTAAGTTTAGGCGTGCATGCCCAGGGCCGTTGGATCCTCAGTGGACCACGGACCATGGATCGAGCGATCCACGAATTTCCTAATTAGTCAGTAAATCGATAAAAAGGGATTATCTTGGTAAAATCATATCTGGTGAAAGAAAACTCGGATGCAAAAAGTCAATACATGAAAAATGATCGCAAAAATATGAGGAATATGATAAAAGTTGTTTGGGCATCTAAATCTATATATTTTTGCAAAAGTGTATATTTTGAATAGAAAAAGGGATTAATTTGTGGATAAAAACCCTAGTTGTTGATAAAAGATATACTTAGTCTTGCAATTAGGTTAATTCGAGTATGGTTAACTTGTTTACTGATTTAGATGGTTATTAGCCTGTTTTTATGATAGAATTACAAGTTTTGGGATTTTAACACAATATGTTGATTAACAAGTTTAGAAACCCTAAATTGGAGAAAAAGAAAAGAAAATATATAGTAATATGAAAATTAGGGTTTTAGTGGTCCAAGCCTGATCTTAAGGACCTTAATGGAAAATAACTAGGGTTTGATGGATTTTTGTTTGATAAAAGTAAGGTAAAAGTAATAAAAAGGAAGTAAAACCCTAAAAAGGAATAATAACCCTACAAGACAACTAGGAGTGATAGATCATGATAACGAAATTAATGATAGGGAAATTGGATGTCTTTTTCAGGAATAATTGTGTGTGTGCTTGCTTGAATCCCGATTGGTTAGTAATTTTTGTATTCAAGTCTGCTTTATAGGTATGTGGTTAATTATGAATAACCGCTTTAGTTTCCCGACGGGTTCCCAGATGTTTAATCACATTGAATGCAACTAAACTGTTTGGATGTTCATATTGCAATTATAAAGTGACTATGACTATCACAATTTAAATTAAATGTGTAATTCCCGCACCTACATGCCACCTTGATGGAAGATGCCATAAAGGTCAGGCCCAGGAGGGTAGACCAATGGGCACCATGAGAAGTGACCCTAGACACCAAGCTCGAGAATGAGAAGGTGGTCAATGAGGCATGACTATGGAGCACCATGAGAGGTGACTCCCAGGCACCAAGCTCGGGATTGAGAAGGTGGCCTTAAGTCAATTCCAGGGTTAGGGCAAAAGCGGTGGGGATGGGCACATGGAAAATGTAAATTGAATTGCTAATTATCTTGATTGAAATATTTAAATTGTTAGACTTAATTGTGAAATTTCGGTTGCTCCCACATTCCAGCAATTGCTGATCGATGTTTTGTTTGTCGGCATTTTAGGTAAAATCCTGAAAACACAAACAGTAAAGTGACACATCATGAAATTAAGAAATAAAGTGCAAGGAGGATTAGATAGAGTTATTCAAGCTGTGGATAGTTAGATTTCCAAGTTTTAAAAAGGTAAGTAATGTTTTAATTTATGTACCCAATTCTAGTTTAGTCAGTAGAATTTCATAATTATTGTTGTTTATATGTTGAACCTTTGATCCTATTAATTGAAAACATCTCTGACCATCGGGTCTCCCTTGATTGGGGGTTACCGGGGGCAGGTTCGTTACAGTGAGTGTCCTCTAGTATACCTTATAGTGACTTCTGCTTATGAAGAAAGGGGGAAGTTTATGAAAGATTGGAGAACATGAAGAATACATTGCTTAGAGCAATGTTGTTTGCACCAGGAATGGGTGTAAGGAATCAAGCAAGGGAAGAATGAGTGCCTGAGAATTCCCATCTTGACCCAATTAGGAAAATTAGGATAGAGAATCATGCTTTTTATGCTCTTGTTGGGCAGGATAGGACAACAATGATGCATATAGTAGACTGGATACTAGCATTAAAACCTAGGTTACCAGTCCTCAATGTAGAAACTTTGGGTTCTAAAAGGGTTCTTGAATGACATAGTCATGTTGGAACAGTGGAAAATATGGGAAGAGTTAACCTATGGCGAGAAAACAGACTCTGCCATAAGTAAAGACAGATAGTATATCTGTGATAGTAGTACCCAAGGAGGAGCAATAAGGTGAGAATCAAGGAGAAGCCTCTACAATTCTAGAAACATTTGTCTAGTTTTGTTGAAAAACTAGTGTTTTGGTACTACCAGTGCAAGAAATGCCTAGTGTATCGGAACAGTAGTCACCAAGTGAAGGAAATAGTCCTAAACTTCCACTTGTAAGAACTTCTAACTTAGCTTTTACATCGGTAATAAGACTGATAAGACCATAGTACGAAGACAAAACATGTTATAGATATAAACATGTTGAGCATACTAAACCCTTTTTGTTTGAAACAAGGAAGGAAATGACCCAACAACCAAGGAAGACTCGGTAGGGCGTACGAAAGTTACATTCCAATAGGGTAAAAAGGAAAAAACAATGACATGAAACAACTAGACTCTATGTGTTGAGTTAACCTGAAGCGGTAGATGACCGTGAGGGGTGATAGTCAGATAAAGCTTTCTCATTTTAATCTTGCTTCTTTTGATTTTATCTGATAGGCATAAGGGGGATTGCTATTATTGAATTCTCTATTGATTTCCCTATGGGGACACAAGGGAGAAATGATGGAAACTAGAATTTATATTTTGTTTAGTATTCTTTTATGTGCTTTATAATTACTCTTATCAGTGTAAAAGAGGATGAGGCACATAGATAATGCTTGAAGAAAATCCAAGGATGCTAAGTCCTATGTTTTAATAATATAAAAAGTAAGGGATATATTGTTATTTCTCTGATTACTTTGACCAAGTGATCATTTTGAGACAATCTAGTGAATCTAACGAGACTGGAAATATGGCATGGGTATTTTCATCACATCCTAAGTGCAATAATTGGAATCTGAAATAAGCTCAGATCAATCTATGTGTATGAGGCAGTAAAAAGTATAATCCTCATGATAAGAGGAAGGAGAATTAAGGAGATGATCCCTAATCAATAAAGTCTATGTGAATAATAAGGATCATTTCCATAATATGGAAATGGGAAATGTGATAAAATTATAAAATGTTCATAGTCATGTTAGACAAAAACAAAGAAAGGAATAAAACAAAATAGGGATTCCTAAGTGAACTTTCCCAAATAGATAGGAATTGCTAAGTGAACTTTCCCAAATACATAAGGATTTCTAAGTGAACTTTCCCAAATACATAGGGATTGCTAAGTGAACTTTCCCAAATACATAGGGATCACTAAGTGAACTTTCCCAAATACATAGGGATTGCAAAGTGGACTTCCGTAATTAATAAAGGATTTCTAAGTGGACTTTCCTAACTAGACAAGGATTGCAAAGTGGACTTCCCTAATTAATAAAGGATTGCTAAGTGGACTTTCCTAACTAGATAGGGATTGCTAAGTGGACTCCCCTAACTAATAAAGGTTGCTAAGTGGATTTCCTCAGCTAAATATATGTTTCCTCTTTGATGAACACCCTTGAATATATAATGATGGGGGTATGTTCCTTTATGTTCCCTCCTTTCATAAACATGGAAATCAAGTGACTTTTATAACATGTGATGTGCATGAGTTACGATCCTCCATTTGATGGGTACTTAGAAAAGTATAAGTTCCTTTGGGACTTTAGTTCCAAAATTATGATATGTGTAATATATATATATATATATATATATATATATATATATATATATATATATACATAATGTCTCAAGATTAAAGATAGATCCTTTGTATGTTTAACTTTGGTATTAGTAATAGGGAGATGGGAATGATTAGGATGTGATGAGTATTTGACACATCTCAAAAATACCAATATGAGGAATTCTGGTACCCAAGATGTGTCAGATGATATGGAAGATTAAGAACCTTGTGTCGGTCAAAGTTTTGTAGTATCTCCGTGACATCAAGATGTTATATGGACACATTGTGATATGATGAATGAACAACAACTGTCTCCCTTTATCTGGGATTTTGGGGATGAAATCCTTGTTAGGGGTTTATAATTGTAACACCCCTGAATTGGGTTATGACCTAACCCTAGATGTTTTTCTTAAGTAAGTTGCTTACAACCTGTTCTTATCTTTTGGGAAAAGTAATTGAGGCCTTTGTGGAGTTTATTCTCAAAAATTGAGCTTATATGCAAACTATGTGTGCTAAGTGAAAAGTACAATTTACCCAAGATAAGGGTCATGTTGCAAATTTTACATGTTGAATATATTCTAAGTGTTTTGTATGGCATGAAAGAGGTGATGCTAAGTGGTGGCTTGTGCAAAGCCTAAACCCTAAGTGAGAACTTGTGTAAAAATGCTAAGTGCTTGGTGCATCAATTGTAGTACAATTTGCAATATGTACAAAATGTAGGGCTAATGTGTAACTTACGACCTCTACATTGTTTTCAATCTTATGTAGTGTTACCTAGAGGAAAGAGAAAGAAGGAGGCAATATGTTTGAAGCATCTTGAACTGTTAGTACTCTTAATAATGAAGAAAACAAGAAAAGGCATAAGTTGAAGTCATACACATGAGCCACATTGATTGAGGATTAAGGAAAGGAGCCCCTATCGGCCATAGAGCCATAAGGAGGGAATCCTATCGGCTTTTGGAGTCTTGGTTTGTCCCATGACTGGTAAGGAACTTCAAGGTAGAATAAGGCATCAATTGGCTTTGCCTTGGAAATAATGGAGTGGAATATAATAATAATTTAGTAGACAAAAGCTTGCCCTAGGCGACAACTCAAGAGATGCCCCTTATCTTTTCTTTATCCTTTTTTCATGGCAAGATGATAGTTGCATGCATGCAAGAGAATGTGTTGACCTTGCATGGCTAGGTGGCATGAAGCACCTTAAGTTAGTGACACCTATGACACTCTTTTCTATAAACCTCACGTATAAATACCTTGACCTTCATTTGTTGGCAAGATTTTCAGATCTAGCAAGTGCCCTTTTCTCTTGTATAGTGCAACACCACTTCTTGTGTCACCCATGGTGAAGAGGGTTGATTAGTATCGGACAAGGAGGAGAGATATCGACCAAGGAAGGTTGAAGCAACCAATTAAGGTGATATCGCCCAAGATGATGAAGGATATTGTGCAAAAAGCTTGAATCCCAAGTCTTGGAGCTTGGAGAAGGTCCACCGTCAACCTTGGGACGTGAGGAAGTGAAGCTTGAAGCTTGGAAGCTCTTTGAAAGGTGGGTTATATAACTTAAACCCTTCAATATTATTATCCTTTCTTCAATATTATTCAAATTGTTGATTATTTGCAAAATAGGGTTTCCTATGATCCATTGATGTAATCATGAGTTCCCAAGTGTAGTTAGGATTGTTATCCATAGATTTGAAATATATTAATGAGCTTGAGGATGATGATGATGACATCATCATTGGATACCTGACATGGGCTGATAACTCATGAACAACCCTTTATGGTTTGAAGACCTTGCAACATGATATGGGTTGAAGACTTGGGAACACGATATCAAACCCAATACGGAGACTTGCCCGATATGTAGGTAAGTCATTATAGGTCTTATGGATGATACGAAGGATCCTTATCTATCAATTGTACTTAGTACAAAGATGAAACAATACCTAGTGCCCGATATGAATAAAACTGTAGAATGAGAATGAGGAACCCAATATGTTCTTTGACTCTTGAAACATGATATACCTCCTTGGTGTTAGAGGATAAATTTGGAATCCATATTGTCATGATTTGAGTGTGAGTGTTCTTATCAATAGGGGGCACATGATATTGTTATGTGGTATCATTTATTATCTTGCCCAATATGGTACCCATTCATCATTGCCTGATATGGTACCCATTCATCATTGCCCAATATGGTACCCATTCATCTTGCCCGATATGATCACCTAAGTGGGTGCATGATATGGATGGTGCACAATATGATCACCTAAGTGGGTGCACGATATGGATGGTGCACGAGATGATAAACTAAATGGGTGCACAATATGGATGGTGCACAATATGATAACATAAATGGGTGAACGATATGGATGATGCACGACAGGGTAATTTAAGATGTCACATGATATGATGTTAGAGGATATGCCCTATATCCGATATGAGGATGTGGTTATATCACATGATCAAAATTGAATACTTAACATTATCAATCATGGTACTTGATTTGGTAGGCATGCCCTCAATCATTGAAGTTGACTACGTGATGAATATGATTAATGTAATATTGGGACATAATGAGCTTAACTAATTAATTTACAACCTATTGAGGATGAAAGAGAAACAAAGATTTGAAAGTATATAGTATACACTATTACTCCTGAGGTGAGTGGAGTATGAGTTCGGAATAATCATTGCTCATGAAATTCATAGACCCTAATTGGGTTAATTATAACCCAAATTCATTAGGGAGGATGTGTTGTTTAGTATTTCATGGTTAGAATCATATGTTGAGATGGTTGATAACATGATATGCGAATCATGAAAGTATCCTTAAATAATAAGCATGGCTAAGTAAGAGAGATGTGGCTATGTGGTATAGACTCAATCAACAATGTGGACTATGTGAACAAATACCTGGGTCTGATGATCTAGGGATAATGATCATGTGTGAAGTGGTAACAATACTCAGTGATGATTTAGGGGTTTGAATACCCGAGTATGATAGTGATGTAACATTGAGACTCTAAGTGATTTATGTGTCTCAGTGAATATGAAAGTATTTGATAAATGCAATTATGCTTTTCTTTGTAGCAATTGATATAATGTTTGTTAGAAACATTGGTTGATGAATTAATACTTTCATACATCTTGATAAGACAGATGTTATACATGTTCTTTATATTTCTTTTCAAGTAAATAGATGTTTTATAATTTTGTCCAATTTTATATTATTTCCTTTGATAATAATATTGTTGGCAGAGAGTTAAATATCTCATGGGGACAATAGTCTCACCCCGTGGGATCCACAATTTTTAGGTAAGATGTGGACAAGGGACTAAGAATCGGGTTGCAAAAGAAGGAGTGTATCAGCAAGGATCATAGTTGTATATCAGGTTGAGTATGTTGTCTATAATGTCCTATATATAGAAGTCCTATGTGTCGTCTCTGGACTCTCAGGTCCTTAGGAGATAGTCTTAGTGGTTTTCACAAGCGACATGAGGTTTTGGTTTTGTTTATCTTGAGGATTTTATGTTGTTACTCTATGTATTAAAGCAAAGCAGCTAGTACTTTTTATCCTCAAGAAGAGACAGAACACTGAATGTATAATGTTAACCATCTGTATATGAGACTTTGGTTCTTTATGTAAGAGTTTCCTGGAAGATGGACCTATGTACAAAATGGTTTAAAATTTTAGTGTTTTTGTTAATCCACTGTTTATGGTTATTCTACTTAATTAGTAATGATTTGGTTGTCAGTTTGATGACGGTCATTTCAATAGGTGTCGGTTAGCAACAAAAAACTTACTATGTTGACCTAAAAATTGATGGTTTGTATGTTAACCAAATAGTAACTGACACCATTAGGGATAAAGATGTCAGTTAACTATTAATCACCGATGAGTTAAGTTTTTGTTGTCGGTTTCTTTTGTTAACTGACGACAATGTTTTGATTTTTTTTCTTATCAGCTTGCAGGCCTGCTGTCTGGCTGGTTAGCAGGATGCAGAACCTACAATTTAGTTCTGTACTGTAGGTTTACATCGTCGATTGATTTCAGACAACAACAGGACACAAACCTATAAAATTAACACGAATGGACAACATTATTATATCAATCATGTAATTGACACACATCTATAAGCATATATAATTCAGTATATGATTCATTACACACATGTACAAACCTGTAGTTCCATTTCATTCCTCCATTTCATATTCACACACAAGTAGTAACATGTAGTTCCATTCATTCATCTCTTTTCACAATCAGACACATGTAGAAATATTCATGTATTCATCTTCACATTCACACATATGTATATAAATAAGATAATTAAAAAAAAATCATTCAGACATGTATATATAAGTGTGTCTTTCAAAGTTTAACATGTCATCCGATACAGATATAATTATTACAACAAAGTTTAGAAATATCTTTCTTTATCATCATCATTATCATCATCGTCATCATCTCCATCAGTATTCCAATGATAATAAAAAATTCCCACTACTTGTAAGGCTTTTTCCCATTGTTCTCTTACATCATCTAATTCTTCCATCGTATAGGGAGTATGTACATCTAATAACTTTTCACCTATAGTGAAGTCATTTTAAACACCTGCAAAGAGAATGACGTATATATAATTAATAATGTATAGTGAGATTGATATATTTCATATTATCTAATGAGACTAAATATAATACTCGTTGTATGGTATCGATTTCCATTTTAGCATGTTTGATAATTAGGTCCATATATCACATCACATAGTATGCACATGCCCAACCGTTGTTTTGTGTAGAACACTATATATTGAAACATACAAAATGTTAACAAATACAAACAAGCATAGTTCACATAAATATTATATACATTGGAGTCAATTGATTACTTTCACATTCTCCCAAAGTAACAGTTTCTTTGTCTTGGACATGTTTCCTCCAACTTTTTTGAACTCTTTTAAAGACCTACATGTTAATGTAACACATTAAATTGCATTATTAAATAGTAATGTAATAATAGATGTTAACAAATATAAAATATGAAAGATTTCTCATGTGAATAATGGCCTGTTCATTGGGTGTCCATATAATGATTCTAATTCCTTCCCCAAAGGATCTAGATAATAAACAGTCCATGTCTTAGGGACAATAACCAATAACTCCCAATTCTTACCACTAGAGGTAAGAAAGTTAAAAATTAATAACTCAAAATCCATAATAAAATGTAATTTTCTTAAGTCCAAATTATAAGCAAAGTAAACTTACTCAACAATGAATGGAGCTATTATCATTGTCTTTTTCTTACCAAAATATTTAAAAGTGATAGATCAATATGAGGTAATTGATGAAGGCTCTTTATCTACGTGACTGATCAAAGATGGAATTAGAAATCCCACATGGGGAAATGAAAACTCTTTACAGATCGTGTGTAACTGGCTGCAAAACATGTATTATGTATGCATTAATATATTAGAAACCAGATCACCATATATAAAACAAGGTATATGGATATATAAATAATATCTCACCATATCCATAGCTGTATCATAGATGTATTCAGCCAATCATAATGAAATAACTCCAAAATATCTTGTATAAATATATTGTTATCGTATGATTTGCCTATAGCATCCACCAGAATAGAAACATTTATAGGACAATTTGGATTATGTTCACCTATCCATACTGCCATACCCTTACAATTAGGACCTAATGAGTGGTATAGGTCCCTTGGAAGCCAACTAGGTACTTAAAGAGGAGGTGGAGGCAGAGGCCGAGCTGTAGCGGGTTTCTTCCTTTTGACCTGTATATATAATTTCAGATCAATTAACTCATATATACATGCTAACAAATTGACATAATGTAAATTTACCATACAATATCAGTATAGATGACATCCGTTATGGGCCACAATATCACTCCACCTTCTGCTTCACCAAGCATTTCAGAATCTGGGTGAGCATATGGCAATGTATGATGCCTCCAATGGTGGAGTACAAGTCTCAGGTTCACTCGAACTGCACCGTCTGGTACTGGAGTGCCATGAAACATGTCCCCTGGAAGGGGTGGGTAAGCCTCGACCTCTGCAATGATAAATTCTTTTCTTTTTATATGGCATAGCTTCAACCCCTACAAATTTACGTAAAGTATGTTATATACATATATACATAAACATATCATCATGAAAAGACTAGCTAATATGTCATAAAAATACTTACATTGGACGTGTTAGGTGGTGGGTCTACAAGATTACTCCAAACCACCTCTACAATAGGAGAAGAGTGGCACACCATAGAAATTGTCTGAGTGGCATCTTGATATGCCTTCCAGTTGCTCATTGCTTCATGGAGTCTCTTATCAACTGCTTCATCGACTCTCCTATCAATTAACTCATCTATCTATACATGGACGAAAGAAACACTAGCTTTTGATTATTAAATTCCCTTTTGCAATAACATTCTAAAAAAGAATAGATTACCTCAGCTTTTGAAAATCCCACTTTTGGGACATGTTTGTGTTGTGATGGCCCAAAGAATGCTTTTATGCCCACACCAATGTCTGCACCCCTAACACGTCTAGGATGCTCTAGGTTACCAAGAGCAACTGTCAATTCATCCCTTGTGCCCTCAGGGATGAACTTGCCTTACTTCCTCTGCTCATGAAGATCCCACTAATCACCATCAATAGAAATTGGTAAGTAAACATAACAATAATCAATATTGATTGCTTTGAAGGTTGAATTTTACTATTTTTGCAGCTGCTTCAGCAGTTGTGGGTTTGGTTAAATATCTTTTCTTATTTTGCCTCCCAGCTATCCACCCAACATGGCAAGGCAGAGGGGCGGGAGTAACAGTAGAGGACTCCCCAGTCTCCTGAGTAGCAACAGACTTAGTAGTAGCAACAACCTGTAGTCTTTGGCAAACACCTGCATAGCGTTTTGGACCCATCGTGTGGTCATGCATTTTTAGTGCATGCCTTGCTCTTTGAGCATCACTGATAGCTTTGTGTGTAAGCACATTGATTTGGTTAGAAACACTAAAGGCCAATCTTGAATAGGTGAATAAATAAGAATGTATATTAATTAAATTGGAAGTGGTACTTAATACCTTAAATTCATTAGTTTTTCTTTTGGCAACAAACTCCTCCCAGTCATTGGGGTCTAGGTAGTTCCATTACTTAGTGGCTGACTTCTTCCTCTTCTCATCATCTCATATGTAATCTCAGGTGATATTTGTCCTATAGTTCCTTAGGACCCTCCCATAGTGTTGCATCACACATTTACGATGCAGGCTTTCATCCAGTTCAAATATAATCTGCAAAATTTCATATATTTAACTAGTATGCTAAAAATTAGTAATCTACAAAATAGATTTGCAAATAATAATAACTCACACATAGTTCATTCCATACTAAATCTTTCTTCTCCTTAGGAACTGTATACCAAGATTCTACATTAGGACTACAATGACTACGAGTAAGAACCCCAAGATATGAAATAAACGAGTTGTGTTTCGCTCCAACTAGATTTCCTCCATGATTAAAATCCACAGCTAGTTTGGGTCCATTGTCCCTTTGTTGTAGTAACTTGTTCATCATAGTGATGCACCACACATTTTTAATTTTTTTTCACTGTTCATCAAGTGCCCCAAGTTCTTCAGGGGGTACATGATCAACCTAAAATTTGAGAAAAAAACATACTTACATGATATAACTTATAAATGGACATATAAATAGAAATATAGGATATATTTTAAAACTTACATTGTGAGACACCTCATTGATATCCTCACCCTCACGGTAACCATGATCACAGTCATCATAGTCATGCTCATCCATCTAAAAGTGTCATTAAAAAATCAAACATTTAACATTTAACATGACTAGAAGATAATAAAATATTGTAAAGTTCACATTTGGAAAAATAAAACCTATAAAAAAATAAAAACAAGCCTCTAAAATTGTGATCTTTTATCAATTAAGATTCCTTCGGTGTGATCTTCGCACACATACAAGTCATTGTTAGCTTCAATATTTGGTGGTGTTGGCAACCAAACTGAGAATGGACTCGAGTCATCATACTTATCTTAGTAATCTTCTTTATCTACATGATCTTCAATGAACTATATTTTACCATGAAGAACAACTGATCATTTATCATTTGTAGGATCATCGATATAAAATACTTGTTTTGCCTTTGATGCCAATATGAATGGTTCACCCTTCTCGCCAATCTTTTCAAAGTTCACTAATGTGAAACCCAATTCATCCACTATAACTCCTTTGGTGTTATCAATCCAATTATATTTAAAGAGTGGAATTCTGAAATCTACGTATTCAAATTCCCATATGTCTTCAATGACACCGTAATATGACATTTTAGCTTCCCGTGGACTCTTATCCTTTGCACTTGCAAAAAGCAATGAAGGCGCTTGAAGGGTGACACTACTATTTTGGACGACACACTTATCATCTTGACGCTTTGTGTAATATGAGAACCCATTTATGTCAAACTCTTCATAAGACATAACATTCAATTTTGGTTTAATGGTGAGTCATTTGATATTTTCAGCAAGATTATTTGGTGTTTGAGATAGTTGATGTAGGCCTTTATCTTCAAACAACTTAATAAATGTCTTGTTATGCTCTCTAGCAAGCCTCATCGAATTGGCTCAAGGATATTGTTTCTTGATGAAATTAGTATGTTCCTCGATATAAACACTCACTTCATTGATGTTGTATAAAATATACAAGTGAGCTTGTTCCAACAGCTCACGGCTGATTACTTTCATTTGTGATCCTAAAATTCCTTTACCAAAATACTCCTTAATATTCTTATCATTAACAGGAGCATCATTACCACTCAGAAAGTCATTGCAAAAATCCATAACCTCTCTCACCACATAACCATTAATAATACTCCCTTCAGGCCAATAACAGCTTTGAACATCACCTTTAAAAATGCTCATGTATCATTCAAAAGGGTATATCCAATGCCAGAAAACTGGTCCCAACAGTTTCACTTCCCTAGTCAAGTGGACAACAAGATGTACCATGATATCAAAGAACGAAGGAGGAAAATGCATCTCAAGCTAACATAGGGTAACAACCACTTCTCTTTGCAACTAATCGAGAGTCATAGGATCAATAACTTTGCTGCACAGACTGTTGAAGAAGAAACAAAGTCTAGTGATTGCAAATCTTACATGCTTTGGAAATCTAGATCGAATTGCCATGAATAATATTTGTTGCATTAGAGTGTGACAATCATGAGATTTAATACATGTCAACTTTAGATCATTCCTTGATACCAATCTATGGATGTTGGATGAGTAACCCTTTGCCACCTTAACATTTACCAAGAAATCACAAAAAGCTTTCTTCTAATTTCTAGACAATGTGTAACAAGTAGGAGGTAAGCATGTTCTCCGATCGCTACTAACTACTTCTATTAATTTTGTCCTTATTCCCATTTCACGTAGGTTCATTCTAGATTTTATCTCATCTTTAGTCTTACAAGGTATATTCAATAGAGTATTAATGACACTATCACAGACATTTTTCTCAACGTGCATGACATCGATACAATGCCTAACTGCCAAAGAACTCCAATAAGGAAGGTACCAAAAAATTGACTTATTCTTGAGTAAAGATTTGTCACTTCGTGTGGCCATGGTACATTCTGATCTCTTACCAAATTCATTGACAAAGTCTTTTACTCTTTCATAAACAACCTCCCCTGGTATAGGTTTAGGTGCACTCTGTTCCTCATTCCGTCCATTGAACGCTTTGCACAACCTATGGTATAGATGGAAATTTGGAAGAAACCTTCAATGACCAAGATATACAGTCTTGCCGCCATATTTTAGTGATATTGAATCAGTGTTCTCTTCACATATAGGAGATTCTTTAGATCCTTTGGCACCATATCTAGACAAATTCCTATATGATGTAAAGTCATTAACAATGCAAAACAACATAGCGTGCAAACAAAATGTCTCTCTTCGTGAAGCATCATAGGACATCACACCTTTACCCCATAGTTTCTTTAAGTCATCAATAAGAGGTTCAAGATAAACGCCGATATTATTTCCAGGTTGTTTAGGGCCCGATATCAACAACGATAGCATAACGTACTCATTTTTCATTCACAACCAGGGAGGAAGATTGTATATAAAAAGCATAACAAGCCAAGTGCTATGTCGGTTGCTCAATGTCCCATACGGATTCATCCCATATATACAAAACCCAAGTCTTATATTCCTGACTTCTTCACCAAATTTAGGGTACAATGAATCAATCTTCTTCCATTGTGGGGAATCAGACACATGTCTTAGGATCCCATCATTATTTTTCTTAGCATCTGCATGCCACCTCAAATTATTCACATATAACAGATTGGAAAACAAGCATTTAAATCATGATATTATAGGTGGATACAACCTCACCTTAGTAAGAGAACCAGTTTTGGACTCCCCCAAAGTCATAATTTTATACCTTGACATACCATATTTTGGAAAAACTTTCAAATCCACATAGTCCTTTTGAAATAATACACAATCCTTCGGGCATGCGTGTATATTCTTGGCCTCCATTCCCATTGGGCAAAACAATTTCTTTAACTCGTATGTTGATATTGGTAGCTTGTTTCCTTCTGGAAGAATTTCTTTCAACAAAGACAACAATGACGTGAAAATTTTGTCGCTCCATCTATTGTTAGCTTTCAGCTTATATAATCTCAACACAACACTGAGCTTCATAAACTTTGTACAACTGGTGTATAATGGTCTCTCAGCATCATGCATAATGTTTCTAAGCATGGAAGGTAGATCGGTGTGCTCTACCCCACAACTGTCCAACATCGCATCAACGATGTCTACTGGAACTGGTTCGTTCACATCTACATCATCAGAGGCAATTTCTTCTTCCATACAAGCAATGCTATCGACATCCAATGATTTATGGTTTGAAATCTTACCATGCCAGTGCCCTTCTGTATATCCTTGTACAATCTCATTGCACATGACATGACTTTTGATTTCGTCACCAGTGCTGACTTTCAAGTTGTTACCGCAATGCCTACATGGACTGTAGAACCTCTCTCCAGGTTGTTTCCTATTTTCCTCAAAAAATCTAATAAACTGATCAAGACCAAAAATAAACTTTGGGGTGCATATATTTGTAATGGACATTCATGATCTATCCATTCTATGATCAAAGAGAAAACAAGTATATATTAGAGTTTAGGGTTAAAAGATTAGGGTTTGGGGGTTAAAAGATTAGGGTTTATGGTTAAAAGTTTAGGGTTTGGGGTCATATATAATAAATGTATACCACCTATCCCATTCTTGATCACCTAATCTCACTAGTAAGTGTATAATGTGTATTTGATTTTCAATAAATTTTGACAACATTTCCCCGCAGTTCTCCAAGTACACCGACGTACATGGGAAAATGCCCACTGACATACATACTTAGAGAACAAATGGGGAAGTGTTGATGAAACATCATGAAAACTGAATACACATTATACACTTACATCCTAAGTGAGATTAAGTGTTCAAGAACAGTCCCAAACCAGGTGCTATCCAATATATACTCATAATGAGTAAATCTAAGATGGGTTTCTAGGCTAATAAAATACATGTATATATGTTGTCATTCATATACCTACAATCATAGTATCATCGTACATATCCTAGGTTTTGTGTAACATCATTTATTTCAATTCATTCTTCCATTTGGATAAGTTCATTCATTCATCATTAACCCAAATTAATCATTAATAATCAACTACACAATTTTGAAGAACAATTATATATTGAAATAAGTTAAATAAATCATTAAGAAGAGAGAAAGAAAGCAACATGAATTAATTAAATTCATTCATTCATCATTAACCCTAGTTAATTATTATTAATCAACTACACAATTTTGGAGAACAATTATGTTTTGAACTAAGTTCATTCATTCCGCGTTTCACCCTTATTAATCAATATTAATCAACCCTAATTAATCAATAATAATCTTATAGAAAACTCATCGCACTGGTGGAGTAGGCTGTGGTGGCGGCGATCGGAGGAGGAGGTAGTCGCAACTAGAGGTGAAGCACGTGGCAAGTAGCGACGACGAAGATGACTGAAGCTACGGTGAAGCAGGTGGCGAGCGGTGGCAGGATGGCAGGTACTGACTGTGGTCGTTGGCAGAGATGAGTAAGCAAGCGAGCAATGGTGGCGATGAGCTCCATAGTGACTGAACTGGAGTAGCAGCGATGAGCTCCTTAGTGACTGAACTGGAGCAGCAGTGGCAAGCCCCTCAGCGGCAATTCCTCTCCAGAGTGGCGGGCGGCGACCTCCTCTCTACAGCAGTGGCAGTGAGCTCCTCACCACAACAACAATAGTAGTGGTGGCGAGTTTCTCAGTGGTGGTCCTTTCCATAGTGGCAGCGGTGAGCTTCTCTCCACAGTGGAGGAAATGAGCCTCTTCATAGCAGCAGCAGCAACGACGGTGAGTGGCGAGCTCCTCTCCAAAGCAGCAGCCGTGGTGATAGCGAGTGGCTACACAGAATCAGGAGACCTGGCTTGAGTGGCAATAGAGAATCGGAAATGAAACATAGAAGGGGAAGAGTCTCGCTCATGTGGGTGCTATTTGGTTAATTATCAACATCGGTTATTATGTAAAACTGACACTTAAAATCAATAGACGTCAGTCAAAACTCATAACTGACACCTATCTACAACTTCAAATAAAACAAATTACACCGAGACGGGGTGTTCATTGTCGGTTTCAATGTATAATAACTGACGTCGATCCACATATGCTGACAAAAAAACTATTCTTGAGTTACAATCATAGTTGTCAGTTTCTCCCCTATCACTAATGCTGATTAGGCAAATTGGGGGGAAAATGTTTCACGGAGACAACACACGAACACACATCCTCATCGCTTCTTGTGCAAAAACTGACGCCAAATAAGGAATGGATTTTTCCTCACAGAGGATATTTAGGCATCAGTTTCTTTTTTAAACAACCAATGACATATGGGGGAGTAAAAATTTCACGGGGCTTGGCGTGGAACATGAGTTTTCGGTGTTTCTCCAACCGACGTCGAATTGAAAATTTTGGAGGTTTTTCTTTTCCCTAGAAGATTGTATTTCATGGGTGATTTTGTACGTCAATTTTTATTTTGACCAGTCGACGTTGAAGAAAAATCTTTACCGATGTCTTTTGTAAAGCGGTTGGCCTTCATATATAAGTGTCAATTGTTGTTTTAAACCGACATCATATTATATTAGCGTCAGTGTTTTAGTTTTAATCGACGCCATGAAATGTGACGTTATACATCATTTTTGTACTAGTGTATGAATCTAGTTGCATGGCACTCGCCTTTTTCCCTTCCTCTTCTTGATTCCACTATTATGCCTCCCCTAGTCTCTTCTTCCCATATTTATTTCTTCCCTATTAGTCAATCACTCTACATAATTCCTTTGGCATTGAATCCTTTTACCCTTCCTTTTCTCTTGATCTGTTACACACAAAAAATGATGATTGATTCTCAAAATGCCTAATCTTACTCTAGATGCTTGGTCACTATGTCTTCAAAATCCTTGACACATCCCTAAAATGTATTATACATCAAACTTTATAGCATAGAATCCTTCATTTACCCACTTATACCATTCCCCACTCAATTGAACTAGGAAGTTCATTATTCATTATCCACTATTGTTAGCCATATTATTCGGAAAGCACTTATGCTCCCCAATAATTCACATCAGCTCCAAGCAATTAGTTCCACAACGAGCTTCATCATACCTTATACTTAATTTCTAATCCCTTATTTCATTATGTGACTTACTGACTACCATTCCCCAACTTCAATATCATATGCCCACATTGGAACAACATTTTCCTTACTCCTATGAACTATTGACCAAAGAAATGGCTCATTGAATATGCCTTTTGTCCTTATATGGCAAAGGGATCATCTCTCACTCATGTGGATATGCTAGGAGAGGTCTTTCTCCCAAAACCATGCTCGTTTCAAGCTGCCATGACCTGAGTAAGGGGACAACCCCCTCGATAAACTCCCTCCTTTGCCTCACGGGCTCAAATGTCCATCCCTTTGACAACAAGGGTAGTTTGTTCATTTTGTGCACTTGACTTTTCTTAAAACCAAATGGCTTTAGTCTACCCTTCTGGAGAACTACTGTTACATTCTTTAAATTTGTGGATTTCAAGCCTAAATGAAGTTAGGGAACATATAGTAATGAAGAGTTTTGAGGGTCATGGTGGATGATGCCAAACCCTAGATTCATAATAAATGTTCAATTTGATGTAAATAATGTGCTTTTGAGAATATGTTTTCGAATAAGACTAATATAAGATGTAATAATTACCAACGCCTTACATTTGATAATTAGGAACATAGTTGAGCTCAAAGAACCTTTAGAAGGCCCAAGACATGGTTCGTGGGCCTTGGTGACACTGTAACGCCCGGGCCCACTGCCCAAGGCTCTAGTAGAGTTTCAAGAATGACGACTGGCCCCACAGACCACCACTAGCCTTAAATGCGCAATTTGTCCACACTGACGCGCAAGCCAGGATCAACTTCCCGACTGGTCACCCATCCTAGTACTACTCTGGGCTGAGCACGCTTAACCGCAGAGTTCTTTAGAGATGGGCTCCCGGAAAAGTAGGTGCACCTTGGTGATATGGGTAGTCCAATCATTCCTTTTTAGATCATGTTATCTGAGGCCTCAAATCCTGGGATGTTACAATCTCCCCCACTTAGACTCTTGACGTCCTCGTCAAGGCTCAACTATATGGCCTCATAATTTGACCCCATTTCAGTGCAGACCCACAATGGCCCATGGACACCCAGCTCCCGTCCACGGCTATCAGCGCAAGGGCGGCTCCATCTCGTCTCTACGGATAGCCCTTTCCAACTTGCCTGGACCGCACGGCTCAAGACTGGCATGCCATGCCCATGTGGGCCCCACCTACTGGAGGGGTTATGGCTCTGATACCATTTGTAACGCCCGGGCCCACTGCCCAAGGCTCTAGTAGAGTTTCAAGAATGACGACTGGCCCCACAGACCACCACTAGCCTTAACTGCGCAATTTGTCCACACTGACGCGCAAGCCATGATCAACTTCCCGACTGGTCACCCATCCTAGTACTACTCTGGGCTGAGCACGCTTAACCGCAGAGTTCTTTAGAGATGGGCTCCCGGAAAAGGAGGTGCACCTTGGTGATATGGGTAGTCCAATCATTCCTTTTAAGATCATGTTATCTGAGGCCTCAAATCCTGGGATGTTACAATGAACCATTATAATAATGAAAACCCATTTGTGAACTCTATTTTGGGTTTTATTGATAAATATTAGGCATTTTCTGATTAAAGACTAATTAGATGCTTTAACCCTTCTATTATTGTAGAAAATAGGAAAAGTACCAGAAAATTATGAAATTCATACCAGACCTTAATAATTACATATGTATCAGATTAAAAATACTAGACACCATCCTAACATCATATTGACCTAGGTTTGACAAAAACCCTAATTTGGACCTAAAATTACCAAGAATACGATGTACATATATTAATGATGATTAATTTCTTTAAATCAGGTGATGACCATAGATGTAGATGATCCAGAGTATAAATAGGAATCTCTGAACTCAGGTACGTGGGTTTTTATTAAGTATAAGACTAGTTTTCATGAATGCATATTGATATGATGTACTTTGGATGCTTGTGTTTGCATATAAATTCTTGGATGTGAATTAGTAGTATATTCTCCGCAAAACATTACAGAACATAAAAGAATATAGATGGTTTGTAGCTACTGAGTGGATATATGCTCTCTCTCTCCCTCAATTCTCTCTCTCTCTCTCTTCCTATAAATATAAGGTCGGCACTCGGTCCCCATAGCCCAAGGGGCGGGGAAAAATGAAGTGCGACATCTCTCTCTCCCCTCTGAATATAAGGTCGACACTCGGTCCTCATAGCCCAAGGGGCGGGGAAAAATGAAGTGTGACACCACTTAGTAGTACAAACGCATCAAAAGGCATCTAAAAATGTGTTTACCTGATTATCACTTTAAATAATGTTTTCTTTTACTCTTTCTTTCTCAAGTTATTTCAATTATGAAAACATATTAGTATGTATCTTTCTACCCACGTACACAACACCTTGTGTGTTGATTCGTTGTTTCACGTATGTTTTAGGTTCAGAGATAGCGTGGGATAAAAGACATGAAGTGAGCAGTGTTCAGGTTGTACCTATTGTCTAAGATCCTGTTAGCATACATGTTCAGACTTGTAGAATTTTCATTCAATATGTAACTGTAAATCATGTTGTAATAATTCATATTGTATAAATATACATGTGAATGTTGAGTATGTTATGGTTGTACGTTCATGTATGCGTATTATGCTTCCGCATCGCTTTCTGATATTATTGGATGATGTTTTCGGATTATGGGCTCTCATTCCCAATAGGGTTTGGAGAAGCCAAAATCCGGGGACGTCACAGACACTTTACAGTCCAATTGGTTAATCAAGTTTATATATGATTCCCTGGGATATAAGATCAAATAGGGAGTATTTCGTGCCCATAATAAACAATTGTGATAATTCTATGAACCAAGTAACATGAATATGGGATTGCATGCAAAAATCCAAGATAATAGGTGGTTTCGATAATTAATTAAAGGAGTGTCTGCTTTTCTTGGAAGCCAATAATATAACAAGATGAAAGATTCCTAAGAGAAATAGAGAACATGAAAAAAGGAGGAAAGGGATATCGACAAGTCCTAAAGGGAAACCAGTCCCAAAGAATTAGAATTCATGGGGAAGGGTTCCATATATAGTAGGGTTATATATATGGATATATGGGTTGTCCCTCTCGTACACACATTCCTCCTACTTGTGCCATCATTGCCTCCTCTTGAACCCTAAGAGTTTCTTTAGCCATCAGTGACGGTGGGAGCATACATATGGAGTGGCGTTAATGGAGAAAAACCCTAGTAAACAACCACCGGGTGAAGTCTTTTGCCCACAACATGTTTAGGGAGAGGTTGGGCCAGAAGAGCAATGATGCATGAATTCTACAACCTAGATTCCAGTTTCAACACCTACCATCAACCTGGATAGGAGGAAGACAGAGCCACAGTCTGTAGGCTAACAAGGAAGTACATTAGGAAGGGATCGCTGAAGGAAGTTCGGGGGAGGACATGTACTGGATTATAGCCAGCTACAACACCAAGGAAGGCACAGTTGTGGTTGTGCCTGCGACCTACAGGTGTGCATCCATTGTGACACCTCATCATGCTAAATGAGATTACTCAAAACACAAAACACGATCAACTACTAATTAATCACATAGTAAAAAATGAAAAATAATTAAAACCAATTCCAACAACATAAATAAAGTCTAGAATATTTACAAAAGGTCCATCATTCCATTCTCATATACTGTAACAAGTATATACATATAGGTCCAAAGACCTCAGTCACATCCTGCATACAAAAGATATTTCACATGTACATTCCATATATTTACAAACAATGACACACTACCAAAATCTCGTGTCGATATGAGTATATCATCTAGAAAACACATCCCATACCAGGACCTAAGAGTACAGGGATGACACTAGGACTCGACTACTAACATCTATAACTAACATCTACAACTATCCAACCTTTTGAATCTATTGATCACCAGGTTGGTTCTCTTCCACAACACGACCTCGACCTCATTGCCCACGACCACCTAAAAAAATTGTGGTGACCCACGGGTGATACCCAGTTCCAGTGAGAGATATAACTCTCTCCAACTTATATTGATCATAACATATTAATTAACAGTTAATTCATTGAGAAGTTAGACTATTGAATAAGCAATATGAACAGACTGAACGGTTTAAGCATACTAAGCAGTTAAGCAAATAAGTTGTAGCATCAAGTAGAATTACACAATTTTCATAAGTCTACATCATGTAAGAACTATGTAGTGTAAAGAAAAGACAAGGGTTAATAAACCAATGTGATATGTATTAAACCCTAGCAATTATACTATACGACTGATATTATATCTTTTATTATTATGCCCTGAGGAGTTTGAGTCGTACTGTAACATCCCTGACCTGGGTCATGCTTAAACCTAGATGTTTTACTTAATAAAGTTGATTATATGCTTTCTCTTATCTCTTAAAAAGTAATTGAGGCTCAAGAGGAACTTATATTTCAATTTTAGTCCTTTCTGAATAATGTTGAAATAATGTTTTACTTGTGTTGGACTTAAATGCAAATTACCCAAGTTGAGGGGTTAAATTGCAAATTGTGTATGGAAAGATGTTCCTCATATGTTGAAGCATCATAGGAGTGAGTATGATGCAGTTGTATGGCTTTTACAAGCCTGAATAATAAGAAAGAGCCTGTTGTGCAATGTATGTGCATTAAAACCTAGTTTTGGTGTAATGTGCAATTTACCCAAAACCTAGGGTTCAATATGCAAAATGCCACTTCAAGAGTGTCCCTCATGATTCTTGTCATCATGTAGAGAAAATAATTTGAGAGGGGTGCCTCATTTGAATCATTTTGGAAGAGAGAGAATCTTAATATTAAAATAATCAAGATTTAAGCATAAGTAGAACCTTGCTTCAAATTATTGCAAAAATAAATGTGTTAGTCGAAGTGCCTTCAACGAAAATGGTAATGGTTGAAAATTACATAAGGATGGATGAACATGTGCCTTGCAAAGGCAATGGAAATATCTATGTGAGTGGAGAACCCACTCACATTATTATAAGAAAAAGAAATATCCACTCGCTTATGGATATTATTATAATATGATTTAAGGTAATTAGTTTTTTTCCATTAAATCGTGGATAATTGAGAGTAATATGAGGCAAGGAAGATAGCCTCGTATATAAGGAAGGGAAGGGATCAAGTGGCAAGGAAATGGAGGAGATAATCCCTACTTTCTCTCTCTTAAATGAATTTTCAATGAAATTCATATATATGCTCCTTTATCCATGAGTTGAAAGGGTAATTTCGAAACCACTTTCACTTCTTGCTTGCAAAAACTACCAAGGGAGATTGGAGAAATATGAAGACGACCCCCAACCTGTTGGTAAGCTTTTTGACCTTCTTTCACCTTGATTCCATGGTAGAAATCGAAAATCAATGCATGATTTCTTCTTATCTCCATTCCATCTTCAATTCTAGCGATTCCTTTTCACTCAAAGCATAAGGATGAGCTTGGGATAGTGAAAGGTGTTTCTTTCACCATTAAATACGTGGAGGTTGAAGCTTGGAAGCTCAATTAAAGGCAGTTTATATAACTTGAACCCTTGAACTTTGTTATTGATTCCATATCTTTAACAACTATTGATTCCTTCTTTATTCCCTAAATTTTATTTGAATGACTGTTGCAATCACCATGAAAATCATAGAAAGCTTCATGGGTTTATAGCTTGACGATGATGACATCATCATAAGCACACACCTTCACAAATATCTTTTGCAAATGGCTTTGTAACCTTGGCCCAAACAGTTTGCAGACCATTTGGAGGTGTGGATCCCAAACCGTTTGGATGGGTTGACCATTTGAGGTCAGGACCATAGTATATGTTGGATGATGATCCAATGGATCCAATAGATTGATTATATATATAGAAAATCCTCCAATTAGAAACCTTAATCGGGTTGAGTGTTGAAATCCTAAATTGATTGATTTAATTTTTTTGGCTTGACCAGCCCAAACAGTCTCAAGACCGTTTGGAGGTCACCCAAACGGTCTCAAGACCGTTTGGAGGTCATCTAAGACCGTTTGGAAGCCTATGGTTGAGTATGATTGGATGGTTGAAAATCTAGTGACTTCAAATTGAAATACAATCGATGGCTCAATTGATGATTGAATCAATGATGCAAACCCTAACTGAATGTCATAGATTTCAATGGTGGATTGAGTAAAACGGTCTCAAGACCATTTGGAGGTCATCTAAAATACCTCAAGACCATTTGAGGTTAGGTCATGACATAGCTATGTGGTTCCTCAATGATTTCAATCGAATTAGTTCCACAATGTCAACCATTGATGGTTCCTTGATTTCAAAACCCTAAGTGATGTATTCTTGATTATAACCCTAGTTCAATTGGGTTCAAAACCCTAATTGAAGGTCCAATTGAAGGGTGATTCAATGGTTCAATTGAAGAATAAATCAGTGGTTCAATTGATAGATGGTTCAATGATTGAAATCCTAAATTGACTAAGTGATGGAAGACCCTTTTGGTCCATTCGGTTTTGAGAGAGTTAGGACCAAACGGTCTTAAGACCGTTTGAGTCCAAAAGTTCTCAAGACCATTTGGGTTCAAACGGTCTCAAGAATTTTTGGGACCAAACGGTCTCAAATCGTTTGGAGACCCACGTTCATTCGGTTTCAATATGTTTTTGTCTAAACGGTTTCAAGCACCAACCTTGCTAAACGGTTTCAAACCGTTTGAACTTAATTGGTCAAGACTGTTTGAGGTCTAAGTGACCAAGACCGTTTAGGGTCTAAGTGACCAAGACTTTTGAGGTTCAAAATGGTTAAACCATTTGGACACTTAATATGATTAAAGGTCAGTTAGCTGCTTGATTGATAATGATATAGATTAAAGGTGATCATAATGGTTAACCCTAATTGTGTGTACTTAAATGAAGAGCTGATCTAGATCAATCTTGGAGTACTTAACATCCTAGAGAGGATGAGAGAGAGAGAGAAAGAGAGAGATGAATGCTTACATAATTAATCTCTAATTATCTCATTATGAATAAATATGTAATCAGGGTTTGATCCATAATAATGAGATCATGAAACCCTCATTGAAAAGATTAATGAGCCTTGACCCAAATTTAGGGAAAAGCTATGTGAAACCCTAAATTAGGGAGAATCTAGGTGAAACCCTACTTGAGGGAGGTGTCAAGTGAAATCCTAATTTCAGGTAATACCATGTGAAACCCTGATATAGAAGGATGTTATGTGAAACTCTAATGAAGAAGTGATATTAGGTGAAATCCATATACATGGGAGATGCTATGTGAACCTCAATTTATATATATGGAAAATCATATTCCTAATAATGGAATAGTGATTAATGTATTCACAAATGTAACACCTAGAGAGGTTGATAATGGATATCCTTATATCAATAGTTCCTAACTCAAGGATGAGTCCATATCATTGGCAATTGTTGTATATTCTAAATAGGCGACTTATGACCAATACATTACATGATAAATGTGATGAACTGGTGCATAAAGTATTAGGATGAGGAATACCCTAATACAAGCTAAGTGGATGAACTCAAGTAAGATAAAGGTGATGAGGTAAGTGATACATCAAGATATGATAGATATCACATCCAACACCTCAAGATTGATATACCTTGATGTGTTTTAAATCCAATATATTTAGATAAGTGGCACATGAAGTGTGTCATGTCAATTGTTACATTGAGATGTAATGCACTTTAATAAGTGTAGGCTAACATGCCTTATGAAAAGGTAAATCCAAACCAATAAACTATGATGCAATCATATTCTGGTAAAGATGAGAGAGAGACTCATACTTTGTGTTGATAATTCATTTAATGAAGAATGATGAGAATAAATAAGTATGATTGGATACTTATGTTATTCATATTGATTCCTAGCTGTGTGAAGCAATGAAATAGGACTTGATCATTAATAATATGATCTTGAGAACCTATATGGTTATTTATGGAAAACCCTAATCCAGGGTAATGATGTGTAAATCCCTAATATAGGATGATGAATGTGATACAAAACCCTAATCCAGGGTGATGTTATGTAATGTTACAGTAAACCCTAAATTGGATAAAAGGACATGATGAACCCTAATTTGATGTGAATAGTGCATCCTAACCCTAAATTGGGAAATATGTTATAATGAACCCTAATACAGGGTGATTCTATGTGAAGTCTTAACACAGAGTAATCCTATGTGAAGCTCAAATACAAATTGATGAGTTATGAATGTAATAAGAAAACCTTTATAATGCATGGTACTGATATATGATTGTTATCATGAGTACTAATCATGCAGGTATGTTGAGATGATGAGCATAGCCATGTAGGGGCTATGATGCTTTGTATATTGAAAATGTTTTATAGGCCTTATAAGCCTTCATATGCTTTGTTGCTCAATGAGAGGTAATCTAAAAATTAATGAGCCCTATGTGCCATATGATTTTTTAAATATTGAAATAGTTTATGGGCTTCATAATCCACAATATGCCTTGTTGCCTATTAAGGGGTAACAAGAGGTGTTATGAGCTTTGTGAACTATGTGGAATGCTTTATGTAGCAAGAATCATGATATCCTTGGTCAGATGACCTGAAGGTATTAAGTTACCTAATAAGTGGTAACAAGTATTTTATGATGAGTTAAGGGTTCAAATACTCATATTCTATAATCATGATTATGGACTTGTTAAGAAATGGAAATGTACATGATGAGATGAGGGATTAAGATCCCAATACTTTGTTAAAAGAATATGGCTATAGGCCATGACTCCACAAAGACAATGCCAGGCATTAGCTATGTGATCTAAGCTTGAAAAGAGTATGTGTTGTAGTTATAACTTTATAGTGAATAAATGTTATACATGTTCTTCATATTCCTTCATGGATAAGTGACATGCTGCTCTATCAAGTTATAGATGCAATGCTTTAGATAAGAATAATGTTCCAATCTGTTAGACAATGAAATAAATACTGTTAAACAATTATGATTCCTCTATCCAGGTTTATCCTATTAAACTGCAATAATAATGTTTTTGGCGGAGAGTTATATCTCTCGCTGGGACAATTTACAATTGTCTCACCCCCGTGGGAATCACATTTTTAGGTGGACACAGACGAGGAGGCAGGAATCCCTCAATAGGTGAAGGTCAGCAACAACAACAGTGGGGACATCAATGAATTCTCAGGTGGAGAAACTGGATGATATGCCTTGTATATATGTACATAGATTCCTATGTGTCATCTTTGTACTCTCAGGTCCTCGTAGTAGTAGTTAGTGCTTTCGATATTTTGGCTCAGTGCCTCAAAATTTTATATTGCCCATGTTTAGTTTAACAGGGTAGTTGATGCTTATAATTCTCAACAAAAAATGATACAGGACATGTACTTGTGAACTAGTATGTAATTAAATTACTTCAGTTATTTGTGAAAGAGTTTTCCTATGTGTGGACCTCTCTATAAAATGGTTTTAATTTTTAGTGATTTTCAGTAATCCGGTGCTAACGAATGCTTCCGCTTAAGTAAATCATGTTTTTGTGATCGGTGTGTCACACGTACCACACAAAGTCCAACTGACCACTACGAAGTTCTATTCAGTTTCGTATAAGATCTAGGAGTATCAGTATCCTAAGATCTCTTCCCTCGGTCAGTACGAGTAAACTGTTGTGACATACCAGTCAAACTTCCAGCAGTGACAAATAGTCAACTGATAAAAACTAGTCCGTACTTGGTACAAGTTACGATACTAGAAAATAGGGTATACAAAACCCTCTAATCTGAGGTACAACTGCAAGTATCCTCAATCACATCAAATATCTGAGGCATGACCATAGCCATCCTCCATAACCTACAATTGTGGATGACAAGGATACATCCTCAACTCGCCACCCCCACATACTCAATAATATGTGCTCTGAGTTTCCCTTGGGAATACTTGTTTCACTATCCAGTAAGTTTTGACACTAAAGATGGCTCTACGATACATGGTTGTACATGATTAAGGTTACACTTTATTATTTACTACCAATTGAATGCATTAAGGCTTTATCATACAAGTGGACATTCAAACCCTAATTATTTTCTAACAAGAGTATATGTATAATGATTTCAAAGGATATAAGACATTTGAGATATAAATCTTAATCACATTACCACATCCTATCATTCATTGCAAATTAATGGACCACACTTATCATCATTCTATTACAAGATACCAATATCTTATCACAAGTGCTAGGGTTTTAACCCTTGTTGGAACATAAAGATGATTTCACCTCAATCATGACTTCAAACAAGCCGAAAGGTCATTAAGACCATTACATTATTCATAGTAGGGTTATCATCATCATTACATGCCTTAAACAAGGCTCAAAATATCATCAGCACATATGTGTCCATAGATATTAACATGGCAAGGCACTATGATATTCAAATAGTACTAAATTGTGGTTTCAGCACAAGAAGAGTGTAATTCATTATCACATTAATCATTCAAGAGGTCTAATTATAACCAATAAACATCATACAATTACATCAAGGTACGCTATAACAAGCTAGATCACATGGGAGTTACACATCCACTTATTATAGTGATTTATCAAATATAACTATATAATGGCAAAGGTAAAACTACCAATTAATGGTATTGAACCATTGAATTATCTTCACTAGGACCCACAAATAATACCATGTGATTTATTTTAATCCATTGGATGTTAAAGCATCCAATATTATTCATTGGATGAGGTTCATTGTTCAAGGTTATCAATTGAAGTATAGGTCTAACCATTAGGTCAATTGAACCAAGGAACCATTAGTTCAAGGTTTAGTCAAATATACAATTACATTCCTAATTCATCATATATGGTGATGACCTGATCCACAATTAATTGTGATCATTAGGTCACCATTGGTTGCTAGATCAGTAATACATTCAGTTAACACCACCAAATATTAAGTCAATATCATGATCGATTGATAACATCATTAGAATACTTAGTGGATGATAATCAAGTGTCAAATTGAGTCAAAACATGACCTAAGATGGTGACCATAGGTTTTCAACATACATTTGACACCCTTGATCATGAACATCAGTTGCCAAGATAGAAACACCATTGGTTATTGAATGGTATGACCATTGATTGTCTGATAGAGAAGGAAATAGTTTGAAAACCCTAATTTGAACCATCAATTGTTTTGTACATAGCACCATAGGTTGTTCCTATCAACCTGTCCTAGATCATGTTTCACATTATAAAGGTTGTACACCTGTTTACATGTTCATATAGAACTGGAACAAAATAGGGAACACCACAAAATTCATAATTCTAAACAAGCATGGTTTCTCTATGCTTAGATCATCACATTCAAGCATAAACATGAACTAATAAGCTTCTAGTAAGAAATATAAGTGAAGAATGTTATATAACTCACCTCTATAGAGTAGGTCAGATATCAAACAGCAAGAATCTCGAGAAAATAAGGCAAGGAATCCCTAGATTCAGATCTGAACTTGGCCAAATAGGCACTTCTCTCAACAAAGAAGCAAACCCCTAGAAAAAGAAACAAGAAGGAAGGGTTTTTGAGTTCTAGAGTCATTTTCACCATGGAACAATAGGGTTCCGACCTGGAGAGATGTAGGAGGAAGAAGAGAAAAGAATTAAATGGAGAAAATAAGAAAATTCTTACACTTTTAGGTCAATATCACTACGAAGAATCTTTATAGACCCAAAAAGGGAATCAATTGCAACCCTAGAATTTTTTCCAAGAAGATCCCCACTTTCTTCTTCCTTGGGCATAAAAATTCGCAACTGAATAGAAGGAGAATGAAGCTGGGAGAAGGAGAGAGGTGGTGGAGAGAAAGTGGGTCATTTTGGTGCTTGGGGATAAGTATATGCCACTTTAATATAAAGAAAAAGAAAAAGTTGAAATTCTAGTATATATCCAAGTGTCCATGTCTTTGAATTATTAAGAATATATAAGCACACACACAATTAGCTCTCCCATCATCTCTCTAGACCTCATTTTCTTTCCTTTGTCAAAATTCCCAGCCAATCACATAATTCCTTAGTTGATAGCTACTAATGGTAGCTAATCCATGAAGGGGAAAACCCTAAAATGCCCTTGATGAAAACACCTTTCAAAACATGGCTCAACTAGGAGCCCCATGGGTAAAATGTCATACACCATTCGAACAAAACATTCTTAACTAAAGTAACATGATTAACTAATGCGGAAGCGATCGTTAGCAGTGTAATTACTGAAAATCACTAAAATTTAAAACCATTTTACAAAGAGATCCATTCTCAGGAAAATTCTTTAAACAAGAACCACAATATTATATTTACATACTAGTCTACCTTGTACATTCCATGTACCGTCTCTCCTCGAGGGATATATGTACATCGTTACCTTGCAAAATAGCACAAGTAACATAAACCTCGAAGCATCGAACCAAAATCTCAAATTGATTATAAAACACTTTCTACTGACTCCTAGGACCTGAGAGTATAGAGATGACACATAGGACTTTATGTACAAAGCTTGACATCTAGTATCCCCACCTGGGATATCACTATTGTCCTTGCTGTTGCTACTGCTACTCTTCCTCTACTATAGAGGTTCTGCCTCCATGTCTGTGTCTACCTAAAAACTTTGAATCCCACGGGTGTGAGACAATTATATAATTTCCCCAACGAGAGATATAACTCTTCGCCATAACATTGTTATTGCACTTTAATAGAAATAAACTAAGCAGCGGGATAATACATTTCAATAGCAGATAAATTACTATCTATGGAGGTTAGATCAACAATCCTATTCAAGTATTTTAGTTATAACTTGACAAGGCAACATGTCTCTTATTCAGTATGGAATTGAAGAACATAAGTAACATTTATGTACCATGGACATGCTAAGCAAGTTAACATCAACCAGTGGTTCTCATATTTCAATCTTATGCAAATACGCTACACGGATGATTACATTATACAAACATACTTAAGCTCTGAGGAGATGAGGTATACCACTCATACTCCAACCGATCACTGCAAAGTCAAAATCGGTACCATAAAAAGTCAATGGAAGAGTCAGCTTCCATGACTTCTCACATCTCGGTCAGTATGAGATTACATGCAAGACATCTTGTGTCTCTGCTTACATAGCTTTCCAGAGTATAGTGGCAACTCACTATAGAGATACAGTGGGGGCTGAACTCTCTTCGCAAATGAGAGATTTCATGTTTACCTCCATGGATCCGACATTAACATCATTGAGAGATTAGTGATACATCCATCCGGGAACATACAATGAAGGATTGAGAGGTTTAAAGTTTACCTTCCATCAATTCCCTCATTAGGACATAAGGATATTTTCACCCATCGACCCCCACATATTAAAAAATATGTGAACTCCAGGAGATCTTGTAAGAAAACCTATTTCACCATCACCAACTACTGACGATGATGGATCTATGATCAGGGCACTACATGAATAGCTTTCACTTGGTTAATTAAGTACATTATTATATTTTTTTGCATCAGTCAAGTTTTCAAACATAACTTATTATGAAAAATGTTATAAAGAAGCATGTACTATTTTCATCAATTACTTCTCAATCTCTATTGGGATCTCAGTCCCTCACATAAACATATGGTTCTAGGTATTCAAACCCTTAGCTCATTACTGAGCACTATTACCACTTTCTCAGGTAACCATCACCTTCAGATCTTCTGACCAAGGTACACATGACACTTGCTTCACAAGAATCTTATCTGGCACTTGAGGCCCAACAATTCTCTTGTTACCTCTTACTAAGCAACAAGGCATATTATAGCACACAAGGCCCAATAACAATTTTAATAATAATACATCATAGCTCATACCTGGCTATGTTCATCATCTTAGGATACCTGCATGGTTAGTACAGATGATAACAGATATATCAATCATATTTCATTTTCATACTATCCCAGGGTAACACCACTATTCCCATACCAGTGTTAGGGTTTCCCTTTTTATAGAAATCATGGTTAGTCATCCCCCTTTATTCAATTGGTACCAATGATTCATCATTTCATTGTCCAAGATTAGAGTTTCATACAACTTCACCCTATTTTGAATTAGGGTTTACTATTCACATCACATCACCCTAGATTAGGGTTTATATTCAATAACCCACAATTAGGGTTTACTATTCATCCAAATTAGGGTTTTACATCAAATACCATGAATTAGGGTTACTCATATCATTACCCTAAATTCATATCACCTTACCTCCTTAGATTAGGGTTTCACTCGGAATTACCCTAATTAAGGGTTTGAGTTCATCAATTAACTCAATTAGGGTTTCATGATATCTTTACCAAGGATCATACCCTAATCGTATATCAAACTTATTCCAACTACAAGCATTTACAGTTAACATGATGTTTTGATTTATTTCATCCTCATACCTTAATGATTAATCCCATTAAGGGTACCACTCACCTAAGTACATTAGGTGTCCAGAAGATTTGGTCAATTGATCCTTCAATTACATGAGGTATCTAATTGAATTGACGAATTGAATCTTCAATTGCATTATATATTCAAATGGATTAACCATTTTGAACCTCAAACGTTCTTTCTTACTTAGACCTTAAACGGTCTTGGATTTTCAAAGTTCAAACGGTTTGAAACCATTTGGGCACATTGTCCTTGAAACCGTTTAAGCAAGCATTTTATTGAAACCGAATGAGCTTGGGTCTCCAAACGGTTTGAGTCCGTTTAGACCCAAATGGTCTTGAGAGCGTTTGGACCCAAATGGTCTTGAGACCATTTGGACTCAAACGGTTTTAAGACCGTTTGGTCCAAAGCCTCTCAAAACCGAATGGACCAAAAAGGTCTTTCAACACTTCATCAATTCAAGGTTTCAATCCATGAACCAAATATCAATTGAATACTTGATTCATTTAGTAATTGAACCACAAAATCACCCCTCAATTTGACTATCAATTAGGGTTTTAAACCCAATTGAACTAGGATTTATAATCAAGACTCCTTCAATTAGGGTTTTGGAATCGAGGAACCATCAATGGTTATCATTGTGGAACTAATCCAATTGAAATTAATGAACCACCATTAATTTATGATATGACCTGACCTCAAACGGTCTTGAGGTCATATGGATGACCTCCAAACGGTCTTGAGGTCATTTGGATGACCTCCAAATGGTCTTGAGACCGTTTGCCACATCATTCATTCAAATTTGTGAAATCCAATTAGGCTTTAGGTCATTGGATTGATCATCAATATAGTTATTGATTGCACTTCAATTTGATATCTTTAGGTCATCAAATACTCAACCCTACTAAACCATAGACCTCCAAATGGTCTTGGTTGACCTCCAAATGGTCTTGAGACCGTTTGGGCAAATCAACATAAACTTTTAAATTAAACAATTACAATTTCAGCACTTAACCGATTAGGGTTTCTAATTGGATAGTTGTCCATAGATTGATTTAATCAATTGGATCAAATGGATCATCATCCAACATGTTCTAGGGTTCTGACCTCAAATGGTCAACTTCTCTAAACGGTTTGGGGTCGAAGCCTCCAAACGGTTTGGTGAAACCGTTTGGACCAAAACCTTAAAACCGTTTACAACTCAAATCTATTGGAAAGTGAGCCTAAGATGATGTTATCATCATCAAGCCTTAGACCATCGATAACTGCTGCTATTATCATGGTAATTACATCAACTAATCAAAGGAATTGAAAGAAGATCAATTGAACATAGTTGAATGAGAAATTGAAATCAATATCAATGAATAGGTGTTCAAGTTATATAACCCACCTTCAATTGAGCTTCAAAGCTTGGAGCTTCACATCAACAATGGTGGAAGAATCTTTCTCTAACCACAAGGATCGTTCCTCAAGATTTTGAGTGAAAAGGAATGGTTAGAAGTGAAGATATGGGATCAAGATATGACGAAATAATGCATTGATTTGTGATTTCCACCATGAAATCAAGATGAACGAAGGTCAAGAAGCTTACCAATAGGTTGAGTGTCGTATTCTTGATGTCCCTAGATCCCTTGATCATTTTTTGCAAGCAAAGGAAAGAAGTGGATTCAAAAAAGTCCTTGGTTTGAGTGGTAAAGGGTCTTTTTATAAGAAAATCAATGTGAGAGAAAATGCCTTATAAAAATCCTTTTATTCCAAAATTTGTGCCACCTCTTCCTCCTAAATTCCGTGCATGCAAAGCTATCTTCGTTATCTCCAAATTACCTTCCATTATCCATGAATTAATGGAAAGGAAAATTAAGCACCTTAATCAATTTGTATTAATAACCCATTTTAGTGGATATTACTTTCCATTAACTTAAGGTGAGTGGACTCTCCACTAAAGTTAGATATTTTCGTGGCCTAGAAAAGGCACAAAGATGTTCACACTTGAACAAATCCAACCATCTCATTTTTGGTTGAAGGCCCTTAAATTAATAAATTTATTTATTTTTGCATCAATTTGAAGTAAAGTTCCATTTATGCTTAAATCTTGATTATTTTAATATCAAGATTCTCTCTCCTTTATAGTGATTCAAATGAGGTGCCCCCCCTCATTTTATTTTCTCTACATGATGCCAATAATTATTAAGGACCTTACTGAAGTGGTAAATTGCATATTGAACCCAAGGTTTTGGGTAAATTGCACATTACACCAAAACTAGGTTTTAATGCACAAACATTGCTTTATCAGCTCTTTCTTGGTACTCAGGCTCTCACTAGCCATACCTCTGCGTCATATTCATTCCCATGATGTTTCAACATATGAGAAACATATTATCATGTAGAATTTGCAAATTAACCCCTCAACTTGGGTAAATTGCACTTTAGTCCATAACAAACAAAACATTATTTTCCACATTATTCAAAAAGGAATAAAATGAAATATAAGTTCCTCTTGAGCCTTAATTACTTCTCAAAAGATAATATCAATCATATAATTATCTTTCTTAAGAAAAACACCTAGGGTTAAAGCATAACCTAGGTCAGGGATGTTACAAATTATCCACCCCTTACACGGATTTTGTCCCCAAAATCATCAACGAAAACATTAAGAGAAAAGAGAAGGATACTTCCTCCTCATCTCTTCCTCTAGCTCCCACGTAGCTTCTTCAATGCCACGGTGATGCCAGAGAACTTTTACAAGACTAATGTGTTTCTTTTTCAGCTTTTTAACTCTTCTGTCAAGAACCAACACAAGTCCTTCAACATAAGATATATCATCATTTTGTTCTACCTGCACAGGTTGCAGATTTAAATTAGTGTTAGGATGATACTTCATTAGCATAGAGATATGAAACACTGGGTGCAATCTATGCAACTCAGGTGGTAACTCCAGCTTATAGGCTACCTTTCCAATCCGTTCAATGATTGATAAGGTCCCATAAATCTAGGAGCTAACTTTCCCTTCTTTCCAAATCTCAGGATACCTTTCCAAGGTGAGACCATGAGGTATACTCTGTCTCCAACTTGGAATTCTAAGCGTCTACAATGTTTGTCAGCACAAGATTTTTGTCTATCCTGGGCAGCTTTCAACTCTTGTTGTATGACTTTAATCTTCTCAGTTGTTTGTTGTACTAGCTCAGGACCCAAAAGTTGATATTCTCCAGTTTCATACCAACATAAGGGAGATCTACAACGTCTACCATATAATGCGTCATATGGTGCCATATCAATACTGTGCTGATAGCTATTATTATAAGAAAATTCTATCAAGCTCAGGTGTAGATTCCAACTTCCTACCAACTGAAGGACACATTCCCTAAGCAAGTCCTCCAAGATTTGTATGGTCCTTTTAGACTGTCTATCTATCTGGGGGTGAAAGGTTGTACTAAACCTTAATTGCGTACCCAAAGCTTTATGGAGTCGCTCCCAAAAATGACTCATAAACGGAGGACCTCTATCAGAGACGATAGTAGCTGGAACCCCGTGCAACCACACTATCTCATCTATGTATATCTGTGCAAGCTTCTCAATAGTGAAGGTTGTTTTGATAGGTAAGAAATGTGTTGTCTTAGTCAACCTATCAACTATCACCCAAATGGAATCATGACTTTTGGCTATTCTAGGCAAACCAACCACAAATTCCATGGTTACATGATCCCATTTCCACTGCGGTATAGGTAGAGGTTGCATTGTTCATGCGGGCTTCTGATGTTCGTCTTTAACCTACTAACACACCGGACACCACATAACAAACTCAGCAACATATTTCTTCAATCCAAGCCACCAATACATATCTTTTAAGTTATGATACATCTTGGTGCTCCCTGGATGCATAGCATACATTGAAGAATGAGCTTCTTCCAGAACAAACTTTCTTAAGTTATCAACATCAGGTACTACTATCCTACCATGGTAACAGACTACCTGATCATATGAATCATGGAACCCATCTCGTTTCTCACTTCCATACTCAGACCTGATCTGTTGAATCACAGTATCAACTTGATGTGCTTCTTTAATTTGCTATCTCAGAGTAGGTTTCACTTGCATCTCACCTAACAACTCGGCTAACAATGATACCTTAAGTTGTACATTATCTTGCCTTAAGGAGATAAACATATCTCTTTTAGAGCACACTAAGGAGTTTAACTGTGCTTTATCTTGGGCTGGTGTTGCTGATTTCCTACTTAGTGCATCAGCTACCACATTAGCTTTCCCTGGATGATAATCAATTGTACATTCGTAGTCCTTGATTAATTCCATCCAGAGGCACTGTCTCATGTTCAACTCATGTTGTGAGAATATATATTTTAGGTTCTTATGGTCTGTGAAAATTTGGAATGTTTCTCCATAGAGATAATGTCTCCAGATCTTCAAGGCATGGACCACAGTAGCTAGCTCTAGATCGTGTGTCAGATAATTCTCCTCATGTTTCTTAAGATGTTTTGAAGCAAAAGAAATCACTTGTTTATCCTGGATCAACACACATCCTAAGCCATTCTTGGATGCATCATAGAAAACTATGTACCCCTTCCCTTGCTCATGTAACACTAGCACAGGTGCACTTGTTAGCCTTTCCTTTAGCAACTGGAAAGATTGTTGGAACTTGTCAATCTAGAAAAAAGGAACCTCTTTCTTGGTCAACTTGGTTAGGGGTAAAGCTAAAGAGCTGAAGTTCTTGATGAACCTCCTATAATAGCCTGCTAGTCCAAGAAAACTACAAATCTCCATCAGTGTCTATGGTTGTTCCCATTGCAGGACAAATTCTACCTTCTTAGGATCAACACGAATACCTGAAGTAGATATAACGTGTCCTAGAAAAGAAACTTCTCGTAGCCAAAACTCACATTTGCTAAACTCAACATATAACCTATGCTCTCTTAACAAGGTCAAAGCCTGAAGGAGGTGCTTCTCATGTTGTTCAGCATCTCTACTGTATATCAAGATGACATCTATGAAGACGACTACACACTGATCAAGGTAAGGTCTGAATATTCTATTCATGAGTTCTATGAATGCAGCTGATGCATTAGTTAGTCCAAATGACATAACTGTGAACTCATAGTAACCATATCTTGTCCTAAAGGCACACTTAGACATGTCACCCTCCTTGATATGCAACTGATGGTATCCCAACCTCAGATCTATCTTAGAAAAGATAGTTTCACCATGCAACTGATCAAACATGTCATCTATCCTTGGTAGAGGATACTTGTTCTTTATAGTTACTTTATTCAATTGCCTATAATCGATGCATAATTGCATAGACCCATCTTTCTTCTTTACAAAGAGGACCAGAGCACCCCATGGTGAAGTAATCGGTCGGATAAAACCCTTCTCAAACAACTCTTGCGGTTGTTTCTTGAGCTCTGCCATCTCAGCAGGTGCCATTCTATACGGAGTTTGTGCTATGGGTTCCGTGCCCGAGATTAGATTAATTTCAAAATCGATCTCTCGGGGCGGAGGTACACCTGGAAGTTCTTCAGGAAATACATCTTCAAATTCCCTAACAACTGGAACTTCAGAAGGATGAGGGCTCTCCATTGTGGTATCTACCACATGAGCCAAGAATGCAAGGCATCCCTATCTCATCAACTTCTCAGCTACCATAGCTGACACAAGACAAGTTGGAAGAATCTTTCTATCTCCCTGAAGGATCCATGTGTCACCATTGTCTGTGAACACATCCTGTTTGAAACTGCAATCCAAGACAACCTTATACTTCTCTAATGTGTCCATTCCAAGGATTATATCAAAACCCTACATCTCAAGTGGTACAAGATCCTCTTGAATACGATGTTCAGAAAAGAAAAGATTGCAGGGAGAACGCACCTCCCACAACACTACATATCCCAACAAAGGGGTTTCTAGCATCAAATTGTCGGCTCTATGACTGACAGTCATGTTGCAGTCATAAATCACTTCTCGAGTGATAAAGGAATGTGTAGCACCCGGATCAATTAACACGAATATGAAGTAGGATGAAGACATATCCGAATAAAATAGTTCCATCTAACCTGTCACAACCTGAGGGTTGACTACTGCTTCAGGTTGATTCATGGCATAGAATCTAGTCATTGGTTGCTGTTGACCCTGTGCTTGGTTGTTTGGTACTGACGATCCAACTTGGGACGCTTGTCCATGTCCTCTAGCATTATTATTGAACTGTCGCCTCTGTGAGCCTTGTTGACTCTGCCTCTGGGGTTGAGTCACAGTTCTAACTTTCTTAGGACAATCTCTCTTCAAGTGTCCTGACCTCCCATACTAGTAGCAGTTGTAACTCCCCAAACTCTACTTGGGTGGTACTATCACTGATGTTGATGCTGTGCTAGGGGCTCTATTTGGAATAAAACTATGACCCCTACCCTACTTGACGTCCACTGTGTTGGGGCATTAAACTTTGGTGGTGGTGGTTCAGAGAATGTTAGTCTTTTAAAACTCTGAGACAAGGGTCCTTGAAACTGAGAATACACTTTCTTATTACTAGATTGTCACTTTTCAATCACAAACCTCTCAATCTGTCTCACGGATTGCAAAAAAGTGGCAAACCTCTCCCGGTTCTCCAAAGTAGACACCGGAGTGGTCAATTTAGCATTCAACCCCTTCTCGAAACACTGAATCCTGTCCTCATCTGTAGCTGCCATGTGCAGACAAAACCGCAAAAGCTTCATAAACCTAGCTTCATATTAGCTAATGTTCATCTTTCCTTGCCTCAACCTCTCAAATTGAGAGATCTTCTCATCTAGATACGTCTTGGTAAAGTATCTAGCTACAAACTCATGTCGGAACTCATCCCATCCGACTTCAACTCCCGACCTTTTACCTTCCTCAATGGTCCACCAATGACCAGCACTCCCCTTCAGTAGGTAGACAACATGTCTCACCTTCTCATTTTCTAGAATCATAAGGATTCTGAAAGCCTTCTCCAGCTCAATTAACCATAAATCAACATCTATTGGGTCATCTGTGCTAGCATACTCCATGACTCCTACCCTCTGAAGCCTTTCAAAGGTCTTACCAGCTCCCTATCTTTCATTGTGGGCTGGTGCCCTTGTTGCAGGTAGTGGCATCCTATCTGTCATATGGGTCATAGCTTCCATAAACTGCCCAAACATAACTTGGAAGGTTGGGTTCCCCATATCAGCTTGATTAAACTGGGGTTCTTCAAGTACGGGCTCCTCCCTATCTTGGTCTCTTGCACCTCCTCCTAGTGCAGCAACACTGCTCTCAGCAGCATGTTCATCATGCGATCCAGACATCTTCAAGTTCTTCTCCTCCTATATGGGCAGAAGACACTATCATATAAACTGGAAGACATTAGAACAAACTCAACAACCTTAATCCTATGTCTCTATAGACTCAACGAACCTAGAGCTCTGATACCACTAATTATCATACATCGTTCTAACAAAATGTTATTAACTAAAATAACACAATTAACTAATGCAGAAGCGATCGTTAGCAGTGGAATTACTGAAAATCACTAAAATTTAAAACCATTTTATAAAGAGATCCATTCTCAGGAAAATTCTTTAAAAAAGAACCACAATATTATATTTACATACTGGTCTACCTTGTACATTCCATGTACCATCTCTCCTCGAGGGATATATGTACATCATTACCTTGCTAAACAACACAAGTAACATAAACCTCGAAGCATCGAACCAAAATCTCAGATTGATTATAAAACACTGTCTACTGACTCCTAGGACCTGAGAGTACAGAGACGACACATAGGACTTTATGTACAAAGCTTGACATCCAGTATCCCCACATGGGATATCACTGTTGTCCTTGTTGTTGTTGTTGCTTCTCTTCCTCTGCTACAGATGTTCTTCCTCTTTGTCTGCATCTACCTAAAAACGTTGAATCCCACGGGGGTGATACAATTATATAATTGCCCCAACAAGACATATAACTCTCCGCCGTAACATTGTAATTGCAGTTTAATAGAAATAAACTGAGCAATGGGATAATACATTTCAATAGCAGATAAATTACTATCTATGCAGGTTAGAGCAACAATCCTATTCAAGTATTTTAGTTATAACTTGACAAGGCAACATGTCTCTTATTCAACATGGAATTGAAGAACATAAGTAACATTTATGCACCATGGACATGTTAATCAAGTTAACATCAACTAGTTGTTCTCGTATTTCAATCTTATGCAAATACACTACATGGCTGATTACATTTTGCAAACATACTTAAGCTCTGAGGAGATCAGGTATACCGCTCATACTCCAACCGATCACTGCGAAGTCAAAATTGGTACCATACAAAGTCAATGGAAGAACTGGCTTCCATGACTTCCCACATCTCGGTCAGTGTGAGATTATATGCATGATATCTTGTGTCTCTGCTTACATTGCTTGACAGGGTATAGTGGCAACTCGCTATAGAGGTACGGTGGTGGGTGCACTCTCTTCACGATTGAGAGATTTCATGTTTACCTCCATCGATCTGACATTAACATCATTGGGAGATTAGTGATACATCCATCCCGAAACATACAATGAAGGATTGAGAGGTTTAATGTTTACCTTCCATCAATTCCCTCATTAGGACATAAGGACATTTTCGCCCATCGACCCCCACATATTAAAAAATATGCGAACTCCATGAGATCTCGTAAGAAAACCTGTTTCACCATCACCAACTAATGATGATGATGGATATATGATCAGAGCACTACATGAATAGCTTTCACTTGATTAGTTAAGTACATTATTATATTCTTTTAGCATCAATCAAGTTTTCAAACATAACTTATTATGACAAATGCTATAAAGAAGCATGTACTATTTTCATCAATTACTTCTCAGTCTCTATTGGGATCTCAGTCCCTCACATAAACATATGGTTCTTGGTATTCAAACTCTTAGCTCATTACTGAGCACTGTTACCACTTTCTCAGGTAACCATCACCTTCAGGTCATCTGACCAAGGTACACATGACACTTGCTTCACAAGAATCTTATCTGGCACTTGAGGCCCAACAATTCTCTTGTTATCTCTTACTAATAAACAAGGCATATTATGTCACACAAGGCCCAATAACAATTTTAATAATAAGACATCATAGCTCATACCTGGCTATGTTCATCATCTCAGGATACCTACATGGTTAGTACAGATGATAACAGATATATCAATCATATTTTAGTTTCATACTATCATAGGGTAACACCACTATTCCCATACCAGGGTTAGGGTTTCCCTTTTTATAGCAATCATGGTTACTCATCCCCCTTTATTCAATTGGGACCAATGATTCATCATTTCATTGTCCAAGATTAGAGTTTCATACAACTTCACCCTATTTAGAATTAGGGTTTACTATTCACATCACATCACCCTAGATTAGGGTTAATATTCAATAACCCACAATTAGGGTTTACTATTCATCCAAATTAGGGTTTTACATCAAATACCATGAATTAGGGTTACTCATATCATTACCCTAAATTCATATCACCTTACCTCCTTAGATTAGAGTTTCACTCGGAATTGCCCTAATTTAGGGTTTGAGTTCATCAATTAACTCAATTAGGGTTTCATGATCTCTTTACCAAGGATCATACCCTAATTGTATATCAAACTTATTCCAAATACATGTGTTTAAGGTTAAAATGATGTTTTAAATTATTCCATCCTCATGCCTTAATGATTAATCCCACTAAGGGTACCACTCACCTAAATACATTAGGTGTCCAGAAGATTTGGTCAATTGATCCTTCAATTACATGAGGTATCTAATTGAATTGACCAATTGAATCTTCAATTACATTATATATCCAAATGGATTAACCATTTTCAACCTCAAACGGTCTTTCTTACTTAGACCTTAAACGGTCTTGGATTTTCAAAGTTCAAACGGTTTGAAACCGTTTGGGCATGTTGTCCTTGAAACCATTTAAGCAATCATTGTATTGAAACCGAATGAGCTTGGGTCTCCAAATGGTTTGAGACCGTTTGGACGCAAATGGTCTGGAGACCGTTTGGTCCAAACCCTCTCAAAACCAAATGGACCAAAAAGGTCTTTCAATACTTCATCAATTCAAGGTTTCAATCCTTGAACTGACTATCAATTGAATACTTGATTCATTCATCAAGTGAACCATAGAATCACCATTCAATTTGACCATGAATTAGAGTTTTAAACCCAACTGAACTAGGATTTATAATCAAGACTCCTTCAATTAGGGTTTTGGAATCGAGGAACCATCAATGGTTATCATTTTGGAATTAATTCAATTGAAATCAATGAACCACCATTAATTTATGATATGACCTAACCTCAAACGGTCTTGAGGTCATGTGGATGACCTACAAATGGTCTTGAGGTCATTTGCATGACCTCCAAACGGTCTTGAGACCGTTTGCCTCATCATTCATTAAAATTTGTGAAATCCAATTAGGGTTTGGGTCATTGGATTGATCATTAATATAGTTATTGATTGCAATTCAATTTGATATCTTTGGGTCTTCAAATGCTCAACCCTACTCAACCCTAGACCTCCAAATGGTCTTGAGACCGTTTGGGCAAATCAACCCAAACTTTTAAATTAAACAATTGCAATTTTAGTACTTAACTGATTAGGGTTTCTAATTGGATAATTGTCCGTAGATTGATTTAATCAATTGGATCAAATGGATCATCATCCAACATGTTCTAGGGTTCTGACCTCAAATGGTCAACTCCTCTAAATGGTTTGGGGTCCAAGCCTCCAAACGGTTAGGTGAAACCATTTGGACTAAAACCTTAAAACCGTTTGCAACTTAAATCTGTTAGAAAGTGAGCCTAAGATGATGTTATCATCATCAAGCCTTAGACCATCAAAAAGTATTGTTATTTGCATGGTAATTGCATCAACTAATCAAAGGAATTGAAAGAAGAGCAATTGAACATAGTTGAATGAGAAATTGAAATCAATATCAATGAATAGGGGTTCAAGTTATATAACCCACCTTCAATTGAGCTTCAAAGCTTGGAGCTTCACATCAACAATGGTGGAAGAAGCTTTCTTTAACCACAAGGATCGTTCCTCAAGCTTTTGAGTGAAAAGGAATGGTCAGAAGTGAAGATGGGATGGAGATATGAAGAAATCATGCATTGATTTGTGATTTCCACCATGAAATCAAGATGAACGAAGGTCAAGAAGCTTACCAACAGGTTGAGGGTCGTCTTCTTGATGTCCCTAGCTCCCTTGATCATTTTTTGCAAGCAAAGGAAAGAAGTGGATTAGAAAAAGTCCTTTCTTTGAGTGGTAAAGGGTCTTTTTATAAGAAAATCAATGAGAGAGAAAATGCCTTATAAAAATCCTTTTATTCTAAAATTTATCCCACCTCTTCCTCATCAATTCCATGCATGCAAATCTAACTTCCTTATCTCCAAATTACCTTCCATTATCCATGAATTAAGGGAAAAGAAAGTAAGCACCTTAATCATTTTATATTAATATCCCATTTTAGTGGATATTACTTTCCATTAACTTAAGGTGAGTGGACTCTGAAAACTACTAGAGGGGGGGTGAATAGAGTTTTATAGATAATTTAACAATTATTGAACTCAAACAACCACAATGAAAATATTGGACAAGGAGACACAAGGTTTAGAGTGGTTCCAACTATAGAAAATACTATAGCCGTCAATCCACTACCCGGTTGCTTACCCAACCAGGATTTGAAAAGAAATTTATTTTATTACCTCTTCAAGGAATTTACATAAAATACAATCTCTTTTCCTAAACCCTTCAAGCAGCCTTCACCTAGAAGTAATCGCCAACCTTGAAGCAGCCTTCCCTTGAAGTAGATGCACCAACTCCCGTTACACCAGCCTTCTGAAGTAGCTTCCTCTTGCGATATCCTTCTTGAAGTAGCTTGAAGTCACCTTCTCCACCTGAGAAGTCAATCCTCTCCAATCCGCAGCCTCCAACCCTAGGAGTAGCAAGGAGAGTACAAAAAATAAATAGGAACAAGAAAGGAAACGGAAATTACAACTTATCCTTTAAGCCCAAGGCTTGATATGCCTAGATCAAGCGTATAGATCTCCTAGCCAAGTGTATGAACTTGTGATTGCTGTGGGTAGGAGAATCTAGCCTATAGGACACGAGATTGAGCTAAGGAGAATGTAGGCCAATGATCACAGTGCTCAAATTGCTTGCAATAGATTGCTCAAGTATGCTCAAGTGTATTCTCAAGTGTAACAAGTGAATTCTAGTGTCCTATGGCTTGTCCTATTTATAGGAATGGCCTAAGTATGCTTAAGGACATTCTAGACAACTTCTAGGGGTTTCTAAGTGCTTAACTAGCCGTTAGGTACAAAGTTGTTGCTTTAACAACGGCTAATTAATTTATTCTGCAGTTGCTGTCAGAGACCATCTCGGTCGACAAATGGTCGACCGAGACACCTACTCGGTCGAACTTTTGTCGACCGACAGGCTCTCTGGAACAAGTGATTTGCAACGTCTTTCTTCAACTACCAACTAACTTGTTTGTTGTGTCTAACGGCTACTTCGGATCTTTCTCGGTCGAGAAGATTGTCGACCGAGAGTGTCTCAGTGGAGGAGTTTGTCGACCGAGAATGATCCTGTTTCAAGGTTTCAATTTAGGCACCAATTATATGTGTGAGTGTGCAAAGGTGATCCTAATTAAATGGGATGACATGTCTAACTATGGTGTTTGGCTAGGGAAAATCTAACGCTTGATTTACATGCAATTCTAAGTACTTGTACATTATATATTTGTACAAGTTTTACAACATTGATTACATTGCATGACAATATAACTAAGTAAGCTCTTGGATTTTCCCTTGCTACTTTGTCATCCTGCACACTCAAGTAGCTCGTTAGATTAAAAAGAATGAAATGTTTGTCATCATCGAAACAAAGGGATTTTTAGATGTCCATTTAGCCAACAATCTCCCCCTTTTTGAAGATGACAAACATTTCCAAAATAAATATAAAAACATATGAATTTCATACCTTTAGATTGCCTTATGTATCTTTTCCTCTTGTTTATAAAATGTGTGCTTATTATTCCCAATGAATTATGGAACATGAAATCCAGTTCATTTGGGAATGTAGCACTTTAAATGTAAAGCCAAGAGTATATTTATGAAACTCATTGATTGAGTTTTTCATAAATACTAAGCTATAGTTTTATATATCTCTCCCCCTTTGTCATTTCAAAAAGATAACTATTTTAAAAACTCCCCCTTAATTAGATAACCGTTTTGATAAAAACTCCCCCTTAATTAGATATCCCGTCAAATCGAATGAAAAAGATGTCCATTGAAAAGCCACAATGAAACAAGTAAACGTATTCGTTTTAAGAACCGCAGATATCAAAGAAAACATTTTCCAAAGGAGTAATAAGCAATTGCTTCCTAATGTTGTTGAATTGATCTAGTGGAAGCGGTTTTGTAAAAATATCAGCCAATTGATTTTCCGTATCAACATGATGAAGGGAAACATGATTCTTTGAGATGTGATCCCTTAAGAAGTGATGACGGATTTCAATGTGTTTTGCCCGACTGTGTAAAATAGGATTGTGTGCTAAGTTTATGGCGCTCGTGTTGTCACAAAAAATAGGTGTAGATGAAAGATTAAAACCATAATCGCTTAATACCTGTTGCATATAAAGCACTTGAGCACAACAAGACCCGGCTGCCATATATTCAGCTTCAGTTGTAGATAGGGCAACCGTATTTTGTTTCTTGCTAAACCAAGATACTAAGGCTCTCCCTAATAAGAAACATCCACCACTAGTACTTTTGCGATCAAGTCGACAACCAGCATAATCCGCATCAGTATATGCTTTAAAATCTAGGGATTGTCCTTTTGGATACCATAAACCAAAACAAGTAGTACCAGCTAGATATCGAAGAATTCTTTTAACCGCTAGAAAATGAGATTGCATAGGTTGGGATTGAAATCGAGCACAAAGACCAACGGAAAACATAATGTCCGGTCGAGAAGCAGTTAAGTATAGCAAACTACCAATCATGGCTCTATATAAGGAATCATCAATAGGTTCCCCATTTTCATCCTTATCAATTTTGATAGAGGTAGCCATAGGAGTAGTAGCATGTTTGCATTGATCCATCCCAAAACGTTTTAAAAGTTCTTTAGTATATTTTTCTTGGCTTATGAAAATTCCTGCAGGTGTTTGCTTAATTTGAAAACCAAGAAAGAATGTTAGTTCACCCATGAGACTCATTTCAAATTCTTTTTGCATAATGTCACTGAATTGTGTGCATAATGAATCATTAGAAGCTCCAAAAATAATGTCATCAACATATATTTGCACAACTAGGAAATCAGATGCATATGTTTTGAAAAATAAAGTAGAATCTGAATTTCCAATAGAAAAACCATTATCAAAAAGATATGTCTTGAGCCGTTCATACCAGTTCCTAGGTGCTTGTTTTAGACCATAAAGTGCCTTTTTAAGTTTATAAACATGGTCACCTTTTTCTGGTATTTCAAAGCCAGGTGGTTGAGCAACATAAACTTCTTCTTGTATGATGCCGTTTAGAAATGCACTTTTGACATCCATTTGATATAGCTTAATGTTTTTATGGGCAGCAATAGCTAGTAATATCCTAATAGCTTCAAGTCTAGCTACGGGTGCATATGTTTCATCAAAATCTATTCCTTCTTGTTGATTATATCCTTGTGCTACTAACCGAGCTTTATTCCTTATGACTTCTCCTGCCTCATTGAGCTTGTTCCTAAATACCCATTTAGTTCCTATGGTAGTTTTATCTTGTGGTTTAGGAACTAAATCCCATACATCATTTTTAGTGAATTGATTTAACTCCTCTTGCATGGCTATTATCCAGTAATCATCCTTAAGAGCTTCAGATATCTTCTTAGGTTCAATGATAGAAACAAAATCCATGTTTGCAACATCTTTGAAGGATGACCGAGTTTTGACTTTATCATTTGGATCTCCAATAATTAGTTCTTGGGGATGATCCTTGATAAGCCTAGGTGTAGGTTGTGTTTCAACTTGGGGATCGGATATAGGAATTTTCTCACTATCATTGGAAATGGTTATATTTTCGAATTGATTAGTGAGATCAATGATATCTAGATTTTCAGACTTCGATTCTTCATGAAAAGAAACATGAATGGATTCCTCAACTTTTCTAGAGATAGTGTTATATACTCTAAAGGCTTTGCTAGAAGTGGAATATCCCAAGAAGAATGCTTTGTGTGATTTAGAATCAAACTTGTCTCTATCATCTTTGGTATTTAAAATGTAGCATGTGGAACCAAAAGTATGAAAATAGTCAACTCTAGGTTTCTTAGAGTGTAATATTTCATATGGAGTTTTCTTCAAATGAGAGTGAACAGTTACTCTATTAAGCACATAACAAGCAGTGTTTACAGCTTCAGCCCAAAAGGTTTTAGGTGTGTTGTGTTCAAGCATCATGGTCCTAGCCATTTCCTGTAGAGATCGATTTTTCCGTTCAACTATACCATTTTGTTGTGGGGTATGTGGAGCAGAAAAATTATGAGTATACCCTTGAGATGTACAAAAGGTCTCAAATGTATGATTCTCAAATTCGCCACCATGATCACTTCTAATGGTACATATTTTATGTTGTAAAAGATTTTCAATCTTGGAACAAAATTGCATAAAGACATGAATAGTATCATCTTTAGTTGCAATAAAATGTACCCATGTATATCTACTATAATCATCAACAATAACAAAACAGTATCGTTTACCACCAATAGATTGTGTCCTCATTGGTCCAAATAAGTCCATATGAATTAATTCTAAGGATCTACTGGTGCTAAGTACATGTTTTGATTTAAAAGATGTTTTGGTTTGCTTTCCCATTGTGCAGGGTTCACAATTTTCAACTTGATCAAAAGACAAAGTAGGTAATCCACGAACAAGATCATATTTCACTAACTTTTTAATAGCATGTGAACTAGCATGTCCTAGCTTTTTATGCCATAGTTGTAAGATATTTTCATTTGCAAGCAAGCATTTACCTACTACTGATTTCATAGAGTTTGGTTTAAGGATATAAAGATTTCCAACTCTATTTCCTTCATAAACGACATTTGTAGTGTTTTCTATCAATAGTTTGCAGCAGGTTTTGTTAAATAACACATCATAACCACTATCACATAGTTGACTTACACTTATTAGATTATGATGCAATCCATTAACAAGTAGAACATTTTTAATTTCGAGATTTGTTCCAACATTACCTATTCCAACGATTTTTCCCTTACCATTGTCTCCAAAGGTGACCGTTCCACTTTTCTTTTCTTCAAAAGTTTGAAATGCGTCCTTGTTCCCGGTCATGTGTTTGGAGCAGCCACTGTCAACTACCCATTCCTGCATTAGAATGTAGATTTTGGTACCCATGTGATGGTCCGATATGGTTAGAAACCTTTTAAGTGCTTATGTATAAAAATTCTGATACAGAAAACCAGTCGGTCGACAATTGTTCGACCGATATTTGTCTCGGTCGACAATTTGTCGATCGAGCCGGTTACTGTATCACAAGCAAAAACACAGAAAATTTCTCGGTTGACCAATTTTCGACCGAAATAGGTGCTGTAAAATTTTTATTTGTTAAAGACATCCAGTCGGTCGACAATACTTCGACTGACCCAGAGCTCGGTCGACAATACTTCAACCGACAGAATTTCTGTTTCAGCAATGCAGAAAAATAATAACAATAAGCATAGCACCTTTTGTTGAGATAAGACAATATAAATAGCAAAATTAAGCATTTGGTCATATCTCAACTACATTCCATTCTTCTAAGTTTGGGGTTTTGGGATCCAAACTAAGTCGGACTCCTTAGTCTTGTAGGGGCATGAAAAACAATAATGTCCAAGACGTAAGCAGAAATGACAAGTAATAGAGTCAATTTCATTTCTCTTTCTAGTCATTGTGTTCTTGGGTACAAACATAGTTTGGGTCTTTTTGGGTTGGTTTTTCTTTGGAACATATCCCAAACCTTTTCTTCCATTGAAAACATTACCAACTTTCAATATGTTATCAAGAATATCTTTTCTTCTTAACTTATAAAGTTCTCTTTGCAACGTAGCAATGTCATTCATCTTCTTATGTATATCTTTTCTTGCTTGGTCTAAATCAGAAAACAATGAATCCTTTTCTTTTACAATATTATCATAGTCCAAATGGTTGCACAAGATAGGTTGAGTTTGATAATCTTGTAGTTTAGCTAGCAAATCAGTCTTTTCTTTTGATAGAAGATCAACATTGGTTTCCAAATTGAGTAGCTTTCTAGTGCAATCATCTAAAGATGTTTTTAAAGATACATTTTCAAGATCAATGTTGTTCTTTTCATAAGAAAGTTCATCTAATTTGGCAATGATCTCATTATTTGATTTTATAGCCTTCTTTAGTTTCTTCTTGGCATCAACATACTTATCATGAGTTTCTTGTAAACTAGTAACTAACTCTTCTTTAGAAAGATCAACTAGGCTTACCTCTTGAGAGTCTTCATTTTCTTCTCTTGCCATTAGACATTCCACCTCTTCTCCGCTTTCACTGTCACTTGACTCATCCCAGGCAGCTTTATAGGCTTTTTCTCCTTTCTTCTTATGTGAGCTTTTCTTTCCCTTCTTTGCTTTGGGGCATTCATTTTTGAAATGCCCTTTCTTCCCACATTCAAAGCACCTGGGAGTTGAGGAACTAGAAATTTTGTTAGATTTAAACCTTTTGTACTTCTTACCGTTGACGATTAAGGCTTCTTCTTCTTCTTCACTTGACTCCTCACTTTCTTGTGTGACAACTTTTGAGGCTTTGAGAGCCACATCCTTCTTCTTCCCACTTTGGTGTTCACGTTCTCTTCTTTCTTCCTCTTCTAGATCTGCTTCATGAGCTTCTAAATTACCAATGAGTTGTGCCATTTTGAGGCGAGTGAGGTCGTTTTCTTCTACAATGGCTGTCACCTTTGGCTTGTACTTTGGAGGAAGTGATCGAAGAATTTTTGATACCTGATCTTCCTCAAGGACAGGTTTTCCTAAGGCACTTAAACCATTAAAGATAGTAGAGAATTTTGAATACATTTCACTAATAGATTCATTTGGATCCATACGAAAATGTTCAAGCTTTGTTTTAAGCAGACTAATTTTGGAATTTTTGACTTGGGCTGTACCCTCATAAGTGATGGATAATCTATGCCAAATATCATATGCTGTATCACAATTTGATATTCTATTAAATTCTCCTACAGAAATAGAACAATATAAAATGCTTACAGCTTTTGCGTTCATTTGGGCCTGTTTTACCGTGTTTGCATCCCATTCCGCAAAGTCATTTTGAGGGAATTCATAAGGAGTAGATACCATTCTCCATAGATCCCAGTTGACGCCTTGGAAGTAGAACTGCATCCTTCTCTTCCAGTATTGGTAGTTTGTTCCATCGAATGCCGGCGGCCTAGCAACAAGAGTCCCTTCAATGTTGAGGTTGTTGAGCATTCCATCACCCATTTCTTCAAGACCTTGTTAGGGTTCCTTGAAGCCTTGCTCTGATACCAATTGAAAACTACTAAAGGGGGGGTGAATAGAGTTTTATAGATAATTTAACAATTATTGAACTCAAACAACCACAATGAAAATATTGGACAAGGAGACACAAGGTTTAGAGTGGTTCCAACTATAGCAAATACTATAGCCGTCAATCCACTACCCGGTTGCTTACCCAACCAAGATTTGAAAAGAAATTTATTTTATTACCTCTTCAAGGAATTTACATAAAATACAATCTCTTTTCCTAAACCCTTCAAGCAGCCTTCACCTAGAAGTAATCGCCAACCTTGAAGCAGCCTTCCCTTGAAGTAGATGCACCAACTCCCGTTGCACCAGCCTTCTGAAGTAGCTTCCTCTTGCGATATCCTTCTTGAAGTAGCTTGAAGTCACCTTCTCCACCTGAGAAGTCAATCCTCTCCAATCCGCAGCCTCCAACCCTAGGAGTAGCAAGGAGAGTACAAAAAATAAACAGGAACAAGAAAGGAAACGGAAATTACAACTTATCCTTTAAGCCCAAGGCTTGATATGCCTAGATCAAGCGTATAGATCTCCTAGCCAAGTGTATGAACTTGTGATTGCTGTGGGTAGGAGAATCTAGCCTATAGGACACGAGATTGAGCTAAGGAGAATGTAGGCCAATGATCACAGTGCTCAAATTGCTTGCAATAGATTGCTCAAGTATGCTCAAGTGTATTCTCAAGTGTAACAAGTGAATTCTAGTGTCCTATGGCTTGTCCTATTTATAGGAATGGCCTAAGTATGCTTAAGGACGTTCTAGACAACTTCTAGGGGTTTCTAAGTGCTTAACTAGCCGTTAGGTACAAAGTTGTTGCTTTAACAACGGCTAATTAATTTATTCTGCAGTTGCTGTCAGAGACCATCTCGGTCGACAAATGGTCGACCGAGACACCTACTCGGTCGAACTTTTGTCGACCGACATGCTCTCTGGAACAAGTGATTTGCAACGTCTTTCTTCAACTACCAACTAACTTGTTTGTTGTGTCTAACGGCTACTTTGGATCTTTCTCGGTCGAGAAGATTGTCGACCGAGAGTGTCTCGGTCGAGGAGTTTGTCGACCGAGAATGATCCTGTTTCAAGGTTTCAATTTAGGCACCAATTATATGTGTGAGTGTGCAAAGGTGATCCTAATTAAATGGGATGACATGTCTAACTATGGTGTTTGGCTAGGGAAAATCTAACGCTTGATTTACATGCAATTCTAAGTACTTGTACATTATATATTTGTACAAGTTTTACAACATTGATTACATTGCATGACAATATAACTAAGTAAGCTCTTGGATTTTCCCTTGCTACTTTGTCATCCTGCACACTCAAGTAGCTCGTTAGATTAATATGAATGAAATGTTTGTCATCATCGAAACAAAGGGATTTTTAGATGTCCATTTAGCCAACAGACTCTCCTCTCTAGTTAGATATTTTCGTGGCCTAGCAAAGGCACAAAGGTGTTCACAATTGAAAAAATCCAACCATCACGTTTTTGGTTGAAGGCCATTCAATTAATAATTTTGTTTTTTTTTGCATCAATTTGAAGTAAAGTTCCATTTATGCTTAAATTTTGATTATTTTAATATCAAGATTCTCTCTCCTTTACAATGATTCAAATGAGGCGCCCCCCTCATTTTCTTTGCTCAACATGATGCCAAGAATTATTAAGGACCTTATTGAAGTGGTAAATTGCATATTGTACCCTACGTTTTGGGTAAATTACACATTACACCAAAACTAGGTTTTAATGCCCAAACATTGCTTTATCAGCTCTTTCTTGGTACTTAGGCTCTCACTAGCCATACCTTTGAATCATCTTCATTCCCATGATGCTTCAACATATGAGGAACATATTATCATGTAGCATTTGCAAATTAACCCCTCTACTTGGGTAAATTTCACTTTAGTCCATAACAAACAAAACATTATTTTCCACATTATTCAAAAAGGACTAAAATGAAATATAAGTTCCTCTTGAGCCTTAATTACTTTTCAAAAGATAATATCAAGCATATAATTATCTTTCTTAAGCAAAACACCTAGGGTTAAAGCATAACCCAGGTCAGGGATGTTACTCAAAATATCTCAAGAATGATAATATAACATCTAAGGAACAAAATTTATGTGACAAATTGCAATGAAAACCCCTCGATTGGGTAAATTGTAGAAAAGTCCAAAATGTATAGAAAATTTCATAACTTGCTCGAACAATGTCCAAATTGGGCCAAATTTGAAACTTAAGCTTGTCTTATGATTTCAAAACATATAAAAAGGTTAGATTAGGGTTATAAGTATTCAATTATGGTAATTAAGCTCATTCAACTGATTAAGCAAGTTCAGGGGCCTTACATCCATGTTGGACCACGACGAAGGGTCATGTGGGGGTTCATGTGATCTCTCCATGTTAGAACGCCTTAAGTACTAGTTAATCACATCCTATGGAGACTTGGAGAGGAAAACTAGCTTCCACACATTCCTCTGTGACAATTGTCCAGAGATCAACCACCATTGACGGCCTTGGAACCTCTCTCGTGGCCCTTCATTGACCACGGTACCAGGGGAGATCTCTCCCCATCCCGACCCCCTTGTGTCAACCAAGCAGCCAGCCAACTCTGACGAAGAGGCGTGGAGGTCTTGTAGATTGAGCGCCAATGTACATTGGGTGGCAGAGAAGAGATCAAACCACCAGTCAACATCGTTGACCTAATCACAGTGGGTGTTGGCAATTCAGGGGTCGTGGTGGAGGGTTGTGTTGGATCAAGTGACATTGTTGGGGTGGCGGCACCCTACAGGCTGGCCACCAAAGTTACCCTATCGCGGCGTCGTGTGAGCGTGCGGGCGGGAGTCAGCCGCAGCAGAGATGTCATGAGGTTGAAGGCAGGTTGCGACTTTTGGACAATTATTCCCTCACATGCATAATAGCCCGAGCCTTTGAGGGATGGGTAAAACAGTCTTTGCGTTATGTTCTTAAGTCCTTGCCTCACTGGAGCAAAGGACCAGCTGGCTACATGCAATTGGCTGAAAAGTGCATCAGCTTGAAATAATTATAGTTAATTATTTGTGACTTTGATGGGGACATATAATATATGAAAGTTGCTTAAAAAATGAGAGTAATCCAAATAAAATATTATCAGAACCTAATTATGCTTCTTGTTCTAAAAGTGCTTGTAATACATGTGTTAATGTGATTAGTATAAAGGAAAGCCTAGATTTAGGTTAATATGATGCTTAATTGATTAGAATTAGCTATATTGTGTTCATAACTGATCTAGACATATATAATGACTAGAACCTTGATAATGGTGAATAATGGACGATTCCAGATTAGTAATTTGATATATTTTGATTTAGGGTTTTAAAATTAATGTCAACATCTTGCTTTGATCTAATGCAGATAATGTGGTCTAAATGACATGGATAGTATAATATGCTTAGGTTGATAATTAGGTTTCACCTAATATGCATAACTGAACTTGTAATCTTAGGAACCATAACATGTTGGAATTAAGGTTGGTATCCCTAATCCCTGGTCCAAACATGAGATAACCCTAAACCCTAGTTTAGGAGCTCATCTAGATCTGAGTAATGTAATGTGAATATATGGTGACACATAAGTAGTATGAGTGTTTCAGATGGAATGTCTTCTTACTTGGATGTTTGGATACACTCTTAAAGTATATGATGTTCTGCATCATTTTTGCAATGGCATAAGGTACGTGGTTATGCTTATGAATACATGTATCGAATTTTGAGATTGTCGATATTTTTCTATGAGATTGAATGACAAATAAACCGCTTGCTTGTTTATTTAGTTCTTGCAAACTATAAAGTTCCTATGAGTATCATGTAAAGTAAATAATAATATTCTAAACCCTAGGTTAGATTGATCTTAAGGGTAATGCACACGAGCCCTAGAAGGACAGTGATTACACCTGAGGTAGTTGACCAGATATGGGTTAGAATATGAAAATAAGTTTGTGTTCTTATATGCAAGATAAAGATGTTTGCTTATATGTTACTTGTGATTATTGTTTGAACCCACGTAGTAGTATAGCAATATACTGACCGTGTATTTTTTTGTCGGCATTTTAGGTATCACATATACTTGATTCATGGACATGAGGGTACAAATAGAGATTTTGAAGACACTACAATTTAATCATGAAGCTTTAGTCTTAATGGATTATCTTCACACATGTAAAAGTTAATTCTATTTAAAATTTATGTAACTCCTTAAAGGAGCTTTTTATGCAAACATGTAACTATTTGTTCAATATGTGGAAATTGTTTACTATTTTGTATTATTTCTTGAATCTGATCCTAGAATTTATGATTAATGATCTACAACTTTAAGGTCTTTTAGACATTCAAAAGTGCGGGTCATTACAACTACCATGTCCATTCAGTCAATTAATAATTTGAAGTGGGGTAAATCATCATTTTGCAAGTTATATTTATTAATTACTAAAAATAGATTCAACACAAAAAATAAAACTAATTACTTATATATATCAAAAAGTAAAAGTATATATTTTTTAAATCATTCAAATGACTTACTATTGGGTCTTTAGAGTTGAATCCAAGATTTTTCACTAAGATAATTTTTAGGCCATTTTCAAGGCATACAGAAACCCTTATATCACTTTGGAAATGTTTATGACTAAAATCTCAACTTCAATAATTAGACATTACATCACCTGAGTACTCCAATGATATCTTTTGAGAGTCATTTTAAGATGCTAACTTTCTCTATTGATTATTTGTGATCATATTTATAACTTTCAGATCTTAGTACCCTAATTTCCTATCCTTGTCATGATATGTGAAAATATACTTGCTACTCTTTTATATGATTCATTTATTGACTTTCTAGAATAATGTAATATACATAATTTTATGTGTTGATGCATAAAATTCCCACACCATATAATCATGCAAAGATGATATTTACATCAATGGGTATAATTGAGTAGATGTGTATTATGTATCTTTTCCTTCTCACACTACGTTATAGAGTAGAACATTATCATATCCTCCTTACCTTATATTTTATTTTACATCTGTTATTCCCTACCAGCATTTTTTTTTATAAACACGGATCCTTTATATTCATCCCATGATCCACAATGCACAAAAGTTCTTCATAGATTCATTACATGCAACACCAGCCTTCTAGCCCGACTATTAACAAACACACTACCTTGTCCTCCTCAACTAATATTAGTCCATTTGGTAAGAATATGAGGGACTCCTTTTCTCTCCAGGTATATCATACCTCTAACCCATATAGGGAGATTCATCTGCTCTGTCCAAACTTCACCCTCATCGAGATGATTACCCCAACACCCTAAGTACCTTGGTGTTGAATTAATAATCTTAGGAACCAGGAAGCCCATGATTTCTTCTTCTGCTATCACATTTTTTATTTCAGTGATGTAGGGAGTTTCTCTCCACGGGCCTGAGGTGCCATTCCATAGACATTCATATGTTTTCTGATCATCAATTTTAAAGCAAGATATCGTCAGGTTGTGATCATTTGAAATCTTAAAAGCGATGAGACATGCTTGTATGTAAGCCACATAATAGTCCTTCTCCGATAACCAGTATCTGAAAGCCAACTTTGCATGACCATGCCTATTTCTGATGATTCCATCTGTCCATCTTCATTGAGAACCCATAAAGTCTTTACATGTTCCAACAGTCAGGTTTAGCTTCAAGTTCGCCATGTCCGGAGGTACCCATTTGATCAAGTTGATGGACCTGATTCTTGAATTGTGCACTTCAATTCCTTTGGCTCACAACTTATCATACAAAGTCACGCCTTCTTTACTTCTGAGATTCTTCTTAGACAAGCTTTTATTAAGAATGAAACAGATATCATCCCACATTTTCTCGGGCCTGTTGTTCTTTTGTTGAAAGTGTTTATCACATCTAGCTCGCCATATCATCCATATAGTAAGAATGATCATCTCATTTTGGAGCCACACTTCAAGAATTTTAGATGGTCTCAGCAATCTCAGGTCTGTGATGGAGCGAGGTCTGTATTAAAAAATGTCAGAGAAATGCGACCACAAGGTTCTGGCCAACTGTCCCTCAAAAAGCAGATGTGAAATGGTATCCTCTGCCAGCTGCTCACAGCAGGAACACATAGAAATCATGGGGATTTGGCAACTCCTAATTCGGTCATCTGTTGGCAGTGCACCGTTAATTGCTTTACATAGAACAACACTTGCTCTAGGAACGGATGCAGACCAGATCCAATCTAGCTCTCTGTGAGGTAGGGCGTCTGTAGTCTGTGTGTGAGAGATGATCGACTTTGCTGAATGTAGGCTGAATGACCCATTATCTGTAGGGGTCCAAATCAAGCAATCCTCCTTGTCAGAAATCGTTGCCATGGACATTTGAATTTGCTCAATCCCGTGCTGAGATATGATATTGTTGAGGGCATTCCAGTCCCAACCTATATCATCTAGCCAGAAGTCACTGACCTTGATGTCTAACCGGATGTCCGCCTTCCTGATGGCATAATTCTGCATAATCTCCTGGCACCATCTCGACTCCTAGAAGGAAATGTCCCCTCTTCCAACGACCCACCTACATCTTGGAATGACTTCAGGGTATGTGGCCCACAATTTCTTCCAGTTGGGTGAAGCAAAGGAACCCTTCTTCAAATAGGATGGATAACACCCATCTTGATTCTTATAATCCGATCTGTATTTGTCTCTCATGAAGGTCGCCTAGGCCGAGTCCCCTTGAATCACTTCCCAGCATGCCTTGAACCTGAAGGCCTTAGCTGTGAGCTGCAGTGACAGAATGCCCAGACCACATTCCTGTGTAGGGCTGGTGACACGATCCCACGTGACCCAAGCACTCTTTGATCGATTCTGTCTATCCGACCATAAGAAACATGAGAAGATGGAGTTGATTCTTTTCATCAGGCCCTCTGGCAAATCCACAGCAGTGATAATGTGCAACGTTGTAGAATTGAGGACATGCTTGATCAGCAGTCTATGCCTAGCGAACGATAAGAATTTGGACTTCCAAGCTACTACTTTGTCAGTCACTTTCTCAATCAAGAAATCAAAATGAGCAATGTGTGGTCTGCCCACAATAACAGGAATGCCTAATTACGTGAATGAATCCTCGAGCTTGGGGACTCCCAATTCCGACTCAATCCTATCTGTGAAGATACAATTATTCGACCCAACCAAAAAACCTGATTTAGATCTATTTATCTTCTGACCTGTAGCTCTTTCATATTGTGCAAGGATATCATTGATCACCTACCCGCTTCCTGGTGTTCCATTGAAGAAGACCATGATGTCATCTGCATACATCAAGATCGGTGGAGTATCACCTTTCCCACGTGTGACGAAGCGCGGGAAGCTGTGCCTTTGCACCTCCAAGCTAAGCCGCTTTCCCAGTGCTTCCTTAAACAAGATGAAGAGGAGAGGCGATAAGGGGTTTCCTTGCTTCATCCCTCTCCCACTCGAAAAAAAAACCAGCGGAGAAATCACTAATCATTACTGTGGCCCAAAATATAGTGAAGAACTCCATACATAAGTTAATTGCGTGCTCTGTCATCCCAAATCGCCTGAGAACACTTCTGAGAAACTATCATGAGACTGTATCATAAGCTCTAGAAATGTCATACTTCACCATTACATTCGGATTAGTGCCCCCTTTATTGATATCATATGTGATTTCTCTGGTGAGCTTGATGTGATTCACAATGTCCCTACCTAGAACATACGCGCCTTGATGTGGACTGATCAAAGATGGGATGATATTGGCCAGCCTGTTGCTAATCAATCTTGTGAACACCCTTGCTACGACATTTTCGATCGAGATTGGTCTGAAATATTTGCCCAGAGTCGACGCCATGGGTGTCTTCGGGATGAGAACAATCCGACAGCAGAAGAATCTCCTATGACAATGGCCACCATGAAAGAAAAAGTTAGCAAAATCCACCATATCGTCTGCTATGATGTCCCACGCCGTGCTTAGAAATGCAACTAAGAAGCCATCTGGTCCTAGTGCCGCGTCAGTGTCCATCATATGAATGGTTGAAAGGATCTCCATTCTCGTCGGGGGTGCTGTAAGGGTCGCACAGTCATCCACACTCACCGTTTGTGGGAGGAGCTCAATGAAAGCTCGTGCGTCTTGTTCCGATAGCGAAGGATCTACCTCATACATCTTTTGGTAGAAATCAGCGGCCGCTCTTGCCATCAATTCCTTATCTTCAAGGACCTGGCCTTTAGGAGTAATCAATTTGGGGACCGATCTGTGCCTTTTATTATCTCTGACCATGGCATGAAAAAATGGTGAATTTCTATCCCCGTCTTCCAACCATCTCACCCTAGCTTTTTCCTTCCAAATCAAATCATTCAGTTGCAAGTTTTCTTATAATTCCAGTTTCGCGTCTTTAAGAAAATTTTCATTATCCTGTGAAGGGTTCTCATCGAATTCCAGATGCAAGGTATGTACGACATCTTCCAAGTCAGTGATCTTTTGCTGAACATTGCCAAACACCTCTCTACTCCATGATTTGAGTGCTCCTCTTGTTGCTTTCAGCTTGATGTATAAGGTAAATGACGGGTCCCCGTTGGGAGCAACCGAGCTCCAAGTGTCTTGAATGATCCTGATGCACGATGGATTTTGTAACCAAGCAGCCCTGAAGCTGAACGGGGCTGGTTGTCTGTGTTGATCCCCCGGTCTATTACACACCAGGATCGAGCAGTGATCGGATATCCGAAACCTTGTGAGATGGTTCGTCGACGACAGAGGAAAATCATTCAACCAGTTTCCGTTAAGTAAGGCTCTATCCAATCTCTCCCATTTCGTTGGAGTGTGCTGTTGTTTATCCACCCATGTGAATCTACTGTTGTCAAAAGGAAGCTCTTCCAGGAAAGCATCATTAATGAATGCGTTGAAGTCCATCATCCCTTGGAAAGGAGGAGGCAACAGACCCCGTTTCTCATCAGATTTTCTAACCACGTTGAAGTCGCCTGTGATCAGCCACCACTTGTTACCGATCTCATGATTCAACTGAATCAATGATTCCCATAAGTTTCTTCTCTCGAAGATTGAACATACAACATAGATAACAGAGATAATTACCCTCCCTCCATGGCCATCGCCAACTTCGAAAGTGATATGTTGTCTGTGCTTAAGGATCACTTGTGGGTTTAGATCGACATCTGCGTAGTTCCAGATTTTTCCATCTTCCTCTTCATTATGAGTACACCATTCCAGCCTAACTATGTCTAACAACTCTTCTACCCTCTTCGCATGAAGCAAAGGTTCAAGTAGACCCACTACCAGTGGTCTGTATCTAGTACATAATCTTGCAAGGACCTTCCTCGTCTTATTATTCGCCGCACCCCTGATGTTCCAAAAGAGATACTTACCTGTATTCATAAGGATACAATCTTACAACACCCTACCAGACGGCCTTCTTCTCAAGCTAATAGCTTGTCTCCCAGGAATCCCACCACCTATCTTTTTCTTTCGGGACATCTCCTTCAGGAAACCAGTCCTCTTCTTGTAGCTCACGCCCTTCATCTTGGAGAGATTGAAACTTCCTTCTTGTATTGTTCCCATCCTTTCTGCCTCTCTGCTCGTACCATGTGCCTTCCCTAAAACACGTTCTCATGTTCGATCTTGTCTCTCTACGGGGTTGTCTCCTCTCTGTGTCTTCTGTTCCGCCACCAATGAAGTCTGCCAAGCTTCTGTGCGGGAGTATAACATGAGACCGTTCTTCGTTAATCACCACCCGTGTTTGGGTAACTTTATCTGGTATATCAATCTGTTCAACTGGGACAGCGTTGTTCTGTAGGTCACCTCTGCAATCTGAATGAGGTTGTATACCAGGGGGATCTTGCGTTATCATAGTATCTTCAGATCGTTGGAGAGCTGCCGACATGATACCCAGTTAGTAATATCCTCTCCTCGAGTTCCTCTGGCCACAATCGTCAGCTTTGCTACTCCCCTTGCATCACCTGTTTCTATGTTGATTAACTGAGGTACATCCTCATTAAAACACTGCACCGAGACCAGGACCCCTCTCGCGTCCACCAGTCCCCTCCTCCATAATGGCATATCTACGAGAGTGTCGAATACAGCTATGATCTCCTTTAGAGATTCTAGATCACGGCAAATAATGGGAACGTCTGTGATCTAGAACCACAACATTTTTTTCGTGGCATCCAAGCCCCCCGTCGCAGGCTTCAAAGGGAGCTCTTTGTTGAAGAACTTAATAGAACCATATTCTAGGGTTCTCCAGACCTCTTCTAGAGAAGGGAGATACACAAGTGCTCTTCTTTCCGCAAACTCATAGATATTAGTGGCATGAGGCCATCTATTCTGTAGGAACTTAATAACGTCCTCTCTCTTTTCATTGTGTGGCCATGACACTTTGAAGGCTTAATCCACTATGTCAAGCTGCATGTTTCGGTCCTGGTTATCCCCCCTTAATACCACCTTTGCCCGCTTAGGGTTGTGTTGGGGTGCACCTCTGGCAGGGAACCCATGAGCAGACACAAGGGGTGGAACTGTCTCCGATCTTAAGTTAGGCGGTGGTACATGCATCATCGTGCATCTATGTGTGAGATGACCTAGTTTCCTGCAGTGATAACATACCTTCCTCCTCTCACAGGTGGCTTGCCAATGCCCTATTCCAAGACATCTGAAGCACATGTTATGAGGGATGTTAAACGTAGGTGCCTCTCTCCTATGCTGAATCCGGGTCTCCTGTCTATCGCGTGGGTGTTCACCCATCCGTCTCCAACCTGACATCATACTCGATTCTTGGACTTGGTCTTCATCGGATCTAAAGAGATCCCTGATCCTTTCCACATATATCTCCTCCGGTACTCTCTCGACTGTCACTTTTACCCTTCTAGAAGCCATGACTTGCCTTGCTAGTTCGCTGCCTCCCTTCTTGATCCGTGGTGCAGTCTGATCTACCTGTCCATCCGCTTCCATCCACTAGAAAAACACAGAGAGGGGGAGCACCGATCCGCGAGGATCAACGCCAGATCCTAGGCCGCCGCCGGCGCCGCCATATCGCCTAGGGTTCTCCCATGAAATATTATTTTAGTATATCACACTTATAACATATTCATTGTTTTCATTATTATACATGTAAATGGAAAGTTCGGCATAAAATGTATACCTCATCTTTTTAGTAATTATTTTTTCCCTACAATTCATCGTTAACCTACCTAAGTTTTTATACAAGATATTGCATGGGAACACCCTCTTTTGTTCCTATCATCCTTATTAGATTAATATTTTATTTATGCACATACACATGAATTTCTGATGTATGCCTTTCTTTGTCCTTTCTAAGTATTTTTTCCCTTCCACCTAGGGATTTATCCACCTGTTGATAGGTGTTTGATAGCAAGATTTTGATGTCCCTATGCATGAACGTATCTTGAGAGGAATTATGTGATATGTAGGTCTCCCTATACAACACATCTATAAAGTTTTATTATTTACTTCCATTTTCCTTTATTTCTTTATGGACCAAGTTGTTGAAAAATTTTCAAAAATTATAATATCTTAGTTTATTTTCTGCTCTTATAATAATTTTGATAATATATATGACCTACTTTTCTTTAGCTAGTTGTTAATGTTTGGGGTTGCTTTGTTTAAGTTAAAGTAAGGAGTGGACCTACCGGCGGGTCGCATGCCTTATATTTCTACTAGATACTTATTTTTTGGTACACCTAATTTTATATGAAATATATTTTCAAATAATTTTGTCTGGATGATTTCATCATTTTTGTCGACATCTCAAATCAAATGGTATGCATAGTTTGTCTCCAGATAACTCAACAATATGGCATCAAGAGTTTTAAGTTTAAACGTTTCAAGACAACCCCACACTTTAAGATATTTGGGACTTGTCTTTCTACCACATCTGGTTTAAAATGGATTACACTCTTTATATGTATGGGAATGTCCATTCAGAATATAAAAATTAGTATTCAAAGATCCACCTCATAAAAAGTTAGTTAATAACCAAATTTGCAATTGAATGTTGACCATACATATTAAGGTTCTATTCTTCCACTATGTTACTACATTTAATCATGGTGGGTATAGAGAAGTTATCTCATGAACAAATCCATCTCTTTGGCAACATTTTAGAAAAGTTATTGAGGTATACTTTCCTACTCATAATATCTAAGTCTAGTAAATACCTTAAACATTAGGTTTCTACTTCATTATTTTAAATTTTAAACATTTCTAATGTATCATCCTTACATATAGGTAAGTAAATACATTAGTATCAACCAGAGTCATCAATGAAGGTTTTAAAGTATTTTTTGTTATCCCTTGTGCTTAACCATTAAACTCACAATTTTTCTATGTGTACTATATCTATTATTTCAAATTATGTATCTAACAAATAGAGAAGTTTCCTATGTCATCTATCATGCACACAAACAACACATTTATGTTTTTTTATCAATGAAAACATTTGGAATAACATCATAATCATCATTTTAATAGAACTATACTAATATGTCCCAATCATTCATACCAAACATATAGTGGTTTGATATTCAAAGTATTAGACCTTTCATCTTTATTAAACAAAGAAATATGATTAGGTTCAACATGACGTAAAGAGATCCTCTACATCACATTATAATCCTTTTCAACAAAATAAACAACATGAGTCAACACAAAATTATTACATTTATAGTCTTCTCTCATAACATTCCTAGTCAATATGGTACCACTATGGATGTTGTGTTTGATTGTAGGAGCATGTCTCACTCTATGAAGAGAATGCAAATGAAACTTCATATCCACACAACCTTTACCTTTGATTATAGTACTGGAGTTATCTCCTAATGTTAGTGACTAATGGTTGATAGGTTCATAAGATAGTAACATGTGCTTATAGGCACAAACATGCATATTTGTCCCACTATCACCAACCCATATAGTGGTACATATACATTAAGAATGTAAGGATTTAGGGATACATGCTTCCCGTTGTTATTATAAGTATTACTTAGCATGTAGATCATACCTCCATTAGTGGCCACATCTTTCTTGGACTCGTTACTAGGGCATCCCTTATCCTAATGACTAACTTGACAAAAAATCCAATACAATGCAGTTTTGAATAATTTCTTTTGGGTTCCATTTAACCTTTGTTTTCCCTTTATAAGGTGTGGGACCCGAGAGGGGATCTAGTCCATACTTAATTTGAGAAATAAATCTATCTATTCTACCAACAAGCATGTTGGAATAGGTGTATTTTTTTTATTTCTCAAATGATGGTATATAAAAGACCAAAGTATAGTAGTAAAAGACATTTTATGACTATATTCAATTTATCAAGGACACATAATATTCTCTCACTTTGGGTTTACATAAAAGAAACAACATAAAGACCAAAGTAGATGGATATCTAAACTATCTCAAATCTATCTCTTATTAAGTGTCATATCCATAAGCTAGGTCCATGTCTGTCTATCATGTCCACCATGTCCTACACTTGGGGTTGGAGGCATACCCCGAAGAGAAGAAAAAAATAGAAGTTGTCAGCATAAGCACTAGTATGTGCATGCAAATACAGAATTGAGGAACATTATAAAATAAAGATATGAAATATAACAAGACTTCCCATAGAAGAGGAAAGTACTATCCAAGTGGATATCAAAACAAATATATGACACATTTATTAAAAGGATAAAATTAATAGAAAGAATTCTGGCCATATAACAACATTAGCAAATTATAATCAGTGCATGTAACACAATTAAACTACTTTCAATTATGTTGGGTCGATACTCATAAAATCTCAAGACTAAGTATTTGGGTGGGAAACACACACCTAAGGACACTCTTTATATTTGTATGAGTGGAATACACACACTCGAAACAAAATACACACTTTCAAATATTATGAAAGTACATATGTACTACTACCATAAAATATACAAGTTTATTCATAATAAATTTGAAAGGGAAAAGTATGAGATCATCCCCAACATTTTATACAAATAGGCCAAAAGACCTTCAGTAATAGAATCTCATAGAATCAACAATAATTCAGGAAACAATAAGGAAATAGGAAAATATATTCAATGAAGATCAAGATTTAACCAAGGAATGCCTCATATGGAAATGTTTGTTGGCCATAATGTATTGCATAGATAATCAAGAAAGATGCACATACATTAAGTGAGAGAAATAGATCAATTGCTAAATATGATCAGAAATATAACATACCTCAAAGATATTTTTCATCTTGTCAAAGTCCAAGCCTTTGATCCAAGTCAGGGTTTAAAGGTTTAAACCACCAAAACTGAAATCCCATCATCCCGTCGATTATAAAACGACCACATTAGAATGAAAACAAAAATGAAACATCGACTCTATTCTATTCTAACTTTTTTTTAACTCTCATTAGCCTTTGTTCTCTCACTCTCTATCCTCATTCTGTTAAGATTCATTCCTCGATCGTCTCTCTCTCCTATTATTGATATCTCCCTCTCCCATTATCTCAAATACAAAACTTTCATAAATAAATAACCAAAAAAAAATATGCATATACGTGAGATATCTATTCTATTATGAAAATAATTTTCTTAAAAATTATGAACATGCTATTTTTCCTCTATGTTCTCATTTTTACTCACTCTAATCTCACAATTTTGCTCATATTTTCCTCTATTCTAATTACCTTTGTTCTTCCAAGTCTCTTGGTCTCTAGTCCACCTCCCTCCCTCCATCCTTCACGCAACTGCTTTGACCTCATCTTGTTAAAACAACTCCTAAATGCCCTCCCAACAAAATGCAACGCTCCCTCTCTCTCTCTCATAATATCTAGCTGCTAATTAATTCTCTCCTGCACTCTTGTTAATTTTTTTCATTATATCATCCCCAATCACTTTAAAGAATGTTGTCTCTATCTCCTAGACCAAGTAATTGCCATAATGCCGAATTGTCAAATAAATAAATTAAAACATGGTTGTATTGACTGTTCTCAGATCTTTATTACTTCGTGGTATGAACAAGTAAAGAAACTGACTTTCAAAATTTCTTCCAAAACTACCCATCCTGACTACTTCTCGGTCTCCTTATTTCACAAACCGTTCACCCACTCTCGCCAATCCACTCCGCATAACTCCCACAATCTTGATGGTTGTTGTAGCAAGTGTATTTTATTCTTGCCACCTCATATCACATCTCCACGTTCCCGAAACTGACTTTCCACGCTCTATCATTATCCTTTCCTTCTGTCACTGTAGAGGAACCACACTCTTTTGTATCGTGTCTAGGACTTAGGAGGCATCTACCAACAATTGCTATACCATTGTTTACAAATCTTCCAAAAAGAAGTGGGTGTACACTGACAACACAGTGGTAGTGAAGATTGAAGAGGCCGCGTTCAGAGTTTTTTCTATTTTCTCCGGTTCACTCACTATCCTCACTCTCTTGCCTCCAGATGTGCAAAGATCATATAAGAGTTATCAGTGCGAGTTTACTGGCCCTCAAACTGACTCTGTTACGAGTCCTAGACACGGCAGCAACGTAGAAACCAGCTACATCATTAGCCTTCACCAAAGTGAGACATAATTGGGGATCCCATCTATTTCTACCACTGTCTTTCTAGACTTATGGAAAGCTCTTAGTGGATTACTGATCTGTAGGTATGTTGTTGTAGAAAGATTCTGTTCCCAATTTTCTTTATAGTTTTCTTATTATCTAATCCGGAACAATATATGATTCTTTATTTCAAATCATATATATCTTCCAACTTCTTCACCAACAGCTATTCAAGCTATTCAGCTAGATGCCAACAAGTTTGCATTTGCATGTATAACCATGAAGTGTTAATTATCAAACGTAGAAGCACGACAAAATTTTGACTCTATTTAATTTGTTGAATTTTTAGTAGTCATTTTGTCTAGGGAATTATAATTATTTCCAACCTGCTTAGTCATAATTAATGATTTACCAAAGAAGGTGTGTGACCTTGCAAATTACAACAGCAGAAAAGCAATAATAGCTGACGATTACGAACTCATTTGCCGTTCTTCCTATTTTTGTTCCAACAGGGTGAAGAGAGAGGTGGCATATTGTGGTGGGGATGTATGTTCAAGAAGATGAGATCTCAGAGAGATCCTTACCGATGACTTTAAATGTGCCTCTGCACAGTTGACTTCTAGATGGCCAAACACGACCAGAAGAGGCGGCAAATGGAATATACGTAGTATGGAAATTGATGGTATTGTACTAACAAATACATTTATACATGTACAATGATACTTTATTCATAATTCTTAACATTCAAATGTATATATTTGACATAGGAGCTTTCATTGTTTCTAATTTCACCGGAATATTGATTTGCAAAGAAAAATAGGAATTGCAATCAAATGCTTAGCTATATACAATTGAAATTTTTATATTTTTATGACGACCCACCTATATGTAATTCAAAAAAATTCCTCTATCAATAAGAAGAAGAAGTCATTTTATTAGGAAAATGTATTCAGATATATCTAAGCAGGGTTTGTTTCTTATACATCCACCAACATGTGCAACAATATTCAATTTTGTCTCTTCCACAAGGAACGTAGAAGACAAATCTATTTAACTATGCAAAGTACAACATGACATTTAAATTGCAACACCTTATGTAATTGTTTTATACCATTTTCTTTGATTTTATGATATAAATATTTGAAGATCTTTGTATTTTTCTTAATTGAAGTTCTTTTCTCAATACAAAATTTCCTTTCAACTAACTATTTGAATGCCAGATTTAAAAATATCAAAACAATTTGTCAAGTACAATATCATTAGAAGTAGGAGTCTAATTAAAAAAATAAATAGGCAATAGTAAGCTTTTGTTTCTCCTTTTACCTACATTTATTTGTTTTAATTTTCATTCCTTTTAAATTTCATATATGATATACTTGACAAAAAAACACAAATTTAAACAATACAATTTGAATGAAGTTTGTTACCGAAATAAAAATTTCAAATTTGATAAGTAGTTATAATCTTATATTTATGGTAAGTTCAATTTCAATAGGAAAGAAAATCCTCAATTATAGATTATATAAAGTTTCTTGTCAATGATAACATAAGTTTAATTTGAATTTGGTGATAGAAACCTCAATTGTAGTTTACTTATGGCTTGTTGTTAATGACAAGGAAAAAATTTAAAATTTGGGTAAGTATATTGAATTACATATAAGAAAGATTGCAAGGAAATTTTATTTCATATCTAGAAAAAAAATTCAAAATAATATGTGAAAAGATAATTATGAACAAGGGAATTTTAGAAGTAAGTTTAAATTATGTATTACATAATTATTAACATTTTCAGAATATATCATTTGGTAATGCAATATATATGTTGTATGTGTATTCCATCTTATCATATAGTTTAAAATAATATTATTTCAATTATATCAGAAAATATATACATGACACCTATAATGTGCGATTATAATTATACTTTTAAAATTATGGCTAAATCTGTTCCAATTAAAAAATAACAAAATTTATTTTTCACGTGCGTGGTACGTGTGTGTTTACTAGTTTATAGTATAAAAACAAACCGAATATCATTTCCCAGGCCATGAGCCCAACATGGTACTTGTAAACGGGTCCAGATTTGCTGTGACGGAATTGCTGTGATCCTGCTGTTCCAGCCAATTAATATTAAACACGTCATAGTTGTTAAAGAGAGTTCAGGGACCGCAGAGCCCAATCCAGCTGCTCGGTTAAAATTTTATCTAAACCGAAAAAGAAACCGAGATGCACTTAAAACCTAAACCGGAAGTAAAAAAGTTAGAAAGTAATTAACTTGTGCCGCTTTGCAACATAATACTTATAACTTGCCGCTGCCGCCAGCCAGAAAACTACGAAGTCATTCAGTTTCAGATTTTTCATTGTTGGCCCTTCCAATACCAAAACTCATCAAAAATGCAATTTGATTTCCGGTTTAGGCTATAAGTGCAATTTCATTACTTTTTCGGTTCACATGAAAATTCATCCGTGCGGCTGAACGGGGCCTTGCGGGCAGTGTTCGGCAATGCGATTACCTTTGATCGTGTTCCAGTGTGATGTGTTTAATCAACGGCAAAATTTTGCTCGTTCAAAAAACTGGGATCTTCCGACGCTTGTCAACTCTTCAATAGCATAAAATCATATAAAAGAAGAGCGACATCAGATCTATTGTTAGGTAACAACAATCCCATCCTTCCCGCGTTGTGGATTGGATTGAAAATGTTTCCCGAGCCGTCGCTGATGCGCTCCCAAATGAAGCCTAGGTCCCTAAAACACCCTTTGATAGTCGTGACGTGTCTAATATTAAATGACTGGAACAACGCCGTCACAGTAGTACTGTCACAGCAAATCTGAACCTGATCATTTCATAGGTTCAGAGTTGCTGTGACAGCAAAACTGTGAAGGCGTTATTCCAGCCATTCAATATTAGACACATCACGGCTGTCAAAGGGCGTTTCAGGGACCGCAAGGCCCAATTCAGCTGCTTGAATGAATTTTCATCTGAACTGAAAAAGCAATCAAATTGTACTTAAACCTAAACTGAAAACTGAAAAGCCAAAAGAAAATAACTTGCACTGCAATTACAACACATCACCTATTAATTAACTTTTCGATACCACTAGGAAACTGCAAATACAATGTTTGGTAATGTGATTAATTCAGATACGGTGGCGGTAGAAGACCAAAACTCAACTACGGATAGCCAAAAACAGTAGTCCTGAAACACTAGATTGACAACCGGTAAATTTTTACACAATTTTCACATTCATCAGTGATTATCCTACTGGGATTATCCACCTGATTAATTTTTCACGGTGGCTTATCTCAGACCCATGATCGTGGTTAAAATAATAAATTTTTCGTACGGAGCCAAAGTTGGTCGACTTTAAGTTCTTCATTACATGCCCTTCCATCAACGACGACGACCGACAACAAGAACTCATAATAAAATTAGATCCTACGACTTCTTATCATTAATATTTTTTCATGACCTGCGGCCTTTTCACCAACGATGATAGTCGGTAAAGATCTATTAAAAAGTAGACTACTTTGTCTTTCTAACCAATAAATTTTCAATAGCTACCTCGCCACCAACGATGACATTCGGTAAAGATCTATTAAAAAGTAGACTACTTTGTCTTTCCAACCAATAAATTTTCAATAGCTACCTCGCCAACTAAAAATTATCGCTACCTCGCCAACCAAAAATTTTCAATCACTTCTGGTTCATTGGGTAGTTTTGTTGTTCACTCATATATATGACCCAAGATTATATCGTTGTCTCTTTAGCATCAAACACATGCCAAAATAGCCTTCATCCAGTCAAAAATAGAGTCAATTAATAGATACAAAGATATTTAAATAAAAATATGAGAAAAATAATTTCAAAAATGAATAAAAATACATAGAGAAAGAAACCATGCATGCCACCAATTTAATTAATTTCTCAAGTTTTAAATGATCCATAAAAAATAATGAGAAAAGCCTATATTATTAGAATTCAATAATAATCCCAAATTGACATAAAAATGCTATCATATTATAATTGTCATGTCAAAAAATAATATATACTTCACAAAAGATGATCTATGATATCCTCTTCTCTTATTTTACTTGAGTCAGGGTCTACTGCATCCACCTACCAAGAAAAAATCATGTTAACAAATTAAGAGAATTATGTGTTAGCCAATCTTAAAAAAAAATACCTCCATTAGTAGTTGCATGAAGCTTCTAGATGTGCTTGAAACATTAAATGTGGAGTCTAAACATTGACTCTAAAAATTATAATTTCAAGAAGCATTGTTAGTAAAACAATATATTATGTTGTAACTTTTATTATTAACGTCTTTTCTATTATAAATATTACCTTGTTGATGGTCTCCTTGTAGATATCATTGTTATCATGCAAGCCATTATGTATTTCAACATAATAATCAACATTTGCATCCTAAAAAGAAATGCATAAGAGCTCGTAAAAATATCTACAGAAAAATAAAGCAATTTATAAATTTACCTCTACAAATCTTGTCGAATGAGAAAAAATTTGGTCATTTTTTGTTGCATCTTCTTTATGATGCTCACAATTATGTGAAATCATAGCAAAATATATAATAACACATTACTAAGTTCTATGTATATAGATTATTTTTCTTGTACCTTTACATGCTTTTGTATTGGCTTTGTCTTTCTAGATCTTTTCTTCTTGCAAGATCTCTCCAATGCACCCATCAACCTCTTAGAAGACCTTGTTTTACAAAGCTTATGTTTTATCCCTTTCACATTCTTTGTGGTACATTTGGCTCCATGATGATCACTTTCTTGGGTCATTTTATCATCCTTTGCAATATCATCAACAATATTTTCTTGTCTATGATCATCAATAGACAATTCTCTTAGTTTTGATTCTATAATACTGGACAAATCTCCATGATTGTTTGAAGCAAGCTCAAAAGTTTCTTTGGTCAATGAAGCTAGCCTTGCTACTTGCATATACATATGACATAATTTCTTGTATCGAAATTTTGTAGTAAAATTCTGATCTGGAGATGTGTGATGCAGGTTGTTGTCCTTATTTAAATCAGATTTTGCTTTCTTTTTCCATCTTCTCAATATATACTTATCAGGAACCCTCTTCATATTTTGAAAAGAAATAATTTTTAATGAATGTGCACATAAGATTCCAACTAAAGTAAATGTCTTACAGCTACACTCAATAGTTTCCTTTTCAGAATCAAATTCAACAATGTGGAATACAGACTTCCTTGGTTGGGAAACTTTATAAGTTGAAGTTGGTCCATCAACATTAATAAGATGTTGTTCACAATCCCATGTTAACCACAATTCTCGTTGAAATATTTTAAAAATTGTAGGAGTATATACTTCACTTGCATGTACTAAGATTTCAACTTGATATGGTATAGGGGGTCTGGTTTGATCTGCTTTAACATCTGCCATCATTTTTTCATACCTCCTATCATCAACTAAGTCTTCAAAATGTTGAAAAAATCGTAACAAATCACATTGATAGCCAATATATCTCTTTACTTGACTGTTCATGCTTTCACTACGTTGTGTGGTAAACATGTCAGCACAAAAAGTTTCTCTTCCGTAAACCAAAGCCCATTTCTCTTTCAAGTCAAATTGTTGTTGTAGCCACGGATTAGCACTTAAATTATATTTTTGAATCATTGAATTCCAAGAATCTAAGAACTCTACTTCATCATCATGGTCATAAATACAACTACTAAAATCTTTAACAAAATTATGATACTTTTCAAATACATCATTGAGGTGCTTAGGTGCATTTTGATACATATGCCAAATACAAAGACGATGGAATGTTTTAGGCCATTCAAAAGACAAAGCTTTTGCCATAGCCGAATCCTGATCTGTTAGGATAGTCCTTGGCTTCTTTCCCGACATTGTGTTAGCAAAAGTATTAAATAGCCATACAAATGTTTCAAAAGTTTCATCATACAATAAGGCAGCCCCAAATATAATAGTTTGTTTTTTATTATTTACACCAACAACGAGTGCAAATGGATGACCTTCTTTATTTTTCCTATATGTCGTATAAAAAAAACAACATCGCCAAAATAAGAGTAGTCCAATTTCAATTTAGCATCAGCCCAGAAAATATTAGTTACAAGACCATCTATATCAACTTGAATAGCATATGAAAAATGAGGATCATTCAGCTGCCTATTTTGCAAATACTCCAATATACCACCAGTTTCTCCAGTCACCATTTGCATAGAACACTTTTTAGACAAATAATTTCTATAATCTTATGTAATAAAACCAAGTTTTTCTCTACCACCAACACTTTTTGCCATAAGAGACATGCTTGCTTTAGGAGTTATGCCAGATTGGTCAGCTAAGTCAGCCTCAATAGTTTGTAAAAATTTAACTTTCTATGTGAGCGCAATATAAAACGTTTACTAGGAGAAATCAAGTTATGAGAATGCTCTGGAACAAAATTTACAATCTGATATTTTCCATTTGAATGTTGAATTTTCATATGAGACAAATAACCACACCTACTTTCTGGACGAGGATTTTTAACATCATCACGTCTTTTATCTGGTCCACGTTGACCTTGACAAGAGCAACAATATATTCTATCCAGCAAAACGTCAGCATTATCTTTGTGAAATGTACTTTTGCGAATGCTAAATCCCATCACCTTAGCATAACTATTATAAAAATTATAAGCATCAGCATCTGTCTCAAATTCTTTTCCTACTTGTGGAATTTTTTATGGATCAATATTGGCATGCATGGCTTCAGTATTATTCAGGTCATGAGACAAGTCTTCAACAACATTACAATTATTTTCAAAATTTGCATTGCGTTGTGGTGTGGTATGTTCTATATTGTAAATGGGATCATCTTTATCAATATCAGAGTCACAACTTGAATTATATGGATTCATATTTCAATTTACGCTGCAAGAATAACCAAATGTTTCCAATAAGAAGTCTAAAAATTATATGTTACCAATGAAACAAAGTACACATTGCGAGATAAAACATAGTACAAATTAAAACAATTTCTTTTTAGAAAAAATAAGATTACCCAAACAATGCTAGTTGTTATGCAACACTCCACACGTGATCTTGAACCTTGTCTCGACTTCCTCTTTGATTCCAACTTCAGGTTAAGTTTAATGCCAATGCACGGAATCCAATAGAATCTAACTATATTAAAAAGAGTAAACTTTAACATATAAAGAACAAATAATAAAATAAAATTTAACTATGTGTATACACTTACGAGTATGTTTATGTTCTTTCACTTTTGAAGGGCATGAGTTTTCATTGATAACAGGGACATTGATTGTCGTTGGAACAACCCTTGGGTATAAAAAATTGATACAACCCCAATGATCACCGATCGTAACTGTAGGGTCTACTCTCTTACAAGTTTTCACTGGGCAGTTGGTGGTGGTAGAAAGCACACAATCAGGAAAAAATGTAAGCAATCTGAAAGATCATTAGCGGGATGGTCTACTTGTTTATCAATTTCCAGCAACCGACATGTTTGGTGGGAAGGCGGCCGGCCATGAAAAAACGTGAATTATAAGAAGAATCACTGGCAGCAGTAGTAACATCTAATCTTTTGATGAGTTTTGGTACTGAAAGGGCCAACAATGAAAAACCTGAAACTGAATGAGTTCGTAGTTTTCTGGCTGGCGGCAGCGGCAAATATAGGTATTCTGTTGCAATGCGGCAAAAGTTAATTACTTTCTAACTTTTTGACTTCCAGTTTAGGTTTTAAGTGCATCTCCGTTTCTTTTTCGGTTCAAATAAAATTTTAACCGAGGAGTTGGATTGGACTCTGCGGTCCCTGAACTCTCTTTAACAACTGTGACGTGTTAATATTAATTGGCTGGAACAGCGGGGTCACAGCAATTCCGTCACATCAAATCTGGATATATAAGGTCTAGATCTATATAAAAGACAGATAATACGAACTGGATGCTACTATTACGCTTATATATCTTTTTATCTAACAGGGTCAGCAGCGGCTGCTAGAGACGGCAACATTACACCGATACGAAGTAATAATATGCGGCGGGACTTATGTACAGCTGTCAAAGCAGGAAGCGTTTTAGCGAGCAACTGGAACTGGATGGTAGGAGGATATATATAAGACTGGGAATTAGTTAGAACACAGCTGTCGAAGCAGCTTTGTAGAGTTGCTCAAGAAAGAATTCGCTGAATGCTGACCAGCTTTTTTCTTTTTCTTTTTCTTTTCCCACTGCTTGCTTTTTCTCTTTAAATTTGTGCGGGGTGTGCTGTGCCTATGTACATCATCAACATTGAGTTGACTTGCAAGCGGAATGAATAACCCTAGACGCAAAGATTGCGTTGGCATTACCTAATATGCGGTTGGCTACTTCATTGTGACGGGCTAATGAATTGGTCAGAAATTGACCAACAAAGTTAACTTACAAAAGAAGAAAGAGTGTTGTGGTTGTTGGGTAACCCAAAATTATTCAGTATTCCGTTGGATGCAGCAAGTGTGTGCAACGAAAAAGTTTAGTTCTTCTTTTTAAAGAACGTATGTATAGATGATTATATATACACACATACATACATAAAGTTTAGTTTCTCATTCTGTGGTCAAGTTGGCTCTGGACAACAACCTATTTAGTTGTTCGCCAAGTGGAGCTACTCCCCCCTTGATTATGAACCTTGTTATTTTTGGATTGCGATAATTAATAAAGAGAAGGTATAAAATTAAAAAAACACCCTAGTATCTCCAATAATCTATCATTTGATTATGAGACATTGAATTCTTGAGAGAGAGAGTGAGAGAGAGTTAGGGTGTGGAAGGAGAAAGAGGCAGAGATGATGGTCAAGGGTTTTATCTCCCTAGAGTTGATGAACTCAAGTAAGTTGTTCTCCTTTAGATAGAGTTTCATGGTGAATATACTATCTTATGTCTATATTTATTCCTCACTCTGATCTGAATAAAAAAGATAACACATCACTCTTTTTCTTTTTCTCCTATTCTCTTTTTCTGTGGTTTCTAAGTTGAAGACAGTAAGAAATGGATTGAATCGTTGAAAGTTGATTGGATTCCAAGAAATTTAGATTATAGACAACATTTTAAGTTTTCTTAGAACCTGGGTGGGTTTTCATCTCCCTATTAAGCTATGTAATTATGTTGAAAGCCAAATTCTACCCTGCTACAATAATCAAGATCCTTTCTTGTATTTGTATGCAATTAGGTAATCCATTGGAAAGATTTTTGGGAATCAAGTGCTACTAATTAGATTCTTTCTCAATGTTTGTATGTTTTTAGTTCCTAATCTGCTGGTTCAATTTATATGAAACTACCAAAAGATGGATAACTATTTTTTTTATATGAATATTGCCTAAAATCCACCTAAAGCATATATACTTCAAAACAAAGTTGACATATATAGAATCGTGTTTGAGTCAAATAAAAATGAGTTAACAATTTCATTTTCAGATCCTTTCTAGAATTACATATGGCATTCACATAAGGATCAATACAAGGGTTTGTAATGGAGATTTTCCATGTGTAGGATTAGTTTTTTCAAATTGTCTCAAATGAGCCAATGAATCGATGCATACTTATAATTGATGGATGACTTGTGAGGAAATGGAAAGTCAGGATTTTGTGTGATGAATAGTCTTCTTGACCCCATGTACACCCTGATACGATTAGGGAATGATAATTTTCTTATGAAAAATCAAAATTAAACCAACTTCTTGAAAACCATATTAAATGAGTATTAAGATAAGAGAGATAATGCATGAACTTGTATGTAATCATGTAAATGTGTTGAATGCTCAACAAGGGGCATTATTACTTCAATTGAAGGTGTTAATGTATCTATTGTTGTATAATTTATGGAATGATTACTAAACCCCACTTGTACACAAGTCTTTTATACATGTCACATAATTGCGGAGTGAGAAGTGACTAGAGATTAAGGTGTCAGAAGAAGTAACCCTAATATGTTCTTTATTATAAATTGAGTAGTCCTATATAGAATGGAAGGATTGTTTATTATTACCAAAATGTTATTGGAAGTTAAATAACATGATACACTCATCTAAATGCAAGAAAGGAAATGGAAAATAGTGAACTGATTTGTGATGATAGAATTGAAATAACACTAGAGGGGGGTGAATAGGGTTTTAAAGTTAATTTAACAATTATTTAACTCAAACAACCAACCACAAAAATATTGGACAAGGGGACAAGGATTTAGAGTGGTTCCAACCTTAGCAAATACTAAGGAAGTCAGTCCACTACCCGGTTGCTTACCCAACCGGGATTTTGAAAGAATTAAATTTTATTACCTCACAAGGACTTTACATAAAATTACAATTATTTCACCAAACCCTTCGAACATCCTTCACCTAGAAGTAATTGCAAAAACCTTGAAGCAGCCTTCTTGAAGTAACTTCAAGCTCCCCCTTGAAGTAGCCTTCCTCTTGAAGTAGCTTCCCGTTGCAATAGCCTTCTTGAAGTAGTTTGAAGTCCACCTTCTCCACCGAGAAGAACCTTCTCCAATCCGCAACCTCCAACCCTAGGAGTAGCAAGGAGAATACAAAGGATAAAAGGAACAAGAAGGAAAATGGAAATTACACTTAACCTTTGAAGCACAAGGCTTGATTTGCCAATATCAAGCGTGTAGATCTCCTAACCAATGTATATGGAAGTGTGATTGCTGTGGATAGGAGATACTAGCCTATAGGACATGAAATTAGAGCAAGGAGAAGAATAGCCAATGCAAGTGTTGCTCAATTTCTCAAAACAGATTGACAATTGCAAGCGTAAGCTCAAGTGTATCACAAGTGTAGATTAGTTATATTTAGGTGTCCTAAGGCATGTCCTATTTATAGGAATGGCCTACAAGTGCTTAAGGACGTTCTAGACACTTTCTAGGGGGTTCTAAGTGCTTAACTAGCCGTTAGGTATAAGTTAGTTGCATTAGTAATGGCTAGTTACTTTATTCTGCAGTTGCTGTCAGAGTCCATCTCGGTCGAGAAATTGTCGACCGAGATACCTACTCGGTCGAAGTTTTGTCGACCGACAGGCTCTCTGGGTCAAGTGTTAGAAATGTTCATTTCCAACTGCCAACTACCTTGTCTACTGTGTCTAACGGCTACTTGGGTCTTTCTCGGTCGAGGAGTTTGTCGACCGAGAGTGTCTCGGTCGAGGAGTTTGTCGACCGAGATTGACCATGTTTCAATCTTTCAATTAAGGCACTAAGTGTGTGTATGAGTGTGCATATTTGACACTATTGAAGGGGATGACCTATCTAGGTGTGGTGATTGGCTAGGGAAGATCTAACGCTTGATTTACATGAAGTCTAAGTACTTGTACATTATATATTTGTACAAGTTTACAGTTGATTACATTTCATGACATTTACAATCATTCAAGCATATAGATTCCCTAGAGCTTTGTCATCCACCTCATTCCTACAACACTCAAGTAGCACGTTAGATTAATAAGAATGAAATGTTTGTCATCATCGAAACAAAGGGATTTATCATAATGTCCAATTTATCCAACAATCTCCCCCCTTTTTGAAGATGACAAACATTTCCTAAATATGAAATAAGGAAATATAAAGCATGTGAGTTTCATACCTGAGGATTACCTGTTGTAGCCATTCTTGTTTTGCAAGTGAGTGCTGGCTAAGATGTTATGAAACTCATTTACTCATTTATATTTTTGATTTTATATTCTTTCTCCCCCTTTGTCATTTCAAAAAGATATCCAAGTTGAATATTTATATTTCTTCTCCCCCTTAATTTTATACTATGCTCCCCCTTAGATTGATATTCTATTAGGAACATGGATTTAATATCATTTTTGTCTAATTTAGCCACAATTTGTTTCTCAATCATTTGCAAAGGATGTTAAGCCTTGAAATGATATGAGATCCTGTTAGGTTCATGGCATATGTATTGATTTCTCACCCATTTTACAAGGGATGTTAAACCCTAAAAATGAAATGAGAATCCTTTAATCTTACAGTACATAAAGATGTCTCTAACCAAATGCACGGGATGTTAAGCCCTGATTTGTTTAGAGAATTCCTTTAAGAACAGGATATATCATTTTTATGAAATTTTTAGATTTCTTCATAACCAAGAGTCAAAATACTAAGGTCATAACTAGCTTCAAATGATGTTTACAATGTTTTTGTAAGCTTCTTAATCAAATAATCAAATTTGTTTTATGAGCTCCCCCTTAATCTTACAATTAAAGCAATTTAAAGCTTCTAAGGTCACATATGATTTTAAATTTTGATTTTGACCTTTATCAAAAGTATACTAAGATTAAGTACAATAAAATGATGTCCAAATAAGCATTTTGTCAAAGCTTATTTTAGGTCGACCTTGACTTCGACCATAGCGCCCCTTGGTCAAATTTTATTTCAACCAAGAGGCAAATGCTGCAGATTGCACATTTGAACATTCAAATATTAAGTATAATTCCTGTAGGTAGCTTAAAGAGATATCAATTCTTTGAGTGAAACTTATTATGAATGATGTCCCTTAATATCAAGTCCTATTTCTTTTTGTGATCTTGTGTTCAGATTAATCATGTGATTCTTCAAGAAAATATATACTCTTGAAAGCAAGATTAATGTCTCAAGTTCTTAAAATACCAATAGAGAAATTTTATCTTATGTGTTAATAAGCATTGACATTCTTGTTCTAAAGCAACATGTGAAATAGTGAACACATATGTATGATGATAGAACATTTGAATCATGAAATTCAATACAATGTTGCTATGTAGATATGTCAAGGAATACTTAGAATAAACCATGAAAACAATAATTTTCCTTGACTAAAGCAAATATGATTCATAACATAGATGAAAATATTCTCATATAAGTGTTCAAGATAATTGTTCATGACTAACCAGCTTTTTCAACAAACAATCTTCTTATAGCACAATTTTCATAAATATCTATCTTAACTCATGATGGAAAACTTTAATATATTGTGTTCCAAGAATGATTTCCAGAATTTATTCTTATTTTGCATGTAAAACAGCAAATAGATAGCCACTTGATCAATCAAAAAAAATTATTCAGCAATTTTACTGCAGACTGAAATCAGTGACCTGCTCGGTCGAAGATTTCTCGACCGACCGACTGCTCGGTCGAAGATTTCTCGACCGATCAGGTTTCTGTATTGTTTTCAGAACTATTTATTGATTCCAAGTAAAATAAGATTATGCAAGTTAGAGCTCGATTGTGTTGAGATATGACATTTGTATATCAAGAATCAGTTTAGGTCAAATCTCAACTAGTTAAATTTAAGCTTCTAAGTTTTAGGAATCCAAGCTAAATCATCATTCTTTTTCTTATATGGGCATGAAAATGAATAATGTCCAAGACGCATGCAATAATGACAACTGATAGAGTCAACTTCATTTCTCTTTCTTGGAATTGTATTCCTAGGTACAAACATAATCTTAGTCTTGGATGCTTTAGCTCTTTTGGGTTTATTTCTCTTTGGATCATATCCTAATCCTCTTCTTCCATTATAACTAGAGGAGATTTTCAGAATATTTTCAAGTATGTCATTTCCTCTTAACTCATTTATATTTCTTTGTAACTTAGCAATATCATCCATCCTCTTGTTTATATCTTTCTTTGCTTGATCTAAATCAGATACTAGAGAGTTTCTTTCTTTGACAACCTCATCATAATCTAAGTGTGAACATAGAACAGGTTGTTTCTGAAGATCATTCACTTGAGTTTGCAAGTTTAACTTTTCTAAGGAAAGAAGATTGCAATCAGCTTCTACAACTTTTAACTTAAGATCATAATCTTCATTTGCCTTTTTGAGATCTTCATTTTCAGATGCAAGAGAAAGAAGTTTAATGTTTAAATCATCATTTACTTTATTTGATTTCTTAAGTTTCTTCTTGAACTCAATATATTTCTCATGAGTATCTTGAAGACTAGCAATTAGATCTTCTTTTGGTAGATCAAAAAGACTTACCTCTTCTTCTTCATTTGTTGTAGCAATGAGGCATTCTACTTCTTCTTTTCCATCATCACTATCATCACTTGAATCATCCCATGCAGCTTTATATGCTTTTTCTTTCTTTTTGTGAGATGATTTCTTCCCTTTCTTGAGTTTTGGACAATCACCTTTCATGTGTCCCTTCTTGCCACATTCAAAGCACCTGGAAGAAGAAACACTAGGAGTTTTATTAGTTTTAAAACTTTTATATTGCTTACCATTTACAATGAGAGTTTCTTCTTCACTATCATCTTCACTTATGTCATGATTGTCCTTGGTTGATGCTTTGAATGCAATGTCCTTCTTTTTCCCTTGTTGAAGTTCATGTTCTTTTCTTTCTTCCTCTTCTAGAGTTGCTTCATGAGTTTCTAGATTGCCAATGAGTTGCTCCATTCTCAGTTGAGTGAGATCATTGGCTTCTTCAATGGCTGTCACCTTGGGCTTGTATTTATAAGGAAGTGATCTAAGGATCTTTGACACCTGATCTTCTTCAAGAACAACTTTTCCTAAGGCATTCAAACCATTTACAATAGAAGAGAATTTTGCATACATTTCACTAATAGTTTCATTCGGATCCATACGGAAATGTTCAAACTTTTGTTTAAGCATGCTAATCTTAGAATTCTTAACTTGAACAGTCCCTTCATAAGTTATGGAGAGTCTATGCCAAATCTCATAGGCTGTATCACAATTTGATATCCTATTAAATTCTCCTACTGAAATTGAACAATATAAAATACTTACAGCCTTTGCATTCATTTGAGCTGATTTTACTGTATTGGTGTCCCATGCTGCATATTCTATTTGAGGAAGCTCGTAGGGGGTTGACACCATCCTCCATAGATCCCAGCTAATCCCTTGGAAGTAGAATTGCATTCTTCTCTTCCAGTAGGTGTAGTTTGTCCCATCAAACATAGGAGGCCTAGTCACAAGTGTTCCTTCAAGATTGAGGTTGTTGAGCAACCCATCACCCATTCTTCAAGACCTGGTTAGGGTTCCTTGAAGCCTGCTCTAATACCAATTGAAATAACACTAGAGGGGGGGTGAATAGGGTTTTAAAGTTAATTTAACAATTATTTAACTCAAACAACCAACCACAAAAATATTGGACAAGGGGACAAGGATTTAGAGTGGTTCCAACCTTAGCAAATACTAAGGAAGTCAGTCCACTACCCGGTTGCTTACCCAACCGGGATTTTGAAAGAATTAAATTTTATTACCTCGCAAGGACTTTACATAAAATTACAATTCTTTCACCAAACCCTTCGAACATCCTTCACCTAGAAGTAATTGCACCAACCTTGAAGCAGCCTTCTTGAAGTAACTTCAAGCTCCCCCTTGAAGTAGCCTTCCTCTTGAAGTAGCTTCCCATTGCAATAGCCTTCTTGAAGTAGTTCTAAGTCCACCTTCTCCACTGAGAAGAACCTTCTCCAATCCGCAGCCTCCAACCATAGGAGTAGCAAGGAGAATACAAAGGATAAAAGGAACAAGAAGGAAAATGGAAATTACACTTAACCTTTGAAGCACAAGGGTTGATTTTCCTATATCAAGCGTGTAGATATCCTAACCAATGTATATGGAAGTGTGATTGCTGTGGATAGGAGATACTAGCCTATAGGACATGAAATTAGAGCAAGGAGAAGAATAGCCAATGCAAGTGTTGCTCAATTTCTCAAAACAGATTGACAATTGCAAGCGTAAGCTCAAGTGTATCACAAGTGTAGATTAGTTGTATTTAGGTGTCCTAAGGCATGTCCTATTTATAGGAATGGCCTACAAGTGCTTAAGGACGTTCTAGACACTTTCTAGGGGGTTCTAAGTGCTTAACTAGCCGTTAGGTATAAGTTAGTTGCATTAGTAACGGCTAGTTACTTTATTCTGCAGTTGCTGTCAGAGTCCATCTCGGTCGAGAAATTGTCGACCGAGATACCTACTCGGTCGAAGTTTTTTCGACCGACAGGCTCTCTGGATCAAGTGTTAGCAACGTTCATTTCCAACTGCCAACTACCTTGTCTGCTGTGTCTAACGGCTACTTGGGTCTTTCTCGGTCAAGAAGTTTGTCGACCGAGAGTGTCTCGGTCGAGGAGTTTGTCGACCGAGATTGACCCTGTTTCAATCTTTCAATTAAGGCACTAAGTGTGTGTATGAGTGTGCATATGTGACACTATTGAAGGGGATGACCTATCTAGGTGTGGTGATTGGCTAGGGAAGATCTAACGCTTGATTTACATGAAGTCTAAGTACTTGTACATTATATATTTGTACAAGTTTACAATTGATTACATTTCATGAAATTTACAATCATTCAAGCATATAGATTCCCTAGAGCTTTGTCATCCACCTCATTCCTGCAACACTCAAGTAGCACGTTAGATTAACAAGAATGAAATGTTTGTCATCATCGAAACAAAGGGATTTATCATAATGTCCAATTTATCCAACAAGATTATGGATAAAATTAATGAAATGAGTATTAAATAATCTGTAATCTATTTACATGAAATACATTTGGATTGATCTAAATTGTCCAAAGACGGACCTTGATGGATGTCAATGAGAGAGAAGCATTGTACCCTAAGTGAATTATGAATGATAGATTAAAATAATATAATGAACATGCCATGAGAGAAGTTAAAAGTAAAAACCTAAAATGTTGAGAAAACAAAGTAGTTATCTTGGTTAATTTGAAAAACTAACTCTTAACTTGTGATAATAATGAATCATTTTCTCAAATGAGGGAATCAAGAATGTATATAAGTATAGTTTAATTAAATTATAAGATGAAGTTCAAGATGTGCATTGATGCATAAGAATGTGTTCTTGGATAGTAATTGTCTGTTAAAATAATTGTATATGAGAATGGTCTATTCTGAGGGATCTCGAATGAGATTAAATGTGTGTTAAAAAGTAACCCTAACTGAAGTATGGTAAATATTCAAAGAGGAGTATAAGTGTGTTATTCACTTTTGTGCATTGAGATTTATTTATATGTATTGAAATTGGATAGAATAAGAATTTGTAGTATATTGAAAAGAATACTAAACGACACAACAGTTTAATATGTTTATATCATTTTGGGCTTTAATGTCTCTTGGAATACTTTACGTAAAATATGATATAGAATGATCCGATAATAAATATGTTGGGATTGAATTAACATGAATTGATTATATTTGAGAAACCCTATTTAGGGTAAATTTGGGGTAATGAGATTATGTCTCAGGATTATAACCAACTGATGATGACATATTTGAAATGATGTAGAAATGAAAATAAACATACACATTCAGAACTATAGATTGTTATGATTCTTGTTTTAAGCATTGTCTTTCTTATTGAGCCTGATTTGATTCATGTCATTCTAGTTACACAAAAATACACACACTTTCTAAATGATGATTTAAATTTAATAATATGAGTAAATGGACTACATAACAAGTGAAATGATGACACATCTAGTTAGGTGAACTAAAAACACTGTGAGTTTCACTTGAGGTCCATATTGAGGAAAGGAACAGATCTCCTTGTAGCAATTTGAGAATAATGAGAAGGACTTATAGAGTGTGGATAGTGACCCTAAAGGTTAGAGAACAAGGATTTAAAAGTGAGTAATCTTGTGCGTTTATGGCACTAAATATTCTTTTCGTGAAAGTCTATGTGCATGAGGAAAAGTACCTGATGTATTTAAGCTATAAAAAGTGAGAAATGTTCTGATATGTGATATTATTCTCTATTTGTTCCTATCTGGTATACTTGAGATGAGACTCGACCATATTTAGGAAACCTTGCATTGAACCAGGGTTTGTTATTGATATGTTAGGGTTGCTGTGTAAACCCTAAGATATGATGGTGAGTCATTGACATGAGAATCAAACTTGAATACTTCTACTTGGTGAGGTATGAGCCAAGTATTTTTAGGAGAATGAATAAAAGATAAGAAGTCATGTAGAATATGGGTTGAATGTTTACTATATTCCTTTTGTTGTTACTTGATAAATCTACTTTTTTTGAACATGTTTCTTGCTATGGAAATTATTCATTCTTATATAAAGACAATTTGTTGCCTTATTCTTATCTTTGTAGTATGGAGTTTTATATTAAATGTTAACTATTAGTTTACGCTAAGATTTAATACCCATTCTTATTATGATTTGGATTTACTTTCCATTTCTATAGTGATGTTTAGTTGACATGTCTAATATGGACTTCAGCTTCAAGACTGTAAGATCTGATCGGTGGGTTGTCACAAATATGATGCTATTGTTATTGTTTAATTTAAATTTTTATATCTTAACTTGTTATCTCTTTAATTGTATTGTAAATTTAAAATATTCACTATTTGCCAATCTATTAACAGATATACTATGAATGATCGTAGAAAAGGTTTGTATTGGAGTAAATGAAAGCCTTAACAATTAATTAGATTAGTATCATGAATTGGATTTGACAAAATACTAGAATATTTCATTAGACTTTTCAATATGTATAAGTTTGTTTATGGTTCAGTGTACTTAATCAGATGTCGATGCTTGTACTTAGGTTGAGTTGGAGGTATCCATAGAATAAGACTCTATATGGGTCACATGAGAGGGTTTCACATGTTTTTAAAGTATAAAGTTGCTCAAAGGAGAGGTCATGACAAAGAATATCGAAATAGAATAATCTAGATTAGAGTGTCCTTTTGTTCTCTCTTTCTCATAACTCAATATAGTTTGCATATTTTTTCTTTCATACATACGTAATATATTGTACATCAAGGTACATGTGAGCAATAAGACCTAATTTGGCTTTAATAGCGTTGAATGAGATTTTTGAAAATTGATCTGGTCATTTTGATAATGTGGTATTTGTTTTTCTTAAGTTTTGTGAAGAAAAGGAAAACAATCATGTGTTTATAGTAAATTGTTTTAATCATGTTTGATGAAAATGATTTAATTTGTTTCTTAATCTGGGTTTAGGGTTTCTCTCGAAAGGGTGGCACTTATGTTAATACAAAGGGAGGTCCCAACAACATGTAGAACTTAGGTTAGACAAATCTACATGGATATTATTATAAATTGCTAAAGGAAAATATGGATTGAATATAACCTCAATGATGTGCATACTAACTAAACTCAATATTCATCTACTCTAGTCAAGTACCTAAGTATTGGGATAAGTTAGTATGGAACTAGTGACTGTACTTCTTCTGGATTCTATGACCAAGCATCTAGATGGAGATAGTTTGGATGTATAAGAAGATATATATGAAATAAATAGTATAAATATGAATTTGAAAATGAGTGTGAGCCAAAGTTGGAAGTAAATATGAAACCTAACACATGTTGGAAATTTCATATGAGAAAGATGAATGAATATAATAGATGGTGTAGATAATTCCTAACGAATCTGAATATGGGTGTGAGCCTAAGTTGGAAGTAAAAGATGAGATTTGAGGATGATGTCCACTAAAATAATCTCCTTCAACACCTTTTCTAGAATGATAATCTTGATGTAACAAACCATATCTTGAACCCAACCTTAGAAGTTTGACCTTTTGGATTTAGCCAAACAAGGTTGAGGATAGATCTAGATAAGGTATAGTATAACCCTAATGAGATAATGCATGTATGAATGACCCTAATACACCCTACTGTTCTCACATTAGTCTTAGGACTATAATGGACCCATACAAGATGTCATATGAGACAAATAATGAATACAATATAATTCGTGTTTAATGATCACATATAACTCATTTGGATGGTAATAAGAAGTTAAAGAACTTAATTGGATAAATAGTTTTGGATAATGAGCCACTAATGGGCCACATGACATAACTCAAAAAAAATCCCAAAAATGAAATCTAAGAATCATGTTCCTTGGGTCCAATTGCCTTGGGAGTCAAGTTTCACATTGTTCACATAATAATAATTAATTGAATTCATTTAGGAAAGAAAAGATCTAAGTTTTCCCCAAAATATGAAATAAAATAATAAATGAATTCAAAAGATGAAAATAATCTTGGATTTGCAATATACATAATAAGTATATCCTTTGGGTGAATTTTCATCCAATTTGGAGAAAGTTTTCTTAAAAGGTGAAATCAGGAGAGAGAAAGTGTAGAACCTTCAAAATATTAAATAAATGCTCAAACAAATCCAACATGTAAAATTAGTGGCAAATGTGTATCCAACACATTAAATGTGACTTGTATGTGAAGTTTCATAAAATTTGGAGAATCTTAAAGTCATTAATGCATGAGGAAAGAGAAAATAGGATTTGATTTATTTAATACATCACAATTTCTCAAAGGCAAATCTGATTTCATAATCGGAATCTACATGCCTTAGTTGGCCTATATGAATTTTTTTATGTAATTTGGAGAGCATTTGGTCCCTCTATTGATGAGAGAGAGAAAGGAAATAATGTATAAATGCCACTTTATTATTATGTCAGGTTTCATATAGTTTCCTTATCACACGAATTTTCCTCTTGATTTTCCTTTTCTCAAACCGATCAGATGACTATCATGCTCCTGTGAGTCTACAGATCCCACAAATGACTTGATGGCTTTCCCTCTGGCTCGGTTCCCAATCAGAATAGAAGAAAAGTAACTTTGACGATTTCCCTGTGATTTCTTCCTATCCTCTTTAGATTTCCTGTTGGTTTCTTTTCCTTGGGTTTCCTTGTCAGATTCTGATCTATTTGAACCTATATATGGTACAATTTCATCATCTCTACCCTCCGGTCTACAAGAGGGACTTTTCACCCACCGTCTTACTCTTTGTTTCTCTTCTTTTTGATTCCCCTCTCGCCTCTGGGTCATCATGCCTCTCCGAATCATTTTGATGACCTTTGAGGAACCCTGGAGTGCCTTCTAATGGTTTTGCCTCAACCTTCTCCATGCCTGAGCATGCGTCCCCTACTCCACCTTGTAACCTCATCCTTCGGCTAGTCGGCCCAACACCTTAAGTCTTCGTGATTGCTGGAAAGGTTTTGCTCTTTCTCATGGTGACCTTGCGATGCTTTTCAACCAACAATTGGCCGCTAAGGTAACCCCTTGCTATTTTCCCCTTTTTGGTGTTGTTTTACCTACGACCATGGTGGAAGGGCGGGTGTGAGCCCTAGGTCACTGTGGGGCTTGTTTTGTGTCTCTTTGAATCTGGGTTTGGACAAGGAATCTTTCTATGAACTTGTTTGTAGATAGTTTTCCTATTTACTCACTTTCAATTCATGAGTTCTCAACCTGGGAGGTTTTTCTTCCTAATTCTCCATCAAGTCAATCAATTCGGTGAACGAGTTGATGAAAAGACCTTGCTGTTGTTTTGATTTGTGTTCCCCGGGGGAGGGGTATTTTCATCTTTTTAGCCCTTCTTATTTTTTTAACGTTGAGACCTTGCACTGAGTTGTTTGGAGAGCCTACACTAGTTGGCCAAGCCTAATTGGACCAACTAAGCAAAGTCTGACCTTTGACCGGATTTTCTCGACTAATAGAAATTTTGGAATTTCTTGTTTGGACTAATTTATGAAAATCATAACTAATTATCTGTTGGGCCAAATCTTACAAATAAATAGTCATCAGATTTAGAAAAATGTAAGCTTTCTAATGGTATTGGTTTTATCAGCTAAATCCAACTGAAAGCATGTGATTTTAATGGATTAATATAAATAAGTAATAACTTGTAAAATTCATAAGTAAATATATATAAGTCAGAAAAATATAATAAAATATGTTTTGAACTCAGAAAAATATAACCTAAAATGTGGCATGTTTTTGATGACCTAATTCATCAATAATGAAAAGGCAATTTTTAGGGTTTTGAATAATTAATGTAAATCTAACCTTAATCCCACATATATATGTTAATAGGTGTTTTGGAAGCCTAGACTTGGATCTAGGACTGTCTTGGACTATTTAGACTTTGAAGTTGAGGTATCTTGTATCCCCTATTTTTCTACGTTGAGCAATTCACATGTATTTATTCTTTCCTTTGGTCTTATAGACAATAATCTATACACATCGCTCTTATCTTTTGATATCATTGTTCTTGTGAACTATCTTTTTTTTAGAGAAAATGGATCGATTCATTACTTGTTAGCCATAAGGCAGCTACAATTGGGGAGAAAGATATAAACAGAACATACAAACGTCACGTTTAGTAACCCAAGGGCACTACAACTCATATTGAACGAGAGAGAGACATTTCTGCATTGATTCTTCTTCCTTGAGGCTGTGTTAAGTAGCTTTTCCTGAAGAATTCCTTCAACTTGAGCGTTAAGTAGTGGTAGGGGGGCTGGAACAAGACGATATTCTGCTCGTATATCAACTCATGTTGAACTATCTTGTTTGTGGTAATCTTGGATATTCTCTTGACTCTTATCTTGTGCCTTGGTGCATGTTGGACTTTTGGTGATATGTGCCTACTATGATGTGGATGTCTATTTTTGGATATGTGATATCTTGTTCCCACTTGCATGTGAATGTATGTATAATCCATTGCATGATGGAAACATTGTATAATTTTCACCATACTTTTCTACTTGCCTCTACATTTTACATTCTATGTGATTCAGTAGCACTAGAGTAGTGTAATTGCATTGGTTTTTTTTATGGAAGATGTGTAATTTCCTATCGAGTAGATGTTTAATTTCCTTCTCTTTTGGGATGGAGAGGTTTACCCATACCCGGGAAAGATGTGTGATTCTTGGCCCATGTTTTATATAAGTGGGATTTGGCAGTATAGCATTCTCTATTAGGTTCAAGATGTATGATTCTTGACTGCCTTTGTCTTTATATTATTCTAGGGTTATGTTTATTTCACATGCATCCAGGTTGATGTTGATGATGATGGGTTATGTACCCTGATTCCAGGATATGTGCCTCATTTTCCACCATTTTAGTGGATATATATATACATACATACATATATATATATATATATGTATGGCACAATCTTTTTATGTTGTTTTATGGGAAGTATCATTCTTATTGTGATATTTTCTCTTGATACCCACTTGGGTGGTACTTTTATTTTCTTTGGGAAGCTTCACTTTATTTGATGTCCTTATTTCATATATTTCTCAATTTACTTTTTAGTATGTACATGCTAGCCTTTGTTGATATCTTCTATTTTTCTCTTCTTATTGGGGTATGCTTCCAACCCTAGGTGAAGGATATGATGGACCTGGCATAAAGTTATTGACCTAGCTTAAGGAGTTAAAGCTTGGAGACAATCTTGATGTAGTTTACATTTCCCTCTACATGGATCCTTATGACGAACCTTTACTTGTAAGTTTAAGAAGTTTTTTTGTACCCTTATGAGTAATTCAATATAGTCAATGTTTTTATTCCACTGCTACACATTGGTTGTTTTGTATACCATAAATAAGATTTGAAAATTTTACACCCAATCCATCATACCTTTTGGGTGTGTTTGGACTGAAGGTTTTATTCTTCAAAGTTTTAGTAAGGAGGTGACTTCACTTCTTTACATCATGGTATCAAAGCCCATGGTAGTCAGAATCTGACTATTTCAATTTTGTCAACCTTATTAGAAACTATGACTTAGATAGTTACCTTTAGGTGAGATGTTCACCCTTTGAAATATGATGAGATGATGATTTGAATCTTTTGATGCAATAATGTTTGAATTGAGGATTCAATTAGGTTATGAGGTGCTAGTAGGATAAGGAGTCCTAATATGGAAATCTTGTGCCTTGGTTTTCGCATTGAGTTTTGGCCAACTTGTTGGTTTTACTTCGTAATGTTTCTTATCCAAAAAAAATTCATTTTACTACTATAAGTACAAAATTTTCTCTGGTTTTCTCTGATATTATCCATGATTTCTTGAACTAAGTCACAATGAAGATTTTGAGACGTTTTGGTAGTGAAACCCTATACCTATTGCTAACCCTAGTTTTGACTTTAGAGTTTGTGACTAGGATTCATATAAAGGTGTAGTTGACCTACCCTATGACTTTTGGATCTTAGGATTGTTAGGTCAGAGAGACGAGGACCTAAATCTCAACCCTATATGGTTCTAACTTGTTTGTTGGATACATGAACAACATAAATCTCTAAAACATTCACAACTAAAAGATATGTGGGTAACCCTAAATTTTGATTAGTTTGAGTTGTTAGGTTGAACCTTTTAAGGGGTGGAGATTAGTTGGTTGTTTGATATTTGGATCAATAGATTTTGAGAATAAAAAAAATCCTTTTAAGGGGAGGAGTTTGTAACATACCAGATCTTGAACCCTACCTTAGAAGTTTGACCTTTTGGATTTAGCCAAACAAGGTTGAGGATAGATCTAGGTAAGTTATTGTATAACCCTAATGAGATAATGCATGTATAAATGACCCTAATATACCCTAATGTTCTCACATTAGTCTTAGGACTATAATGGACCCATAAAAATGTCATATGAGACAAGTAATCGAATACAAGATAATTCATGTTTAATAATTACATATAACTCATTTGGATGGTAATAAGAAGTTAAAGAACTTAATTGGATGAATAGTTTTTTATAGTGGGCCACTAATCGTCCATATAACATATCTAAAAAAAATCCCAAAAATGAAATCTAAGTTAAAAATTGTGGTCCTTGGGTCTCAATTGCCATGGGAGTAAAATTTCACATTGTTCACATAATAATAACTAATTTAATCATTTAGGAAAGAAAAGATCTAAGTTTTCCTCAAAATATTAAATAAAATAATAAATTAATCCAAAAGAGGAAAATAATCTTGCATTCATAATCTAAATAATCTTGGATTCATAATGTACATAATGAGTATAGCCTTTGGGTGAATTTTCATCCAATTTTGAGAAAGTTTGTTTAAAAGGTGAAATCAGGAGAGAGAAAGTGTATAGAACCTTCAAAATATTACATAAATACTCAGATAACTCCAACATGTAACATTGGTAGCAAATTCATATCCAACACATTAAATATGACTCGTGTGTGAAGTTTCTTAAAATTTGGAGAATCTTAAAGTCATTAATGCATGAGGAAAGAGAAAATAGGATTTGATTTATTAACACATCAAATGTTGTCAAAAGGCAAATCTAATTTCATAATTGGAATCTACATTCCTTAATTGGCCTATATATGCAAAATTTTATGTAATTTGGAGATCATTTGGTCCCTCTATTGATGAGAGAAAAAATGGAAATACTGTATACATGTCACTTTATTATTTTGGCAGGTTTCATATAGTTTCCTTGTGACATAGATTTTTCTCTTGATTTTCCTTTTCTCAAACCGATTGGATGTCTACCATTCTCCTGTGAGTTCGTGGATGCCATGAATGGCTTGATGGATTTCCCTCTCATCTGGTTCCTAGTCAGAATAGAAGAAAAGTGTCTCTGACACTTTCCATGTGATTTCTCCCTATCCTCTTCAGATTTCCACTTGGTTTCTTTTCCTTGGGTTTCCTCATCAGATTGCAATCTATTTCAACCTATATATGGTGCAGTTTCATCATCTCTACCCTCTGATCTACAAGAGGGACTCTCTGGCCACCATCTTCCTATCTATTTCTCTTCTTTTTCCTTCCCCTCTTCCCTCTAAGCCATCATGCCTCTCAAAATCTTTTTGATGACGTTCGCCTTCTCCATACCTGAGCATGCTTCCCCTACTCCTCCTTGTAACCTCAGCCTTCGGCTAGTCGACGCAGCACCTTAGGTCTTTGTGATTGCCAGAAAGGTTTCGTTCGTGGTGATGGTGACCTCGCGATGCTTTTCAACCAATCAATTGGCCGCTAAGGTAGGCCCTTGCCTATTTCCCCTATTTGGTCTTGTTTTTCCTTCTACCATGTTGAAAGGGTGAATTTAATCCCTAGGTCACCACGGTGCTCATTTTGTGGCTCGTTGAATCTGGGTTTGGCTAAGGAATCTTTCTGTGAACTTGTTTGTAGATAGTTTTCTTGTTTACTCACTTTCAAATCATGAGTGCTTGACCTGGGAGGTTGTTCTTCCTGATTCTCCTTCGATTTGATCAATCTCGTGAATGAGTTGACAAAAAAGGCCATGTTGTTGTTTTGATTTTTGTTCCCCGGAGGAGGGGTATTTTCATCTTTTCACCCCTTCTCATTTTGTTTTTAATGTTGAGACCATGTGTTGAGTTGTCTGGAGGGCCCACACTAGTTGACGAAGCCCAATTGGACCAACTAAGCAAAATCTGACCTTTGACTAGATTTTCTCAACTAATAGGAATTTTGGAATTTCCTGAATGTCACCTGAACAAAATCCAAGGTTCACATTATATTGAATGTCCAATAATTTAGTTCAATTTTTTGAACCCCATAAACCATGCATAATAGTTGTACAAATGAATTTATGAATAAATCCAACACAGATACATTTACCCAAAACATAAGGAAGAACCTTCACAAGAAACTAAAGGCTAAGTGGGAACTAAAATAAACATCTTTATCATGTAACCGTGTATGTTGTGAAACTATAGAAAACTCAGTTGAAACATGTGAGTACAAAATTCCCTCACTCTTAACAAGATCTATCTACCACAATTCAATGAAAGAATATAGAAAATATTCTACTACCACCCTTGTATATTCATATAATGATAAATTTTATACTTAAACAAGAATCAATGTACTTGAATATGTGGGTTAATTTACAAAGTTGTAAACAATCTAATTACATATTTTGGGTTTGAATGTTTGAGTCATAATAAGTAACTAAGAAATCCATAGGTAAAACAAATCCTCTCTTGAATACTAATTTCTTCTATTATCATTGGTATAATAAGAAGAAGTAAGGAGATGGCTTGGAATTTACTCCCTTTTTGTAGAAGTTGTAACTGGAACTATATTATTAAATATAATCCTATAAATAAATAAGGTTGTGGTTTATATTTGATCTTGAGTCCCTGGGACCCTAATTCAAGAATTAATGATTCAATTAAGCATATATGTATTATGTCTGAGCCTTTTTGGCTATTATACTACCATAGGAAGCTTTACTCAAGTTTTGAACACTTCATGAGATTATGTGTGATTTTGTATGCTTTTAATTGAATTTAACACAAGGGTTCTTGAAAAAAAAAAGATATTATAGTAAAAAAATTGTATCGTTATTTTTTTAGTAGAATAGTATAGATAATGGAAAGCTTCTTCTAAAGTTATATGTTATTTACACTTCCCTAGGAAGACTAATAAATTCATTATCTAATATGGCTTTTATATGATGTGCATACCATGATGGTTTTAGTTGGTAATAAAATGTTTATTTGATCAGATGAATCATGTTCAAAGTTGAGATATAATATACTGCATATCTTTTGGTGGCCATTGAGGTTACCATTTGGGATTGATCAATTTTCAAATTTTTAGACTAAGTCATATAATTGGACCTTGGTTGATCAATTGATCAATCAACCATTACATTTAATGTCATTAGGACTTTAGGGAACTATACATGGTCCCTCTATATTTCACATTTTGGCCCTTGGTTATAGGATGAACACTGAGAGGTCATCATCTACCCTCTTCGAGATTTGGCAAAGGGCCACTTCCTCTTCTATCTCTATGATCATTTCTCTCTCTTTTTGTCTCCTCTTTTTTGATTGGCCTTGCTCTACAAATATCATCCCAATAGATATGGGAGATTACACTCTCTTCCATGACCCCTAAAATGGAAACCCTTGGGAATGGATCAAAAACCACCCACCACCCATTCTCCACCTTGCCCCTCTTCCTCTACAAACTATAAACATCAACCATGTGCTTCTCTAGACTATATAAGGTTATAGGGAGAACCCTATAACCACATAACTCTACCCAACTCCCAATTTCTTAGGTTTTTATCTATAATGCTACCCATGCCCAAAAGCATATCGGCGACTTTAGTCAACTACTATTGAATTTGGCCCAGAGCACCAAAACTCGTTGAAATCTATAAAGTTGCAGTAGATAAACCATCAAGGTATTCATCCTCTACAATTCTCCTTCTTCTACCCAAGAACTTATCCTAGGAAAACTCATCTTCAGTCACCCCTTATGGAAAGTTGGGGGTTCTCTAAGTTTGTTGGAGCACCATGAACATACTTCCAGCCCGAACTTGCTTCATCCATCACCTAGAGTGGAGAGTCTACACCTTGATTGACCTCCATGGCATGTGGACTGGATCTAAGGAATGGATGATTATCCCTATTATAGAAGGACAAATAAGCACATCAAGTGTGCGAGAGTTGAGCTCGCAAAGCATGGGAAATATGGTCATTTTGGTGACCTTGTGGACTGGACCTAGACTGATTAGAAAAAGGATTTTATTATGACATGCCAAGAACTTATCCTAGGAAAACTCATCTTCAGTCACCCCTTATGGAAAGTTGGGGGTTCTCTATGTTTGTTGGAGCACCATGAACATACTTCCAGCCCGAACTTGCTTCATCCATCACCTAGAGTGGAGAGTCTACACCTTGATTGACCTCCATGGCATGTGGATTGGATCTAAGGAATGGATGATCATCCCTATTATAGAAGGACAAATAAGCACATCAAGTGTGCGAGAGTTGAGTTTGCAAAGCATGGGAAATATGGTCATTTTGGTGACCTTGTGGACTGGACCTAGACTGATTAGAAAGAGGATTTTATTATGACATGCCAAGAACTTATCCTAGGAAAACTCATCTTCAGTCACCCCTTTTGGAAAGTTGGGGGTTCTCTAAGTTTGTTGGAGCACCATGAACATACTTCCAGCTCGAACTTGCTTCATCCATCACCTAGAGTGGAGAGTCTACACCTTGATTGACCTCCATGGCATGTGGACTGGATCTAAGGAAGGGATGATCATCCCTATTATAGAAGGACAAATAAGCACATCAAGTGTGCGAGAGTTGAGTTCGCAAAGCATGGGAAATATGGTCATTTTGGTGACCTTGTGGACTGGACCTAGACTGATTAGAAAGAGGATTTTATTATGACATGTCATTGTGTGATTTGTTGAGATGGTTTGACCCTAAATAAATATAAGAATTATTTAGTAAACTAGAACATAGAATACATATGCTATTTCAAACAGAAAAATGAGAGGAATCTAATGGACATGGTTTTGAAACCTAATTCTAAGAAATTAACAAGTACCTTGGGGACATCTTTAACATGGTTTAATACATGCAAAACCCTAGTTTGGAAATAATTTAAGTCTTGGTTTTACCCCTTAGACTTGAGGCTAATCATGTGGAAAAAGATGATATTGGAGTTGACCGACTTCAAAAAAAAAAGATGATATTGGAGTTGATATATGTTTTCCCCATAATATGAGTTGAATAGTTTTACTTAATATCATGAATAAAATTATGGTTTCTTAGCTTAGATTAGGGTTTCATGAGGGAAAATTGCAATTGATTGTTCTGACCCTAAAACTAGATTGAATCCTAACTGATAACACAAACCCTAGATTTTACTTAACTTGAACCTACCCTCATCATTAACCCAAATGTTATCTTAAATTCCTTAGCAAGTATTATTGGAAGATTCGATAACACTATGGGTGTTATTTGCTTTTTTTCTTAGGACTTGGAAGTCATTAAATATGATTAATTCATACATATGGTTCTTTAAAAATAGGTATGTGGGTGTATTATGAGTAATCACCATAATCATGCTTTTAGGTTTTCCTAAGTTTTTCCTAATGTTTTCTCATTGGGATAAATGATTTGGATTCCTTTGTTTCTATCAAATTTGTATTGTGTCATTTAAGTATGATACCAGAATTGAGAAATCAATATCTCTAGAGGATGTCTTGGGGAGAAAACCACTCCTAAAACAAAAGAGATAATCGCAAAGAGGGTGTATGAATACCAATATGAAGTGAGGTAAAAGAACCCAATGTCAGAATAGTCCTATTGGCCCAATGTTGGGACAGAAATTTGGATTCCATTGAGGGACAACTATTGCTTCACCAAATGAGATTAAATTTGTTATGGGTCAAAACATGGTGAGAAATGTGAAATTTTTAAGTTTTAAAATTTTGATTCTTTTCTTCCATGAATGTTGTTACCAATTACATGCACACTTTTTGGTTTCACCCATGTACTTAGCATATATATGTGCTAACCATGATTTGTTTGTAAACCTTTTATATTAAGAATGTTGACTTGAACCTATGGATGACATTGACAAAAGCAAAAACAATAATTATCAATGTTAAAAAAGGGACAACATAGATATTTTGAGTTTCTATATCATAAATTTTTGGTCTTTTCAAAACTCAAGTATCCCCCTTTGAGGATGTTTATCTTTCCTTCTATAAACAATACCTTGATCACTCTAATGGTACTTGTACACCTACAGACCTTGAGTAAATGACTAATGCTAATAATACATGAGATGTAAATGTTAGGATACAAGATATCATGTAATAATGTTTAAAAACTCTTGAAAAGAGTTGTCCATAAATCCAAGAATTAAGAGAAAATAAGTTTCCAGGTGAGAGCAAGAAATTTAAGAACATTGTGGAAAATAATGTATTCATGCTATGGATTTATTGTTGAGAGTGATTCAAATAAAATTGGGATTAAAAGATAATGTGTGGATATACCATCTCTACTCTTGGAAAGGAATGAAGTTTGTATTTGTCCTGCATCCAAATTCTTATTTCATCTTATTACGAGTAAGAGAGATTGGGTAGGCACATGTTATGTATAAAGTTGTGATATGAGGATGCATATCCTAAGTTGAAATCGATGGCATGATCTAGTGTTTTTAGGTGTTACCTCACCCTTATATGAAAACAAATTAATATTAGGTTGGAAATTTGGTAAAAAGGTAATCACCAAGTGAAATTGAAATCACAAGTGAAAGTATAATCACCAAGTGATAATATAATATAATGGATTGGGCCATGCATATGTATGTCCTAGAATTGATTTAGGGTTCCAAACTTAGTAATATGAGAGTTTTTCATTCCAATGAAAGTTGTTGAAGATATCTAAGAAGGCCTTCTAAACCTAAGGTTTCAAGCTAAGTTTAGTTAATAATTCACCTTAATCGTACTAGGTATGAATTTTAAGGACAAAATTCATTTGAAGGAGGGATGAATGTAAGATACTCAAACTAGATTTTAATTCTATGAATATAAGACCAAACTCAATAAGAAAATTTACTAATTGTAATAGAATGCACAATAATAATGTTATCTTTGAGGCATGGGTTCAATCCATGGCCCAAGTGAGGCCCAGGAAACTGTGTTATAACCTCAATTTCACTTGTATTTTATATAATTGGAATGTAATTATTCTAGTAAAAGAGACTTGATTGGAAGTTGTGTGCTTTGTTTTAAAAGAATGATTTTCTTTGCAAATTTCCCTTGAATTAATGATTTTGTGATTTTCTCTGAATTAAAATTCCATTATTGGATAAAAAAGGCAGAGAAGAAAATTCCATAATAAGAAAAGAGAAAAAGAAAATAGATAAATATTATATGTACTTGTGAGAATGGTGTAGAATTCTCTAGAAAGTGGCATGGATGGACACTATTAATTAGTTTTTTTTGCACATTATTTCTAATAGAAGAATAGCCAAAATAAAGAAAATAGAAAAGGAAGAAAGAGAAAAGGATTAGTTTTGATTCCTTAAATGCATGAATTTAGAGGAAGGCTTGCATATGAAGAAAAGTACATTTTCTTTCTGAATTTTGGTTCCAATATTTGCACACAGCTAGATAAATCATTTAAGACTTTACCTTAAAATTTTAGATTAAAAGGATGGATAATTTGGGATATATGAATTTTATAAAAAAAACCTCAAGTGTATGTAAAAGCATTAAAAACCACAATTTACATTCATATTATAATTCCTATTAGCAGCCTTTTATCTTGGCACCCGTATTGTGGACCATTGGATCTGAGATCTAGTGATGGCACACTCATCCCCTACTTTAGCATAGAAAGGAAACCATAAACCAAATTGATATTCTTCAGAACCAATTTCCCATAGATTCAATGGTTGAATAGATTCAGAAATTGGATCAATAGATTCAAGAGCAATAAACTCACCTACCTACTCTAGGCTTTACCTAGTTTGGGGATATCTAGAAGATTTTCCTAATCCATATCCAGCAACAACCAACCCTTGACTATAAATAGGGGATCCCTAACCCTCAACAAGATTACAATTCGTTCCCAGACCTTTGACTGAGCTCCAAGATCCTTTCTACACCATCAATTTGACACTTGATCTCGACCACTACCCTAGACAACCTTGCTTCCTTGCCAACATACTACCTTGTCATCCCAATGACATTGACCCTCGTTGGTGGAATTGAAGAACTCTCTTGGTACAAGGAGGTGATAAGAAGGTGGAGAAGGTTCTATCTTCCTCACTCGTGTACTAGATCGTAGAGTGAACCATGACGTTGGCTGCAAAAACTGCTTGCAAAAAGTTGAGATCGAGGATGAAGAAAGGAAGAGAGGAAATGATTTCACTACCATCACGTAGGCTTTGTTGAGGTAAGAGTAATTTAGTCTTTTAATATGCTTCATCTTTCTTAGTCATCTAGTTGACAGGCAAGAGGGTCGCTACCTTGTAGAGAGTCGATAGGCTGGCCCAACCGAGTTGGTAGTTTGGGGCCCAGGGCTTTTTGCCTAGGTGGCAAGCCCTCAATGGCTTAAAATGATTTAATTTATAAAAATAATAGTAGTTAATAGGATAATAATATTAAGGCAAGTAATATATGATTTTTTCTCAGAAAAATACAAGTATGTGCACTACCTAAATTTGCTTCTACTTCGAAATGTAACTAAAATCACCAAATTTAATTTGTTAAATGAATCAAAACCCTAGTTTCTATGTTTTGATGATTCTAATGTGTCCAATTGATATTGATTATAAAGAATGGTCTTTTATGAATAAAAGAGCAACTTGGAATATATGTGAACTTATCAACCAATGTTTTAGGTAATTATGGTTTCCTTGAGATAAAAGGTACAATTAATGATAAATTAGGATTTGTAAACCCAAAGGACATGAAAAGTCATAATTAGGGTTTGGAAAGCCAAAAACCTATAGGAACCCTAAAGTTGACCTTGAAACCCTAACTTGAGACCCAAGTCAGTCTTAATGATGATATGGATTAAATAATAATGCATGGGTGTTTTGCTTTAATTTTAGGATAATTGGCTTGGTTGCTTGTTTCATTGCTCTTTCTTGGACATTCACTACACATGATCAAGGTATGTGGTTAGCCTATGACTATCCGCTTTAGTTTCGTGGCATATTTATAGGTTTTACTAGATTTGTTGAAATTAAATGCTTGGACAATATTTATTTCTTGCAATCTATAAAATTACTATGGCTATCACAATATCATGATTATAACTTGATCGAACCCAAACACCAACTCTAGAAATTTTAGAATGGAAAGAAATGCAAAGTCATGGTAATAACTAAAGACTAGGCCCCAGATTGGAAAGGTCAGACTAGGCCCATATTGGGAAGGTCATAAGAGGTCATGCTCCAGATTGGGAATACCTACATGGCATCTAGATCTAGATTGAGAGGTGGCCAATAAGGCATTTAACTCCAGATTGAGAGGTGGCCTAAAGTCTTTTGCAGGGACAAAACCCTATAAGAGGGTATACTAGAGGTTGAGTAAAAATGTTGAGAACTTACGAAGAAATGATAAATTCTATTTCTTTAACTAGAATTGTTGTGGTTATGTTTTTACAAATAGATGTGAACATTTTGTTTCCACCACATACCAATATAATTTGTTATAGTGACCGTGATTATGTTTCACACCATTTTAGGATAATCTTCTTTTCTACAAGTAAGAGGAAAACAAATATCCAGGAAAAGAAGGAACTCAAAAGAAAAAGACGATAATGTAATCTTTGAAGGATTTAGTTAGTTTCTTGTAATTTTACAAACATAGAAAAACATATTATGTAATTCCATTCTTGAAATTTAATCTTGTAAAAAACTATTCCTATTTAGTAACAATTTATTAATTATTTTTGTTTATTTGCTAAACCTTTGAACTTATATGATTGGAAATCGTTGTTGCCCTCTCATTCTGCCTAAATAGGGGATAATAGGGGAAGGGGTAATTACATTTGGTATTAGAGCTCGTTTACCAGTTAACATCTAATAATTATTAAATTCTAAGAATTCTATAGAGCCCAAAGGGAATTATTAGAGTGTTTTCCAAAGACAATGGTGTCTAGAAAGGACCACGATCTAAGGGCTTGCTATATTTGCCCTCTACACCATAGTTGGCTTACGAAGACTCCCAGACCCATGTGTCCTACTTGGACAAAGTCAATGGACTTTAATGAAAATAACATACATCTAGGATTTCTCATCTTTCTCATTATCTCTTTACCCCTTTCACTCACAAAACCCTAGGTACCTATATCTTCTCTCTCTGTCCCCTTCCTGAGTACTAGGATTATGAGAAATAGGGGCTAAGACATCCTACACCTAACAATAAAAAGCATGTAATCAAGATGGAACAAACAAAATTTATGATGCTACAATGCTCTAAAAACTTAGACTGAGTTTAATTATCTTCTTATGTAAACCAACATGGCTCATTACAAGACTATCACCATTCCCGTTGACACTTCCTAGGATCATTCAGAGGGTAGACCATCCCACAGGAAGAGGAGGTCCATAGAGACAAAGAGAAGGGATATGGAGGAAGAGTCCTCCTAGAAAAGGAAAAGACCTGAAGGAACCTCTAAGGTTAGCCCCAAACCTAGATTTGTTCCCTTCAACAATCTGAACCAAGAGAATGATAAAAAAGGTGAACGAATGTCAGAAGACAAGGTGAAACCCAAGGAGAACCATGTTGAGGGCCTAGTACTCGTAGTCGGTCAAGTATTAGTCCACACTCACAATGCTCTATGGATGGAACAACAAAAGAAATTAGCTAAGTCTATCAATGCCCTGGCCCTCAAGGACATATCTAGAGATGAAAATGGTGAGCCACTACCCATTCAGCCTTGCCTTGGAGCCACCATTTTGGACTTTGTAAAGATTAACATTGAGAAGTTCTAGGGAGAAGATAAAATGGAAGTAGTCGACAAAGGTGACGCCTGGATTTTGGCAGTAGAGAATGGCTTCTAGATTCTAGAAGTGTAGTCGAACAAGAAAGTCCCTTTTTCGATCACCTCCTGGAAGGAGCAACTAAGATCTAGTGGGAGAACCACATCATGGGCCGACATCTGAGCGAAGACCCAGTGGCCTAGACTGATTTTAGAACCATCTTTTCTACCAAAGTTGACCTATCTCATCCAAAGAAAGAGAAAGAGAGGGAGTTAAGCTACCTAGTTCAGGGTAATATATCTTTGGCAGACATTACCTATGGGTTCTATCTCCTAGAGTGGTTTGATTACAGGTTGACTGAGAAAAGGTAGGTGGATCACTTTGTTGAACATCTGCACCCTATAATCAAGCCTCAAGTGATGGCAAGCAGACGGACAAACTTCACTAACTCCTATAGTGTTGCCTTGGACATGGAGAACACGGTGATGCCTACACCAAACCCACTGAAGTGGTAATTGGGTATCAATAAAGGTAGCTCTAACCTGAAGAATGATCATAGGAAAGGACAAGGATGAAACCATGACAAAGGAAGACATGGAGGAAAAGGAAAACCCTACAACTAGGACCGCCACAAGGTGCTACAACCATGACAGAGGAATACATGGAGGAAAATGAAAACCCTACAAAGAGAACTACCACAAGGTGCCAAATTTGTGGGAAATCACATCGGGGCAAGTGTTGCATCGAGAACAAGGTATGCTTTAATTTCCAAAAAGAATGACACTTTTAGGCCAACTATCCTCTTCCTCACTCGAAAGGTCCATGCCCAATAGCAACCCAACATGCGCCACTAGTAGTAGCAGTTGCACGAGCTCCATCCCCACCCATAGGAGAGCGAAGGAAAGTTCAAGTTTTCACCATCGAAAATTAAGTGGCACAAGCCAATTCTAATCATTTAATAGAGGGTAATAACACTTAGAGTTGTATTTCCTATTTTTAGCTAAGCAATGTACTAGTTTGTTGATTGTGAAAACAATGTAGGCATGCTTGAGTTCTGGGACACAGTGTAAAAGATCTATTTGACTCTAGTTCTACTAATACTTTTATTTCGATAAATCTCACAACTATGCTTTGTTTGGACATAAAGGAATTAGGATATGTTTTGGATTTCTCTACCCTGAGTGGTTGAATCTTTACATCTCTCTTGAAAACCCCACTTATACATGTTAAATAACTGAGTAATGAGATCCCTATAGATTTTATCCTTCTCGACATGAATGACTTTGATGTAATAATTGGTATGGGTTGGCTCTATACTTATAGGGCAACGATAGGTTGTAGGGAAAAGAAAATAAGAATAGAGAGACTAGGTCATCCGCCGTTCACCATTAGAGGTAGGAAGGATGCTACCACTAGCATGTACATGTCATCCTTGAAGACTGAAAAGGTGTTAGCCAAAGGTTGTCAGGCATTCCTAGCAGTAGTTACCAAACCAGAGCATAAGGTGCAATCTTTAGAGGAGATAGAGGTGGTCATGGACTATGTAGATGTGTTCCAGGATGATTTTATCGGGGTACCTCCTGAGAGAGAGGTGGAATTTTAGATAGAATCACATCCCAGAACAAACCCTATTTCTAGGGCACCTTACAAGATGGCCCCCACTGAGTTCCTTGAGTGGAAAAACCAACTACAGGAGTTTCTACATAAAGGCTTTTTCTGACCTAGAACTTGTCCTTGGGGAGCACCAATCCTCTTTGTGAAGAAGAAGGATGGATTGCTTTGACTGTTCATAGACTATAGAATGATTAATCAGGCCACCATTAATGACAAATATCCTTTACCCTGTATAGATGACATGTTTGACTAGCTTAATTTGACCCGTGTCTTTTCCAAGATTGACCTGAGATCCAAGTGTCATCAGTTGCAAGTCAAGAGTGAGGATATCCCAAAAACTAATATCCAAACTTGTTATAGACATTATGAGTTTGTGGTTATGTTGCTTGGATTGTCCAATGCCCCGAGTGTGTTTATGAATCTCATGAATAGGGTGTTCCAACCTTTCCTAGACTCTTTACTCATAGTGTTCATAGATGACATCTTGGTTTGCATTAATGACTTAGAGAAACACTGTGACCACCTGGTTAGAGTCATTGATATCTTGAGAAAGCATAAGTTCTATTGGAAATTCTCAAAGTGTGAGTTTTGGATAAATATGGAAGGACTATCTCATTGGAACCTACTAAAGTGTCAACCATACGTGATTGGATAGCAATGAAGAACCCTTTCGAGATTTGCAGCATCTTGGGATTGGTTGGATATTACCGACACTTCATTAAGGATTTCTCAAAGACTGCCATTCCCCTCACCAAGCGCACCTGAAAGGATGATAAGTTTGTATGGTCTGACTTGTGTGAACCTCGATTAAGGAATTAAAGGAGAAGTTATTCACAACTCTTGTGTTGACTGTATTATCAAGTAATGAAGTTTTTATGATCTTCTTTGACACATATAATATGGGGCTTGGATGCATGCTAGAACATAATAGACATGTTGTTTCTTATGCCTCAATACAGTTCAGGCCAAATTAAGTAAACTACCCAACAAATGATTTAGAACTGGATACGATTATACATGCCCTAAAGATATGGTGACACTATCTTTATGGATCCAATTTTGAAATCTTCACCGGACACAAAATCTTGAAGTACCTCTTGACTTTGAAGGATCTAAACCTATGACAAATATGATGAATGGAGTATATGAAAGACTATGATTTCACCATCGCATACCACTCGAGAAAGGTTAAGGTAGTAGTAGATGCTCTTAGTCAGAAACAACTCAGGCATGCAACTGTCTTATCTAGCCAATGGAGAGAACTGGAAGAGTTTGCTAGGTGGACTCTGCAACCATTAGAAGACCAAATCCATGTGCCTAACATTCTGATAAAACCAGACCTATTGACTGGGTTAGTAGCTGCCAGTTAGCCAACCCAGAGCTTGACAAGATGAAAGGATTGTTGGGGAAACCTCAAACACATCTCTTAGTAGGAGTAGATGGTGTAATCCTATACATGAATCGTATTTGGGTTCTTGAAGATTCACCCTTGAAGAATCATATCTTACAAGAAGCTCATGGTTCTAAGTATACAGTACATCCTGACACTACCAAGATGTTTAAAAACTTGCAACGATACTTTTGGTAGCCTGGAATAAAGAGAGACATAGCACCATATTAGGCCAATTTTGTCATGTGCCATATGGTGAAGGTTAAACACCAGCGACCTGATGGATTACTACAATCAATTGAGATTCTAGAACGGAAATGGGAAAAAATTACCATGGACTTTGTGGTGGGCATCCACAGGACAAAGAAATGTCATGATGCAATATGGGCTGTGGTAGGTTGCCTTACCAAGTCAACACATTTCCTTGCCTTAAAGATCATTGCCAAGGTGATAGACCTAGTTGAACTATATATTAGAGAGATAATTCGACTACATGGCTTTCTAAGTTGAATTATTTTTTATTGTGACTCTAAGTTCACCTCCAAGTTGTGGAAGCAAGTGCATGAAGAACTCAACACTAGATTGAAGTTTAGCACCTCTTATCACCCCAGACTGATGGACAATAAGAAAGAACTATCCAAACTTTAGACTATCTATTGAGAGCATATGTGCTTGATTGGTGTGGGTTATGGAAGAAGTACTTGCCCTTAGCTGATTTTGCTTAAAATAATAGTTACCAATTGAATACCAGGATGCCTCTATGGGTAATGGGAGCAATACTTTCTTATGATGCTCTTTCTGGGAGGCTGAGTCAGTCACTGCTTCAATAGGATGACATCAGTGAGAGGACTTTTCTGTGGTTATAAGAATTGAATTTGTATGTTGATAACGTCATTTTGATCATGTAAAGGCTAAAGATTGCTCAGGATCGACCCCTCTGAGCTATAGCTAAGAATAAAGGACAGCTATGACGTTAATACGTGGGTCCGTTTGAGATTTTAGAAAGGATTGGTGAAACTTCTTATAACACCCCTCCTTATGATATATAATATAACTGAGTGGAGGATTTCATCTTAAAGGGGGATGTCACATTTAAGAAATCATAGCAAATAAACACATAATTCACCATTGAGAATCATACATTAATATTTGAATCGGAAACTACAATTGAGTTCTATGATATGTTTGAATATTTCCAAACATAGAAAACTATTCATTAAGGTAAACATGAGTGGATAGATTAGTATGTATGGAACCCCACCAATTATCTATTGAGGGTCTTTAATCCTTGCTTGCTCCTCGTGAGTCCTTACTTGCTCCAACTCCTGGGGACATCGCATCCCCAACCATGCAAAGTGGAAAAATAACACATCAATAAAAAATACTGACACTTTATAATATGAGCAAAGTAAATATACTTGTCATGTAAGAAAACTTGACATGAATTGACTATAAGCATTCTTGAATAATTATTAACATGAAGAATTGAATAGTGATTGTATGCATCCCACTATGACGCCCCTTGGAGGAAAATGATTGCTAGGAAAGCCCTTGCTTGAGGTCCATGATTTGGGAGCACATACAGACTATTTAAATTTGAATTAACTTGATCATTAACATGACATTAACATTAACATAATCATGATTCATGAAATTAACTTGATGAGGTTTCTTCCTATTAACATGATGGGATTCCTCCCTCTTGAACATTAATATGGATTTCATTAGTCTATAATCATAAACCTTAATCATAATGAACATTATACTGATAGGACATATGTAGCCATCATCGAGCAATAATGTTGGGTGATCATGATTAAAACATTAAACATGAAATCATCGTGTATACTTATACTTCAAATGCAATCAGCCATCATTACTTGTGCTCAACATCCTGACCCATTTACCTCTGAGCAAATGATGATTCTAAGATACCCTTTGTGATCTTTGAGTCAAATGTAGGTCAAATATTCCCTTGACTTGATTAGGCTCTAAGTACCTGTACATAAATATCATTAATCAATACCTTGTATTGATCTTAGGTTGAATAAGGGTGAATTAGGTTTTGAATGTATTAGGGTTAGATCAACATCAGTAAAATAGTAAAAAATGGTTGATTTAGATAATCTTAATTACATTGATGCATAATTAGGGTTTCATGGGTCATGTTGGGGTTTCTAATAAAACTTCATAATGGAAATGCAAATCATGGTGTGAAACCTTAAAATCATATTCATCTTGAATACCCTTTTCAATGACTATTTATTCAAATATTTTGGCGCATCCTATGATTACTATGAATATTATAAAATCAACCAATCAAAATCTAGGAAACCATATAGTGACATCAATTTAAATGAATGATTAATCCTAATGTGAAAAAAGGTGGAAGTACTAAAGTACCTAAGGCATGCATTACATACAATCAAATAGGAAAGGACAATCTTTTAATTCGATTTATCTATTAGAACTCACAAAAAAAATAAAATAGGAACTCATATACCCCTATTACCCTTACAACATAAATAGTCCCATCAAACAACCAAGGGTACTATGGTCATTTATTGACCATGTTTTTTCCCTGGTTTCTTTCCCCTTCCATCACTCTTGCGTGTGCCATGGATGGAGCATGAATCTCCAACCAAAGCCGAGACATGTGGGTCCTAGGGGAAGGGAGGAGAGGGTTCCCATAATCCCTAAGGTTGCAAAAATAGGAGATCCCATGTTCGAGGCCTGGGGAGAACCAACACTCCACCTCCAAGCCATGGCCATGTCTAGAGGGAACAAAAATGTTCAACTAAAGAGTCATTGCCCAAACAACCAAATATGAGCCTGCATACCTGATACTCGTCGTTTTGCAATATCAATCACTAAGATGGTTAATCCTAGAGTTTAAACCTTTTTTACTTCCGGTTTTAAGGGTAGTATAGAAGGGTCGATCCCATAGGACAACTAATTAGAGATTGTTCTTAGAACCCCAAGATTTGAAAACTTTTATTAATTGTTTTTGGTATTTTTCTTTTTAAAGCAGAAAGTAAATTCCAGTTGGGGGTTTGAATGATTACACTAATGCAAGAAGGAAAGCACTTAACAAGAATTAACATGCACAAGGGAAAAATAAAAAGATTGTTAACACAAGCAAACTAAATGAATGAAAGACTAAGAATTAAAGGAAACAAAGATGCGGTGTTTAAAACAAGAGATGGAAATCGAGGCTCGTAGGGGTTTTTACCACCTTAGCCTGGGTGATAACAACTAAATCTTAAACGACAATTCGATGAAGGCTTGTGAATTAAAAACTCACAAAAGAGAAACTCCACAAGAGCCCATTGGTCCTGGTGCTCATGCTTCCTAGTTTATCAACCTAAAAGATGAGAATCCACAGTCATATCAAAACGTCTATGTAATCAATTTTATTGTTCTAAATCCGGATTTCCATGGTCACATCCATCCGGATTAACATGCGATCCAAAGATGGACTATTCAATTAAAATCGATTACCATCTAGTCGTTTAAGAAGAAGTCATTAAAACCATTGCTAAGGGGTTATTCCCCTTTCCCCGATAAGAGACTACTCACACATAGAGAAATGGGAGTCGGAGGAAGAAAGAATTGTAGCCATAGTCTAGCCCAGAAATTAGGAAATTAATCCTTATGCTAGAGACGATGAAATGGCTTAACTCTTTGTTCTTTGCTCCAGAATAAAGCGCGGATGAAAGCAGATCAAGACTAAAGTGGGAAGAAGAGACAAGAATGAGAATGGAAGAACGTTGCTTGAATTTAAAACTACTTTATTACATAAAATGAAAATGATTACAAGCCTAATTGCTGCAGAATCCCAAGATACAAGAAAATCCAAGATGCTCCTTGGGAGGAGGAAGTGCCCTTCCTTTTATAGGAGAAGGAGGGGTAGGTTATCTAAAAAAAGAGGGGGAAAAAAGAGAGGGAGCCATCCTTTTGAATTTTCAGATCTAGTCAACAAACTCTTGATTGTCTTTCTTTAATACAGATTTTCGCAGCAGCAATTTCGAGCGAATTTCTGTTGTCCAAAGAATTTAAAGTGTGCCCGAAAATATGATTTTCCTGTAGGCCTTTGAATTCCCTTTCCAAATCATATTTGAACATTGAATTCCGCCTTAGGATGTGAGAGTTATGCTAATTTTGGTGCAATGTATGCATTTAAGTCAGCATTGCGGGAAACTGAATTGCCTCATATCTTCATCTTTTCTTTTCTGAATTTAATTACTTAGATAATTTCTGAAAATTAGGAAAAATATCATAAGAATTCAGGAAAAGTATATCAAGAAGTTGAAAGTTCCATTTATTTTTGAATTAGCTAAAATTAACAAAAAAGTCCTAATTACTTATTCTAAATGAAGTAAAAATAAGAGATGAATATGCATTCATCAATACCCGAGGCAAAGATAAAGTAATGATGAGGTAAAACAAGGCACCATATTTGTGTGTAGACATGTCTGTAGTGTACTGGTTTGTGGGAAAACTAAGAAAACAAGAGAGATGGGTTCGAGGCATAAAACCACAACATTCAAACAAAAATTCATCTACTAAGTATTAGGAAGCAAATGCCAGAGCACAATGAGGTCATAGGAGGTACCTGAGTCACTGTTGAGACATTATGGAGCCACAGTGGTGAGTGTCATTGAAGTGTTGGAAGTAATCTATAGGGTACGCCGTCTGGAGCCATCAGAGGTCAAATGAAGAGAATGAGAAGAAACACTGAGGTTCATGGGTGCTTATTGGGCATCCAATTTCTCTAGAGGCATTGGGGAAGGCTCAGGTACAACAATGGTAGTTGAGGAACAAGACCAGGTAGGTCATGGAGCTTCAGGAGACATGGGGTTCAATTGATAGATGAGGAGAGACTTAGCAGGGTTGATGATTGTTTTTGATCCCTTTTGTAGGTGTGAGATAGCTCGAGTCACTGTACACAACTCAGGGGTGGTGAGACAGGAAAGCCCTAGATTTGGGCATTTCCATCTCAGAGCAAGTGAGCGGGCAAGTAATAGCATGTTAGAAATTGTAGTACTTGGCAAACTCGGTGAAGAATAAATCTCAAAGTGAGGTGCATTGATGAGGGAGAACATATCATTGAAAGGAAACATATCTGACAGGGTTCCATCCAGTGAGGAAAATAGAGGTAGGTGATGGGGCGGGGACCGTCAAATTGGATCGTGTTCAAATGAAGTAACATGTGATATGTAGATAATGGAGAACTATAGGTTAAATACGTGACATCATTGAAAACGAGTTCAAACTTAGGTCAAACTATATTTAAATGTACTTTAATTGATTTGAGGGTTCAAACATGGGTCAAATGAGTTCAAATTTGAACCATAGGTAAATTATAAGGTCTAGAATATTCTATGAAATTTGATTTCGTTTTTGTACAAATTATGATCCATAACATCTATATGGATTACCTTAATTAAAAGGCATTAAAATTAATATAATTTGAAAAGGCTCCTAATATTCTAATCCTTGAGTTACCATTTTGAGTTTTACTTATTCAATAACCACATGGTCACCCCTTTAACCTCTTCCTGTGTTTTATGTTCATTTTGGAGGAGAGAGAAAATGGAAGAGGATTAATATGAGTTAATTGATATATATACTGTACATTTGAAAATGAAATTTAGTCTTATTTTAAGATTTTCTTATCCAATTTTCATATAAGGACGACCATTAGTGGCCTTTTTGTATTTAAACCATCTTATCATTTAAGAGGAACTCCATTCCAAGTTTTAAATTGGTTTTGAAAATTGGGAGGTGATAATTCTACCCACCTTAAAACAAATTTTGTACCCAAAATTTTCTAGGGTGCTACCCACGTTAGGGTTTTTGTTACTTCTTCATCCAATGAAAGATAGCATACTAATATTTTCATAAAAGGGAATATAGTTCATTAAATTTACATGTATATTCTGAATTCTTCATGAATAAGAGTTATGTAACATATGGCATTAAATTTTGTAAATTATCTATGTGAGCATTGATTAATCTATTAGAATACCCTCATCTTCTTGACTTATACTTATGGTTCATGAAACCAAACCTATCTTTATACTTAGGGCACCTACCTTCAAATTTCCATATCTTCCTAAACATTAGGCATAGGTGACTATCTACCCTTAGGTCTTTAGGTACCCACCACATTCCTAGATATGTGGTGATCATGCACATACCTAGAGATGTGGAATCTTAATATGCTACCTCTCACTATCCTACTAATGCACATGTCCCATTCCACATGCACTAGTGAGATAGGAGAACTTCATAAAAGGTCACATGCTCGTGACATTCCTCTTCAAGTCTCAATTGGCTGGACATAACCAATGAGAATGGAGAGGTCATCTCCTTAGCTAGGGTAGGTCAACACTTGAGATATAAACTAGGTAAGCATTTATCTCTGACCTATCTCTGTTCTAAGGTGAAAACTCTACTAATTCTACATCATGGAGTGTTCTTTTCTTTGAGAATCTATCTCAAAACCCTAGTATCATATATTCATCCTAGGGTTAGAACATATGAATTGGATTGCTTTGTGGTGGCCATCCATTTATTGGATCTGATACCATTGATGTAATACCCCTCCTTATGATATATAATATAACTAAGAGGAATATTTCATCTTGAAGGGGGATGTAAAATTTATGAAATCATAGAAAATAAACACATAATTCACCATTGAGAGTCATACATTGTTATTTATATGGGAAACTAAAATTGAGTTATATGATATGTTTAAACATTTCTAAACATGGAAAACTATTCATAAAAGTAAACATGAGTGTATCTCCTAGTATGGCTGGTACCCCACCACTTATCTCTTGAAGGTCTTCTAATCCTTACTTGCTCCTCTTGATTCCTTACTTGCTCTAACTCCTAGGAACATCACGTCCCCAACCATGCAAAGGGGGAAAATAACACATCAGTAAACAGTATTGGCACTTATTATTATGAGCAAAGTAACTATACTTGACATGTATCAAAACATGACATGAATTGACTATAAGCACTCTTGAATCTTTATTAATATGATGAATTGAAAAGTAATTGTATGAATCCCTCTATGGCGCCCCCTTGGGGGTACATGATTGGTAGGAAAGCCCTTGATTGCTAGGAAATCCCTTAACAACCCCTTGAGGTCCATGATTCTGGAGCATACAAAGACTACTTCAATTCCAATTAACTTGATCATTAACATGAAATTAACATTAACATAATCATGATTCTTGAAATTAACATGATGTGATTTCTCCCTATTAACCTTATCTCTTAACATGATGAGATTCTCCCTCTTGAACGTTAACATGGATTTCATGAGTCATTAATCATAAACCTTAATCATAATGAAAATTATACCCATAGGACATATGTAGCAATCATCAAGAATTAATATAGGGTAATCATGATTAAAACATTAACATGAAATCATAATGTCTACTTATACTTAACATGCAATCCACCATAATTACTTGTACATAGTAGCATGACCCATTTACCATGGAGAAAATCATGATCCTAAGATATCGTCTATGATCTTTGAGTAAAATCTAGGTGATATATACCCTTGACTTTATTAGGATCTAAGTACCTAATCATAAACATCATTAATCAATACCTTGTAATGATTTAAGGTTGAACTAGAGTTAATTAGGGTTTGAATGCATTAGGGTTAGACAAACATCACTAAATTAGTAAAACTTGGTTGACTTAGATCATCTCAATTACAATGATGCATAATTAGGGTTTTATGGGTCAATTTAGGCTTTCTAATAAAACATAGGAATGGAAATGCAAATCATGGCTTGAAAACCTAAAAATTAGATTCCTCTTGAAAACCCCTTTCCCATTACTATTTATTTTTTGAAGCATCATATGATTTACAATGAATATTATAAAATAGACCAATTAGAATCAAGGAAACCATATAGTGACATAAATTTAAATATGCAATGAATCCCTATGTAAATAAAATGCGGAAGTACTAAAGTACCTTAGGCGCGTGTTACATATAATCAAATAGACATGGGAAATCTTGTCATTTCAATTTATCTATTAAAACTAAAAAAATGAAAATAGGGACTCGAATACCCCTATTTCTCTTGCAACATAAATAGTCCCATCAAAAGGACAAGGGCACCGTGGTCATTGATTGACCAAGTTTGTTCCCTGGTTTCTTTCCCCTTTCATCTCTCTTGCGAGTGCCATGGTTGGAGCTCAAAGCTCCAACCAAATTCAAGACATGTGGGTCCTAGGGAAAGGAGTAGAGGGTTCCTGTGACTTCCCCGGATTTTCTAAAACTTAATCTGATGTGTGACATCTAAATTGAAACCCTCACCTCAGCGAGAATCCCAATTTAAACATCCCACACGAGGCTAAGAAGAAGAAAATCAGAAGAAGTCAAAAGGAAACAATCAATAGCACATGCATATGAACAATAAACAAACCACAACACGTGTTCACCATTCAACATATAATTACATCATGAATTGTTACAACAATTGATATTACATATTGAAAAAAAAACTATAACATATACATGTACTACATCTAAACAACATGATCTTAATACAACAGGTCCACCTGTACATCAGCTCGCTACACAACTCTCACTATCCTGGATCTTCAAGAGCATAACCACAACTTAAACAAAAGATTACATGCGGTACACGTCAGCACAATATTTCATGAATATTGTACTGAGTACGCCTACGTGTCTTTTATTTACCTCTCATCATATCTTGGCAATAAGATAAAACTAATATACTTGGCAGTAACTGAAGAATATAAGAAAAGCGTATACTTGCACAAAGATATTCATTAACAAAAGAGAACACATCTTTTAAGCTTGTTTTTCCATTATATACTCATGCATCCGCCTACCAATGGGATAGATGCTTTATGGCCTCATGATCCGCTTACCAAAGAGATAGATCATTTCATATGGTGATCCTCTTACCAAAGAGATAGATCACCTTTAAGCACTACGCTTACCAAAGAGATATAGTGCTTTCATATAATGGAACAAATATATTATGTTTCAAGTGTTCATAGCCATAAGTATGGAAAATCAAGCAAGATATCATACAAGAACAATCATTTCATCCAATATCATATGCCAAGTATTTTACTATGCATATAGCACAAGCATATTGTATAATAAGTAAGAGGTAATGGCGTACCTTAGATCAAGACAAACCTAATCATCGGATATCCCTAATATCAACTATAAGCTTGGTCAAACCTGATCAAAACAAGACCATATACTATCATCAGGTTCTCATCTCCTTACATCTCATCTTAACCCTAATTATGTCCATTAGGGTTTCACTAGTCTTAAGATATTCTCATATTATTACTTGTCTTATCTTCTTGGGATTATCTCACTGATGACATATTCCAGCTTATAGTTCATTATCTGAACATTAGGTTTCATATCCTTTTAGTGCACATATTAACCTTAGGTTATATACATCAAGCGTATTAGGGTTACAACCCATGTATTAAAGGTCAACTTCATATAACATGGATTTCTTGTATAAAACTGATCTCATATTAAATTCCGAGGTTCCAGATACTTATATGAGATTACTCTGTAAATTCTACCATTTATTGAGCATGTATGCATTTATTGCATATTAATTAGGGTTATTAGCCCTAATTGGCTATATGAAGCAAATTACATAATTCTGTGCATCACATCATGATTACTGACCTGATATGGACTAAAAACATGATTTATGATTTATAATCAACATCTCATAATTTTAGGTCACTATTTGATCTTTATTATACATCAAATAAGCATTAGACATATTACATGATATCACTGATATTAGTTCTTCTAAAGTCTGATATTATGCTTCCATTGTATTCTACTCATTTTTTTGAACGTTTTGGTACCTTGTTTGTATTTTTCCGATATTCGTACTAATTTCTATGGATTATTGAACATCTGAGCATTTGTGAGATAATTACCTTACTCGGCCAATCTGGCTTTGCCACGTGGTAGGGAGCTCCCCTTGGCTGGCCGGTCTCAAGTGACGCGACTCATTTCCTGATCCATCCAGTTTAGCTGGCTCTGACCTGGTTCATTTGGTTCTTTTCCCTTCGTTGCGTGCTCTTCAGTAGAGACCCCCAACGGGACTCTGATCTCACGCGTGAACTACTGCTGTCGTGGTGGAATTGCTCCGGCGAGCAATCGGCTGCCTACAAGTACTCCTCGTCATCTCCTTAGGCATCTCTTAGCTTTGTCTAGCCCTCCTTTATGCCCCCAGTATGATTCCTCCTTGATTGCGGCTCCAGAGCTCCATGTCCACGACCTCACCGGCCATGGTGGCCGCCGCGGCACTAGGGAAGGGGAAGAAGGCTCTCCTTCCTCGAACCTCACAGATGAGGCACCAAAAGCTTCGTCGGAGCTTCAAGGACCCTTGGATTTATATGCGGAGTCCTGGAATGACGTCCCCAACTCCGTCTTCTTCCTTGGTGTGGGTGAGCTCGGCACCTAGTATGGCTATCATCGGGGTCCTCTTTCCATGAGGACTCCTTTCCTTGGACCTCCGTCCTTGATCTACTCAAGTCTAGGAGATCCGAGGTGGCTCCCTTCGTGCTGCCAGCATGGTGCCTTGACGTTGGAGCCTCTACCTAGATGCTGTGATGAACTAACTGCCTCTTACAGATGTAGCGGGTGAGCGAGAAAGATGGGTATTAGATCTGGTTGTCCCCTCTGTACAAGCCGCCACACTGGGTCTCTAACTCCGCAGGCCGTACCGTCCTTTGATTCCCATCTTCTGCCCGTCTATCACCTTCTTACTGTGATGGAGAACAACTGGAAACTGAGAGCTCATTCTCCTTGTGTGCGTGACGGTTTTCCTCAAGTGAGGGATTATTCATACTACCTTGACTCACCGAGGTGCACTGGAGGCATGATCTCGCGATTGGCCCACGATCCTAGACGTGGTGGTGATCCTTCGTGAGCAGGACTTCGACCCCCCACGTTCTATGTTGTCATCGGAGGTAGGACGATAGTTGTCTGCCATCCGATCTGCATCATCTAAGGGCTGTGAAATCCTAATCCGCGGCCTCCTCAAACCAAAGGAATCAACTTCCCAAAGGGGTGCGCGACACATCCAAGCACAACGAGACCTAAGCTAAATAAACAAAGCTTGGCAAGCATAAACACCAATAATCACATTATTACATGGTATTCAAACCTAAATAAAACCATCTAGAAAACTCCAACTGTCACCAAACTTTAACCATATCATCCAAGCTACTTACCACCCAACTTTGGTCCCAAAACTCAACCGTTAGACCATTCAATTAAATTCCTCAAAAAGGCATAAACTTATGGATCCAGAACATTATATAAACCTCGATCAACACTCCAACATTACTAAAACACTTAGGATACTCAAAACAACTTGAAATGTATGACTTCACTTGCGTCATTAGACATTTAGGATTCAAAAAGTCCACTCCATCACATCCTACACACCTTAAAAGATATTTCATCCTCGAAATTAAGCCAGAAAACCCACTTTGTCACATCATATACATCTTACAAGAACTTTCGTCCTCGAAAGTACACCATACTCATACTTCTAGGAAAAACCTTATCTTGCCTTCATCCACATGTAGGCACCATTCTATGTGTAACATATCCACAAAGGTTACCTAGAACCATGTATCCAAAGAACTATTAGGAGGTTTCAAGAGCATCAAGGGTGAAACATCACTTCATAGAAGGCTCAACTAGGGTTTAGAAACTCTAGTTTTGTCATTACCCATCTCATATGTTAGAGTTGCATCCTTATCTTTACTCATGCATTAGGGTTCAGTCATCATATTACCATATTCCCAAGGAGTTAATCCAAGTTAACCCATACATCAAGGTGTCATCAACATTTTATTGAGGCAATTAGTTAGAACATGTTCATCATTAACATATGCCTTTTAGGAGGGAGTTAATGATCATTAACTCACTTTATCCATCTAGATCATATTAAGGTGTCATAATCATTATGTTGTGCTCACTATCAAACAACGTTTTTCATCACTATTAAGCATTAAGGTTAACACCTCATGTAACATGTTTCATTCATATGATCTTATTTCATTGCTCAAAATATATTGTGACATTTACTAGTGATTTTATCACGAGATTAACCAACACTATCACACTATCATCATTATTAATGCATATGGTTAACCATTTATGCACTGGTATATATATATATATTAAACCATCTATAGGTTTCCATTAGGTCATCTCTATATATCATGTCATCGAGATGATATTACATTATTATCTTTGTTTTACCATGGTTGTACTAAACCAACTTATACGAGTGGCTTGTTAAACATATATCAAAACTTTATCTAGTCCAAATGAGGTTCTCGCAACCCTTATCACGAAGATAGTGCATTGCTCATTCTCTCTGAGCTAACTCAACTCTATGAGTATCTCATAAGAACATACTTTATCTTTTCTCTCTTAACTTAGGGTGCTCAGATGTATACCTCATTGGCACTAGTGATAGCTTTACAAGCTCTAGACACATAAGCACAAACCAAAACATGCTATGACATACTATTCATAGGTCTTCTACCCATGACACATCTTACCCAAAACTTTCTTATATACACCACTAGATTCCTATGTGGGAAACCACCAACCCGAGCATGAGGCTTCTCAAAAACTAACATAGCTACCTCCTCCAGGGTCTTGGGCTCTCTCCCTCACCCAGATGGCAGGCACTCATATGCACATATATAAACAACCTCTCTCTATCTCTAGGGTTTGGTCATCCCAAGGACATCTAGGGTTCAACATAACTATAGGAATCATGCATAAAGAAACTGAACTCAATCACTCAGGAGTATTCTAGTTTAGGACATATCATATCACATATTTCTCATATCATGGAGTCTAGGTTATCTGACCTTCTCCCTGTGGGTCTCGCTCTCTCTTGAGCTAACCCTCAAACTGGTCCTAACACTAGAGGTCCTCCTTTGTAAAAGAGCTTGAGGCTCATGCTGACTCACAACTTGTCTTAACTTAACATATCTTATCTCATAAAAGAATGCATACTTGCATCATCAAAACTTATCTCAAATCCTCAAAATTGAACTTAAGTCCTCGAAGACAAACATAGATCATTATAAACCATCTTATATCATCTATGTGAAACTTACATCATATCAAAAAAACTTATTTCATCTATTCTATCTATCATATATATATCCAACAAGGCTCTAGACATCTAATCTAGAACTACTCTCTCTTCTAGACTGATGTCATTCACTTTCACTTAGGTTGCATGACCACCTCCTACTCGTACATGTGTGGGGACACATTTTTATAATATATATATATATATATATATATAATAAAATATTATATAGTTTTTCTTCGATAAAACAAGCGTCAGAGAAAACTATCGAGGTTCGATCCGTTTGGAATCAAAAACCAAATCCTGAAAACGAGTGTCCCACACATAGTAGAGAGTCCAATGTCATGAAAACTAAGGAAAAGGGGTGAGAACATGGTGTAGACTAGTGTAGCTACTCTAGACAACGAGCGCCATATGTCTAGGGTTTCTCTTCCTTTGATGCACATCATTTCCAAATAGTGCAACGTCCCATACCGCTGTACTACAAAGAAAGAATGACATCTAAGGACTTGCTACTCAACAAGCACCAGTCTAGACCTAGTTCTCGAACATCTAGGTGCTAACCTAGAGGCTAGGTCAGATCTAGTCTCTAAAAGATGACTAATCTAACCCTAAAGATTATTAAGGTTCAATTTTCTTTAGTTTTGAGTTGCATGATGAGAAAATGTCAGGCTTTTCTATTGTTCATGCTCTGATACCACCTGTGACGTCCCCAGATTTTCTAAAACTTAATCTGATGTGTGACATCCAAATTGAAACCCACACCTCAGCGAGAATCCCAATTTAAACATCCCACACGAGGCTAAGAAGAAGAAAATCAGAAGAAGTCAGAAGGAAACAATCAGTAGCACATGCACATGAACAATAAACAAACCACAACACGTGTTCACCATTCAACATATAATTACAACATGAATTGTTACAACATTTGATATTACATATTGAACAGAAAACTATAACATATACATGTACTACATCTAAACAACAGGATCTTAAGACAACAGGTCCACCTGTACATCAGCTCGCTACACAACTCTCACTATCCTGGATCTTCAAGAGCATAACCACAACCTAAACAAAAGATTACATGCGGTACACGTCAGCACAATATTTCATGAATATTGTACTGAGTACGCCTACGTGTCTTTTATTTACCTCTCATCATATCTTGGCAATAAGATAAAACTAATAAACTTGGCAGTAACTGAAGAATATAAGAAAAGCGTATACTTGCACACATATATTCATTAACAAAAGAGAACACATATTTTAAGCTTGTTTTTCCATTATATACTCATGCATCCACCTACCAATGGGATAGATGCTTTATGGCCTCATGATTCACTTACCAAAGAGATAGATCATTTCATATGTTGATCCGCTTACCAAAGAGATAGATCACCTTTAAGCACTACGCTTACTAAAGAGATATAGTGCTTTCATATAATGGAACAAATATATTATGTTTCAAGTGTTCATAGCCATAAGTATGGAAAATCAAGCAAGATATCATACAAGAACAATCATTTCATCCAATATCATATGCCAAGTATTTTACTATGCATATAGCACAAGCATATCGTATAATAAGCCAAGTAAGAGGTAATGGCGTACCTTAGATCAAGACAAACCTAATCATCAGATATCCCTGATATCAACTATAAGCTTGGTCAAACCTGATCAAAACAAGACCATATACTATCATCAGGTTCTCATCTCCTTACATCTCATCTTAACCCTAATTATGTCCATTAGGATTTCACTAGTCTTAAGATATTCTCATATTATTACTTGTCTTATCTTCTTGGGATTATCTCACTGATGACATATTCCAACTTATAGTTCATTATCTGAACATTAGGTTTCATATCCTTTTAGTGCACATATTAACCTTAGGTTATATACATCAAGCGTATTAGGGTTACAACCCATGTATTAAAGGTCAACTTCATATAACATGGATTTCTTGTATAAAACTGATCTCATATTTAATTCTGAGGTTCCAGATACTTATATGAGATTACTCTGTAAATTCTACCATTTATTGAGCATGGATGCATTTATTGCATATTAATTAGGGTTATTAGCCCTAATTGGCTATATGAAGCAAATTACATAATTACATGCATCACATCATGACTACTGACCTGATATGGACTAAAAACATGATTTATGATTTATAATCAACATCTCATAATTTTAGGTCACTATTTGATCTTTATTATACATCAAATAAGCATTAGACATATTACATGATATCACTGATATTAGTTCTTCTAAAGTCTGATATTATGCTTCCATTGTATTCTACTCATTTTTTTGAACGTTTTGGTACCTTGTTTGTATTTTTCCGATATTCGTACTAATTTCTATGGATTATTGAACATCTGAGCATTTGTGAGATAATTACCTTACTCGGCCAATCCGGCCTTGCCACGTGGTAGGGAGCTCCCCTTTGCTGGCCGGTCTCAAGTGGCGTGACTCATTTCCTGATCCGTCCATTTTAGCTGGCTCTGACCTGGTTCATTTGGTTCTTTTCCCTTCGTTGCGTGCTCTTCAGTAGAGACCCCCAACGAGACTCTGATCTCTCACGTGAACTACTGTTGTCATGGTGGAATTGCTCCGGTGAGAAATCGGCTGCCTACAAGTACTCCTCGTCATCTTCTTAAGCATCTATCAGCTTCGTCTAGCCCTCCTTTATGCCGCCGGTATGATTCCTCCTTAATTGCGGCTCCAGAGCTCCATGTCCACGACCTCACCGGCCATGGTGGCCGCCGCGGCACTAGGAAAGGGGAAGAAGGCTCTCCTTCCTCGAACCTCACAGATGAGGCACCAAAAGCTTCGTCGGAGCTTCAAGGACCTGAAGGGACCCTTGGATTTATATGCGGAGTCCTAGAATGACGTCCCCAACTCCGTCTTCTTCCTTGGTGTGGGTGAGCTCGGCGCCTGGTATGGCTATCATCGGGGTCCTCTTTCCATGAGGACTCCTTTCCTTGGACCTCCGTCCTTGATCTACTCAAGTCTAGGAGATCCGAGGTGGCTCCCTTCATGCTGCCAGCATGGTGCCTTGACGTCGGAGCCTCTACCTAGCTGTTGTGATGAACTAATTGCCTCTTACAGATGTAGCGGGTGAGCGAGAAAGAGGGGTATTAGATCTGGTTGTCCCCTCTGTACAAGCCGCCACACTGGGTTTCTAACTCTGCAGGCCGTACCCTCCTTTGATTCCCATCTTCTGCCCGGCTATCACCTTCTTACTGTGATGGAGAATAACTGGAAACTGAGAGCTCGTTCTCCTTGTGTGCGTGACGGTTTTCCTCAAGTGAGGGATTATTCATACTACCTTGACTCGCCGAGGTGCACTGGAGGCATGATCTCGCGATTGGCCCACGATCCTGGACGTGGTGGTGATCCTTCGTGAGTAGGACTTCGACCCCCCACGTTCTATGTTGTCATCAGAGGTAGGACGATAGTTGTCTGCCATCCGATCTGCATCATCTAAGGGCTGTGAAATCCTAATCCGCGGCCTCCTCAAACCAAAGGAATCAACTTCCCAAAGGGGTGCGCGACACATCCAAGCACAACGAGACCTAAGCTAAATAAACAAAGTTTGGCAAGCATAAACACCAATAATCACATTATTACATGGTATTCAAACCTAAATAAAACCATCTAGAAAACTCCAACTGTCACCAAACTTTAACCATATCATCCAAGCTACTTACCACCCAACTTTGGTCCCAAAAATCAACTGTTAGACCATTCAATTAAATTCCTCAAAAAGGCATAAACTTATGGATCCAGAATATTATATAAACCTCGATCAACACTCCAACATTACTAAAACACTTAGGATACTCAAAACAACTTGACATGTATGACTTCACTTGCGTCATTAGACATTTAGGATTCAAAAAGTCCACTCCATCACAGTTCCCATGATCCCTGAGGCTACATGAATTGGCAAGCCCAAGTCTGAGGCCCAGGGAGATCCAACACTCCACCTCCAAGCCATGACAATGGCTTGAGGGCACAAAAATGTGGACCTATAGAGTCATTGCCCAAAATAACCAAAGATGAGCCTGCATGCCTAAGGCGAAGATGAGGCAAAGATGAGGTAAAACCAATGCACCCGATTTGTGGGAAGACAGGCTCGCAATGTACTGGTTTTTGGCATAACTAAAAAATAGGATAGATGGGTTCGAGGCACAAAACCACAACATTCAACTAGAAATTCATCTACTAAGGTTCAGGAAGCAAATGCAGGAGCACAATGAGTTCATAGGAGGTACCTGAGTTGCTAGAGAGACACTATGGAGCCACAGTGGTGAGTGTCATTGAAGGGTTGGAACTCATCTATAGGGTACAATGACCACGGCCATCAGAGGTCAAATGAAGAGAACTAGAAGAAACATTGAGGTACGTGGGTGCTTATTGGGCATCCAATATCTCCAGAGGCATTGGGAAAGGCTCAGGTGCAGCTACGGTAGCCGAGGAACACAACCGAATATGTTATCGACCTTCAGGGAACATGGAGCTCATTGATATCTTTTAGGGGCCGATGATTGTCTTTTATCCCTTTAGTAGGTGTGAGATAGTGCAAGTCACTGTCTGCAACTTGGTGGTGGTGAGATGGGCAAGCTCTAGATATGGGCATATCCATAATAGAGAGAGAGAGAGTAGGTGAGTAATATCTCATTAGAAATGGAATAACATGGCAGACTCAGTGGAGAAAAAAATCTCACGATGAGTTGCATTGATGAGGGAGAACATATCATTGAAAGGAAACATATATGACTGGGTGCAACCTAGTGAGGAAAATGGATGTAGGTGACGAGTTGGGGACTATCATATCAGATCTTAATCAGATATGAATCGTTGGATAGCATGCAAAAAGGAGAAATATCAAATGAAGTTACACATGACAGGAGGATAATGCGAAACTATAGGTTAAATACATGACATTAACAAAATCAAGCTCAAATTAGGTCAAACAATATTCAAATTTACTTTAATTGATTTGAGGGTTCAAACATGGGTCAAATGAGTTCAAATTCTAACCATAGGAAAATCAAAAGGTCTATAATATTCCTATGAAATTAGATTTTGTTTTGTACACATTAGCATTGATAACTTCTATATTGATTATTATACTTAATTAAAAGGCATTAATAGTAATATAATTTGAAAAGGTTTGTATTCTAATCCTTGAGTCACCATTTCAAGGTTTACTCATTCAATAATCACATTGTCACCCCTTTAACTTCTTCCAATGTTATACGGTCATTTTGAAGGAGAGAGAAAATGAAAGAGGATTAGTATGAGTTAATTGATATACATAGTGCACATTTGAAAGTGAAATATGAAATTGAGTCTTATTTTAAGCTTCGTTTATCCCATTTTCATATAAGGACAACCATTATTGGTCATTTTTCATTTAACCCCTCAACTATAATCATTTAGGAGGAACTCCATTCTTAGTTTAAAACTTGTTTTGAAAATTGTGATGTGAAAATTCTACACACCTTAAAACAAATTTTGTCATTGAAATTTTCTAGGGTACTACCCACCTTAGGGTTTTTGTTACATTTTCATACAATGAAAGTTGGCATACTAAGATTTGCATGAAAAGGAATGTAGTTCATGAAAGGTTCATGTATCTTCAAAATTCTACATGAAAAACAGTTATGTAACATATGGCATTAAATTTTGTAAATTATCTATGTGAGCATTGATTTATCTTTTACCTTACCCTCATCTTCTTTACTTATACTTAGATGTCACGAAACAAAACCTATCTTTACACTTAAGACACCTACCTTCAACTTGCCATAACTTCCTAACATTATCCATATGTGACTATATACCCTTAGGTCTTTAGGTATCTACCACATTCCTAGATATGTGGTGATCAGATACATTCCCAGAGATGTGCAATCTTAAGATGCGACCTCTCACTAACCTAATAATGCACATGTCCCATACCACATGAACTAGTGAGAAAGTAGAAGTGCATAAAAGTTATAAAGTTCTCATAACATTCATCTTCAAGTCTCAATTGGCTAGCCATAACCAATGAGAATGGATAGGCCATCTCATTTTCTAGGGTAGGTTGACACTTAAGATCTAAACTAGGTAGGAACTTATCTCTGACCTCTATCTCTTCTAAGGTGAAAACTCTACTAATTCTAGGTCATGGTATATTATTTTCTTTGATAATCTATCTGTAAACCCTAATATCATATATTGATCCTAGGGTTAGAACATATATATCAGATTGCTTTGTGGTCACCATCCATTTATTGGCTCTGATACCATTAACGTAACACCCAATCATTATGATATATAATATAACTGAGCGGAAGCTTTCATCCTGAAGAGGGATATCACATTTTTGAAAACATAACAAATAAACACATAAGTCATCATTGAGATTCATAAATTTTTCTTTGAATGGGAAACTACAATTGAGTTCTATGATATGTTTAAACATTTTTTAACATGGAAAACTATTTATAAAGGTAAACATGAGTGGATCGCCTAGTATGGATGGAACCCCACCAGTTAGCTCTTGAAGGACTTCTATTTCTTGCTTGGTCCTGTTGAGTCCTTACTTCTTCCAACTCATGGGGACATTTCTTCCTCAACCATGTAAAGGGGGAAAACAACACAATAGTAAACGGTACTGACACTTTATAATATGAGCAAAGTAAATATACTTGAATTGTAAGAAAACTTGACATGAATTGACTATAAGCATTTTTGAATAATTATTAACATGAAGAATTGAATAGTAATTGTATGCATCCCTTTATGATGCCTCCTTGGGGGCACATGATTGTTAGGAAATCCCTTGATTTCTAGGAAAGCTCTTGACGACTCCTTGTGGTCCATGATTCAGGAGCATATAAAGAATATTTCAATTCCAATTAACTTGATCATTAGCATGACATTAACATTAACATAATCATGATTCTTTAAATTAACATGATGGGATTTATCCCTATTAACATGATCTCTTAACATGATGGGATTTCTCCCTCTTGAACATCAACATGGATTTAATGAGTCATTAATCATAAACCTTAATCATAATGAACATTATACCTTATAGGTCATATCTAGCAATCATCTAGCAATAATATAGGGTGATAATGATTATAGATTTAAACATAAAATCATAATGTATACTTATATTTAACATGTAATCAACCATAATTACTTTTTCTCAACAACATAATCTATTTACCTTGGAGAAAATGACGATCCTAAGATAGCCTCTATGATCTTTGAGTCAAATCTAGGTCAAATCTCCCCTTGACTTGATTAGTCTCTAAGTACTTGTTCATAAACATCATAAATAAATACCTTGTATTGATATTAGGTTGAACTAGGTTGAATTAGGGTTTGAATGCATTAGGGTTAGATCAACATCACTAAATTAGTACAACTTGGTTGACTTAGATCATCTTTGTTAGATTGATGCATAATTAGGGTTCCATGGGTCACATTAGAGTTTCTAATACAATTGTGGAATGGAAATGCAAATAATGTATTGAAAACCTTAATATCAGATTCCTCTAGAAAAACCCTTTCCAATGACAATTTATATGCATTTTTTGGAGCATTCTATAATTTAATATGAATATTATAAAACTGACCAATCACAATCTAGGAAACCATATAGTGACACTGATTTAAATCAGTGATTAATCCCAATGTAAATAAAATGTGGAAGTACTAAAGTACATTAGGCACATGTTACATACAACCAAACAGGCAGGGGAAATCTTGTCATTTTGATTTAACTATCAAAACTCGTGAAAAAAGGAAAATAGGAACTGAAATACCCCTACTATCCTTGCAATATATATAATCCCATCAAACGACTACGGGCACCATGGTCATTGATTGACCAGGTTTGTTCGTTGGTTTCTTTCCCCTTCCATAACTCTTGTGAGTTCCATGGTTGCAGCTCAAAGCTCCATCTAGAGCTGGGACCTGTGGGTCCTAGGGGAAGGGAGGAGAGGCTTCCCATGATCCCTGAGGCTGCATGAATCAGCGAGCCCAAGCTTGGGGCTTGGGGAGAACCAACACTCCACCTCCAAGACATGGCCATGGCCGGAGGGTACAAAAATGCAAAACCACAGAGTCATTGCCCAAGACAACCATAATTGAGCCTGCATACCCAGGGCGAAGATGAGGCAAAGACTAGGTGAAACCAAGGAACTGGATTCATGAGTTGACATGCCTGCAATGTATTGATTGTGGGAAAACTAAGAAAATAGGGGAGATGTGTCTGAGGCACAAAACCCCAACATTCAAACAAAAATTCATCTACTAAGGTTTGGGAAGCAAATGAGTGAGCATGTTGAGTTCATAGGATGTACCTGAGTCGTTGGAGAGACATTATAGAGACAAGGCAGTGAGTGTCATTTAAGTGTTGGAACTCATCTGTAGGGTATGACGACTGGAGCAATCAGTTGTCAAATGAAGAGAATAAGAAGAAATGCCAAGGTACATAGGTGCTTATTGGGCATCCAATTTCTCTAGAGGGATTGGGGAAGGCTCAGGTACACCTATCACAGCTGAGGAACAAGACCAAATAAGTCATGTATCTTTCACGACACATGGGGTTCAATTGATATAAAATGAGAGACTTCTTAGGGTCGATGACTCTTTTCAATCCCTTTTGTAGGTGTGAGATAGCTCGAGTCACCGTTTACGACTCCGGGGGTGGTGAAATTGGCAAGCCATAGATTTGGGCATTTCCATCATAGAGCAAGAGAGAAGGTGAGTAATAGCTCATTAGAAATAGAAGAACATGGCAGACATGACAGAGGAAAGTTTCACGATGAGGTGCATTGTTGAGGGAGAAAAAAAACATATCCAACCGGGTTCAATCCAGGAAGGAAAACGGAGGTAGGTGACGGGTTGGGCACCATCAGATCAGATCTTGATCATATATGAACCATTGGATGGCACGCAAGGAGAAACATCAAATGAAGTAACATGTGACAAGCAGATAATACAAAACTATAGGTTAAATACATGACATTAATGAAATCAGGTTCAAACTTAGGTCAAGCTATATTTAAATGTACTTTATTTGTTTTGAGGGTTCAAAAATGGGTCAAATGAGTTCAAAGTTGATTCATAGGTAAATTAGAAGGTCTATAATATTCCTAGGAAATTATATTTCGTTTTTGTACACATGATAGTCCATAACTTCTATATTGAATATTAACCTTAATTAAAAGGCATTAAAAGTAATATAATTTGAAAAGGATCCTAATATTCCAATCCTTGAGTCACCATTTCGAGTTTTACTCATTAAATAACCACATAGTCACCCTGTTAACCTCTTCCTATGTTTTATTGTTATAACCTCAATTTTGCATATGTTTTCAAAATTGAAATGTAATCTTTTTATGAATATGGACTTAATTGAAAAAGTTGTATGCTTTGCTTCAAAGATGGGATTTCTTTGCAAATCTCCCTTTTGATAGGAATTTCGTGGTTCCTATTATTTGAATAATCCAATAATGGATATAAAAGAGAAGAAAAGAAGAAAAGTCCAAATATTAGAAAAAGATACAAGATAATGAATATTATGCAAAGTATTTATGAGAATTATATAAAAATCTCTAGAAAGTGGCATTAATTGCCACAATTGAGTAAAATTTGTTTACATATGATTTCTAATAAAATAAATATGAAAAGAGGAAAAAGGAAATGAAAGATAAAGAGAAATCCTTGAAAAGAAATATCTTAATAAAGAAATAAGTAAGATAATGAAAAATGTAGAATGTAAATGCATCTAGAAGGATAGTAAGTATCCTTAAAAAAGAATTTCGAAATCTTAGGATTTCTTAGGGTCCAAGGAGTCCCAATGGATATGAAGAAAGAGAAAATGCAACTAATACAAAATAAGAGGATAATGTGATACATAATTTATGTATTCTCAAAAAGAGGTATTTTCTAATATAAGAAAGTATAATTTCGTGCCAATGGATTAAAAGTTAAGCATAGAGATGATGAAAGAGATAATTTTCGAATTCCTAAATATCCAAGGAATATGGTTTACTAAGAAGATAATGGAGAGATAGAATATTGCTTCTTAATGAAGGAATATGGTTTCCTTTTTGGAAAGGGGCATGGATCTTGTGGATGGGCATCCTAGGGCTTTGCTACTCTCCCCTATATAAGGTGTAGAACCCTTGGATGAATCCAAGAGGATCCCATGCATCCTTCTCCCTACTTCTTCTTGTTTTCTGTAAAAATCCGACTCATAAAGAAATAGAGTTATCCTTGGAGCAATGGGGAGTTGTGGAGTCATCATGATGAAGGTTTGATGTTCCCTTGATGACCTTGGGATGAATAGCTATAATCTCTGTGCCTCTCGACCTTGCACAACCTTCTGTGGCGTACCTCACGACTAGCCAAACATCGCCGACCATCATGCCTGAAACCAGCCACCTCAGCCACAGATGGGGCTTCCACAGGTGCGACAGAAGGCGGAGGAGGCAAAGGGACCATCACGAGTGCCTTAGGGTCCAAGGAAGGATGGATGAGACCCCCCTAAGCTGCTGCAGTCAGAAGCACTAGGGTTGCGCAAGGAGGAAGGAGATCGGGTGGATTTAGACAGTTTTGCCACTACACTCTGTGAAGAAATGACAACTTAAGCGAGGGCAATATGCTCATTTGGTTATGTTTTGAGTCAGCCGCAGCTACGTTGCATGAGTAGGATGACGTGGCAGCCTGCTGTTGTGTGAATTATATATCATCTTTTCACATGTTATCACACACAAATTTGGTTCTTTCTGATATAATTCAGTCTCTTTCATTTTAGTTTTGCCATCTTTTTGTCATTCTACTTATCCCATAACTTGTACTGCAGAATTGCCACAAAAAGAACTAAATTCGGATGTCATTTCTACTGAAACAGAAGAATGCACGGCGTGCACCATTCCAGAAAAAAAGTCTGGTTCGCTGAAGCAGTAAAGTGCATGGCGTGCAAATCAAAATGAACGACGTGCCACTTTCCAGAGAAAATTCATTCTGTTCAGCCAAGAGAATGCACGACGTGCACGGAGAAAATGCACGGCGTGCGAGATTCCAGAAATGTACAGAAGACGAACGCACAACGTGCACCTGGAACACAAATTGCTGAAGAAAAGTTCTAGAAAGTCACACGGCGTGCAATTCCTCAGTGCACGCCGTGCACGGATCAACCCGATGGCAACTGCACTGCAGGTGCACGGCGTGCGCCCAAAATGCACGACATGCACCTGTCAGTTTCAGAAATTTGAAAATTCAGAATACGATTTTAAAACAAAGAGGGAAGCCAATGGACAGTTACGTTCGGTCATTTGAAGAGTTTCTCTTGTCCTAGAGCCAGAGGAGAGCAGAGGAATAAGGTGGTTTCTTGCATAAAGAGACCATTTCTTCTTCTTCACTTCTCCATTGTCTTCTTCAAGGTGCAACCAAGCTTCCCCAACTCCGAGCAGCTTCTTGGGAGAGGAGCTAGTTCGACTTGGAGCATCTAAAGGAGGGGAATTTCGTCCTAAAGCCGGAATTCTTTCTTCTTGCGATTACATCTTCAGTTCTCTTTGATTTTTCCTTCCTAAACCATGTCTAGAACTAAAAATTCTGTAGAAAATCTGTTGTACATTGTTATGGACGAGTAGACTCCTTTTTCTTAGGCATGGGAGAGTAACTCCCATGTCATAGAATGTATGGAACAAGTAATTTCGTACTAAATGCATTTGCTTCTTGTTTCATTACCATGAAAGTGCCGGTTTACTCTTTTTCTTGCATGTATTGTTGGCTACCTTATAAGCATATTTTCTGCCTTCTTGCTTAGTTTGAGAAGACAAGTAGGAATGTATGGGGGCGCTCTTCTTGGCAACTCTTCTTCTTCTACAAGAGCAGAGAGGAATGAGTTGAGGAACTATTTGTGATCATAAATGAAATTCATGCACGAGAGTGTTGTTTTGAGTTATGATCGTTACATTTACACCGGGAGGTGAAATGTAACACAACTTTTCCTTGAAACATGATCTTATGTATGTTTAAATTATTTTGTTCTCTTGATTGCTATGGTATGTGAGTGAAATCCTAATGTCCAAGATTCCTTAACTTTCTGAAATTGAACTTTCCTTGTGATCCTTGCTTGTTTTTTTAGAATCTGAAATTCCTATAGTTAAAATCTAATTTTTATGCTTTTAGAACAAATCTTCTCTACTCTTTAAAATCGGTCTGGATTGTTGAACTTTAGTACTATTGCGTTCAATTAAGTTAGCTAAGCTCCTTGTGTTCGACATTGACTATACTACCTCCGTATACTTGCAGAGTTTGGTTAAGTTGAGTAAACTATCCTTTACTTGGATTGAAACTCGTTTGTGTAAACAACCAACATGTTTTTGGCACTGCTGCTGGGGAGCTACAGTAATTTGATTGGAGTAATAAGTACTACTTAGTATTCAAAACTAGACCATCATTCATCATTTTCAAATCTCCATATACCTCTTAGTGTGTTCTTAATTTCTCTTGTTATTTTTCAGGTTGTATGCATCGTTCACAACGAGGTCTCCAAACATCTGCTTTGTTAGACCTTGAAATAGAGCGAACTCTTTCAAGTTTGAGGTGAACAAGAAGAGTGGAACAACCACTATTTGGAGGTACTTCACCGTCACCACCGCCATCATCACCACCACTGTCTAATTCATCTTCTGCAGTAGCTACACTGAGCATTTCAGCCATGGAGGACGATCGTCCTTTATAAGACTTTGCGATGTCAGTGGCCACAAATATTTGTGGAGCCATTGACTTACCTGCTGTAGAAGCAAATAACTTTTCAATTGTCCCTTCTATGATGCAAATGATTCAGCAAAATCATTTTGGGGGAACGGCCAATGAAGACCCAAGTCTTCATGTTGCAGAATTCCTAGAATATTTGAATACTTTCAAGATTAATGGAGTGACTGTTGATGGGATTAGACTTATGTTATTTCCTTTCACCTTAAGGGATAGAGCCAAGGCTTGGCTTTTGTCTCTTCCCAAAAAGTCCATTAAAAATTGGGATCAACTCCTTAATGTTTTCCTTGCAAAGTACTTTCCGCCAAGCAAGACAGCTCATTTGAGGAACCAACTCACAAATTTCTCCCAAAGTGAAGGAGAAACCTTATATGATACATGGGAACGGTTCAAGGATCTTCAACGCATTTGCCCACACCATGGTTTGACAAACTGGCCCCTGTTGCAAGCTTTTTATAATGGACTATTTTATAATACCCGGTTGACTCTAGATGCCGCAGCTGGTGGTGCATTAATGACCAAGTCTTATAGAGTGGCTTTTGATATCATTGAAGATCTATCACTCAATCACTACCAATGGGGAGGAGATAGAGGAGCAAAATCAACCTCTATAGCAAGCTCTTCAATCGGAAAACAAGGAGGAAAACACAACATAGATGCCGTTGATCTTATTGCTGCAAAGCTAGATGTGTTTACATAGAAATTTGAGAAGATGACCACTCTACCAATTCTATCTGTTGAAGCAACGTGTGAAGCTTGTGGTAATGTAGGACATACTTCTTCTTCTTGTTTTGCCCCTAATGCTATGGAAGGAAATTTTGAACAGGTTAATGCAGTTGGGATGCAAGGAAAAAAACAATACAATTATTCCAACCAATATAATCTAGGATGGAGAGATCATCCTAATTTCTCTTACCAGAATGCAAGCAACACTCAAAATTTCCAACAAGGACAGCAACAACAGCAACATGTAAACCGTCAAGGAAATCCGCCGGGTTTCAACAAAAGGGGTTATCAACAACCACAACAACCCCAAGGTTCTTCTCTGGAATCTATGATGGAGAAATTCATATCAACACAGATGCAACAAAATGAGGAACTCTGAGGAAATGACAAGCTTTTAAAAGATGCTATTGCGCAACTTTCTACAAAAGTGGATGTAATTTCCACTCACACCAAGATGTTGGAAAACCAAATAGCACAACAAGCTTTAAATCAACAAAGGACTCCACAATCCGGTTCTCTTCCAAGCCAACTGAAAGTAAACCCAAGGTAGCAAGCTCATGCAATATCTTAAGAAGTGGAGCCGAGATTGAAAGACCTTCTCCATCTGAGGAGAAGAACATGAAGCAAACTGTTGAAGAAGAGGAAAACACTCCAAATTGCAGCAAGGAGAAAGGTAAGGCTGAAATACCACCTTCTTTCAAAGCTACATCACCCTTTCCTCAAAGATTAGCCAATAAGAAGGAAGAATAGAAATTCAGGAAATTTATGGACATAATCAACAAATTGAATGTAAACCTTCCTTTTGCTGAAGTTATTCCTGAGATGCCTTCTTATGCAAAATTCTTAAAGGACATTCTGACTAAAAGAAGAAAAGTTGATCAAGTAGAAACTGTAATGCTTTCTGAACGAGTTAGTTCTATTATTCAAAACCATCTTCCTCAAAAGCTTGATGATTTGGGAGCATTCACATTGCCTTGCAAGATTAATGACACCACTTTTGACAAAGGTTTAGTAGATCTCGGTGTGAGTATTAGCCTCATTCCATTTACCTTATGGCAAGAATTAGATCTTGGGGATTTGAAGCCCACAAGGATGGCTATTGAATTAGCTGATCACTCTATTAAATATCCAAAAGGTATGGTGGAAGATGTACTTGTACAAATCGGGAAATTCTATATACCTTGTGATTTTATTGTTCTTGACATGGCAGAAGTTCCTTCCAATCCTATTCTTTTTGGGAGGCCTTTCTTGAGGACTGCCGGATGTCTTGTTGATGTTTGGGAAGTAAATCTTACTCTACGTGTTGGTGAAGAAGCTATGGAATTCTCTATTTATGAAGCAATGAAGGCACCCACATGTGTTGAAGAAATATGCTTGCTTGATATTATTCATCCTATGGAGAATGATAATGAAGATGATTATGATTTTATGGTTAATCTCTATGATGGTGATACAACTGAATTCAATAATTCTTAAATTTCTGGAGAACTTTCTATTTCTAAAGCAACAACTATTAATGAAGATGCTCCACTTGTTGAAGATAAAATTAATGAAAGTACGACAGGAAAAAAGGTAGAACTAAAAGCCCTTCCACCTGGGCTAAGGTATGTATTTCTTGACCAAAATTCTACATCTCCTGTCATAATAAATAATGAATTAACTAATGATCAAGAAAATAAATTGCTTGCCGAATTACATTTGTACAAATATGTCATTGGTTATTCCATAGAAGATTTAAAAGGCATTCATCCTTCAATTTGTATGCACAAAATAAATATGGAAGATGATGCTAAACCAACTGTTGAACCACCTAGACGTTTAAATCAAAATATGCTTGAGGTGGTAAAGAAAGAAATCTTCAAGTTAATTGACACTGGAATCATCTATCCAATAAGTGACAGCCCCTGGGTTAGTGCCATTCACGTGGTACCTAAAAAGGGGGGTGCAACTGTCATTAAAGGAGACAATGATGAGTTAATACAAACACACATGGTTACCGGCTGGCGTATGTGTATTGACTACAGGAATTTGAATAAGGCAACCCGTAAAGATCATTTCCCGTTGCCTTTCATTGATTTGATGCTTGAACGTCTTGCCAAACATTCATATTTCTGTTACTTGGACGGGTATTCCGGATTTTTTCAGATTCCCATCTACCCTCCCGACCAAGAAAAGACCACTTTTACTTGTACTTATGGAACATATGCTTATCACCGTATGCCGTTTAGTCTTTGTAATGCTCCCGCTACTTTTTAGCGGTGCATGATGGCCATATTCTCTGATTTTATTGAAAATATAATGGAGATTTTTATGGACGATTTTAGCATGTACGACAATTCTTTTGATCAATGTTTATTGAATCCGTCTCTTGTCTTAGCCCGTTGTAAAAAGGTTAACCTAGTGATAAACTGGGAGAAGTGCCATTTTATGGTACAATCCGCTGTAGTGCTAGGACATGTTGTATCTAATAAGGGTATTGAAGTGGATAGGGCAAAGGTCGAAACAATTGAGAAAATGTCTACTGCATCTTCAGTAAAAGACATTCCCAGCTTTTTAGGACAACAGGTTTTTACAGAAGATTCATTAAAGATTTCTCAAAAATTGCAAAGCCGTTGTGTTCCCTTCTTGCAAAGGATACCAAATTTGTGTTTGATAATGATTGCAAAGCAGCCTTTTCCAAGCTCAAAGAGGCTCTCATTTCAGCCCCAATAATCCAACCTCCAGATTGGGATTCCCCCTTTGAACTCATGTGCGATGCAAGCAATTACGCAGTGGGAGCTGTTTTGGGACAACGGAGAGACAAGAAACTCCATGCCATCTATTATGCCAGCAAAACATTCGATGAAGCACAAATCAACTATACAACCACGGAAAAAGAAATGCTTGCAATTGTATATGCATTCGACAAGTTCAGACAGTACTTAGTAGGATCAAAGGTGATTGTATACACTGATCATGCTGCCATTAAGTATTTTCTGAATAAAAAAGATGCCAAACCACGCCTTATTCACAGGATACTACTTCTGCAAGAGTTTGATCTTGAAATCAAAGACAAGAAAGGTACCGAGAATAGTGTTGTTGATCACCTCTCTAGATTGACCACAGAGGCTGGAGATCTATTGCCAATTGAGGATCATTTGCCTATTGAAAAACTCTACACATTGTCATCCATTCAAGCACCATGGTTTGCAGATATTGCTTATTTTCTTGCTACTGGACAGCTACCTCCGGGTTTGACATATCAACAAAAGAAGAAATCCTTTCATGATGTAAAATTCTATTACTGGGATGACCCGTTGCTATTCAAGCATGGAAGTGATGGGCTAATCCGGAGATGTGTTGTTGAAGAGGAAGTCCCAAGCATCATTGTTGATTGCCATGCCTCTTCTTATGGAGGCCATTTTGGAGGAGAAAAGACCGCTGCAAAAATACTTCAAGTTGGTTTCTATTGGCCCAAATTATTTAAAGATGTCAATCTATTCGTCAAATCTTGTGATAGGTGCCAAAGAACAGGAGGCATATCCCGCCGAGACGACATGCCACTCAACTCTATCTTAGAGGTTGAGGTGTTCCATGTATGGGGAGTGGACTACATGGGACCATTCCCATCTTCCTGTGGGTATCAATATATTCGTGTTGCTTGTGAATACGTTTCTAAATGGGTTGAAGCCATTCCAACCCAAACACCGGACGCCAAATATGTAATTAAGCTTTTTCAAAAGATTATATTCCCTCGGTTTGGAGTTCCATGTGTGGTTATTTCTGATGGAACTACACACTTTGCTGAGAAACAATTCAATAATATCCTCTCTAAGTATGGTGTGACTCATAAAATCTCTACGCCCTTTCATCCCCAAACATATGGGCAAGTAGAGATTTCAAATAGCCAACTGAAGAACATCCTTGAAAAGACTATCTCTAGTTTAAGGAAAGATTGGGCATTAAAGATAGATGACGCACTTTGGGCATATCACACATCCTACAAAACCATCACTGGGACTACTCCATTCAAGCTGATCTATGGCAAATCGTATCACCTTCCGCTCGAATTGGAGCACCGCGCTTTATGGGCAATTAAGTTCTTGAACTTCGACATGAGGAGAACAGGAGAAAAATGTCTTTTGCTGCTGCAGGAGCTTGAAGAACTTCATCTTGATGCATATGAGAATCCAAAGTTTTACAAAGAAAGAACAAAAACTTGGCATGATAAAAGAATCTACAGGAAAGAATTCCAAGAAGGAGATAGAGTATTGTTATTCAACTCCAGATTGAAGCTTTTTCCAGGAAAGTTGAAATCCAAGTGGTTCGGTCCATTCCTAGTCTCAATATTTTTCCATATGGAGCTCTAGAACTCCAAGGCAAAGATGGAACCTTCAAAGTCAATGGACAACATTGCAAACGCTACTCTAGTGGAGAAGAAGTGGAGAAAGGAGCTTCTTGCTCCCTCCAAGATGCCTGAAGTCTTAGAAGAAGTCTTACTCCGGACTCTAAATGGAGGACCTCGTGGGAGTTGACCCCACATTAGGATAGATTTCTTTTAAGTTTTTCAAATAAAAAACACTCTTTAATTTCATTAATAAGCCTATCATGGATGAATGTAATAATCTAGACTTGATTTCTACTCAATCTGTCATAGTTTACTGTTGACTGACTGCAATTTTTTACAGAAATTGCAAAGTGCACGACGTGTCTTTTGAAGACACAGCGTGTACTTCAATACAAAACACACCAGAAAAAGTTCTAGAAACTGAGACAGTGTGTGTTTTCATGGTGCACGCCATGCACCTGGTATGCGGGATCTGCAGAAAAGTTTTTGGAAATGCACACGGCGTGCATAGAGAAAACGCACACCATGCAGCTGGAGATATGAAGTTCTAGAAATTTTCTGAAAACTAACACACCGTGCATTATCAGAACGCACGACGTGCATCTGGGAAATAAAAAGTTCGACAACTCACTGGAAACGTCCACGTCGTGCATTTAATAGAAGCACAACGTGTGCCTGGTCTTCGAGAATTCTGTAAATCTTCTGGAAACAGACACGGCGTGCACATACAAAACGCACACTGTGCATCTGGACGCAAGGGAGAAGTGTAAAACAAAACTTACAAAAGTGCACGCCGTGCATTCAAAATGCACGCCATCCACTTTTAAGTAAAGTTTAGACAAAAAGGGCTGGAGTGCACGACTTAATTACTCCAACCCTAGAGCCGTGCACTCCGACCCCTAGCATTCGTGTGCCGTTTCCACCTCCAGCTAGCAGTCGTGCACCAGCACCACCCAGGCGTGCATGGATCCATCTCCTTCCTCCAGCAGCGCCGCCAGCGCCACCAAGCCCACTGTCTTCTTTCTCCAAAGCTGCAATGTCGTCAACAACCGCCGTGTTTCTCCCAGCCAGCAGCTCAGCACCAACATCCAGCCACCGTGCGAGCTGCCATCCTTCCGCCATCATCGCCCAAGCTTCAGTCAGTCGTGCACCAGCACCGTGCGAGCCCTTATACCCTCCGTTCTTCTAAAGAAACATCCATCTAGTAGCCATGTTGTCACAACCACCTTTCAACCATGCAACAACCATCGTTTCAACCCCGACAAAGTAGCTAGCAACCGCAGCCCTTTCTCTGCCCGTCGAGCTTCCACCGCTCCTCTCCAAGCAGCAACAGCTCCAGCCTCGCCCTCGTGAAGCCAGCCGCAAGCCGTCGGTGCCACCCTAGAAGCAAATACAACTCCAGCTAGCAACTTACAGCCTCCGACCCCTTCCAGCAACCACTTGCCCAAAATCAGAGCTATCTCTGCAGATTTCCTGCTTGCCCCAAATCCGCAGGTGCACGCCGTGCACTCACCTTGCACGCCGTGCGTTTGTCTGTCTGAAGAAGATGAACAACACATATGCACGTCATGCATCATCAAGACACACCTTGCACCCTTACAAACTGAATGGCACTGATCAAGAAGAAGTCCGGCCGACGCCATGGAACATACTACTCAACTACTGCACCTCCCTCTACTGACGCAGGATCTTCCGCACTAGCACCTGCGACATTTATACCCTCAACTCAGTTCAGGGTCAAGCCCGAAGAAGATGCCGACTACCAATTTCTCATCACACGATGTGTCTTGCCCTCCCAGTACATGTGCGATGAAGCCCTTACCAAGCTGGGTTTCAAAAATGAGGTAGTCAGTCACATAACATTTTTGGGTTTACACTATCTCTGCACCCGGGTTGCTAAGACCTATCCTTGCCTTGTCTATGAGTTTCTCACTACTTTTAAGGCTGAGAGTGGCCCACACTGCCGCAACATCCCTTATCAGAATATCCGTTTTCGCCTTTTGGACAAATCATTTTCTATGAATCTTGAGCGGTTTTGCACTTTGCTTAAATGCAACTTCGGAGGTTACACTGATTATCCTCCCGCTTTCAATAGCGATCTATTCTGGTCTGAGATCACTTCTGATAAAGTGCATAGAGCAAGGAATGCTTGGGCTTCTAGCATACACAATCCAGTTTTCCGAGTTATTCATCATTTTCTTAGCACAGGACCTTTTGCAAAGAATGAAACCCTAGGTGTAGTGGGAAAGGCTAATCTTTTCTTCTTATGGTTCTTGGTGCAAAATGAGCAAATAAGTTCTGGATACTACATTGTCAACAAGCTTCTTGACATTAAAAAGCAAAAGAAAAGGGAGGCATGTGACATCATGTGTGGCGGGCTAATTAGCATCCTTACTATGCGCCTGGGATTAGATTTGAGTTCCCTAGAACCTGCACCGGGGAAGAACCTTGTCGATATCAATTATCTAATATCTTGTGGTCTGATCTCCAGACATGGCAACAACACATCAAAATTCAAGGTTTTTATCACAAAGAAGCAGTTCATCACAATTCCCGATGCAGGTCAGAATGACATCAAGAATAAGGCTACTTGGAAAGTAGAGCTACAACCAGAGATTTATGAGGAGACACCCACCCGGGGTGCCAGCAGCTCTACACCAGGGCCTATACCAGGAGCCTCTACCCGTCTACCATCATCCACTGGTACTCAGACTGAGTACAGCTAGACAATGTCGGATGTTCAACACCTTTACGAATACGTGCAGTGGAGATTTGATCATATGGACACCAGTCTAGACCAGATGGGCGCGTAGTACGACACCAGGTTTGACCATTTGAGTGTATAGTACTCAACTATGTACGATATGGTCAACCGGATGGATGTGTGGCACATGTCACAAGGCCACTACTCTGCAACACAGTCTTTCCAGTCCCCCCACCCCGCCAGGAGACCACAGCTCTAGATTCTCCACAACACGAGTTCCCCTAGGACCAGCAGCCCCAGGACCACCAACAGCAGCCAGAATCGTCCGCCACGCCGATGGACATCCCTGACATCATTAGTCAGTTCTTCCCTGAGCAGGGAGGCGGCGGATTATTTTTCTAATCTATTCATGACAGGTATCCGGTTGTGAACTCATAAGTTCGATTAAAGCAGTGAGGACATTGCTGATTTCAAGCTTAGGGGGGAGCAACCAGATGGTATAGGTATCCTAGTTCTTTTAGCTTTTATTTTTCATGTTATTTGCTTCTTGTCATTTGTTTTCACTTTTTAGTTGGTGTTTTCAATTCTTCTCTTTAGATGGAAAGTCTAGTATGATATGAGATTTATCTTTTATATGTGGATAGAACTTCTATGCTCAACTGTTTGTCCTCTTTTGATGAGAAATATCATTTGAAGAAGTTGTAAACGGCATGCATTAATCGACTGAAACCTTTTGACCATCAACATGTGCTTAACTCTGGTTTATGTTTCTAGCTCGAACATTCATCTTTCACATCCTTGATTTCTTAAAACATGTAATGGCTTCAATTTTTGTGAGTAAATCAACTTTACAACATCATTTAGAATACATGATGACCTTGCCAAGCTCTTAGTGCATTTGCAAACACTCTTTCAATGAAAATTTTTCAAAACAAATGAATGAAATCTAGCTAATGTTGAAATTAAGTTGACTCTCCCATGTTTTGGAAAAAATTAAATAACTCTTATACGCCATTAAAGATGGCTAATCAGCCCACATATCATGCTAGCCTAGTGTAAGTCTGATCTGGCCACGATGGTTAGGTGGTATGTCTTAAAAGAGGGTAAAATACCCCAACCGACATTCCACGTGTGCATAAGCCTACATCAGTAGCCGAGTGTCGGAACCCATAATCCCTTGTCATATCTTTTTTGGGAAAAGAAGGAGAGTACAACAAAAATTGTCAATTTTTTTTAACTAAGATTTCATCTTTTGTATCCTTAATAGTTGAGAGTTTGAGTTTCACATCCACTAATTGTTTGGCTTGGTCATCCATATTCTACCTAGTGTTGTTTAATTGATTGATTCATTAAATTGAAACCACCCCTGCTGAACTAAAAATCTCTTTCTTGGGTGTTTGAGTTGAATTGATGGCTATGAGCATAAACATGTTGATCATGGTTGGTTTGGTTTTATACACATCTTTCATTTCATTTGATCTATTCATGATCTTGACAATTCTTCATTTATATTTCTATGCTCTTATTGCTTGAGGACAAGCAATGGTTTAAACTTAGAGGGATTTGTTGTGTGAATTATATATCATCTTTTCACATGTTATCACACACAAATTTGGTTCTTTCTGATATAATTTAGTCTCTTTCATATTAGTTTTGCCATCTTTTTGTCATTCTACTTATCCCATAACTTGTATTGCAGAATTGCCACAAAAAGAACTAAATTCGGATGTCATTTCTACTGAAACAGAAGAATGCACGACGTGCAACTCAGATGCACGACGTGCACCATTCCTGAAAAAAAGTCTGGTTCGCTGAAGCAGTAAAGTGCACGGTGTGCAAATCAAAATGCACGGCGTGCCACTTTCCAGAGAAAATTCGGTCTATTCAGCCAAGAGAATACACAGCGTGCATGGAGAAAATGCATGGCGTGCGAGATTCCAGAAATGTACAGAAGACGAACGCACAATGTGCACATGATGCACGGCGTGCACCTAGAACGCAAATTGCTGATGAAAAGTTCTGGAAACTCACACGGCGTGCAATTCCTTAGCGCACGCCGTGCACGGATCAGCCTGATGGCAACTGCACTACAGGTGCACAACTTTCACCCAAAATGCACGACATGCACCTGGCAATTTCAGAAATTCAAAAATTCAGAATATGATTTTAAAACAAAGAGGGAAGCCAAGGGACAATTACGTTCGGTCATTTGAAGAGTTTCTCTTGTCCCAGAGCCATAGGAGAGCAGAGGAAGGCGAATTTGGAGGAATCTAAGGTGGTTTCTTGCATAAAGAGACCATTTCTTCTTCTCCACTTCTCCATTGTCTTCTTCAAGGTGCAGCCAAGCTTCCCCAACTCCGAGCAGCTTCTTGGGAGAGGATCTAGTTCGACTTGGAGCAGCTAAATGAGGGGAATTTCGTCCTAAAGCCAGAATTCTTACGTCTTGTGGTTACATCTTCAGTTCTCTTTGATTTTTCCTTCCTAAACCATGTATAGAACTGAAAATTTTGTAACAAATCTGCTGTACATTGTTATGGACGAGTAGACTCCTTTTTCTTGGGCATGGGAGAGTAACTCCCATGTCATAGCATGAATGGAACAAGTAATTTCGTACTAAATACATTTGCTTCTTGTTTCATTACCATGAAAGTGCCAGTTTACTCTTTTTCTTGCATGTATTGTTGGCCACCTTATATGCATATTTTCTGCCTTCTTGCTTAGTTTGAGAAGACAAGTAGGAATGTATGGGGGTGCTCTTCTTGGCAACTCTTCTTCTTCTAAGAGAGTAGAGAGGAATGAGTTGAGAAACTGTTTGTGATCGTAAACGAAATTCATGCACGAGAGTGTTGTTTTGAGTTATGATTGTTAGATTTACACCGGGAGGTGAAATGTAACATAACTTTTCTTTGAAACATGATCTTATGTATGTTTAAATTATTTTGTTCTCTTGATTTCTATGGTATGTGAGTGAAATCCTAATGTCCAAGATTCCTTAACTTTCTGAAATTGAACTTTCCTGATGATCCTTGATTTTTTTTTAGAATCTGAAATTCCTGTAGTTAAAATATAATTTTTATGCTTTTAGAACAAATCTTCTCTACTCTTTAAAATTGGTGTGGATTGTTGAACTTTAGTACTGTTGCATTCAATTAAGTTAGCTAAGCTCCTTGTGTTCGACCTTGACTATACTACCTCCGTATACTTGCGTTGTTTGGTTAAGTTGAGTAAACTATCCTTTACTTGGATTGAAACTCATTTGTGTAAACAACCAACACATGCCTTTGGTTTAAGTAAGTATTTATTACAAAAGTCATATCTAAATATTGGTAGATCAAAATGGTACATATAATCATGTATTTTTCTCAGAAAAATGTGAGGAATCCAGTAAAAAAAAAATTATAGGCTAATTTCTCTTACAATTCAAAAAGTAGTTGAAGTTATCATCTTTAATGTATTAATGATTAAGAAACCCTAATCTAAGATGATTAATGTATTGAGAAGGGTTATGTGGATGATTAAAGTTGATATTAATCTGTTGATTATAGAAAGATGCATTAGATCTAAAAGGATTAACTTTATCCATAATTTGATTAATTTAGGGTTCCATGTATATAAATAAGCTTTAATGGGCCTTGAAATCCTAATGTTAGTAATTATGTTTGTTAATGGCTTTAATTAGTCAAATTCATGTATTAAGCTGAGATTTGATGGTTCTAAGCTATTTTGAGTATAAAAGTTTCTAATTGTGGATAAATACCCTTAATTTGGTAATTAGGGTTTTCTAGTGGATTAATGTGATATTAGTGATAAATGGAGTTCATATGTGAATTAGACCATAATGAAATATGAGTTGTCAATTTGAAAGAAACCAAAGATGATAATTGGGCCTAACAATCCTGACATGACTTAAAAGGATAAAGATGGTAGTTTTAGTGTAAAAGAGATATATTAGACTTAATTGACATTCAAGTTTGCCTATGATGTTAAAATTAGGGTTTGTGGACCAAAATAGCATTAAACATGATAAAAGTATTATGGAGGCTAAATCCCTAATAAAACCCTAAATTTGGCCTAGAAATCCTAAGGTGGAATCCAAGTCGATCTTGAGAATGTTTTGTATAAAATAATGACACTTGGATGTTATGCATTAATTTCATGATGTTGTTGACTGCTTGTTTGATTGTATTGAATATTAATGATTGGACATCAAGTTACTCTGGATCAGGTATGTGGTTATGCTTATTGTTAATCACTTTAGTTTCATGGTGATTCCCAGATGTTTTATCGGTTGCCTGAAAATAAATGCTTGGATGACTTTTATTTCATGCAACTATAAAGTGACTATGATTATCACCATAAATATGTATACCTAACTAGCTTAGATCCTAGTCCTCCTCTGTGGCATTGTTAATGATGAAAAGGGTAACCTAGTACATGGTCTACCTATTTGGTAGGACCATCAAGTTATCATGAGTTAGGAATTGGGCTACCTATGTGTAGTGCCATGCGACTCTTTAGCATATTATGAGTTAAGAATTGGGCTACCTATGGGTAGTGCCATGTGACTCATCAACCCTAGATATTGATCTACCTGTTAGGTAGGATCATGCGGGTTAATTGGGATCTGCCATATGAGAGGTAGTATCTAGGTCCACTATAGGGATAGCGTAGAGATTTAGGGGTATGAATGGATTGAGTAGTTATGTTTAAAGTGTAAAGTTTGCTTGCTAAACCATAATTGCTTGCAATATGTTGTTACAGATAATTGCACGATTTTTGTTTCCACCACATACCTGCATATTCAATTTTTCTGACTGACGTTTTGTTTGTCGGTGTATTAGGTACAATACGAAAAGGACAAACAGTAAAGTGGCACATTGTGAAAGTAAGAATTAAAGTGCAAGGATGATTAGTTAGAATAGATTCCAATTGTGGATAGAAGTTAGATAACCAAGTTTTTAAAAAGGTATGCAAAGTTTTATTTTATTCAAGACTTTCAGTATAGTCATAGTAGAATTTAATAATTATTACTGATTATTTGTCGAACCTTTGATCCGGAAATTTGGAAAACAACTCTGACCTCTTGGTATCCCTTAATTGGGGGTTATCGGGAGGTGGGGTCATTACATTTGGTATCAGAGCATTGGTTCCTCACTTAATCTTTAGTAATTATTAAATTTTGCAAACTCTGTAGAACCTGAGGGAGTTATTAGAGGATTTTATGAAAGACAGAGGTGTCTAGAAAAGGATCATGACCGAGGGATGGCAAGATTTTACTTCACACCGCTAGATGGAATATGAGGACTCTCAGATCTATGCGACTGCCTGGGCGATGTCTTAGGATCTGACTCAAAATAAGATACCTTTATGACTCTCACATCTATTTTCATCCCTTCTCAACCCTAATTCTGCTAGGATTATAAGGTTTAGGGTTTTCTCTCTCTTCCTCACCCTCTTGAGGATAGGGTATGCATAATAAGGTTAAGGAATCCTCCACCAAATTAATGAAAAGCATGTAAATAAGATGTCATAGACATAAGCTTAATAGTTTAAGCATAAACTAAAGAATAGTTGCTTTCTTAGGTCGTATGACATGTTTTGTCATGCCCTCAGAAGGGACCTGAGGTTAGACCTTCTTATCAGGAGGATGAAGTAGAGAGTTGGTTTTGGAGGAAGGAACCTCCATTATAGGTAGAGACCTGGCACATCCTCTGGGGATGATTGTAACCCTAACCCTAAGTGGTGGTTAGAGATAGATGGCATGATAAGATGGAAGTCATGGTCAACCTTGTGTGTGGGTTGATATGTTCTTGGTTTTGAATCCCTATGATATTCTGAGCCATGTGAGGTTGGCTGACCTAGTACCTATGGTGACCCAACCCTAGGAAGTGTTCTGCATGTTAGGGTGAAGGGTAACTCCTTCATTGATGAGGTTAGTGATGACCCTATAGAAACCCTATGGGCTGATATGAGCATGGCATAGTATGCACCTAGAGTACGTTAGTAAGTGCTGGCAGTAGGTCGAAACCTAGTTCAGAAGGGCATGTGGGATAGATTATGAGCTAAGCATAAAGAGCCTCAAGCAAACGTAGGTTTCACCCATGTAGGTGTATGCATGTGAGCTTGATCCACCCTTTTAGAGAGAGAACCTCCAGTAGTAGGGTTTGTTTATAGGGTTATCTCTAGAGAGAGAGAGCAGGACCCAAACAAGAAGGTTGGGAGCTTAGACTCTAAGATAGGAGGAACCCTAAGATGCCAGGTATGTTTTGACCTAAGTGGATGGTTGTGGTTGCCTCATGCAGGTTCCTTGTGGTTTCTTGAAGAACTAAACCCTAAAATAAGGATGAGGATGCTAGTACCTATGTACCGATGATATAGATGCTTTTCTAAGGATAGGAAGAAGAGTTCCTTAGACCCTGAGGAGGTTTAGTAACAAGTTGTGAGGCCTTATACCTAGTTGGTTATCCTTGAGGAGGACTTGACTCTAAGGTGTTGTTCAAGTCACTACTACAGAAGTGGCCTTTGGCGTCGGTCGTTTAACCCCATTTGGCGTCGGTTTTCGACCGACGCCTATGTGGGCGCCGCTAAAGGTCGAACACTTCAGCGTCGGTTGTTTAACCGATGCCTATTTAAACTATCGGCGTCGGTCGTTTAGTCGATAACCGACGCCAAAGGGGTTCGCGCCACATAAAACGGCGTCAGCTAGGGCACTTTCTGCGTCGGTTATTTACTAACGGACCGACGCCTATACTACTTATAGCGTCGGTCTTTTAGTAGATAACCGACGCATAAAGTGTCCTAAATGACGCCATTTTTTGTGGCGCGAACACTTTTGGCGTCGGTTATATACCAAAAGACCGACGCCTCTAATTTAAATAGGCGTCGGTTTGATACGTATATCCGACGCCATTTCGAGGACTGCTTTGGCCACATAAGGCGTCAGTTATCTATAAATAACCGACGCTGTAGATCTTTGCTGACGGTTTTTATAAATAACCGACGCCTATGTTTTTTTTTTTCATATCAGTTTGCAGGCCTGCTGTGGCTGGTCAGCAGGATGAGAACCTGCAGTTCAGTAACTGAACTGCAGGTTTACGACATCCATTGATATCAGCCTACAAACAGGCCGCAAACCTGCAAAAGTCATAAGCAAAATTTCACACAAGTACATACATTCAGACATAAATTCAATTCTCACATTCACACATATAGAAACATTCAAATACATGTATTAACATTCAGAAATATTCATTTACAAAGTATCATTCATTATCGCTATCAACATCCCAATTATATCTTACAGTTGCCACTGCTTGCATGGCTTTTGCCCATGCTTCTCTTACTTCATTTAATGCTTCCATCGTATATGGAGCATGTATATTTTTTAAGCGTTTACCTGTAGTGTTGTCAGTTTTAAACACCTGCAAAGAGAATGATGTATATATATAAGTAATAATATAAAAATAAGATAAGATTGATATATTGCATACTAACTAATGAGAGTATATATAATACCTCATGTATGGTATCGATGTCCAATGCGGCATATTTGATAATCATCTGCATAAATCGCATCACATAGTATGTGCATGCCCAGCCATTGTCTTGTGTAGCACACTATAAATTGAAACATACAAAATAATACAACTAAGCACAATTCACATCAATAATATATATATTCGAGTCGGGAACTTACTTGTACGTTCTGCCAATTTATTGGCTGGTTCTTTTTCCTTGGGACCGTTCCTCCAGCCTTTTTGAATGCATCTAAACCCCTACATGTTAATATAACACAATAAATTGCATAAGTAAATAGTAATGTAATAAAAGATGTTAACGGATATAAAAATGAAATATTTCTCACCAGAATAATGGCATTCTCATTACATGTCCAATTTTAGTGTTCAATGTACTCCCCGCAGGATCTAGATAATAAACAGTGAATGTCCCGGGGACAATAACTAGTAACTCCCAATGTCTACCGCTAGAAGTAAGAAGTTAACAATTAATAACTCAAAATGCAAAATAAAAATGGAATTTTCTTAAGTCCAAATTATAAATAAAGTAAACTTACTTGACATTGAATGGAGCTATTATTATCGTCTTCTTTTGCTGACCAAAAATTGTAAAAGCATCTATACAGTATTGTTGAACATTATCAGGGTCTTTAGCTACCAAACTAATCAATGATGGAATCAAAAATCCCACATGATCAAATGCAAATTGTTTGCAATGATCTTCGACTAGGTAGCTGCAAAACATATAGGCGTATGCATTAATATATAAGAAACCAGATCACCGAATCTTACACAAGGTATATGTATGTATAAACAAGATCTCACCTTATCCATGTCTCTATCATTGATGTATTCAGCCAATCATACATAAACAGCTCAATAATATCTTGTATAAATAAAGAGCTATCGTATGATTGACCTACATAATCTGCATCTAAAGAAATAATTATAGGGCAATGTACATTATGTGCCCGTAGCCAACATGCCATTCCCCTACAAGCAGGACCTAACGGGTATGTTAGGTCAGTTGGAACCCAATCGGGTAATGCGGGAAGTGGAAGTGGAGACCTAGGTGCTCCTGGTGTCTTTTTTTTAACCTGTACATATAATTTCTGATCAGTTGACATCATATATACACATTAACAGTCTAAATCAATGTAAATTTATCTTACAATTTCAGTCGTGTAGACGACATCTGCTTTGGGCCACAATATCACCCCGCCTTCTGCCTCACCAAGTGTATCAATATCTGGGTGGGCATATGGCAACGCAACTTCCCTCCAATCGGGTAACACACGTAATGGGCCCACACGAACATAGCCCTGTGGCATTGGAGTCCCGTGAAACCTTTCCCCAGGAAGGGACGGGTAAGCTTGCGCCTCTGCAACAACGTAGTCTTGCATTCTTAAGCGGCATGGCTTCAATGCCTACAAATTTACGTAAAGAATATTATACATATATACATATCATCTTGAAAACATAATAACTTGAAAAGACTAACTACAATGCCATAAACAATACTTACAGCAGACGTGCTAGGCGATGGGTCTCCAGTATTACTCGCAGTCTGTGCATCAGGAGAAGAGTGGGTCGCCATAGGCGTATTGGAAGACTGAGATGCCTGCCACCGCAGCAATTCTTCCTTGACCTTCTCAGCAACTACATCGTTGATCTTCTTAGCAACTAAATCCTCAACTCTCTTATTCTCCTATACATGGATAAAAGAAACATTAGCTTCTTATTAATGAATTTCCTTTTGCAGTAACATTCTAAAAAAAGAATAGGTTACCTCTTCTTGAGAAAGTCCCGCTCTGGGTTTGCGTTGGGATGGCCCAAAGAATGCTTTGATGCCAACACCAGCGCCGACACCTCTAACACGTCCAGGATGCTCTGGGTTACCCAGAGCAACTGTCAATTCATCCCTTGTGCCCTGAGGGATGAACGTGCCTTATTTCCTCTGCTCGTGCAGCTCCCGCTAATCACCATAAACAGAAATTGGTAAGTTGACACCACAAATAATCAATATTCAAACGATTTCTCTAAGAGTTGTATTTTACCATTTTTGCAGCCGCCTCAGCAGTTACAGGCTTCTTTATTTCACCCTTCTTGTTTTGCCTGCCAGCTATCCAGATATCATGGCGAGGCATGGGTGTGGCAGACTCCTGAGTAGGAGCAGACTCCTGAGTAGCCGCAGACTCCGCCTGTAGTCTTTGGCAAACGCTTGCATAGCCTTTTGGACCCATAGTGTGGTCATGCATATTCAGTGCACGCCTTGCTTTTTGTGCGTCACTGAGGGCCTAGTTAGTATGCACATTAATGATTTGGTTAGTAGCACTAAATGCTAATCTTGAATAGGTGAATACAATGTATATTAATTAAATTAGGAGTGACGCCTAATACCTTGAATTCTTCAGATTTTCTTGAAGCAACAAAATTGTCCCAATCTTCTTTGTCCAAGAAGTTCCATTGTTCAAGGGCTGACTTCTTCTTCTTATCACCCTCTTTTATGTATTCTCTGTTCAGATTTGTCCTATAATTCCTAAGCATCTTTCCAGCGCGTTGCATCACATTTTTACGATGCAACTTCTCATCCAATGCAAACAGATTCTGTAACATAGAAATGTTATTAACTAGTATCCAAAATAGAATTGCAAATAATAGAATTTGTAATCTACAAAATAGAATTGCAAATAATAATAACTCACGCATAAATCCTTCCATATCAAGTCTTTTTTCCCTTGAGGAACTTTATGCCAATTGTCATACTTAACACCACAATGGCTCCGAGTGGTACACCCAAGATAGTTCACAAAATTATTGCGGTTCACTCCAATTGGATTTCCTCCATTATCAAACTCCACCACCAATTTGGATCCACTACCACTTAGCGCTAATAACTTCTTCAACAGAGTGATGCCCCTTTTCTTGTTAAGTGTTTGGTGTTGCGCATCAAGTTGCTCCAGTGCTTCAGTGGGTACAGGTGCATCAACCTAAAATTTGACAAAAATATAACACACTAACTTAGCCCAATATAGAAATATAGGATATATGACATAACTAGAAGATAATGAATTTTATAGAAATACAGGATATGTTTTTAGAACTTACATTAGTATCCTCGCCATGCTCGTCATGGACAGCATGCTCATCATGGACTTCATGCTCATCATGGACATCATGCTCATCATGGTCAGCCATCTGAAAATGTCATTAAAAAGGCAAACATTTAGCATTTCTATTAACTAGAAAAAGGCAAACATTTAGCATTTGTATTAACTAGAAAAAGGCAAACATTTAGCATTTGTATTAACTAGAAAAAGGCAAACATTTAGCATTTGTATAAACATACATGTCTCTAAAATTGTGATCTTTTATCAATTAACAATCCTTCATTGTGATCTCCGCGCACATATAAGTCATCATTAGCTTCAATATTTTGTGGAGTTGGCAACCCAACTGAGAATGGACTGGAGTCATCATACTTATCATAGTACTCTTCTTCATCTATAGGATCTTCAATGAACTGTCTTTTACCATGAAGAACAACTGACCATTTATCATTCACAGGATCATCGATATAGAATATTTGTTTCGCCTGTGATGCCAATATGAATGGTTCACCCTTCTCGCCAATCTTTTCAAAGTTCACCAAAGTGAAACCCAATTCATCCACTATAACTCCTTTGGTCTTATCAAGCCAATTACATTTAAAGAGCGGAATTTTGAAATCTATGTAGTCAAACTCCCAAATGTCCTCAATGACACCGTAATATGACATTTTAGCTTCACGTGGACTCTTATCCTTTGCACTTGCAAAGTACATAGTCGACGCTTGAAGAGTGACCGCACTATTTTGGACGACACTCTTATCATCTTGGCGCTTTGTGTAATATGTGAATCCATTAATGTCAAACCCTTCATAAGACATAACATTCGGTTTTGGTTTAAAGGCGAGGCATTTGATAGTTTCTGTAATATCATTTGGTGTTTGAGATAGTTGATGTAAGACTTTATCTTCAAACCACTTAGTGAAAGTCTTATTATGCTCTCTAGCAAGCCACATTGAACTTGCTCGAGGATGTTGTCTCTTTATGAAATTGGTATGTTCCTCGATATAAACACTCACTTCGTCCATATTGTGTAAAATATACAAGTGAGCTTGTTCCAACTGCTCACGGCTGATTACTTTCACCCGTGATCCCAAAATTCCTTTGCCCTCCTCAATATTCTTGTCATTATCAGGAGTGTCATTACCACTGAGAAAGTCATTGCAAAAATCCATAACCTCTCTCGCCACATAACCTTCAATAATACTCCCTTCAGGCTGATAACGGTTTCGAACATCACCTTTAAAAACGCTCATGTATCGTTCAAAGGGATACATCCAATGCAAGAAAACTGGTCCCAACATTTTCACTTCCCTAGTCAAGTGGACAACAAGATGTACCATGATATCAAAGAACGAAGGAGGGAAATACATCTCAAGCTGACATAGGGTAACAACCACTTCTCTTTGCAAATTATCGAGAGTATCAGGGTCAATAACTTTGATGCATAGACTGTTGAAAAAGAAACAAAGTCTGGTAATTGCAAACCTTACATGCTTCGGCAATATAGATCGAATTGCCACGGGAAATATTTGTTGCATTAGAGTGTGACAATCATGAGATTTAAGACCTATAAACTTGGACGGGTTTCTAGGCCAACAATAATATATATCTACAATGAAGCCGGATTCCATACAAACAGTATATAATTTAGTGATTGTTCATTCTAATTTATACCAATGTACAAGTAATATAAAAAACAATGATTGTTCACATTCTAGGCCAACAAACATATGTGATGTCATTCTTATATATAATAAATGTGTACCACCTATCCCATCCTTGAACACCTAATCTCACTAGTAAGTGTATAATGTGTATTGGGTTTTTGAGAAAATTTCGGCAACATTTCCCCGCTGTTCTCTAAGTACATATGTACTTAGAGAACAAATGGGGAAATGCTACCAAAATTTTCTCGAAAACCCAATACACATTATACACTTACATCCTAAGTGAGATTAGGTGTTCAAGAACAGTCCCAAACCGGGGACTATCCAAGATTTACTCCTAATGAGCCAATCTTGGACGGGTTTCTAGGCCAACAAACACATTTGATGTCATTCTTATATATAATAAATGTGTACCACCTATCCCATCCTTGAACACCTAATCTCACTAGTAAGTGTATAATGCGTATTTGGTTTTTAAGAAAATTTCGACAACATTTCCCCGCTGTTCTCTAAGTACATATGTACTTAGAGAACAAACGGGGAAATGCTACTGAAAGTTTCTCAAAAACCCAATACACATTATACACTTACATCCTAAGTGAGATTAGGTGTTCAAAAACAGTCCCAAACCGGGGACTATCCAAGATTTACTCCTAATGAGTAAATCTTGGACGGGTTTCTAGGCCAACAAATACATGTGTTGTCATTCTTATATATAATAATTGTCTATAAACTACAGGTAACATGGTTAATCCTAATCAATAGAGCATTATTAAATAATAAATCAAGAAATCAATAGTTTCAAACAAAAGGTCTAGGAATCTTTACTAGACATTATATGTATCCCTAATCATCATATTTAACATACTACATTATTATGAACATCCAGATCAGATTAAGATCATACTATGTTATAACCATTGGTTTAATAACCCTATTTCCGCATGTACATGTTTATCAACTTTAAAACCCTATAATTCATGAAATCATTCTAATTCAATTTAATATGTTGGGATCACATAATTATATAATGACATCAGAATATATAGAAGAATCAAGCAGAGCAGAGCAGAATATAAAGAATGTTGGGATCACAGAATATATATATGTTGCAAAAAAAAAGCAGAGCAGCTAGCAGCAGCGGGAAGACCAACCTTGTCGGGAAGAAGGCAGAGGCTCCGGTGGCTCTGGCTGGAGAAGTAGCTAGCAGCGACGGCGGTGGAGGAGCACCAGGCGGCGCCTAATCGTGTACCAAACATGAAACATGCATAGAGTACATCACATTAAAATATAAGATGTATAACTAGAGCTTTCAGAAAATCAAGCAATTCACTCATTTGAGCTAATTTTAAAATCATTCTATTTAAGGACTCAAAACCTATAATGTTATAGTTAGTAACACTGAAACCTAATTCATCCTGGTGTTTTTTATATATAAGTTCATACCCCTTTTCATTTTGATTTAAATTTTCGTAATTAGATTAATAAACCATCAAACCATTTGATTTTAAATATTTATCTTGACTTGGATTGGGTATGGTAACCAATATACTTAAAAATGTTGTACTCAGGGTTTGATCCTAAAAATATATTGCAATAAGACATGTATGCTCGCGGGGAATGATTATTGCACAATGGGTTTGATTAAATCTAGAATAAAATCTTATATAATTGTTTGCTATAAAATCATACATAATGCACCACAAGGGTATCTTCATAGATGACCCACAATCTCGTGATATATTTCAATAAACTCAGGGTCACTCCGTATATGAATATCAATGGATTAGCATGACACTAACCCTGGTAATGAGGCATGACAAAGATGGGTAAAGTGTGGTATAGGAGATTTGAATCACTTGTGGAATTATTTTTGCCTCACCTTGCCAATATAAGGAGAGAATGAGCTCTCAATTTAATCTAGATTGGGCCTACAAATTTAGAACATTCACTAGGAAAATCCCAGTCATTTGCAATCCAAAAGTCCATCATAAGGCTCAAACAACAATGTATGCAATGGTAACTATAAACTGAATATAAATACATTATGAAGACCTAAAGGGAACCCATATACGTATATATGCTTGTGATTTATTACTTGTTCTAAGAATTGTTGAGAATAAAGCCCAAGGAGGTGTCTTTGATGCAGACAAATGTTACTTCCCCTAGTTGGCCTGAGCAGCGGCGTGGAGGAAGGAAGGAAGGAGGAAGAAAGCAATACCTTGAGGGAATAGGAAGAATGCCTGGCCTAGAGAGCAGCGGCGTGGCCTGAGCAGAGACCTACCCCAAAGAAGCCATCGACAGCGAGGAGAGGAGAGCAACTGTGCGCCGCGAGGAGAGCAGCAGTGCGCGGCGGCGAGCAGGCGGCGGCGGTGCAGGCGAGCAGGCGGTGGCGAGCAGGCGACAGAGCAGGAGACTTCAGAGCGCAGCAGCAGGAGCAGGAGCGGCGGCGAGCAGGCGGCGGCGGTGGCGGCGACGCAGAGCTGGTGTCCAATGGCGGCAGGAGCGGCGGCGAGCAGGAGTGGTGGCGGAGAAGGGGGCGCCGGAGAAGGGGAGCTGAAGAAGAAATCGCCGGAGAAGGGGAGCTGAAGAAGAAATAGGGAAATCGCTCGCAATGAAACAGAAGAAAGGGGAAGAGTCGGGCGATCGAGGGTTATGAAGTTCCCAAATAGCGTCGGTTGTTTAAAACAACCGACGCCTAAACATCTTTAGCGTCGGTTGTTTGAAAAAACCGACGTCCAATTGGACGATATTTTCATGAAATTGTTTGGCGGGAACCACCTTCAGCGTCGGTTATCCTTGAATAACCGATGCTGAAGGTGACACTTTTCGCACAAATTTTCATCGCACATAGGCGTCGGTTTCTACCTAAATAACCGACGCTGCTAATGACACTATTTTTTTTCATCGAAAAATGGATTTCGCGGGCGACTTTAAGCGTCGGTTTGTTATAAACAACCGACGCTGAAGACAAAGCGGTACCCGTGTCTGGCTGGTCTTCGAATATAGACGTCGGTTTTCGTAAACAACCGACGCCTAACATAGAAGGCGTCGGTTTTCCTTAATAACCGACGCCTAGAAAAGTGTCACTGAATGCTATTTTTGTAGTAGTGAGTGGAAGGATAATAGGACGTGCATGATGCACCTCATACATGATTGGTTCGTTGTTAGAATGATGAGCATGCAGTTGGACAACTATTAGATAAGAGGTGAATCTAGGGTTCCTAGACCTATAAGAGGGGAAGTAGTAGTACCTGGTACACCTGATGCTCATGATGAGATTTGAGTTGCCATAGATCTAAGCATGGCACTCCTCATCTTTAGAGGAATGGGAAACCCCTTGCATTAAGGTGTATGTTGGATGAACCTCTCACATATAGGTTGGTGACATATAATGGTCCAATATAAAGGAATAGAAGCAAGTAGGACTTATCATGGAAACCGAGCCTGGTTTAGTAGGTGGTCTACTTGCTAGCTACATGCCTTAGAATCTTGCTAGGGTCAAACATGCTCATGTGGATGTAAACCCTGGACATAAGGATGTTTGCGGCCTTTGCTGCTATCAAGATGTAGTTTCCTCTTATCCTAGGAGAGGCGGGAGGGAGGGTTGGAGAGGACGAAAGACTGATTATAGAAAATGTCGGATCAAGTTTTTAGTCAATTGGTGGACCCTTTTTAGGGTATGGATCAACTTTTTTTGGGTTTGAGGTAACCTTAAGAGGCTTCATAGGATCTTGAGAAGTTGGGTTTGAGGTAACCTTATGAGGTCTCATAGGATCTTGATAAGCTAAGTGGAGAGTACATGGTATGCGAATGAACCCACAGACCCATAGATAATCATCTCTAAGTGCATGTGGATGTGTTACCATGGAGGTAACCAGTATGGGGCCTGGCTGAGGTAGGTAGGTCTCGATGATCCCTATGAAAGGATGTAAGTCAGACCACGAATATTGAGAGAGATGATGGAGACTTGGGTAAGGTTTCAAATTGGATATATGCTATGTTTGGATTCTAAGTCTATCCTAGGGTCAGGTAGGGATAAGACCGACGGGAGTAGGAGTTGCCTAATTCCCTAGTTGCGCGTGACCATAGGGTAAGGAGGTAACAACTGTCATTATCTGAGGGCCATGGGTTAGGAGATTGATCACCTTCATGAACTCATGGGACCCAAAGGGAAAATGAGGAGGGCACTCTCTGATGCATAACGGAAGAGGGATGACCCCAAAAGTACCGACACCCTACAGGCCTAGAGGATATGACTAAGGAGCATGTGATGTCCCAAGTGTGTTTGAGACCAGTTCTCCATGAAAGAAAAACCTTGATATCGAGATGTTCATGATGTAGAGACATGTGATGCACGTTTCAGTTTACATTGTAGGTGTACTGGCAATGTGAGATGTACCATCTCTACTCTTAGAATGGGAAGAACTCTGTATTTGGACTACAACCAAATGCTTATTTCCTCTTGTTATGGGAGTGAGAGATAGGACAGTACGCATGCCCTACACCAAGGATAAAGATGATGTGAGTGGAAACATTGTTGTGAGATATGATGATAGAGATGATAGCATACCTTTGTGGAGTGTACGATATGTGGATGGTTTACAAACACCAAGAGAACTAAGGTAGTCATCTTATGAGGATGTTTTTATCATGAGCTATGTGGAATATATGAGTTATATAGGGTTGAGTTTGATAACCAAGAAGATGAGCTCTGAGTTTTCTTGATGAAGATAGACCTAAAGGCCAATATGAGATGATACGTGGAATATAGGGAGGTGTATGTATTCAACATTACTTAACACATAAAGACGAAAGGTGGTAATGGATTCTCTTGTTGAGACGTAGCTGCCTAGTTTAACTACTGGAAAGGCTGGAAGAGGTGGCTATGTGAACCCTAAGTTGTGAGATATGTTTGGCTAACACTCAGATATAACAAGATCTGTTAATCGAGTTAGTGGTTGCTTGGTTAGCCAGCCTAGGGCTTGTTGTGATAGAAGGATGGTGGTAGAATCTCATATGCACTTCTCTGGAAAAGAAGGTGATGAAACCCATGACTAGAGTGTTTTACGGAATCAAACCTTGAGGAATCATGACATACAGGAGATCATGATTTTAAGTTCACCATACACCATGGTAATACTAAGATAATAAGTGGTAGTAGTACTTTGGATGCCTAAGAAGTGTACGAATTTGCATGTGGCTTATCGCCATGCATGTCAGGAGGTGAAGGATGAACACCAATAACCCATTGAGTGGATATAGAGGATAAAAGTCCCTGAGAGGGAATGGGAGTTCATCACTATGGATGTCGTGGTAAGTCTCCCATGGACCGAAGAAGGTCAAGGTGCAATATGGGTTATGGTAGATTGCCTTACCAAGATGACATAGTCTAAAGAGAAAGAGAGAGTACTGTCAAGGGACAGATCTGGTTGAACTACATGTAAGAGAGATGGTTGAACTACACCATGATGCAAGTTCAAAGGTTCATAAGTATGACCTAAAGATTCACTTCTATGCGGTGGAAGTAAGTACATTGAGAACTCGATGCTAGTACTATTGGCAAAATTGGACATCATTATAATCCCTTTGTTTTGATGATGACAAACATTTCATTCTTGTGGATCTAACGTGCTACTTGAGTGTTGCAGGAATTAGGTGGATGACAAACTACTAGGAAGATCTATATGCTCTAATGGCTTTAATTCATGATTGTAATCAAATGTAAAAACTTATACAAGATATATAATGTACAAGTACTTAGACATCATGTAAATCAAGCGTTAGATCTTCCATAGCCAATCACAACACTTAGATAGGTCATCCCCTACAATAGTGTCACAACTGCATACTCATACACACACCTAGTACTTGGCTTAAAACATTGAAACATGGTTAATCTCGGTTGACAAAATTCTCGACCGAGACACTCTCGGTCGACAAACTCTGCGACCGAGAATGACCCAGGTAGTTGTTAGACACAACAGACAAGGTAGTTGGGAGTTGGATTAGAATGTTATATACACTTGCTCCAGACAGTCCCTCGGTCAACAAGTCCTCGACCAAGAAGGACTCTCGGTCGACAATTCTTCGATCAAGATGAGTTATGTTTGCACTTTTCAGAGTTAATTAACTAGTCATTGCTAAAGAAACTAATGGTTACCTAACGGATAGTTAAGAACTAAGAACCCCCTAGAAAGTGTTAAGAACATCCTTAAGCATCCATAGGCCATTAATATAAATAGGACAAGCCATAGGACACCCAAAGTACACTTGTGCTACACTTGAGCAAAACACTTGCAATTGGCTATTCATTCTTGTGAGCAATAGAGCAATTCCAACATTGGTTATTCATTTCCTTTGCTCCAAATTCATTTTGTATAGGATAGCATCTCCTACCCATTGCACCAACACTTCCATATACATTGGTTAGGAGATTAAAATGCTTGATATAGGAAATCAAGCTTTGTGCTACAACAGTATTGTAATTTCTATTTTTCCTTCTTGTTCCTTTATATCTTTTGTACTCTCCTTGCTACTCCTAGGGTTGGAGGCTGCGGATTGGAGAGGGTTTGACTTCTCAGGTGGAGAAGGTGGACTTTGGAATACTTCAAGAAGGTTGTCTCAATGAGAAGCTACTTCAAGGGGAAGGTTATTTCAAGGGGAGCTTGAGGTTACTTCAAGGAAGGCTGCTTCAAGGTTGGTGAGACTACTTCTAGGTGAAGGTTGTCTAAAGGGTTTGGTGAAAGTGTTGTAATTTTATGTAACATCCTTACGAGGTAATAAAATTAAATACTTTCAAAATCCCGGTTGGGTAAGCAACCGGGTAGTGGATTGACTGCCTTAGTATTTTCTAAGGTTGGAACCACTCTAAATCCTTGTCCCCTTGTCCAATATTTTTGTGGTTGCTTACTTTGGTTGAATTATTATTAAAATATCTATAAAACCCTATTCACCTCCCCTCTAGTGGTTTTTCAATTGGTATCAGAGAAGGGCTTCAAGGAACTCTAACAAAGTCTTGAAGAATGGGTGACGGGGTACTCAACAACCTCAACCTAGAAGGGACACTCATGGCAAGACCTCCACCTTTTGATGGCACTAACTATACCTACTGGAACAGAAGGATGCAATTCTACTTCCAAGGAATTAGCTCAGATATATGGAGAATGGTATCAAATCCATATGAATTTCCTCCAACAGAGTATGCAACTTGGGATGCTAATACGGTAAGATCAGCCCAAATGAATGCAAAAGCTGTAAGTATACTCTATTGTTCAATTTCTGTTGGTGAATTCAATAGAATATCAAATTGTTAAATGGCATAGGAGATATGGAATAGACTCCCTATAACATATGAAGGAACTATTCAAGTTAAGAATTCTAAAATCGGAATGCTTAAACAAAAGTTTGAACAGTTTCGTATGGATCAAAATGAGTCTATTAGTGAAATGTATGCAAAAGTTTCTTCTATTGTAAATGGTTTGAATGCTTTAGGCAAAGTAATCGCTTAAGAAGATCAAGTATAAAAAATCCTTAGGTCTCTTCCTCCCAAATACAAGCCCAAGGTGACTGCTATTGAAGAAGCAAATGATCTCACCCGGCTAAGGATGGAACAACTTATTGGCAACCTAGAAGCACATGAGGCAACTTTAGAAGAGGAAGAAAGACGAGAATGTGAATTTCAATAAGGGAAAAAGAAGGACATTGCATTCAGAGCATCAACCAAGATTAGTCATGAAACAAGTGAAGATGATAGTGAATAAGAAACTCTCATTGTAAACGGTAAGCAATATAAAAGTTTTAAAACTAACAAAACTTCTAGTGTTTCTTCTTCCAGGTGCTTTGAATGTGGCAAAAAGGGACACATGAAAGGTGATTGTCCAAAAATCAAGAAAGGGAAGAAATCATCCCACAAAAAGAAAGAAAGAGCATATAAAGTTGCATGGGATGATTCAAGTGATGATAGTGATGATGGAAAAGAAGAAGTAGAATGTCTTATTGCTACAACAAATGAAGAAGAAGAAGAGGTAAGTCTTTTTGATATGCCAAAAGAAGATCTAATTGCTAGTATTCAAGATACACCTAAGAAATATATTGAGTGCAAGAAGAAATTTAAGAAATCAAATAATGTAAATGATGAGTTAAATGCTAAACTTCTTGATCTCACATATGAAAATGAAGATATCAAAAATGCTATTGAAGATTATGATATTAAGTTGAAATATGTAGAAGAAAATTGCAATCTTCTTTCCCTCAAAAAGTTAAACTTGCAAATTCAAGTAAATGATCTTCAAAAACAACCTGTTTTGTGTACACATCTAGATTATGACATTATTGTGAAAGAAAGAGATTCTGTTACAACCCTGATTTTTTTTTTTGCATATATTTTCATAATTGAAATGTAATGATTTTATGAATTGGACTTAATTAAAAAAAGGTTGTATGTTTTGCTTCAAACAATGGATCACTTTGCAAATATCCCTTTTGATAGGAATTTTATGATTCCTCTTATTAGATTAATCCATTAAGGGATATAAAAGAGAAGAATGGAGGAAAAATCCAAAGAATAGAAAAGGATACAAGTTAATGAATATTAAACAAAATAAGTATGAGAAATACATGGAAATCTATAGAAAGTGGCATTAATGGCCACAATGGAATAAATTTCGTTCATATGTGTTTTCTAATAAAAGAAATAGGAAAAATAGGAAAGGAAATGAAAAATAATGAGAAATCCTTGCAAAAGAATATTTTAATAAAGAAATAAGAAAGGTAATGAGAAATAATGGATGTAGATGCATATAGAAGGGTAATAAATATTTTTAAAAAGGAAGTTCGAAATAAATGAAATTCTTGGGGTCCAAGGAGTCCCAATAAATAAGATAAAGGAAAATAAAATACATGATAAGATGAATATTTAAAGGTTTAGTCATCTTGCCAAAAGAGGCATCTTTTAATGGTTATGGAAAGGTGTTAATGTGTGTCTTGCCTTTGGATACCTTTCTTGTACACCAAGGGAGAAGTGATAAAGGAAACAAGAAGGAAGGATATGTGTTTAATATAGATCCACGTTCTCTCAATAAGGAAAAAGGGAAATAAAGACTTTTCCTTATAAACTCTAAGGTTCCTTCCTCTCCCTTCCTTTCATACTACGTAAGAGCCATTATGGCTTTCTTGAGGTATGTATATATAAAGGCAACAACAACCCTTTCCTTCAGGGATGACTACCCTTCTTGGAGAGATACACCCTCGTCTCCTTCCTCGGGTCATTTTCCCTATAACCCTAATATAACGTCTGCTAAGCCATCTTTTTCTAGCCAAAGCCTACTCTACAAGCATCAACACTGCCTTATGCCAAGAGGACCAAAGAGGACAGATCCTTTCCAGATCCAAAACAATCCATGAGTAGGGGAGTACGACTCCTTCATCTTCATAGGGCATGGGAAGAACACATCCGCAGAGCCAGAAGTATGGAAGGAAACGGCGAGTAGGTTGATGCACCCTTGTCTTGCACCGCCCTACGGCGGAATCCTCCAAGACGGTGCCCTGGGTGGTTGGCCCCTCACCAAGAACTCTCTGTCAAGTAGCTAGTACGGGTGACGGAGAAGACACAACTGTCATCCCAACGCGAAGAAACCCAACCATAGCAGAGACGGCCAATCAAGGGAGGAAGAGAGTGAGGGGGGAAACGATCTGTGGGCCTATAGTAGGAGGATTACGGTGGAACCGGGCCGAAAGAGTCTCCGTAAGCCTCTCTATGGCTGGCGTCGATGCGCCAACAGATGCATGGAGGCCAGCGTCGAGGAATCTGCAGCAACGGTGACCTGCTTGGGTCCGTCCGGAGAGAAGGAAAGCGACTGGTTTGTAGCATGACGGTGGGAGGTGCCGAGATGAGAGCTTGGGTCAGTGAGGAAGAAGCCTTGGGGACGGCCCCCTTGTCTATGAGGCCTAGCGCCGGAGGGCACCTAGCGCCAAAAACACAGCGTCGCTGTCATCTTCAAGCGATGAAGACTAACCAGGAAAGCGGGGATGCAATCCATGTGCCTGGACCAGGTGGCTGGACCGGCCAGTTCAGAGGTAGATTGAATGGGGTCTTTGCCCACTCAACCAGTTGGACGCGGGTCCCAAGTGGCGTGGCCCAATAGGTGGCCGCCACATCACCCTTGACAAGGTAAAAAGGTTTAATCTTTCTCAAATTATAGAAAATGCTAGGAGTGTCCGAAAATAGCAAATCTATATATCAAAATGATCATAAAAATGAGGGGAATACAAATAAAATATGTTTGAAGTCTTTTTATGCTACCTATTCTAAAAAATAGGGTAATATACATATATATATATATATATATATATATATATAGTGAAGATTTATAAATGGAAACCCTAGATTGGATATTAAACATGTTAATTACATTAAAAGCCCGTGTTTTATGCTCTTATCTGAATTTGTTTAAACAATATGAGAAATGAAGGTGATCATGTTAATGATGTTGAAAAGATACGGTGTCCCATATGTATAATCATGCTTATGTGAATTAGGTTTTAAAACCAAGATATGGTAAGTGAACGTAAATTGGATCTAAGCGATCATAACAGATAGATTAGTGGGATATGTTAATTAGGGTTACACTTGATGTCTAATTGGGACTAATAACTCTAATAAACAATTATGCGATGGAATTAGGGTTTGTACATATATTCCTTAACCAAACCCTAATACCCTAGATTAGGATTGATTAAGATTTACTTGGAATAATACGTGATGGTGACAATTTAGGATTTACATACATGCAGATTAAACAGTCATTTGCTTGGTTGCTTGCTCGACTGGTTGATTGAATTTACTCAAAGTATAACTATATATTTTGCATGGAAAAGGTATGTGGTTACACTTATGAATAATCGCTCTAGTTTCACGACGATTACCGAAGTTTTAATCGGTTGCTTGAAAATAACTGTTGGATGTTTATTTATTTCATGCAACTATAAAGTGACTATGATTATCACTATAAATGTGCATTTATAACTGACTAGATTTGGGTCCACCTCTATTGCTTTGAAAAGGCTAAAAAAAAGGGGTATTCCTAGATCAAGGTTTAGGTTACCGAGAGTTAGAAACTGGGCTACCTACGTGTAGTGCCATGAGACTCATTAGCCTACCATGAGTTAAGGAGTGGGCTACTTACGAGTAGTGACATCTGACTCAACTCTAGAAATTGGTTCACCTATAGGTGGATCATGAGGGGTTTAATGGGGACAACATAGAATATAGGTTACTCTTGGATCGCGGAGTTATATCTAAAATGTAATCTTGGTTTTTAAATGATTAATTGAATGATTACATTTTTAACATATTTACATAATTATTGTTTCCCCCACATACCAGCTTCGGTTGACCGACGTTTTGTTTATCGGTGTTTTAGGTACAAGCCAAAAGGACAAACAGTAAATCATCATATTGTGAAATACATAAAGTAAAATACAAGGAGGATTAGTTAGAGTAAAATCCATAAGTGATAGAAGTTTAGAGATCCAAGTTTTAAAAAAGGTATGCGAAAGTTTATTTTCTTACAGCTTTCCGGTTCAGTTTGTTAAAATTTGATAATTATTCTTGGTTAATTGCCGAACCTTTGATCTGGAAGTTATGGGTGCGGCTTCGACCTCACGGTCTCCCTTAATTGGGGGTTATTGGGAGGTGGGGTCGTAACATTTGGTATCATAGCGTAAGTTCCTCCTTTAACCATTAATAATTATTAAATTTTACAAACACCACAGAACCCAAGGGAGTTATTAGAGGACTATCCAAAAGATGGAGGTGTCTAGAAAAGGATCACGACCGAGGGCTGGCAAAATTTTCCTCTGCACTGCTAGTCGGAATACGAGGACTCCCAGATCTGTGTGACTGCCTAGCCAAAGTCTTAGGGTATGAATCGAAATAAGATACTTTAGGACTTTCTCATCTTATTCATCCCTTCTCATCACGAATTCTGTTAAAGACCTTAATGATTACGGTTTTCCCTCTTTTCCTCACCCTCCTAAGGTATGGGTAAGATTAATAAGGTCTAAGGAATCCTCCATCAAATTAATGAAAAGCATGTAAATAAGATGTTATGGACATAAGCTTAATAGATTAAGCACAAATTAAATGATATATACATGCTTAGGTCGTATGACATAAGTTGTCATGTCCTCAGAAGAGACATGAGGCTAGACCTTCTTGTCAGGAGGATAAGTTAGTCTTGGAGATAGAGATCTCCATTGCAAGTAGAGACCTGACACATCCTCTGAGGATGATGTTAACCCTAACCCTAAGTGAAGGTTAGAGAGGGAGAGCTAGATGCCTTGGTAGACCAGGTGTTTGGATGGACATGCTTGGGATGCCATATGAGCCATGAGAGGTTGGATGACCGAGTACCTCTGGCAACCCAACTCTAGGAAGGGTTGTGCATGTTAGAGTAATGATAGCTCCTTCATAGATGAGGTTAAAGAAGAACCTATGGAAACCCCATGAGCTTATATGGGCATAATAGGCACTCAAGATGTACTAGTAGTGTGAGTTATAGGTTGAAACCCTGGATGGGAGAGTTTGAAGGATGGCTTATGAAATAAGCATAAAGAACTACGGATAACCTTGAGCAAACATAAGTTAAACATACACTTCATCCAGGTAGGGGCATGCTTTTGAGGTTGACCCTTCACGAAGATAGGACCTCTAATGGTGAGGTTGGTTGTACGGTTAGCTCTAGAAAAGAGAGAGCCGGAACCAAGCAGGAAGGTTGGAATCCTAAACTCCGAGGTATGTAGGGAGTTGAGGATGATGTGACCTAAGTGGATGATATTGGTTGCCTCATGATCGATCCCTAGATGTTGATGATATCTTGGTTGCCTTTAGAGGGACCAAACCCTAGAGAGAAAAGATGAAGCTTCTGGTACCTATGTGGCTACGGTATATGTGTTTACCTTCTGAAGTAGGAAGAAGAGTTCCTTAGATCTGGAGAGGTATAGTAACAGGTTATGAGGCCTTATACCTTGTTGGTTGTCCTTGAGGAGGACTCAACTCTGAAGTGTTTTTCGAATGGAAGGATGACAAGAAGTGCATGTCATGCCTTTTGCATGCTCGGTTCGTGGTTAAGAGATAGAGCATGCAGTTGGATACCTAAAAGTGAGCCTAGGATTCCTAGGCCTAAGAGGGGAAGTGGTATACCTAATGCTCATGACGAGAATTAAGTTGCTATAGTTTCGAGCATGGTACTCCTCATGTATAGAGAAAAAGAGAAGCCCCTTAAGTTTAAGGCATGTTTGACGAACCCCTCACAGCTAGGTTGATGATAAAGGAAAGTATGATCTGGATCCAACATTGAGGAAAGAGGATAAATAGGACATAGCTTGGTTCACTAGGTGATCTATTGTGTCTTAATAGCTTGCTAGGGTTAAGTAGGCTCATGTGGATGTAAACCCTAGACCTAAGAGTTTTTGTGACCATGTTGTCAAGAGATAGTTTTCCTCCCATCCTGGGAGAGGGACCCCTTTGGAAGGGTGTATACCCGTTTTGTGGGTGTTGAGGAAACCTAAAGGTCTCATAGGATCTTGAGAAGCTAAGTGAAAAAGTACATGGTATGAGAATGATGTTGTGGACCCATATATATCCATCTCTAAGTGCATGTGGATGTGTTACCATGGAGGTAACCGGTATGGGGCTTGACCAGGGTAGGCAGGTTGCCATGATCCCTATGAATGGATAAAAGTCAGCCCATGAATGTAGAAAGAGAGAGGATGAAGGCTTGGGTAAGGTTCTAAGTTGGACATGTACTATAAGAGAATCCTAAGTCTATCCTAGGGTCAAGTAGGGATAAGACCGATAGAAGTAGGAGTTACCTAATTCCCTAAGTTGCACATGACCATAGGGTCGGGAGGTAACAACTATCATTATCTGAGGGCCATGTGTTAGGAGATTGATCACCTTCATGAACTCATGGGACCCAAAGGGCAGATGAGTAGGGCACTCTCTTGATGCATGAGGGAAGAGGGATGACCCCAAAAGTGCTGGCACCCTATAGACCTAGAGGTGATGACCAAGGATGTGTGTAAACCTCAGTAGGTTCAAGACTAGTTTTCTATGGAGGTAATTTTGATGTCAAAATGATTGTGATGTAGAGACATAAGTTGCACGTTTCAACTTAGGTTTGAAGGTGTACAGGCAAGGTGGGATGTATTATCTCTACTCGTAGAGCAGGAAGAACATTGTATTTGGACGACTGCCAAATGCTTATTTCCTCTTGTTATGGGAGTGAGAGATAGGACAAAACACATGCCATACACTAATGATAAAAGATGATGTGAGTTGGAACGTTGCTATGAGGTATGAGGACAGAGAAGATAACATACCCTGGTAAAGTGAATGATACATGGATGGTTTACAAACACTAAGAGGAATGAGGTAGTCACCTTATGAAGATGTTTTTATCTAGAGATATGAGTCGTACAAGGTTGAGTTTGATCACCAAAAAGATGAGCTCAAAGTGTTTTCAATGTAGATAGACTTAGAGTTCGATATGATAAGTGAAATACGTGGAAGTGTATGTCTTCAATGTTACCTAATACCTAAGGATGTGAAGTGGTAAGTGATGCTCTGGTTGAGATACATCTGACTTGTTGACTAGAAGCTAGAAGAGGTTGTTTGGGTAACCCTAAGTTTGGAAAGGAGAGGTGTTTGGATAACACTCAGATGTAATGAGATACGTTGAAAAGTTAAGAGTTGTTTGGTTAGCCAGTCTAGTCCTTGATATGATGAAAGGATGGTGGTAGAACCTCAGGTGCACTTCTTTGGAAAAGAAGGTGATGAAACCCCGATAGAATGGTTTAGGGTTATTGAGGTATTGATCTTGAAGAATAATGACATACAAGAGATCATGATTTTAAGATCACCATACACCGTACCACGAAGGTAATAAGTGATAGTAGCACTTTGGATGCTTAAGATGAGGTTGTAGGTGGTATGCGGCCATGCATGATAGAAGGTGAAGGGTGACCACCAGTAACCCAGTGCATTGATATAGAGGATAAAGAGTTCCTGAGAGGGAATGGGAGCTCATCACTATGGATGTTGTGATAGGTCTTCCCTGGACCAAGGAAGGTCGAGATGCAATATGCGTTATGCTAGATTGCCTTACCTAGATGACATGAGAAAGAAAGAGTACTGTCAAGGGACAGATCGGGTTGATCTACATATGAGAGAGATGGTTCAACTACACCATGATGTGAGTTCAAAGGTCCTTGAGTTTGACCTAAATTTCACTTCCATAAAGTGGAAGTAGATACATGAAGAACTCAATGTTAGTATAGTTTATCACCCCTAACTATGGTTAGTATGATCCAGACTAAAGGGTATGATGAGGGTATATGTGCTCAATTTGGGGTGATAGTTAGAGACAGTTCTTGTCCTATGCAAGATGTGAAGTTAACCACCATAGCCAGTGTCGGGATTTAAACAAGCTCTGTAAGAGAGGTTGTGTCGCTCACCACTTCAGTAAGGTGATGTTGGTGAAAGGACCACGTGATGGTTAGAAAAGGGCCATAGTGTGTGCAAATGAAGTTGCTTTGAGCATACAATGGCTGAAAGGAGCCCAGGGACGACATGAGTCGTAAGATGATGCAAAGTAGACTGACATGGAGTTCACTGTGGGAGATATGAAAATTTGACCCCTCTAAGTTATAGCTAAGAGAGATGAATCCCCGATACATGGGTCCTTTTGATGTTGTTTGGTGAAGAAGGTTAAGTTTGATCTTGCCCCTCAGGATAAAGTAATGTGTGATGAGTTCCATGTGTCCAATTTAGAGTACTATGTGAGGTACCCTGACCATGTGCTGAGCAATGAACCTAGTGAGCCCCAAGGGAGGCTGAAATGACCTGAGTCACCTGTGCAGTTTATAGACGCCAGAGTGAAAGAACTCAGAGAAAAGAATATGAGAAGATAAAGGTTCTTTGGAAGTGCCATGGGTAAGGTAAAGCCACATAGGGTCCAATGATGGATATGGAAAAGTCTTGTCCTGAATTGTTTGTTTGCTTGATGGAATTTTGAGGATAAAATTCTTATAAGAGGGGAAGGATGTTACAAGCCTGATTTTTTTTACATATATTTTCATAATTGAAATGTAATGATTTTATGAATTGGACTTAATTAAAAAAAGGTTGTATGTTTTGCTTCAAACAATGGATCACTTTGCAAATAGCCCTTTTGATAGGAATTTTATGATTCCTCTTATTAGATTAATCCATTAAGGGATATAAAAGAGAAGAATGGAGGAAAAATCCAAATAATAGAAAAGGATACAAGATAATAAATATTAAGCAAAATAAGTATGAGAAATACATGGAAATCTCTAGAAAGTGGCATTAATGGCCATAATGGAATAAATTTCGTTCATATGTGCTTTCTAATAAAAGAAATAGGAAAAAGAGGAAAGGAAATGAAAAAGAATGAGAAATCCTTGCAAAAGAATATTTTAATAAAGAAATAAGAAATAATGGATGTAGATGCATCTAGAAGGGTAATAAATATTTTTAAAAAGGAAGTTCGAAATAAATGAAATTTTTGGGGTCCATGGAGTCCTAATAAATAAGATAAAGGAAAATAAAATACAGGATAAGCTGAATAATTAAAGGTTTAGTCATCTCGCCAAAAGAGGCATCTTTTAATGGTTATGGAAAGGTGCTAATGTGTGCCATGCCTTTGGATACCTTTCTTGTACACCAAGGGAGAAGTGATAAAGGAAACAAGAAGGAAGGATATGTGTTTAATATAGATCCACGTTCTCTCAATAGGAAAAAAGGGAAATAAAGACTTTTCCTTATAAACCGTAACGTTCCTTCCTCTCCCTTCCTTTCATACTACGTAAGAGCCATTATGGCTTTCTTGAGGTATGTATATATTAAGGCAACAACAGCCCTTTCCTTCAGGGATGACTACCCTTCTTGGAGAGATACACCCTCGTCTCCTTCCTCGGGTCATTTTCCCTATAACCCTAATATAACATCTGCTAAGCCATCTTTTTCTAGCCAAAGCCTACTCTACAAGCAGCAATGCTGCCTTATGCCAAGAGGACCAAAGAGGACAGATCCTTTCTAGATCCAAAACAATCCATGAGTAGGGGAGTACGGCTCCTTCATCTTCATAGGGCATGGGAAGAACACATCCGCAAACCCAGACGTATGGAAGGAAACGACGAGCAGGTTGCTGCACCCTCGTCTTGCACTGCCCTAGGGCAGAATCCTCCAAGATGGTGCCCTGGGAGGTTGGCCCCTCACCAAGAACTCTCTGTCAAGCAGCTAGTACGGGTGACAGAGAAGACACATCTGTCATACTCACGTGAAGAAACCCATCCAAAGCATAGACGGCCGATCATGGGAGGAAGAGAGTGAGGGGGGAAACAATCTATGGGCCTATAGTAGGAGGATTACGATGGAACCGGGCCGAAAGAGTCTCTGTAAGCCTCTCTATGGTCTGCGTCGATGTCGCAAACAGATGCGCGGAGGCCAGAGTCTAGAACTCTACAGCAACAGTGACCTGCTTGGGTCCGTCCAGAGAGAAGGAAAGCGACTGGTTTGCAGCACAACGGTGGGAGGTGCTGAGCTGAGAGCATGGGTCAGTGAGGAAGAAGCCTTGGGGACGGCCCCCTTAGCTGTGAGGCCTAGCGCAGGAGGGCACTGAGCGCCGAAAATGCAGCGTCGCTTCCATCTTCACGTGATGAAGACGAACCAGGAAAGTAGGGATTTGATCCATGTGCCTGGACTGGGTGGCTGGACCAGCCAGTTCAGAGGTAGATTGAACTGGGTCTTTGCCCACTCAACCAGCTGGATGCGGGTCCCAAGTGGCGTGGCCCAATAGGAGGCCACCACATCACCCTTGACAAAGGTAAAAAGGTTTAATCTTTCTTAAATTATGGAAAATGTTAGGAGTGTCCGAAAATAGCATATCTATATATCAAAATGACTGAAAAAATGAGGGGAATACAAATAAAATATGTTTGAAGTCTTTTTATGCTACCTGTTCTGAAAAATAGGGTAATCTATATATATAGTGAAGATTTATAAATGGAAACCCTAGATTGGATATTAAACATGTTAATTACATTAAAAGCCCTTGTTTTATGCTCTAATCTGAATTTGTTTAAACAATATGAGAAATGAAGGTGATCATGTTAATGATGTTGAAAAGATACGGTGTCCCATATATATAATCATGCTTATGAGAATTAGGTTATAAAACTAAGATATGGTCAGTGAACATAAATTGGATCTAAGCGATCATAATAGACAGATTTGTGGGAAATGTTAATTAGGGTTACACATGATGTATAATTGGGACTAATAACTCTAATAAACAATTATGCGATGGAATTAGGGTTTGTACATCTATTCCTTAACCAAACCCTAATACCCTAGATTAGGATCGATTAAGATTTACTTGGAATAATACGTGATGGTGACAATTTAGGATTTACATACATGCAGATTAAAAAAGCATTTGCTTGGTTGCTTGGCCGACAGATTAATTGAATTTACTCAAAGTATAACTATATATTCTGCATGGAAAAGGTATGTGGTTACACTTATGAATAATCGCTCTAGTTTCACGGAGATTCCCGAAGTTTTAATCGGTTGCTTGAAAATAACTGTTGGATGTCTATTTAGTTCATGCAACTATAAAGTGACTATGATTATCACTATAAATGTGCATTTATAACTGACTCGATTCGGGTGCACCTCTATTGCTTTGAAAAGGCTAAAAAAAGGGGTAATCCTAGATCAAGGTCTAGGTTATCGAGAGTTAGAAACTGGGCTACCTACGTGTAGTGCCGTGAGATTCATTAGCATGCCATGAGTTAAGGAGTGGGCTACATACGAGTAGTGCCATGTGACTCAACCCTAGAAATTGGTTCACCTATAGGTGGATCATGAGTGGTTTAATGGGGACAACATAGAGGATAGGGTACTCTTGGATCGCGGAGTTATGTCTAAAATGTAATCTTGGTTGTTAAATGATTAATTGAATGATTACATTGTTAATGTATTTATAATTATTATTTCCCCAACATACCAACTTCGGCTGACTGACGTTTTGTTTGTCGGCGTTTTAGGTACAAGCCAAAAGGACAAACAGTAAATCGTCATATTGTGAAATACATGAAGTAAAATACAAGGAGGATTAGTTAGAGTAAAATCCATAAGTGATAGAAGTTTAGAGATCCAAGTTTTCAAAAAGGTATGCGGAAGTTTATTTTCTTACAGTTTTCCCGTTTAGTCTGTTAAAATTTGATAATTATTCTTGATTAATTGCCGAACCTTTGATCTGGAAGTTATGGGTGCGGCTTCGACCTATCAGTCTCCCTTAATTGGGGGTTATCGAGAGGTGGGGTCATAACAGATTCTTTGTTATCTAATCTAGATCAAGCAGAATTAGATATCAAGAAGAAAATGGATGAGATTATGAAGTTACAACAAAAAGTGAGTAGCTTGAGTAACAATAACATTCTTGATAATATCTTAAATGATTCTTATTGTCAAATTGGAAGGAGAGGACTAGGTTATAAGACTAAGGGAAAATCTTATCAAAAACCTAGTAGGAGAAGGACACAAGTGCTAAAGAATCAATCCATGTATGTACCCAAGAACAACTCAACTCCTAGAAAGAGAAATGAGATTGACTCTATTAGTTGTCATTATTGTTTGCATCTTGGACACTACTCTTTTTCATGCCCATACAAGAAAAGGAATAATGATCTAGCTTGGGTTCCTAAAACTTAGAAGTTTGAATTTGACTAGTTGATATTTGACCTAAACTGATTCTTGATATACAAATATCATATCTCAACACAATCAATCTTTAACTTTCATATTCTTGTTTTACTTGGAAACAATTACTGAAAACAGTTCTGAAAAATAGTACAGAAACATTCTCGGTCGAGAAATTGTTCGACCGAGAACACTGTCGGTCGAGAATTAGTCGACCGAGAAGGTTACTATTTTGAAGTTTGCAACAAATCTGATAAAAACTGTACAAACAACAACATTCTCGGTCGAGAAAAATGTCGACCGAGATAAATTCGGTCGACAAAAAGTTCGACCGAAACAAATTCTGCTGAACATGTTTTTCATTAATCTAGATTGTTATCAATTTGTTATTAATGATTGATTTAATATGAAAATCAAGAGTGAATCTTAGTGACCATCTTTTAATCAAGACATATTGATCTTTTGCATCATGAATTATTGAATGAAGGTATACCATTGTGAATATGAAATCCTTAAACATATTGCAAAAGTGCTATATGAAGACTGATATTTGAACATACTTTCTTCATTTATTGACAAAGTTTATTAAGCATGTTCATTTACAAAGTTTGTCTTAAAATCCATGAACAATAAATAAGATTATTTTGGTTTATCTTCTACATGGATTGGCTTAAAACTGAAAATTATGAACCATGTAATTATTGTTTTATCATAATCCACATGGTTTTTCCTAAGTAATTCTTGGTCTATCTATATAGGAACCATGTGTATTGAAATTTAGTTTAAATGATCATAATCATCATATGTATATGTTTATATCTTGATCATTGCATTGTGGATATACTTGTACTGTTCTATCATAATTATTGTGCCATGATCATTGTGTTTCATTGGTTTGTCTAAAATAATCTTTGATCCATATATACAAACCAAACTTTATGAAGATGCCCTTTCGCATGAATGGATATATATAAACCATGAATGTATATTGTTTTTGATCATTGTGATTCAGCTCATGTGAAGGTGCCCTTTTGCATAAATAGTAAAACTTTATGGCACACATGCATTTTAAATTGAAAATCTACATAAATTATACTTCACATATAAGTGTTCAAATTGGAAATCTGCAGAAATTGCCTCATGGTTGAAATCAAGTTTGACCAAGGGGCGCTTTGGTCAAAGTCAAGGTTGACCGAAAACAAGCTTGACAAAATGCTTATTTGTACATCATTTTACTGCACTTAATCTTAGTATCTTAATTCAAAATGTGTTTATCATATTGAAAACCTGATTTTAGTGCATAACTCTCATAAAAGGTCAACTTATTATGATCTAATACCATTTGTGACCTTAGAATCCTTAAATTATCTTAATTACAAGGTTAAGGGGGAGCTCACAAAAACTATTTTGATTATAAAGCTTACAAAACTTTGTAAACATCATTTGAAGCTTGTTATGACCTTAGTATACTTAAAAGTAATTTTGGTAATGAAAACAAAGAAATCTACAATATTCATGAATATGACATATATATAGGAATTCTCTAAACAAATTAGGGCTTAACATCCCATGTATTTGATTAGAGATACATTCTACTACAAGCTTAAAAGAATCTCATATCATTTCAGGGCTTAACATCCCTTGTAAATGGTTGAGAAACTATTAAATATATTCATGAGCTTAAAGGATTCTCATTTCATTTTCAGGGATTAACATCCCTTGTAAAATGGATGAGAAATCAATACACATATGCCATGAACTTAAAAGGAACTCATATCATTTCAAGGCTTAACATCCTTTGCAAATGATTGAAAAATAAATTGTGGCTAAATTTAACAATAATTGGTTTGCATTAATCCCTTGCTTTTCAATTGAATATCTGACACACTTTTTTCGTGCGTAGAATGCAAGTGCACGCATTAGAGTAGTATAGACCTTGTGAGGTCCGGGTCGAACTCAGGGACACTGAACTATCGGTAGACTACTACTAACTGGTTGCGATCATCTAGACCGATTAAAAGGGTTTGAGAGTTGTTGTAAAATAAAATAAAATAAAATAAAATAAAATAAAGCAATCGATTAAGGGTTTAGTTTAATCAAGTCAATTGAATATATTTAGGATTGTGGTTTCACCGTGGGTTTTCATTATATGAATTTCCATATAATAATTTCGGTTCATCTCTCAATCCGGGTAGTGGCCTGTAGTCAGAATTGCCCACTGTCCTGGTACAATTCACTACCTATATCTAGATCAGTTCCACTATCGTAGTAACCTATACCCTAAACTAGGTGCATTATAATTGACCTCTGGGTTTCCACAATTCACCTTACATCACCATGTTCAAGGGATTTGTTAATTAATGTGAATTTTGTCTCTTTTCAACTGTTAATTCTTCTTTCAAAGTAATTAAAAGCATTAGATTATTATTATGGTGATCAAGCATAACAATATAATTGAGAAAACAAAATCATACCACGGGTTCAAGAGATAAGTTACGAATTACTATGATAAAAATGTCATACAATGCTTCCCTGGGCTACTCCCGGTCCTAAAGACAAAGGGGATTAGCCCCGCATGTTCATCTCAGAGAAAAACATGGTTGAGGAAAGGGGAAACATGAAGAAAACGTGAATAAGATATGAAACCCCTGAACGGAGAAGATCCAAGCATTCATTGGCGTGGAATGCACGATCTACAGCCTTTCGGCGGTGGAAAACGTCTTCTTCTGCTTCCGGAATGGCTGGGGCGTGCTTCTGGGCTCCGTTCTTCTCTCCACACCTTCTCGGGATGTGTGCAATGGCTAATGACATGATAGATTGCTCTTGGCCGTCGTCATTAGGTATAATCCCTGAGTTAGGTCGTAAAAATACCACAGCTGTCGGATTTAGATCAATCTGAAACAAACTTGTATGTGACAGTGTCGATACCATCGACGCGAGTCGATGGTATCGACCTTGCGCGATATCGTCTGGTCTTCTTTTCTTTTCTTCGTCGCGACTGATGCTGACTCGATACCATCGACGAGGTTCGATGGTATCGACACCCTTAGGCGTCGGTTTTTGTCCTTTTCCGTCGCTACAACTCCACTTGTCGATAGTATCGACTTCGAGGTCGATAGTATTGACTCTCTTCTCACAAGCAACCTGATGGTAAGTCACTACCATCGACTTCTCCGTCGATAGTATCGACTCTGTGCTGCTCCTTGCGGCTGCCAACCTGTGGTTGTGTCGATGGTATCGACAACAGCATATATGCATTTTTCCTAAAATTGCAACACAAACCCACATAAGCCGAAATAAAACATATTATTGTAATCATTTATGCTCAAAACAAGAGAATAAGGGAGATTTGACACTGAGAAAGATCATAGACTGAAGTAAATGAATTCTGCAATATTAACCACCAAAATGACCAATAAACGCATAAAACACAAGTAAAACAAGTCTATAAATGCGACTCAAAATCATCGCATCAAACTCCCCTAAGATTAAACATTGCTCGCCCTCGAGCAACTAAACTTTAGAATAGAATCGCGAAGGTCAACTAAAGAACATGTCATCACAACAAACATCACCACATGATTCCCACCGACCATTCACAAACCGACCCTTACTAACCATAGAATGATAAATACCCTAAAGGCGACAGTAATCATCCATAAAAGATATCTACCTCAAAATTGATGAACACTATCATATAAGGCAGTTAACATAATGAAATTCTTCGGTCCAGGCTCAGTGCATCTTGTGATTTCCTATTCTATGTTGCTCGCTCTAACTACCATCTACATGGAAGCAGCTCTCCTGATATTAACACGTGAGGAGAAAATCACGTTGGCCTACCAATTCAAGCAACGGGTAGATGAAATGGGTGGCTCATGGAAGAAATGGAAGAATTATACCGTTTCAACATGCATAAGACAAAAATGCCCTAATTGATGCATATGCAAATGAAAATGCCTTAATGCCTACATTTGGTTGTATTGATGCATGCACTAACATTGCATCTCAAGATGAGATGGAATATCTAAGAGAACTACATCATGTAACCATTCTTCTTAATATGTAGGTGAGAACCTGTTCCTTTCTCCCTCTCATTACTACTTACTTCTCAATTCTCCTTTTTTTTTCTTTCTTTAAAACTATTTTTGTTTCTTTTCTTTCTCCAAGCCCTTATTTTCACAAATGACAATGAATTATTTGTCGGGCTCACTTCTTATTACACAACTATATACTTGAAGCATTCAGAAGGTATGGAACAAGTTTATCACCTTTAATGTTTCAGAAGAAATAGAATACATGATGTATTGTATATGCATAAAAATGTGAATGCAATTACAACATGATACTCATGCGACTGAATGACATGCACCTAAGGATAATGTGCATGTATAGCTAATCTATTTTTTTTTCTTGTAAAATATGTAAAAATAGCTACAATGTAAGACCTATCTATATGAAATGCAATCAAAGAAGTTAAAACCGTAATGTACTTCCAGTTCTTAAGGTGGAGTATGAAAACAATGAGGTGTTTAAATCACAAGACTAATTGACTGAACCTTTGAAAATTATTATGTGTCCCTCCTTATCGACTTGTGTAGTAATTAAGAGGTTTCTCTCTCTTACTTCAAATTAGAGTCTCATTATCATTTGATCAGTTTAGGCTCAAAAAAAAAATTCCGTCCACTTTTCATGAACCATAGGCATGTGCAGTTGTGATTTTCTATTTTAGAGTTGACAAACCCAATCATTTTCTTAAGTTATGTGCTCCAAGTTGAACAACACAAGCTTGCAAACACTAAAATTGTTTTTTTTTAAGTTGCCCCTAATTCCCATATACAAGCAAACAAGATGACACATGACTTAAGACATCCATGAATACACTAGATAGAATGTTGATCCTACAAACAAACTAAAAATTGCAAGAACTAAAAGACAAAAGACAAAATAATAAAAACTAAAAACTAAAGGATAGAGCTATTCCAACTCCCCCCCTAAGCTTGAATTCGACTATGGCCTCATAGTCAAAAACAACCCTAAAAGGTGGAACATAGATACCGATCATTCTTCCGGAGGAGGCGGGTACTGCGGGACCGTGGGGTCCAAAGACGGGTACTGCCCCTAAAAGGTCGGATCATACTGGGGCATGGGTGGAGGTTGTGGATATCCACCAAAGTAGTTCTGGATCCAGTAATGATCGTAGAAGGGTTGCTGCTGCATCTCCATCCTATGCAACCTGTCATGAATGTGCTGTTGGTTGTCAAGGAGGAGGTGCTCGTTTTAAAAAATAGCCCTTTGATTGTCAAGCAACCGGTTCGTTGTATCTTGAATACCGGCGTATGAAGTTGTATGCTGCTGCGACGTCTGATGAATGTTCTGTAGCATGGCATACATCCCTTGCATGGAGTAGTCATCCTCGCTTTGCTGTGAGGGCTATGGTGGCGGAGGCTGCGAAGAAGAAGATGCACCCGGATGCATACGGGGACGCTTCCGGGGTGCCACGCGTACGCGAAGAGGAGTGAAAGCCTCCTCTTCCTCTTCATGTTCATCTCCATCATTGTGGTTCTCGTTGTTGCTGCCATCTTCATCTGAGCTCTCGATGGAGATGACAGGCCATCGAAAATGCTGAGCAACCTCGATGTGGAAGACGGGGTCTGGAAGTGAGCACTCTTGATAGGCGTGATTAACATGGCAATGTGCATATGCCAGGCCATCATGAAGCAGGATGAGGCTGGAGTGATGCAGATGTTGCAGGTTGACTTTGCTTCGGTTAGAGAGGGGAGTAAGCTGGGAGAAATTTAACCCAAGATAGGAGTCCAGCGGTGTGATGAGCCCTCCAAAGTGGATTGGAGCCTTCCGTGTACTCCTCTTTACAGCCAACACGCGCGTCAAGAAAAACGCGCCCCAATTACATTCTTCTCGCTTCAACAACTTGTGTAAGAAAAACAAGTCTGTCTCCTGAAACTTGCTGAGAGACAGATCACCACGAGCAAACAGGGTGGTGTAGAGCATGCAGTGAAGAATCCGCATGAATGGATGCTCAAAATCCACCACCGCCACATCGTGGTAGCTCACAGATTTGCCGAGCGGCACAGTCACTAGCTCGGAGAAGATGGCATAATAATCTGTCATGTTGTCTGGCCACCGGTACTGATCTCACCCATGATTCCAGTTGTAGATGGAATTGAACTGCCACAAGGTGAAAGTGTAATCATTGTTGTATAGTCAGAAAGAAACGCGGCCTTTGATCCATTCCCGATCAGTGGCGATGATGTCATTTGGCACAACACATATATCCAACGACGCCAAGAACTTTGCCACTGGCTCTTTGTATGTGGGCCATTCACCGAAGAATGGATGTCCATCGGCATGGAATTCCATCTCATTGGGCCTCCTGCCCGTATGCTTTGCCTGTCCCATGAGAACGTAGGCAAGATTAGCCTCGAACCCAAGGTTGCGGATCATGTTCTGGTCGACGTAGCGGGTCGGCTCTATCTTTCTCTTCATCAGTTCCTCGTAAACCTTCTTGACCTCCGTGAAAGGATGGACAATCCGTGGTCACGGAATAGACACAGTCAGTGGAGGAATGAACTCTGGGATCTCCATTGGTTTTGTGTGTGAAGAAGATGCGCCGACAGTATGCACCATTGCTGAAGAAGAAGGGATAGAAGCCGGAGCTTGGTGAAGGTCAGAGAAGACAATCTCCTCTCATAGAAGGCTCGTGGAAGAACATGCTCCTTGGATGCTCGTAGCTGGGCTCTGATGGCTCAACAAAATGCTCAGCACAAGTAAAGGAAGAAAGCTCAGAAGGTGTGACGTCATATGACGACAAACCATCCCTTTTATAACAGTGGTCGGCACTGCTGTATGACCGTCGATACCATCGACGTGAGTCGATGGTATCGACTCGAGTAGCACAATCCGTTCTTCGCTAGTATCGACGGCTGTTGATAGCCTGATGTGGGGGCCCAGATCGATGACGTGTCGATACTATCGACGGGTGTCGATAGTATCGACGCTTCCCATGGGTTGACTCCTGATGCAGCGATCGCCGTTGATTTCCTCTTACGGATCGGTGACGTGTTGCGTCGATACTATCGACGCAAATCGATAGTATCAACCTCTGCTTAGGGAAACACCCTCACTAGGCCCGGCCGCCGCTTTTTGCCTGTAACTGGGTCGATACCATCGATAGGCCCGTAGACGGTATCGACTGCACTGAGACAATTTCATCTGAATATCTCCAGAGATCTCGCTAGTATCAACGCCCGTGTCGATACTATCGACCTCATTTTTGTGATCAACCTATTGGTGTGTCGATACCATCGACGAGGCCATCGATAGTATCGACGCAGAGTGATTTCTACAGCCGCCAACCTATACCCATCTCGATACCATCGACTCAAGTGTCGATGGTATCGACTCTGCCTCTGTCCTGCACATTCAATAAGCGATCAAGGTATCTTTTTTACACTAAAAACAAAATCAAATCAAACGAACATACGAATGTGAAAGAAACTAAACTAAGCTACCGATGGCTGGCTTGCCTCCCAACAAGCGCCCTTATTTAACGTTTTAGGCTAGACGACATGAAGCTCCTCAAGCATCTGGAAGCGCAATGAGTTTGACCTCATTCACTTTCCTTGTGTAATCTTCACCGAAATACAATTTCAATCGTTGTCCATTAACCAAGAATGTTGTCTCGCCATCACGCACCATGATTGCACCATGCAGCCTGACCTCCTCTACAGTGAACGGTCCACTCCATCGGGATTTCAATTTCCCGGGATGCATCTTCAACCTGGAGTTGAACAAGAGTACACGATCTCCTTTCTTGAAGACGTGCATCTGAATATGGCGATCATGAATCAACTTTGTTCGCTCCTTGTAGATCTGTGAGCTTTCATATGCATTCATCCTCAGCTCGTCAAGTTCATTTAGCTCTAACATCCGTTTCTTTCCCAGAAATAATAATGCAAATAATGGAAAATTTTCTTTTTCTCCTAATATGTCCAATCATCTGGGATAATTTTGCAACCAAAATAATTAAATATATAAGAAAACCAAGGATCTTTAGATTTCACAGATAAAAGTTGCTCATTAGGAAACGTCTCAGTAATGGGTATATGCACATCCTTCTCATCTACCTTTTCCAACCTAGAAAGATGGTCCGCAACCACATTTTTAATCCCCGCCTTATCTTTGATTTCAATATAAAATTCTTGTAACAGTAGGATCCACCTAATCAGTCTAGGTTTGGCATCCTTTTTCTCCATCAAGTACTTAATGGCGGCGTGTTCTGTCCATACAACGACTTTAGATCCTACAAGATATTGCCAGAATTTTTCAAAAGCAAAAACAACGGAGAGAAGTTCTTTTTCGGTTGTCGTGTAATTCAATTGCACGTCATTTAAGGTCTTGGACGTATAGAAAATCACAGCGGGTTTATTGTCCACCCGCTGTCCCAAAACAACCCCAACTGCGAAATCTGAAGCATCACACATCAATTCGAATGGCTTTGTCCAATCCAGTGTTTGCACAACTAGGGCTAAAATTAATTTCTCTTTAAGCACATTAAAAGCATGTAAACATTTTTCATTAAAATCAAATAAAACATACTTTTCCAACAACTCGGATAATGGTTTGGCAATTTTAGAGAAATCTTTTATAAAGCGGCGGTAAAAACCGACGTGATCTAAAAAACTCTATACCCCTTTTACCGAATTCGGTGGGGTAATTTGGAAATGACTTCGATCTTCACCGGGTCTACCTCCAACCCTTTGCTAGACACCTTGTGTCCAAGCACGATCCCTTCGCTTACCATCATGTGGCATTTCTCCCAATTGAGGACCAAATGTGTGTCCTCAATCGTTGCAAAACTTTGTCCAAGTTGTATAAACATTCATCAAAGGACGCACCATAGACGGAGAAATTGTCCATAAAAACCTCCAAACAACGTTCAACCATATCAGAGAAAATGGCAAGCATGCAACGCTAAAAGGTTGTCGGTGCATTACAAAGACCAAATTGCATATGTCGGTATGCAAAAGTTCCATAAGGACAAATGAAGGTGGACTTCTCTTGGTCCTTTGGATCAATGGAAATCTGATTGTACCCCGAATAACCATCGAGAAAACAAAAATCAGATCGACCCACTAATCGCTCTAAAATATGATCAATGAATGGGAGAGGGAAATGATCCTTAAGCGTAGTAGCATTCAATCTACAGTAGTCTATACACACTCGCCACCTGGTTACCAAGCGGGTCGTGACATGTTCATTTAACAAATTATGTGTAACATTAATTCCCCCCTTTTTAGGGACTACCTGTGTAGGACTCACCCACGTCGTGTCGTATATAGCATAGATGATACCTGCAGAAAAGAGCTTGATCACCTCCTTCTGGATGACCTCCATCATGCTAGGAATTAGGCGACGCTGTGGATGGATCACCGGCTTGGCTCCCTCTTCAATCCTGATCTTCTGTTGGCACAATGTAGGGGAGATCCCCTTGATGTCCGCGACTGACCACCCGAACGCACCTCGGTGGTTCTTCAACACAATCAATAGTTGATCTTCCTCCTTGACACTCAGATATGCCGAAATAATCACAGGAAACTTCTCATCCTGAGCTAGATATGCATATTTCAAGTGCGGTGGCAATGGCTTCAATTCCAAATCTGGCGGGCTGATTAAGGATGACTGAACCGGTGGTGGGAGTTCTCTAAGGTCTTCATAATACTAGCATAAAAGCATGGAAGCACCTGATGCATCTTGGCACACTCTTGTAGTGACTTGCTTCTCATCCAATCATGTGTTACATTAACCAGGCAGGCATCAAGAGGTAATTATGGATATGCTTTTAAAACAGAATTTGCAATGGCCTCGTCTTTAGTAGAAGGTGGGATATCCTCCTCTTCATCATTAGGGAAACCCACAGCTTTGCTAAGGGACACAACCTTGGTCTTCTCCATGTTGTCTACAGCCAGTGTCCCTTTTTCTACTCTAGTCATCACATGAGCCATATCTAGAAATGGCTTCCCTAGACATAGAGAGATATTTCAATCAAAGTGCTTGGCCATGCGGCATTGCTCCTTATCTTTAGATTCTGTGGTGCTAGAAGGCATGACCATCATAAACAGATCATCAGTGATACCCAAGGTCAAACGACCTCTCCCCATCTCAAGTATCATGTCAGCAGTGGCTTGAAATGGTCGTCCAAGGAGTAACTCATTACCCTATTCATCTTGCATGTCCATTACAACAAAGTCTGCTGGAAATACAAACCGGTCTACTTTCACCAACACATCTTCACAAATACCATAGGGCTTCACCACTGAATTATCCTCCAACTATATTTTCATATTGCTCGGCCTTGATTCTTTTAATCCCAATTTCTTGGATGTAGATAGAGGCATCAGATTTATGCTTGCCCCTGAATCACACAGTGCTTCACCAAATTTCACCTTACCAATGTAACATGAAATATTGAAGTAGCCTGGATCCTGCCTCTTAGGTGGCAATCTGCCCATGATGAAGGAACTCACCTGCTCCTTGAGAACTACAACCTCCGTATTAGGAATCTTCCTCTTCTTAGTGATGATGTCTTTCAAAAACTTCCCGTAGGAGGGAATTTGCTCTATTACCTCTAATAATGGAATGTTGACAGAGAGCTTTCTGAAACTATCCAGAAACTTCTTGAACTGGGCGTCCACTTTCTTTGCCTTCACACTATTTGGGTATGGGACTGGGACAACCTGTGCCCTTTGATGCGGCGGCACATATGGTGTCCTTTTCTGTGTCTCCTTGTCAACAACTATGGGGTCTGCGGTGACATCCTCTACTCTATCCTCAACTGGCTCTGTGACTGAAATTGGCATTTCCTCAGTGGCCTCACCTTCAGTTTCCGACTGGGGTTTGCTTGGTTCATCGGCCATGGGGTTTAAAATTTTCTTGCCACTCCTTAGCAAGATTGACTTTGCATGTTGGTTTCCTCCTGGAATGTTTGTGTTACCCGAAAAGCCTTGCTACGCTGGCTTCTTCAGATTGGCTATCTCAGCTGCCATTTGTGCCATAGACGTCTCTATCATCCTCATCTGAGCCCCATGGCTCTGCAATGTCTTCCCAAACTGATTCATAAATTCCCCCTATTGCTTGATCTGCTGGCCAGAAGTATTCATCAGTTCTTGATTCTGCTTTATCGCTTGATTGAGCAACTTCGTGCTCTTATCCTCTGCCACCGGCTGGGGTTTTGCATCGGGGTCCTGCAAGAAGTTATTTGGATCTTTCCAGGAAAATTTCTTTTCCTCCCTCCATGCATAATTGTTATTTCTGTACCCTTGCTGCTGGCGCATGAATTTGACTTGAGCTTCATCCTCAGACTCGATATCTTCTTTTGCAAGCAATTTCTTTGCTAGAAGGTCCATCTTCTCATTCAGCTCTTTGATGGCCTTTGACTCTCCCACAACTTGAACGTGCTCTACGGCGTCTCTGTCGCCCCAGGATTGCTTCTTGGCCATGTTTTTTAGAATTTCCCAACACCTCGTGTCTATGTTGTTCAAAAAAAATCCTAAACCTGCGGAATCTAGGTTACTTCTATCATGCTCCGAGAGAGCAAAATAGAAGATTTTTACCTGCGTCTCCTTGTCAAGCCCATGATGCGGGGACCTCCTAAGCATGATCTGAAACCGTTCCCATGTCTCAGAGTAAGTTTCTCTTACCTTTTGGGTGAAATTATGGATTTTCCTGATCATGTCATTCATCTTCTCGGGCGGAAAGAACCTTTCAAAGAATACTTCCACCATGTGGTTCCAGGATTCCACATATTCATCGTCAAGATTGTGCAACCATTCTCGTGCATTTCCTGCCAGAGAACTCGAGAACAACTTCAGGTAGATTGTCTCTTGTGGAAATCTGTCAATTTTAATCATGTCAGAATTCTCCACGAATTGGCTTATATGAGTCACCGGATCTTCATTCTTTAGCCCATGGAATGCATTTGACTTGACCAAGTTGATTAATGCAGGATCAATCTTATAGGTCAGAATGTTGATCGCCTGCTTCTTGATTGGCCCCTTTGAAGCAGATGAAGAAGAAGCCTTTATCTTCTCCCATATCGTCTGTTCCTCTGCCATTTCTTCTTGTTCGGATTCAGAATCTATTTCTTCCAAGTGGTCTTGATTGTAATCCTTCTCGTCGTCATATCCCGACAGTGGAACCTCTGGTGCCTATTGTGTGTAGTTGGTGCTACGCGTCTGTACCATGCACTGGTACCTACAAAATGGTAATTTGAGTTCAGTACCATGCTAGACGACTACAAAATGTGAAAGATAAGCTATGAATTTCAAAAGTGAAGATAAAATAATAAAATAAAAATGTGGCCTAGAGTGGCTGCTTGTAGCACTCGCAGTGCCAACAATCGCCGTGTCCCCGGCAACGGCCCCAAAAACTTGACACACTTTTTCTGTGCGTAGAACGCAAGTGCACGCGTCAGAGTAGTATACGCCTTGTGAGGCACGAGTCAAACTCAGGGACACTGAACTATCAGTGGACTGCTACTAACTGGTTGCGATCAGCTAGACCGATTAAAAGGGTTTGAGAGTTGTTGTAAAATAAAATAAAATAAAATAAAATAAAACAAAGCAATCGATTAAGGGTTTAGTTTAATCAATTCAAGTGAATATCTTTAGGATTGTGGTTTCACTGCAGGTTTTCATTGTATGAATTTCCATATAATAATTCAGGTTCATCTCTCAATCCAGGTAGTGGCATGTACTCAGAATTGCCCACTGTCGTGGTACCATTCACTACCTATGTCTAGGTCAGTTCCACCATCGTAGTAACCTACACCCTAAACTAGGTGCATTATAATCGACATCTGGGTTTCCACCATTAACCTTACATCACCTTGTTCAAGGGATTTGTTAATGAATGTGAATTTCATCTCTTTTCAACTGTTAATTCTTCTTTCAAAGTTATGAAAGGCATTATATTATTATTATGGTGATCAAACATAACAATATAATTGAGAAAACAAAATCATACCACGGGTTCAAGAGATAAGTTACGAATTACTATGATAAAAATGTCATACAGTGCTTCCCCGGGCTACTCCCGGTCCTAAAGACAAAGGGGATTAGCCCCGCATGTTCATCTCAGAGCAAAACATGGTTCAGAAAAGGGGAAACATGAAGAAAATGTGAATAAGATATGAAACCCCTGAACGGAGAAGATCCAAGCATTCCTTGGCGTGGAATGCGCGATCTACAACCTTTCGGCGGTGGAAAACGTCTTCTTCGGCTTCTGGAACGGCTGGGGCGTGCTTCTGGGCTCCGTTCTTCTCTCCACACCTTCTCAGGATGTGTGCAATGGCTAATGACGTGATAGATTGCTCTTGGCCACCGTCATTAGGTATAATCCCCGAGTTAGGCCGTAAAAATACCACAGTTGTCGGATTTAGATCAATCTGAAACAAACTTGTATCTGAAGGTGTCGATACCATCGACGCGAGTCGATGGTATCGACCTTGCACGATATCGGCTGGTCTTCTTTTCTTTTCTTCGTCGTGACTGATGCTGACTCAATACCATCGACGAGGGTCGATGGTATCGACATCCTAAGGCATCGGTTTTTGTCCTTTCCTGTCGTTGCAACTCCACTTGTTGATAGTATCGAGTTCGAGGTCGATAGTATCGACTCTCTTCTCGCCAACAACCTGATGGTAAGTCACTACCATCAAGTTCTCCGTCGATAGTATCGAATCTGTGCTGCTCCCTGCGGCTGGCAACCTGTGGTTGTGTCGATGGTATCGACCGCTGTCGATGGTATCGGCAGTAGCATATATGCATTTTTCTTAACATTGCAACACAAACCCACATAAGCTGAAATAAAACATATTATTGTAATCATTTATGCTCAAAACAATAGAATAAGGGAGATTTGACAATGAGAAAGATCATAGATTGAAGTAAATGAATTCTACAATATTGACCACCAAAATGACCAATAAATGCATAAAACATAAGTAAAACAAGTCTATAAATGCGACTCAAAATCATCGCATCAATATCTCTTTAATGGGGGAGCATAGCATAAAATTAAGGGGGAGAAATAAAAAGTCATACTAAATGATTATCTTGGATATCTTTTTGAAATGACAAAGGGGGACAAATAATATAAAATCAAAAACATAAAATAAAATGGCCAACACACACTTGCAAAACAAGAATGGCTATTAAAGGTAAACCTCAGGTATGAAACTCATATGATTTATATTTCCTTATTTTAAATTTAGGAAATGTTTGCCATCTTCAAAACAGGGAGATTGTTGGCTAAATTGGACATCATTATAATCCCTTTGTTTTGATGATGACAAACATTTCATTCTTGTGGATCTAATGTGCTACTTGAGTGTTACAAGAATTAGGTGGATGACAAACTACTTGGAAAATCTATATGCTCTAATGGCTTAATTTCATGATTGTAATCAAATGTAAAAACTTATACAAGATATATAATGTACAAGTACTTAGACATCATTTAAATCAAGTGTTAGATCTTCCATATCCAATCACAACACTTATATAGGTCATCCCATACAATAGTGTCACAACTGCATACTCATACACACACTTAGTACTTGGCTTAAAACATTAAAATATGGTTAATCTCGGTCGACAAAATTCTCGACCGAGACACTCTCGGTCGACAAACTCTTTGACCGAGAATGACACAGGTAGTCGTTAGACACAGCAGACAAGGTAGTTGAGAGTTGGATTAGAACGTTATATACACTTTCTCCAGACAGTCCCTCGATCGGCAAGTCCTCGACCGAGAAGGACTCTCGGTCGACAATTCTTCGACTGAGGTGAGTTCTGTCTGCACTTTTAAGAGTTAATTAACTAGTCGTTTCTAAAGAAACTAATTGTTACCTAATGGCTAGTTAAGAACTAAGAACCCCCTACAAAGTGTCTAGAACGTCCTTAAGCATCCATAGGCCATTCCTATAAATAGAACAAGCCATAGGACACCCAAAGTACACTTGTGCTACACTTGAGCAAAACACTTGCAATTGGCTATTCATTCTTGTGAGCAATAGAGCAATTCCAACATTGGCTATTCATTTCCTTTGCTCCAAATTCGTGTCATATAGGCTAGCATCTCCTACCCACTACACCAACACTTCCATATACATTGGTTAGGAGATCAAAACACTTGATATAGGAAATCAAGCCTTGTGCTACAACGGTATTGCAATTTCTATTTTTCTTTCTTGTTCCTTTATATCTTTTGTACTCTCCTTGCTACTCCTAGGGTTGGAGGTTGTGGATTGGAGAGGGTTTGACTTCTCAGGTGGAGAAGGGTCTTCTCGGTGGATAAGGTGGACTTTGGACTACTTCAACAAGGCTGTCTCAATGGGAAGCTACTTCAAGAGGGAGGCTACTTCAAGGGGAGCTTGAGGTTACTTCAAGGAAGGCTGCTTCAAGGTTGGTGAGACTACTTCTAGGTGAAGGCTGTGTGAAGGGTTTGGTGAAAGTGTTATAATTTTATGTAACATCTTAGCGAGGTAATAAAATTAAATACTTTCAAAATCCTGGTTGGGTAAACAACCGGGTAGTGGATTGACTGCCTTAGTATTTGCTATGGTTGGAACCACTCTAAATCCTTGTCCCCTTGTCCAATATTTTTTTGGTTGCTAGCTTTGGTTGAATTATTATTAAAATATCTATAAAACCCTATTCAACCCCCCTCTAGTGGTTTTTCAATTGGTATCCGAGCAGGGCTTCAAGGAACTCTAACAAAGTCTTGAAGAATGGGTGATGGGGTACTCAACAGCCTCAACCTAGAAGGGACACTCGTGGCAAGACCTCCACCTTTTGATGGCACTAACTATACCTACTGGAAAAGAAGGATGCAATTCTAGTTCCAAGGAATTAGCTGGCATCTATGGAGAATGGTATCAAATCCATATGAATTCCCTCAAACAGAGTATGCAACTTGGGATGCTAATACAGTAAGATCATCCCAAATGAATGCAAACGTTGTAAGTATACTCTATTGTTCAATTTCCGTTGGTGAATTCAATAGAATATCAAATTTTGAAATGGCATAGACTCTCTATAACATATCAAGGAACTATTCAAGTTAAGAATTCTAAAATCGGAATGCTTAAATGAAAATTTGAAGGAACTGTTCAATTGACAATACTTAAAAGGTATTTGCCTTGGATCCGACTTGTATTCTACATACATTATTAGTACTTTTTATCTGTAGTGTTATAATTTTTAAGAAAGGCAAGAATGAAGAAACTATAGCACTTCAAAGATGTTAAAATAATATGACTTATAGAGTTCATGTAAACATCACATGTAATTAATCAGTTCCCTATTAAGATGGTGGATTGGTATTTTCTATTCGATGTTTACATGGTCCTCCCACAAAATTGTTTGAGAAACCAGGTGATGTGAAATGCAGCGATCAGTATAATTGAAAATCATAATGTAGAAATAATAATTCATAAGTGATATCCTTAAAACAAACATAATAATTCATAATGTAGACTATGATAATTGTTGCTATAATGACATACTCGTCTTACTTTCCATCTAAGTCTGATTTGTATTTCTCAAGTTCTCTCTGAAAATATGTAACATCGTTATATACACTTATTGAAAATATATAACATCGTTATATATACTTACAATTGTTAGTACTAATATTTTGCAGTATCTTTCCACCCACAACAATCACTATGGTCTGGGCCTCGACCCTCCCTGTCCTTTTCCCTGAAACAGAACAGCTGGACATCACCCTAGACCATCGTACACTAGCACAACTCACCATTACTAGACAGTGGCGTCATTTGAATGGAAGACACTACACGGCTGGTCAAGTGACTTTAAAGTATGGGACCTCGACAACTGTAATCGACATTCAGTATGATGGAGAATGCACTTTAAGGTATCCACAACCAGTTGGCTTATGTGGATTCAGAAGATGCTAATTGGCTGAGAGGACCAGGACTGGCTTCCGAACATGCTAATTGGATTCATCTATGAGGGACTCCCTCCGCGACACAGATTCATCAACAAAATGGCTAGGTCACCAGTCAAATGGGTGTCTCAATTCTTGATGAAATTTTGTTACTTTTAAATAAGGAAATCACCAATAAATGTATTTTTTACTATTTTTGTAGAATGAAATTTTGTTACTTTTAAATAAGGAAATCACCAATAAATGTATTTTTTACAGTATTTGTCACAATTCACCAGTCAAACGGGTGTCACAATTCTTGATGTTATATTTTTTACTATTTTTGTAGAATGGATAAGTCTTGGATAGTAGAGGATGACCGAACGAGTATTAAATACCTATGTGGAGTATCCAACTTTTTGGTTTTCACTTTTCAACATGCAGCGATTGGAGACAAGATTGTATGCCCTTGTAGAAAGTGCACTAATGTATACCAGGTCACCATACAGACTGCATTGAGTCATCTATTGTGGAATGGCTTCTTACAAAGCTATATTTCTTGGGCTTTTCATGGAGAAGAGGACGATGTTGAAATGGATGCTCCAACTGATCAGGGTGATTGTCTAGATGATGAAAATTTACAAGATATGTTGCATGATGCTTTTTCGAGTACTAGTGAAGATGAAAATATGGAAGGAGTACAGTCGGCTACTCATCAACATTTAAATGCTGACAAATTTTATATCTTGTTAAAGGATTCTGAGACAGAATTATATCCAGGGTGTAAGAAACTTACCAAACTTGCTTGCATCCTAGAATTCTATCACCTGGTTTGTCTTAATGCCTTGAGTAAGAAAGCATAATCTATGTTTTTTAAGTTCTTTAAAAAATTGCTACCAGAAGGAGAAGAATTACCTAATTCCTTTTATGAGCTGAAGAAGATAATAAAGGAGTTGGGATTACATTATGTGAAGATTCATGTTTGTCGAAATGGTTGCATGCTGTCTTGGAAGGAGTCTGTTGATAAAGACGGCTGTGATACATGTGGAAAATCAAGAAGTCTAATGACTTCAACACCAGATGATGATGATGAGGAGCTAGTAAACAAAACCAGAAGAACACCTGCCAAAGTGCTCAGACACTTTCCACTTATACCACGGCTGAGGAGGTTGTTCATGTCATCAAAAACCTCTTCCTTAATGAAGTGTCATGTAGAAGAATATGAAAAAGATGACAAGTTAAGACACTCGATAGATTCACCTGCATGGAAAACATTTGATGTTATGCATCCAAAATTTGCTACAGACGCTAGAAATATTTGATTGGGACTTGCCACTGACGAATTTAATCCTTTTGGGACAATGAGTAATTCTCATAGTACATGGCCTGTTGTAATTATTCCATATAATTTACCTCCTTGGTTGTGCATGAAGCAATAGTATTTTATGTTCTCCCTACTAATTTTTGGACCATCTTCGCCACAAAATATAGATGTTTACTTGCATCCATTGATTGATGAGCTGAATGAACTATGTAGTACTGGTGTACAAACATATGACACTAGAGCCAAGGAATTCTTTCAGATGCGTGCTTCTTTATTATAGACTATTAGTGATTTTCTAGGATATGCACATCTATCTGGTTGGAGTACTAAAGGCTACAAATCATGTCCTTATTGTAATAAAGATATTGTCTCACATTGGTTGCCACATAGTCGTAAAGTTTGTTACAGAGGACAACGTAGGTTTTTTCCAGCTGGCCACAGATTCCGGAAAGAAGCTAGGGCATTTGACGGTGAGCAACAATTTAGGAGTCCACCTAAAACTCCATATGGAGCTGAAATCTTATCACAATTGGATGGCGGAAGCACCGTAATTGGTAGAAAAGGCTGAGAGGTAAAGATCATATTATTCAAGCTACCATATTGGAAATCTAACATTGTAAGGCACAATCTGGATGTCATGCACATTGAGAAGAATATATGTGAGAGTATTGTTGAAACATTACTAGGTCTGAAGGATAAAAGTAAGGACAACTTGAATGCAAGGAAGGATTTGGAGGATATGTGAATTAGATTTTCGCTTCATCCACAAACTGTTGGCACACATTCCATACTACCTCCAACTTGCTATACGATAAGAAAAGAAGAAAAAATATCATTTTGCAACCTCGTAAAATCTGTCAAAGTTCCAGATGGGTATGCATCTAAAATATCTAGATGTGCACGATTATCACATGTTACAGACGGATCAGAAGATGCTACCAATGAAAAGTCACGATTATCACATGTTGATGCAAAAACTTCTGCCATTAGTTGTCACTGTGTCTTTGCCCAGTAGGAATGCTAAGTCATGTATTATTAATCTTTGTCACTATTTTCAGAGGTTGTGCACTAAAGTCATAGATCCAAATGATTTTGCTACATTGGAAAATTCAATAGCTGTGACACTTTGTGAGATGGAGAAGATTTTCCCACCATGTTGTTTTTGACATAATGGTGCATCTATCAGTCCATATCATTTTTTAAACTAAGATAGTCGGCCCTGTTCAGTATCATTGGATGTATCCAATTGAAAGGTAACTTTTCATACGTCGTGATGACTTCACCTATTGGAATTTAATTTTTCATAATATTTTCATCAACTTTGTTATCAGGTATCTGCAGACCCTAAAAGGATGTGTTCACAATAAAAAATATCCATAAGGATCAATAGCAGAAGAATATATAGCTGAAAGAGTGTCTTACTTTTTGTTCAAGATACTTGGATGGAGTTAAAACAGAATTAAATCGGCCAAATAGAAATGATACTAATGAAATAAATTTGGAAAACGAGCCAACACATGACAACGATGATTGGTCAATTTTCGCGATAGTAGGTCGTGGTATTGGTAAAATGATAGCATGTGTCTTGGACGAACATACATTACAACAAGCCCATAAGCATGTACTATTCAATTGTGATGCAATTGAACCCTACATTAAGTAAGTTAGTGACAATTGTCTTCTATTATTAAAATATTATTACATATTCCAATTACATATTGCACATATTTTGTTTTCAGGAAGTTCTATGATATCATTAAGCTAAAACATCCTCATAATTCCTTAAAGGAGGTACAGAGAATACATAGTAACTCATTTGATGGACGGTTTAAGGAACATGTCAGTTAATTTGTCATAATTAATTTTTTTATGCTTCATGATTAAATACTAATAAACGTTTCTTATGTTAGATTGAGACACTCTTAAGAACAGAGATGATGGATGATAAAATCAAGTTGCTTTCTCAAGGTCCACATCAAATGGCCATTAAGTATAAGGGCTTCATTGTCAATGGTCACATATTCCATACCAAAGAAAAAGATCGACATCTAACAACACAAAATAGTGGAGTCTTTCTGGTAGCTAAGACTGATTGTTATGCTAAAACCACTGACCGCAATCCAGTTACTAGAGATGTTACCTACTATGGTGTTTTGAAGGATGTTATTGTGCTCAATTATTATGAACACTTTAAGGTGACATTATTTAAGTGTGATTGGGTGGACATCTACGCCAAGAGAACAATCAAGCATGATGAACATGGGTTGACTCTTGTTAATTTGAGATAACTTCAATCAACTAGAGAACTATATGTAGTGGCATCTAAAGTTGGACAATTATTTTATGTAGAACATGTCACTACAAAAGGGTGGCATTTTGCTGTAAAGATTCCCCCACGAGATACGTTCAACATGGAAGATCCATCTTGTAGTGAGACTGTCAAAGCTTATGTGCAAGGTGAACCTAGAGATGGGCCATCAATGACAACAAAAGATGATAATGCAGACTGTGACATAGTTAGATTGGATATGGAAGGAATTACTATTGATAGTTCAACAATTGAGAAAGATCAATCCCAAATTCAGCAGGATGACGAAAGTGTATATCAAGGTGATGAGGATGATAGTTTTAAATGAGAAAATTACAAAGTAGCAACCAATGTTTATTTTAGTTTGTCGTTATTATGACGTATATATGCCTGTTTTGTTGGCATGAAGTTTCCACTGTATGAAATGTATCTGACATATTTTAGTCGCATGCTTCTATGTGTGTTGGATTATCTCAAATATTCTTGAGGGAAAAGGTTATCTAATCAGCTCCTTCGATGTATTGCAGCCTAGCCAAAGTGGTATCTAAAAGTAGTTTCTAAAGTAGTATGTTTTGCTTAAATTCTGATGTCCAACTTACTAGCAATGATGATCACCTTTTGCCTTGCCTTAATGTAGGTGTATGCAATCAGAGTTTCATTTGTATGCAATCCTCTTCACTAACACTGCTGCTAGCTCTGCTGTTATGGATATGTTGATAATGACTTTGTGTACCTCTGTAGTTCTGCGTCCTAATTTCTCTGCATAGGTACATGAAGTCATTGTCAACATGTCAGAACTATGTTATGGTGGAGAAGTCTACGAAGAAGCTCAAGGAAGAATGGTTTCTCCAACAGATTAAAGGCCATTCTCGAGAGATAAGGTTGTAAATTTCTTTTTGCTTCCTATTCTGGAAAGTCTTCTTGCATGTTTTGCAGTTACTTGTTTTTTACATGTGGTGGTTGCCATGACTGGTGATGGTGTCAATGATGCACCTGCTCTGAAAATGGCAGACATTGGTATTGCCATGGGAATTTCTAGAACTGATGTGATTATATTCGCTATGGGAATTTGTATATCTATATTCTTGTCTTTTAGTAATTATTATTGATAATGATGTTTTTCCCTTTTTTTTTGTCAGTCCAGGTTGCCAAGGAGACTTCATACATGGTTCTTGCTGATGATAACTTCATTATAATATTTATTGCAGTTGACAAAGGGAGATCTATCTATATCAACATGAAGGCCTTCACCAGGTTCTGCTCTTATTAATCCTTTTATGCTTTCTTACCTTACTAAAATTCTTTCAACTTATTATGTATAGAATATATTTTTATGAGAAAACTGGACAAGATTCAGTTTGATTATAACCTTTTGCTTTTACATAATTGTTAAGATTTTCAGCTTTGCCCCCTTTCTATAATCTGCTTAGTTGTGTGCTTAGCTAAATTTCTAAAGCTTTGCTGCGTGGCAAACTCTATTCAACTGACATAATGTGAATGGTACATTTGAAATTATCACCCATGTCAAACTTATTAGGAGTGGTGAGAAGGTGGGTTCTTGTGAGGATGCCCTTCTTGCAAAGCTCGACATTAGGCCCTTCTCATATGGAATGGTTGTGATGTCAGTTTATGACAGTGAATCTGTATTCAGCCCGGAGGTCCTTGACCTTACTGAATATGAACTTATTTATAAATTTGGCAATGGTGCTATCTTCCCTGATACTATCTTATTGCATGCTAGTGTTGTAAGTTTTTTTGTCTTACATTTGCATGCAAGTTATCAACATTTTGCTCACTTAATGGCAGGATCCTAGCAAGTTTGAAGTTGTTGCTACCCCTGTTGCTACTTTAGGCTATGCAATTACACCTGCGGCTTCTTCTGCCAAGGTGGAAGAGAAGAAGGAAGAACCTACTGAGGAATCTGATGACTTTATGGCCGAATTATCATATGCTATCACTGCAGCTGAGAAGAAGGATGAACCTTCATTGCAATGTAGTTGGTCTAATCCTGTAGAAGCTCACAACTACTTGGAATGCTAGAATGGAGCAATATGTTTTTGTAAGAAAATGAGTTTGTATTCCTTTGGGGGGTCTCCAAGTGCAAATTGAGTTGATATCTAGTTAGTGATCATGTCTAGAATATGCACCATATATAGTCATATGTGATGGTGTTGTATTGAATATAAGGGGAAAGGTAAAATGTCCTCCCCATGTAATTGTCATTTGATTATAAATAAAAAAGTTCAATACTTCTGGAAAAATGTGTTCGGCTTCAATTGGCATTCAATTAGAAAACTTGATCATGAACTACAAATTGACTGACTAAAAACCATAAAAAATTAGTAATGCAGAACTAGTATGTCATTACTGGCTTTTTTCATAAGCCACTACATTCAATCAAAACCGTTTTATACAACAACATTATACAAAACAGTGGCATTTTTATAAAAGCCAAATGATGGATAGTGGCTTTTCTATAAATGCCAAATGATGGTTTAATGGCCTTTATGTGGCATTTATTCGAAGCCACTAAAGACAAACATTTAGTGGCTTTTACAACTTAAGCCACTATCTTCCTAGTGGCATTGGCGCTAGAGGCATTTTTTTAAATGTCAACAAATGTCGCTAAACATGTTTACTGGCTTTCTTTTTCAGTGGTATTTCTGAAATGCCACTGATGTGAATGTTTGTTGTAGTGTCAGGGTGATACATGGAGACAGTTCCTGTCTTATGAAAGTTGTGATGTTAGCCACCATATCCAGTATTAGGATGTAAGAAGCTCTGTAAGGAAGGTTGTGTTGGTCACCACTTCATTAAGATAATGTGGGTGAAGGGACCTCGTGAATGTCAGAAAAAGGCCACAGTGTGTGCATATGAAGTTGCTTTGATCGTGCGATGGCTGAAAGAGAGCCCAGGGGCGACATGAGTTGTGAGCTGATGCCAAGTAGACTAACATGCAGTTCACTGTGGGAGAATATGTCATATGAAAATCCGACCCCTCTGAGCTATAGCTGAGAAAGCTGAGTCCCCGATACAAGGGTCCATTTGGGATGTATTGGTGGAGATGGTTATGTTTAGCCTTACCCCCCAGGATAACGTGATGTATGACGTGTTCCACACGTCTGATCTAGAGCACTATGTGAGGTACCCGAGCCATGGGCTGGGAAATGAACCTAGTGAGCTCCCAAGGGAGGCTAACTTACCTTGATTCACCTATAAGGGTACGAGATACCAAGGTGAGAGAGAGCTCAGGAGTAAAGAATATGAGATGATAAAGGTTCTTTGGAATCACCATGGAGAGGATGAAGCCACATGGGAGCCAATGACAGATATGGAAAAGTCTTATCGTGAATTGTTTATATGTTTGGTGGAATTTTGAGGGAAAAATTCCTATAAGAGGGGAAGGATGTTATGACCTCAATTTTGCATATGTTTTCATAATTGAAATGTAATGTTTTTATGAATATGGACTTAATTGAAAAAGTTGTATGCTTTTCTTCAAAGAAGGGATTTCTTTGCAAATCTACCTTTTGATAGGAATTTTGTGGTTCCTATTATTAGATTAATCCAATAATGGATATTAAAGAGAATAAAACAATAAAAGTCCAAATATTAGAAAAAGATACAAGATAATGAATATTAGCCAAAGTATTTATGATAATTATATAGAAATCTCTAGAAAGTGGCATTAATGGCCACAGTTGAGTAAATTCATTTACATATAATTCCTAATAAAAGAAATATGAAAAGAGAAAAAAGGGAATGAAAGATAAAGAGAAAGCCTTGAAAAGAAATATCTTAATAAAGAAATAAGTAAGATAATGAAAAATGAAGAATGTAGATGCATCTAGAAGGATAACAAGTATCCTTAAATAGGAATTTCGAAATCTTAGGATTTCTTAGGGTCCAAGGAGTCCCAATGGATAATAAGAAAGAGATAATGAAAATAATACAAAATAAGATGATAATATGATACATAATTAATGTATTATCAAAAAGAGGTATTTTCTAATATAAGAAAGTATAATTTCTTGCTGATGGATTAAAAGATAAGCATAGAGATGATGGAAGTGATAATTTTTGAATTCCTAAATATCCCAGGAATATGGTTTACTAAGAAGAAAATGGAGAGAGAAGATTGCTTCATAATGAAGGAATATGGTTTCCTTTTTGGAAAGGGGCTTGGATCTCATGGATGGGCATCCTAGGGCTTTGCTACCCTCCCCTATATAAGGGGTAGAACCCTTGGCCAAATCCAAGAGGATCCCATGCACCCTTCTCCCTACTTCTTCTTGTTTTCCATCAAAATCTGATTCATAAAGGAATAGAGTTATCCCTGGAACAATGGGGAGCTGTGGAGTCATCATGATGGAGGTCCAATGTTCCCTCAATGACATGGGGATGAACGGGTATGATTCGCGCGCCTTTCGACCTTGTGCAACCTTCTATGGTGGACCTACACGGCCAACCGAACATCACCGGCCATCGTGCCTGAAACCAGCCACCTCGGCCATAGTTGGGGCTTCCACAGGTGCGGCGGAGGGAGGCGGAGGTGAAGGGACCATCATGGGTGCCTTAGGGTCCAAGGAAGGAAGGAGGAGACCCCCCCAAGCTGTTGCAGTCGGCAGCACTAAGGTTGTGCGAGGAGGAAGGAGATCGGGTGCCTTTGGACGGTTTTGCCCCTATGCTCTATGAAGAATCGACAACTTAAGCGAGGGCAATATGGTCATTTGGTTATGTTTTGAGTTGGTCGTGGCTACGTTGCATGACTAGGATGATGTGGAAGCCTGCCATTGGTCCAAGTAAGTATTTCTCACAAAAATCATATCTAAATATTGGTAGATCAGAATGGTACATATAATATATGTATTTTGCTCAGAAAAATGTGAGGAATCCAATAAAAATAGATTTAGAGTGCATTTTCTCTTGCAATTCGAAATGTAGTTGAAGTTATCAACTTTAATGTAATAATGATTAAGAAACCCTAATCTAAGATGATTAATGTATTGAGAAGGGTTATGTGGATGATTCAAGTTGATATTAACATGTTGATTATAAAAACACACATTAGATCTAAAAGGATGAACTTTATGCATAATTTGATTAATTTAGGGTTCCATGTACATAAATTAGCTTTAATGGGCCTTGAAATCCTATTGTTAATAATTATGTTTCTTAATGGCTTTAATTGGTCAAATTCATGTATAAAGTTGAGATTTGATGGTTCTAAGCTATTTTGAGTGTAAAAGTTTATAATTATGGATAAATATGCTTAATTTGGTAATTAGGGTTTTTTAGAGGATTAATGTGATATTAGTGATAAATGGAGTTCATATGTGAATTAGACCATAATGAAATACGAGTTGTCAATTTGAAAGAAACCAAAGATGATAATTGGGCCTAATGATCTTGACATGACTTAAAAGGATAAAGATGGTAGTATTAGTGTACAAGAGATATATTAGACTTAATTGACATTCATGTATGCGTATGATGTTAAAATTAGGGTTTGTGGACTAAAAGAGCATTAAATGTGAGAAAAGCATTATGGAGGCTAAAACCCTAATAAAACCCTAAAGTTGGCCTAGAAATCCTAAGGTGGAATCCAAGTCAATCTTGAGAATGTTTTGGATAAAATAATGACACTTAGATGTTATGCATTAATTTCAGGATATTATTTTATTTCTTGTTTGATTGTCTTGAATATTAATGCTTGGACAACAACTTACTCTGGATCAAGTATGTGGTTACGCTTATGGTTAATCACTTTAGTTTCATGGCAATTCTCGGATGTTTTATCGGTTGCCTGAAAATAACTGCTGGGATGGCTTTTATTTCATGCAACTATAAAGTGACCATGATTATCACCATAAATATGTATACCTAACTTCCTTAGATCCTAGTCCACCTCTGTGGCTTTGCTAATGATGAAAAGGGTAACCTAGTACATGGTCTACCTATTAGGTAGGACCATCGAGTTATCATGAGTTAGGAATTGGGCTACCTATGTGTGGTGCCATGTGACTCTTTAGAATATCATGGGTTAGGAATTGGGATACCTATGGGTAGTTCCATGTGACTCATCAACCCTAGATATTGATCTACCTATTAGGTAGGATGATGGGGGTTAATTGGGATCTGCCATATGAGAGGTAGTATCCAGGTCCACTATAGGGACAACGCATAGGTTAGGGTATGTATGTATTGAGTAGATATGTTTAAAATGTAAAGTTTGCTTGATAAATCATAATTTCTTGCAATATGTTGTTACAGATAATTGCATGATTTTGTTTCCCCCACATACCAACATATTCAATTATGCTGACTGACATTTTGTTTGTCGGCGTGTTAGGTACAATATGAAAAGGACAAACAGTAAAGTGGCACATTGTGAATGTAAGAATTAAAGTGCAAGGAGGATTAGTTAGAATAGATTCTAGCTGTGGATAGAAGTTAGATAACCAATTTTTTAAAAAGGTATGCAAAGTTTTATTTTATTCCAACCTTTCAGTATAGTCATAGTAGCATTTAATAATTATTATTGATTATTTGTCAAACCTTTAATCCGGAAATTGGGATAACAACTCTGACCTCTTGGTCTCCCTTAATTGGGGGTTACCGGGAGGCGGGTCATTACATTTATGGTCATTTTGGAGAAGAGAGAAAGTGAAAGAGGATTAATATGAGTTAATATATATACATAATGCACATTTAAAAGTGAAATATACAATTCAGTCTTTTTTTAAGCTTCTCTTATCCCATTTTCATATAAGTACAACCATTATTGGTGTTTTTGCATTCAAATCATCAACTATTATCATTTAGGAGGAACTCCATTCTAAGTTTTAAATTGATTTTAGAAATTGGGTTGTGACATTGCTTATTGTTTAGCCTTACCCCCTCAATATAGTTTGATGCATCATGTGTTCCATGTGTCCAATCTAAAGCCCTATGTTAAGGATGAGAGCCATGTGCTGAGTATTGAACCTGTTGAACTCCAAGGGAGGCTGACATACCCTGAGTTACCTATGAGGGTACATGATACCCAGGTGATAGAGATCAAAAATAAAAAGATAGATATGGTAAAGGTTCTTTGGAAGCACAATGTAGAGGATGAAGCCCCACTGGAGCTATAGACAGACATTGAAAAGTCCTACCCTATGATATTTTTTTGATTAGTTGAATTTTGTGAACAAAATTCTTATTAGAGGGGAAGGAAGTTGTAACCATAGTTTCACTTGTATTTTATATAATTGGAATGCAATTATTCTAGTAAAAGAGACTTGATTGAAAATTTGTCTACTTTGTTTTTAAAGAATGGTTTTCTTTGCAAATTTCCCTTGAATGAATGATTTCATGATTTTCTCTGAATTATTATTCTAATAATGAATAATAGGAAAAGGGAGAGAAGAAAACCCTATAATAAGAAAAGAGTAGAAGAAAATAGATAATAATCATATGTACTTGAGAGAATAGTGTAGAATTCTCTAGAAAGTGGCATGGATGGCCACTACTAATTAGTTTTTTTTTGCACATGGTTTCTAATAGAAAGAATAGACAAAATAATGAAAAAAGGATTAATTTTAATGCCTTAAATGCATGAATATAGAGGAAGTCTTGAATATGAAGAAAAGTCCCTTTTATTTTTTGAATTTTGATTCCAATATTTGCATACGGCTAGATAAAGTCATTTAGGGCATTCTCTTAAAATTTGAGATTAAAGGGATGGATAATATAGGAGATATGGATTTTAGAAAAAAAACTTAAAGTGTATGAAAAAGAATTACATGTCACGATTTCCATTCATATTAGAATTTTTGTTATCATCCTTTTATCTTGGAATGTGGATTGTGGACCATTGGATCTGAGATCCAATGGTTGCAGACTCATCCCCTACCTCATCCAAGAAAGGAAACCAGAGACCAAAATGGTAATCTTAAGAACCGATTTCCCAAAGATTCAATGGATGAACAGATTGGGAAAATGGATCAATAGATTTAGGAGCAGGAAAAGAACCTAGCTACCCTAAGTTTTACTTAGTTTGGAGATCTCTAGAAGATTTTCCCAATCCCTAGCTAGCCATGGTCGACCCTAACTATACATAGGGGATCCCTGACCCTCAGCAAGATTATAATTTGTTCCCAGACCTTCTCCGAGCTCCACAATACTTTCAACACCATCAATTTCATGCTTGATCTCGCCCTCTACCCTGGACAAACTTACCCCCTCACCAATGTAGTACCCTATCATTCCAATGACTTTGACCCTCAGTAGAAGAATTGAAGAACTCTCTGGGTTTGGGGTGGTGAGACGAAGGTATAGAAGGTCATATCATCCTTTCTCATGCACTAGATCATAGAGTCAACCATGACATTGAATGCAAAAGCATGCTTGTAAAAAGTCAGGACCAAGGTTGAAGAAGGGAAGAGAGTAAAGGATGTCACGGCCTTCACTTGTGCATTGTAGAGGTAAAGGTAATTCGGTCTTTTACTACACTTGGTCTCGCTTAGTCGCCTAGTTGTCATGTGAGTGCATCGCCACCTTGGAGAGAACCGATAGGCTAGCCGAGCTGAGCTGGCAAGGTAGGGTGGGGCTCGGGGCTCCTTGCCTAGGTTGAAATCCCTCATTGGCTTAGAATGATTTAATTTGTAAAGATCCTAATAATTAGTAGGATAATCAGATTAAGGCAAGTAATATACGATTTTTGCTCAGAAAAATACAAGAAATCCAATAAAAATATGTGCATTGCCTAAATATACTTCTAGTTCGAAAAGTACCTAAAGTTAAAATCTTTAATGTGTTAAAAGAATCAAAACCCTAATTTCTTAGTTTTGATGATTCTAATGTGTCCAATTGATATTGATGATAAAAGACTGATCTTTTATGAATAAAAGAGCAACTTGTAAGTTATGTGAACTTATCAACCTATCTTTTGGATAATTAGAGTTTCCTGAGATAAAAGGTGTAATTAATGATAAATTAGGGTTTGTAAACCCAAAGGACATGAAAAGTGGTAATTAGGGTTTGGAAATCTAAAACCCTATTGGAACCCTAAAGTTGACCTTGAAACCCTAACTTGAGATCCAAGTTAGTATTAATGATGATTCAGATAAAATAATAATGTCTGGTTGTATTGCTTTAACTTTTAAGATAATTTGCTTGGATGCTTGTTTGATTGATCATGCTTGGACATCCGGTGCACTTGATCAAGTTATGTGGTTATGTCTATGCCTAACCATTTTATTTTCCTGGCATTTTCTGAGGTTTTATTGGATTACTTGAAATTAAATGCTTGGGTGATATTTATTTCTTGCAATCTAGAAAGTCATTATGGATGTCACAATATTATGCTTATAACTTTCTTGAACCATCATACCAACTATAATAACCTTGCCTCCCAGTAACCCCCAATTAAGGGAGACCAAAAGGACAGAGCCATTATCCCAATTAACATGATCATAGGTTCGACAAATAATCAATAAAAATTATCAAATTCTACCAAACTAAACTAAAATCAGGTATAAAATAAAACTTTACATACCTTTTTCAAAAACTTGGATATCTACTTCTATCCACATCTGGAGTCTATTCTAACTAATCCTCCTTTGTACTTTAATTCTTATTCTCACGATGTATCACTTTACTGTTTGTTCTTTTCAGGGTTGCACCTAAAATGCTGACAAACAAAACGTTGGTCAGTATATCAGAATATGCCGGTATGTGGGGACAACCAAAATTTCACAAATATGGCTAACAAATCTAAATATCAAAATCAAGTTAATTAACAAGCCAAATTACGCTTTCAGTGTGACATTCCCCACTACTTTTGCCCTAACCCTAGAATACCCACCTTAGGGTTTCTCTTTTGCCATTGACTTAAGGCCACCTTCTCAATCCTGAGCTTGGTGTCTAGGGTCACCCTTCATGGTTCCCTTTAGTCATGTAATATCATAGGCCACCTTCTCTATCCCGAGCTTGGTGCCTAGGGTCACCACTCATGGTGCCCATAGGTCTTCCCTCCTGGGCTTAACCTTTTGCATCATCCATCAGGGTGGCATGTAGGTGTGAGAACACACACTTCTATTATTATCGTGATAATAATAGTGACTTTATGATTTACAAGTATGAACATCCAAACTGTTAAGTTGCATTCAAAGTGATGAATCATCTGGGAAACTCTTTGGAAAACTAATGTGATTAACCATAATTAACCACATACCTGTAAAGCTGACTTGATTGTAGAAATAATTCAACCAATTAAGAAACCAAGAAAGCACACACCAAGTTTATCTTCAAATATACATCCAAATTCCTATCATTGATCATGCCATCAAGATCTGTTAAACCTAGCTCACTTCCTAGGGTTTCTAGTCCACTTTTAGGGTTTTCATTCACAAAACCTAATTATCTCATCTTATTCTTCACGAAAGTTATTAAGGTTATCTTTAAATGACATATAACCCCAATTTCGGATTAAAGGCACAAATATCCATTTGTCAAGTCCATTAAACCTCTTTTACATTAAAACTACTAGTTTTATCTTTTTAATTCTTGACAAGATCATTGGGCCTAATTATCATCTTTGGTTCCTTTCAGATTAACAAATCATAGTTCATTATGATCTAATTCACATTTGAACTCTTTTTATCATTAATTCCACCTTTATCCATTAGAAAACCCTAATTACTATATTAAGGGTATTTATCCACATTTAGGAACTTTTATAATCAAAATAGCTTAGAACCATCATTTAACAACATATTTTCACATTTTTCAAATTAAATATGATCTTCTCCTCTTTTACCCTAAATTATGCAAGAAACATCTAGATTCAGTTCAAGTTCATCATTAACTATTCAACATGTTGCAATTACTCAATTTTATCAACTAAGCAATATGAACTTAACCAATATGCTTAATTAGGATTTCTTAATCTAATACATAATCAATTTTCATTAGATTAACACACTTTTGCAAATAGGAACAAACTCAGGTTCTAAAACCAATTTTAATGTGTTCCTAGTATTTTTCTTAGAAACTTTCATATTTTTACTTTATTCATCCGAGCTTCCTAGCAGAAGTTATGCTTTTTTCAAAGTAATTCATTTTTTGGATTTTCTAATATTTTACGACTTTATCAAAATTTCTCTAGTCGTTCGATCTGTGGTCCGCTGGACCACACAAGATCTAATGGCCTAGAATATGTGTGCCTAACTTCAGATTTAAAGTTACCTTCCTTCACAAATAGGGGCAACAAGGTCTTTTCCCCTTTCTCTTCTTCTTCCTCGTGAGTCCATCCCCTGTTCGCGAACTGGTGCTTTCCCGTGGTCAACCTCAGGGTTGACTTCAAGCATATGGCTTCCCCAGCCGCCATGGATTCTGCCGCACCTCCTCTGATCCTCTCCGAACTCAACGGTGCCCTCATATTCTCCAGAAGTGGCTCGAGTCGACGGGACGAAGAAGCCCCCTCTCCGATGAGAAGCAACTCCAGGTTGGAGGTGAAGGTCGAGGTTCTTCTCGCAATTGACTGCGTAACTCAACTCGTCTATTCCACGCAAACTCGATGGAAAGCTTGGAGTCTCTCCTCAAGGTGTGTAGCCCCTATATATATATAGGTAGGTCGACGAGGAGATCCCAATCAGATTTGGGCATTTTGCTTAGCATCCACAAAACTTACCAAAACCTAGGTCTCCTAGGTTCAGATTCTTCTCCTAAATCTACTGGACTGATTTCCTTAAGGCTCTGTCCATTATCTTTCAAGATAATCGCTCTGGAAATCCCCAATTCATGCTCCTTGTTTCCACATTCGAACAAGGAAAGTGACAAAACAACCACTATTGGATCCGAATCCAACAACTGTAGTGTCACACGCAAAATCAGAAAATAGGGATAATAGGATAATTCCCTTAGAAATAAAGAATTCCCTTTTACTTTGGAAAATGCATAACTCTCAAACCGATTATTCAATTAATACCAAAATTTGAGGGAATGTCCATAATGACTTAATCTACCTCTCTACTAAAATTGGGCTCATTATCTAAAATAAAACGGACCTTTTGCCTTAGGTGTAAGATATCACTCAATTAAGTATACTTCTCACCTATTTTCTCTTTCCTTTGCTATTAAATTATTATCTTGAATTCCTTGAGCCTCAAGGAACCCTAAAGGCACGAAATCGCATATTAAGGAAATATTTTTTTGCTTTTTCTCTTATCATATATCCTTTCCCTTACTTTTTTCTTTATCAAAAGATTTCTTTTCAGGGATTTCTCTTTATCTTTTATTTCCTTTTTTCCGCTTTTCATATTTCTTTTATTAGAAATCATATGTAAACGAATTTACTCAATTGTGGCCATTAATTCCACTTTCTAGAGATTTCTATGTATTTCTCATAATTACTTTTCTTAACATCCATTATCTTGTATCTTTTTCTAATATTTGGACTTTTCTTCTTTTCTTCTCTTTTATATCCATTGTTGGATGAATATAATTGTAAGGCCCTTGAACTTACTTAATGAGTTGAATGAGCTTAATTACCATAATTGAATGCTTATAACCCTAATATAACCTTTTGATATGTTTTGAAATCATAAGACAAACTTAAGTTTCAAATTTGGTCCAATTTGGACACTGTTTGAGCAAGTTATGCAATTTTCTGTACATTTTGGACTTTTATGCAATTTACCCAATTAAGGGGTTTTCTTTGCAATTTTTCACATAAATTATGTTCCTTAATTGTTATATTATCATTCTTGAGATTTTTGAGCCATGGGGCTCCTAGTTGAGCCATGGTTTGAAGGTGTTTTTATCAAGGGTATTTTAGGGTTTTTCCCTTCATGGATGAGCTACCTTTAGTAGCTATCAACTAAGGAATTATGTGATTGGCTGGGAATTTCGCCAAAGGAAAGCCAAGCAGGTCTAGAGGGACGGTGGGAGAGATGCTTGTGTGTGTGCTTATGTATTTTTTTATAATTTAAAGCCATGGGCACATGGATATATACTAGAATTGCAACTTTTTCTTTTTCTTAATATTAAAGTGACATATACTTATCCAAAAGCCCCCAAACGAGCCATTTCCTCTCCATCATCTCTCTCCTTCTCCCAGCTTCGTACTCCCTCTGTTAATCTGCTATTTTTTCTGCCCAAGGAAGAAGAAGGTGGGGATCCTCTTGGAAATAAATTCTAGGGTTGAAATTGATTCTCTTTTTGGGTGTATGAAGCTTCCCCCTAGTGATATTGACCTAAAAGTGTACGTTTTTCCTTATTTCCTCCGTTTAATTCTTTGTTCCTCTTCCTCCTATATCTCTCCAGGTCGGAACCATGGTTTTCCATGGTGAAAGTTCCCCTAGAACTCAAAACTCCTTCCTTCTTGTTTCTTTTCTAGGGTTTTGCTTGTTTGTGAAGAGAATTGCATAGTTGGCCAAGTTCAGATCTGAATCCAAGGTTTCCTTGCCCTATTTGCTCGAGATTTTTTCTGTTGAATATCTGAACTACTCTATAGAGGCGAGTTATATAACATTCTTCACTTATATTGCTTATTAGAAGCTTGTTGGTTCATGATTATGCTTGAATGTGATGATCTAAGCATAGAGAAATCATGCTTGTTTAGAATTACGAATTTTATGGTGTTTCCTATTTTATTCCAGTTATATATGAACCTGTAAATATGTTTACATCCTTTATAATGTGTAACATGATCTGGTACAGGTTGATAGCAACAACCTATGGTGCTATGTACAAAACAAATGATGGTTCAAATTAGGGTTTTCAAGCTACTTCCTTCCCTATCACATAAGTGATTGTCATACCATTCAACCACCAATAATTTTGCTATCTTGGCAACTGATGTTCGTGATCAAGAGTGTCCAATTTATGGTGATAACCTATGTTCACCACCTTAGTTCAGGTTTTGACTCAATTAGACATTTAATTATCATCCACTAAGTATTCTAATGATGTTATCAATCGATGATGATATTGGCTTATTATTTGATGATGTTAATTGAATGTATTACTGATCTAGCAGCCAATGGTTACCTAATGATCACAAGTAATGGTGGATCAGGTCATCACCATATATGATGAATTAGGAATGTAATTTTAGATTTGAATATACCTTGAACCAATGGTTCCGTATTTCAGTTGATCTAATGGTTAGACCTGTACTTCAATTGGTAACCTTGAACAATGAACCTGATCCAATGAATAATATTGGATTCTTTAACATCCAATGGATTAGAATAAATCACATGTTCTTATATGTGGGTCCTAGTAAAGATAACTCAATGGTTCAATACCATTAATCGGTAGTCTTACCTTTTCCATTATATAGTTATATTTGATAAATCAATGTAATGAGTGGATGCGTAACTCCCATGTGATCTAGCTTGTTATACTTAACCTTAATGTAATTATATGATGTTGATTGGTTATAATAAGGCCTCTTGAATGATTAATTTGATAATGAATTACACTCTTCTTATATTGAAACCACAATGTAGTATTATTTGAATATCATAGTGCCTTGCCATGTTAAAATCTATGGACATACATGTGCTATTGATCTTTTGAGCCTTGTTTAAGGCATGGAATGATGATGATAACCTTACTATGAATAATGTGATGGTCTTAAAGACCTTTGGGAATGTTTGAATCCATGATTGAGGTGAAATCCTCTTCATGTTCCAATAAGGATTAAAACCCTGGAACTTGTGATAAGATATTGGTATCTTGTAATAGTAGGATGATAAGTGTGGTCTATTAATTTGCAATGAATGATAGATGTGGTAATGTGACTAAGATTTATATCTCAAATGTTTTATATCTTTTGAAGTTGTTATACATATACTCTTGTTAGAAAATAATTAGGGTTTGAATGTCCACTTGTATGATAAAGCCTTAATGCATTCAATTGGCAGTAATTAATCAAGTGTAACCTTAATAATGTAGAGCCCTGTGTCGTAGAGCCATCTTCAGTGTCAGAATTTACTGGATGGTGAAATGAGTATTCCCAACGGAAACTCGGAGCGCATACTGTTGAGTATGTGGGGGTGGCAAGTTGAGGATATATACTTGTCATTCACAATTGCAGGTTATGAAGGATGGCTATGGTCATGCCTCAGATATTTGATGTGATTGAGGACAGTTGCGGTTGTACCTCAGATTAGAGGGTTTTGTATACCCTGTTTTCTAGTGTCGTAACTTGTACCAAGTATGGACTAGTTGTTATCAGTTGACTATATGTCACTATTGGCAGTTTGACTGGTATGTCACTGCAGTTTACTCGTACTGACCGAGGGGAAGAGATCTTAGGATACCGGCACTCCTAGATCTTATATGGAACTGAATAGCACTTTGGAGTGGTCAGTTGGACTTTGAGTGGTACGACTCAAACTCCCTAGGGCATAATAATAAAAGATATAATACCAGCCGTGTAGTATAATTGCTAGGGTTTAATACATATCACATTGGTTGATTAACCCTTGTCTTGTCTTTATACTGCATAGTTCTTACATGATGCAGACTTATGATAATTGTACAATTCTACTTGATGTTACAACTTATTTGCTTAACTGCTTAGTATGCTTAAACTGTTCAATCTGTTCATATTGTTTATTCAATATCCTAACTGCTCAATGTATTTATTGTTAATTAATGTTATAATTAATATATGTTGGAGAGAGTTATATCTCTCGCTGGGACTGGGTCTCACCCGTGGGTCACCACATTTTTTTAGGTGGTCGCGGGCAATGAGGTCGAGGTCGTGCTATGGAAGAGAACCAACCTGGTGATCCATAGATTCAAAAGGTTGGTTAGTTGGAGATGTTAATCATAGATGTTAGTAGTAGAGTCCTAGTGTCGTCCCTGTACTCTCAGGTCCTGGTATGGGATGTGTTTTCTAGATGATATAATTGTATTGACACTAGATTTTGGTATTATGCCAATGTTTGTAAATATATGGCACGTACATGTGAAATATCTTTTGTATGCAGGATGTGACTAAGGTCTTTGGACCCATATGCAAATGCTTGTTAAAGTATATGCGAATGGAATGATGGACCTTTTATAAATATTCTAGAGTTTACTTACATTGTTGGAATCGGTTTTAATTGTTTCACATTTTTTACTATGTGATTAATTAGCAGTTGATCGTGTTTTGTGTTTTGAGTAATCTCATTTAGCGTGACGAGGTGTCACAATAATAATAGGAATCACGAAATTCCTATATAAAGGAATATTTGCAAAGAAACCCATCCTTTGAAGCAAAGCATACAATCGTTTTAATCCAGCCCATAATCATGAAATTATTATATTTCAATTATGAAAACATATGCAAAAATTGAGGTTGTAACACCAACTCTGGAAAGCTGAGAATGGAAAGAAATATAAAGTCATGGTGATTCCTAAAGACCAAGCCCTGGATTGGGAAGGTTATACCAGGCCCTAGATTGCAAAGTTCATAAGAGGTCATGCCCCAGATTGGGAAGATCTACATGGCACCTAGCTCCAAATTGAGAGATGGCCAATAAGGAACCTCACTCCAGATTGAGAGGTGGCCTAAAGTGCATTGTAAGGACAAAACACTAAGAGAGGGTATACCAAAGGTTGAGTAAAAATGGATTAGAAGTTATGAAGAAAATAATAAATTTTGTTTCTATAAAAATAATTACAGTGGTTATGTTGTTACAAATAGATGCAAATATTTTGTTTCCCCCACATACCAAAATAATTCGTTATACTTATTGAGCTTTTGTTTCACACTATTTTAGAATAATCTTCTATTCTGCAAGTAAAAGGAAAATGATTATCCGGGAAAGAAGGCACTAAAAAAAGGTAGTGATGTAATCCTTGGAGGATTTAGTTAGTTTTTTTTATGTTGCAAAATTAGAAAAATATATTATGTAACTTTATTTTGGAAGGTTAATCTTGTAAAAATGCATTCCAATTTAGTGGTAATTTATTAATTAATTTTGGTTATTTTCTAAACCTTCAATCCTATATTATTAATAATGGCCCTTGCCCTCTTGTTCTTTCTGAATAGGGCATAATAGGGGGAGGGGGTCATTATAATTTTCTTTGCAAATAGGTCCTTGTTGCACAAGTTTAAGAAATAAGAGATTTCATGCATGACTGAAGGTTAATGGATTTATAGTTTGCTAAATAATTGAAACATGAGATAATGGGAAAGTTTTCAAAATATCAAAACATAATGTGTGGTTATGATATTTAAGGGAGTAATCATCTAATCCTAAATTGTAGTACAAGTTTTGTGTACCAGATAAGAATTTTTAGTTATGAATTTTGGAATACTTGAATATAACAAATCAAATAAGTTACTACAAGAATTTGAGATAAAAAACACTTTCCATGTGATGTGGGTAAGTGAATTAGATAAATACTTAAAGTGAAAGTTTCTCCTTTGAGAGTTATTCCAATAAATTCCAAAAATTATATACAAGTTGTTAAATGTGTTAAACACTTTCCCTCCATGCTTCATAGAAAGAGCATGTTCTAGTGACCTATTGAAATTCATGAAGAAAGAGGGACCTGCATGTAATTATACACATGTTCTATATCAAAAATCAATTAATGAGTCTGACATTAGTTGAGTGAAGTAATGCCCCACATCTATGTCATGCGAATCGTGACCCTCAAATTAGGGATCGAAGCCATTATATCATCTGCTACATCCAATTGGAAAAGGAAAGAAACAAACATTAACTCTCATTCCCTCTTTTACATCTCTCCCGCTCTGATCCACAACAACACCTAAAACCTTTTAGATTGAAACTGGGAAGGAAAACTAAACCAAGTCATGCCATATGTATGTCTTTACCATGGGGTATTGAGTTTTCCCCAATTTTCCAGTTAGCATTGGACTTAGATAGAAGACACCTCTCCAATTATGTCTACCTATATAAGAAACCTTAGTCTTCATTCTTAAATCCAGAAGCTCTACCCCCAAGTGAGTAGAATACCCCACAACCCAAGTGAAGGCAAAACCACTCCAAACCCCATGCATGCCATAGCTTGGGTTTTTTATGCACCATAATTGAATCAAACCTTATTCCTCCATGTGCTTGCCTCTGACTGATCTAAGGGTGTCGTCACATTTGGGAAGAGCCTATGGATGTGCATACACCATCACATGGATATATGTTTGCTAGAAGTGTGAAATCAACTCTTTAATTGACCTGGCCAGGCACACCGTCGATGTTTTCATGAGGAAGGAGATGACCAGGCGTGGAAAGTCATTCCTAACCTCAATTCAACGCAATAAGGTAAGGGGTAATTTTATCTTCTGCTCTAAGATTCACCCAGCCACATGGGCATGAGGTTCCAATATGGTGTGTGCCTATTGGCTGAACCGACTTCATGCAATATAGTGGATAATACCACTTTTTTTTAATTTGGGGATCCCTAGTTTGTTAGTTGTAGTTTATCTTGCAATAATCCTAGCGACTAGTCATTAACTTGTATACTAATTATATCGTACATAGATTTGATTAGGAAAATGCATATAATCCAAATAAAATATTCTTGAGACGTGATTCAGATCATATTTCAAGAAGTATATTGGACACATGATTATGAGATGATTAATATTGGACACCCTAGAATTGATAATTAAAGGGTTGAATACATTAAATGTGTTCATTTCATATTATAATCTAATATTGTGGTATATAATGAGATCATAATATAATGATGATGATGATGATGTTTAATTAGGGTTTCTAGATCAATAAACATACACTACTACAGAACAGGCCTTTGGCGTTGGTTGTTTATGCCCTTTTAGTGACGGTTCTATAGCGACGTCTATGTGGACGCCGCTATAGGTCGAACTTTTCGGTGTCGGTTGTATAACCGATGCCAAAAGGCTTCGCACCACTTAAAACATGCCAGCATGGCACTGGTAGGCATCAGAGAATAACTAGTAAGCAGGTGCCAAAAGGCTTCGTGCCACAAAAAGGGCGCCATCTAGGACACTATCCTTGTCGGTTTGCAACTAAAAAACTGACGCCGTATTCCCAGACGCCACGACTGAGCTTCCCTGCACAGCTGTGTTTAGTACTATAGGCGTCAGTGTTATACGAATAACTGATGCCATTTCCATCACGGATGTGCTTTCCTACATGGTCGGGTTGTTTGTCACATTAGGCGGCGGTTTTATCCAATAACCGACGTTGTAAGCCTTTGATGACAGTTTTCTATAAATAACCAACGCCAATGTATTAATTGTTTTTTTCTTATTAGTTTGCAGGCCTGTTGTGGCTGGTCAGCAGGATGAGAACCTATAGTTCAGTTTTTTGAACTGCAGGTTTACGACATCCATTGATATCAGCCAACGAACATGCCACAAACCTACAAAATCAACAAATATACTTTTCACACAAGTAGATACATTCATACATCAATTCAATTCTCACATTCACACATGTAGAAAGATTCAAATACATTTAGAAACATTCAAACATGTATAAACATTTAGAAATATTCATTTACAAAATATCATTCAACATTGCTATCAGCATCCCAATTATATCTTACAATCCCCACTGTTTGTATGGCTCTTTCCCATTCTTCTCTTACTTCATTTAATACTTCCATCGTATATGGATCATGTACATCTTTTAAGCATTTACCTATAGTGTGGTCAATTTTAAACACCTGCAAAGAGAATGATGTATATATAAGTAATAATATAAAAATAAGATTGATATATTTCATACTAACTAATGAGACTATATATAATACCTCATGTATGGTATCGATGTCCAATGCGGCATATTAGATAATCATCTACATAAATCACATCACATAGTATGCGCATGCCCAACCGTTGTCTTTTGTAGCACACTATAAATTGAAACATTCAAAATATTAAAAAATACAACTAAGCACAGTTCACATAAATAATATATACATTGGAGTCGGGAACTTACTTTCACGTTCTCCCAAATTATTGGCTGGTTCTTTTTCCTGGGGACCTTTCCTCCAGCCTTTTTGAATGTATCTAAACCCCTACATGTTAATGTAACACAGTAAATTGCATAATTAAATAGTAATGTAATAATAGATGTTAACGGATATAAAAATGAAATATTTCTCACCAGAATAATGGCAATCTCATTACATGTCCAATTTTAGTATTCAATGTACTCCCCGCAGGATCTAGATAATAAATAGTGAATGTCCTGGGGAGAATAACTAGTAACTCCTAATGCCTACCGCTAGAGGTAAAAAAGTTAAAAATTAATAACTCAAAATCCACAATAAAAATGTAATTTCTTAAGTCCAAATTATAAGTCAAGTAAGCTTACTTGACATTGAATGGAGCTATTATTATCGACTTCTTTTTCTGACCGAAAATTGTAAAAGAATCTATATAGTATTTTTGAACACTATCAAGGTCTTTAGCTACCATACTAATCAATGATGGAATCAAAAATCCCACATGGTCAAATGCAAATTGCTTACATTGATTTCGACTAAGTAGCTGCAAAACATGTATTATGTATGCATTAATATATAAGAAACCATATCACCAGATCTTACACAAGGTATATGGATGTATAAACAAGATCTCACCTTATCCATGTCTCTATCATTGCTGTATTCAACCAATCATATATAAACAACTCAATAATATCTTGTATAAATAAAGAGCTTTCGTATGATTGACCACCATAATTCGCTTCTAAAGAAACAATTATAGGGCAATGTATATTATGTGCCCGTAGCCAACATGCCATTACCCTACAAGTAGGACCTAATGGGTATTTTAGGTCAGTTGGAACCCAACTTGGTAATGCAGGAAGTAGAGGTGGAGGCCTAGATGCTCTGGGTGTCTTCTTTTGAACCTGTATATATAATTTCAGATCAATTGACCTCATATAACCTACTGGGCAGCACGTCCGTGGTAGGCCAACACAGCCACATACGTGCTTTCTGTTGGTAAGGAGCTAGGGAGAAGGAAGAAGAGAGGCTAGGTCTACCTGGAGCTAGCATGGAGAAGAGCGGTGGCGGCGGTGTGAGAGCAACGAGTAGAGAAGGAGGTGGCGAGCGGCAAGCAGAACGGTACCAGGGTGAGCGGCGAGTAGAACGGCACCAGGAGAAGAGTAGAGCATCTAGAGCAGAGCAGCGAGTAGAAGTGGCGGCGAGTGGCGAGGGAAGTAGGAGAAAGAGGACGTGATGGCCGCAAGCAGAGGCGCACCAGCAGCAGCGGCGACGAGCAGCAGCGGGGGTCATCGGGTGATTTTAGGTGAGCGGCGAGCAACAGAGGAAATTATCGCAATGAAACAGAAGAAAGGGGAAGATGATCAGGTGATACAAGTCTATTAAGTTTGTAAACGGTGTCGGTTATCTACAACACTGACACATTTTACTCTTAAGCGTCGGTTGATATTAAAAAATTGATGTCCAATTAGACAAATGAAGCTCAACCTGAATCTTAGGGCGAAGTGAGCGCTCCGGAGATCAGTGGTGATTCTAGGGCGATCGTCCTCCTGACGGCGCCGCCGTCACCCACTCCAGATAGGCACCCCGCCTACCGGAGGCCACTGTACATTAGGGGCTAGGGTTTAGTTCACGATGCTGCCCTCGCCATTATTGTGCAGGGTGACCAGGCAGAGTATGCGTGAAGGCCTAGCACAACAAGTTGTAGTGGAGTGGAGAAAATTTCTGATGGCGTCCGCGGTTTCAACAGAGGAGATACTACCTGATGTTAGGGTTGTATTGTCTGACGGGGATGCGCTGCTTGGGCATCGATCGCAGCCTAGGGCAACCAGGGAGGAAGGCCAGAATGATGGGAGGCTTGACGCTTCCAAGTCTTGGCGAGCGGGAGATCCCACGCTCTGGAGTGCACCGAGATCGTCATCGCAGGAAGATATCCATGCAGAGCCACCGACGCTGGAGTCTGATCATCGGGAGGGACACCCCGTCTTGACGTCGCCGCAGCCGCCATTGATGGGGGATGGAGGTCCATCACCATTGGCGATCGCGACGGCCTGCTCGTCGGATGCCCCTGATATCCCGATGGAGCCAGCGCCACGATTGACTGGAGAAAGAACGATGGAAGCACCTGATGGAACCGCGTCGAACCCTAGGATGAACTCTGGTCTGACACCAAATATGCCGCCAGTGGACACGATGCAGCCCCAAAGGAAGGCACCCCTATTCGGGATTCCGCACGACACTTGCTTCAGGTGTATGGGGAGAGGTCATTGGCAGGCACAGTGTAGAAGAAACAAGGTCTGCTATAATTGTCATAGATCGGGGCATGTGGCTGCTAGATGCACGCAGTTTGTCCCGAGACCGAGGCCACCGGACGTACATTCGAGAACGGCCTTCCCACCTTTGCCTACTAGTATTCCGGCTAGGGGTGCTCTGCAACACGTCACTAAACACATCGCTGTTGATGTCGGTCCTGACGACGAGATGCGGAGAAGCAAGATGACGGCGCTAGAGAGAGCGGTGGAGGTATCTTGGCCCTATGGTATTCAGTGGACGGAGTTGTGCCCTTTCTTGCGACAGTGTTGGCCCAATGCTATGGATTTATACAGGTTTGCGGAGTGGAAGGCTATTACTTTCTTCTCATGCGATAAGGAAGCAAAGGATGTGATAGAGAAAGGAGTACCGTCACTACATGGGAAAAGTATCAATATGCATAACATGATCAATGGCGAACAACACCAGCGCAAGGAGGAATTTTGGTTATGGGTAGCAGACATCCCTATTACATGTAGGGATGATGATACGATGGAGAAGATTATATCACTGTTCAGAAAACTGAGGTTTATTTCTGATTGGCAGAAGGATAAAGATGACCTATCTGGACTTATGATCTTAGTAGAGGCCTTTAATGAAGATGTCCCTCAATTTGTATCTCTTACATACGGGCAGCGTCAGACTTCTATGCAGTTCTTCATGGTGACGAGAGGACCAGTGGGATCTAATAACACGTATCTCATTGAGTTTGGGAGAGACCCTGGGATACCTCAGGAGGCCTTACTTGTGCAGGAGAAGACAAATGCATCTAATAACATGGTGGTTGTGACAGATAGAACCTCGGAAGCTAGGGAGATCTCACAGGCGTGGTGTCTGTCTCCGGTCAGGCAGCATCACAGAACTCCAAGGCGAGTGGTGATGGATAGAGAAGGCAACAGCAGGTTCCTGTCGAACAGACGGCTGGATGATTTCATGTTCCTTGAAAGTGAATATAATGAGCATAGGAGGAGGCATGGAAGGAGCCACAGCAGGCGAAGAAGAGATCGTGATGATAGTCGGTACCATAGGCGTTCTCACTCCAGGAGAAGACACCCAGAATGTGATGGTGAATTTTTTGATGGTTGCTGGTCGGATTTTGAAGGGGGGTACAACCCTTGATCGGGTTCATCTTTGATGGGGACGGCGGCACTAAGTTATACATGGATTGTACTTCTATTTTTTGGAATATCAGGGGTGCATCTAATAACCCAACGAGAAGAGTGTTGAGCAGAATCTGTGGTCGTTTTAAACCAGGAGTGGTTTGCTTGTTTGAGCCGTTTCTTCATGCAGAACAGGCTGCGGAACTCATAGACATTGTGAGGCTTGACTGGGCAGTGGACAATCAAGAAGAGGGAGGAAAGATCTGGTTCTATGCTGACAGAGATATGAACCTTGCGGTCTTCAGGAGACATAGATAGCACATCACGACGAGAATGGAAACTAGTGATGGATCTAAGTTCTTTATTATAGCTATATATGCCAGTTGTGATACCGTTGAGAGAAGAACTTTGTGGTATGAGTTACTTGTATTGGCGGAACATATTGGTGATGAGCCATGGATGATTGCAGGTGACTTTAATGTGGTACATAGTACAAGGGAGAGACGAGGCGGAAACCTTCCAGGATACTAGGACATGCTGGATTTCAACACTTTAATTGCGGATGCAGCTTTGGATGAAATTATGTTTGAAGGAAGCCAATTCACTTGGGTGAATAAATAGATTCTTACACCTACTATGTGGCAGAGAATAGATACAGTGCTAGTGAATGAAGCTTGGATGATGGCAAGGTCCGCTACCAGGTCGATACACTTGACCAGAGACAGAGTATCGGATCACAGTCCAATTGTTACAATCTCAGACGCTCAAGCAGTAGACTGAAAGAAGGCACACTTTGTCTTTATGAAGGCATGGCTTGATCACGATGATTGATTAAAAGTGATTGAACAGGCTTGGAGTGAACCGATGACTGGGCATCCTTCCTTTGTTTTCTACCACAAGCTTAAGAGGGTTAGAACAGCTCTACGTCGATGGAGCAAAGACTCTTTTGGTGAAATCAAACAGCGTATACATGACTTGGAGGACGTGGTCTTTACTACACATGTTGCTTTTGATGGGAATCCGACCAGGGCGAATGAAATTAATCTGAGGACAGCTGAGAATGAGCTGCAATTACTGCTAAATGAAGAAGAAGCAAGGTGGAAAGAGAAAGTGCGGATAAGTTGGCTTAAAGATGGGGAGCGTAATACGAGATTCTATCATGCTAATGTCAAAGCAAGAAGAAAAAACAGTAGGCTTAACAGGGTGGTCTTACAGGATGGCACTTGTATCTCGGATCCAAAGCTGATGGCGGAGGCGGCGACCGATCACTATCAACAATTTTTCAATGAAGTGGTGGAGACAAGTAATACTGATATGGAGGAATTTTTGCAATCTATCCCGGAATCATTATCTATGGATGACAATTTCTCCCTTATCACTGCTCCCCATGAAGAGGAGGTTGTGAAGAACTTTGATGCGATGATTTTGAGTCGCATTTATAGACTTGTTTGATATGTGTTTTATGCATTTATTAGTCATTTTTATGGTTAATGTTGCATAATTCATTAATTTTGGTCTATGCTACTTCTTTATGTCAAATTCCCTTTATTTAAGCATTTTTAGTATTAATTATCGAAAAAATATATTTTGTGTGGATTTATGTGGTTTTGTGTGTTAATTTCAGGAAAAACAAGTATCTGTTGCCGTCGATACCATCGACGGTGGTCGATACCATCGACCGGACCACAGGCTGCCAGCCGCAGGACCAGAACAAGATCGATACTATCGACGGGGATGTCGATGGTATCGAGATACCATCACGCTGCTGGTGAGGAAGGAGTCGATACTATCGACACGATGGTCGATACTATCGACGGGAGGAGCTGCAGCGACACAAAACGACAAATCTGTCGCTACAGGGTTGTCGATACCATCGACCCGCGTCGATGGTATCGAGATGACATCAGTCGCAATTACGAAAGAAAAGAAGAACAATCGATGTCTCGCTAGGTCGATACCATCGACCCGCGTCGATGGTATCAACACCGTCAGATATGAGTTTGATTCAGAATGATCTCAATCGAACGACAGTGAGTAATTGGTGACTTAACTCGGGAATTAAACCTAATGACAGTGCCCTTGATGGGGGAATCACGTCATTAGTTGATGCACACATCCCAGAGAGAAAAGGAGAGAAGAACAGAGCACGAGAGCACGCCCCAACTGATCTGGACACTGCAGAAGATGAATTCCACCACCGAAAGGCGGTAGAACGTGGATTCCACGCCAAGGATCGATTGGACCTTCTCCGTTCAGGGGTTTCACCACTCAATTTCGTTTTTCTCATGTTTCCCCTTTTCTTTACTACATTGTACTCTGATATGAACATGCGAGGCTAATCCCCTTTATCTTTAGGACCGGGAGTAGCCTGGGGATTCATTGTATGACGATTTTATAATAGTAATTCATATCTTATCTCTTAAATCTGTGGTATAGTTTCGTGTTCTCCAATATATTGTTATGCTTGATCACCATAATAATAACCTAATGCCCTTAATTGCTTTGAAAGAAGAATTAACGGTTGAAAAGAGATGGAATTTACATTAATTGACAAATCCCTTGAACAAGGCGGTGTAAGATTAATGGTGGATACCGAGAGGTCCTTTATAATGCACCTAGTTTAGGGTATAGGTTACTACGACGGTGGAACCGACCTAGACATAGGTAGTGAATTGTACCACGACAGTGGGCAATTCTGATTTCAGGCCACTACCCGGATGGAGAGATAAAATTGAGTAGCTATATAGAATTTAATACAATGAAAACCCGCAGTGAAACCACAACCCTAAAGATCTCCTTTTGAATTGATTAAACCAACATTTAATCGATTGCTTGTTTTGTTTTGTTTTTATTTTCTTTTAATTTTAACAACAACTCTCAACTTGTTAATCGTCTTAGATGATCATGAGTAGTTAGTAGGAGTCCCCGACGATTTCACGTATCCCTGAGTTCGACTCGGGCCTCACAAAGGCTTGTACTACTCGACGCGTTCACTTGCATTTCTGCGCACGGTAAATTTGCGTCAAGTTTTTGGCGCCGTTGCCGGGGATACGGCAATTTGTTGGCACTTCGAGTGTTGTGAGTGGCCACTCTAGGCCACCTTTTTATTTTTTTTTTATCATTCCAAAAATTCATAATATATTTTCTAAATATTTGCAATCGTCAAGCACTGTACTAAATTTAATCTTTCTATTTTCAGGTACTGTGCATGGTGCAGACGCGTAGTACTGACTACGCGGGTCGCACACCAGAGGTTCCGCTGCCGGAACTAGAAGACGAAGGTGAATATAATCAAGACGAGCTGGAGGATATAAATTCTGAACCCGAACAAGAGGAGGTGGACGAGCCACAGACAATATGGGAGAAGATCAAGGCTTCTTCCTCATCCGCTTCTAAGGGGCCTATAAAGAAGCAAGCACTGAATATTCCGACATACAAGATTGATCCAACTTTGATCAACTTGGTGAAGTCCAATGCCTTCCATGGCCTCAAAAACGAAGACCCTGTCACGCACATAAGTCAGTTTGTGGAGAATTGTGATATGGTAAAAATCGACAGATTTCCACAGGACGTGCTCTACTTGAATCTCTTCCCGAGTTCACTAGCGGGAATTGCACGCAAATGGCTACATAACTTAGACGATGAATATGTGGAGTCTTGGGACCACATGGTAGAGGTCTTCTTCGAGAGGTTCTTTCCACCCGAAAAGACCAATGACATGATAAGAAAGATCCACAACTTCACTCAACAAGCAGGCGAGACTTATTCTGAGACCTAGGAGAGATTTCAGATCATGCTCAGGCGATGCCCGCATCATGGGCTGGATAAGGAGACCCAAGTGAAGATCTTCTATTTTGCTCTCTCCGAGCATGATAGAAGCAACCTAGATTCAGCCGGTTCCAGATTCTTCTTGAATAACACAGACACTAGATGCTGGGAGATCTTAAAGAACATGGCAAAGAAACAATCATGGGGCGAAAGAGGCACCGTGGAGCAGGTTCGAGTACTAGGAGAATCTAAGGCAATAAAGGAACTGAATGAGAAGATGGATCTTCTCGCAAAGAAATTGCTTGGAAAGGAGGATACTGAGTCCGAGGACGAGCCTCAAGTGAAATTTATGAGGCAGCAGCCAGGTTACAGGAACAACGACTATTGATGGAGAAAAGACAAGAAGTTTTCCTGGAAGGATCCCAACAACTTCTTGCAGGATCTGGATGCTAAACCCCAGCCAGCTGCAGAGGATAAGAGCACAGAGCTGCTCAATCAAGTTATAAAGCAAAACCAAGAACTCATGGCTACTTTCGGCCAGCAAATAAAGCAACAAGGGGAGTTCATGAACCAATTTGGGCAGACACTACAGAGCCATGGGGCTCAAATGAGGACAATAGAGACATCTATGGCACAGGTGGCTGCGAAGATAGCCAGTTGGAAGAAGATGACACATCCAGGTTTCTCGGGAAATACTAATGTTCCAGGAGGGAACCAACAAGCTAAGGCCATCTTGTTAAGAAGTGGCAAGAAATTGTTAAATCCCAGGGTTGATGAAGCAAGCAAACCCCAAGCTGAAAAAGAAGCTAGAGCCACTGAGGAGCTACCCACACTGGTCACAGAACCATTCGATGACACAGTTGTGGATGCTACTGAAGACCCTATTGCAAAGGAGGAGGGACCTCAGAAAAAGACACCCTATGTGCCACCGCATCAAAGGGCACAGGATGTACCGGTTCCTTATTTGAACAGTGCTAAGGCAAGGAAGGTAGATGATCAATTCAAAAAGTTCTTGGACAGTTTCAAGAAGCTTTCAGTAAACATCCCTCTATTGGAAGCTATTGAGCAAATTCCGTCTTATGGGAAATTTCTGAAGGACATCATCACTAAGAAGAGAAAAATTCTGGACACAGAAGTAGTTGTGCTTAAAGAGCAGGTGAGTGCCTTCAACATGGGCACATTGCCACCAAAGAGGCAAGATCCGGGTTGTTTCAACATTTTGTGCTATATCGGGAAAGTCAAATTTGGTGAAGCATTATGTGACTCGGGAGCAAGCATCAACTTAATGCCCCATTCTACATTCAAAAAGTTGGGATTAAAGGAGTCATGGCCTAGCAACATGACAATTCAATTGGCGGATAACTCTGTAGTGAAACCATATGGGATTTGTGAAGATGTGCTTGTGAAAGTGGATAGATTTGTATTTCCTGCAGATTTTGTCGTCATGGAGATGCAAGATGAACATGGAAATGAGCTATTACTCGGAAGACCATTCTAAGCTACAACTGACATGATACTCGAGATGGGGAGAGGTCAGTTGACCTTGGGTATAGCCGATGACCGATTTGAGATGGTCATGCATTCCAGTGCTACTTCACAAAAATCCAAGGAGCAATGCCACATGGTGAAACATCTTGATAATACTATCTCACTTTGTCTAGGGAAGCCATTTTTGGATATGGCTCATGTAATGACCAAGGTGGACAAAGTGACTTTGGCTGTAGACATCATGGAGCAAACCAAAGTAGTATCCCTTTGCAAGGCTGTAGGATTCCCGAATGATGAGAATGAGGACATTCCTCCCTCTATGGAGGATGATTCTATAGAAAATTCAGTTTTTGATGCATATTCAGAATTACCATTGGAGGCTTGTTTAGTAAACATCACTCATGATTGGATGAGAAGCAAATCACTCAAGGAGTGCGCCAAGATGCTTCGTATGCTTCCATGTTTCTATGCGAGGTATTATGAAGATTTAGGTGAACTCCCCCTCCGCTTCAATCATCATTAATCAGCCCGTCAGAGTTAGAGTTAAAGCCACTACCGCCGCATCTCAAGTACGCCTTTCTAGCAGAGGAATAAAAGTTACCTGTGATCATTTTTGCATATCTGAGTGCGGAAGAGGAAGACCAATTGTTGAAAGTGCTGAAGAACCACCGGGGAGCATTTGGGTGGTCTGTCACAGATATAAAGGGGATTTCCCCTACCTTGTGTCAGCATAAGATTTGGCTCGAGGAGGGAGCCAAGCCGGTGATCCAACCGCAACGTCGACTGAATCTGAGCATGATGGAGGTGGTGAAGAAAGAGGTGATTAAGCTTCTCTCTGCAGGTATCATCTATGCGATTTCAGACTCGACATGGGTAAGTCCCATGCAGGTAGTCCCTAAAAAGGGGGGTATTACTGTCACTCAAAACATTTTAAATGAACCTGTCACCACCCGTTTGGTAACTAGGTGGCGAGTTTGTATTGATTACCGCCGTCTTAATGCCGCTACGCTGAAAGATCACTTTCCTTTACCATTCATTGATCAAATTCTAGAGCATTTAGCTGGCCGATCTCATTTCTGTTTTCTAGACGGGTATTCGGGATACAATCAGATTTCAATCGATCCTAAGGACCAAGAGAAATCTACTTTCACTTGTCCCTATGGAACTTTTGTGTATCGCCGCATGCCCTTTGGATTATGCAATGCACCAGCGACTTTTCAACGTTGTATGCTCGCCATTTTTTCTGATATGATAGAATGTTGTCTTGAAGTTTTTATGGATGATTTTTCCGTTTATGGTGCTTCATTTGATGAATGCCTTTATAATTTGGATAAGGTATTACAGAGATGTGAGGACACACATTTGGTCCTCAACTGGGAGAAATGTAATTTGATGGTAAGTGAAGGGATAGTGCTAGGACATAAGGTGTCTAGCAAAGGTTTGGAGGTAGATCTGGTGAAAACTGAAGTAATTTCTAAATTGCCCCCACCAAATTCGGTAAAAGGGGTAAGAAGTTTCTTAGGACACGCTGGATTTTATCGTCGTTTTATAAAAGATTTTTCTAAAATCACCAAAACCTCTATCCGAGCTTCTCGAGAAAGATGTCGTTTTTTATTTCAATGATAAGTGTTTACACGTGTTCAATGTACTGAAGGAGAAAATGATTTCCGCACCGGTTGTTCAAACACTGGATTGGACTAAGTCATTCAAACTCATGTGTGACGCATCGGATTTTGCTGTAGGAGCTGTGTTGGGACAGCGGGTGGACAATAAACCCGTCGTAATCTTTTATACTTCTAAGACTTTGAATGATGCTCAATTAAATTACACAACTACTGAAAAAGAATTACTTGCCGTTGTTTTTGCTTTTGAAAAATTCCGGCAATATTTGGTTGGATCGAAAGTAGTTGTTTGGACTGATCACGCCGCTATTAAATATTTGATGGAGAAAAAAGATGCCAAACCTAGATTGATTAGGTGGATCTTGCTCCTACAAGAATTTGATATTGAAATTAAAGACAAGGCGGGGATTGAAAATGTCGTGGCGGATCATTTGTCTAGGTTATAGAGGGTGGATGAAGAAGATTTACACATACCCATAACCGAGACATTTCTGGATGAACAATTGTTGAAATTTAATTCTAAAGATCCTTGGTTTTCATATATCATGAATTATCTTGCTTGCAGGATCATCCCAGAAGATTGGACATATCAAGAGAAGAAGAAAATTTTCCATTCTCTACGTTATTATTTTGAGATGACCCCATTCTTTTAAAGCAATGTAGGGATGGTGTTCTACACAGGTGTGTACTTGAGGAGGAATATGCGAGTGTTCTTCGTCACTGCCACACTCTACCTATGGGCGAACACCATGCGAGCTCTCGTACGGTGGCCAAAGTGTTGGAAAGTGGCCTATATTGGCCTACCTTGTTCCGAGATGCCTATGAGTTCATGAGACAATGTGATTCCTGCCAAAGGGCGGGTAACATTTCAAAGATACAGGAAATGCCTCTAAATGTTTTCCAAGAGGTTGAAGTATTTGACCTATGGGGTATAGATTTCATGGGACCCTTTGTGTCCTCAAATTCGAATTTATATATTCTTCTAGCTGTTGATTATGTGTCGAAGTGGGTAGAAGCAATAGCCACAAGGACTAATGATTCTTCTGTAGTGTGCATATTCGTAAAAGAAAACATCTTTTGTAGGTTTGGAGTGCCCCGAATGATCATCAGTGATGGGGGTACGCACTTCAAGAATCAAAAGTTCTTGGCATTGTTGAAGAAATATGGGGTGAAACATAACATAGGTACCCCGTATCACCCGCAAACTCAAGGACAGGTGGAGGTCTCCAACCGTGAAATTAAGAAGATTTTGGAGCGTACGGTGGCTTCCACGAGAAAGAACTAGAGTGCCTTATTGCCGGATGCATTGTGGGCATATCATACGGCATATAAGACACCTATTGGCACTACACCTTTTAGGTTGGCGTATTGTCGGGCTTGTCACTTACCGGTGGAGTTAGAGCATAAAGCACATTGGTCGCTAAGAAAGCTCAATTTGAGCTATGATGAAGCGGGGAAGAAGAGATTGCTTGAATTAAATGAATTGGATGAACTGCCCATGATTGCATATGAGAACTCTCGGATATACAAGGAGCGCACTAAGTTGATCCACGATCGTCACATTCAGATGTGCACCTTCAAAAAGGGAGATCGTGTGTTGTTGTTTAATTCAATGCTACAGTTGCATCCCGGGAAGCTCAAATCCCGGTTGAGTGGACCATTTAGGGTGGAAGAAGTCAAGCCAAATGGCGCAATCTTGGTGCGCGATGGCGAAACTATATTTTTGGTGAATGGAGAGAGGTTGAAGCTATATTTTGGTGAAGATTATACAAGGAAGGTGAATGAGGTCAAACTCATTTCACTTTCATATGCATGATGTGCTTCAAGTCGTCTAGCCTAAGATGTTAAATAAGGGCGCTTGTTGGGAGGCAACCCAACCATTGGTACCTTAGATTAGTTCATTTACATTCGTAGTTTAATTTGTTTTTACTTAGTTTTTAGTGTAAAAAAGATACCGTGATTGTTTGCTACTTGTGTAGGGCTGAGGCAGAGTCGATACCATCCACCCTTGTGTCGATGGTATCGACCATGGTACAGGTTGATTACTGCAGAAATTGGACTGCGTCGATACTATCGACGGCCTCGTCGATGGTATCGACATACTACAGGCAGATCGCAAAGTCAAGGTCGATGGTATCGAGATTCCTGTCGATACCATCGAGATCTCTGGAGATTTTCAGAAGAAATCGACTTAGTGAAGTCGATACCATCGACGGGTGTGTGGATGGCATCAACAGATTCAAGTGAAAAAGGCGGCAGCCGGCCCTCGCGAGGATTTTCCCTAATCAGAGAGTCGATACTATCGACTCGCGTCAATAGCATCGACGCGCCACATCAACGATCCACGAAGGAAGATCAACGGCGATCGCATCAACCACGAAGTTGATCCAGGGGATGGGTCAATACTCTCGACCCGTGTCGATAGTATCGACGAGTCAGCAATCCGAGCCCCGCAGATCCAGCCATCGACAACCGTCGATACTAGCGGAGGTACGGATCGTGCTACCCGAGTCGATACCATCGACTCGCGTCGATGGTATTGACGGGCAGATAGTAGTGTCGGCCACAATTATATATGGGGAGTAGTTGCATCAGATGACATCACACCTTCAGTGCAATCTTCCTCCACTTGTGCTGAGCGAGTTCCAGAGCTGTGCAAGCCCGTCGACGAGAAACAATGAGCAAGTTCTTCATCGAGCGGAGATTCGCTTCTCCAATCTTCACCGAGCTCCTTCTCTATTCCCTTTCTCTCGTAACCATGGTGCACATAGCTAGTGCGTCATCTTCATGTGCGAACCCGGCGGATATCCCGGAGTTCGTGCCACCTCCTCCCACGTCGGTTTCACGACCACGACTGATTCATCCATCCGTGGAGGTGAAGAAGATCTACGAGGATATCTTAAAGAGGAAGATAGAGCCAACCCATTATGTCGAACGGAACATGATCTGCGACTTAGGTTTTGAGGCCAACTTGGCTTACGTTCTGAAAGGACAGGTGCGCCACACAAACCGAAGACCTGATGAGCTGGAATTTCATGCAGATGGCCAGTCGTTCTTTGGCGACTGGCCCACGTACAAGGAGTTGGTGGCAGAGTTCATGGCGTCACTGGACGTCTGCGTCGTGCCCAACGACGTCATAGCCACTGATCGCGAGTGGATTAAGGGTTGGGTGTCGTTCTGGCTGGTCAACAACGACTATAACCTCACACTTAAGCAGTTCAACAGGATTTTCAACTGGAATCACTCGCAATCCGACTACCGGCGCCTGGACAACCGCACCGACTACGACGTCATCTTTGTCGAGCTGGTTACGGTGCCACTGAGGAAGTCCGTTAGCTACCATAATGTTGCGGTAGCTGACTTTGAATACCCTTTCGTCCGGATACTGCACCGGATGCTCAATTCGACGCTATTTGCTCGGGGTGACTTGGCCCTCAGCAAGTTTCAGGAGACGGACTTTTTCTTTCTGTATAAGCTCCTGAAGCATCAAGAGTGCAATTTGGGTGCCTTCTTTCTGTACAGAGTATTGGCGGTGAAGAGGAGTATGAGGAAAGCGCCGATTCACTTTGGCGGGCTCATCACCAAGCTATCTTCGTACCTCGGTGTGAATTTCCAAACCCTCACTCCTCTATCTACTAGGAGCAAGGTGAACTTGCAACATCTGCACCGGTCCAATCTCATACTTCTTCGAGATGGTTTGGCATATGTGCATTGCCACGTCAACCACGCCTATCAGGAGTGCTCGTTGCCTGATCCGGTCTTCAACATTGAAGGGGCGCAACACTTCCGGTGGGCAATCATAGCAATCACCGACTCCGATCAATAAGGCGGCAATGACGGTGGCGACGACGGAAATGACGACGAGGCTGAGGAGGAAGAGGAGGCATTTACACCTCTTCGAGCACGAGTGGCACCACAGAAGCGTCCTCAGATGCATCCAGGTGCATCTTCATCATCACAGCCTACGCTGCCACCACCACCGCCCTCGTAGCCAAGCGAGGATGTCTATTCCATGCAGGGCATGTACACTATGCTGCAAGACATCTAGCAGACGCAGCAGTAGCACATGGCAATGTATACCGGTATTCAAGATACTACGAACCGGATACTAGACAACCAAAGGGCAATGTTCGAGAATGAGCATCTTCTCCTTGACAACCAACAGCAAATCCATGATCAGTTGCAACGGATGGAGATGCAGCAGGAGCCCTTCTACGACCACTATTGGAGCCAAAATTATTTTGGAGGCTATCCACAACCTCCACCCAGGGCCCAGTTTGATCCAAGCTTCCAGGGGGAGTATCCCTCTTGGGACCCTACGGCTCCACAGTACCCGCCTCCACCACAAGAGTAAACCGGTATCACTGTTCCAACCTTTGAGTTTGTTTTTGACTATGAGGCCATAGTTGAATTCAAGCTTAGGGGGGGTAGTTGGAACAGTTCTATCTTTATTTTCTCTGTTTTTTTAGTTTTATTGCTTTTGTTTCTTGTCATTTGTTTCTTGTAATTTTAGTTTGTTGTAGGATCCACAATCTATCTAGTGTAATCGTGGATGTCTTTAATGTTGAGTCATCTCAGTTGCATGTGCATGGGGAATTGAGGGAAACAAAAAAACTTTTGAGTGTTCACAAGCTTGAGTGTTGTTTAACCTTGATCACTTAACTTAGAAAATGATTGGTTTTGTCAACTTTAAAACAGAAAATCACAATTGTATATTCCTAATGATTCATGAAAATGGACGGAAATGGTTGTTTGAGCCTAAACTGACCAAATGATAATGAGACTTTAATTTGAAGTAAGAGAGAAAAGACCTCTTAACTACTACACAGGTCAATAAGGAGGGACACATAATATCTTTCTAAGGTTCAGTCAACTAGTCTTGTGATCTGTCCACCTCATTGTTTTCACAATCCACCCATGATTTGGAAGTAAAGTACGGTTTTAACTCTCTTTGATTGCATGGCATGTAGATAGGACTTGCATTGCAATTTTTCTTATGCTTGCATGAAGAAAAAAATAAAAAGATTAGAATAGGTATACATGCACATTACCCTTAGGTGCATGTCATGTAGTTGCATTCATAACTTTTATGCATAAAGTATGTCATGTACCTTATTTATTCTTTAATGGTGTATTCAATTGTTCCATACCTTCCAAATAGTGCAAATATTGAACTATGCAGGAAAAAAATAAGCCCAATAAGTATTCATTGTCAATCATGGATATAAGGGTTTGAAAAAAAAAAGAAAAAAAAGAAAAAGAAAAATCTGAAAAAAAGAGTTATTCAGAAGCAACAAAAATAATGAGAAAGGAACATAATTTCACCTGTATTTCAAGATAAGTGAGTACATGATGTAGCTTAATTAGGTATCTATCTCATTTTGAGACGAATGGTTAGTGCATGCATCATTCCACCTAATCTTAGGCATTAAGGCATTGTTCATGAGAATTTGCATCATTTAGGGAATTTTTGTTTTATGCATGTTGAAATTGTATAATATTTCCACTTTTTCCATGAGCCACCTATTCCATCCACCCGTTGCTCAGATTGGTAGGCCACTGTGAATTTCTCCTCACTAATGAATATCAAGAGAACTGCCTCCATGTATATGGTAGTTAGGGCGAGCAACGTAGTATAGAAGATCACAAGATGCACTAAGCCTGGACCGGCAAATTTTATTATGTTAACTGCCTTATGTGATAGTGTTCATCAGTTTTGAGGTCAATGTCTTTTATGGATGATTACTGTCGCCTTCAGGGTAATTATCATTCTGTGGTTAGCGAGGGTCAGTATGTGAATGTCCGGTGGGATTCATATGGAATGTCTGTTGTGATGCTTTGTTCTTTAGTTGACTCTAGCAATTCTATTCTAAGAAATAGTTGCTCGAGGGCGAGCAATGTTCAAGCTTAGGGGAGTTTGATGCGATGATTTTGAGTCACATTTATAGACTTGTTTGATATGTGTTTTATGCATTTATTAGTCATTTTTATGGTTAATGTTGCATAATTCATTCATTTTGGTCTAACCTACTTCTTTATGTCAAATTCCCTTTATTTAAGCATTTTTAGTATTAATTATCGAAAAAATATATTTTGTGTGGATTTATGTGGTTCCGTGTGTTAATTTCAGAAAAAACAAGTATCTGCTGCCGTCGATACCATCGACCGGACCACAGGCTGCCAGCCGCAAGGACCAGAACAAGAGTGATACTATCAATGGGGATGTCAATGGTATCGAGATACCATCAGGCTGTTGGTGAGGAAGGAGTCGATACTATCGACACGATGGTCGATACTATCGACGGGAGGAGTTGTAGTGACACAAAATGACAAAACTGTCGCTACAGGGTTGTCGATACCATCGACCCGCGTCGATGGTATCGAGATGACATCAGTCGCAATTACGGAAGAAAAGAAGAACAATCGATGCCGCGCTAGGTCGATACCATCGACGCGTTACGGAAGAAAAGAAGAACAATCGATGTCGCGCTAGGTCGATACCATCGACCCACATCGATGGTATCGACACCTTCAGATATGAGTTTGATTCAGAATGATCTCAATCGGACGAATGTGAGTAATTGGTGACTTAACTCGGGAATTAAACCTAATGACGGCACCCTTGACGGGGGAATCACGTCATTAGTTGCTGCACACATCTCGGAGAGCAAAGGAGAGAAGAATGGAGCACAAGAGCACGCCCCAGCCGATCCGGACGCTGCAGAAGACGAATTCCACCACTGAAAGGCTGTAGAACGCGGATTCCACGCCAAGGATTGATTGGACCTTCTCCGTTTAGGGGTTTCACCACTCAATTTCGTTTTTCTCATGTTTCCCCTTTTCTTTACTACATTGTACTCTGAGATGAACATGCGGGGCTAATCGCCTTGATCTTTAGGACCGGGAGTAGCCCGGGGATTCATTGTATGACGATTTTATAATAGTAATTCATATCTTATCTCTTAAATTTGTGGTATAGTTTCGTGTTCTCCAATATATTATTATGCTTGATCACCATAATAATAACCTAATGCCCTTAATTGCTTTGAAAGAAGAATTAACGGTTGAAAAGAGACAGAATTTACATTAATTGACAAATCCCTTGAACAAGGCGGTGTAAGATTAATGGTGGATACCGAGAGGTCCTTTATTATGCACCTAGTTTAGGGTATAGGTTACTACGACGGTGGAACCAACCTAGACATAGGTAGTGAATTGTACCACGACAGTGGGCAATTCTGATTTCAGGCCACTACCCGGATGGAGAGATAGAATTGAGTAGCTATATAGAATTTAATACAATGAAAACCCGCGGTGAAACCGCAACCCTAAAGATATCCTTTTGAATTGATTAAACCAACATTTAATCGATTTCTTATTTTGTTTTGTTTTTATTTTCTTTTAATTTTAACAACAACTCTCAACTTGTTAATCGGCTTAGTTGATCGCAAGTAGTTAGTAGGAGTCCCCGACGATTGCACGTATCCCTGAGTTCGACTCGGGCCTCACAAAGGCATGTACTACTCGACGCGTTCACTTGCATTTCTACGTACGGTAAATCTACGTCAACCTTGCAAAAGATGGATTCTGCATCGGCTCTAGGTCCGGATGGGTTCACTTTGACGTTCTTCCGGGCTGCTTGGTCCATCATTGGTGAGGATTTTATGAAAATGATGGAGGCTTTCTTTAGAGGACAGCCATGTTTGAGGGGTCTTTTTTGCTGCCGTATTTTACTTATACCGAAGGTGGACACCCCCAAAAGGTTACCGGAGGATTTCAGGCCTATATCGATTGAGAACGTTGGCCTTCGCATGCTTGCGCGAGTTCTCAGTGATAGGATGGCTCCCATGATGCCGAGATTGATTTCTAAGGTGCAAGGTGCTTTTGTCAAAGGGTCCGATATCACTGATCACGTTCGAATTGCGAAGGAGATGATGCACGACATCAACAGGGGCCAAGGGACACCTAATGTAATTTTGCAGTACGATATGTCGAGAGCTTATGATAGGACTGACTGGAATGTTCTACGGAGTGTATTGCAGCAATTTGGGTTTACTATGGAGATGGTGAATTTGTTCTTAAGCTTCTTTTCTAATACTTGGGCCACGATCACTGTTGGAGAAGAAATTGCAGGCTTTTTCCCGATCTGTAGAGGCATCAAGCAAGGATGTGCTCTATCACCTTTTTTTTCATTCTGTTTGAGGAGATTCTATGTAGAAGATTTCTGAAACTAGAAGAGGAAGGACTCATCTCTAGTTTCCAGATAAGGGGAGAGGCAGTTCCGCCAAGCATCCTTTTATATGCAGATGATATTGCTATATTCTTCAATGCTGATCAAAGATCGATGGTGAAGGTTAAGGAAACCTTTGAGGCGTATGAAAGGGCCATGGGGCAGCGTATAAATAAGGCTAAATCCTCCTGTGTAGTAGGTGGGAATGATTTGGAGATGATCGTCAGAGTAGTGAATTGTCTTGATACAGGGGCAGCAAAGGATTCTTTAACTTACTTGGGTATTCCTATTTCTAAAGGGAGGATGAGACTTAATGATTTTGAGTTCTTAATGAAGAAGATTGTTGGTAAATTCACAGCCTAGAGGTCCAAGCTCTTATCCTTTGCGGGTAGAAGATTACTGATTGCTCATGTTCTGACATCCATTCCAGTATATATGGCGGATGCGATTGGTATTCCAGCGGGGATTGCAGACCGTATTGAGAACAAACTCTCTCAATTCTTATGGGCGGGCAGAGATGAAAAGCACAGAAAGTCATGGCTCAGTTGGCACAGAGTTGCAAGAAATTTTTCTCAAGGTGGACTTGGGATCCCTCCTTTGCGACTAATAAATGATGCATTTGTTAGGAAGGCATGCTGGGAGGTGTTGATGTCAGACTCATTATGGGTCGTGTTCTGTAGGGGGAAGTATGCTAACTTGGCAGGAGGTCGTGATAATGTGTACCCCGGATCCTTGAAGCTTGGGCCTTATCCTTCCCCATACTGGAAAAGAATTTGGGATATGTTGCCGCGGGTGTTCCCTTTGTGTAGATGGGTGGTAGGAAGAGGTGAAATTTCTTTCTGGGACTCGCGGTGGTGCGAGCAGCGATTGGCTGATCATGCGAGATTTTCTAGCGATAGAAGACATCCCTTTCTTATTAAGGATTTTTGGATTGATGGGCATGGATGGGATTGGAACCTTTTGAAGATGATTGTCAATGATGAGGGGCTGAATCTTATTCGTGATTCTAACACATGGATTTCTAATGAGGATGATATGGAGTCCGGGGATGCGAGGAGATTTTTCTATGAGATCGGTTAAGCAGGTATTGATGCTTGATAGAAGAGAAGGTCCAGTTGGACTAGGTTTGATTTGGGATACTAATTTCCCTAAGGCTGCTTCTTTCATTTGGAGATCCGTTAGAAGAGCCACGTCAACGGATGACAACATTAAAGCTAGATGTAGTATTCCGTTAGTATCTCAGTGTAATTGTTGCGCGGAACCGCATGAGGAAAGCATTGAGCATTTGTTGTTTCAAGGACAAAATGCGGAGTTTTTTTGGGGCAAATTTGCTGACTTGACAGATATGGTGCCACCCACCAACGTAAGAAATTTAATAGACACATGCGGTTTGGGGAAAAGGAAGAAACTTAAGGAATGGTTAGTTGGAAATTTGGCAGTTTTAATCCCATACAATATTTGGTGGTTGAGGTGCGAAGCAAGGTTTGAAGGAAAACACAGACCACTATGTCATGAATGGGAGTTTGTTACTAGTACATTGAATGTTCAGCTGAAGGAAAGATCTTTTATGATTGATTCTGAAAACATTATTTATGACCGTATGAGGGAGGCAAACCTGGTGGAACCTAAAGTCTTGATGAGGCAGATTAAACTGCTAATATGGATAACTCCCGACCTACATAATCTTAAGCTCAATCTTACGATCGGGAAAGATAGAGACAACCATGGAGATCCTAGTAGATGGGCGGCGGGAATTATTAGGAACCACATGGCGGATATTTGCTTGGTTTTCAGAATGTGGATCAGGAGTACAGACTACATCCTTGCGTACATGCAAGCATGTGCCATCGGCCTGAAATTAGAGAGAGATAATGCGTTGGGCATCTCGTGTGTTGAACTTGATGAGGCTTACGTGTATGACATCATATGGAACAACGGAAAGGAACCATGGAGGTCGACACCTTTCATTCGTGAGCTACGAGAGGAGGTTCACACTGCTATGATTTATGGATCCCTTGTTCATAAGGTCATCAACTCGATACCTCGTGAACTAGGAAAATGGGGCAGCAGGTTGGATGAGCCATATGTTTCTTCTAATATCCTGAATATGCCATGCAGAGTAAGGGGTATGGTGGCCTTGGAGAAGCATCGAGTCCCGTACATCGTAATGCAGAAAACAGTTAGCTAGACTGAGAAATAGGATGGGGAACATGTTGTTTGTTTTGTTAATTTTTTAGTACATGTGTCTGATATAAGCAGGAGTTGTATTTGTTTTTTGATGATTATGCCCACAAGAGGGGTGTGGGATGAATAAAAGTGACCCCTGGCTTAACCAAAAAAAAAAGTCCAATTAGACAATCTTTGCCCTAAATTATTTGGCGGGAACCATTACCAGCGTCGGTTATCAAAGGATAACCAACACCGAAATTGGAACTTTTCATGCAAATTTTCATCTTATATAGGCGTCAGTTAATGGTTAAAAAACCAACGTTGTATGTGACACTTTGGGGCCAATTTTTTTTCTCGAAAATTGGATTTCGCAGGCGATTTTAGGCGTCAGTTATGTTTTACCCAGCTGACGCTGAATACAAAGCAGTACCCATGTTTGGCTAGTCTTTGAATATAGAAGTCGGGTTTCCTAAATCACCAACGTTGAATGTTATAGGAGTCGGGTTTCCTAAATAACTGACGCCCAAAAAAGTGACATTGAATGTTGTTTCTGTAGTAGTGATAACTGTGTTGAATTATGGTTATGGAAGAAAAGTATACCTTGATATCATCTTAATGCACATGAGAATGTAATTATAGTATGTCTATATGATGAGAATGAAATTCCTTGATAAAATTTTTATTATAATAATCTTGATTAAGGATCTAAGACATACATATGATAATTAAGGTTTAGGAGATAATTTAACTTGTCATCATGATCTTGAGTTGCATAATCAAAGGTACGGACTCTTAGTGACATAAAATACTTAACTTGATAGTTATGGTTCTAGCTAATGACTAATATTAATTTATAACTCTAAGGAATCAAGATGCAATGTAATTAGGGTTCATGCCCTTATTCCTTATTCAAACTAAAGACATCCCTAAACACGATTTAGGACCTATGTTAGATTAGAATGTTTTGAAGATGTATGGTGACACTTTAGGATATACATACATGAAGATAATGTCGGTTGATTATTTTTTATGCTTGGTAAGTTTATATAAATTCTTGAAGTATAAATATATACTTGAATTACATGTTGCATGGTTTTTCAATGGAAATAAGGTACGTGATTATTTTATAAATACTCACATTATTGTACGTTTACTGAGGATTTTTGGAAGATTGATGAAATAAACTATTGGATGTTTATTTACTTCTTGTTCAACTATAATGCCAATATGAATATCACATAATGAACTAGAATATTCTAAACCCTGTGTTACTTAGATCAAGGGGTAATACACATGAGCCCAAAGCGAGACAATGATCCCACCTGAGATGGTAGACCAAGTATGGTTTGGAAAATGTAAACAAAATTCCAGTTCTTATCTACAACTATTTGATGTATTATATGTTGTTATCTTAGTTGCACACATTTTCGTTGCACCATGTACACAATATAAAAATATATTGACCACATTTTGGATTGTCAGTGATTTAGGTGATTGAAATATATCAAGATTTTAAGACATGGTGAATCATATCGATGACATTAAAGCTAAGTAAAGGAGGATTAGTTAGATTGTTCTTCTCATATGTAATAGTTTTGATGTTGAAAATCTATGTAACTCTTCAGAGGATCATCACTATACATCTTGTAAACAATATCTGTGAAATATTTGGAAATTATTTGGTATAAGTTGTTATTTGCTAAGTCTGGATCTTAAAAATTTAGGTGATGTCTCTCAAGTTTAAGGTCCTTTCTTAATTAAGGAACACTAAAATGTGAGACGGTTATAGTTATAGTGACACACTCCATGTTGCTCAAATTTTCAATTTTGTATGCACGCCATTTAGCCTTTGGCGTAGTGGTAGTAGGCCCATTAGGAATATATTGTCTAGTAATATGAGTCTAAGCTCATGCTTGATAAAACTTCTAAAGTTGATGAAACAACTGCCACCAAATCGACAACCAAATCATTACTAATTATGCAGAATAACCATAAGTAGCGGATCAACAAAAATCACTATTTTTTTTAAATAATTTTGCAAAGAGATCCATTTCTTGGAAAACTCTTAATGAAAGAACCAAAACTTTATATACATCAGGATTCTCATTGTACATATACTATACCATTTCATCTCGAGGATAACATATAACAGTTGCTTTGTTAGCACAAATACTAAAGAAACATAAAACCTCGAGGCATTCAAGCCAAAAATCTCAAATTGTTCATAAAACCATCATGCACTAAATCCAAGGACTTGAGAGTACAAAGACGACACATAGGACTTCTATCTACAAGACACGACAGACAATACGCTCAACATGAGCTATCATTGCTGTCCCTGTTGTTGTTGTCCTTCCTCTAAAGAACAGTCTCTACCTCCTCGTGCACGTACACCTAAAAATTGTGGATCCCACGCGGTGAGACAATTGCCCCAGTGAGAGATATAACTCTCCACCAATAATGTTATTATCACAGGTAAATAGAATTAAACTTAGCAAAGGTTCTTTTATATTACAAAGGTTAATCACTATGGATAAGTGTATTAGAACACTATCATCTCTTAAATCATTGCAACAGTCTATGATAGAGTTGTAAATCATCTATTCACATTATAAGGAATATGAAGAACATGTGTATCATTTACCCATCATATTATGCCAACATCTCAAGCTTATCTTGTGAGAATATTATCATGGTATGATATCCATAAATGATTCTCATTTCTAACTATTGGCCTCAACCAAATTGCTAATCAGATATTAGATTATAACGATCTTGTAAGAGTTCAACTAGGTATTTGACTCTGCCAATCCTGATAGAGTTCAACCAGGTATTAGATTATATAAATCCTGAGGTCACAACCAGGTATTGGACTCTGCTAATCCTGATAGAGTTCAGCCAGGTATTGGATTATACTAATCCTGAGATCACAGCCAGGTATTGGACTTTGCCAATCCTGATAGAGTTCAACCAGGTTTTGGATTATACCAATCTTGAGATCACAACCATGTATTGGACTCTGCCAATCCTGATAGAGTTTAGACAGGTATTGAATTATACCAAACCTGAGATCACAGGCAGGTATTGGACTCTGCCAATCCTGATAGAGTTCATCCAGATATTGGATTATACCAATCCTGAGATCACAGCCAGGTATTGGACTCTGCCAACCTAATAGAGTTCAGCCAGGTATTGGATTATACCAATCTTGAGATCATAGCCAGGTATTAGACTCTACCAATCCTGATAGAGTTCATCCAGGTATTGGATTGCACTAATCCTAAGATCATAGAGTTCAGGCAGGTATTGGATTGTACCAATCCTAAGATCATAGAGTTCATCCAGGTATTGGATTGTACCAATCCTGAGATCACATCCAGGTATCAGACTTTGTCAATCCTGATAGAGTTTAGCTAGGTTTTGGATTGGACCAATCCTGAGATCATAGAGTTTAGCCAAGTATTGGATTGTACCAATCCTGAGATCATAGGGTTTAGCTAGGTATTGGATTGTACCAATCCTGAGATCACATCCAGGTATTAGACTCTACCAATCCTGATAGAGTTTAGGTAGGTATTGGATTGCACCAATCCTGAGATCATAGAGTTTAGCCAGGTATTGGATTGTACCAATCCTGAGATCATAGAGTTCATCCAGGTATTGGATTATACTAGTCCTGAGATCATAGCCAGGTATTGGACTCTGCCAATCCTAATAGAGTTTAGCTAGGTATTGGATTGCACAAATCCTGAGATCATAGAGTTCAACCAGGTATTGGATTATACCAATCCTGAGATCACAGTCAGTTATTGGACTATACCAATCCTGAGATTACAGCCAGGTATTGAATTACACCAATCCTGATATCACAACCATATTGCTAAGAATCCCATAGTAGTTGGGATACCTTTATGTTTCCCTTTCACACTTATTATGGGATATCAATCCCTTAAATTCATCATTGAATACCACATCACTTTTACTAGGCATTATACCTCATTCGAACCATCAGATACATTCACATCCTTTATGTGATACAAGTATTCCTCATGTCTCATTTTAATATATTCAAAGCACTATAGCCCTTATTTGGCTATGACCATAATGTATATATGACCAATATTTCATTATTATCTTTGTAATCATTTATTATTATCTTACGAGGTTCCTATTTTCTTGGTTTATTTTAAACATTACCATCTCTTACATCAATCTCTTGATCTACATCTTGTCACCTCTCCCTAGGCAATAACTAATCACATGGCTCACAAGTCCATTAAAAATCTTGTCATCTCTCACTAGACAACAACTATTCACATGGCTCACAAGGCCATTAAACATCTTGTCACATCTCACTAGGCAACAACTAATCACATGGTTTATACAGCCATTAAACATCTTGTCACCTCTCACTAGGAAACTACTATTCACATGTCTCACAATTCCATTAAACATTTTGTCACCTCTCACCAAGCAACAATTATTAGGGTTACGGTTTGTCTTTATAGCGGAATAGGGTTTCAAATTCATATTATCAATCCAAACCCTAATTCTTTGCTCCACACATCTAGGAGCATACATTAATATCATAAGTATTCAATCATACTTATTTATTCTCATCATTTATCATTAAATCATTATCAATACAAAGTATGAGTTTCTTTATCATCCTCACTAGGATATTGATTACATCTTACTTTATTATCTTGGCTTAACCCTCTCTCAAGGTATCATAGCCTACACTTATCAAAGTGTATTAAACTCATTACCTATTAATGTAACAACTGACATGACACTCTTCATGTGTTACTCATCCGAGTATATTGGATTTGAGGTGCATCTAGGTGTATCACCCTTGAGGTGTTGGATATAATAATTATCATGCCTTGATGTATCACTTCCCTCATCACTTTTATCATACTTAAGTTCATCAACTTATCTAATATTAGGGTATTTCCCATCCTAATACTTCATGCACTAACTCATCACATTTATCTTGTAGTGTATTAACCATAAGTCACACACTTGAATTACCCAACTATCATCAAGTGATATGAACTCATCTTTGGGTTAAGGAATTGTTGATATAGGGTTGACCATTATCAACCAGTTAAGGTGTTTCACCTATCAAGGTATTAGTCACACCATTACCTGGTGTTACACTCATTACTTCTAAGAGTGTTTTTCATTCACCTTTACAAGGTGTATCGGGTTGAATCATGTATGTCAATTTGAACACATGTGTTGGGTTAGGTGTATATCAAGCTAGGCATCATCATATCCCTCATATCCTTACTCATAAAGTTATCTACCTTACCAATTATATGGTGTATCACCTTCACCATATGTGTGTGTAACATCCTCACCTCACTTGAAGATATTGGCCACATCCTACTCTAATGTATTGACCATCACATGTTCTTGGGTATTAACCACCTTACCACTTTTGTCATCTAATGTATTGGGTTACCCACCATATCGTTTTAGAGATGTGTGCTCAACACCATATCATCCAAGAGGTGTATTCTTAACCCAATATCTATTTAGAGGTGTATTCTTTCTTACCATTTCACCTTAGAGGAGTATGTGTGCTTATCATATTGGGTAAGAGGTGTATGCTTGCTTACCATATCGAGTAAGAGATGTGTGTGTGCTTCACACCATATCGGGAAAAGAGGTGTATGCTTGACCTCATATCGTCCAAAAAGTGTATACTACATAACCATATCATGAAAGGAAGTATAAACTCATATCCACATTGTTTTAGTGGTGTAGGTGCATCACCATATCAAGTTAGAGGTTCTTGCTTATGTGCTTGAACCCGATATCACTTTATAAGGTGATGCCATTATCTTCAAGCTCTAGGCCTTCATTATACTTTTTCTAGTTCATGGAAAATAGTCCTAGGTTACTACTAGAGATCTTGGATTCATCAATTACGCAAGAAAATTCTATTTGAAATTAAATCATTTAACTAAGGCAAGATTGAGGATAAATAATAACATAATTGATTTCAAGTTATATAACCCGCCTCAAGAGAAACTTCAAAGCTCCAAGATCCAAAGCTTCACATTCCCAAAGTTGAATGTGAGCTTGTAAAAGGTCCAAGACTTGAGCTCCTCAGCCCTATGCACGATACCTCACCACTTGTGGCCGATATCCCACACTTATGGTCGATATCCCTCACTTGGCCGATATCACTTTGCAATGGGTGATATCACTTTGCTATGGGTGATACCAAGGCTCTATGCATGATTCTCCTTCACCCTTGACCGATATCAAGACTCTATGCATGATATCTAAGAACAAGTGGGGTGATAGATTTCTGAAAAAAATCCACTTATGGGTGAAAGGAAGGGTATATATACTTTAGGTTCATGAAAAAGTGTGTATATGAGGTGTCATCTTTTTAAGATACTAGGTGCCACGTGTCCATGCATGGTTTACAAGTGTATTTGCATGCACTCATATTTATCTTGACATTCAAAACACTTTAGGATACTCTAGAGATGATATTTTGTTCATTAGTTATCTTGTTTGATAAGATATCTTATCTTTATCTTCGTAAATTATGCAAATTGATACAACTTTTGCAAGGAACACCTAACTCATCATGGATCACCCCTAGAGGTGCTTATCTGGTCATTGACAAGGAAAAGAGTTCAAAAACCGATATGGGATCCCCTATATGGATCCTTGACCGATAGGTACTCCCATATGGACTCTACAAACTTATACAAGCTCAAATTAGGGTTTCACATTCAACCCTTTCTTGGTCTTTTCATCACCAAGAGTACCATTACTCATAAATGGTTCAAACATGATGCCTCCTTCTTTATCTCTCCTCTATAAGATACGAGGAGGGAGTAGGGACACTCTAGAGGTAGTCATTTTCATATCAACCTTACATTTTGGGTAAATTACAACTTGTACCAAAATTGGTACACAAGGCACTAGCATTATTCAAACAAGTTCAAACTTGGATTTTAGGCTTTCCACAAGCCACCACCTTACATCATTCTATCTATTATGATTCTAAAACTCATGAGGTATGTTTAACATGTGACATATTGCAATATGACCCCTCATCTTGGGTAATTTGCATTTTGGTCCAAAACATGAGAACATTACTCAAACATTATTCAAACAGGACCAAATTTGAAACATAAGTTTGTTACCTGATAACAAAACACTTTATAGGATTATATTAAAGTTATAATAAACTTATTTAGCCAAAAAAATAGGTTTAACTCATAACCCAGGTCAGGGTCATTACAGTTCATGTACTACTCTTAAAATTGATCTCATTGAGCTTGTCCTTCTTGAATATTGTTTGAAGATTATTGTGGTTTACCATGTGATTTACAAATAAAAACAAGTAGAAATTAAATCTTTGAATTGAAAAAGATATTTCACATACATAGACACTCGAATTCAACACTTTTCCCACTATTTCATTCAAAATAATTTCACATAGATTGACTAAAATGGTTAAAGTAGTATCATTATATTGATATAAGGTCCATATGTCATTTAATCATGAGTCATTTTAACTAAAATTTTAGAATATTCTTTATCCGAATTCATTCATATGCATCCCAACCATTGTAAAATTTAAACACATAAAACACTTATCTCACTAATATGGACCATGCACCTCTCTTTGGTGAACCCACATTCATCAATCCATGCATAGATGTGGTTATCATGATATAAATAATATTAAGCTCAATATTTAATAACAAATTTGGTAAGGTACACATACATATCCAATAACCAAAATGTTACATTATATGTCATATATATAATCAACCACATGACATAAATATAAATTTGATGATCATGGAATTGTAACTAAATCTTATAAGATATTGGGATATTCTTATCACTTAATATTTTTTGCATCACATGCAAAAACACGACATGATAAACCCTAAGTCTTAGATTCTATAATAACAATCAACCACCATGGTTGATTTATTGTTATTAATGATCATTATGCATTCTTTCTCTTTAATTTCCTCCATGTTGGATATCATAGTCTATCCCAAACAATCAAATCTAAAGTAAGATAAAACATTAAGTGTTGAATGGAATTAGACTTTAAGACCAAACTATGGAATTGTAAAGAAGGCACAACATGCAACATGTATTGAAAACTACAAATAATCAACCACAAGGAATATGAAAAATCACATTTAGGGTTATGGAGTCATGCATAATATACCAAAAAATATTTTTTAAGATATCACTTTGTATATGCATATATACATATAAAATATCATACCATACATGATCATGGTGACATTAACTTGGACAATTCCATTAATCAAATAGCCACATTAATCAATTTTTATCTTATGAAAAGGTCACATATCATTATCTAATTAAATTACTCCACTTGATATAAAAAACCAGATAGAGAGCATTAGATGTAGGTCTGATACCACATTTGGGCTCTTGGGAATGAAAACATATTAGAAAAAAGGTTATTCCCCATAATTCAATGGCATGATACATCTAACACAACTATATTGAATTATTGCTTCAAGAAATATACCTTAGATTTGAATAAGTTCCAAAATTTTATATAGAATGTTTAGAGTAAATCTAGACCATTTAATATGTTGTCAATTTTGATATGACTAGACTCAAGGTGAGAACTAGATGAGTTTATATCACACTGGGAAGCACACCAGAGTTTGAACTTATCCTTTGATGAAATTGTAATGGGATAACACCCCACTCTGTGTCATAAATTTCATGCCCCTAAAGGTTTTCATATGAAGGGGAGAGAGTTTCCTACCACTGAGTGGCTTAAACATACAAAGATATATGCAATGTAATGATAACAAATCCCATAAAATTATAGAACCATAAATGTCTTACCGGAGGGGAGGAAACTTAGGAGAGAAAGGATTACATAAAACTTAGAATGAACGATTGAAACTAAAGATAAGAATCTACATCCCAATTTTATTTAAACACATTCTAATGGAGTTCTAGTTTGTTGTAGTATGTGGTATACAACATTCATCATGTTCTTATAATATTTATATCATGAAAAATAAGATATGTCAACGCAATTGCATTGGTATGCTATAAAAATATTAAAAAAAGTTTTAAGAAGTATATATTTCTTGGAAGGACTTCTAGGAGACAAAATAGCAACATAAACCTCAATAGTTCCACACATAAAATTGTCTAATTAAGTTGCATTTCCATTATTTACTCTCCTTATATTTTAGGCACTCAACCTAGTTAACATTTAAGGCTTAGTATCTTAGGTTACACTTAACCTCAACACCTAATCGGTGAAGAGGGAAGTTCTCCTATATTTGTAGGTTCATATCAAACTCAACACCTAATTGGGGAGAAGGTATCCATAGGCTCCACTCATACTCAACCCCTATCTCGTAAAGAGATAAAGCATAGCTAATGAATACAGATGACCTTCCTCCTTATCGGCTAGGTATTGAGGTAGTGTTGGACCTACAAATTGTTGGGTATTAGGGGAGACAGAGAAGGCAGCGGAAACAAAAAAAAAATTCTCCCCAACCATTACCGAGGAAACGCGTCAACGTCTATATAATAGGAAAGGATGGTTTGCGGAATCATACCTTGTCCCGAGGCTTGCTCGGCGACAATACCTCACGCAATGCGCGGTCTTCAACTCCGGACTTCGACTGTGTCTGTGCAGCTCCTGGTCGCACCGGGACTGACAACTCCTACTCGAACCGGACTGTCGGATGATAGTTGTCCTCCTAAGCGGCAGTGTCCTCCCGCCTCTGTAGTAGTCCACACAGACCACCGGGAACTCCACACTCCTTGTCCCACAAGGAAGTGTAAGGAGTTGCACCCTCCTGTTGATGTACTAGTCGCCAACACACTCTCCTGCCTCCTGTTGCAACTACAGTTGTCCTTCCCTTGCTGCACCTCCCTTTTGCGGGAAGCACTTGCTCGAGCTCTCTCACGGTTACCAAAACCAGAGAGAACGACAACTTGCAGAGCAACTGGTTGCACTGAGCTGTACTGTGAGAAGCCCCCAAATGCCCCTATATATATAGGAGGGTCATGGGACAGGGTTCTCCATCCCGGGCAATGCGGGACTAAAAGAAGGAATAGAAGGGTTCGGGATTTTCCACAAAAAGCAACCATCTCGCAACCTGAACTGATCGGTTCACTGCTGAACCGATCGGTTCGGCCATTGAGCCGATCGGTTGGACCTGAGCCGACCGTTTGGGACACTCAACCGATCGGTTCATGGTCCTATTCCGGCTCAAAAGCACTTTCCTTGTTTCTTTCCCAATTGGTATCGAATACCAATGTTATTCCCAATCGAATTGGGCAATTTGAAACGAAAGGAAAATTCTTGCCGACATGACTTTCCCAACTGATCGGTTGCACCAGTTGAGCCAATCGGTTCAACTCTTGAACTGGTCATTTCAACCTGGGTATGAGCCGATCGGCCTCGACACTCCAGCCGACCGGTTGAGCAACCTCAGCCGACCGGTTCATCACATGAGCCGATCGGTTGGGAGCACAGGTTGGGAAAAATCAGTCAATTGCGATTTCAATCAATCTGATACTCCAATCAATGCGTCCAACACCTTGAACCATATGATATTGAGTCATCGACTGATTGAGTGTTTAATTGAACTACTAAACTCCTTTAGTAATCAATCTAAACATTGCTTGTGGACAAAACTCCTCTTCCAGGTTAAATCCTATGTGTGTGACCCTGCAGGTCCATTTCACGTTGGCAGTGAAAGTTCATAACACTTATGACTTCACAAGCAAAGAGCGGTGCCTAGTCACACATCAATGCTACCCAAGTGAAAGTAGAAAGTTGGAGAACAACTTTCATCCTACAATCCGTGAATGGTGTTACAACGAGTGTATAATTCCTTTGTCACTGATATCCCGAATGAACTCGAGGCATGGAACAGTCATCCTGTCAACGTTCATTCACTTCCTTGATCTCAGAGTAGACTGGAAGAGATATGTATGCCATCAGTATCATATACTAATTCACACATGCGTGCACGCCTTTCTCAATCCTACTCATCAAGTGGCCATGGATATCAAACTCCCTCAGGAGGGACAAATCCCATATCTATCACTCACCCCTCAAAAGCCCCATGTGTCAAAGCCACCCAATCATCACCTTTATAACAACCCATGTTTCAGGACTGCGTTTGATGATGTCAAAGTGTGCCCAACGACATGTGTTGAGTGTAGTGATTTCAGGTCTAAGAATCACACTCACCACCATCACTGTGAGTACTGACTGTGACTACCATCTCATGGTTCCATGTGTCAAACTCACGGTGGGTCTGTCCGGTACCTTGTTCTCTAACAAGTACCTATGTGTTTGGTTTGATATCTCTATATCATGACTAATGAGATTCTGTCATCAACCAACACCACAATCTAGTCTTGTGTGTCATTGTTGTCTATCTACCTTCCACAATGACATCCGACTAGGGACATAACAAGAATGTACAAACTCTTAGCATCCGTATGATCTCATCGTTCAGGTCATGAACCTGAAAGCATACGTCATTGAGTACTGTCATTCTCTAGACATTCAATCTGTTCTATCACTATCTCATATGACTGAACCAGAAAGAATTGGAAGCTCGCCTTTGATGTTTATCAAATCAATCTTAATGTATCCCACCAATCATCCCATGATTGGCTCTCAGGGCATACATACCAACACAAATGATCATGGCCTTCCCTCTATATCAGTGAGGAGCTAAGGTTAAGTGGAAACTACAATTGTGATCCTTACCTTTTAACCAATTTAAGTGGGTAAAAATAATGAGAGTGTATAATGAAAATATGACTTAAAATGCATTATTTTCTAGTAATGACAATTTTCAAATCAATGCTTCTCCTTTTTTGTAAGTATTTCCCAAAAATATATGTTTCTTAACACTTTTGTTGTTAGATAGTTTTATAGTATACCAACCTGATTGCATTTACATGTCTTTTTTGATGCTTTAGATTATGTAAGAAGATAATTTTTTGCATATATAATGGAATAACACAATCTGAAAAGAATTGGAACTTGATAAAGATTGAAATTAATAAAATTAGCATGTATATTCTTATCTTTTCTTTTGGTCTTTGTTTCTAATTTTAATGTAATATTCTCTTTCCAATGTTTCCTTCGTGGGGTCGTGTAATAGATTTATGGTTTAAGATATGGAATTTGAATTATTTTGTTTGAATTGCATATGTTTGTATGTTTTTAAGCTACTTAGGGATTGACACATATTGACCCTCACAATGCAACCCTTTAGGGATCTAACAGAAATGATACACAAGGTGATGTGACTCGTGGCAGAATATGTTTGAGACAAATACATAGACATATATGCCTTGTTTAGATATAGTTCCAAAACTAGACATGAACATCAAAAATACAAATCCATAATGACTGTAGGATTTTTGCAAAGAAATTGGTTCTTATATAATCACCTTCAATCCACCTTAACTATGGTGGTTGAAGTTCCTCCCTGCCTAGATGAAGTGAATCCAAGATATGGATGAAAAATTTATCTTAGGATACAGAGTCTTATAGAGTCTCACTTTTCTTCAAGGACTACCCCTATCCAAAGTTCTCTCTTCTTTAGATGAAAATGTGCATATTATATACATATTGTACCATGGACTAAAATGATAAACATATTATGATATTATAATCAAACATTATGAAAAAGAGCTTATACCTTGAATCTCCTTGCAGATATTTCCTACAACCCTTGGTAAAAAGGATGGTGCCAACAGATCATGCTCAAAGGCTGATGTGAAAGGGAGGGGAAAAGGATTAGGGAAGGGCATGTGGCTAATGATTTAATTCCTATTAATAACACTATATGTGTAAGTGTGACAGATTATTCCTCTCTCTAACAATTTTAATTATTCCAATTATGCCCTCAATCATCTCTCTCTCACTAATTTGATTAAATAGATTATCATTTTCACTTAAGATCATCCAAAATGGTACATAAAGTCAATAATACAAGTATTATGACATTTAGTCAATTGACATAGTCAATAATCAAATTTTGACTCCAATATTGCGCCATAGCTACATCATAGAATTATAAAACTATGCCCAAAATCTCATTACAATCGAAATTACCAATTTGGAGTTATTCACATTTGAAATTTTGTGTATTATGTCACCTAATATAGTCTAGGACCTAGGTTTGCGATTTATTCAGCCTTTTATTTTGTCACGCGGTCATTTGGACTGCCTTGGGCGTGGTCCACTCACTGGGATTTAATCCCAGCTGCCCGATTAGATGCACGCTGATCCACTCTGGATCCAAGGGTTGAGACCTCGTCTTCTACCTCCGAAAGACTCGGTCTCGGCTGGTAGCTGAACCTGCGACTCCTTCAACTGCCCTGGCGCCTGAACCCCACCTCCTCCTCGTGAGATTTTTGGAGGATGACTCCCTCTCACTCGGGCGAGCCCAACGGTGGTGACCATGTCACCTAACTCCCTCAGATTTGGGAGAACGATCCCCTGCAATTCTGCACCTCTCAGTGACGGCGGCAGCCAAATTTCGAGCTCCCCTTTCTAGCACCCCCACACCTATTTAAGGAGCCCCGTAGCTCCGCCACCTCCCTTTTAGTCACACAAATCTCTCAATTGCAACAGAGATTGCCTCTACCTCCCTGACCTCAAGCACCTCCAACTCACCTGACTCTGACTTCTCCCTCCCTCCAGTGGTCCCCTCCGCTCAATCGAATGCAACCGCACCATCTAGGGATCTCGGCTAGACGACTGACACCTTCGGTTGGAGCCGTGAAGGTCCAAAAGCCTGGGTCGACTAGCCACCGCAGATGAGCTCCAAAAACTCCACTGCCGGTGAGGTTGGAGCCATCTCAGAGCCGCGGGAAGATTGCAATAGCTTTGGTAGACCTCCGCAAAGCTTTAGACACCCTCAATCCAACCCGAGGGCAGGTAAAACTCGACTTCACTCTTCGACCCTGTGTTAGCCTATTTTGAACAGAATACAATACCCAGACCATCTTTTCTGATGACCTCAACCTCCCCACAACCTTCGTGAGTCTACGAACTCAACCTAATGGTAAGCATAGCCCAGCTCATCCTAGGAATCACCTCCGATCGATCCAACTCTCCCCTGGCCCCTCGCTGCAGCCATGGCGCGACCAGGGACATTCGGATGAGTGATATCCCTTTCTCACCCTCACCCAGACACAAGCTCAACAGGAAAGAGTCAGGGGCATTCCTGACATTCGCAGTGAGCCTGACCCCCCCTTTTGGATGAGCGCTTGCTCGTGGGTCAGTGAGAGGGTCCGGTTGGTCAGATCCCTCGCATGATCCGCGAGCCAGAGCTCGCAAATCTTTTTTTTTATTTTTGTTTAAATTCTTTAAAATTTCCTGATTGGTCAGAACTTGTGAAAACCTTAGAAAATGGTAGGATTATCAGAGACTATCGAATAAATATACCATTTTCATCAGAATAATCCAAGATATCTAAATAAAATACAACCTTGACGTGGATCTGAGCACTTTTTGAAAAATATGGCCTACACTCACTAATGACCTTTTTATACATTGTGTTGTGAAATAATGGTTATAACTGATTTTAATTCTACCTTGGGAACATAGTAAACCCTAATTATGATCTTGAGCATCATGTTACTCGAAAACCTATCTAAGGAAGATAGTTGATTCAATAATTAAGAAGAACCCTAATTTCTAGTTTTTCTCACCTTATCATGAATACTATGTACAATTTATGAAAAACCCTAATAACTAAAATGTCTTTGAATAACCTGGATGACCCTAATCTCAGACCCCAACTCTGAATCCTATGTATCCTAAAGTGACATCCCAAATAACCTAAACACTAATTATAATAGTAATTAATGTTGATTGATGAGGAACCATGGTGACTTTAGGGTTTTACCGTATTTCAGGGTGATCTATTATCTTTATTCTAACTTAGGACTTGTGGAATTCAGATCTGAGAATTAAAGGTACGTGGATATAATTATATGACTAGATTTTTCTAGATGTTAAGTATATGTAATTGTTTGCATGAAATTGATATACATTGATGATTTACCGCCTTGAACATAAAAGAACATAATTGAATATAAGTGAAATGTAGTTACTAGTGGTGCTCATTAATCTCCTTATTAGAGAGGGAAAGCATTAATGTTGACTCGCACCTCCCTAATGGCACAAGGTACGTAGGGAGATCCCTAATGGTACAAGGTAAGCAGGGATAGGGCCCAATATTTATGATTGTGATAAGTCCACCATAGTAATGCATATTCATTCTAAATAAGGATAATAACTTGGTATTTCCTGATTTTCTGCCTCTAAATAATGTTTTCATTCTCTTTCTCCAATTTTGAGTATTTTATATACCAGCATAGTATAGCTTTTAATTCCACGTACCAACTTTGTTGATGTATTTGTTTCTCATATTTTCTAGGTACAAGGAACAATTGACAATATATGAAGCACATCAAAGTACCTAAAGCCACTAAATAATGATCATGGAGGATAATATGAGATAGATTTCCACTTCTCATCATATTCATTTCAGTTAGATATTTTTTATTCTTCTAGATGATGTAACAGGATACTATAGATCCTATGTAATAATCGCATTTCCTTTTTCATAGACTTATTCTTCTCCTTTCTCAAGTATTAATATGTATGCCTTTATCTTTTATCAATGAATGAATTGTTGTGTGGCTATTACTAATGATGTGGACATAATCTTGGCTTATGTCTGATTTTAGTTGACTATCTTGATTTCCTATATTTTCCCTTTTGACATTCATAGATATGAGTGCACGCATATATGTGCATGTCACTAAGGAACATATATGGAAATTGGGGTCTTCACAGTAAGTGTCTAAGAAAAACAAAGAGGTCCTTATGTATGCTATGCTTACAAATTGCATGCATACCATCTCAATATTACTTGGGGGTGTCAAAAAAAATAATTCTAATTCTAATTTCCGATAACTAAATACTCAAACCTTTTATTGTGATAATGTAAGAAATATTATTGAAAAAGATGACTCTTAGCTAACATATGTGGAGAATTCCTTTAGGAACGTTAGATGCCATAAAGAAGTTCCACCTACTAGTTCAAGGGCTTATAAAAACTACAATGGGAAAATTATATCCACCCATAAAATGTCATTCACTATTTTGGGAGGCTTTTAAAGACATTTTTCACATTCCATTGTATGTGTTTCTAGAAGAGGAAGGAAAACTGATATTTGTTTTATACCCTCAACAATGTAAATCTATCAATTGAGTATGGATAATTTTTTTATCTCCTTGAACATTATTTTAAGGGCTATATATGAGGAAGATGGAGTCAATTATTTCCTAGATGAGATCCATATAACCATATAATTTTTATCTCATCATCCAAGCATACTAGTTTCTAAGATGCATATGGATATGCCTTATCCATGAAAAGAACAGTACATGTGAGACAAATAAATAATCCAACAATATCCTACATAGTACTTATTGATGCTATGTTGGACAAAGTCACACACACAGGAAAACCCCACAATCATGGCAATAATAAAATGAATAAACAGAAATGCCCTAGGAATCCACTTCCTAGAATAAGGTTCCTCCTTAAAACAATACCCAAGTTCAAAATATAGGACCATGTCCAAATCTAGATATTAAAAGGTGTTAACTGAAGCACATTTCACCCTAGGCCATGTAAGTATGAGAAGGAGATAGTGTCCTCTCCTGCTGACTTTAGGCCCATTGCCTGCTACTCGATGTTGTGTAAAATCATAACTAAAATTTGCACTAGAAGACTATCTTCCCTAATACCCATACCTCCTATAATCAAGGTGCATTTGTTCGTGGACGTGAGATAGAAGATTTCTCTCTCCTTGCTATTGAATTCATTTTGAACTTCAACGTCTAAAGGAGTTCTCCTTCATTGTATTTGAAGTTGGACATTACCAAAGCATTTGATTCTGTGCGTTGGGACTACATGTGGAGGTTCCTTGAAGGATTGGGTTTCAGTCTACACTGGATAGAACTGGTGAAACAATGTGTGTCTACTCCTTCGTTATCACTGCTTATTAATGAATCATCTTCTAGTCTATTTATAAGTACGACGGTTTGAGACAAGGTGACCCCTTTCACCCTTCATATTCACCATAGAAATGGAGGGACTAACAAAAAGAATTGATAAAGTTGTTGCTGAGAAACATCTCAAGACCTATACCATTCACAACTGCAAAGTGATGTCTCATTTACTTTTTGCTGACAACATCCTGGTATTCTTAGAAGGCAGAGAAAAAAGCTTCAAAGCCCTCAAGGACATCCTCGATAGATTTGGGCAGATCTCTGGAATGAGAATTAGTGGATCCAAAACATTTATCTACTTCTCGAAATCTTGTAAAAAAATGTCTCTTGCAGACATTCTTGGAGTGCAACTAAATACCTCAGTTCCCCTATTGCTGGTGGCAACCTCAAACGCAAGCACTTTTGTGAGTTTGTAGATCAACTGAAGTATCTCATTAGTCGATGGTTTGGGTCCAATTTATCAATGGTAGGTAGATTGGTCCTAATAAGAAGTTGTGCACTTGGTCTCATTAGATATTTGATGAATCAAGGTGAAATACCTTCTTCTTCTTTGCATAGGATGGAGATCATGTTGAATGATTTTGTCTGGTGTAGTGCCTCACACCCAACCAACTAGACCAGATATGCTTTTCCACTTGAGGAAGGGGGTCTAGATCTTCCTTCATTGCTTGACCTTGTTGATTGTCACATGCTGTGTCGACTGAAAAATCTCAGTGATGGTGAATCTACCTAATCAAAGTGGATGATAAAGAGATACAATTCTCTTCTTGACTCAAAACCCACTCCCAGATGGGGTTACTTGACTTCATGGAGGAGGATGGCTGATCTTTGGGACAAGTTTGTTTCAGGCGATGATAAGAACCAAATCTGGGACAATTATAGAGAAAGACTGCCAGTTGACAAAGTGGCCAAGAACATATGGGGTGCTCACTTTCATCCGAAATGGAGTATCTCAACATTCAAGGCTCACAAGCAATATATGAGCACGATGTACATAGTCCGTAGATGGCATCCCAATGCCAGTACAACATGTTTTCTATGTGATGCCCAGTTGGGATCTGCAGCCCATCTATATGATGACTGCAAATTCTGGAAGTACATGTGGGCTAGATGTGCACTCAAACTTGGGATTAGAGGTCACAAAACCCTAAGCCAAATCTTGATTCAAATTGACAGCATGAATGGTGGCAAGAAGACCCTATTGTTATTGTGCATTTCAGGCATTACTCATCTCATTGGGTGGGAACAAAACTCAAGGAAACATGGAGGCAAACACTTGGACGCCCTTGTCCTATTTGCTAAACTTGAACATGAAATAAGGCTCCTCTATAAATCTTATTGTAATAGATTAAATTCTATATCTACCATTTGTATCTGTAATTTGGAACTCTTGTAATCCTTACATCTTGTAAGGTGTAACTTATTTTCCTCTTATTGGGTCAAAATATATTTACCAGATTTTCGATACATACATATAGCTGAAAATGAGTGGTTCAAGAAAGGTGTCTCCTGATGAACGGACCTGGTTTCAAATTCTAGTTTCCTCCTTGATATACCACCCTCTCGGGAGTTTGGATTCTGCCACGGGAGTGGGAGGGGGGAGAAATCTTTCTCTTTTAATCCCATACATACATACATACACACATACACATACATACAATACACATAAACCCATGTGTGTGTCTCCTTCCTGGGCTTCGGCGATCGCTTAGGTGATCAAAGCTCAGGCATGGCACCACCCACGTCGAAAATTGGTCCTGTCATAGGTGTCCACCCCAACCCTACCTCCCACAACCCATCCACCAACAACAACACCAGCCACCCATGCACAAACTCACACACCGGTGAGATCCCCAATAACCCAAACCCTAACCCTACCAATGGGCAGGCGACAGGAGAGGAGGAAGGCTTGGCCATCCCTAAGGCTGATCAAGGAAGTGGCAAGGGAAGTGCGCCCGGTCGACGTCAGTGAACTCGTGTTCTAAAGCATCCATCACCACGTGATGAGGTGGAAACTTTCCCACTTCCAAGGAAGGAGGACAAATAGGTACACATCGAATTGGAGGCAGATGCGTTTGAGAGAATGAAGATTATTTGGGAGTTTACAGTCATGACCTATGTCCTAGGTAAGAGGCCCTTCTACCCACACCTAAAAGAATAGGCCATAAACTTCTATATGTCCTTATTCAAGAAAAGGTTTGAGAATGACATAGAGGAGGAAGAGCTGGAGTGGAGGTTCAAGCTTACAAGTACACATAATAATATTCTCACAAGAAGATCCAATGAACAAGAGGTCAAAGATGCAACATGGAGCATTGGAAGCAAAAAGTCTCTCAGGTCAGATGGATTGAATGCTTTCATTTATAAGAAGACATGGGATATCATCAAGGATGATTTGATTGCATATGTTAGCTGGTTTTTGAAAGGAGGAAATATGGTGAGATAGATTAATCATTCTTTTTTGGTTCTCATCCCAAAGAAGAATGTTACCTCCTCTCTTGCTGATTTCAGAACTATTTCATGTTGCTCGGTACAATATAAAATAATAACTAAAATCTTGGCAGCCAAATTGAAGATGGTCCTTCCTTATCTTATATCTACAAATCAAGGAGCCTTTGTGACGAGGAGAAGTATTAGTGACTGTGCTTTACTAACCAGAGAGTTTCTACCAGACTACAATGTTATGAGAGGGAGTAGAAAAGCCTGCCTAAAATTGGACATTTCTAAAACCTATGACAGTGTGAGATGGGAGAAACTATAGTGGATTATGGAACAAATGGGTTTCAATGAACAATGAATTAGTTGGTTGAAGTAGTGTGTGGGAACTATTAGCTTTTCCATCCTAGTTAATGGCGCATATGCAGGTATGTTTAGGGGAGGGAATGCACTGCACCAATAAAGACCCCCTATCACCTCTCCTCTTTATGGTTGTCATGGAGTATTTCACATAAAAGATGTAATAAGATGAGATGAAGATGGAGATCAAGCCTTACAAAGTTCATGGCGTGAAGGAAATGACCTATCTAATCTCTGTGGAAGATGTGTTAGTTTTTGTAGAAGATAACCAATACTCTCTAGAAAATCTCAAAAATTTGCTTGACATGTATGAAGAACAAATTGGGCTATGCGTGAATGCTATAAAAACACATATCTTCCTTTCTAAAAATTGTTCCCAGATGGAAGATAGGCTGGTAAATGCAATGGGTGTGGAAAGAGGATGCTTCCCAACAAAATACCTTGGGTTTCCTCTAGCTGGGGTTAATGTATAGGTCAAGGACTTTGTTAATTGCATAGATAGGATGGAGGAAATGATTAACATATGGCCAACACAAAAAACATCTATGGCGGGATGTGCTACACTAATAAAGGCTTCCATTGAAGGACTTATTATTTTCTAGGTGTAGCAGGTGGAGGTCCATGGATCTATCCTAGATAGAATGGAGATGAAGATGTCTAATTTCTTATGGGATAGTGAACATCATCCTATGAAATATAAACGAGTGGCACTCCCCAGAGATGAAGATGGGCTGAATTTAAAAGCAACCAAAGACATAGAAAAATGAGGAACAATGTGAAGAATCCTCATCTATCAGGATGGAACCTCTACATGGGGAAAATGGATGAGGGAGAGATATCCAAAAGGATTGGACTACAAACTAAAGACTAGGGAAGGATACTCACGTAGTATCAATGTCATGATAGAGACTTGGCAGCATGTTAGACATTTGGTTGAGATACAGGACATGGGGATATGGAGACTCAAAAATCCAAAGACATGCTTATGGGAGGTGACACGCTCAAGGAATGCAAAGGATAAATATGGAGAGCAACTCTAGATAGGTATGTATGTGATGAAATGGAGTATGTGCATATACAAAATTCAGCATAGTGTTCTGGCCATTTTTGATAGAATAAAATGATGGAATTATGATGTTTCCACATTGTACTTGACGTGCAAAGACACTGAAGAATTTCATTATAATATTAAGTTGCATAGAAGTTTGTTGAGTGAGTTGTAACTTGGTTCCTTGATGTATTTTGTTTGGCCTACATGTAACTCTTGACCTCCTATATTTTTAGGAGGAAGTTGGAATATATTTACCTAATTCCAATACATACATACATACATACAAATATCAAATTCTAGTTGCCGCCTTGATTTACCACCCTTCTGGGCATTCGTCCTCCACCACAAGCATGGGAGAGGGGGAGAAATCTTTCTCTCTTAATCCCATGCACACAGACAAATAACACCATCTCCCATCTTGGGCTTGCTCTGGCGATCAGCCAGGCGACCGCACAAAAGTGAGGAGAACGATGGGGACCCGAAACCCATCATCCACCCCAACCCTTCCATACCACCACCTAGCTTACAACCTAACTAGACATCTCGATCACGGTCCCAATTGCGGAAGTCAAAGCAATGGCTGCCGCAACACATGTGGGCAATGAAGGAAACCCTAGCCCATGCAACCCTATAGGAGTGGAGGATAGGAAACCAATGGAAATGAGACATGCCTGGAACCAAGTTTTGAAGGAACCAATGCTAAGGAAAGACAAGGAGGAGAAGTACCCTACACCAAGGCACGATCAAGGAAGGATCCACGTTGAGTTGGATGAAGATGAATTCAAGAGGATGCACAATATATGGGAGTTCACCGTGCAAGTATACATCATGTACAACGCCTGTATTACCCTCATCTTCAAGTATTGATCACCACGACATGGAAACCTAAAGGAAATTTTGAATTGTTGTCTCTGCCTAAAGGCATCTTCTTGGTTTGATTCACCAATGTGGAGGACAAGAAGATGGCCCTGGACCTCGGGCCACACTGGTTCGACACAAAATTGGTGTTGTCTAAGGACTATAGCCATTGCGACAAACTAAACAGAGATGTCTTCACCACCATACTAGCCTGGATCTCCTTGAAATCATTTGGTGTGTCATAGACAAGACGTGTGTTGGCACCATCCTAATGGGTGTCGGTAGAGTGCTTCATGTGGATGACCAGTCACTGGAAGAAGATGAGGTTAGAGTGTTAGTTGAGCTCAAGGTAGAGGACACACCAAAGGTAGTCTAGCTCAACATCTACGGGTGGGAGTCAATGTTGGTCGATGTGAAGTATGACTATCAGCCACTGAGATGTAGTACTTGCCTAGATTTTGGGCATGATGATGGAAAATGCAATGGAGATACAATCAATAAAGCATTACCAAAGTAAATACAAGGGGTGAATGGAAGAGAAAGAAGAAAGCAGTGATGGGAGAAGACAACACTAGCAAAGCTACTACTGATAAAACTACAAAGACGACAATGGAACTAAATGACAAGTTGGAAGGGCGAGTTGCATATACAAGCAACAAAGAAGATAAAGATGGAAGGTTCACTTCCTCATCCAATAATAAGAACTACAAATAAGTTGAAGTCCCAGAATTCCAAGGAGTGGGCACCATCCTTGATACCAATTACAATTTTGGTGCTCTAAGTGACTCAGATAAAGAAGAAGAAGAAATATGCAACTAGAAGGAGAAGGAAGTGGGAAGGAAGACTAATAAGAAGGAGCTTGCAAGGTGAACAAGAGACCAAAAAATTTGTTATAATGTCCTTACTTTTATGGAACATTAAGGGGGGTGCAACAGTTATAAGAAGAAACAAATATGAGATTGGATTATTGCAAGTGGGGCTTCACTTGTGGCTCTAGTTGAAACCAGGATTAGGGTGTAGAATAAAAGAAGCATTGGATACTTGTTTCCACAAGGGTGGGAACATGTGTCTAATATAGAACATTATAAGTTAGCAAGGGTATGTTTGGCATGGAAGCCTAATGAATGGCATGTAACAGTAAAGACAATGTCAGATCAAAATATTACAACATAGTGTAATAATATTGCAAGGTTACATATGTGTTTGACAAAAGTATACACTAACAATGATGCTAGAAGATGTCAGCTACTATGGTTGGATTTGGAGGTACTCTCTAGATAGATGACAGTCCCTTAGATGGTTATTGGTGATTTTAATAATGTCAGGCTACAAGGAGAAGAGTGAGGAGGGAGATCGGTGTTGAATATAGTTATTGATGCATTTAATAGAGCTATTGATAAAGTAGAATTGAGTGAACTTTCTATGATAGGTGGTGATCTATTCTCTTAGAATATTGAAAGAAAACTAGAGGACAAGATAACAAGAAAGCTGGATAAAGCACTAGTGAGCGAGGAATGGATGAAATTATTTCCAAATGTACAAATGAAAATTGGTGGGTCAGAAATGAGTGATCAAGTTTCGTTGTTGGTACAAATCACTGAGAAGAAAAATAAGAGGAAGTCATTTAGATTTATAAACTACTGGGCAGATTGGAAAAGATTTGATGGATACGTCAAAGAAAGTTGGAGTCTATAGGTGCATGGGAACCCGATGTTCACCTTTGCTAGAAAGCTAACAAATACCAAAGCTGCTCTCAAGGACTGGGCCAAGGAGGAAGTTAACATCCCCAATTTGATTTTTGAAACAAAAAAGGAGATCTAGGAGGTTAGAAGATTTCTTCTAGTGAATCCGCTTGATGTGTAGTTGATCAATTGAGATTAGGACATGTGTAAGATGTTGGATGACTTGAAAAAGGCAGAAGAAAATTTTTATTGGCAAAGGAGTAGAGAGAAGTGGATGGAAGACGGTGATAGAAACACAAAAATGTACCATCTAGATGTGAAGAGGAGAGAGACAAGAAACATAATATCTCAACTTGTTAATGTAGAAGGTAAGGTGGTTAAAAAATAGGAGGATCTAGAAGGCCAAGCCATACATTTCTACATCAAGCTATACAACTAAAATTTTGTAGTGGGAGTGGAGGAAGAACAAATGAACTAGAAGTATAAAATCAATGGCACAAACAACAACATTCTTACAAGAGAAGTGAATGAACAAGAGGTCAAGGATGCTTTGTGGAGTATGGGCTACAAAAAATCCCTATGATTTGATGGTTTCAATGCTTTATTCTACTGGAAGGTTTGGGATATCATTGAGGGGGATTTGGTGGAATATGTGAAGTGGTTCCTTGATGGAGGCAACATGGTGAGATAGGTTGATCACTCTTTTCTAGTTATTCTTAAGAAAAAGATTATCATGTCTTTTTTTTTTATTTTAAACCCATAGCTTGTTGTTATTCCAATATAAAATCATTGCACAGATCTCGACATCTATGTTGAAGTTAGTCCTTCCTTTTTTATATATGAGAACCAAGGAGCTTTTATTGTAGGAAGAAGCATCAGCGACTGTGCTTTGCTGGCTGGTGAGTTCCTACTTGACTATAATGTGATGAGGGGCAGCATGAAAGCTTGTCTAAAGCAAGATGTGTACAAATCATATGATAGTGTCAGATGGGATAAAATGTGATGGATTATGTAGAAAATGGCTTTTTCTGAGCAATGGATAGGATGGATGAAACAATGTGTAGAGACAACAAGCTTATCCGTCCTAGTTAATGGCACTTCTACAGGTCTTTTTAGGGGTAGTAATGGGATGAGGTAGGGTACCCCTATCTCCCCTACTCTTCACAATCATTATGTAATATTTCACACAGAAGATGAAGCAAGTAGAAGAGAGGAAGGTTATAAAGGCATACACTATGCACTGGATGAAGGTAATGACTCGCCTTATTTTTGTAGAGGATGTCCTAGTTTTTCTAGAAGAAGATAAACCAAGTATGCTAGAGGAGCTAAATACTTTACTCAGAGGGTTCAGAGAAAACTTGGTTGTGTGTGAATGCTAACAAGACCCACCTATTTCTATCAAAAAAACTATTTTAAAAAAGAAGCCTGTCTGATGGATGCCATGGGTGTGAAGATGGGAAAATTTCTTACCAGATATCTTGGGTTTCTACTTGCAGGTGGGAATGTACAAGTTTAATATTTTTTTGAATGTATGAACAAAATGGATGAAATGATTGCTACATGGCCATCCTAAAAGACATCCATGGCAAGTAGAGTGACTCTTTCCAAGGCTACCTTAGAAGGACTCCTAGCCTACTTGATACAACAACGGGAGATATTGGGGCATGTGCTGGATAGGATGGAAATGAAGATGTCAAAATTTTTTTGGGCAATTGAATATCACCCCATGAAGTATTCTAGGTTGGCGCTACCCATAGAAGAAGGAGGTTTGAATATTAAGACACCCAAGGATATAGCCAGATGGGGAACACTAAAAAGAATTATCACATACCAGGAAGGGAGTTTTGTATGGGGCAGATGGATGAGAGAACGATATCTACATGGATTGGATATTCAGCCAAGGACAAGGGAAGGATACTCACACACTATTAACATTATGAAGGATCTCTGGTAGCAAGTGAAGGACTTGTTTGATCCCAATACTATAGGAGGATGGCGCATGAAAGACCCAAGGATGGATCTATGGGAGGACACTAGATCACAAGCATTCTAGGATGTGGTAATGGTAAAGATATGGCTTGGTAAACATGTGCGAAAATTGATGATGTGTGTATTGAAAATTATACATCATGCGTTGCCAACTCTGGATAAGGTACATAAATGGAATAGTGATGTTTTTGCTTGATGTTTGTTGTGTAATGAGAAGGAGTCCCATAATTATCTATTTGGGAGCTACAAATATACTAAAGGGATTTGGGAGCTGATTTGTAAAGCATTTCACATGCAAATAATACTAGAAGATAAAGTAAAAAAGATGATTGCTTGTTGCAGTAAGGAGGAAAATTGTAGTCTTATGTTTGTTGCACTTTGTTACCACATCTGGAGTGTGAGAAATGAAAAGAAACATGAAGGTTTAGTCAAGAGTGTGAGTAGTGTTGTTGTAAACATTTGTAAATGTGTAAAATGCAAGATGCAAACTAGATAGATGAGTGAGTTGTTTGGATTTGTTATGTAGCATTGGGCTATATGTAACTCTTGGTCCTCCTATATTTTTAGGAGGCAATCAGAATATATTTACTTGATTCTGATACACACATACATACATACATACATACATACATACATACATACACACATATATACATATAAACAAACATATCGACACTAGGTGTTGGTTCCATATTGGAGGCCACCAATAGATTTGATACACTCAGTGAGTCGGATGTAGAAGAACCTGAACAGGTTGAACTAAAGAAGAAGAGAGAAGGCAATAAGAAGAAGGAGCAGCCAGGCGTACTCGGGAAAACAAAAACCTTTAAAATGTCCATAATAATGTGTAACATTAAAGGGGGGTGCGACATGAATAAGAAGAAAGAAATCTGAGAATGGATTGGTGCTAGTGGGTGCTCTATTACAGCTTTGGTTGAAACCAAGATCAAGGAAAACAATAAACTAAGCATTGGTTATTTGTTTCCACAAGGGTGGGAACACGTATCCAATCTCCAACATTCTGAATTGGCGAGAGTGTGTGTGGTGTGGAAGCCCAATGTATGGCAGATGATAGTGAAAATGATGACTGACCAACATATCACACCGGAGTGCAGGAATGCAGCAAGCTTGCAGATGTGCTTGACAGCAGTCTATGCTCACAATGATGCAAAAGGTAGGAAGGAACTTTGGCATGATCTGGCTCTGTTGTCTACACATGTGACGAAACCATGGATGGTGATTGGCGACTTCAACAACGTCAGATTATAGGGTGAGATGATTGGGGGTAGACATGTGCTACGTGTTGTGATTGATGCCTTTAACAGGGCTATTGATAAAGCATAATTGATAGAGATTCCCATGATAGGTGGTGACCTTTTCACATGGAATAATGAACAAGACCCAGAGGATAGAATAGCTAGCAAGCTGGATAGAGTCTTAGTTAATGAAGAATGGTTGAAGATTTTTCCTAACGTATAGGTGAAAGTTGACAGATCTGAGCTTAGCGACCATGCTCCTCTTCTTGTGCATATCATAGAGAAAAAACAAAAGAGAAGACCTTTTAGATTCCTAAATTATTGGGCTGATTGGAAGGGCTTTGATGCTATTCTGAAGGAGGTATGGGGTACACACATTCATGGGAATCCTATGTTTGTCTTTGCAAAAAAGTTGTCATTGTTGAAAACTACACTGAAAAAGTGGGCAAAGGAGAAGGTGAACATTCCCAATTTCATTACAACAACAAAGAGGGAATGTAGTGAAGTTAGAAAGCTCTTGATGGCTGATCCGCTCAATGGGGATTTAATAGAGAAGGACTGTGATTTAAGACTAATGCTTGGTGATCTAAAGAAAGCTTAGGAGAAATTCTATTGGCAAAGAAGCAGAGTGAAATGGATGAAAGATGGTGACATAAATACCAAGCTCTATCACATGGTAGTTAGAAGAAGGGAGGCAGCTAATATCATATGTGAGCTAATTGACAAAGATGGGCAGGTGGTTAATAAATAAGAAGATATTGAGGACCAAGCCGTGCAGTTCTAAAGTGAGCTTTACAATAAAAACTTTGAAGATGCAATTGAGGAGGAGGACATTGACTGGAAGTTCAAGCTCTTTAGCACCCATAACAACATTCTCACTAGGGAGGTCCCGAGCAAGAAGTCAAAGACGCACTATGGAGCATTGGCTGCAACAAATCCACCGGGTATGATGGATTCAATGCTTTGTTTTATAGGACGGCTTGGGAAGCAATTAAAGAAGATCTACTGAGGTATGTGAGATGGTTTCTTGATGGCAGTAATATGGTTAGACAAGTCAATCATGCGTTCTTGGTCCTCATTTGAAAGAAGAAGATTACAACCTCTCTTGCTAATTTCAAACCTATTGCATGTTGCTCTATCCAATATAAGATTATAGAAAAAATCCTAGCCACACAACTGAAGATGGTCCTCCCTTTCCTGATTTCTAGAAACCAAGGAGCCTTTATTACCAGTAGGAGCATTTGTGATTGTGCCCTTCTTGCGGATGACTTCCTAGCTGATTACAACGTGATGAGAGGGAGCAGAAAGGCTTGCCTAAAGCTTGATATCTCAAAGGTGTATGATAGTGTCATATGGAATAAACTATGGTGGATCATGCAAAAGATGGGCTTGTCTGATACATGGATACAATGGATGCAGCAATGTGTTAGCACAACAAGTTTCTTGGTGCTTGTCAACGACACATCGACTGGTATGTTTAAAGGCAGCAATGGACTTCGGCAAGGTGATCCCCTTTCTCCACTCCTCTTCACCATTGTCATGGAATATTTTACAAGGAAGGTGAAAGATGTGGAAGATTCAAAACTAATCAAAGCATACACGGTCCATGGGATGAAGGTAATGAGTCACCTTATCTTTGCATATGATGTTTTACTACTTCTGGAGGCCAAATTTGATATGTTAAAGGAGCTAAAAAAATTTTTGGGTGAGTTTGGTCAGTAGAGGGGGTTGTGGATTAATGCTAATACGACTCAACTCTATCTCTCAAAAAACTGTTATCAGTTGGAAGCTAGACTGCAAGAAGCCATTAGTGTGGAGTTGGGCAAGTTCCCGACTAAATATTTGGGTTTCCAACTTGTCGAGGGTAATCTATAAGTCTAAAACTTTGTTGAATGCATTGATAGATTGGATGAGATGATAGAAAGATGGCCTACATAGAAGACATCCATGGCGGGCCGAGCTACCCTCATTAGATCAGCTATAGAGGGACTCCGTATTTTCTGGGTGCAACAAGGTGAGATATCAGGTGGTGTGCTTGATAGGATGGAGATGAAAATCTCAAACTTCATTTGGTCAGGTGAGTACTATCCCATGCGCTACTCTAGGATGGCTTTGCCTAAAGATGAAGGGGGATTGCAGCTGAAATCTCAAAGAGACATCACTAGATGGGGGACACTACAGAGAATTATCTTATACCAGACAGGTTGCTCCGTATGGGGAAGATGGATGAGAGATAGATACCCACAAGGACTGGATTTCCAACCATGTACTAGGGAAGGAAACTCGCGCACCATTCATATGATGAGGAGTCCATGGTCATAGGTCAAGCATCTTTTCTGCCTGAATCATGGGGGAGAGTGGTACATGTGAAATCCAAAAGCTGACTTATGGGAGATCACCAGGACTAGGGCTGAAAAAGATGGCTCTATGGCACGGATATGGAATGGTAAGCAAGTTCCTAAATGATCCACATGTGTATTCAAAATTTTGCATGGGGCCTTAGCGACTCAGGACAAAGTACATGAATGGAATTGCAATATTTCTGTCACCTATTACTTATGCAAAGAGAAGGAAGAAACCCACAACCACTTGTTTGGTAGCTGCAGTTTTATGAAGATTTTATGGGGGGAAATTTGCAAGGAGTTCCTACTGAGAATAGAGCTGAATGAAGACTTAAAAAAGATAGTTAAATGTTGTGCCAACGAGGAGAAGAAGTTGCTTCTTTTTGCTGCCCTATGTTTCCATGTTTGGAATGTAAGCAACACCCAGAAGCATGGTGGTTTAGATAGTAGTGTGAGTTCTATTGCTGCAAAAATTTGTAAAAATGTGAAAAAGAGATTATGTTTTAGCTAGCTGGGTGAGTTGCTCATGTATATGTTGTATAGAGAGCATAGGGCTATATGTAACTCTTGACCCTCCTACAGTTGTAAAGGGGAAGTCAAAATATATTTACCTGATTCTGATACATACAAACATATATAAGTTGATTGATCAGGATTGATTTACCACCCTCTCGGGCATTCAGCCTCCTCCACGGGCATGGGAGAGGGGGGTGGAGAATCTTTCTCTCTTAACCCCATACATACATACATGAATGCATGCATACATACATACATACATACATCCTGCAAGAATACAAGCATATTTGGAAAGAAACTTAGAAAGAATACAAACATCCAAAAGAAGAAGATTCTACTTATCCCATCCATGATCTACTTCTATATTTGGAAAGAAAGAAATCTCAGAAGACATAGTGATAGAAAGAGAGATAGATAGTGTATTGTAAAGAAAATTTTTAAAGTTGTGTTAAGTAGACTAAATACATAGTCACTTTTTTTTCACCTTGGAGTGAGTTATGTAGTGTTTTGGACTACATTTTACTTTGACCCTCTTTTCACTTTGGAAAGAGTGGACCTTCAGAATAAAATTTACCACATTCTGATACATCCTGTAAGGGAATAGCCCGGTTGGCGAATTCCATTGGTCCCCAATGAAGGGACCCGGGTTTGAAACCACACGAAGAAGCATCTCTTGATTTATCACCCTCCTGGCCATCCAGCCTCTTCCACGGGTTATGGGAGAGGGGGAGAGAAATATTTCTCTCTTAATCCCATACATACATACATGCATACATACATACATATATAAGTGGACTGATCAGGATTTTAGAAAGACGATGTGATCAGGCTTTTAGGACTCACTTGTGGAATGAGGAAACCCACTATCTATTAAGATTCATAACACACAATTGTTTAAGAGTCTTAGTATATTTTAGAACTGTTTATTTTCTGTAGACAGATTCCTCTGACCTTGAACAAACAAATTTCCTTATTATAGTCCCACATTTAATTTCAAGTCTTGGAATAATACTTCCAAGTCCTTTGATTTATCTTAACAATTACTACTAAGTCTAATTCAGCATTTGTTCAAGCTATCTCTATGTATGTGACCATGTGAGAATCATACTATGTTGGTAGTGTATTAGTTATTCAATGTTATATTCCAAAAATATTGACCGTTTCTAGGTACACATCATTTTTATTCAAGTAGTGAAATGGCATAGACAATATCAAACCATTAAATAAACCCACTAATAAGGTTTTAAGATAGTTAAAAAGAAAAAAACATGCACTTCTTAAAACTAACTCAAAATAAGACATATGTTTACTTTTTTGTTATGCATAAGAAGCTAATAATAAAGTTATTAAATATTACTAAACAATTCTTGTTTTAATGACCTAACTCATCATGTTTCTAAAACCTAGATTGTTTACCATGTTTGGTCTAAATCTCTACTTATTTGAGCTACTTGATTTTTCTAATATGATCATTTGGTTTTGTGATAATAATGGAAAACTATATATTGATTCTAACTTGAAGTTAAAGAATTCAAGTTGAAAAAATAACATGTACATGCATGACAAAAAAGTATTTCAAGATAAAAAAATATGTAATTAATTAGGTGAAAATTATTAATTGAAATTTTGTTAGGATTTTGCAAAATATCTATAAAAAATTGATTATGAATTCAAAACAAAAGGAATAGATGAAGTTGGAGTTTTATTAAGTAATCCATTTAACTTTGTTAACTATGTGTAGTACAACCAACATATGGTGCATGTGATGCAACCTGTGGCAGAGATCGGCACCACTACTCACAACCGATCACAAAATAGGGCATAAATTTTGACATATGTGTCTGAATTAGTTGAAGTTTAGTTCATTATGTTCATAACTTGATCCTCTATCCAAAATACCTTAGACAAAAAGTATAGATGTTAAGAAGGTGACTCCCTTGGCATTCAAGGGTGAACCTTGGTGATAGAGGGTAAACGATGGGATTTTCTCATGGATTTTGGGCTAAAAACTTTGGATTTCCTCCCCTCCTCGTCTATATAAGATTAGTTCCACTCAAATCATTGATTATCTCTTATTTTCAATTATCATTTCTTCTATTAGTTCTTCTAGAGAAAAATGTTAATTTGTTTTCTCTTTTTTCGTTCATTATTTTTCAGACAATTGTCTGGTAGAAGTTGTTTAATTTGATAACAAGACCTTACTAGATGGAGGTATGACCATGGGTTTCTTGCAAGACTTCGAATTTCTAGTTTATTTTTCTAAAATGTGGTGAGTAGATATATTTTTGTTTTGTATTTTCTACCTCCTTCCTCATTTTCTTGAAAATACATATTGCTTAATCTATATATGGATGAGACCATATGAGAATCATGAAATGATACATGTTGTGGTCTTTCCCTTTCTTTTAACTTGCCAAAAGTAATGTGGAAAATAGTTGAAATCTAAGTTTCAAGATACATGCTTGTCTGGTTGTTGCTGATATTGCTTAGAAACAATTAATAATGATATTTTCCACTTCTTCTATACTAGATCAGACTTATAGAGGATTCTTAATTCCATGAAAAATAAAAAAAATGAAATAACAAATGTTCATTTCTTGTTATTATGACTCAATATTATTTATGGTATTAATCTTAAGTTCTTAGGAAGTTAAAGCTGAAAGGCAGCCTATAAAGTCCTAAAATTAATTTATATCTTGTTGATGTTTTAGTTATTAAGTAATATTTTACACAAATGATGTGGTGAAAGGGTTAAAATGTAGGGAGAAAAAAATGTAATGTCTTAGAGAAAAATGGATGTTTGAGTATTTTTATTCTTTGAAGAAGGATGATCTTTAATATGATGATTTTGTAGTATATAGAGACTTGATCTAAGAATGCATTTGAATTTATAAAGAATAGTATTATGTATTATTGTTGAACTAACCCTTATTTACTATTGTGGTGGTATGCTTGATAATTGTTATCTTGAATAATATCCTCAAACTGTGTTAAGACACATAATAAGGAAGAGAAAGTTGAATGATTTAGATAGGTGCCTGGGACACCATGGGCCATCCCTAAGGTTTGCACTGGAATGGTGAAATGGCTTGTTAGAGTGAAATACAAGTTGTAAAACACTAGAGTGCATTAGGCCCTAAGAGATAATCCTTGGGAGGTTAGGGGAAGTCATGCACAAGAGGAAGTGAAAACTCAACCTTCTTGTTTTTTGAGATATAAAGTTAAATTTGACGCCAAAGATTCAATGCATAATGTGAAATAAAAGATACATATTTATGTGTGATATATGATTGAACCCAGTCTGGTACTAAGGTGGGATAAAGGTATAGATTCTATAGGCCCTACATGTCTAGTTGGCTACCTGGACTTGTGTTTTTCGTAGGGTAAATGTCTACACCATTAGGTGTGGAGGATGAATCTTGCATGTGAGCACAACTTGATGATGTCTACCTTGATAGGTACAAGTCAGATAGATCTAGAGTTTACATATTAATAAAGATAGATAGAGTATGGTAGTTGTTTATTTTAAGTTTGCAGAAGATCCCTCTATGGTTAAAAAGTAAGTTTTATAGAACAGTTATACAACCAGCCATGCTCTATGGGAGTGAATGTTGGGCGGTGAAGAAACAAGTTCTCAACAAGATGAACGTGGATGAAATGCGTATGCTGAGATGGATGTGTGGGAAGACAAGAAAAGATCGTTTGAGAAATGACTATATCAGGAATAAAGTGGGGGTGGCGAGCATTGAGGACAAGTTGCATGAGGTTCGACTCAGATGGTACGAACATGTGCAACGCAGACCAACTAGTGCGCCTATATGAAGCAATGCTATTGAGCCAAACACTGTAAATCAAAGAAGAGGAAGGCCTAAATTAACATGGGATGAGCCTATAAAGAGAGATTTTGAATCTCTACATCTCAATCAGAATATGGCCCATGATAGAGCTGAATGGAAACGAAGGATCCATGTAGCCGACCCCAACATAGTTGGGATTGAGGCTTAGATGATGATGATGATGATGATATTATTTATTCAGCCTAATTGTCTAATTAGTCATTATATGTAAAAGCATTTAATAAAAAATAAAGTTGTAGAAATACATTATCTTAATAAACCTACTCACTTAGAAATTGACTAACAAACCAATTACCAAAAAATTGAGGGCCTAACGACAAGACAACAGCTAGCCAACTCACTTCTCTACCAGGATAGCTTACTCAGATAGGTGAAGTCCTTCCCTAATTTGTGATGTCTTTTTTTTTCTTAAACTGGAATCATGGGATAAAGATATCGGTTTTCTTTAGTGTTTATAGCATAGCATGAAATTTTGTATGCATAGCATTATATATATGTTGATTAGTTTATTTATCTAGTGAACACTATAAATGTGGTCATTAAGGAAAAAATAAATTTTTGCTATTTGTACTTATACAATAAAATTCGATCTGATATCTTATTATGTTCTAATACTCAGGTCCAGACTCAATAAATAAGGTTTTTTGGAATCAGGTTTCAATAGTTTGGTATGAGACTTAAGGTTTTAAGTCACTACAGGAAAATAGGTCATGTCAAGTCTTTTCTTTTACCATGTCATTTACATTTATGGAACCAAGAAGCAAAAATCATACCTTGGAACTTACACTTGGTATAGTTGGAGCCCAGAAAGCTCCAGAAGAACCCACATAGAATAACCCTCATCCACCATCTCCCCCATCATCTAAGTATGAGTTATTTCAAGATGTTGTACGTGTACTTGACATGAGTGAGCTAGTGAGGCCTCAAAAACCTACTCATGCTCCCTATCTACAACTTTCAATTGAAATACTATCAAAGATTCATGGTTTTATGGTTGCTATTACTCCATATGTAGGGGCACTAGGGCACATTCTCCATAGCCATACGTGATAAGATATTTCAGTATATCATAAGAGAACATGAACAAGATTGGGACTTATGACATCATAGGTAGTATAAGCCTGGATGAAGGTAATGCATGGTTATTGGAGACAAAATCGATATTCCAGTGAGCCCATGTACCAAAGGAGAAGAATGTGGAACACGTTATGTACCTATTGAAATGAAGTGCTAGCTAATAGGTGGGTATAAGAAATTCATGGAACTAGAAACAACATGACATGGGTTGAGTTTAAGATGCATCTCGAATTATTTTATTATACTAAGACACATGTGTGTGACAAGACTCGATAGTTTGATATCTAGAAGTATGGGATGATTTTAGTGACTGAATACGATTTCTTGTTCTTATATTTGTTAATGTTTTGCCTACAACGTTGTATGACTAATGAGAACAATATTAGAAGGTTTGAAGGTGGGTTGGACCCGTTCCTACAACAAAGGGTGTCTATCAATGAAAATCACTTAAACTTACGTGCCATAATGGATGTTTCTAGGAGTGGAAAGAGATAGCAAAGTTAAAATAGAAGTCAAGGGTAAACAACATTTGGGATTGAAATGTGTAAACTCGGTTCTAGTTGTCATCTAATGACTGATAGACCACCCCCTTACATAATGGCACAATTTTCATTAAGAGCACTACCAAGGTAGAAACAAGATAGAGGTAAGTTAGGGGTAATATAGATAGTGGTATAGGATCACAACCTTAGAGAGATAGTAGAGCATAATCATCCATATGCACCAGTCCTTAAGAATCTAGAGCTCTTGGTTCCACTTTCCACCAAAACAATGCACAACTTGTGGATGTATGCATAGGGGTCCATTTTGGGGTTACACGTGTTGGAGGATTGTAAAATTATTCTAGAGAATGATTGCAAGCAGGAGAACAACAATAGTTAGGATAGAAACTGAGAAGTCAATGTGAGAAAACACATTAGACACAGTCCAATGGTAATACAGGTGATGTTTCTTAGATAGACTCTAATGCACAAGGATTTGCATCACATAGTGTTATTATGAGTGAAAAAAGAAAGGAGTCCATGATTGGTTGGGCTCATGTTCTGAATCAACTAGAAGGAATGATCTCTCCACAAGTAGTTATATGTCTAATGAAATTAATTACTAACTTCATTATTCTTGATTGTGTTATAATTGTCTTATAAGTGACTATAAGCTAGGGATATAGATAATGAATAACCAATATGAAACACTAAATTATAAGGTAGGATAAATACTCGATAACTTAGGAAACAACATGTATCACAATTCATGTTGTGATAGCAAAGGTAATATCACTACTACAGAAAATGCTTTTTACAACAGTTCCTTTTCTCAATTTACAACAGGTGTTAACCGTTGTATTAGATCGCGTGGTCTTATGGGGGGGTGCTTTACACAACATGTGATCGCATGTTGTAATAGATGTATTTTATACAACAGTTGAAACATGTTGTCTTTTAAGGAATGGCCTGTTGTAATATGGGTATTTTACACAACATGTGGTGCACCTGTTGTAATATATATTATACAACAGTTGAACGACGTTGTCTTTCGCGAAACACAACCGTTGTAATAGGGGTATTTTTTACAACATGTGGTTCACCCGCTGTAATATATATTATACAACAGTCGAAGCATGTTGTCTTTCACTAAACACACCCGTTGTAATAGGTAGGTCTATTACAACATGCAGTGCACCTGTTGTAATATACATATTTATACAACAGTTGGAGTATGTTGTCTTTCCATACATTTAACCGTTGTAGTAAGATTGTTTAGACAACATGGTGTGTGTCTGTTGTAATATACACAATTTATACAACAGGTTATGCATGTTGTAGTTCACTAGAAACACCTGTTGTAATAGGTGTGGATAACACAACATGTGTTGTTTGTTGTAAAATCATACATTTTACAACATATTATTAACTGTTGTCTTTGATTAGAGTTTGAAAGGTCATATATCGCACCAATTGTATTGATCAAATTAACCATATTATTAATAAATTATAATAAATATGCAATTATACTTTTTCATTTCACAAACAAACACATAGTTGAACAAAATTTCCATCAAACCTAAAGAAACTCGTACTAAATTTAATTAATATTAAATCATCCATACAACGATTCAATAATACAAAGTACTGAGTATCCACTCTAGAATCGAACTGAAAACTAACTAAAAAAGTTTCACACATTGGTCTATGGTAAAGAACAAATGTCTCCCCCACATGTCACATAATCTTATGTGTGCTCAAGAACACACGTTGCCCACTCGTTTCGGACCTCATCGATTTCTTCTTGGTTGAAGCAACGACCAATATACTTCGAATAATACTGCAATCATATGACAAATATATCAACATATTGTGATATTTTCAATTTATTTAGAAATTTGAACAAACTAAAAGAATATAATGTTAAGTAGCTTACACATTCAGGAATATTTCTATTTCTCGCATCAAAGATGTCTTTCATATACTTCAGCACATAATACCCGCAATCTGCATTGTTCGGCTGCTTTGGACACTATACAAAATAAATATTAATTTGTTATCCAAATAATTGTGAGAACTTGTTAGCAAATAAGAGGATGGAAAGGTATAAATAGCCAGAAAACTTAATAAAAGGTATGTGTAAACAGAATCAAAAATGCTATAAGAGTGAAAAAGGCATGGTTTATTGCTGAAGAAGGTGTGGTTTATATGCCATATTGGATGATGCAAAACTTGCTCTTGTAAGATGGGGATTTTGTAAGAGTGAAGAATGCCACCCTTCCAAAAGGAACCTTTGTTAAACTGCAGCCTCACACGAAAGATTTTTTAGATATATCAAACCCCAAAGCTATTTTGGAAACAACTCCCAGGAACTACTCGTGTTTGACAACTGGCGACAATATCATGGTAGCTTATAACAATAAAAAATAGGGTAAATTTCAGAGAAATACATTATGTTTCCTTATCTTAACAAATCTATCACCACGTTCTGATAATTGCATCCATATCACTTGTGGGTATATTATTTTTTCTTTCTACCAAACTTTTAACTCTGTTACTCAACCGGTCAACAGGCCACTCAATCCTTTCTACATTTTTCAGATGAACATGTGACCCACCTTCTCTCCCCTCCCCACATTCTATTTCTGGTCACCTATAATGACTAAAAGACTGATTTTGTTTTCTAAAATATGTGAACAGCAGTTTAGATACTGACATCAGCTAGCAGCTACGGTTGTCACCTATAATGCTATCATCAGTGGATGTGAACAACCTGCTCTGTGGGCTAAGTACTGACCCTACAAGTTACTCTATACAACCAGTTGTTGTATAAGTTCTCTCAGGTTTCAACGTGCTTCTGTTCTAGCAATTCCGTGAATGTTTCAACACAGTATGTCTTCCATTAATAGAATAAACTGAGTGTAGGGGCGTACTTTTTCAAGTACGGATAGCTGAGTTGTCAACCTAGTTCTCCTTATCTTCTTCAATCAAGGCTGTCTCTTTTATGTTGCTGTCGCGAGTAGTATGTAGATCATCAACTGAGGGCTCTATTTCCTTTGTTGAGTTGCGGGGGCCTCTTCTAAGTAGTTCGGTGTTGGTTATATTTCGGATTTTGCCTTTTCTCTTCATCATAGGGCTAGTTTGGTTGGTTGTAACACCAACACACACTGGAAATGGAAAACAGGAAATAGAAAGAAATGAGTTGCAAATCAATATTTTAAGTTTGGTTGGATGTAAATCGAGTGTCTTTCTGGTGTGCTGCTGTCTAATGCGATGCAGTTTCTGTCTGAGATTAGTGTCTATGCATACAAAAATGGTATTACTATTTATCTGGGCACTAAAATGAAGTTACCCTGCATATCTCTATTATGCCCCTCTGTCACGAGCTGCATGAGACCAGTATTGTAGCATAAGGTATATTATGAAGTGGTGACCCTAGCGCTAGAGCGGATGCGGACAACAAACCGCGCCCATTTCTGGCGCGGTCACTTTTCCGTGATTTCTACGTCTTCCATTCTGATCGTGCAGTTTAATTTCCGACTGCTAGTTGCAGGTCCACCGAATTACCAAACGAAAGAAATGGAACACGCTGTGTTTTTCAACCGATTTACTTCGTTTTCATCAGAACCAAACGGGCCCTTAGTGTCGTTGCCTCTGGACTTCCTCCCATCAGTGCCACCCATGGAATCCAAGGCGTCATTGATCTCGACTATTTTCTCAGGTGCAACATCCTCCGATCTTCTCTGGGGCGGTACCACTTCTTCCTAAGGGTTCTCCGGTTCGTCAATATCGATTACTTCCACTACCTCATCTATATTAGGATTTACAGCTTTGTGGGCACGGTGAGTCTTGGGTACTTCCTGAGTTTTCTGCAAATTTGTTATAAATATCCCCCAGTGCTGCTCCATTCACCTCTGATTCTAGTTTAGTATTTTTTGACTTCTTTTTCTTCCAAACCTTTTCAGTTCTCTTCATAGTTATCTGAGTGGTATCCGTGTTTAGTTCAACTCCAATTAATTGTGACTGCTCGCTATTTACCTCTGTGGTCAGAATCGTAAATTGATTACCACTAGAGTGTATTTTAGTATGACCGGAGGACACCTGTTGTCTTCTTCTATTGCCCTTCCTCTTTTGAGTTTGTGATTGTTGTGTTGTAGTTTCTGTGTCCCGGGTAACATGTACACTTTGTTCTGCAGTAGCCTACTAAGGCATCTGAGACTAAGTTCAGCTGGTGAGGGATGACTTGTATTCCTACACCTTGAATATGTTGTAAGTTTAAAAGTATATAACACTAACACACTATGTTGTACGTAACATTGTAACAGTATACTTCATTGTAGATACCAATTATAATTTTAGATAATAACAAGCACACGCCATTACTCAAATAATTGGTATGTTACAGTAAATATTTTGGATACGATAGTGAATCTATCTTGATGACAATATGTATATCGTATATACCAATAAATATTAATATGGGTATATATCAATAAGTCTAATATAAAGTAGCATTTTATAGTGAATATCAGTAAGAATATAAGCATTTAACAGTAGGTATATTGGTAAATAACAGTAAAAATAGAAGAAATATGATCAACTATTTTTAAATCAACATCATGGCCTTTTCCAAAACAATTTTGGCAGGCTGCAACTTTCTTTAGAAAATCCACATTAAAACTAGTTCACAAAACAATAATAAGCTTCAAAATATACTGGGCTCTCAACCAGTTAAAATAATTACATGTCACTGGGAACTAGACAAAATGGCAACAGTTACAAAAGGTTCACCATAGAACGAGGATTGCCCACCAAGATACCAACAATTATGTTAGCCAGGAAAGTAGCAACCATTTAAGAAAAGCAAGGCCTAGGTTTTTAAGTTACATGTTGTAACTAGGATAATTACAACAATTTCATAAACATATATGTTTAATCTAGTAAAATACTTGTATAATTGTTTAAACATTCGTACAGTTAAAAGTACTAAAAATACATAGAACATAAAGGCACTCGTCTAGGAACAAGTGGGAACATAGAGCGCACCAACTATCAACCTAAACAACAAAGGATGGGGGAGTGTTATTATGTCCATATAGATCTTTGAAATTGTGCCTGTATTTAGGGTAACCCTCATGCATTTGAGTTTACAACAAGGGTTAGAAGGTCTTTTAAACATTAGATTTGAGTTGGTATCTTCTCTTCCCTCTCCATCTTGTAGCAACTATTTAGGGTAAGCTTCATGCATTTGAATATTTTTTCAAGGCTCAGAGTTAGGTATTTGAAAGTTAGATTCTTAGTGTCTCTCTTCCCTCTCCATCCTTGAGGGTAAAGGCATGCCTCACAATGCATATTGTATCAAAACCCAGAGGTATAGGTCAAGTTGAGCACAAAATGTGTCAATAAAGAAAATAATCTCAGTTGTACTGTATCAAAGACACTCTAACTTGGACAAATCATCTCCTCATTCGGTTGAGAGGGCCCTAAACATCGTAATGCTTCTTAGAGCTTCAATGTTTGCAAGGTGAGGTCTTGACAACAGATGGTATGATGATTAGTATATAGAATACCTAATCAATGTAAACCCAAAAGAAAGTCTATCACAAACAATAGGAAGGTAGGTACAAAGAGCACTTGATCATTGTTATTTTAAAAATGAAAATAGAGAAAAAAAATCCTAGTTGATTTCAGTTAGAATACTATACCTTTTACTAAATCCTCTCCATCGTGCTGGTTGAGACCACCCAAAATGCCCTTAAGGCTTCCTTAGAGCGTCAAATGCCTGCAAGATGAAGTCTTGACAACACATGACCTGATCATTAGTATATGTAATGATTAATTATTGTAATCACATAAGAAATCTATGACAGATGATAGGAAGGTGGGTAGAAACAACACTTGTGATTGTTATAATTAAACTTAACAATAAAGATAACAATCCAAATCGGTTTGTATTAAAGGCACTCTACCATTGGCCAAATACACTTCCTCATTCTAGCTGAGAGGGCCCTAAATGCCCTTTAGGCTTCCTTAGAGCATCATGTATGCAAGGTTAGGCCTTGACAAAACATGGTATTGTGATCAGCTAATGGAAGACCTCAATAGTACAAACCCATAAGAAAGTCTATAACATATAATAGGATAGTGAGTAGAAATGACACTTGGTCACTTTTATTTTAAAAATGTAAATAAATAAAATAAACCCAATTTTTATGCACTTTATTTTGACCAGATCCTCTTCCTCATTCTGGTTGAGGACCCTAAATACCCTTGTGGCTTTTTCTATAGCATAAATGGGTGTTTATTAGGTCTTGACAACACATGGTTTGGAAGACAATTATTGCAAATCCACAAGAGAGTCTATAACAAACAATAGAAAGGTAGGTAGGAACAACACTTGATCATTGTTTTTTATAAATGGAAAATAATGAAGACAATCTTGATTGGTTTCTCTTTTGTAATAAACACACTCTACCTATGGCCAAATACTCTGCATCATTCTTGTTGAGAGGCCTCAAATGCCCTTGAGGCTTCCTAGAATATTAATGGAAACTAAAGCATACATTTACTAGAAGTCGCACATTACCAACATTATGATTATTAATTTGATAAATTCAAGTAATGTTCATATTATGTCTCAAAAACCATGTTTCAAGGTAACTAGATATTGACATGATGTTTAGCTTCTTGGTACAACTTTTTAAAAATGATATCAAGTGATTGTTATCATGACATGTTTCTAAATAATATGTTTGTCCTCATCATATATTTCTATGTTTAAGAACCCATGAATGAATACTACAATATAAGGTAGCATAATCAAGCCGGTCCATACATACATCCAGGAAAGCAAGAGCGGTTTTCAATTCATTGAGTATTCTTTACGACGACATGGAAGAAAAGAAGAAATATACATGATCAATATTGATGCTAAATTTTATTTTAAATTACATACATGTGGACAACCTCGTGCTCACAACACAATATACATGTATCTATATGTGAATAACAAGATATGACAAAAACCTTGAACTAGTGGCAATTCATGTGATACTAAAAGAATACATACATGTTCGTTCGTGCTCTTTAAATACGCAAATATTTTAACTAAGATCTGGACTAAGAGATGTCCTTAATAAATATGTGTGGTATTATAAATGTAGGATACTTTTTTATTTGTGAAGCCTTCCAGGAAAGGTCACTTAGTGACCCATCCCAACAGCATGAACTCTTGCGGCTTGACTGCCCACTCATCAAGGTAGTTGACTGACCTGCGCGCGTTGATGAGTGACAAGTCTAATAAATAGCTCTTAAGGACCGAATCAGGGAAAGTTCATTGGCGTTTAACAAGACACACCAAATGTGCTATTTCTCAGAGGCCAATAAGAATATTTTGTGCATAGTAGGGGTGAACAAATGATGGTCCAGACAGCAAAATTAGACCAGACTGTTCAGATGGATCCGGTCTAGTCCAGTCTCGTCCTAGACTGGTCTGAGTTCAGTCCGGTCCACAGTCTAGAAATTTTGGAAGTTCGGTTTGCGGTCTGGTCTGATTGAAAACCAATCAAACTGCGATATCGATCCGGTTCATATAATTGATTAAAATAATGATGATTAACTATTTTTTACTATTCATAAAAAGTATGATTCCGGTCCAAACGGTTTGGTTCCAGTTCAGTCCAACATTGAAGTTGTCCGGTCTCAGTCCGATCCAACTTAAAAACGGTCCGGTCTACAATCCATTAATTTATTGAAGTTCGTTCCTCGATCCGGTCCGGTCTAGTTCAGTCCGATTATGGACCGATGCTCACCCCTAGTGCATAGATGCACACTATGCATTCCTTTCGAACTGGAATCTCACACAAGGCATGACCTTGTAAATTGGAAAATATGTCCAACTATATAGATAGACAAATAATTTATGCCAAGTACTTGTCAATCAAAAGATAATTTAAATTAAACAACGATGGAATTATTAGTAACCAATAGAACAACATGCATCGGGTTTCAACATGTCACTGGAATCCAATTTGTTCAAAGGCTATAGGACAATGAATATATTTAACTACATGAATTCTGGCATCAAATCATGTATTTAAATTCTTAATCAACACCACCTTTTGCTAGTAAACAAACCTACATACAACAAAATTTTGTAACTGTTGCCAGATAGAATTTTAATAGGGACAAACAAATAAATTCCGTTCATGTAATAAATTCAATCACAACATACATATAACCACCTATGAATGATTACCCAACCATTCTGTGAGATGAGATGCTTCACGTTTGAACGTGAAACGAACTCTCCCAACAAAGAATCTTAGATATATAACTGATAAATGTATTTGATTTGGTGAGAGGGACATACAAGAGCACGAGCATCGAGCAATGGGAATAAAATAAACATTCATTTTTGAAGTAGAGAACTACCATCTAACCTTTTATTCAGATGTTAGACGCATATATGAGACAGAACTATGACAGCCTGGACATATCTATTTGCTTCTTCGCTACCTGATTCACATGATTTAAAAAACAGAGAGCTTAAAATTACTACAGCATGCTAATGACATCACTAAGTAATTCCGATCTTAACAAAAATATAAGCCGATCCACAACACCAGGAGAATGTCCAAACATCCCTGTTTCTAACCTGCTCTGCGCTCATCTGCAGTAGTCTTTCTTATAGTTAGAAAAAAATTGCTCTTCGAGATTCTAGATCTGCAACACCGACCTCTGCGCTGTGGAACACCTTTGAGGTGTCTCCCTGGCTTCTTTCTCCATTCCTAGCCTCAGAATCTATGTACTTGCCGGTGGACAACGGATCGGTGGAGAAGATGGGAAGAGCTACGGTAGAAAAAAATTAGGGAAAGGGGAGAGGTGAAGAGGGTTCGGAGAAAAGGAAAGGGGTGAGGCGGAGGAGTCGAGGAGAGGGGTGCATACGGAAAGCCAAAGGGGATACGAGCAGGCGACTCGACTGGTGGAAAAATTAACTTCCCGCCTTGGATAAAGATAAATGGGGGGAAATACGGGCAACCACGAGACTCGCGGTCCTCAACCACCGCCACTATCCAAAAAAATACGATAATATGTTTTTCTGCTTCACCCTTTTAAAAGTGTAGAATTTAAAGTGTGTTATTAAGGCTCCTTTTCTAGTAGTGTCATGTTGTGTAATAATAGTATATTACAATAGTTTAGTTTACGTTGTGTAATAATGGTCTACTATAACGATTTGTTATGTGTGGATATTACAACAGGTCACAAGTTGTTGTGTAATTATACAGAACAACAGGTTGGAGTATGTTGTGTCATGTTGGGATATATCAACGAGTTTCATATAGAAGATGCTAAGCGGGTTTTATCAGAATCTTACACTGCACTAGTTCTTAGCACCAAACAAAGAAGAGATAAAATACTGAGATGCAAAAATGCAATTAATGAAACTTTTTCTAGTTCGTACTAATATAGAATAATATCCTCAGATCATATTGTTTTTATCATCAAATCAAACTCGCATTCATCCTACACCACCTTTCCATGTGATTGTACCAAGAAGTTACTGCACTTCCACTAAAAGCGGGGATAAAAAAAGAAAGTCACTGCACGGAGTGGCCTACTTGTACTACTACTGATTGCTAACTTGTCACATAGTTAACAGTAAGTCCCACCAACCCATATAAATTTAAGTCCCACCAACCCATATATATATATATATATATATATATATATATATATATATATACACACACACACATATATTATACGTAAATAATTGAAAATTTCAAAGAATTATGTGAATATGATGTGTTGTTTAACTATGGTCTTTTACAATATGTAGCTATTACAACAGTTGATATCATGTTGTGTAATTATAGTATATTACAATGGTTTAGTTTACGTTGCGTAATGGAGGTCTATTACAACGATGTTTTATGTGTGGATATTACAACAGGTTACAACATGTTGTGTAATTATAATATATAACAACAGGTTGGAGTTTGTTGTCTCATGTTGGGATATAACAACAAGTTTTAATATGTTGTATTATGGTGGTCTATTACAACATGTACCAAATACAACATGTACCAAATACAACATGTAAAGGCATGTTGTATAATTAATACATACTACAACGGGTGAGTCTGCGTTGTGTAATGATGGTCTATTACAACATGTGACTATTACAACGGGTCAAAATATGTTGTGTAAATAACATCTTTTACAACAGTTTTGAATATGTTGTGATACTACAACCTATTACAACAATTTAGCAGTTGTTGTAGTATCCTCCTATACTACAACAGGTTTGGCATGTTGTAAATGACTTGTGTTGTATAAAATATACAATATACAACACAAAAATGGGCTTGTTGTGATAAGTATGCTAACTACAACACAATCATCAGAACTGTTGTCTATCTCCCGTTGTAAAAGGCATTTTTTGTAGTAGTGTATTTTAGTAAGTCCTTTACATTATGAGTTTGTTCTAGAAATTCCTATAGTAGAATATATGTATATCATTGAGATACTAATTGTGTTTTATCCAATGGGACTATATCCACTTAGCATGCAAGGTTTCAATATAATTATGGGCTTGAACATCTTAGATAAGTAAAATGGTAGGTTAGATTGCTTTAAGAAATAAGTGAAGTTTCTTGATGAAGATATAACATGGACCTTTGTTGGGGATTGAAGAGTCTTTCCAATATGTATTCTTGTTTGGACGACTGCAAAAAGAATTTTGAGAAAATTAAGCTAGGGATATCTAGCACAATTGATAAATACTCATGTTGATTATCCTAGTTTATAATATGTACCTATAGCTTAGGATATTCTTGATGTGTTTCCTAAAGGGATGCCAAGATTACTGCCACCTAGGAACATTAATCTTGAGATCAACCTGGACCATGTTGCACTACCAATATCTTTACCACACGACCATATGGAAGAAGAGAAGCTTATATAGATTAAGATATAGTTGCCATATTTGTTAGATAAAAGTTTTACATATTCGTGTACATCACTATGTGAAATGTGAGTCTTGTTTTTGAAAAATATAGATGGGACAATGAAATTGTTCATTGATTACTGATATAAGGTTGCCATCGATATAGTTGTTCCTTATCGAAGATTGATGACCTATTTGATTATCTCAAAGGAAATATAGTCCTTTCCAAGATAGACTTGAGATTAGGTTATGATAAGTTGAGAATCAAGCTTGAGGATGTTTCAAAGAAGGCTTTCCACACAAGTTATGGACACTATGGGATTTTTGTTATGTCATTTGTATTAACTAATTCTCTGCTATTATTTTTGGAATTTCTGAATAGGGTGTTCATACCATTCTTTGTAAGTTTATGCTCATACTCATAGATGATATTGTTCTATATTATGTGAATAGTGATCTACATGTATGTCATTTATAAATTTCCTCAGAATCACTAGAACAACACAATTTGTAAGTTAAGTTTAGTAGATGTGACTAGGTCATGTTTTTTTTGGACAAGAAATTTTTTTCATCTCAAGAAGATTGAATTAGTTTATGGTAGGAACAATCCAAGACTACAACTAAAGTTAGTAATTTTCTTAGACTATCAAGATATTATAGATGATTCATACAAGATTGAAGTGTCATACCCATGTCATTGACAAGTTTACAGAGGAAAGAGACACCATTTAGATTTATATAAAATTGTCAGAATAGTTTCTAGGTTTTAAAGGAAAGGTAGACCTGACGTCAATTTTGTCATTACCTCATAATGGTAGGGGCTTGATAGTTTTATGATAGTTCAAGGAAGGGTTTGGGATGTGTGCTTATGTAGGATGGAATGGTAATTTTCTATGCATGTGTACATTTGAAAAGCATGAGGGGGACTACCCAACTCATGACATTGAGTTAGTAGCAGTTGTGTTATCCCTAAAGACATGGAGACATTATTTCTATGGGAGTCGTGACAAGATATTGTAAATCATAAGAGCCTAAAGTATATTACTACTCAAAACGATCTGAAATTGAAATAGTGTATATTTCTTGAAGTGATTAAGTATTATGAGTTAGACTGTCACAATGGTATGGTCAATATGGTTGTAGACACATTGAGCAGTACATCTTTTTCTTCATTCATAGTTGGAATGTATCATCTAGAGCAAAATAACATATGTTGTTAGGTCTCAGAGGGATAAATACTCAATTGAGTATTACATATGAAGAAGAACTTTTGGCACAATTATAGATTAAGAGAACTCTAAAAAAATAGATCATGCAATTATAGGGTATAGATTTTGATATCCAAATGATCAAGCATGAGATGTAGAAAGGAAAGGGTGAAGGATTTCACTTCTTATAGAACAATATCTTATGGTCTAAAGGAAGGTTGTTTGTACCGAAGAAAAGATATATAAGGAATATAGTTCTCCAGGAGTCACATGCTTCTATGTATGTTATGCATTCAAGAAGTACTAATATGTATTAGAATTTAAAAGAGTTGTATTAATAACTGGGGATGAAAGGTGATGTGCTGATTTTGTGGCAAGTTGGGGTGTGTCAACAAGTTAAGGAATAATGACAAAGACAAGTAGGGATAGTGCAACTCTTACAAATTCAAAACTGAAATGGTACCACATCACAATGCAGTTTGTGGTAGGACTACGATGTACACCGAGAGGTCTCGACTGTTTAATAACTATGGTTGACACATTGAGCAAATCACCTCATTTTCTTCCAGTAAAAAGTACTTATGTAATTGATTGTCTACAAAGAATTATGTAGATGAGATATTTAGACCAAATGGATTTCCTATGAAAATAGTATGGGATTGAGGACACTAATTTACTTCTAGATTTTGGGATAAGCTACATTCTTTTATGGGAACAAATCTTACCTTAAGTATAACTTTTAATACATAGGCAAAAGTGCAGTCAGAAAAATGATTTTGACAGTAGAAGACATGTTACGATCACATTCTTTTTAGTTTCTAGGTAGTTGGGGCGTGCATGCAAGCTTCATAGATTTTTCAAACAATATATTTACCAATTTAATATGGGTATACACCTTAGTTATATGTGGAATGATTTGTAGATCACATATATGATGATATGAGATAGGCAAGAAATAATCAATGGGTCTAAAGATAGTTCAACACACCACAAAAAGATTTAGGTTATTAGGAAACATCTAAAGACTACATTTTATAGAAAAAAAGAGTTATGCTTATAAATAACATAGACTTTTTGAGTTTAAAGTTGGTGATAAAGTTTTTATGAAATATAATGGTGTTCTTGTATTTGGAAAGAATAGTAAGTTGACCCCTAGTCATGTAGTTACTTATCCTCTTATCAAAAGAAAATAGAAAATGTTGCCTATGGATTATAGTTACCTCCTGACTTGCAATAGTTACATGATGTCTTTCATATATACATGTCAAAGAAGTGCCACCCATAGACAATTCATGCTCTGTAAATAAAATGGTAAAGTTGGTAGATGAAATGACCTATGATGAGGGACCAATACACATCATGGATAGGAAGGCCCAAAACATAGGAATCATGAGCTACCCATGGCAAGGTGGTATGAAAACATCACAATGTTAATGAGGCAACATGGGAGCTTTAGCGTGTGAGGAGAACTCATTCTGAGATGTTCTATGTTTTAATGATGAAACTTAATGGGAAATAATTGGTAATGAACCAAAATCAAGTAATTTTGAAACCTTAGGTTAGTTACATATGTAGTCTAATTTCTACTTATCTGGGTGAATTAAAAATGTATAGTGTTATAATATGCTTTTATTATGTGAATAGTTAATCATATTTTGAACTTAACTTGAAGTTTATCCCTTAAAGAGAGATTATCAATATTTTGGGGCTTAAAATATTAAAGTAATTAATTAACCAAAAAGTATTTATTATTATATTATTATACTTTTATAGGATATTAGTACCAAATCAAATTTAAATTCAATGCAAGAAAAATAGAAGAGACCGATGTTAAAAAGTGGAAGCTATTGCATTTGTAGTAATCATTTATTAAACAGCCATCATATGGCACACAAAAAGCAAGTTGATTCATTGAGCGACATCGCTACTCACAACCAATCACACAAAGGGAATGCTTTTGATATAAATTTCAAGACTAGATAAAATTTAGTTTGTTAGATTTGTAATCCAATTGTCTATTTATCTTGGACCTAAATATCAACTCTAGAGGTTAAGAGGGTGACCATGGTGAGTGAGGTTGAAAGGAGATGTGCTCTCAGGGATATTTGGCTGAACATTTTGATTTTTCTCCCCATTTCGTTGATATAAGGTTGGTTCGACCTATATTTTTGATAACCTCTCATTTTTAGTTATCCTTACTCTATTGAGTTCATTTTCATAGAATGTTTATTTATTTATGCATTCTTTCTTTTCTTCTCTGTGGACAATTTTCAAGTAAAGGAAGGTGGATTTGAGAATAAGACCTTGTTGAATGCAGATCTAATCATGGAATTCTTGTAAGACCTATAATTTATTGTTTATTTTTTCTAAAATGAGGTGGATAGATATGTTTTATTTTCCTATGTGATAACTCCTTCTTCTTCCTTATTTTCTAATAAAATATGTAATGTTAGATCTATGTATCTGTGAGACCATACAAGAATCACAAAATCAAACCTTCTATGGTTCATTTTATTTCATGTTAACTTGGCTTAAGTGTTATCATGAAAGACAAATGAAATCTAAATGTTGAAGTTGCATGCTTTATTGATTTCCATTAATATTGCTTCAAATAAATAAAGAACATATTTTTGTTGTTCTTCCTTACTAAATTATACATCTACAAGATTCATCAGACCATGTAAAATATGTAAACATGAAATAAAGTTGTGTTTCTTTATGACTAAAATGAACCCTCATTTTTGTAGTGTTCGTCTCATGCTCCTAAGAAGTTATGGTTGAAATGAAGCTTGGAAAGCTCTAAAACGAATTTATATCTTGTTGGAGTTTAGTTAGAATGTAATTGTTGGGTTTTAGGGGAGGCAGAGAGGGCAGCGGAAACAAAAATTTCTCCTCCTCAAACCCTGAACAAGGAAACGCGTCAATGTCTATACAATAGGAAAGGATGGTTTGTGGAATAATACCTTGTCCCGAGGCTTTCTCGGAGACAATACCTTGCGGCTTGCACGGTCTTCACCTCTGGTCTTGGACGGTGTCTATTCAGCTCTTGGTCGCACCGGGACTGATGACTCCTGGTCTCACTGGGACTGTCGGGATTGACTGCTGTCCTCTGAGCGGCAGAAATCTCTCGCCTCTGAAGTAGTCCACACAGACCACCTGGAACTCCAATCTCCTTGTCCCACAAGGTATTGGAAGGAGTCGCACTCTCCTGTCGGTGTACTAGTCACCTACACACTCTCCTGCCACCAGTCGCTTTCTATAGTTGTCTTTCCATTGTTGTGCCTCCCTTATCGAGTACCACTTGCTCGGGCTCTCTCGGTTACCAAAACCACAGAGAACGACAACTTTACAGAGCAACTTGTTGCACTGGGTTGTACTTTGAGAAGCCCCCAATACCCCTATATATAGGAGGGTCATGGGACATGGTTCTCTATCCTGAGAAATGCGGAACTAAAGTAGGAGTAGAAGGGTTTGAGATTTTCCACAGAAACAACCAACTGCGCAACCTGAACCGATCATTTCATTTCTGAAATGGTCGGTTGGGGACCTGAGCCGGTCGGTTGACACCTCAACCGATCGGTTGGGACCCATGAAACGGTTGGTTCACTTCTGAACTGGTCGGTTCATGGTCTTGGTCAGTTCTCGGTTGACTTTTCCTCTTTTGTTTCTAATTGGTATCAAATACCAATCCATGTTCCAATCAAATTGGCCAAGTGAAACGAAAGGAAATTTCTCACCAATCCTACTTTCCCAACTTGCTCAGTTGGACCAGTTGAACTGATCATTTCAACACTTGAAGCGATTGTTTCACCCTTTCCATCAGCCGATCGACTCACCATCTGAGCCGATCGGTTCACCAAGCTCAGCCAATCGGTTCATCACATGAGCCAATCGGTTGGGAGTGCAGATTGTGTAGAATCAGTCAATTGCAATTTCAATCAATCTGATAATCCAATCAATGTGTCCAACACCTTGAACATTATGACATTGAGTTATCAATTAATTGAGTGTTTAATTGAACTACTAAACTCCCTTAGTAATCAATCTAAACATTGTTTGTGGACAAAACTCCTCTTCCAGGTTAAATCCTATGTGTTTGACCCTACAGGTCCTTTTCAAGTTGGCAGTGAAAGTCCATAACACTTATGACTTCACAAGCAAAGAGTGGTGCCTAGTCACACATCAGTGCTACCCAAGTGAAATAGAAAGTTGGAGAACAACTTTCAATTCTACAATTCGTGAATGATGTTACAATGAATGTATAATTCCTTTGTCACTGATATCCCGATTGAACTTGAGGCATGGAACAGTCATCCTGTCAACGTTCATTCACTTTCTTGATCTCTGAGTAGATTGGAAGAGATATGTATGACATCAATATCTCATACTGATTCACACATGCGTGCACATCTTTCTCAATCCTACTCATCAAGTGGCCATGGACATCAAACTCCCTCAGGAGGGACAAATCCCATATCTATCACTCACCCCTCAAAAGCCCCATGTGTCAAAGCCACCCAATCATCACCTTTATAACAACCCATGTTTCAGGACTGCGTTTGATGATGTCAAAGTGTGCCCAACGACATGTGTTGAGTGTAGTGATTTCAGGTCAAAGAATCACACTCACCACCATCACTATTAGTACTGATTGTGACTACCATGTCATGGTTCCATGTGTCAAACTCACAGTGGGTCTGTCTAGTACACTTGTTCTCTAACAAGTACCTATGTGTTTGGTTTGATATGTCTATATCATACCTAATGAGATTCTGTCATCAACCAACACCACAATCTAGTCTTATGTGTCATTGTTGTCTATCTACCTTCCACAATGACATCCAACTAGGGACATAACAAGAATGTACAAACTCTTAGCATCCATATCATCTCATCGTTCAGGTCCTGAACCTGAAGGCATACGTCATTGAGTATTGTCATTCTCTAGACGTTCAATCGTTCTATCACTATCTCATATGACTGAACCAGAAAGAATTGGAAGCTTGCCTTTGATGTTTATCAAATCAATCTTAATGTATCCCACCAATCATCCCATGATTGGCTCTCAGGGCATACATACCAATAGACTCCCACTTGCACTGCGAGCCAATCACCCTTGAATCATATTCACAATGATCTTCAAAAATGTCCCACATGTTACTGTGCTCTAGTGCCAACATAGTGTGTAATGGCAACACCTTGCCAAAGTCAGTATAAATTGCATGTCTCACATCTCTTCCATGTACGTCATATGTATGAGATGGAGCTTCCGTAATATGGGATCTAGTATTCCATTGCTAACCTTTAGCCACATTGCATGATCAAGAATTCCATACTTGTCATCAATGAGTGGAATATCTATAAGTTCATCTTATGAACTTCCAGATCCATATAGTATCCACTTCTGTTCTCTAACGCACAGATACTCGACATTTCCTTTTAAATGGTTTTATTGGAACACTTCCAATTATCAACAAACTTTCACTTTTATATATCCTATATATATATTGCGATTAATTTTATGTCCTTTCAGAAGTTCGCATCAATGTAACTCTTTACATTGAACTCTTCCTTATCTCCATAGAACTAGTACTTCTCAAGTACTTATCAAGTTATCATGGTATTCCAGTAACCCTTATTGGAAGTAGACAGACATCCACTCGTCATGTCTCACATATGAGTTATCAGGATGAGCACATCATATTGCCATGTCCTATATACAAGATGATGAATGCATTTTGTTCTTTCCATGTCGATACATGCAAGATAATGGGATGATTACATACATGATAGATCCATATCTATTCTTAGTATTTCCATTCTTCATATGAATTGGACACTTGGCCTTAGGATACTAACTCCATGTAACATGGACATGCTTTCTCCCACTGAATCTGTGCATATTGAACCCTTCAGTACAGATTGCCAATGTATGCTTTCTCTTTTCTAGGTCAAGAGGTTTTTGAGAACTATCTCTATAGATCTCTATTCCTATCACATAGGAAACATCTCTATCTTCCTTAAAGATAATTTTTTCTTTTATATTTCCATTTTAGAACATTTCCATTTCACATCAACATGTGGAATGTGAACACGCTCCCACTAAATCACAGATCCCTTCTTTATCTTTGACATATCAGTCAAACCCTTTGACTATATCATCAAAGTAAAGATCCCATTCTGAGTTGCTTGTACTCAATCAATCACATTGATTAGTCCATTGTAACTTATAGACTTCATTTGCATTAGTAAACCTTATAGGTTGTGTCACGTACACATCCTTGTTTTATTCCTCATAGGAATGTAGTTTTAGTATCCATATGCCAAATGTCTTAGTCATTAAGTTACAATCAACAAGCATCATCCTTCTCAAAATGTTATCCATGTGTCTTAACACTTAAGACTCATTTGCACTTATGGATTTCATCCAATGGGTGCTACCATCAAGGTCTTACGTTATGGTTCACATGGATGTCATTTAGGATGTAATGGTCATAAACCATAACTCAAAATTCGGTTCCTCATATTCATTTAGATAGTTGACTCATCACATGAACAACTCATCACATAGATAATTGAGGTGTATCTGTCAAGTATATAAGAACTCACAACTCCTTGTGATTCTCAATGTCCTTTATTAGTGTGGGGTATTCTTTTATTAAGAAGAATTCAGTTATTTGATAATCATTCTCTAACTCCTTAGAGTATGATTCCTTCTTGATTTAGACATCACCATGCCTTAATCAGGAGTTCACTATGATACATTATCATAATCAATCATAAGGATCTCAAACATTTGGTCTAAGTATTTTATTCATTGATCTCATCAAGAATTAACATTTTACCAAATTCATACTTCATTTATGATATTCTTGAACCCTTCAAGATATTTATATTGGTATTTCTCTAAAAACCATTTGAAGTATTAGCATTTGTTCCAATAGGTATGTAAATACATCACATGTATTATACCTAATAGGATAATCATTCTCCCACTACCATTAGTGAAGATTGATTAATCGTGTTTAAGATATTCATGTCTTTTACTAGTTCTCTAACCAAAAGAGTCTAGATTTATCCATCATTTGGAAACAAGAAATGAATTTCTCATGATTGATGCTAATTTGATTGTTTGAGTTATCTATAACTTTTAGGTATCATTTTATCTTATGCATATCAAATACCACAAGATAAACAAGGCATTTCCACAAAGATCATATCTTTAGAAATTGAAACATCTCTTTATTGATTGCCATCATTGTCATACAATATGGAAAAATAAAGTGTTTCTATCTATTGGCAAATATGAAATAGCAGTTCATAACTGTATTACATGCCTTTTAGGCTGAAAATAAACTAAAGTACTCCTATCTATGGCGGCAACACTTGCCCCCATTTATTGAGTGCTTTACACTTTACATCTTGGCATCATATACCTCAAAAGTGTTATAAGTTTACTTTCATGACACCTTTAAGTAGAGACGTTTGTCGCATCCTTCTTCTTTTCTTCTTCCAGATAGAGAGGACAATTCCTTTTCCAATGTCCTGGCTTTTGACAATGGTGGCAATTTCCTTTCTTGGTCATGCCTCCCTTGTCCTTGAGAGCTGAAGACGACTTGGGCTCCTAGATAGCATCAGAACCTTTCTTAGCTTTGCCCTTGCCCTTGCGCTTGGACTTTCCTTTCTTTCTCATGATCACCATCACAGACTTAGGCTTGTCCTTCTTCATCTGTGTCTCGGCTGTCCTCAACATGCCCAACAACTCTGACAGTGGCCTATCAAAGTTGTTCATGTTGTAGTTCATCACAAACTGACTGTAGGATTCTGGCAATGATTGCAGTATCACGTCAGTAGCCAACTCTTGGCTCAGTGGAAATCCCAATCTTGTCAGGTTCTCCACATACCCAATCATCTTGAGTGTGTGAGGACCAACTAGATCTCCTTCTGTCATGACACACTTGAACAGTGCCCTTGAGACATCGTATTTCTCTTACCGTGCTTGATCTTCATACATGTTCATGGGATGCTGAATCATCTCAATAACACCCATGTTCTCATGTTGTCTCTACAACTCGTGGTTCATAGAGCACAACATCAAGCACTTTGCATCAATGGCATCATCAGAATGTTTCTTGTAAGCATCCCTTTCTGTCTTTGGTGCATTAGGAGCAGGTTCCTCTGGAATTGGAGTATCCAGGACATAGAGCTTTCGCTCTTGAGTGAGAACAATTCTCAATGTCCTATACCAGTCTTGGAAGTTTGTCCCATTTAGCCTTTCCTTTTCAAGGACCGATCACAAAGAAAAGTGATTTTTGTTTGTTGTCATTTGTACAACAAAAGGAAATATTCAATTTTAGTCCAAAACTCATTTTTGACTTATTTGATTGATTTGAAAAGTTGATGATATAATTAGGCCTTTAATTAATTATCGCTCCCACTATTTTAGTTCAAATTGTTAGCCCTCACCATCAATTCAGAAGGTTGCAATGTACAACCTTCTAGTGGGAAAGATCCTAAAATCCTCTAAGCCATGGACCAGCTAGGGTTGTCACCCACAACTTAGATCTCTCAGGTAGGCAACTCTTGCCAATTGCATCATATGCAACTCTTGATAAGATTTCATATGAAACTCCTTTCCATGATCACCTCCATGCCTCAAGGTACTAGATCCCATCTAGATCACCTTGTTAAGTCCGACCGAAAGAAAACACGATGATAAACCTTGTTAGATCCCATCTAGATCACCTTGCTAGGGCAGACCCACATATCCATCCTTCACGCTTCCACGAGATAGACGGTGCACCACGCTAGGGCGTGCCCACACTTGGTCGATCAAGCTTTTCACGTGTGTCACATTTGGAATGCATCTAAAACTTAATATTTAATGAGGGATTTGGTTTTTGTATACATATACATATCCAATCACCACAATATATAGTACATATCATATACATGCTATATCCCACAGAAAACATGTGAAACGATAAAAGCGATGATTATGGCCATCCTAATGTGATTCCTCGAGCCAAGAGGAATCACGATCATCTAGGTCTACATCATATGCAACATGTACAAGATGAACTTTGTGCTTTGCCTTTCTGGGTTTGATCAACTCATCACATGACTAATCGGCTCACCATCAGACCAGTCGGCTGGGTGCCACCAGCCGATCGGTTGGCTCCTCCAACCGATCAGTTTGCCTGGTCTCCATGCATTTCATCATGGCCTCCACCCGATCGTCTCACTCCTCGAACCGGTCATCAACCGATCAGCTCACTCCTTGAACCGATCGTCTGGAACGTCAACCGATCGGTTCACGCCCTGAACCGATCGTCTCATCTGTCATCTGGATGTCCTCTGTTCTTTGACATAACAGGAAATAAAATTATATCCTATTTTACATTGTAAAAAGAGAAACCTCGAGTTACATTCAAGGGGAGAAAAGGTAGGAAAGAACTATCGAATTATTTTGAGTTACATCAGGAATAGGAGAAGGAAGATCGGTGCGCAGACCGAGATGCAAGAAACCACATACAACCATACACAGATAGGGTTTATTGATTATAACCATGCTATAAATCCACCACAAAACTCATTTAAGGGTGATGCGTATCGAGTGCATTAATAATACATATCATATATGTAAATTGGGATTTGTGGATTTAGGATCAGACATACATAAAGCCAATTTTATTCGCATCGCATGCAATAAATAAAGGCGACAAACCAAAATTGATCATATCGATAATCCTAAAGTATAGAGCAGTTGACCTAGCTCTGATACCACTGTTGGGTTTTAGGGGAGGCAGAGAGGGCAGCGGAAACAAAAATTTCTCCTCCCCAAACCCTGAACAAGAAAACACGTCAACGTCTATACAATAGGAAAGGATGGTTTGTGGAATCATACCTTGTCCCGAGGCGTGCTCAGCGACAATACCTCATGGCTTGCGCGGTCTTCACCTAAGGTCTTAGACAGTGTATGTGCAGCTTCTGGTCGCACCGGAACTGACAACTCCTAATCTCACCGGGACTGTCGGGATTGACAGCTGCCCTCCGAGTGGCAAAAATCTCCCACCTCTGAAGTAGTCCACATGGACCACATGGAACTCCAATCTCCTTGTCCCACAAGGAATTGGAAAGAGCCGCACCCTCCTGTCGGCATACTAGTCACCGACACACTCTCCTACCACCAATCGCTTTCTGCAGTTGTCTTTCCCTTGCTGTGCCTCCCTTATCGGGTAGCACTTGCTCGGGCTCTCTCGGTTACCAAAACTAGAGAGAATGACAACTTTACAGAGCAACTGGTTGCACTGGGTTGTACTTTGAGAAGCCCCCAATTCCCCTATATATATAGGAGGGTCATGGGACATGGTTCTCTAACCCAGGCAATGCGGGACTAAAGCAGGAGTAGAAGGGTTCGAGATTTTCCACAAAAACAACCAACTGCGCAACCTGAACGAATCGTTTCATTTCTAAAATGGTCAGTTGGGGACCTGAGCCGGTCGGTTGACACCTCAATCGATCGGTTGGGATACATGAAACGGTTGGTTCACTTCTAAACCGGTCGGTTCATGGTCCTGGTCAGTTCCCGGTTGACTTTTCCTCTTTTGTTTTGAATTGATATCAAAGACCAATCCTTGTTCCAATCAAATTGGGCAAGTGAAACGAAAGGACATTTCTCACCAATCCTACTTTCCCAACTTGCTCAGTTGGACCAGTTGAACCGATCGTTTCAACACTTAAAGCGATTGTTTCACCCTATCCATCTGTCGATCGACTCACCATCTGAGCCGATCGGTTCACCAAGCTCAACCGATCAGTTCATGACATGAGCCGATCAGTTGGGAGTGCAGATTGTGCAGAATTAGTCAATTGCAGTTTCAACCAATCTGATATTCCAATCAATGTGTCCAACACCTTGAACATTATGACATTGAGCAATCAATTAATTGAGTGTTTAATTGAACTACTAAACACCTTTAGTAATCAATCTAAACATTTTTTGTGAACAAAACTCCTCTTCCAGGTTAAATCCTATGTGCGTGACCCTGCAGGTCCTTTTCACATTGGCAGTGAAAGTCCATAACACCTATGATTTCAATTGCAAAGAGCGATACCTAGTCACACATCAGTGCTACCCAAGTGAAATAGAAAGTTGGAGAACAAGTTTCAATCCTACTATCCGTGAATGGTGTTACAGTGAATGTATAATTCCTTTGTCACTGGTATCCCAATTGAACTCGAGGCATGGAACAGTCATCCTGTCAACGTTCATTCACTTTCTTGATCTCAGAGTAGATTGGAAGAGATATGTATGACATCAATATCACATACTGATTCACACATGCGTGCACACCTTTCTCAATCCTACACATCAAGTGGCCATGGATATCAAACTCCCTCAGGAGGGAAAAATCCCATATCTATCACTCACCCCTCAAAAGCCCCATGTGTCAAAGCCACCCAATCATCACCTTTATAACAACCCATGTTTCAGGACTGCGTTTGATGATGTCAAAGTGTGCCTAATGACATGTGTTGAGTGTAGTGATTTCAGGTCAAATAATCACACTCACCACCATCACTATGAGTACTGACTGTGACTACCATGTCATGGTTACATGGGTCAAACTCACGGTGGGTCTGTCCGGTACACTTGTTCTCTAACAAGAACCTATGTGTTTGGTTTGATATCTCTATATCATGACTAATGAGATTCTATCATCGACCAACACCAGAATCTAGTCTTGTGTGTCATTGTTGTCTATCTACCTTCCACAATGACATCTGACTAGGGACATAACAAGAATGTACAAACTTTTTGCATCTGTATGATCTCATCGTTCAGGTCCTGAACCTGAAGGCATACGTCATTGAGTACTGTAATTCTCTAGACGTTCAATCTGTTCTATCACTATCTCATATGACTGAACTAGAAAGAATTGTAAGCTTGCCTTTGATGTTTATCAAATCAATCTTAATGTATCCCACTAATCATCCCATAATTGGATCACAGGGCATACATACCAATAGTAATCATGTGCACAAATGATGTGACAAGGTTAGAATGTAATAGGGTTGAGAAAAATGGATGTTCGAGTATTTTAAGTCTTTGAAGACTGAGTACTAAGTATGATGATTTTGTATCTTGTCAAGCATTGGATAGAGATTCTAATTTTAATGCTAATGAGTATTATTATTGCTTCTTCTTGAACTATCACTAATTATTTTGTGCTATGCTTGGTAGCGGTTAGTTTGCATGACATCCGTATATCGTGTTAAGACATGTAGTTAAAATGATAAGTTTGAGTGATTCAGATAGGGGCTTTAAACACCTTCAATTATCCCCAAGGTCTGTAAATAGATTGTAAAATGGGTCATACACACATAGAGTGAAATTGGAGTGGTGAAAACTTGAAGTGGAATAGGCCCTATGGGACAATATGTGAGAGATTGGGAGAATTATTACCAAGGTAAGTGTTACAACCCCAATTTTTGGGTTCATCTGGTGAGAAATGTAATTTCTCATATTAAAGATAATTGGACAAAGAATGGTATAATTTGTTTTGAATACATGGATTTTGTTTACATTAGCCTTGATGTTTGTGTTGTAGGCTTTATTGGCTATTGGGCCCAAATAACAAGAAAATTCAATTAGTGAATGAATAATTGGATATTTGAGAAAAGGAAGAGGTAGAAACCTCTAGAAGGAAAAGAGTTATAATACAAGGATGGATTTCGTGCCTATTGGGTTCCTTGGGTTCCAAGGAGTCCAAATTTGCAAAAAGAAATAAATAAGAAAAGAAAAGATTAATTAGGTATTTCTTTATTAAGAAAGAAATTGAAAACAATGAGAAAATGTGGAAAATAAGTGAAAAGATGTATAATTGAGTTATCCTTGGTGAAATTTCGGATCCCAAGGATTTCTAATGAGAAAAGGAATGTCGATGAGGAAAATAAAGAGAAATCCTCAAAAAGAGATATTTTAATGAGAAATAAACAAGATAATGTGAAATAATGCATAAAGATGCATCTAGAAGGATAACAAGTATCCAATAAAAAGAATTTCGAAATAATGGAGTGTCTTGGGATCCAAGGAGTCCCAACAAAGAGGAAAGAAAGAGAAAATACCAAAATTTGCAAAATAAAAGATAATATGATACATTATTAATGATTTTGGTGGCATTATGAAAAAGGAAGTGATTTCTATTAAAAGAAGATAGAAATGCGTGCCAAAGAATTAAAAAGCAAACATAAAGTGAATAAGAGAAGGGGAATTTAAAATTCCTAATATCCATATAATAGAGAAAAACCAAGGATAAAGAAGAGAGACAGTGTTACTTCTCTTTGAAGAAATTGACTTCCTCCTTAGAAAGGGTCCCTTGGATTCGTGGATAGCCGACCTAGGGCTTCTTTATTCATCCCTATATATTGGGGTAGAGCCCAAGGTTGAGTTCCAAAAAGATCCCACGTTTCCCACCCTCTTTCTCACCTTCTTCTTGCTTCCTTATGTCAAAACCCTAACCCTTGAGTGTAGCTCTATCCTGGAGCAATAAGGGGATGTGAAGGAGGTGCGGTGGAAGCCCAACGCTCCCACGATGACGCCAGAAGTGTGAGGTTATCCTTCCATGCTCTGGAACCTGCGCCAAGTCCGCTAGATGACTCCAGGTCATCCACCAATCATGGGCTTTGTGCACTTGGTTTAGCCTGTTAGGCCACGCCCTGGGCAATGGGGCTAAGGGCGAGGAGTAGCAGCAGCCAGCGAGGCCCTGGAGGTTGAGAGCAAGCCGCAACCTACTGCAAAATGCAGCGCAACTAGGGCAACTCGAGGTTGAAGAAGCTCAGATGTCTGTTGGATGGTTCTGCCCTTCGCTGGCTAAAGAGATGATCCACTTACCTGGGGGGTAGGAGCGTCTTTTCAAAATGTTTCCCAAAGCATGCCTTGCATTGGAGAGGCTAAGTGGTGCAATCTGATTGGCCGAGAGGTACGTTTCCTTGGAAAAATCATATCTAATGATTGGTAACTCTGATTAGGACAAGTAACATATGAATTTTGATCAGAAGAACACAAGGAATCCAATAAAAATTGTTTTATAGCCTGAATCAGATAATAGTTCGAAATGTAGTGTAAATTATCATCTTTAATGAATTAAAGATTAAGAAACCCTATTTTGAAATGAATAATGTGTTTAATAGGGTTTAATGGATCATTAGAGTTGATGTTAACCTGTTAAATGTAAAAAGGTACATTATGTTCAAAAAGGAAGAACTTTGCACGTGATTAGTCTAATTTAGAGTTTATGTGCATAAATATGCTTGAAATTTGAAAAGGGCATAAAGTTATCATCTTTAATGATTTAATTAAGGACAAACCCTTAGATTTGATGAAAGATGGACTTAATGACGTTATTTGGATAGTTCAAGATGATATTAACCTGTTGTTAATAAAAGTGAAAATAGGATCTAAAAAGATGATCTTTTTATATAATTGGATTAATTTAGGGTTTCGTGCATGATTATGCATTAATGAGCTTGAAAACCCTAATTTAGGAGAATATGTCTTTTAATTGGTTTAATTGTTCAAATCCATGAATAAATAGGGATATGATGATCCTAAGTCAATTTGGGTATAAAAGACTATTAAAATGGATAGTTGAGCAATTAAGGTTCATATAAATGGAAAAGAGTATTTTAGGGTTTGTTTACCTAAAAGGGATAAAGTTTGAGGAATGGATCTAAGAAACCCTAATGAAGAACCCTAGAAAGTGAATCCAAGTCAATAAAGTAGATTCTTGATAAAGTGTGTAATAAATAGAGTGCATATTATTTTCAAGAATTATGTGATGATTGAATTGCTTGCTTGGATTTCATTCTTGGTTGGGTTTACTTAATGCTTGTGAAATCATCAAATCAGGTATGTGGTTATGCTTATGAATAATTGTTTTATTTTCACGGCGATTTCTGAATGTTTTATCGGTTGCTTGAAAGTAACTGTTGGATGCTTTTATTTCATGCAACTATAGAGTGACTATGACTATCACTATGAATATATATGTATAACTGGCTAGATCCGGGTCCACCTCTGTTGCTGGTAGAGGCTAAAAAGGGGTAACCTAGAGTAAGGTCTAGGTTATCGTGGGTTAGAAATTGGTCTACCAAGTGTGTTCCATGAGGCCCATTAGCCTATCATGAGTTAAGGAGTGGGCTACTTATGAGTAGTGCCATGTGACTCAACCCTAGAAATTGGTTCACCTATAGGTGGGACCATGAGGGGTTTAATGGGATCTACCATAAGGAAGGTAGCATCCAAGTCCGCTGCAGGGATAGCACAGAGGATAGGGTACTCATGGATCGCAGAGTTATATTTAAAACATAATCTTGGTTGTTAAATGATTAATTGAATGATTATGTGGTTAGCATAGTTGCACGTTTATTGTTTCCCCCACATACCAGCTTCGGCTGACCGACGTTTTGTTTGTCGGTGTTTTAGGTTCAAGCCAAAAGGACAAACCATAAATCATCATATTGTGAAATACATGAAGTAAAATATAAGGAGGATTAGTTAGAATAGAATCCATAAGTGGATAGAAGTTTAGAGATCCAATTTTTCAAAAAGGTATGCAAAAGTTTATTTTCTTATAGTTTTCCCGTTTAGTCTGTTAAAATTTGATAATTATTCTTGGTTAATTGTCGATCCTTTGATCCGGAAGTTATGGGTGTGGCTTTAACCTCTCAGTCTCCCTTAATTGGGGGTTATCGGGAGGTGGGGTTGTAACATTTGGTATCAAAGTGCAGGTTCCTCATTTAACCATTAATAATTATTAAATTTTACAAACTCCATAGAACCCAAGGGAGTTATTAGAGGATTATCCAAAAGACAGAGGTGTCTAGAAAAGGATCACGATCGGGGGCTGGCAATATTTTGCTCCGCACCGCTAGTCGGAATATGAGGACTCCCAGATCCGTGTGACTGCCCGGCCAAAGTCTTAGGGTATGAATCAAAATAAGATACCTTTAGGACTTTCTCATCTTATTCATCCCTTCTCATCACAAATTCCCTTAAGGACCTTAAGGATTAGGGTTTTCTCTCTCCTCCTCACCCTCTTGAGGTATGGGTAAGGTTGATAAGGTTTAAGGGATCCTCCACCAAATTAAAGGAAAAGCATGTAAATAAGATGCCATGGACATAAGCTTAATAGATTAAGCGCAAACTAAAGAATAGTTACATGGTTAGGTCATATGACATAAGATGTCATGCCCTCAGAAGAGACCTGAGGCTAGACCTTCATATCAGGAGGATCGATAAAGAGAGTTAGTCTTGGAGATAGAGATCTCAATTACAAGAAAAGACCTGACGCATCCTCTGAGGATGATGTAAACCCTAACCCTAAGTGAAGGTTAGAGAGAGAGAGATGGAAAGATGAGTTAGGCCAAGTGTTTGGATGAACATGTCTTGGATGGCGTATGAGCTATGAGAGGTTGGATGGCCTAGTGCCTCTGGTGACCCAACCCTGGGAAGGGTCGTGCATGTTGGAGTGAAGGATATCTCCTTCATTGATGAGGTTAGAGAAGAACCTATGGAAACCCCATGAGCTTATATGGGCATAATAGGAACCCAGAATGTATCAGTAGTGTGAGCTATAGGTTGGAACCGTGACTGGGAGAGTTTGATGGATAGCTTATGTGATAAGCCTAAGGGGCTATAGATAACCTTGAGCGAACATGAGTTGAACATAGGCTTCATCTAGGTAGGGGCATGATTTTAAGGTTGACCCTTCACGAAGAGAGGACATCTAATGGTGAGGTTAGTTGTAGGGTTAGATCTAGAGAGAGAGCAGGAAACCCAACAAGAAGGTTAGAATCCTAGACTCTGAGATACGAGGAGAAGTCAGGAGTTGAGGATGATGCGACCTAAGTGGATGATAGTGGTCGCCACAGGCTTGATCCCTAGAGGTTGATGATGTCTTGGTTGCCATTGGAGGAACCAAACCCTAGAGAGAAGATGAGGCTTCTGGCACTTATGAGCCAATGGTATAAGAGTTTACCTTCTGAGAAAGGAAGAAGAAGTTATCTATACCCTGGAGAGGATTAGTAACAGGTTATGTGGCCTTGTACCTTGTTGGTTGTCCTTGAGGAGGACCCAACTCTAAGTGTTGCTTGAGTTGAAGGATGATAGTAAATGCATGTCATGCCTTTTGCATGCTTGATTCATGGTTAAGCGTTTGAGCATGCAGTTGGACACCCAAAGGTGAACCTAGGGTTCCTAGGCCTAAGAGGGGAAGTAGTGTACCAAATGCTCATGATGAGAATTAAGTTTCTATAGTTTCGAGCATGGTACTCCTCATGTATAGAGGAAAAGGGAAGCCCCTTAAGTTTAAGGTATGTTTGATGGACCCCTCACGGCTAGGATGATGATAAAGGAAGGTATGATCCTCATCCAACATGGTTCAGTAGGTGATCTGCTTGTACCTTAATAGCTTGCTAGGGTTAAGTAGGTTCATGTGGATGTAAAACCTAGACCTAAGAGCTTTTGTGACCTTGTTGTTAAGAGATAGTTTTCCTCCCATCCTGGGAGAGGGACCCTTTGGTAGGGTGTATACTAGTTTTGTGGGTTTTGAGCAAACCTAGAGAGGACTCATAGGATCTTGAGAAGCTAAGTAAAAAGTACATGGTATGAGAATGAACCTACAGACCCATAGATATCCATCTCTAAGTGCATGTGGATGTGTTACCATGGAGGTAACCGGTAAGGGGCCTGACCAAGGTAGGAAGGTCACCATGACCCCTATGAAAGGATGGATGTCATCCCATGTATACAAAGAGAGATGATGAAGGCTTGGTCAAGGTTCTAAGTTGGACATGTACTATAAATGGAGAATCCTAAGTCTATCCTAGGGTCAGGTAGGGATAAGACCGATGGAAGTAGGAGTTGCCTAATTCCCCAGTTGCATAAGACCATGGGGTTGGGAGGTAACAACTATCATTGTCTGAGGGCCATGGGTTAGGAGATTGATCACCTTCATGAACTCATGGGACCCAAAGGGCAGATGAGTAGGGCACTCTCTTGATGCATGAGGGAAGAGGGATGACCCCAAAAGAGTCGATACCCTATAGACCTAGAGGAGATGACCAAGGATATAAACCTCAGTAGGTTCAAGACTAGTTTTCCATGAAGGTAACTTTGATATCGAGATGATTGTGATGTAGAGACATAAGTTGCGCGTTTCATCTTAGATTGGAAGGTGTACAGGCAATGTGGGATGTACCATTTCTACTCGTGGAACAAGTAGAACTTTGTATTTGGATGTCCGCCAAATGCTTATTTACTCTTGTTATGGAAGTGAGAGATAGGACAGTACGCATGCCATACACCAAGGATAAAAGCTGGATATGAGTTGGAACGTTGCTATGAGGTAAGAGGACAAAGATGATAACCTATCCTTGTGGAATAAATAATACATAAATGGTTTACAAATAGTAAGAGTACTAAGGTAATCACCTTATGAGGATGTTTTTATCATGAGATATGAGTCATACAAGATTGAGTTTGATCACCAAGAAGATGGGCTCAAAGTGTTCTTAATAAAGATAGACTTAGAATTCGAGTTTGAGATGATATGTGAAATGCATGGAAGTGTATGTCCTCAATGTTACCTAATACCTAAGGATGTGAAGTGGTAATGGATGTTCTGGTTGAGATGTATCTGACTAGTTTGGCTAGAAGCTAGAAGAGGTTGTTAGGCTAACCCTAAGTTTGGAAAGGAGATATGTTTGGCTAATACTCTGATGTAATGAGATTTGTTGAACAAGTTAATGGTTGATTGGTTAGCCAGTCTAGTCCTTAATGCAATGAAAGGATGGTGATAGAACCTTAGATGCACTTCTTTGGAAAGGAAGGTGATGAAACCCCGAATAGAGTGGTTTAGGGTTTTTGAGGAATTGATCTTGAAGAATAATGGCATACAGGAGATCATGATTTTAAGATCACCATACACCGTACTATGAAGATAATGAGCGACAGCGGTACTTTATATACCTAAGATAAGGTTGCATGTGGTATATGGCCATGCAAGTCGAGGGTGAAGGATGAACACCAGTAACCCCGTGCATTGATATAAAGCATAAAGAGTCCCCAAAAGAGAAAGGGAGTACATCACAATGGATGTTGTAAGTCTTCCCTGGATCAAGGAAGGTCGAGATGCAATATGGGTTATGGTAGTTTTCCTTACCTAGATGACATGAGAAAGAAAGAGTACTATCAAGAGAAAAGATCGGGTTGAACTACATATGAGAGAGATGGCTCAACTACCCCATGAGGTTGAGTATAAAAGTTCTTGAGTTTGACCTAAATGTTCCCTTCCAAAGGGTGGAAACAGGTACATGGAGGACTCGATGTTAGTATAGTTCATCACCCTTAACTAATGGTTAGTATGATCCAGACTAAAGGGTCTGATGAGAGCATATGTTCCCGTTCAGGGTGATAGCTAGAGACAGATCTTGTCCTATGAAAGATGTGAGGATAACCTCCATAGCTAGTATCGGGATTTGAAGAAGCTCTGTAAGAGAGGTTGTGTCGGTCACCACTTCAGTAAGGTGATGTTGGTGAAAGGACCATGTGATGGTTAGAAAAGGACCACAATGTGTGTAGATGAAGTCGCTTTGATCGTGCAATGGATGAAAGGAGCCTAGAGATGACAAGAGTCGTGAGCAGATGCAAAGTAGACTAACATGCAGTTCACTGTGGGAGAATATGTGACATGAAAATCCGACACCTCTAAGTTCCAGCTAAGAGAGCTGAGTCCCCGATGCATGGTTTTTTTGACATGGTTTGGTGGAGAAGGTTAAGATTGACCTTACCACTTAGGATAAATTAATGTGTGATGAGTTCCATGTGTCCAATTTAGAGCACTATGTGAGGTTCCCCGACCATGTGTTGATCAATGAACCTAGTGAGCCCCAAGGGAGGCTGAAATGGCCTGAGTCAACCTATGCAGTTTATAGACGCCATGATGAAAGAACTCACAGAAAAAGAATATATGATGATAAAGGTTCTTTGGAGACGCCATGAGTATGATAAAGACACATAGGGGACAATGATGGACATGGAAAATTCTTATCCTGAATTGTTTGTTTGCTTGATAGAATTTTGAGGACAAAATTCCTATAAGAGGGGAAGGATGTTACAACCCCAATTTTTGGGTTCATCTGGTGAGAAATGTAATTTCTCATATTAAAGATAATTGAACAAATAATGGTATAATTTGTTTTGAATACATGGATTTTGTTTACAATAGCCTTGATGTTTGTGTGGTGGGCTTTATTGGCTATTGGGCCCAAATAACAAGAAAATTCAATTAATGAATGGATAATTGAATATTTAAGAAAAGGAAGAGGTAGAAACCTCTAGAAGGCAAAGAGATGTAATACAAGGATGTATTTCGTGCCTCTTGGGTTCCAAGAAGTCAAAAGTTGCAAAAAGAAAGCAATAAGAAAATAAAAGATTAATTAGGTATTTCTTTATTAAGAAAGAAATTGAAAACAATGAGAAAATGTGGAAAATAAGTGAAAAGAGGTATAATTGAGTTATCCTTGGTGGATTTTCGTATCCCAAGGAATTCGAATGATAAAAGGAATGCCAATGAGGAAAATAAAATAGAAATAAAGAGAAATCCTCAAAAAGAGATATTTTAATGAGAAATAAACAAGATAATGTGAAATAATGCATAAAGATGCATCTAGAAGGATAACAAGTATCCAATAAAAAGAATTTCGAAATAATGGAGTTTCTTGGGATCCAAGGAATCCCAATAAAGAGGAAAGAAAGAGAAAATACCAAAATTTGCAAAATAAAAGATAATATGATACATTATTAATGATTTTGGTGGCATTATGAAAAAGGAAGTGATTTCTATTAAAAGAAGATAGAAATTTGTGCCAAAGAATTAAAAAGCAAACATAAAGTGAATAAGAGAAGGGGAATTTCGAATTCCTAATATCCATATAATAGAGAAAAACTAAGGATATAGAAGAGAGAGATTGTTACTTCTCTTTGAAGGAATTGACTTCCTCCTTAGAAAGGGACCCTTGGATTCATGGATAGCCGACCTAGGGATTCTTTATTCATCCCTATATATAGGGGTAGAGCCCAGGGTCGAGTTCCAGAAAGATCCCATGTCTCCCACCCTCTTTATCACCTTCTTCTTGCTTCCTTACGTCAAAACCCTAACCCTTGAGCATAGCTCTATCCTGGAGCAACAAGGGGACGCGAAGGAGGTGTCGTGGAAGCCTAACGGTCTCATGATGACGCCAGAAGTGTGAGGTTATCCTTCCATGCTCTGGAACCTCCGCCAAGTCCTCTAGATGACTCCAGGTCGTCCACCAATCGCGGGCTTTGTGCGATTGGTTTATCCTGGTAGGCCACGCCCTGGACGACGGAGCTAAGGGTGAGGAGTAGCAACAGCGAGCGAGGCCCTGGAGGTGGAGAGCAAGCCGCAACCTGCTGCAAAATGCGGCGCAGCTAGGGCAACTCGAGGTTGAAGAAGCTCGGATGTCCATTGGATGGTTCTGCCCTTCGCAGGCTAAAGAGATGATCCACTTACGTGGGGGTAGGAGCATTTTTTTGAAATGTTTCCCAAAGCATGTGTTGCAAGGGAGAGGCTACGTGGTGCAATCTGATTGGCCGAGAGGTACTTTTCCTTGCAAAAATCATATCTAATGATTGGTAACTCCGATTTGGACAAGTAATATATGAATTTTGATCAGAAGAACACAAGGAATCCAATAAAAATAGTTTTTTTAGCCTGAGTCTGATCATAGTTCGAAATGTAGTGTAAATTATGGTCTTTAAGGAATTAAAGATTAAGAAACCCAATTTTGAAATGAATAAAGTGTTTAATAGGGTTTAATGGATCATTATAGTTGATGTTAACCTATTAAATGTAAAAAGGTACATTATGTTCAAAAAGGAAGAACTTTGCACGTGATTAGTCTAATTTAGAGTTTATGTGCATAAATATGATTGAAATTTGAAAAGGGCATAAAGTTACATCTTTAATGATTTAATTAAGGAAAAACCCTTAGATTTGATGATAGATGGACTTAATGACATTATTTGGATAGTTCAAGTTGATATTAACCTGTTGTTAATAAAAGTGAAAATAGGATCTCAAAAGATGATCTTTTTATATAATTGGCTTAATTTAGGGTTTCGTGCATGATTATGCATTAATGAGCTTGAAAACCCTAATTTAGGAGAATATGTCTTTTAATTGGTTTAATTGTTCAAATCCATGAATAAATAGGGATATGATGATCCTAAGTCAATTTGGGTATAAAAGACTATTAAAATGGATAGTTGAGCAATTAACGTTCATATAAATGGAAAAGAGTATTTTAGGGTTTGTTGACCTAAAAGGCATAAAGTTTGAGGAATGTATCTAAGAAACCCTAATGAAGAACCCTAGAAAGTGAATCCAAGTCAATAAAGTAGATTCTTGATAAAGTGTGTAATAAATAGAGTGCATATTCTTTTCAGGAATTAAGTGATGATTGAATTGCTTGCTTGGATTTCATTCTTGGTTGGGTTTACTTAATGCCTATGAAATAATCAAATCAGGTATGTTGTTACGCATATGAATAATCGTTTTAGTTTCACGATGATTTCCGAATGTTTTATCGGTTGCTTGAAAATAAATGTTGGATGCTTTTATTTCATGCAACTATAGAGTGACTATGACTATCACTATGAATATACATGTATAACTGGCTAGATCTGGGTCCACCTCTGTGGCTGGTAGAGGCTAAAAGGGGTAACCTAGAGTAAGGTCTAGGTTATCGTGGGTTAGAAATTGGGCTACCAAGTGTAGTGCCATGAGGCCCATTAGCCTGCCATGAGTTAAGGAGTGGGCTAATTACGAGAAGTGCCATGTGACTCAACCCTAGAAACTGGTTCACCTATAGGTGGGACCATGAGGGGTTTAATGGGATCTACCATAAGGAAGGTAGTATCCATGTCTACTGCAGGGATAGCACAGAGGATAGGGTACTCATGGATCACAGATTTATATTTAAAACATAATCTTGGTTGTTAAATGATTAATTGAATGATTATTTGGTTATCGTAGTTATGCATTTATTGTTTCCCCCACATACCAGCTTCGGCTGACCGACGTTTTGTTTGTCAGAATTTTAGGTTCAAGCCAAAAGGAAAAATAGTAAATCGTCATATTGCAAAATACATGAAGTAAAATACAAGGAGGATTAGTTAGAATCGGATCCATAAGTGGATAGAAGTTTATAGATCCAAGTTTTAAAAAAGGTATGCAAAAGTTTATTTTCTTACAGTTTTCCCGTTTAGTCTGTTAAAATTTGATAATTATTCTTGGTTAATTGTCGAACCTTTGATTCAGAAGTTATGGGTGTGGCTTCGACCTCTCGGTCTCCCTTAATTGGGGGTTATTGGGAGGTGGGGTCGTAACAGTAAGAGAGACCCCAATCTTCTTACTATTTAAATAAAATAATAGGGGTGAATCCCTAGTTTACTGCATAAAGTGAAATGAGATATATGTTTATTTGTAATATATGATTGTGCTATAGTATGTGCTAAGGTGGAAGAAAGGTAGAGAGGTTATAGGCTCTACTTTTCTAGAGACATACATGGACATGTGTTTGTCTTTAGGCATATGTCTACATCCTAAGGTACATATGGTGAATTGTGCATGTGTGTCCCTACAAATGTAATGCGGATGCGTAAGGGAAATATCACAAGTTTGCACTCTCATTTAAGTGAAAATCACATCATCCAATACAAGTATTCCTAATTGAGAGAAGTACAACATGGGATGAGGAAGTAACTCTCACATCAAGTTGTCAAAGCTACATTTTGTATGCACTCCATAATGATGTCTATTGTAACGCATGGGCCCACCGCCCATGCCTCTAGTAGAGTTTCAGGAATGACGACTGGCCCCACAAACCACCACTAGCCTTAACTGCGCACTTTGTCCACACGGATGTGCAAGCCATGATAAACTTCCCGATTGGTCACCCGTCCTAGTACTACTCCAAGCTGAGCACGCTTAACTATGGAGTTCTTTAGAGATGGGCTTCCGGAAAAGGAGGTGCACCTTGGTGATATGGGTAGTCCAATCATTCCTTTTAAGATCAACTTATCCAAGGCCTCAAATCCTGGGATGTTACAATCTCCCCCACTTAGGCTCTTGACATCCTCGTCAAGGCTCAACTATAAGGCCTCATAATCTCTTCCCCATTTCAGTGCAGACCCACAATGGCCCATGGACACCCAGCTCCCGATCACAGAATACCAATGCAAGGGTGGCTACGTCAACCATGGACAGCCCTTTCCTACAATCTTGGACCGCGCGGCTCAAGACTGGCATGCCATGCCCATGTGGTCCCCACCTACTAGAGGGGAATTGGCTCTGATACCATTTTTAACGCATGGGCCCACTGCCCATGGATCTAGTAGAGTTTCAGGAATGACGACTGGCCCCACAAACCACCAATAGCCTTAACTGTGCACTTTGTCCACACTGACGCGCAAGCCAGGATAAACTTCCCGACTGGTCACCCATCCTAGTACTACTCCAATATGAGCACGCTTAACGATGGAGTTCTTTAGAGATGGGCTCCCAGAAAAGGAGGTGCACCTTGGTGATATGGGTAGTCCAATCATTCCTTTTAAGATCAACTTATCCAAGGCCTCAAATCCTGGGATGTTACAATATTCAATTGTAATGCCCGGGCCCACTGCACAAGGCTCTAGTAGAGTTTCAGTCATGACGACTGGCCCCACAAACTACCACTAGCCTTAACTGTGCGCTTTAATCTCACTCACACGCAAGTCAGGATCAACTTCCCGACTGGTCACCCATCCTAGTACTACTCCAAGCTGAGCACGCTTAACTATGGAGTTCTTTAGTGATGGGCTCCCGGAAAAAGAGGTGCACCTTGGTGATATGGGTAGTCCAACCATTTCTTTTAAGATCAACTTATCCAAGGCCTCAAATCCTGGGATGTTACAATCTCCCCCACTTAGACTCTTGACATCCTCGTCAAGGCTCAACTATATGGCCTCATAATCTGACCCCATTTCAGTGCAGACCCACAATGGCCCATGGACATCCAACTCCCGATCACGGAATACTAGTGCAAGGGTGGCTACGTCAACCATGGACAACCATTTCCTACATGCCTGGACCGCACGGCTCAAGACTGGCATGCCATGCCCATGTAGGCCCCACCGGACTCTGATAGCATTTGTAATGCTCGGGCCCACTGCCCAAGGCTCTAGTAGAGTTTCAAGCATGACAACTGGCCCCACAAACCACCACTAGCCTTAACTGCGTGCTTTAATCTCACTCACACACAAGCCAGGATCAACTTCCCCACTGGTCACCCATCCTAGTACTACTCCAAGATGAGCACGCTTAACTATGGAGTTCTTTAGTGATGGGCTCCCGGAAAAGGTGGTGCACCTTGGTGATATGGGTAGTCCAATCATTCCTTTTAAGATCAACTTATCCTAGGCCTCAAATCCTGGGATGTTACATCTACCAAGCTAGGTACACTTTAGTTAAATCTAGGACAAGAAAATTTATAAAGAAAGACGAATTGTGATACATGTTGTTTCCTAAGTTATCTAGTATTTTATCCTACCTTATTATTTAGTGATTCATATTGGTTAGTCATTGTCTATAAAAATGTTTATATACCTACTCTCTTAGACATTGGTTTAGGAACAAATGGCCAAAAATATTTGATCAGGAAGGCTAGATACTAGCTAGACAACTCCCTTCTATATATGGATAACTTACTTAGACAAGTGAAGTCCTTCTATGACGCTTGTTGTCTATTTTGTTTTTGTACTAGAGTTGCATGATGAGTATTTTGGTTTCCATTTGTGATTATAGAATAAAATGACATTTTGATTGTAGAGCCTTATATATAAAATTATCACTAAAATTATCTTTCAAAATTTAAATGTGGCAATGAAGGAATAAACGAAGGCAATTTATTTGTACTTATACAGTTAAATGAGAAATGATATCTAGTTAATTTGATGTTACTAAAATGCTTCTTCAATTACATGATTTTTTATAGTTAACTTTTAGTTATTTCTTACAGTTAGTATCATCTAAACCTATATCTCGGGTCTCACTAAATTTGGTCTAGTTGGTAATTAAGATTTGGTCCTGACACTTATTGATACTTCAAGACATAATTCAAATTTGATCTAACTATTATAACATGTGTGACTGAAAGAAAATCTGGTGTTGGAACTAATGAACATTATGTTGATATTTATGTCTAGAGAGCCAATCATATGATGATTGTAACGTGCATTACATACTTTATTTGATAATAATAAAAGTAATTCCTTCTATTGTGTTTGTCTTAGTCATGGTATGATGACACAAACATGATAAATGTCTAAAGAATGTGGTTACTTGATGACATATTCCTTCAGGCTGAGGATTTGAACAATTATATCATATGTATATTAATAGTACATACATTCTTGTTATGTCCCTAGTTGAATATTAATGTGGAAGAAAAATATACAAAATTAATACATAAAACTAGAATGTGTGTTGACGGATGACGAAGTCTTATTAGTAATAATATGGGATATCAAGTCAAACACATAGGTACTTGTTAAAGAATAATGGATTGCATAGACCCACCTTGAGAGTGATACATAGAAACTATAAAATGGTAGTCAAAATCAGCTCTAATAGTGATAGTGGTGATTGTGGTTCTTAGAACTGAAGCCACCACTCATCAAATGTTGTTCAATGTACTTTGACACCATCTAATGTGACCTTGAATAAGGGTTACCATACAAGTGATATTCATGTATGTTGTGACACATGGGGTTGACTCTGAGTGATGTAGATGGGATTTGTCCCTCATGTCGGAGTCATATCCTACCCACTTGATAATAGATACTAAGAAATGTGTGGTCATACTCATGTGAATCAATATGTGATATGTGAGTTCACATGCATACCAGACAGTCTGCTCTACTTTAAAAAACATGGATTGAATATTAAGAGGATGATGATTCCACGCTCGAGATATCAAAGACAAAGGAACTATACGATCACTCTAACACTTATCACAAATTGTATGTTGAAGTTAATCTCCAACTTTCCAATTACATGGGTAGCAATGATGTGTTTCTAGATACCGCTCAGTGCTTGTGATGTCATAATTTAGTTATGGATGTTCTCAGCCAACATAGCTTGGAACCTATAGGGTCACACGCATAGGATGCACCTCGAATAGGAGTTTACTCGTGAACAGGGTTTAACCTGATTACTAAAGTGTTTAGGTATTCAATTTAAAGAACACTGACTGATAATGGATGACCTAGAATATGAGTCAATCGACTCAAGTGTTGAACTGACCAATTCATGTGTCGTGATTACTAAAGTTCATAGGCAATCAATTTAAACAACTTTTCCTAAATATTGGATGACTGGGAATATGAGTCGACTGACTCAATTGTTGAGTCAAATGATTTGTGTCTCGAGACGACCAATTCAAGTGTCCAGTCAATCAATGGGACTATCAGTAAGACTGGATCAAGAATTGATATTGATGTCATGTTATTCATTGATCGTTGCATTGAAAGTCAATCTGCTTGTAAATAGGAAATCATTCCATTCGACCAAGTGGATATTCTACTTGATGACTAGGGTGCATGTTACATCCTTGAAATTTTTGGATTTCAAGCCAAAATAAAATTAGGGACACATCTCGGTCTAATTGGGATAATCAAGATTTACATATGGGTCCCTAAGATATGTTTTGGACATTGAGGATGTTCATGATCATAAAAGATATCTGAGATAATATGTGGATTAGATAATTAATTATAAGATGATCCACCTATTTCTTGAGAGCCAAATAACTGAACAATATGTAAGTACCCAAAAGGAAATAAGAAACATGGTGTTTTAGATAACTTAAAAAGGAACTATATAGATTGTGCATGTTTCCTTTGGATTACCAATGCCATCATATGGGAAATATATTACCCTATTTAGAGTTAAAAATACTTTCCCATGAAGGAACTCCATAATCAAGAAGGAGGCTAATATAAGGTAAAAGAGAGGGGAATATAATTAATGACTTCCTAAACAGTATCTTGTAATACTTAGGGAAGAAGGTTATTCCATGTTGATCAAGGAAAAGGAGATAAGAGAAATGAGAAGGGAAGTTTGTTATGTCTTGAGGGTATTATAGTAGCCCAATCTTTGAAGGGAAAATGATTCCACAGAATAAGGATTCGTGGTCCATATACAACATGGTTATAAATATGGGTATAGAGACCCATCCTTCTCTGGCATACAACCCTCATGACAGTGTCATCGTTGTCTCCTCTTAAACCTTAGGAGATCCCCCAACCATATACTTAAGAAACCACCGACTTCTCTGGGAGCCAAGGAAGGAGATAAAGCAGTAGACTTCTGAGTCCGATGAGAGACTGGACTTACAGTCCTATTTCCGTACTCTTCGTACATCTTGTGGGGAGGATGGATGTCGAGCACCTAGTTTGTATACAGCCATTGCACTATAGTAGGTTTGGCGGTATGGGAGGAGGTTAGGAAAGCTACGGAGGGCCAACTCCCTGGCTTGTCTCACAAGCAAGAGACACTGTCGTGGCCAGCGCTCAAGCCCTACATGTAGTACTGGTTTACAGAGGCTCCAACGGGTTGTTCCATCAGCATGGGTTAGCGAGAGGTGGGCCTTGAGGACGAGTTGTTTCCGTTGTGTTGGGCGGATGCTCTTGGCTGCCGGCTGCTCAACAGGAGCCTTGGGGGCGACGGTGATGTTCAGGTCCCGGCCTCGCATGGTGGACTACATGCAGTAGGGTTCAGAAATAATGAACTAAAGATGACAAACCCTGGTGGAGGCTTGGCACTGCCAGCCACCCTGGGATGTGGATCGGCATAGGCACAGGCGGTAGCGTCGGCCACTGAGCAAAAGGCGCCCGCGGGCGAGAGCACAGATGGTCGCAGAAGCTGGTGTTGCGGCTGTGAAGGCAAATGAAACCGGAAAATTCGAGGAGGTAGAAATGTGCGGCAAAGAGTCGTTTGCGTCTGGCAACGCAAGTCACAACTGTGATGGTGGGCAACACAACCTGTTTGTGCAGGTTCCCAATCGCAAGGAGAAAGATGGATTTCAGAGAAAATACATGCATGCCCCTAAGTTACTGTAGGCCAGGTAAGGGTATAAAGGTCTTTAACCACTAACTAAAAAGGGCATGCCGAGTTGTTTTAAGTGAACATGGGATGCAGACGTGTTATCACATGATTGGTCCTAATCAATTTATTCTTGCAAATAATGTAGATAATTATTGGTAACTCTGATGGGGACATATAATACATGAAAATTGATCAGGAGAATGAGAGGCATCCAAGAAAAATAGTTTCTGGGTCCAAATATGCTGCATGTTCTAAAAGTGTACATGGTTTGTTTAGAATAAATGGAAAACCTAGATCTGCCTTAATCTGATGCTTGATTGAATAGGTCCAGGTATGTTAAGTTAATTCTTGATCTAAACATGTATAATGAACAAATCCATGATAATGATGGATAATGGATGATTCCAAATTAGTAGTCTTATTCATGCTATTTAGGGTTTTAAAACCAATGTTGACATCTTGCTATGATCTTAATGCCAGTAATGTGATCTAGGTATCATGAATAGTTTAATATGTGTAAGATGATGATTAGGGTTTCACCTAATCTGACTAATTAAATGTTGTAATCTTAGAAACCATTATATGGTGGAATCAAGGTCTGTAACCCTAATCCTTGGTCCAAACACGAGATAACCCTAAAGCCTAGTTTAGGAGCACAACTAGATCTAAGTAATGTAATGTGATTACATGGTGACACATATGTAGTATGCATGTTTCATATACTATTGATTATATGCTTGGTTGCTTGGATGTTTGGATACACTCGTAAAGTATATGATGTTCTGCATGGTTTCTACAATGACATAAGGTACGTGGTTACGCTTATGGATACATATATCGAATTCTGAGATTGCTGATGTTTCTCGATGAGATTGAACGACAAATAAACGGCTTGCTTGTTTATTTAATTCTTGTGAATTATAAAGTTTCTATGAGTATCATGTATAGCAAATAATAGTATTCTAAACCATGGGTTAGACTGATCTTAAGGGTAATGCATGCGAGCCCCAGAGGGACAGTGATTACACCTGAGGTACTAGATATGGGTTAGAATATGAAAACAAGTTTATGCTCTTATATGAAAGATAAAGATGTTTGCTTATATGCTACTTGCGATTATTGTTTGAACCCACATACCAGTATAGAAATATATTGATCGCGTATTTATTTGTCTGCGTTTTAGGTACATGTGATACTTGATTTGTGGTCATGAAGTTATAGATTAAAGATGTTGAAGATACTAAAGTTATTCGTGAAGGATTAGATATAATGATATATAATCATACATGTACAGTTTAACTCTTTCTAAAATTTATGTAACTCCCTAGAGGAGCTTTTTATACAAACATGTAACTATTTGTTCATTTATGGAAATTGTTTACTATTCTGTATTATTTCTTGAATCTGACACTAGAATTTATGAGTGAGGATATGTGACTTTAAGGTCTTTTCGACACTCAAAAGAGCGGGTCGTTCCATCTGGTATCAGAGCCCAGATTCATCAACTAATACTTAATAGTTTATAATTTCAAATTATCCTTAGAAATTTTAAGAGAAAAATTATGTTTCTCATCTCTGTCTTAAAATCTTTGAAAAGAAATTGTTAATTAGAGAAGTAAAATGTGAAAAGATGTAACCTTTCATTTAGGACCCTCTAGAGAGGGTAGACACTAGACAAATACATGTATGGTTAAGCCCTTTCTTAGAGGAAGGACTTGGTTTAGGGTATGAAACTCTAGAAGGTCGAGGGTTATGGAAACTCTAAGAGGAAGAGTATAGCCCCTAACCATAACCCTAAAATCTTAATCTTAAGTAATGAACATGGTGTGGTGGTATGGGACACTACCCATGTGAAACTTGAAATTAGGAATAATAAAGTTAAAGGGATGGGTGTAGGTGACCCAGTCTACCATGCATGAGTACATGAGGAGCATGGCCCTTAGGTAAGAGATCTTAAGAAATATATGAACCCAATAGTTATATATACATGAAAATGAATGCTTGAGTATAACTTGCTCAAACCCCTTATGTTGTCTCTAGAAGTTTAGTGATGGTGGTCAAGCCCCTGGAGGGGAAGGTGACCCAAGTTCATTGAATGGATAGAGAGCATGAGGGGGGGGGGGGTTATTCCAGATCTTGAGCAAGCATGGGTTTATATGTTATAATGATAAAAGTTATGCCTAATGCAAAAAGAGGTATCTATGAAACCTTTAGGGTTAGTGTGCCAACCTAGGCTGGGTCAACCCAAAGAGTGGGAAGATGACCTATGAGGGAGGCAAAACCTGGATCTTAGGATCAGGTTGTGGCTAGAGATCCTAACCCCCTCCTATGAGCCATGAAGTCACCCTAGGCTAGGACTTTCCCTTAAAAGGGTAAGTGAACAAATGTATTTAAGTATTGAGATAACCTTAATCCTCAACTACAGGGGTGAAGAGTTAAAGATATAAACAAATGAAAGAACTTACATTCTTTGAACCCAAGGATGCCATCTCTACGTAACAACTGGTCAATCCTAGGATTGGGAAGACCAGTAAGGCACCAAGCCCAGGAGGGAAGGGGGCCTGAGTAGACGACCAAGCTCGGGAGGGAAGGTCATGAAATGGTCAAGCCCAAGAGGAAAGACCGTTAAGGCACCATGCCCAGGAGGCAAGGTGGCCTAAGTGGATGACCAAGCCTAGGAGGGAAGGTCATGAAACGTTCAAGCCCAGGAGGGAAGACCAGGGAGGATCCAAGCCCATGAGGAAAGGTGGCCTAAGTCCACAATGCAGTTGTTTAGGATCAAGCCCTGGAGGGGAAGATCACAGAGGTTAAGCCCAGGAGGGAAGGCTGATATGGCACCAAGCCCTGGAGGGAAGTTTTCGCGAGCCCAATGATGGGATGACACTGCATTATGTGTACTTGAAAGAGAGAGATGAAGGAAATTCGGGTTAATGAATTAAATAAGAGAATAATGTGCTTAAAAGATGCGACATCTCAAAAGAAACCCCTACGGAGGGTAGAGTCCTAATGTAATCTTAGGGTCATGTAGGGTGTATTAGAGGTACATAGGACCGATGGTTTGGGAGTTGATATGCCTAGAATGCACATGACCATGTGGTCGACAGGTAATAGCTAGGTTTATCCAAGGTACATGACTTAAGAGATTGGCTACCTCCATGAGGATCATGTAGCCTAATGGGTGAATGTGAAAGGCGCTCTCTTGATGCATAAGGATGAGATCACTCCAAAAGTACCTATACCCCTAGAGACCTCGAAGATTTGTCTTAGGCTCCTAATGATACATGAGATGTAAATATAAAGATATAAGGAAGTCATGAAAACTTGAGAGAAGGTGTGCCCTAACTTAAGAGTAAGAAAAGGGACACTTGACTTCATGGGGTATAAGAATGATGTGAAATTGAGAACAAGTAAGTTTAGAGTCATATATAGTATGATTCAACTTAATATGTGAAATTAAAAGGTAATGTGTGGATGCACTATCTCCGCTTTTGGAATGGAATGAACTTTGTGTTTGGGCTGTAGCCAAATTCTTATTTCATTTCATTATAATGGAAGGAGATTGGGTAGACACATGTTATGCTTAAAATTGAGAATAAATGTCTTCAGTCGAATGTGTAATGACAAGAACTAGGGTTAGAGTTGTTACCTCACCCTTGTGTTAGAAGTAATGAATAATAGGTTGGAAACCTAGGTGAAAAGAGAAAACACCAAGTAATAATGAAATCATCAAGAGATGATGGGACTACTAGAGATATGCATATACTTGAATTTCAATTCAAGTGCCAATCTTAGTAATAAAATGAAAATTTATCAAGTAGAGTCTTAATCCTAAGTTTTGAAAATATTGTGAGTTATCATTAACGTAGGCTTAGTGGGCCTGAATTTTGAGGAAAAAATTCCTTTTAAGGAGGGGAGAATGTTACATCCTTCAAATTTGTGGATTTTAAGCCAAAATAAAATTAGGGACACATCCCGGTCTAATTGGGATAATCAAGATTTACATATGGGTCCCTGAGATATGGTTTGGACATTGAGGATGTTCATGATCATAATAGATATGTGAGATAATATGTGGATTAGATAATTAATTATAAGATGATCCACCTATCTCTTGAGAGCCAAATAAATGAACAATATGTAAGTACCCAAAAGGAAATAAGAAACATGGTGTTTTAAATAACTTAGAAAGGAACTATATAGATTGTGCATGTTTCTTTTGGATTACCAATGTCATCATATGGGAAATATATTACCCTCTTTAGAGTTAAAAATACTTTCCCATGAAGGCACTCCATAATCGAGAAGGAGGATAATATAAGGTAATAGAGGGAAATATAATTAATGACTTCCTAAACATTATCTTGTAATACTTAGGGAAGATGGCTTTTCCATGTTGGTCAAGGAAAAGGAGATAAGAGAAATGGGAAGGGAAGTTTGTTATGTCTGTAGGGTATTATAGTAGCCCAATCTTTGAAGGGAAACTGATTCTATAGAATAAGGATTTGTGGTCCATATACAACATGGTTATAAATATGGGTATAGAGACCCATCCTTATCTGGAATACACCCCTCATGCATGTGATGTTGTTGTATCCTCTTAAACCCTAGGAGATCCTCCAACCATCTACTTAAGAAACCACCGACTTCTCTGGGAGCCAAGGAAGGAGATAAAGCAGTAGTCTTCTGAGTCCGATGAGAAACTGGACCTGCAGTCCTATTTCCGTACTTTTCTTACATCATGTGGGGAGGATGGATGTCGAGCACCTAGTTTGTAAAAAGTTGTTGCACTGCAGTAGGTTTGGCGGTATGGGAGGATGTCAGGGAAGTTGCGAAGGGCCAACTCCCTGGATTGCCTCGCAAGCATGAGACACTGTCGTCGCCAGGGCTCAAGCCAAACATGTAGTATTGGTTCAAAGAGGCTCGAGAGTGTTGTGCCATCAGCATGGGCTGGAGAGAGGTGGGCCTAGAGGACGAGTTGCTGCAGCGGCGTTGGGTGGACGTCGATGGTTGTCGGCTACTCAATAGGAGCTTTGGGGTCGACAGAGATGTTCAGGTCCTGGCCTCGCATGGAGGACCACATGCAGCAAGGTTCATAAATGATGAACTAAAGGCGACGAACCCTGGTGGAGGTTTGGCACTGCCTGCTACTCTGGGATTGGGATCGGCGTAGGCACAGGCGGCAGCGTCGGCCGTTGAGCAGAATGCTTGCGGGCAAGAACACAGACGGTCGCAGAAGATGGTGTTGCGGCTGTGAGGGCGGACGAAACCAACAGATTCAAGGAGGTAGTAATGTGTGACAAAGAGCCACTGGCGCCTGGCGACGCAAGTCCTGGATGTGACGGGGGCAACACAACTTGTGCACGGTGCAGGTTCCCTATCGCGATGAGAAAGATGGAGTTCAGAGAAAATACATGCATGCCCCTATGTTACTGGGGGCCAGGTAAGGGCATTAAGGTCTTTATCCACTACCTAAAAAGGGGGCATCGAGTTGTTTTAAGTGAACATGGGATGTTGATGTGTCAGCACGTTATTGGTCCTAATCAATTTATTCTTGCAAATAATGTAGATAATTATTGGTAACTCTAATGGGGACATATAATACATGAAAATTGATCAGGAGAATGAGAAGAATAAAAAAAAAATAGTTTAAAAGTCCAAATATTCTTCTTGTTCTAAACGTTTACATGGTTTGTTTAGAATAAATAGAAAACCTAGATCTGTCTTAATTTGATGCTTGATTGAATAGGTTCATTTATGTTAAGTTAATGCCTGATCTAAACATATATAATGAAGAAGTACCTGATAATGATGGATAATGGATGATTTCAAATTAGTAGTCTTATTCATGCTATTTAGGGTTTTAAAACTAATGTTGAAATCTTGTTATGATCTTAATGCCAGTAATGTGATCTAGGTATCATGAATAGTTTAATATGTGTAATGTGATGATTAGGGTTTCACCTAATATGACTAATTAAATGTTATAATCATAGAAACCATTATATGGTGGAATTAGGGTTTGTAACCCTAATCCTTGGTCCAAACATGAGATAACCCTAAAGCCTTGTTTAGGAGCACAACTAGATCTGGGTAATGTAATGTGATTACATGGTAACACATATGTAGCATGCATGTTTCAAATATTGTTTATTATATGCTTCGTTGCTTGGATGTTTGGATACACTCGTGAAGTATATGATGTTCTGCATAGTTTCTGTAATGACATAAGGTATGTGGTTACGCTTATGAATACATGTATCGAATTGCGAGATTGTTGTTCTTTCTCGATGAGATCGAACGACAAATAAATGACTTGCTTGTTTATTTACTTCTTGTGAATTATAAAGTTCCTATGAGTATCATGTAAAGTAAATAATAGTATTCTGTACCCTGGGTTAAACTAATCTTAAGGGTAATGCAAACGAGCCCCGGAGGGACAATGATTACACTTGAGGTAGTTGAACAAATATGGGTTAGAATATGAAAACAAGTTTATTCTCTTATATGAAAGATAAAGATGTTTTGTTATATGTTACTTGCGATTATTGTTTGAACCCACGTACCAGTATAGAAATATATTGATCGCGTATTTGTTTGCCGGTGTTTTAGGTACATGTGATACTTGATTCATGGACATGAGGTTATAGATTAAAGATGTTGAAGATACTAAAGTTATTCATGAACGCTTAGATATAATGGTATATCATCATACATGTATAGTTTAACTCTTTCTAAAATCTATGTAACTCCTTAGACGAGCTTTTTATACAAACATGTAACTATTTGTTCATTAATGGAAATTGTTTACTATTCTGTATTATTTCTTGAATTTGATCCTGGAATTTATGAGTGACGATCTGTGACTTTAAGGTCTTTTAGACACTGAAAAGTGCGGGTCATTACAGTGCGAGTAAATTGAATCAAGTGTTGAATCAACCTGACTCATAACCTGCAACAACTAGAATTTCCTAAAAAGTCACCTCTTTGACTCCTAGTTTATCTGGAAACCCTGAACCTGACCCTCCTAAAAATAGACTTGTAGTCAAGGCTTTCAAAATATACAAGTAACGCTGACAAATGTTGTCCTCTCATAGTTGTTGTATCGTGAGATCCTTAGCAAGCCTTACATGTAAAAAGGAGAGACAACTAGGAAGCAAAAGTTAGACTAGCATTGTAATATTATCAATTTTGCTAAAAATTGAATTTATACATATAAGCCATGAATTGATAATTCCCAAATAATGTTATTGATAGAACAATAATGTTAGTTATAAGACTACTGTTGTTTTAGATAAGTCCTTGGGTACAAGACAAACAATAAGATATTTTATGTATAAATAAAATAGTAATGGCTTTATGAATTGTCGAATAATTGAAATATGAAATAATAAGCATGTTTCCAAAAGAAAATAAGATGTGTAGTGTTTTAGATATTTAAAAGAGTAATTATCCATCCGGTTTGGCAACACATGTTTTGAGACATCAATTAGTATTATTTTGATCAAATCTTCACTGGACTTGAGAAATAATAAAGAAAATAGGAGAATTTTAGATATTGGAAGAAAAAGAATATTCCATGGGATAATGGAATTGCTTTAAACAATGTTTAAAAGGAGTAAGATTTGTATGGGAAATACATCCCAATAAGTCCCAATCAATAAATATAACTTGGGAAAAGTATTGATGAGTTGCTAAGAAGGGAGATAAAAGAATAACGTATATATCATATACAAATTAGACATTATAGTGTCATGTTTTCCTTGATGGAGTGTCAATCAAATAAATATTGTAAACTAATTAAATTAATACTTAGAGGACGAGATTGGATGTATTTTCCATCATTTTGGTAACTCATTGAATGTTTGCCTACTTTTCCATTGGTGCTTTGTTTTAACCGTGAGAGAGAAGAGATTAGGAGAAGGTATATAATTCTTCCTAGTTGGAAATGAATTGTTGAGTAAAAAGGATATCATTAAATATAAAGGGGGTAATGATAGTTTATATACAAAAGTAATTTCTAGCCCATAGGAAAAAGAATGAAAGAAAGTAGAAAAGAGAGATTTGGAGGGGCCATATTTTTTGTGGCCATTGGAAGGAGATAACAGACTGGGAAGAGTTAGTTGTAGATAAAGTGTCCCTAACCATGTATATATACGAGTGTAGGTCGTCATCTTTTAGGTGGAATACTATCCCTCCCCTTCATCACCCTCTTTCTCCTGACTCTAGGGTTTCCTTACAACACACATATAATATTCAGGGGGGTAATGTTGTGATAGATGTTGGCATGGTCAGGCAACGACTGGTTGCATGAAGACTAGGTCACAAGCCTAGTAAAGCGACAAGGAGGAGGGACTTGTGAAGTGGTTTGTTTGAACATGCATCTTAGCCATCTCCTTCTCGGTAGGGTCGACACCTAGATGGATGTGGGAGCCGACTGGCACAAGGAGTTTTAGGGGATGAGGGGCAAGGAGTTGGAAGATGTAGGCCGAAGAAGGTGCTTTCTCATAGTGGGCGCAAGTCCCAGCGTTTGACCTCTCACTAAGGACCCCCTATGGATCAGTGTTTGTGGACGAAGATGGTTGGGTGTGATTGACACGATGGCATCAAGTATACATCATCCTTGTGGTGTTTTGATCAGCTAATGTTGGGAGGGTGCAAAGGCCAAACGTCTACATCTCGTAGAATGTTTTGAGATGCAGTAAACAACACCTCGGCGGCAACATCCCTATCTGTCCCAATGACTACGTCCCTATGACATGATCATTGTTAGGGTCAGTGAGTGGGTCATCATAGAAGGGACAATGGGATATGAAGATGACCAGATTGAAGTGTGTGAGGTGGATTCCCCTCTGGCCATAGGTTCCTGACCAATGTGACTGACGCTATGGAGAATAGCCAATACGATATGTAGATATGTCGAGAAGAAGAAGTAGTCCAATCTATAGTCTAGTCGGTGGTTGACTCAAGTAACTAAATTGATTGAACCAATTAAAAGGTCAGTCCAGAGATGAATCAAGCGCCTAAAGAATGGCCCAAATTAAATAGCCCGGTGATGGTGTTGACCAATGGGGAAGTGCCATGTGGCCTAGGTTTAAGGTAAATATTCTCCTTTTAGAAAATAATGTAGAAATTGCTAGGATTATCTTATTATAGCTAAATTATACATTAAATGGATCATGAAAATGAAAGGAATGCAAATAAAATATATAGAATGCCTATTGTGAACCTAATTCTAAAAGTAGTGTGAATACATGTTTAGTAAGGGATTAGTGCATTAAAACCCTAGATTTGAGTATTAAAATGTTTGAAAAATTAAAATCTATTGATTGGTATTATTATCTAATAATATGGAATATAATGGTGATTTAACATGGTTATGATTAAAATGGTGTAGAATTAGAGTTTCTAATATGAATAGCCATGCATATGAATAGCTAGGGTTAAATGTCATATCTTACTATATTGTTTATAAATACAATTGAAAATAAATGATCAATTAAAGGATATGATGGGTATAATAATTAGGATCTCAAATCCTAACACTGATGATAACTCGAAACCAAGGAAACCATAAACCCTAAACTGAGTTGGGTTTAATGTGATTAATGTAATGGTGACACTTTAGGATTTACATATATGCAGATTAATTGTTGATTACTTGGATTCAACTTTGTTGACTAGATTGCTTGAACTTACTTGAAGTATATTCTTCATAATAATATGCATGGGTCTACAAAATGTACATGGTTATGCCTATTACTACCCACTTTAGTCTGTTGATGTTTGTCGACTGCTTCTTACAGATTGAACAACTAAAGTATTGGATGTTTATTTAGTTATGTTCAAATATAATGCCACTATGATAGAAAGAATGAATATGTGAAGGAAATGGGATTTCTTATTAGGAAGTATTTTATGGAATCTATGTCGTTAGTTTAGTTGCACACTTTTGCATGCACTCCATGTACATAATTTATTTCAATATGTTGATTTGTGCTTTTGTATCATGGCATTTTGGGTACATGCTAGACAAGATGATATCAAGATATGATGAACATATGAAATTATTTGAAGACATAAAGTAACTTGTAAGGAGGATTAGATAGATACTTCTTTTCATATAGTTCTCATATGTACAATTGTGATGATATAAATTCGTGTAACTCCTTGGAGGAGCATTTTGTAAACAATATTTGAATTAATGGAAATTATTTACTATTAATTATTATTTATTTAAAATATGGATCCTTGGGAAAATTTTAGGTAATGTCTCTCATATTTTTGGCCTTATTTAGTTGAGTGTTGTTGAAAAGTGAGGTTGTTACAATCATGTTGGCATTAAAAAGACAAACTCCTTCGCGTTGGCTCTAGCAAACACAATGAGGAGTTCCATAGTGTCACACTAGGAAGTCACCATGACTACCATCCAGGTGCTGTCAAATTTAGATGCACCGTTGTTGCAAGGATTGTCACTGACTTACTCCAAGACCAGGTATATACCTCACAAACCATCTTTCCTAAATACATTGTTGTTAATGTTGTCTTCTTGTTTGGATATAGACATAATTTTTTCTTTGTTTACGGTGTATTAGAAGTTATTCGATGTGATCTGATTTACTTCAATGCATACAATGTGAAAATTTAAAATGATTAATGTGAATATGATTAAGTACAACATAAGATCATATATATAGGGCATTCGGTCAATGCCCGCGCTACCCGCTCCACATTTGGTTACTTTACTTGGAGTTTCTTACATTACACATGTAGAGGGTTACTTTACCTTGCAACTGTTACTTTTCATACATAAATAGTTACATTCGTAACAGCTATAACAAATATACAACTACATATTTATTCTAAAGTGTTTGTTGTGTATTTTACTCAGTTTTACTTTTTGAGTTGAATAGTTACTTTTTGGTTAACATAGTTTTTTTTTGTCCAAAGAGTTACTTTTTTGACCAAATAGTTACTTTTTGGGATGTATAGGTAGTGAGTTTTAGGCTACTCTTGGGGGTATTAATGATGGTGGATGTGTGTGGTTATTGACAAAAACTCTTGTGGATGTGTACACTTGGTTGAATGGTTTTATTCCTATTGTTTTATGATTTGTATAAAAAACCTCTACCTTTTCTTCCACATGTTAGTTAATGCTTCCCTCCCAATACTCTCCTTGAATATAACTTGAGGATTCACTTTTACAACGTAATAAGTTAATAGGAATAGTATAGCTATAATTTATGTTCCGGCAAGAAAAGGCATTTTGCACTAGACATGTCGACCGACTAGGAAATTGAGTCTATCAATTGGAGAACTAAGGAGGTCAGATGACAGGAGAAGCCAATCACTCAACTAGAGGCCCTACTGATTGACTGACAGAGTCTAGAAACCTCTTGAGCCAGGAGCCAGTCGACTAATTCATGAAGACCAATCGACTGACTTGCAGACCAAGCGATCGACTAGAGGGTCCTGTCGACCGACCAGACTAGTTCTAGCACAATGCTTCTATAAGAACATGTTGCTACATGTGATGTGGACCTTTAATGGTAGCCCTTCTTTGTATCTCTAAAGAATTTCATTAGTATGATCATAACTGTCACTCATATTTTGTGATCGCATGTTCTATTTGTGATATAGCATGTGTATGATGCATATTATAAGTATCTGGTGATTATATATCTACATGTATTTATAAATTCAAATCCCTCAATTAAATATTAAGTCTTGGAGTCTTTGAATAATCAACACACATGAAACTCTTGATAGATTAACCATGGGAACAACCTAGCTTGGTGCACAGTCTATCTTGCAGAAGTGTGATGATAGATATGTGGATATACCATTGTAGGATGCATATTCTATCATGTTTCCAATTGGGTCAGGCTTAACTAGGTGATCTTATTGGGATGAAGCACCAAGAAGCATAAAAATATATAATGATAGAAAGTTATGCATACCATCTATCAAGAGTTGCATATGATGCAATTGGCAGGTGTTGCCTCCCTAAATAGTCAAGTTGTGGGAGATCAACCCTAGATGACTCATGACTTTGATAAAATATGGATCTTGACTCACTAGAAGGTTGTACACTACAATTTTCCTAATCGATAGGTTGTCAATTTGAATAAAGTAGAAGTGATAATTAATTAAAAGCCTTATTAATATACTCAAACTTATCAAATCAAGTTAAATCAAAATAGTTTTGAAAAAAAATTACAAATTTCTTTTGTAGAAACTGAAGGCAAACATAAATATGTTTTGATTATGATCAGTCCTTGAGAAGGACAAGCTAAATAGGAATAATTTCCTTGATTGGTTTCGTTCGTTGAGAATCATTCTCACTCAAGAGCACAAGCTCTATGTCCTAGAGACACCAGAGTCAGATGAACCCACTCCCACCATGCCTAAGGCTGACAGGGATGCTTATAAGAAGTACTATGAAGATTTCATGGATGTCAAGTGCCTGATGCTATGTTCAATGAACTATGAGTTTCATAGGCAGAATGAGAACATAGATGTTACTGATATGGTAACACATTTTCATAACATGTACCAAGAGCAAGCAAGACATGATAATTATGATGTCTCAAAGGCGTTGTTCAAGTGCAATATGGTTTAAGGAGATCTAGTTGGTCTCATGCACTCAAGTTGATTGGGTATGTGGAAAACCTTGCAAGATTGGGATTTCTCTTAGTCCAAGAGTTGGACATAGATGTGATTCTATAGTAACTGTCAAAATCGTACTACCAATTTGTCATGAACTACAACATGAACAATTTTGGCAAGCCGTTGTCAGAATTATTTGGCATGTTGAGGACAAATGAGACACAGATGAAGAAGGACAAACCAAAATCTATGGTGATGATCACTAGAGGCAAAGGAAATCCCAAGGGAAAAGGCAAAACTAAGAAGAGTTCTAAAGCTAGCTAGAAACTAAAGTTTTCTGTACTAAAAGCTAACAGAAGAGTGAATAAGGAAGGAAAGTGCCACCATTGTGACCAACATGGACACTGGAAGAGGAACTTCCCTCTTTATCTATAGGAGTTTATGAAGAAGAAGGAGATCGAGATCTTCACTTCAAAACCCAATAAGAAGTAACTAGAACTATGAACAACAACTACTACCACCACAGTTGGAATCTATCATTCATTGAATGTGAATGTAATAGAATTAGTAAACTCTAATGTACTTGCCATTAATGAAAATATCATATATCTTGTATGGAAAAGTGTATTATGAATAATTGATGTTTTATTTTAAGATAAGAACTTATATGGTAGTGCTCTGTGTCTCATACTCTATACTCAATAGTTTTAAAGACAAATATGTATAACACATATATTGAATGACTCGATGAGTCAAACAATGAATACCTATAGCATTGTCATCTAGAGCACAAAAATGAGAAATGCATTTCCAGAATCCATAAAGATGGTCGTCTAGACTCCTTTTGTTTTTGAACCAATAGAGACATGCGAGTCTTATTTGTTGGGAAATATGACAAAAGCTCATTTCACTACAAATAGTGGGAGAGAAAGTGTTTTATTAGGGCTTATACATACTTATGTGCATAGACCTTTTGAAACAACTCCTAGAGGTGGTTACCATTACCTTACTATATTTACTAATAGTCTCAGTTACATGGTATGTAATCAATGAAATACAAGTCAGAATCTCTTGAAGTGTTCAAGGATATCATGAATGAAGTACATAATCAGCTTGATAAAAGTATTCAAATGCTTTGATATGATTGATGTGGAATTTTTTTTAAACAAAGAGTTTGAGGACCTTATGCAAGACCATGATAGTGTATCACAATGAAATCTACCTGAAACATAATGATGTGTTAGAAAGAAATAACCACACCTTGTTAGTCATGTTGTGATCATCAATAAATCTAGATGATCTTCTGACTTCCTTTTTGGCACATGCTTGATACTTAACCTTGTACTATCCAAAATGGTTCATAAGTGCCCTAATTTGTCTTTAATAAAGATTAGGAATGAGAGCTTATATAATAAAATAGTTTGTTGAAAATATTTGTCCACAAGTTACATGAATGTTATTTTGTTGAATGTTCAGAAGGAATCAAAGGATACTACTTGTATATTCCATCTCACAACAAACTTGTTGCTAGGACGAGTGTATTCCTAAAGGGGAATTTAATTCCAAATGAATCTCTAGGATACAAATAGAAGTGGAAAAGTTCAAGACCAACAAGAAAATATTGAATGTAAAGAGGTACAATTAGAACAAGGAGAATCACAAATTGTTGTGGATCTCAAGCTCCTTATGTAACACAAATCCCCATTATATCTAGTAGGACATGCCTTGAGCTTTAAATATTAGGATATCTTAGGTCTCAAGATGGAGGTAAGTTACCTAGAAGTTATTAAGGGACCAAAGTATGAGAAATGTCTTGAATTCATTGTATTCAAGACAGACTCCATGTACACCAACAAGGTATGATCTTGCTAGATCCACCTGAAGGGGTAAAACCTAAAGGGTGCAATTGGGTCTTCAAGAAGAAGAATGACATGGTTGGTATTGTACAAACCTATAAGGGAATATTGGTTTCATAGGGTTTCCAGCAAGTCAACATGTTTCCATGGTTAAATCTATCAAGATCATGCTTGCCACTATAACTTCGTGCAACTATGAGATTTGTTAAATGAATTTTAAAAACTGCAATCCTAAATAGGAATGTTATAAAGGATATGCACTTGATACAACTTGAAGGTTTTATAAATCCAATTACTTCCAATAAATTTGATCCTACAAAGGTCAATCTATGGATTGAAGTAAGAATCTTGAAGATGGAATCTTTGATTTGACAAGGCAGTCATAGAGTTTGACTTTATTCAAGATGAAGATGAACCATGTGTTTACAAGAACGTTAGTGTGAGCATAGTTATATTTGTCATATTGTATGTAGATGACATATTATTGATGGGGAATGACATCCCTACTTTATGGATGGTAAAAAGATAGCTGGGAAATACCTTCTCTATGAAGGATTTAGTCAAAGCATCCTATATTTTAGAAATCAAGATCTATAGAGATAGATGTAGAATTCTTTGAGGCCTAAGCCAGAGAATATACATTGACAAGGTGTTGAAGAGGTTCAACATCGATAAATCAAAGAGAGGAAACTTACCCATGTCCCATGATGTTAGTATATCTAGAGTTCAATGTCCTAGTTCTTGTGAAGAACATGAACACATTAGTAATATTCCATATGCATCTACAATTGGATTTATCATGTACACAATGTTATGCACACATCTCATTATTTCATATGTATTGTACATGATGAGAGGATATTAGTTATATTCCAAAAAAAGGGAATTGCACTGTCATATAAAATATTCTTGAGTACTTGAGAAGCACTAGGGATAAGTTCCTTGATCATGGTAATAAATAAGAGTTGGGTGCAAAGTGTTACATCGATGCAAGCTACCAAACTGACAAAGAAGATCACAATTCGAATTTTTGTTTGGCTTTAAAATAGAATTGCATGGTGGAAAAGTTCTGTGTAAGAGATAGTTGATAATTCTATAATAGAAGTCGAGCACCTTGATATTTTGAACACAACAAAGGATATTGTATGGATCAAGAAGTTCATTTAGATGAACTTGTGGGATGATCCAACCATTTATAACAAAGTAAAAATTATTGTGACAACAATGGAGCTACTAGATAGGCTAGGAAACCTAGATTGCATACTATGACATTTCCTTCTCATATGAAAGATTGTACAACAAGGAGATGTGAAGACTTGAAAAGTACCAACTAGGAGCAAATGTTTATAACCCACTACAAAAACACTAGTACAGTAGAAACATGATAGGCATGTTAAGATCACTTGGAATATGATTCATAAGTGACTGGCTCTAAGTGCAAGTGGGAGTCTGTTGATATTTATGCCCAGAGAGAAAATCATATGATGATTTCTACTGTGCATTATATACTTGATTTGATAATAATAAAGGTAATTTTGTCTATTGTGTTTGTCTCACTCATGAGATGAAGACACAAACATGGTAGATGTCTAAATAATTATGTTGCTTGATGACATATGTCTTCTAGTTAATGACCTAGACAATGAGACCATATGTATGATAAGAGTACATACATTTGTTATGTCCTTAGTCAAGTATTACTATGGAAGAAAAATAGATGACATGTAATACATAAGACTATAATGTGTGTCTACTGATGACAAAATCTCATTAGTCATGATATGGGATATCAAGTCAGACACATAAGTACTTATAAAGTGTAGTGTATCAGACAGACCCACCTTGTGAGTGATACATGGAAACTTTAGAATGGTACTCAAAATCATCTCTCATAGTGATAGTGGTGATTTTTGTTCTTAACCTGAAGTCACTACACTTCTCACATGTTGTTCAATGTACTTTGACACCATCCAACGTGACCTTGAATAAGGGTTACCATATAGGTGATGTTATGGTATGTTGTGACACATGGGGATTGATTGTGAGTGATGTGGATGTGATTTTCCCTCCTATCAAAGTTTATATCCTTGCCACTTGGTAACCAAGATTGAGAAACATATGGCCATACTCACGTGAACCAATATGTGATATGTGAGTTCACATGCATCTTAGACAGTCTACTCTACTGCAAGAAAAATGGAATGAATATTAAGAGGATGATGATCCCATGTCTCGAGTTCAATATGAATATTAGAGACAAAGGAACAATACAATCACTTTAACACTAATCATGGATTGTAGGTTCAGGATATTCTCAAACTTTCTAATTTCTTGGGAAGCAATGATGTACCACTCATTTCCTGTGATATCATAAATTAGTTGTGAATGTTCACTACCAACATAACTTGGGATTTATAGGGTCACACACATAGATAGCACATGGAATAGGAGTTTACTCATGAATAAGGTTTAACTTGATTACTAAAGTGTTTAGGTATTCAATTTAAACAACATTGGCTGACTTGGAATATGATTCAACTGACTCAAGTGTGGAGTCGATTGATTCATTTGTCATGATAACTAAAGTGTTTAGGTAATCAATATAAACAAAATTGGATGAAAAATTGGTTGATTGGGGACTAGGAGTCGACCGACTCAAGTGTTGAATCGACTGACTGACTGGACGATCAATAAGAATAGATCAAGGATTGGTGCTGACGTCATGTTGTGCATTGATCATTGCATTGAAAGCCAATATGTTTGTAAATCAGGAAAGTATTCCAAACAGACGATTGTATGTTCCATTTCATGACTGGGTTGAGAATCAAACAAATCAAGTGTTGAATCGATTGACTCATGACCTGTAGTAGCCAAAAATTTAGGAAAAATCATCTCTTCGACTCCCAGTTGATCGAGAAACCCTGAACCTAACCCTCATATAAATAGAGGGGTAGTCAATGCCTTCAGAAGACATAGTTAATGCTGAAAAATGTTGTCCTCTCACAGTTGTGGTAACATGAGAGCCTGAGTGAGTCATACACATAAAAGGGCAAGACAACCTAGGAAAACATGTCAGTGCTAGCATGTTTACATTGAAGGGACAAACTTGTTCTCGTTATCTCTAACAAGAACAACAAGGAGTTCCTAGTGGTTCACATGAACTACAATAGAGGCGTGGAGGGCATTGCGAACATGCTAGGAGGACTACATCATCCACTATCCATGGTGTCACACTAGGAAGCCACCCCAACTGCTGTCTAGGTGCTGTCAGATGTAGAAGCTTCATTTTGTGAGGATTTTCACTGAAGTTTCTTTAGGACCAGGTATAAACCTCACAAACCTTGTTTCCCAAATACATTGTTGTTGACACAATCTGTTTGTTTGGGATATAGGCAAAAAATTGTTTATGCTACTTTATTTGTTGCCCCAAACCCCAAAACATTATGTACAAGATCATACAATACTACTATCATCCTCATCCTCACATTCCTAGGCTAGAATAAGAATAATACATTGAATACAATTTGTCTATTCTTGTATGAACACCTTTGTATATCTAGTCTTGGTGGTAATTGGCTTCTAGGTCCTCCACTTGTTTAGTTCCTACACTGGAAAACTTGTCTTAGTATATTATTAAGTACTAACTAACTCTCTTTGGAAATCACCAACTAGACAAGATAATCTAGACACCATTTGTTTCATTGGTTACATGCAAGAGATTATAGACATGGAAATTGAAGGTATAAATCATGAAATAGATCGGGTGTATTGATAATAAATTACAAATATATAAATCAATGTTATTAATCTCATATTCATTTTATTATTTCTTGGAACTATGGGAAGCGGACCACAAGATATGCAAGTAACATAGTAGGCTACAATCTCTCTTTATATAAATTAGAGTAGACTCATGTAAGATACTACAATTTTCTACCCTAAATTTAGAAACTTTCGTTAATGACTAAAATGTTAGTTTCTTAGTTCTACAGGAATTAAAAAATTAGGTGTAATATATTCCATAATTATACCTTATGATCATATAATTTAGGTGAAAACTTTGTGCTATAATTTTACCACTTTTAATATGTACATGATTGGTATAAAATATATATAATGATTACCTTTGTTGGTGGAGATTCTTAACACATCTTAATATATTAAGATGGGCTCGATACCCTCATGAGACCTAATAGGTAGATTGAGATCATGAAACCCATAATACAAGTCTAACACTTCATTAGCCTGCACCTACTCTTTTTAATATTGTTTATTTGTAAGATATCTATTACTGGGAGTAAATCCATTTTGAGTTATAGTTCACATTCTTCCTGACATGAAGATATACATTGAAAATTTCCAAATGATATCTAATGTATACTTGTATTCTCTTACACTTACTGAAATTTGGACTCCTTTGATTGATCTACTAGATTAGATCTCACTTTGAATACTTCTTAATTATTGAGATATATTGGATATGCAATTACACCAAGATATATTTTGAGTCCATCATTATTAATATTTGAATCTTTTATAAAATAAAATATGTTAGACATATGATAATGATAAACAATGAACTTAGTATTTTAACATGTTTATTTTATACATTGTAAAAGGGTTTATAAAATTTTAAGGATTTTTTTTAATAACTTATGCGATATAAAATCTCAAAAAAAATGAATAAGGAAGTAAAATAAATTAATATAGAATAAATATATTGATCTAGTGATTTTGATCCAGACCAGTACTTATGCCAGGTCATTTTCTAGATGAATGGAGGGTATTATACATTGATATTAGAGAGATAATTCTTTCCTCCTCACCCCCTCACCCCTCTTCCTCAATTCTTATTCCAATGCCTTTGGCATGCCTTCCCCTTCCCCAACAGATGGCTATAGGGACTGAATTCGTGACAACTACTAACAGCCATGATAGCCAACGACCTAGAGGAAAAACAACCAGTGGTTGCATAGAGTGTAGTGCTTCAAAAGGCATACTGGAGAAAAAAATAACTTTCTCCACCCCTAGTCACAAAACCTCAGTCCACTAGTCTTATATAATGCCCTAAACCACTCATGAGTGTGGAAACACAAACTCCTCCACTTGCCCCTCCTTCAAACAATCTAGTTATTCCAATAGGTTCATAATCCTTCATAGAAAACATCACCTCTAGATCCTAATGAAAAATTGTCCCAAAATAGTGTAGCCTACTTAGTATTCTACTTGGGTAATACTGAGATACCTGGAGACCACTAGGGATCAACTTGTCTCACCTTTGAATGCCCTGACATCCATCAACCTTACACCTCCTGGGTTCGACATCCATCCTTCATTAGAATGTGTACCCTAGATTCAATTTTGAGGTTCTTTATTGCTTTAAGCAAGGATAACAAGACAATGTTGAATATCCAACTTGTCGTCATCCTCATAAACAATGCATCAACTGACTCAGCTAGATTCTACTCTTCTCTAGTTAGAACACCACATGTGTCCTTGATCCTCTAGCCTCAGTAGTTAAATTCCATTTGAAAATCGTTGTTGTCATCAAGAGGTTCCCCACATACTCCTATCAGTTATAACTTCCTTTCTCTTGATCATTTATTGTATATGTAGGTTATGAATTAGTTATAAAAGGAAATTTCATATTCTAGTGATATAACTAATATATTAACTATATTCAGGATATGCTCCCTTATCTTCAAAAATTTCCTTACTGATTTCATTTTGATAGATATGGAATCATTTATATAAATAATTCACATAAGATATATGATAAAGGATTATAAATTAAGGAACAATCAGGTAACAAATCCAAAAAAACATGAATTATTTCTTCACCTAATATTTCAACATGTTTAACCCATTTTACTACTTATTTATGTAACTCTTATCTTCAAGGTAACCATGTTTTAAAATAAAACATGAATATGTTAAGGTTGTATAAAATAAAAATTGTGAAAATTAAATTATAAATTATAATCCCATTCATATATGTATCGTTATGATTGTTCCTACTACAATAGAATTTATGTTTTGATGGAGTAACACCCTCTCCATGTTGCAAGTATGTATTAATGTACTCTATGCATATATATGCATATAAGTGACAAATATTGGTGTATTATATAATCTTGACACTATTTGTATTATGGATCATATCATTCATAAATCCAATGAGTATAGATGAACTAAATTATAACATGGAGTGATGATATAACCAAGATTATAACTAACAACATTAAAGAAAAACTTTTACCAAATGATACTTACTAAGTATTTCCAAGACAATAATCATATGATGACATAAAATATTTTTTATAGTAGATATTTATATTTAGAGCAAGTTGAACACTGAATAATGAAAACCTTGAAATTTTATCTTCAAAGAAAGGTACTCGATTATTTTTTTATTATTGTACTATTTAGCTCCCATTTGAAATACATGTATGCAACTTTATAAAGTGGTGAACCCAAAACTTTTGATAATACTATTTGACTCTTCAAGTTCACCATTGTACTTTTTGAATGTTGTCTTTGGAACTAATTTAATTATAGACTATAGCTTGGCCCCATGTTTAGGGGTAACATCCCCTTACTATTTTGTAATGGGTAATAGAGTTTTCGTCCCCAAATACTGGATACCTAGTAGGAAAAAGTTTTGTTCTCTTATTGATGATTGAATACATGGAACTTATACATTATAGATATGATATAAAAGTTATAATGAACAATTTTATATACATTGTCATCTTATATTGAGTGTTTTAAAAACTTTATTTCCATCTTGAACTTAGTGATGTACTTTCCCTACTTGAAATTGATAATTAACTCTCTACTAGTTAGAAATACTCTTCAATCTATATTGTCCATCAAAAGTTCTTACATTTTATTATTTCATGAAATGTTTAAATATCTATTACATAATAATGTAGTTGGATAATTTAATTATGTACTAGCACCACACTGACCCTTTTCTCTTTTGGTCCATGTGTTCATGCTTTGTTTGGTGTCTTCACGGACGGGTAATCCAGGAATACATATGCAATATATGGAGGAGGTGTCCTTTATTGATCCAGACAATTTATTAGGTAAATGTTTTGTTTTCATGTATAGATAGTATGAGCTTCCATATAATCTAATGTATTATATGAATGGAAACATATTTTTATTTGACAATTTTTTTACAATGATCTCATATTCATCGCCCATGACTCCAAGTTTGCTAGTCTAGTTCACTAGTTTGCAACAGGGCTTGAAAACGTCTTGCCTCAATGGATATATCATCTAGGTAGATAAGTTGAACTTCTCCTCTAAACTTGGTACTAAGGAGAAGAGTCAAATCATTAGATTTATATACCAATACTAGTAGTTTCACTACAGCTAACATACATATTATTAATTGATCTACTCAAATTGAACAGACTTCCACCTAAAATTATAGTTATTGGGCAACAAACAATATTAAGGAGACCATCCTTTTGAGGCTTAGTCCCCTATACCTGCAGATACGCTCAAACTACTTCATAATAGACTCTACCAATTAGAATGAACATTTAGTCATTCATGGTGTAGACCTCGATCATGGATTCTATTATGTTCAGAGAATCTAGATTTTAGCGTACTTTAAAATTTTTAGTTACAACAAAACTCATTATAAGTCAAGGATAACTACTCAGGGATAACGGCCCTGACCAAGTTCCGAAGGCTTATCCCTAGCCAATGTTATATTTTTTCCTGGCCAAATATATTTATTCCCTCGCTTCCGAATAACCTAGCGGCTATTTGATTTAGTTTTTAGTCTCCCATTCCTTCACAAACACGAGCGACGGTTCGAAGTCTGCAAACCCCTCCGTCTCCCATCTCCCGTGTCTCGCTCCTCACGCACGAAATAGCGACAACCGCCTCCTAGCGCGCCTCTGGCCGCTCAGTGCATCTCTGGCTGCCCAACACATCTTCGGCGCCGCCCAGCCCGTCTCTGGCACCGTGCAGCCACCTCTGGCCACCCAACACACATGTGGCCGCCGTGCCCCGGTCGACGTGCGCCCAGGTTGCTGCAACTTTGTAGCCGGATTACGATTCTCCTGGCTGACTTTCTATCCATTCCTCTCAGTTCTCCTACCTTCGGCTAAGTTCTATATCAGTTCTCTCTTAGTAAGTTCCTCCTCCACGGTTATCCTTTTTCTTCTCTCAGTCCTTTCATCTTTTGTCTCAAACATCCCTCTCCCCCCTAAGTCCCTTCTTGGTTGTTGCGGCTGTGTAGTTGGATAGCAAAATCTCAGGCAGAGCGATCAGGTTTATGGTTTCAAGTTTAAGTGTAACTATCTTCGACGTACTGAATCGGACACAACTACTACTATGATAGCGGTAGAATAAGATTTTGCAAAATAATTGTACTACTATTATCCCATTGGTTTTATTTTTTCAGTGATTTACTGTCTAATTAAGATGATCACAATACTGATTCAAGCATACAAATTGTCGCAATGGTATTGTATATTGTTTCATAATATATTAAGAAAGTGGTTGGTCTATATTAATCTTGTTCCTGAAATAGTTGTTTGGTAATCATGTACACTTCTATTTGATAACATATGCACCTCTCAATTGTAGCCGTAATAATTTTTGTATCATATCTTTAAAACATTATATTAAATATAGAATTTTATTTAGAATCATGCCATTGCAATATTTTTCCGAGCCAAAAGAACACTAACAAACACTACATGTCAATGATGTACATTGAATAATTAGTTGAGTTTATAATGTTAAAAATACTTATGCTTTTTACCGATCATGTACTAGTTGAAATATATTGTTATTTTTTTTTGTTAAGGTGGTGTCTAAATAAATACATCAAGCTCCTTTTGCTATTTATTAATGTAGTATTTGGGAATTTGTATGGCATTGCCAACACCCCAGTACGTTCAGATCAAATAATGCATAATTTTTTTTCATAGAAAAATGACCAACTGGTTGATATCGCTTAAATGGTAAAAATAAACAACATATAAAGTTCAGTGATTTTATATCCAATGGTAGTTGCAAGTTACTTGTGCCTTTTGTAATGGTATAAATATGATTTATTTACCTATTTGCTTTTGATTGGGCTAGAGACCAAAATACAAAAGTGGATATTCGATATTATATATTGCTTCCGAAAGACATACTTAATAATCTTCATGACATTGTAACTTTTTTTGAGACAAAAAAGTATTTTAAATAAACACTGCAAGCCAATGATGTACATATAATTAATTGTGTTACTAATGTTAAAAATGTCAATACTTTTTACCAACAACGTACTAGTTGAAATATTATTATTATTTTCTCTTATTAAGGTTGTGCCTAAATAAAGACATCATTTTTTTATTTATCAATATGGAATGATGCAAATGTTTGATGTTGCCAACAATCTAGTATGAAGAGAGAAAATACCACATAATACGAGATGTAGAAAAAATTACCAATCGATGGATGTTGTTTAAATGCTAAAAATAATACATATATAAATTTCCTTAATTTTGTGTCTAGTAACAACATTTATGACAAAAGCTACCCATGAATGCACTACTGTTATCAAGAAATCACAGTCTCTTTCTTAAATAAAATAATATTTCCTCCAGTGCTTCCGTACTAAAACTCTTATTTGTATTATTGAAATTTTATGTTACTTGTAGTACTTGTTCTTTATTAAAATGTGATGTAATCTACCATCTCAGCAAAATCCGCACCCTTACCCCTTCCCTTAGACAAGGAGATTCCTAAGTATTTTGTAGGAAACTCCCCTTCTTGTACACCAATAGCTTCTTTCAGCCTCCCCCTCCTTCCATCATAAGACCTGGAGAAAAAGGCCTTAGACTTCAGATCACTGATGAACAACCCTGTGAGATTACCAAAAGATACCAACACCCGTCGAGCACCTTTCATATACTTGATTACCCTGCCAAAAATAGAAGAATGTCATCAGTGAAAATCATGTGAGATAAAACTTTCACATCATGTGCTTTGTATGGTTTCAGAAGGCTAGAGTCAACCGCCCAGTCTAACATAGCTGTCAACCCCTCCATAGCCAAGGTAAACAAAAGAAGTGATAAAGGGTCGCCTTGCCTTAGCCCATTGGAGGCTCTGAAGAAACCTTTAGGTACCCCATTCACCAGAACTGAAAAGGATGTGGTTTCCACACACTGCCTCATGACGGTGATCCATCTTTCACCAAACCCAAGCACCTTCATAATCTCCCAAAGAGCAGGCCACCTTAAGTGATCATATGTCGTGGATATGTTGAGCTTTATGCAAGCCTTCCTAGCTGAATTCTTCACATTAAAATCCACCAGGAACATTGCCGCCAATAGCGTATTATCAGAGATGGATCTACCAGTCACACAAACCCCTTGGGAGGCAGATACAATTTGAGGTAGGCACGCCTTCAACCTTCTTTTCGGGACCGTCGAGATAATCTTATACAGGACAGAGCAATAGGCAATAGGCCTAAAGTCATGAATTGTAGTAGCCAAATTAGACTTGGGAATGAGTCTGATAAACACATGGTTAGCTTGTCTGACCATGTGCCCACCCACCATGAACCACCTCATGGCCCTACCAACATCATCCTTCACAATATGCCAACAAGCTTGGAAGAACTTGGCGTTAAACCCATCGGGCCCTGGAGCTCAACATTCATTTGATCTATCACCTTACACATCGGCAACTGGGAAGACAAGGGAACATGAAGCAGATTCTGGTTGTACAAATCATAAAAGAATTTAACCGCATGGTCAGCCACATGGGTAGGTTCATCAATAGTCATGCCATCTTTGTCAATCAAAACATGTATATGATCTCTCATCTCATTTCTCCTAATAACAGCATGGTAAGTCTTGGTGTTACGGTCACCATCCTTGACCCACTTCATCTTTCTCCTCTGCCTTCTCCAGCTGTAGTAAATGCTCAACTGCAGCCGTCTCCTTTTTCATAAGAGCATGGCTAATTGGGTTCAGTCTGAGGTCACGAGCAACAGTCTCAAACCTTGCCTTATCTTCCTTGATTAAGTTAGGAAGGTCAATCAGACCTCTGGACCACACTTTTAAACTTTTCTTGGTTATCTTCAATTTCTCCAGAATTATGAAAATGAGATCACCGACCACCCTGGTGTTCCACGCTTCAGCTACAACACCCATGAAAGAAGGCCACTTCAACCAATGATTAAGAAACCTGAACGAGTGAGGTTCCCTATTAATATTCCCAATATCCATCAACATCCAGGAATGGTCGTTGTTCGGATGGGCCCCAAGTGGTGCCTCTGTCCCTCTTTCCACCCCCTGCTTCTTCCACTCCCTCCTCTTCTGTACCCGAAGCTGGTGCTTGTGTCCCTTCTACTTCAGTGGTTAGGGCGGTCGGTCCCTCTGTGTAGGCGGAGTCGGGTGCAGATTGGCATGACCCTAGCACAGATGTTATGGTGGGATACACTTGGGAAAACACCCTCAGAAGACCCATGAATGTTCCAAGGAGTTTTAGGCTGGTAGATATCCTGTCGGACCCCAAGTCCTCGCTTTTTGCAGAGGGTGACCTCTGCCCGAGGATGAGGTCTAATGATCCGGTTTCGGAGGAAATGGATGCTTTCAACAAATACGCCATCATTGTTCAAGTGTTGGGGAAGAAGTACCATCTGGTCCAGCTCTATGGTTGGTATCTGAGGTCCTGGAGACCTAAGGGCAACCTCCAGATGTCGTCCTTGAATTATGGGATCTTCCCAGTCAACTTTGTGAATGAGACAGACCTCAGTGCCTCCTTGGAGAGGGGTCCCTGGTTCTTCAATTTGTAGTTGGTGCTGAAGAGGAGATGGTCGCATCAAGAAGATGTCAGACGCGCTGCTCTGACCTCTGCTCCTGTTTGGGCAACTCTTCCTGATGTCAGTCACCATTGGTCTTGAAGAGCTCCCACGATCATAGGATATGCAAAGGGAATGCCTAAGTCCTTTCACTTCTCTTTGGTGGAGGCTTGAAAATGGGGTCTGCTTGTATGTGCATGGAAATCTCGACAGAGAAGAACCCTCCACCGGTGGTCATTTCTTGGTCGCCTCATCCTTGACAAATGCAAGTCGGTCATGAGTGGTTTCCTTTGGGCTGGAAGGGGGTAGGCCATTTCTTAGGATCAGGTTGCTAGGCCTTATGATGCGAGTGGTCTTAACATCAGAAATCCATCTAACATTGCGTTCTATGACAATGCCAAAAGAATTGATAGACTCTTATGCTGTCTATCGGTTCCTTGGAGCAGCTAGATGTGGCGCAGGCTTGGAGATTAGTATTTGTAGCTTGATCCTAAAAGAGTTGATTTGTCAAGGGTAATGAGAGCGATGATCAACTGTTGGTCCTTAGTCAAGATGGACCATTCTATTTCTGGGGGTCAGTGGACCCTTACTTCCCATAATACTTCTCCTTGGCGTAAGGAGGTGATGTGGCCCAAGGCCCCGTGGTTTGATCTACTTTGTAGTAAGGGTTTCCAACCAAAATGGAGCTTCACTGCCTTCAGAGCATTCCTTAGTAGATTGCCGACCAGAGATAGACTCAAAAAATGGGGGCTGGATGTGAATCCTCTCTGTTTCTTGTGTAAGAAGGAAGTAGAATCTAACTCCCACATGTTTATGGAGTGTGAGTTTACTAAATGTTGCTGGGTGAGGTGTATCTTAAATGTGGCTTGGGTGGCTCTCCCCCTTGCAACCTACAGGGAGCACTTTTTTGGATTTTGGACCACACTGTTATTAGCTAAGAATAGAGGAACTTGTGTGGGCTTGTTCTCTCCTCCATCATCTTCCATGTGTGGGGAGAGAGGAATGCCAAATCTCATGGTAAAAGGGAGACTGACCCCCTCATTGTGTTTGACCTCATTGTAAATAGGATCAGTTGGGTTCTTAGCTCTAAACCCAAGTGGATCAATAGTGTGGCTCCTCTTATACTCTGTAATTTAGTTGGATCAGTTTTACAAGTAATACTACAATACACATTGCACATGCTGGCCTTAAACTTTTAAACCAAATCTTTGCTTGTCCAAAGCTAAATAACTTTTTTCATGCTAGAAAGCATGAATAAGACATTCCTAAAGAAGATGTCTCTTGCCTCCAACATCAATTTTCAGTGAAAATAACTAACGCTAAGTTCACAATGATAGATTGTAAAAATAAAACATTCCTCATGTTCTTTCCTATCTCATAGACCCTTCTCCCACAAATTCTTCTCTGCTATAGTGGTGGTGACTTTTCTTATGCACCCATTACTTCTAGTCATAAAATTGTCACTGCTTCTATCGTCATACTCTCATGTGTTTTGGCCTTGATGGAAGTATTTAATGCTATGAAGTGCATAAATATTTTTTAGGTCTTCGAACATGTGAAAGAGACATACATTTTGCAATATTAAATTTATCTACTATTGAACATATGAAGGATGAACATTATGTTTCTCTTTTTTTGAAATGTATATTACATTATTTTGTAGTTATTGTCCATGCATACCAACAAAGACTGACAAAGGTGTGTTATATTTATATTGTTTGAAAATATTTATACTTTCATCAAAAAAATTTGTAATTTTTTTAATGTTTTCATACTCTATGAAATGATTAGATGTCAAGAAAGTCAGCAAGATTGGCACAACGAATTGAAATTGAAGAACATGATTCAATTATTACTCTTGCAACTTCACCTACAACAACAAATATAGATGTTGAAGAGCAAATGGATCCAAGTAGAAACATTCAGCTCGAGCAAATTGAAAGGCAAGGAAGAGGCCCTACTATTATATCAAAGCTCAAGCACCCCCCCCCCCCCGTTGGTGAGACACATCATATAGTTTTTTATGACAAAGGCTTTTAAATTGGAGATGGTGGAAAATAGTTAAACCTTTTGTGTAGAATATTAGCCCGAAGACTATCCTTGTGGCTTGTTGACAAGTATTGGCCACAAATGCCTATGTCATCATTCAATGATACAAGAGACATCATAAAGGTAAGTATTGTAATGTCCATTTTATTTTATCATGTTATGTATATTGTTCTCTATTTATTTGTTATTTATTACGAATCAGGCTTATTTTGATTTTAGCGCTCATCCAAATAGTTGGGAGAGAGTGTGGACTCATATAAGTTCTAGACTAACCGATTGGAGGGCGGAATTAAAAGTTAACTATTGGTTGAAGTATCAAGCTGACAAGGATGCAATGATGGAGGCAATTTCAAATGATTCCTGAATCGATCATGACCAATTTTTGAGATTGGTTGAAAAATGGAAACAACCAAAAACACAAGTAAGAAAAACATTCATATTTCATATGCATTGCTACTATGTAATTTAAGTCAGTACATGGCATCACAGTAATATTATAACTAATCTTCTAGGGGAATCTACAGACTAGAATGTCGCCCTCTTATAACAAATCAAAGAAACAAATGAATCACTATATAGGAGCTAAAATATTTGCAAGGAAATGTCATGAACTGGTAAGAATATTAAAATATTTTGGTATAGTTATATGGAGTGGTGTTTTAACTAAAATTATTTAAAGTCCACTAGTGTTGTAGATAGTAATTCTATTTTTCTTTAGAGGAGAAGGAACTTGGACACACTCCAAGTAAAATGGACTTATTGACAGCGGCATAAACAAAAGATACGAATATAGTGGTGAGTATTCCATATTTCAGAAAATTATCATAGAATTGGATTTTCTTATACATGCTTACATTATTTTTTATTAGGAAAAAATTGTGGAACACCACAAATCACAACAAACTATATTTCCATGTGATGATTCTAGTCAAGTCAATGAAGTTGAAGAAGATGAGGCCATCCGTCAAATTATTAAAATTGTAAAATCTAATTGCACACGGCTAATTAGCAGTGGCCATGATAAAAACAGAGCACGCAAAGCATCTTTGTGAGCAACCAATGTGAGTTTATTGAATGAAAATAAGAAACAAAAGGTAATGAACTCATTCTTATACATTTTATTGTATTAACTAATGAAAAATATAAAGTATGGTGCATATCATGTTGTATATTTATAGAAAATAGTTGAAGTACTACGAAGTCAACTGGAGGAAAATAACAAAATGATGGCAGAAATGAAAGAGACAATGTATGCACTAAGTCCCTTATTTTCTCTAGCACCGGTTTTCATATTATGTGTTACACATTTCATTATAGTCAAAATATTTCTAAACATGATTATAGAAACAGTTGATGCAATATGATTGTATACTTAGATAGAGTCAATAGTCATGGGGTGCTCTATTATCTAGATATCAATTTCTAGGACCACGACAAACACCAACACATCAACATGTAATTCATAGAATTTATCTTTTTCTTTTAAAATCTAAATATATACTAAGTTTTATTGTTATTTTGTGTTCCTGCAGAATAGAAATAATATACAAAGGTCTCAAGTTCCATTTTAATTTTCATTTAATGGCCTTCCGTTCTCTCATATGGGATATCGACATCCTTTAAATTAGGTATATAAAACACATCATAATGCAAGCATACGTTGTGATTTTGTATATTTATAAAAATATAATCAGTACATGACATCACAATATTATTACCATTAATTTATTTTAACAGGTTACAGTCTAGGTACTTGGCCTCATGTACCCACAGGCTCAACAATATGCCATATTAATTTGATAGAAAGAAACGTTTATCAAATATGCAACATTACTTTTAATATTTTTTATTACAATCTATATATACATGTTAAACATTCAATACATGGCTGATGTTACAACCCCAATTTTTGGGTTCCTTTGGTGAGAAATATAATTTCTCATATTAAAGATATTGGAAGAATTAATGATATAATTTGTTTTAAATAAATGGATTTCATTTACAATAGCCTTGATGATTGTTTGTGGGCTTTATTGGCTATTGGGCCCAATGACAAGTAAGAGACAAAAGGGACTCCATTATTAATAAGAAATTGAGAAAATAAAAATGTAGAAACCTCTAGAAGGCAGAAATATATAATCCAAAGGTGGATTTCGTGCCTCTTGGGTTCCTTGGGTTCCAAGGATTCCAAAGTTGCAAAAAAAAAGCAATAAGAAAAGAACAAATCAATTAAGTATTTTTGTATTAAGAAAGAAATTGAAAACAATGGTAAAATGTGGAAAATAAGTGGAAAGAGGTATTTTTGAGTTAGCCTTGGTAGAATTTCATATCCCAAGGATTTCTAACGATAAAAGGAATACCAATGAGAAAAATAAAAGAGAACTAAAGAGAAAACTTCAAAGAGAGATATTTTAATAAGAATAAAACAAGATAATGAAGAATAATGCATTTAGATGCATCTATAAGGATAATGAGTATCCAATAAAAAAGATTTTGAAATAATAGAGTTTCTTGGGATCCAATGAGTTGCAATGAAGAAAGAGGTAAGAGAAAATACCTATAAAAGAAAATAAGAATATAAAGTGAATACATTATTAATGGATTATGTGGTATTGTTAAAAAGGAAATAGTTTCTACTAAAGGAAAATAGAAATTCGTGCCAATGGTTTAAAAAGCAAGAATAAAGAGAATAAATGAGAGGAATTTCGAATTCCTAACTATCAAAGAAATAAGAATATCAAAGAGGTTATGAGGAGAGAGAAGAATACTTCTCCTTGAAGGAATGTGATTCCTATTAGAAGAGGGTCTTCGTTTCTTTTTGGTAAAGCCATCCTAGGGCTTCGCTGAACCTCCCCTATATAAGGTGAAGACATGGGGTCATGTCCAGAGGGATTCCACGCAACAATATCTCCCTTCTTCATCTTCTTCGTCAAAACCCTAACCTTGAAGGTAAGTTCTTATCCTTGGAGAGACGGGGGTTGTTTATGGTCTTGCTTGAGGATGGAAACATCCACGACCAACCACGGAAGGTCGACCATCCTTCCCAACCTCCAACCCATGCACGATCACCTACAGCAGTAGCCGCACGGCTGCAACTCGGTCGTGGGTTGCAGCTCTCCCCAAGCCTAAACCAGCCACGCTGGTTCTGAGCTAGGTGGTGCCCCAAGCATAAAGGAGGGAGGAAGAGCGAGGGGTATGGTTGGTAGCAACCCTCGATCCCCCAGGTAGGGGGGGCGGACCCCCGAAGTCCCGTAAAAGCAACCTGATCGGCGGACGATGCGGTGCTTCTCAAGGTACAAGATGAATAGACAAAAATGATGTGTTTGCCCCTCCGTGTGCTGAAGGGATGGTCACTTAATTGGGGGTATAATCGTAACTCCATTATATTTTCACAAAGCAACGTTGCATGGGAAAGAGGCTACGTGTTAACTTCGGATTGGTCCAAAAATGTAACTTTTGCAAAATTCATATCTCTTTAACCGTAGCTCGGATGAAAATGCATAATATATGAATTTTGCTCAGTAGAACACGAGGAATTCAATAAAAATATAATTGAAGCCTTTTTCTATTTAAAATTTGAAAAATAGTGTAGGTTATCAACTTTAAGGAATTAAAGATTAAGAAACCCTATTTTGAGTTGATTAATATATTTAGTAGGGTTTAATGGATGATTAAAGTTGATATTAGCCTGTTAATAATGAAAAGGAACATTAGGAACAAAAAGGATGAACTTTGCATGTAAATAGTTTAATTTTGTGTTTCATGCGCATGTATATACTTTAATGTGGCTTGAAACCCTAATGTTGGTAAATTCGACTCTTAATGGCTTTAATTATTCAAAAATCGTGATTAAGCTAAGATATAATGATACTAAGCTATTTCGAGTATTAAAGTTCCTAATTGTGGTTAAATACCCTTAATGTGGAAATTAGGGTTTCCTATTGGATAAAAGGTAGAATTAATGATAAATAACGTTCATATGAGTATTAGAGCATAATGAACTATGAATTGATGATAAACGAGCATAATGACTTTGTCATAGATTGAAAAGGATAAAAATGGTAGCTTTAATGTAAAAGAAGCTTAATGGACTTAATTGATGGTTATTTGTGCATTAATTTGGAATTAAGGTTATGTGATTGTAAAATGCAACCTTAATAACTTTTGTGAAGGATAGATGAGAAAATTAGGGCTTAAAAAGAGTAAAGGGAAGTAAAACCCTAATTGCAAAGTAAACCCTAAAAAGAGGAAGAGACCCTAAAAAGGAATAGAAACCATAAGTAGCAAGATGGTTTGGATAGTTTTTTATAAAAAGGAATTGGATGTATATTTCAGGATTGAACTGTGTACTTGCTTGATTCTGGGTTACTTGCTTGTTTGGACTATTCCTGCATCTGAGTTTGCCTGACAAGTATGTGGTTATGCCTATGAATATCCTGAATTAGTTTCCTGAGGATTTTTGAGGTTTTATCGATGACATGAGTTAAACTGTTGGTTGCATTAAATTCTTGCAAATTATAATGTGGATATGACTATCACCTAAGATATGTTTGTTGGTATGTATGCCCTGAGAGCCAGTCATGGGATGATTGGTGGGATACATTAAGATTGATTTGATAAACATCAAAGGCAAACTTCCAATTCTTTCTGGTTCAGTCATATGAGATAGTGATAGAACAGATTGAATGTCTAGAGAATGACAGTACTCAATGACGTATGCCTTCAGGTTCATGACCTGAACGATGAGATCATACGGATGCTAAGAGTTTGTACATTCTTGTTATGTCCCTAGTCGGATGTCATTGTGGAAGGTAAATAGACAGCAATGACACACAAGGCTAGATTGTGGTGTTGGTTGATGACAGAATCTCATTAGTCATGATATAGAGATATCAAACCAAACACATAGGTACTTGTTAGAGAACAAGTGTACCGGACAGACCCACCGTGATTTTGACACATGGAACCATGAGATGGTAGTCACCGTCAGTACTCACAGTGATGGTGGTGAGTGTGATTCTTAGACCTGAAATCACTACACTCAACACATGTCGTTGGGCACACTTTGACATCATCAAACGCAGTCCTGAAACATGGGTTGTTATAAAGGTGATGATTGGGTGGCTTTGACACATGGGGCTTTTGAGGGGTGAGTGATAGATATGGGATTTGTCCCTCCTGAGGGAGTTTGATATCCAAGGCCACTTGATGAGTAGGATTGAGATAGGTGTGCGCACGCATGTGTGAATCAGTATGTGATATTGATGTCATACATATCTCGTTCAATCTGCTCTGAGATCAAGAAAGTGAATGAACGTTGACAGGATGACAGTTCCATGCCTTGAGTTCATTCGGGATATCAGTGACAAAGGAATTATACATTCATTGTAACACCATTCACGGATTGTAGGATGAAAGTTGTTCTCCAACTTTCTACTTTCACTTGGGTAGCACTGATGTGTGACTAGGCACCGCTCTTTGCTTGTGAAGTCATAAGTGTTATGGACTTTCACTGCCAACGTGAAATGGACCTGCAGGGTCACACACATAGGATTTAACCTGGAAGAGGAGTTTTGTCCACAAGCAATGTTTAGATTGATTACTAAAGGAGTTTAGTAGTTCAATTAAACACTCAATCAGTCGATAGCTCAATATCATATGGTTCAAGGTGTTGGACGCATTGATTGGAGTATCGGATTGATTGAAATCGCAATTGACTGATTTTGCCCAACTTGTGCTCCCAACCGATCGGCTCATGTGATGAACCGGTCGGCTGAGGTGCTGAACCGGTCGGCTGGAGTGTCCAGGCCGATCGGCTCATGCCCAGGTTGAAATGACCGGTTCAAGAGTTGAACCGATCGGCTCAACTGGTGCAACCGACCAGTTGGGAAAGTCATGTCGGCAAGAATTTTCCTTTGGTTTCAAACTGCCCAATTCGATTGGGAATAACATTGGTATTCGATACCAATTGAGGACGAAACAAGGAAAGTCTTTTTGAGCCTGATTAGGACCATGAACCGATCAGTTCAGGGCACCAACCGATCGGTTGGAGTGCCCCAAACGATCGGCTCAGGTCCAACCGATCGGCTCAATGGCCAAACCGATCGGTTCAGTTGTGAACCGATCATTTCAAGTTACGAACTGGTTGCTTTTTGTGGAGAATTCTCGAACCCTTCTACTCCTGCTTTAGTCCCGTATTGCCGGGAATAGAGAACCCTGTCCCATGACCCACCTATATATAGGGGTATTGGGGGCTTCTCAAAGAAAAACTCAATGCAAGCTGGTTGCTTTGCGAAGTTGTCTTTCTCTCTGGTTTTGGTAACCGTGAGAGATCCCGAGCAAGTGCTTCCTGCAAAAGGGAGGTGCAGCAAGGGAAGGACAACTGCAGTTGCAACTGGTAGCAGGAGAGTGTGTTGGTGACTAGTACGTCAATAGGAGGGTGCGAATCCTTCCACTTCCTTGTGGGACAAGGAGAGTGGAGTTCCAGGTGGTCCGTGTGGACTACTACAGAGGCGGGAGGACATTGCCGCTTAGGAGGACAATTGTCATCCGACAGTCAGGTAGGAGGAGGAGTCGTCAGTCCCGGTGCGACCAGGAGCTGCACAGACGCCGTCTAAGACCGGAGTTGAAGACCGCGCATTGCGCGAGGTATTGTCGCCGAGCAAGCCTCGGGACAAGGTATGATTCCACAAACCATCCTTTCCTATTATATAGACGTTGACGCGTTTCCTCGGTATGGGTTGGGGGAGAATTTTTTTTGTTTCCGCTGCCTTCTCTGTCTCCCCTAAAACCCCTACAGTGGTATCAGAGCCAGGTCAAATGCTCTATATTTTAGGAATATCGATATGATCGATTTTGGTTTGTCGCCTTTATTTATTGCATGCGATGCGAATAATATCGGCTTTATGCATGTCCAATCCTAAATCCACAAATCCCAAATTACATATATGATATGTATTATTGATGCACTCGATACGCGTCGCCCTTAAACGAGTTTTGTGGTGGATGTGTGTAGCGTGATTATGGCCTATAAACCCCTATATGTGTGTGGTTGTTTGTGGTTGCTTGCATCTCGGTCTGCGCACCGATCTTCCCTCTCTTATTCCCGATGTAACTCGAAATAATTTGAGATTCTTTCCTACCTTTGCTCCCCTCGAATGTAACTCAGGGTTTCCCTTTTTAAAGCAATGCAATAAATAGAATAGGATTTTATTTCATGTTATGTCGAAGACCGGCGGACATCAAGACGACAGCTGAAATGATCGGTTCAAGGCGTGAACCGATCGGTTGACGTTCCAGACGGTCGGTTCAAGGAGTGAACCGATCGGTTGATGACCGGTTCGAGGAGCGAGATGAGCGGGTGGCGGACATGACGAGATGCACGACGACCAGGCGAACCGATCGGTTGGAGGAGCCAACCGATCGGTTGGTGGCATCTAGACGACCGACTGGAGAGTACAGATCATTCATGTGATGAGTTGATCTACTCAGATGGCAAGGCACAGAAGTTCATCTTGTACAGGTTGCATGTGATGTAGACCTAGATGACCGTGATTCCTCTTGGCTCGAGGAATCACATTAGGATGGCCATAATCATCACTTTTTATCGTTTGTGCATGTTTTCTGTGGGATATAGCATGTATATGATACGTACTATGTATATGTATATAAAACCAAATCCCTCATTAAAATATTAAGTTTTAGATGCCTTCCAAATGCGACACACGTGAAAAACTTGTTCGACCAAGTGTGGGCACGCCCTAGCGTGGTGCACCGTCTACCTCGTGGAAGCGTGAAGGATGAATGTGTGGGTCTGCCCTAGCAGGGTGCATGTTCATCGTGTTTACTTTGGGTCGGACTTAACAAGGTGACCTAGATAGGATCTAGCACCTTGAGGCATGGAGATGATCATTGCAAGGAGTTGTATATGACATCTTATCAAGAGTTGCATATGATATGCAATTGGCAAAAGTTTCCTACCTGAGAGATCTATGTTGTGGGTGACAGCCCTAGCTGGTCCATGGCTTAGAGGATTTCAGGATCTTGCCCACTAGAAGGTTTTACGCTGCAATCTTCCGAATTGATGGTGAGGGCTATCAATTTGAAGTAAAATAGTGGGAGCGATAACTAATTAAAGGCCTAATTTTATCGTCAACTTTTCAAATCAATCAAACAAGTCAAAAATGAGTTTTTGGACTAAAATTGCATATATTTCCTTTTACTAAAATAAATGGTTAATCAACAAATCACTTTATTTGCGATGGGTCTTTGAGACCAACAAATTAAATGGGAATAATTCCACGACTGGTTAGGATGATGATGAGAAGTGTTCTCAATCAAAGAGCGAAAGCTCTAAGTCCTAGTTATACCAGAACCAGATGAACTCGATCCCACCACATCAATGGCTGAAAGTATGCTTATGGAAGCATACTGAGGATGACATTGATGAGGAGTGCTTGATGTTGTGTTCTCTGAACTATGAGTTGCAGAGACAACATGAGACATATGATGTCTCCAAGATACTGTCCTAGTATGTCATGATAGAAGGAGATCCAGTAAGGTATTCACACACTCAATGTGATTGGGTATGTGGAAAACCTGACTAAGAAGGATTCCCTCTGAGCCAAGAGTTGGCTATTGGTATGATACTGTAAGTGTTGCAAAATCATACTGTTCATGATAAACTACAACATGAATGACTTTGACAAGCGTTGACAAAGTTGTTGGACATGTTGAGGATAGTAGAGGCAAAGATGAAGAAAGACAAACCATAGTCTTTGATGTGATCAAAGAAAAGGTAATCTTAAGGGCAAGGACAAGGGCAAAGCTAAGAAGTGTTCTGATGCTAGCCAGAAATCCAAGCCGTCTTCAGCCTCAAGGCACATGGGGAAAGGGTGTATGAGGGATTGCCCTCTATATCTGGAAGAACAAAAGAAGATGAAGGAGGGGATGGAGATCTCCACCTAAGGTATCATGAAATGAACCACTTCTTTATCCAAGGTATATGATACCAAGATATGGATATGTCATATATGATATGCAATATCCGCAAAGAAGTGATGGCCTTTGTGAAAGGACCAAGAAAGAAGTACCCATCATTGGAGCAAGTGTTGCGGCCATAGATAGGAGTATCTTTCAGTTTATTTCAGCCTAAAGGGCACGAAATAGAGTTGAGAACTGCTATTTCATATATTGCCAATAGATAGAAACACTTTATTATTGCATATTGTATGACAATGATGGCAATTAATAAAGTTGATGTTTCAATCTTAAAGATATGATCTTTGTGGCAATGCCTTGTTTATCTTGTGATACATGGTATGCATAAGATAAAATGATACCTAAAGTTATTGATAACTCAAACAATCAAATTAGCATCAATCATGAGAAATTCATTTCTAGTTTCCATATGATGGATAAACCTAGACTCTTTTGGTTAGAGAACCATTAAGAGACATGAATATCTTGGACATGATTAATCAATCTTCACTAAAGGTAGTGGGAGAGTGATTATCCTATTAGGTATAATACATGTGATGTATTTACATACCAATTGGAACAAATGCTAATACTTCAAATGGTGTTTAGAGAAATACCAATATGAACATCTTGAAGTGTTCAAGATTGTCATAGATGAAGTACAAATTTGGTAAAGTATTAATTCTTGATTAGATCAAAGAATGAAATACTTGGACCAAATGTTTGAGATCCTTATGAGTGATTATGATAGTGTATGAACTCATGATTAAGGCATGGTGATGTCTGAATCAAGAAGGAATCATACTCTAAGGAGTTAGAGAATGATTATCAAAATAACTGAATTCTTCTCAACAAAAGAATACCCCACACTAATAAAGGAGATTAAGCATCACAAGGGTTGTGAGTTCTTATATCCTTAACAGATACACCTCAATTATCTATGTGATGAGTTGTTCATGTGATGAGTCAACTATCTAGATGAATATGAGGAACCAAATTTTGAGTTATGATTTATGATCATTACATCCTAAATGATTTCCATGTGAACCATAAGGTATGACCTTTATGGTAGCACTCATTGGATGAAATCCATAAGTGCAAATGAGTCTTAAGTGTTAAGACACATGGATAACATTTTGAGAAGGATGATGCTTGTTGATTGCAACTTAATGACTGAGACATTTGGCATATGGATACTAAAACCACATTCCTATGAGGAATAAAACCAGAATGTGTATGTGACACAGCCTATAAGGTTTATGAATCCACTAATGCAAATGAAGTCTATAAGTTACAATGGACTAATCAATGTTATTGATTGAGTACAAGCAACTCAAAATTGGATCTTTATTTTGATGATATAGTCAAAGGGTTTGACTGATATGTCAAAGATAAAGACGGGATCTGTGATTTAGTGGGAGCATATTCACATTCCACATATTGATGTGAAATGGAATTGTTCTAGAATGGAAATACAAAAGTGGAAATTATCTTTAAGGAAGATAGAGATGTTTCCTATATGATAGGAATAGAGATCTATAGAGATAGTTCTCGACAAATCTCTTGACCTGGAAAAGAGAGAGCATACATTGGCAATCTATACTGAAGGGTTCAGTATGCACAGATTCAGTGGGAGAAAACGTGTCCATGTTATATGGATATTAGTATCCCAAGGCCAAGTGTCCAATTCTTATGAAGAATGGGAACACTAAGAACAGATATGGATCTATCATGTATGTAATCATCCCATTGTCTTGCATGTATGACATGGAAAGAATAAAATGCATTCATCATTTTGTATGTATGACATGACAATATGATGTGCTCATCCTGATAACTCGTATGTGGGACATGACGAGTGGATGTCTATCTACTTCCAGTAAGGGTTACTGGAATACCATGAGAACTTGATAAGTACTTGTGAAGTACTAGTTCTATGGAGATAAGGAAGAGTTCGATGTAAAGAGTTACATTGATGTGAACTTCTGAAAGGACAGAAAATTAATCGCAATATATACATAGGATGTATAAAAGTGAAAGTTTGTTGATAATTGGAAGTGTTCCAATAAAACCATTTAAAAGGGAAATGCCGAGTATCCGTGTGTTAGAGAACAACAGTGGATACTATATGGATCTCATAGTTCATGAGATGAACTTATATTCCACTCATTGATGACAAGTCTGGAATCCTTGATCATGCAATGTGGCTAAATGTTAGCAAAGGAATACTAGATCGCATATTACGGCAACTCCATCTCATACGTGTGACGTACAGCGAAGAGATGAGAGACATGCAATTTATACTGACTTTGGCAAGGTGTTGCCATTACTCACTATGTCCGCAGTAAGAGCACAGTAACATGTGGGACATGTTTGAAGATCACTATGAATATGATTCAAGGGTGATTGGCTCACAGTGCAAGTGGGAGTCTGTTGGTATGTATGCCCTGAGAGCCAGTCATGGGATGATTGGTGGGATACATTAAGATTGATTTGATAAACATCAAAGGCAAACTTCCAATTCTTTCTGGTTCAGTCATATGAGATAGTGATAGAATAGATTGAATGTCTAGAGAATGACAGTACTCAATGACGTATGCCTTCAGGTTCATGACCTGAACGATGAGATCATACGGATGCTAAGAGTTTGTACATTCTTGTTATGTCCCTAGTCGGATGTCATTGTGGAAGGTAAATAGACAGCAATGACACACAAGGCTAGATTGTGGTGTTGGTTGATGACAGAATCTCATTAGTCATGATATAGAGATATCAAACCAAACACATAGGTACTTGTTAGAGAACAAGTGTACCGGACAGACCCACCGTGAGTTTGACACATGGAACCATGAGATGGTAGTCACAGTCAGTACTCACAGTGATGGTGGTGAGTGTGATTCTTAGACCTGAAATCACTACACTCAACACATGTCGTTGGGCACACTTTGACATCATCAAACGCAGTCCTGAAACATGGGTTGTTATAAAGGTGATGATTGGGTGGCTTTGACACATGGGGCTTTTGAGGGGTGAGTGATATATATGGGATTTGTCCCTCCAGAGGGAGTTTGATATCCAAGGCCACTTGATGAGTAGGATTGAGATAGGCGTGCGCACGCATGTGTGAATCAGTATGTGATATTGATGTCATACATATCTTGTTCAATCTGCTCTGAGATCAAGAAAGTGAATGAACGTTGACAGGATGACAGTTCCATGCCTTGAGTTCATTCGGGATATCAGTGACAAAGGAATTATACATTCACTGTAACACCATTCACGGATTGTAGGATGAAAGTTGTTCTCCAACTTTCTACTTTCACTTGGGTAGCACTGATGTGTGACTAGGCACCGCTCTTTGCTTGTGAAGTCATAAGTGTTATGGACTTTCACTGCCAACGTGAAATGGACCTGCAGGGTCACACACATAGGATTTAACCTGGAAGAGGAGTTTTGTCCACAAGCAATGTTTAGATTGATTACTAAAGGAGTTTAGTAGTACAATTAAACACTCAATCAGTCGATAGCTCAATATCATATGGTTCAAGGTGTTGGACGCATTGATTGGAGTATCAGATTGATTGAAATCGCAATTGACTGATTTTGCCCAACCTGTGCTCCCAACCGATCGGCTCATGTGATGAACCGGTCGGCTGAGGTGTTGAACCGGTCGGTTGGAGTGTCCAGGCCGATCGGCTCATGCCCAGGTTGAAACGACCGGTTCAAGAGTTGAACTGATCGGCTCAACTGGTGCAACCGACCAGTTGGGAAAGTCATGTCGGCAAGAATTTTCCTTTGGTTTCAAATTGCCCAATTCGATTGGGAATACCATTGGTATTCGATACCAATTGAGGACGAAACAAGGAAAGTCTTTTTGAGCCGGATTAGGACCATGAACCGATCGGTTCAGGGCACCAACCGATTGGTTGGAGTGCCCCAAACAATCGGCTCAGGTCCAACCGATCGGCTCAATGGCCGAACCGATCGGTTCAGTTGTGAACCGATCATTTCAAGTTGCGAACCGGTTGCTTTTTGTGGAGAATTCTCGAACCCTTCTACTCCTGCTTTAGTCCCGTATTGCCGGGCACAGATAACCTTGTCCCATGACCCGCCTATATATATAGGGGTATTGGGGGCTTCTCAAAGAACAACTCAATGCAAGCCGGTTGCTTTGCGAAGTTGTCTTTCTCTCTGGTTTTGGTAACCGTGAGAGATCCCGAGCAAGTGCTTCCCGCAAAAGGGAGGTGCAGCAAGGGAAGGACAACTGCAGTTGCAACTGGTAGCAGGAGAGTGTGTTGGCGACTAGTACGTCAACAGGAGGGTGTGACTCCTTCCACTTCCTTGTGGGACAAGGAGAGTGGAGTTCCAGGTGGTCTGTGTGGACTACTACAGAGGCGGGAGGACACTGCCGCTTAGGAGGACAACTGTCATCCGACTGTCTGGTAGGAGGAGGAGTCGTCAGTCCCGGTGCGACCAGGAGCTGCACAGACGCCGTCCAAGACCGGAGTTGAAGACCGCGCATTGCGCGAGGTATTGTCGCCGAGCAAGCCTCGGGACAAGGTATGATTCCACAAACCATCCTTTCCTATTATATAGACGTTGACGCGTTTCCTCGGTATGGGTTGGGGGAGAATTTTTTTTGTTTCCGCTGCCTTCTCTGTCTCCCCTAAAACCCCTACAATGCTCCTACTAGCTCAGATCCTAGTCCCCTATGTAGCTTAATAGATTGACCTAGTACATGGCTACCGATGGGGTAGGTCCTTCAGGTCATTGAATGACTTAGTACATGGCTATCCATGGGGTAGGACCATCAAGTCACCATGAGTCAGGGATTGGGCTACCTGTGGGTAGGGCCATGCGACTCCATAACCCTAGGTATTGGCTACCTGTGTGGTAGGGCCATGGGGGTAAGGATCTACCAAATGAGAGAGGTAGTATCCATGTCCACTGCAAGGACATCACAGAGATAGGGGATAGGTAAGGATTGAGTAGTATTGCTTAAAGCGTAATCTTGGATGTTAAATGATATTTGGATGACTACATTGTCATTATATTTGCATGATTACTGTTTCCCCCACATACCAACTTCTTGTTGACCGACGTTTTGTTTGTCAGCATTTTTGGTACAAATGAAAAGAACAAACAATAAAGTGGCATATGTGGAATTAAATGAGAATTAATGTGCACAGGAGGATTAGTTAGATTAGTATCTTCATGGATAGAAGTTTAGAAATCCCAGTTTTTAAAAGGTACGCAAAGTTTTATTCTATACCAATTTTTAGTTTTGTTGGTAAAATTTATTAATTGTTATTGATTATTTGTCGAACCTTTAATCCGAGTTATTAGATAATGACTCTGGCCTTCGATCTCCCTTAAATGGGGGTTACCGGGAGGCTGGTTCATTACAATTGGTATCAGAGCATAGGTTTCTGTAACATCCCTGACTTGGGTTATGAGTTAACCCTAGGTGTTTTGCCTAAATATGTAATTAAATCTTTGTGATTAACTCTGAGCATGTAATTAAATTTCTCAAAAACATATATTTTAGTATTTGCTCCTTTTTATTTAAAGTTGTAGCATTGTTTTGATATACAGGGACCTATGTGCAATTTACCCAATTGAAAGGGTTAGCTTGCAATTTGCACATGATGAGATGTTCCTCTAATGTTGAGACATCATGAGAATCTTTTTGGTAAAGTTTGAGGGATTTCCCAAGCTTGGGCACCAAGGTGCAGCTGTGGAAGCAATCCTGGTGCTTGAAACCCTAATTTGGGGTAAAATGCAATTTACCCAAATTCAGGGGTGCAATTTGTAAAAATATATCATCTAATGTATCTTTTAAGACTCTTGCCATCATTCAGAGAAGAAATGATGAGGAAGTCACCTCAATTGAATGATCAAGTTATGAAATATACCTTGTGATTGAATAATCAGGGTATATGTGCAATAGCTCTTTATGTATGTATCTTAGTATTAGATTGATCTTCTTTGCCTCTTTTTCTATACCTTAAGAGAAGGTTTGGCCTTAGAATAAAGAGGAAGGGATGAGAAAGTAATGAAGGAAGGACCTATTTGGAATTAGGGGAAACTTATGGGCCTTTAATGAAACCCCACCCAAGTATATATACACTTTACCTCTCAAGCAAAGGAACCTTTCCTTCGTGCATATCACTATTTTCCCTTGCTTGGCCGACTAAGGACTGTCTTGGAGCTCAAGAGGAATGACCAAGGGTGCAAGGTAGGTTTGGGACCTTCTTTTGCCTAAATTTCATGGCTAACTCACGAAACTCTACCTTTCTAGCCATCTCTTTTTGTCTTTCCTTGGAGTTTTCACCTTGTCCAACCTGTGGGAGCTCAAGGACGCCATTAGAGCTTGGAGCTTGAAAGCTTGGAGCTCAAGGAGCAAGCTTTAGGCGGGTTTTATAACTCTAAACTCATGCTTTACTATATACATCTCTTTTATGCGGTTAGATGATAGTTCTTCATGTTCCCTACTTTTCTTTTGCTACCTTGCAAGAAAATCCATGGGATATCCGTATTGTTCTTGAGCTAGGAGATGAAGGCGTGATTTCCAAGAAAAACCCACCGCTTTTCACTTTCTTAAACGGTCTCCTTATCTTGCTCTCACGGTCTCAGGATAGCGAGGTGAGCAAACGGTCTCTGGACCGCGAGAGGGAAAACGGTCCTCACGACCGTTTGGACCCGTTGACCGAGCGTGGACCGTATAAGAAATATGTTCCTAATCATGTAGGCTAATCACCCTCAAAATTTGAGAGGTTAACTCCAAAGGAATTAGGAGATATGGCCTTTTTAAGTAACAACTTTAATTGAATTTATTCCTGACTTTCAAACGGTCTGAAATTGCCTTTTTGGGCAAACGGTCCCAAGACCGTGTAAGGTCGTTGACCAAGCTTTGACCATATGAAATTACTGTTCAAAATTATGTTAATTAACAACTCACCAAGTTTGATGGTCTAATTCCAAACGAGCTAAGAGTTGAAGGGTGATTACTAGGGTTAACCCTAGATGAAATCAGTACTGAAATTATGGTGACTTAATTAGGGTTTTTAGGGTTGATTGACCTAAACGGTCTTAAGACCGTTTGGGGGTCATCCAAACAGTCTCAAGACCGCGAGGGCAATCAACCATGACCATTTGAAGGTCTAGGGTTAAGCTAATTTGATCAATTGAGTGACCAATTGGTTAAGCATAATCTTAATTGACCTAATCCATAAGTGGTCACCATGGCTTTGACCTTTTGAGGGCTTCAACATTGGTTGACATCATCGGTTGTAACCATTGAACTTTGTTGATGGTCCAAGCGGTTGAGACCATGTGAGAGGGCTCGCGGTCTCAAGACCATGAGAGGGTTCGCGGTCTCAAGACCGTGAGAGGGCTCGCGGTCTCAAGACCGTGAGAGGCCTCACGGTCTTGAGGTCAAAGGTGAGCAAACGGTCTACATAACCTTCACGGTTTTGAAACCAAGTTGAAGGCTCGCGGTCTTGGAGTAAGATGAGGGCTCACGGTCTTTAAAAGTAAAAATAGAACAAATGGTCAACACACCCTCGCGGTCTTGGAAGTCAAAATTGGCTAAACGGTCAACTCTTTCAAACGATCTCAAACCAATTGGAGGTTGATGGTTGAGATCGATCAAGGTGATTCAAGGTTGACTTCACTCAATCATTTGAAGATATAAATGGATCAATTATGCTCTAATCTAAACCCTAATGATAACCTAGGATATTAAGGTATTAATTGACTAATGACTTGACCATGATGATGATCAATGGGGTAAATTACCAAAATACCCTTAAAGGGTCAATTGAGTAATACCTTGATCCGATCAAACCCTAATCACATGGTGGTGATGTTTTTGGCTATGTTAGCCTATGATGACTTAATCCAACCTGATCTAGAGTGGTGTTATCACCCTCTACTAGTATGAGGAGAGAGAAAGTACTTCTAGAGAGAGAAAGTACTTCTAGAGAGAGAAATTACCCTTTTTAGGTGGAAACTCAATTAAAGAACCTTCAATACACATGAATGTGCATAATTAGGGTATGATCCACCTGTGTGAAGTCATAGAAACCCTAATTATGATGAATGATGAATCTTTAACTAATCTAAGAGCATCAATGATAATGATACTCATACATGATGATGTTATGAGTTCAATTCAATGTAATGTGAATAGTAAACCCTAATTCAAGGGTGATGACATGTAATGTGAATAATAAACCCTAATTCAAGGGTAATGGCATGCAAATGAGTATTAATTTCCAATTGATGAGAATCAGAGGAGTTAACTGTTATGATAAGAGTGGGAAATGTATTCCTTAATTTTGTATTACCTTTATCAGTTGAATTAACCATGCAGGTTTTGATATGAAGGTGATCTTATCCAGGTATGGATATTGATGTTATATTCATTAAAGGCATGTTGTTAGCCTTATGAATAAGAAAAGTAACTTGATGCCCAGTCAGTGGCATCCCATGAGTTAGTGGGCTGTAAGAGCCATGAATACCGTCAAAGTCATGCTTTAGAGATGACTTGTGATGAGTATGATGAGAAATTATGATTGATATGAGTTAGGCATGTTACATTTAGTATTCTTCCTTTATAGCTGTTATGCTACTGTTATTGTTTGGAGAACAATGTATGTTGTTAAAGAATACTGAATGTACCTAACTAATCAAGTATAATGTAGAGCCCTGATCATAGATCCATCATTGTCAGAGATCAAGTGATGGTGAAATAGGTTTTCCTCAGGGAACTCCTGGAGCACATACTTTTGAGTATGTGGGGTACATGGATGTGTAGAACCTTACATCCTAGTGTAGGAAAGTGATGTAGATGTGTAATTCATCCATCCTTCACTATAATTCCATACCGTATCAGTGGTAGGTAAACATGAAACCTCCTGATGATAAAGAAAACATAGATATTCGTATCAGTGGAGATAAACATGAAATCTCCTGATGACGAAGAGAGTACAGAACGCCACTGTGACTCTAGAATAGCGAAGGACCAGTTTACCCTGGTGAGCTATAGTAGTAGAGACACGAGATGTCCTACAAGTGATCCTCTTACTGACTGAGGAAGGTGAAGGTCATGAGAATCCGGCTCTCTTGATGACCTAAGTATGATACTGATATGACTTCTCAGCGATCAGTTGGAGTATGAGTGGTATGCCTCATCTCCACAGGGCATAATGTTGTTTATAAAACATAATCAACCACGTAATATACTTGTTAGAGATAACTCCAAGTTAGTTGATTAATGTTACACTGTAATAGTGCTTATATTTCTTCGTACCTCATAAATGTTGAGTTCTTGATTATAGTTGCAACTATTATTGAATACATTGAAGGCTTTACTGCTTAAGATATTCATTGATGTTATAATAAAGCTTCTGGCGGAGAGTTATAACTCTCGCTGGGACAATTATGTAAAATTGTCTCACCCCGTAGACCTCAACTTTTAGGTGGACGTCGGAGACGAAGGAACCATCCTACAGGTGATCAGTCTCAGCAACAGCAGCACTAGGAGCAGTAGTAGAATCTCAGGTGGAGATTATCCTGCCATATGGTGTCGTTAGAGTCAGTCCTATGTGTTCTCTGTACTCTCAGGTCTTTGAGTCTTTTGTTATGTGATCTTGAGATTTTGTATCTTGATGTATATAATTACTCAAGAAGTAACTATCCTGAGATGTAAACAGTTTATCTCTCTTTATGAAAGAAGTTTTTTATGGATTCAAGCTCTTGTCTTAAAAGTTTTAAATTTCCCGTGATTTTTGTCTTCAGCTGATTATCGAATCGCTTTCGTTAAGTTTTAATCGTGTTTATGTCATGGTTTGGAGATCAGAGCCCACAGTTTCTCACTTAATCTTTAATAATTATTAAATTTACAAATTCCATAGAACCAATGGAGTTATTAGAGGATTGTCCAAAAGATTGAGGTGTCTAGAAAAGGATCACATTCGAGGGCTGGCAATAGTTCCCTCCGCACTGCTAGTCGGAATACGAGGACTCCCAGATTGTGTGACTGCCTGGCCGATGTCTTAGGATATGACTCGAAATAAGATACCTTTTGGACTCTCTCATCTTGTTCATCCCTTCTCAACTCAAATTCTATTACGGACCTTAAGGATTAGGGTTTCCTTTCTTCTCCTTACCCTCTTGAGGTATGGGTAAGGTTAATAAGGTCTATGGAATCCTCCACCAAATTAATGAAAAGCATGTAAATAAGATGTCATGGACATAAGCTTAATAGATTAAGCTCAAACTAAAGAATAGATACATGCTTAGGTCTTATGACACGAGTTGTCATTGCTCTCAGGAGAAACTTGAGGATACACCACTTTGTCAGGAGGATGAGTAGAGAGAGTTAGTCTTAGAGGTAGAGACTTCCATTACAAGTAAAGACCTAGCACATCATTTGAGGCTGATGTTAACCCTAACCCTAAGTGAAGGATAGAGAGAAAGATGACATGAGGAGTTAGATGTCATGGTTGACTGAGTGTTTGGTTGGACATGCCTTTGGGATGCCATAAGAGGTTAAATGATCTAGTACCTTTGGCGACCCAACCCTGGAGAGGGTCGTGCATGTTAGAGAGAAGGATAGTTCCTTCATGGATGAGGTTAGAGGAGAACCTATAGATACCCTATGGGCTTAGGCAAGTAGGGTATAGCTTGCACCCAGAGTGCTTTAGTAGTACGAGCAGTAAGTTAAAACTGAGACCAGAAGGACAAGCATAAGGGGCTATGGATAATCATGAGCAAACATAAGCTTGAGTATAGGCTTCACCCACGTAGAGGTATGTCTGTGAGCTTGATCCTTCATGGAGAGATGACCTCTAGTAGTATGATTGGATGTGGAGTTAGCTTTAGAGAGAGAAAGAAGGAACCAAGCAAGAATGTTGGAAACCTAAAACCCCGAGATGTGAGAAACAGTGGGGAGTCGAGAACGATGCAACCTAATCGGATGATAGTGGTTGCCTTATGCATGATCCCTGGAGGCTGATGATATCTTGGTTGCCTTTAGAGGAACCAAACCCTAGAGAGAGGATGATGCTTCTGGTACCTATGTGCCTATGGTATAGGTGTTTACCTTCTGAGAGAGGAAGAAGAGTTCCTTAGACCTGGAGAGGTTTGGTAATAGGTTGTGAGGCCTTGTACCTTGTTGGTTTTCCTTGAGGAGGACTCGACCCTGACGTGTTGTTCGAGTAGAAGGATGGCAGGGAGTGCATGTCATGCCTTATACATGCTTGATTCGTGGTTAAGAGTTTGAGCATGCAGTTGGACACCCAAAGGTGAACTTAGGGTTCCTAGGCCTAAGAGGGGAAGTAGTGTACCCAATGCTCATGATGAGATTTGAGTCTCTATAGTTTCAAGTGTGGTACTCCTCATGTGTAGAGGTAAAGGAAACCCCTTAAGTTAAAGGTATGTTTGATGAACCACTCACAACTAAGCTGGTCTAATGTTGAGGAAAGAGAACAAGTATGACTTAGCATGGTTTAGCAGGTGTTCCTCTTGTGCCTTAGTAGCTTGCTAGGGTTAAGCATGCTCATATGGATGCATACCCTAAACATAAGGACATTTGTGACCTTTGTTATCAAGATGTAGTTTCCTCCCATCCTGGGAGAGGGACCCTTTTGTAGGGTGTATACCATTTTTGTTGGTTTTGAGGTAACCTAAAGAGGTTTCAGAAGATCTTGTGAAGCTAAGTAAAGAGTACATGGTATGAGAATGAACCTACAAACCCATAGATAACCATCTATATGTGCATGTGGATGTGTTACCATGGAGGTAACCGGTATGGGGCTTGACCAAGGAAGGTAGGTTGCCATGATCCCTATGAAAGGATGAAAGTCAGCCCATGAATGCATAGAGAGAGATGATGGAGGGTTGGGTAAGGTTCTAAGTTGAACATGTACTATGTTAGAATCCTAAGTCTGTCCTAGGGTCAGGTAGGGATAAGACCGATGGAAGAAGGAGTTTCCTAATTCCCTAGTTGCACATGACCATAGGGTCGGGAGGTAACAACTATCATTGTCTGAGAACCATGGATTAGGAGATAGATCACCTTCATGAACTCATGGGACCCAAAGGGCAGATGAGTAGGGCACTCTCTAGATTTAAAAGGGAAGAGGGATGACCCCTAAAGTGTCGGCACCCTATAGACCTATAGGAGATGACCAAGGAATGGGTGTGGACCCAAGTAGGTTCGAAACCAGTTTTCCATGGAAGCAACTTTGATATCAAGATGATGGTGATGTAGAGACATAAGTTGCATGTTTCAACTTAGATTTGAAGGTGTACTAGCAATGTGGGATGTATCATCTCTACTCTTGGAACAGGAAGAACTTTGTGTTTGGACAGCCGCCAAATGCTTATTTCCTCTTTTTATGGGAGGGAGAGATGGGACAGTACACATGCCATACGCCAAGGATAAAAGATGATGTGATTTGGAACGTTGCTACAGGGTATGAGGATAGAGATTATAACATACCTTAGTGGAGTGAATGATACATGGATGGTTTGCAAACAATAGAAGGAATAAGGTAGTCATCTTATAAGGATGTTTTTTTTTAGCATGAGCTATGTGGAATTTGCAAGTGATGCAAGGTAGAGTTTGATCACCAAGAAGATGAGCTCAAAGTGTGCTTAATGAAGATAGACTTAGAGTTCGAGTTTGAGATGACAAGTGACATACATGGAAGTGTATGTCGTCAATGTTACCTAATACCTAAGGATGTGAAGTGGTAATGGATGCTCTGGTTGAGATATATCTGACTAGTTTGGCAAGAGGCTAGAAGAGGTTGCTAGGTTAACCCTCAATTGGAAAAGAGATATGTTTGGGATAACACTCAGATGTAACGAGATCTGTTGAACAATTTAGTAGTTGTTGGTTAGTCAGCCTAGTCTGTGATATAATGAATGGATGGTGATAGAACACTACTACATTTTTGGCCAGTAACGTCGCTTCCCGTAGCGTCATTTTTACTAGAATAACCGACCTAATAGACTAATGCATCAGTTTCATCATAAAAACTAACCTTATAGGTTTCTCGCGAAAAAAATTCACGCGATTTTGGTTTCACGCCTCGATCTATAGGGTCAGTTTTTTAAAATAACTGATGTTATATGGTCAACAAAAAACGCGGGCACTACTTTGGAAATCTAGCGTTGGTTTTTATATATAACCGACCTTACAGATGTGGTCTGTAGCATTGGTTATCCTAAAAACCGTCACTATAGGTTAAGTCTGGGAACCATTTTTTAATAGACTTTTAGGGTCGGTTTTTTACCCAAAACCAACAATATAGGTCTTCTACATTGCACATAGCAGCCCGATTGCAAGGCTTAGGTTGCCATTTACTACTGCTACTCCCCGTTCCCGCTCCTATGCCTGAAGAAAGGTAGCACCACCTCTACAAAGGTGACCTCCCCCAACCATCTCCTCATTCCAAAAGAGGAAAACTAGCACCACTTTCCTTGGACAACGACGCCCAAGCTTCTTACCGCCATCTCTAGCACCGTTTTCCTTAGATGATGACTACGCCTTGGGCGTTGCTTCTCTCTCTGGTTCTTTCTTCCTTGAAAGTCGACGACGATGACACCTTAGACGTTGCAAGGGCCATGCACATCTCTCCAGTTCTCTTCTTGCACAAGCTCCCTCACCGACCGGTTCTTCTCAAGGTATTGTCTCAGCCGCCTCACTCCTCCATTTACATCTTACTTTCAAGCAACTAACCAGGTAGCACAGCTGTGTCGGCTGAGTTGCAGAATCATCAAAAATTTTCAATTTTGAATTTGTTACTGCTCCTATAAAATTGATATATATTGACCCCTAATTAATACATTATAATAGAATTGAATCATGCATTTGTGTTGTTGCAGGTGCTATTGACTTGTTGTTGACTTGCATATATTTCTTCTTCAGCTTACAAGTGGGGTATAATATTCTCACTCTCCCAATGTGCCATTTTATTTGACTAGTAAATCAACCAATAATAAAAATATGTATTCATTCATATCTACATTTTGTTATCAATCACATATGTAATAATTATATATACATTTCAAAAATATGAGGGTAGACATTGTGTAGTCTCAGATTGATACTTTAGGGTTTATATATGAGATCATCGATGCATGATTTTTAACTTAATATATAAATATGACAATAATACATTTATGCATGTATCAACTTAAAAACCCGTTCAAAATTTACTCATAGGAGTAAATTTTGGATAGTCCCCGGTTTGGGACTGTTTTTTGATATTTAATCTCACTTAGGATGTAACTGTATAATGTATGTTTAGTTTTGAAGAAAATTTTAGTAGTATTTCCTCATTTGTTCTCTGGGTACATATGTGAGTGGTTATTTACCATTTACATCGGTGTACTTGGAGAACTTAGGGGAAATGTTGCTGAAATTTTCTTCAAAACTAAACATACATTATACAGTTACTAGTGAGATTAAATATTCAAAAATGAAATAGGTGGTACACTTTAGTATAAAAATAATTAAATTCCTATCAATAAAAACTTACAGCTTATAGTATCAATATTAAATGCTTAGTTTTATAATTAATTTTTAATGTGATATAGAAAATGGATCGAAGTTGGATGTATATCAAGAACCGTTGTAGTCCACAGTTTGCCAAAGGTCTTGATGAATTTATCAGATTTGTTGAGGAACACATGAAACTACCTACATATAGGTTCTATTGTCCATGTAGAAATTGTGGTAACAATTTGAAAGTTGATATTGCTGAGGAAATTAAGGATCATGTCATATGCAATGGGATCATACAAGGTTATAATGAATGGTATTGGCATGGAGAGAAAAATAATAATGGATCAGAAAATGTCGATACTAATAGTTGTGGCATAGAAGATATAGATAATGATGATAATTTCAATGATGAACCGATTCAAGATGACACGATTCAAGATGATATGGTTGATGAGATGCTATGTAGTTGTCGGGACAATGTCATTGATCCACCTTCTTTATTTGCAAACATTGTCCATGATGCTGAAAAACCTTTATATAAGGGTTGTACTAAGTTCACGAGGTTGAGTGTTGTGATGTGATTATATACTCTTAAAGCTCAAAACCGATGGAGCGATAAGAGTTTCACTTCACTATTGTCTTTGTTAAAGGAAATTTTTCCTGAAGGCAACAAGCTTCCAATTTCAACATATCAAGCAAAGAAAATAATGTGCCCAATGGGAATGGAGGCTAAGAAGATTCATGCATGTCCAAATGATTGGGTGTTATTTCAAAAGGACTATAGTAATTTAATAAATTGTCTAAAATGTGGTGCGTCAAGGTATAAGACCACAAATTCAGCTAAGGCTAAAAATGGCTCTCATGTCAAGGTGATGTGGTATCTACCAATAATACCACGATTTCAACTCTTATTTGCTAATACAGAAGATGCGCAAAATTTTTCTTGCCATGGGGAGTTAAAGGCCAATGATGATAGCATCCTACGACATGCATCTGATTCACCACAATGGAAGAAAATTGATTTATTATACCCTCAATTTGGTAAAGAACCAAGAAACTTAAGACTTGGACTTTGTATAGATGGAATGGATCCATATGGTACATTAAGTAGCCAACATAGCATGTGGCCTGTTATGATTGTTATATACAATATTCCTCCTTGGTTGTGTATGAAAAATAAGTATGTCATGTTGTCAATATTGATATCAGGGCCCAAGCAACCTGGAAATGATATTAATGTTTACCTTCAACCTCTAATAGATGACCTATTGAAACTATGGGAAGAAGGTATTATGATACATGATTCTTCACGTAAAAAGATCTTCAGTTTGCGTGCTATGTTGTTTTGCACGATTAATGTCTTTCCAGCTTAGGGAAATTTGTCTGGATATATCATAAAAGGATACAAAGAATGTCATGTTTGTGAGGAAAATACTGATTCAATCAGACTAAAACATGGTGGTAAAATCGTATATCTTGGTCATCAGAGATTTCTCCCACCAGTGCATCCTTATTGAAGGCAACACAAAACCTTTAATGGTTCAACTGAGGAACGAAGTGCTCCTAAACATATACCAGGAAATGTTGTATATGATAGGGTGAAACATATTGTTAATGAATTTGGAAAGAGTTCAAGTAGTCATACACTCGCATGTGACAAATCTCTATACAAGAAGAGGTCAATATTCAGGGATCTTCCTTATTGGAGATCTTTGGAAATTAGACACTGCATTGACGTCATGCATGTTGAAAAAAATATTTGTGATAGCAACATTGGTACTCTATTGAACATATCAGGAAAGACTAAAGATGGCATCAAATCTAGAAAAGATTTAGAATTAATGGGTATAAGAAAAGAATTATCTGTGGAAATCAGGGGTCGCCACACATATTTACCACCATCTTTTTACACTTTATCAAAGAAGGAGAAAAAGACTTTCTGTGAGTGCTTGTATAATATTAAGGTTCCACAAAGATACTCTTCTAATATTCATAGATTGGTATCAGTGAAGGATCTGAAGTTGATAGGTCTCAAATCTCACGATTGTCACACTTTAATGCAACAAATTTTACATGTCGCTATTCGATCTATATTTCTGAAGCATGTAAGGTTTGCAATCACAAGACTTTGTTTCTTCTTCAATGAAATATGCAACAAGGTGATACATGTTGATACTCTCGATAAATTACAGAAAGATGTAATTGTTACCATGTGTCAGCTTTAAAAGTACTTTCCTCCTTCATTTTTTGATACCATGGTTCATCTTGTAGTACATATGACAAGGGAGGTGAAGATGTTGGGTCCAATTTTCTTACACTGGATCTATCGATTTGAACGCTACATGAGTGTTTTTAAAGGTGATGTTCGGAATCGTTATTGTCCTGAAGGGAGTATTGTTGAGGGTTACGTGGCTAGGGAGGTAATGGACTTTTGCAATGATTTTTTGAATTGCAATGAAACTTCTAGCGATCTAAAAAATTCCCATCACACTAAATCTTATTGTGGCAAAGGAACTTTGGGAGGACGAGTGAAGGAATCAGTCATGAGTTGTGGGAACAAGCGCATTTGTATATTTTACACAACATCGATGAAGTTAGTAGCTACATCACATAACACAATGATCTTATCAAGAGAAATCATCTGCGATCCAGTTCAATGTGGCTTGTAAGAGAGCATAATTGAACATTTATGGGGTGGTTTGAAGAGAAAGTATTTAATCAACTATCTAAATCACCGAATAATGTTGTTGAGAACATAATTCCTTTTAACATCCAGTAAGTATTATTATTCAATATAATTTTAATAATGAACAAATGTATTTATTTTAATGTTTGTTTTATTCTTACTCAGATCTAGGCATTGGGAATTAGTGGTGATTGTCCCAAAATTGATGACTCTTTATTATCTTGACCCAATTGGAAAAACAACAAGGGGTCACAAACTGAAATTGCCAGCTATGGCATAAGCATAAATATAGTCAATGCTTCAACATGATATTTCTATTTAGAATTTCTATTTTACCAACTATTTTTTAATTGATAGGGATCTAAAAGCTTTTCATGAAGGTGGAGGACAAAAAACCACAAAATTAAACACATTGACATTGAAAAATGTCAAGGTAGCTACTTTGACAACTGCTTAGTCTTATATGTATTATTTTTCAACTCTTATATGTCAACTCTTATAGTCTTCTGTTTATAGTAGTTTACTAACATTAAGTATAATTCATTATTTGTAGTGTCCTATACAAAATAATGGTTGGGCTTGTGGCTACTATGTAATGAAATATATACAAGCTATTATCAAACAAGCATCAAATGACATTAAGACTATAGATCAGGTAATAAAAAATAACATCATAAATTTACAAGTAAGTTGTAGTAATTTTATAAAATATTAGCATGTGCATTTTCTATTACAGATCTTAACAACTCAGCCTTACACACGTGATGACTTAAACAAATTCTGAGAAGAGTGGTCAGATGCTTTTCTAAATAAAGTCAATATAGCATTGGAATAAATATGTCAGTTACGTTCCATTTATGTATGTGGTTTCAGTACTCTTTCATATTTACTTTTGTATCTGACATTTTATATCATCTCAGACTGGCAATCTATCATTTTGTAAATTATGATGTGACTATGTGTACTCAACTCAATATATGAATCATTTTTGTTATGAATGTGTGATTTGGAATGGTGACGGTTGAGCATCAATGCTCCCCTCTCCCATATCTTATTCTTGTTCTTCTATTTTGTCCTATTCAGTTTCTGCAGAAATAAAAAAAAAATATTGGACCCTATAGCGTTGGTTTTCTTAAAAATCGACCTTATAGGTGTCTTGGTCGTTTCGCGTAGAACGGTCGTGCTGCATAGAACGGACGTGTTGGGATGAGGTAGAACGGTCGTGCCGTGTAGAACGGCCGTGTTGAGATATGGTAGAACGGCCATGCCATGTAGCACGGCCATGCTAATATAGACCAACACGGTCATGCTAGGCGGCACGGCCGTTCTATCATATTCCAAAACTCTATTGAGTCGGTTTTCCTCATATCACTGTGCTTAGAAAGAATCTTTAGAGTCAGTTATTTAGTAAAAAATGGACGTTATAGGGTTCAGGTACAGTTTCATTTCTCATTTGGGTTTAGTTTTTGAGATCATATAGGGTCGGTTTTTACTATACAAGGTCATTTTTTTTGGTTAAAAAAACCGAACCTATAGAGCAATTTCTGTAGCGATGACCACTTAGGCGTCGGCTGAAAAGTGACGCTATAGGCTTAAAAAAACTGACGCTATAGACCATTTTTGTACTAGTGGAACCTCATATACACTTCTTTGGATAGGAAGGTAATAAAACCCCGATGAGAGTGGTTTAGGGTTTCTAAGGAATCGACCTTGAGGAATCATGACATATAGGAAATCATGGTTTTAAGATCACCGAACACCGTGATACTACAAAGATAGTAAGTGATAGTAGTACTTGGGATGCTTAATATGAGGTTGCATGTGGTATGTTGCATGCAAGCCAGGAGGTAAAGGACGAACACCAGTAACCCAGTGTATAGATATAGAGGATAAAAGAGTCCCTGAGAGGGAATGGGAGTTCATCACTATGGATGATGTGGAAAGTCTCCCATTGACCAAGGAAAGTCATGATGCAATATGGGTTATGGTAGATCACCTTACCTAGATGACATGGGAAAGAAAGAGTACTGTCAAGGGACAAGTCGGGTTGAACTACACGTGAGAGAGACAGTTCAACTACACCATGATGCGAGTTCAAAAGTTCTTCAGTATGACCTAAAGGTTCACTTCCATAAGGTGGAAGTAGGAACCTGAAGAACTCAGTGTCAGTTTCACTTATCACCCCTAACTAGAGGGCCTGATGAGAGCATGTGTGCTCATTCAGGGTGATACATAGAGACAACTCTTGTCTTTTGTAAGATGTGATAATAACCACCATAGCCTATTATCAGGATGAAAGAAGTTCTAGAAGGAGGTTATGTCAGTCACCACTTCATTAAGATGATGTTGGTGAAGGAGGCCTTGCGAAGGTCAGAAAAGAACCACAGTGTGTACAGATGAAGTCGCTTTGATCGTGCAATGGCTGAGAGAGAGCCTAGTGCTATCATGAGTCATGAGCTGATGCAAAGCAGACTGGCATGCAGTTCACTGTGGGAGAATATGTGATGTGAAAATCTGACCCCTCTAAGCTACAACTTAGAAAGTTGAGTCCTCGTTATATGGGTCCATTTGAGATGGATTGGTGGATATGGTTGTGTTTATCCTTGCCCCTCAGGATAACATTATGTGTAATGTGTTCCATGAGCCCGATCTAGGGCACTATGTGAGGTACCCAAGCTATGTGATGAGCCTTGAACCTATTCAGCTTTTGAGAGGTTGAAATGTCCTAAGTCACGTATGCGGGTACGATATACCAAGGTAAGAAAGAACTCAAATGGAAGACTATGTGATGATAAAGGTTCTTTGGAGGCGCCATGGGTAAGGTAAAGCCACATAGAGGCCAATGATGGACATGGAAAAGTCTTATCCTGAATTGTTTGATTGCTTGATGGAATTTTGAGGACAAAATTCATATAAGAGGGGAAGGATGTTACAACCCCAATTTTTGGGTTCATTTGGTGAGAAATGTAATTTCTCATATTAAAGATATTGGAACAAATAATGATATAATTTGTTTTGAATAAATGGATTTCATTTACAATAGCCTTGATGATTGTTTATGGGCTTTATTGGCTATTGGGCCCAATAACAAGGAAGAGACAAAAGGAACTCCATTATTAATAAGAAATGGAGAAAATAAAAATGTAGAAACCTCTAGAAGGCATAAATATATAATTCAAAGGTGGATTTCGTGCCTCTTGGGTTCCTTGGGTTCCAAGGAGTCCAAAGTTGCAAAAAGAAAGCAATAAGAAAAGAAAAGATCAATTAAGTATTTTGTATTAAGAAAGAAATTGAAAACAATGGTAAAATGTGGAAAATAAGTTGAAAGAGGTATTTTTGAGTTAGCCTTGGTAGAATTTCATATCCCAAGGATTCCTAATGATAAAAAGAATACCAATGAGGAAAATAAAAGAGAAATAAAGAGAAATCCTCAAAGAGAGATATTTTAATAAGATTCAAACAAGATAATGAAGAATAATGCATTTAGATGCATCTAGAAGGATAATGAGTATCCAATAAAAAGGATTTCGAAATAATAGAGTTTCTTGGGATCCAAGGAGTCCCAATGAAGAAAGAGGTTAGAGAAAATACCTATAAAAGAAAATAAGAATATAATGTGAATACATTATTAATGGATTATGTGGTATTGTTAAAAAGGAAATAGTTTCTACTAAAGGAAAATAGAAATTGGTGCCAATGGTTTAAAAAGAAAGAATAAAGAGAATAAATTAGAGGAATTTCGAATTCCTAACTATCAAAGAAATAAGAATATCAAAGAGGTTATGAGGAGAGAGAAGAATACTTCTCCTTCAAAGAATGTGATTCCTATCAGAAGAGGGACTTCGTTTCTTTGTGGGAAAGTTGCACTAGGGCTTCATTGAACCTCCCCTATATAAGGGGAAGACCTGGGGTTGAGTCCAGAGTGATTCCACGCAACTATATCTCCCTTCTTCATCTTCTTCGTCAAAACCCTAACCTTGAAGGTAAGGTCTTATCCTTGGAGTGGCGGGGGGTGTTTATGGTCTTGCTTGAGGCTGGAAACATCCACGACCAACCACGGAAGGTCAGACATCCTTCCCAACCTCCAACCCATGCACGATCACCTACAACAGCAGTCGCACGGCTGCAACTTGGCAGTGGGTTGCAGCTCTCCCCAAGCTCAAACCACCCACGCTAGTTGTGAGCTAGGAGGTGCCCCAAGCACGGAGGAGGGAGGCGGAGCCAGGGGTATGGTTGGCAGCAACCCTCGAGCCCCTAGGTAGGGGGGGCGGACCCCCGAAGTCCCGCAAAACCAACCTGATCGGCGGACGACACGGTGCTTCTCAAGGTAGAAGATGAATAGACACAAATGACGCTTCTAACCCTCTGCATGCTGAAGGGATGGTCACTTAAGAGGGGGTATAATCGTAAGTCCGTTATATTTTCACAAAGCAAAGTTGCATGGGAAAGATGCTACGTGTCAGCTTTTGATTGGTCCAAAAAGGTAACTTTTGCAAAATTTCATATCTCTTTAACCGTAGCTCGGATGAATGTGCATAATATATGAATTCTACTCAAAAGAACACGAGGAGTTGAATAAAAATATAATTGAAGCCTTTCTCTCTTTGCAATTTTAATAATAGTGTAAGTTATCAACTTTAAGGAATTAAAGATTAAGAAACCTTATTTTGAGTTGATTAATATGTCTAGTAGGGTTTAATGGATGATTAAAGTTGATATTAGCCTGTTAATGTTGAAAAGGAACATTAGGAACAAAAAGGATGAACTTTGCATGTAAATAGTTTAATTTAGAGTTTCATGCACATGTATATACTTTAATGGGCCTTGAAACCCTAATGTTGGAAAATTCGACTCTTAATGGATTTAATTATTCAAAAATCATGAATAAAGCTAAGATATAATGATACTAACCTATTTCAAGCATTAAAGTTCCTTATTGTGGTTAAATACCCTTAATGTGGAAATTAGGGTTTCCTAGTAGATAAAAGGTAGAATTAATGATAAATAACGTTCATATGAGTATTAGAGCATAATGAACTATGAATTGATGATAAATGATCATAATGACTTTGTCATAGATTGAAAAGGACAAAAATGGTAGCTTTAATGTAAAAGAATCTTAATGGACTTAATTGATGGTTATTTGTGCATTAATCTGGAATTAAGGTTATGTGATTGTAAAAGGTAACCTTAATAACTTTCATGAAGGATAGATGAGAAAATTAGGGCTTAAAAAGAGTAAAGGGAAGTAAAACCCTAATTGCAAAGTAAACCCTAAAAAGAGGAAGAAACTCTAAAAAGGAATAGAAACCATACGTAGCAAGATGGTTTGGATAGTTTTGATAAAAAGGAATTGGATGTATATTTTAGGATTGAACTGTGTACTTGCTTGATTTTGGGTTACTTGCTTGTTTGGACTATTCCTGTATCTGAGTCTTCCTGACAAGTATGTGGTTATGCCTATGAATATCTCAAATTAGTTTCCTGAGGATTTTTGAGATTTTATCGATGACATGAGTTAAACTATTGGTTGTATTTAATTCTTGCAAATTATAATGTGGATATTACTATCACCTAGGATATGTGCCTACTAGCTCAGATCCTAGTCCCCTCTGTAGCTTAATAGATTGACCTAGTACATGGCTACCGATGGGGTAGGTCCATCAGGTCATTGAATGACTTAGTACATGGCTACCCATCGAGTAGGACCATCAAGTCACCATGAGTCAGGGATTGGGCTACCTTTGGGTAGGGCCATGCAACTCCATATGTAACGACCCCGCCTCCCGGTAACCCCCAATTAAGGGAGACCGAAAGGTCAGAGCCGTTAACCAATAACCCAGATCAAAGGTTCGACAAATAATCAATAACAATTAATAAACTCTACCAACTAAACTGAAAACTGGTATAAAATAAAACTTTACTTACCTTTTTATAAAATGGGATTTCTAATCTTCTATCCATGAAGATACTAATCTAACTAACCCTACTGTGCACTTTAATTCTAATTTGATTCCGCATATGCCACTTTACTGTTTGTTCTTTTCATTTGTACCTAAAACGCCGACAAACAAAATGTCGGTCAGCAAGAAGCTGGTATATGCAAGAAACAATAATCATGCAACTATAATAACAATGTAATCATTCAATTAATCATTTAACAACCAAGATTACGTTTTAAACCATACTACTCAATCCATACCTATCCACAACTCTGTGTTTTCCCTGTAGTGGACTTATATGATACCTCTATAAAGGTAGATCTTTACCCCCATGGTCCTACTTTACAGGTAGCCAATACATAGGGTAATAGAGTCTCATGGAACTACCCAAAGGTAGCCCAATATCTAACTCAATATGACTTGATGGTCCTACCCTCTAGGTAGCCATATACTAAGTCATTCAATGACCTGATGGACCTACACATAGGTAGCCATATACTAGGTCAACTATTAAGCCACAGAGGGGACCAGGATCTGAGCTAGTAGGCACATATCTTATGTGATAGTCATATCCACATTATAGTTTGCATGAATTCAAATCATCCAACAATTAATTCATGACATCAATGAAAACTTTGGTAAACCTCGAAAAACTAATTTGAGATATTCATAAGCGTAACCACATACCTGTATTTGCAGATTTGGATATAGAATCAACTATGAAGAGAAAACCCAATCAAGCAAGAAAATATGCACAGAAATCCTAAAACAAACATACAACTTCCTTTTATCATTATTTATCCAAACTCATCTTGTTTCTTAGGATTTCTATTCCAATTTTAGGGTTTCCTTTGAAATTAGGGTTTTGCCTCCACTTTTAGTATTATGAACCCTAATTCAACAAAACTACATAAAACCATTAACTTTCTCATCTTATCACTCCTAACCGGATTAGGGTCATTGTTTAGGAATATATTTCCCTAATTCGAATTAAACAAAGTTTTTCTCCCTTTCACCCTAAATTAGGGTTTCTATATGTATTATCTTTCATTTATAGGTTAAAACCCTAAATTAGCTAACTTTGCATTCAAAACAGATGAAAACTCTATTCTAATATCCAACAGGTTAATGCTTCCCAAATTAACCTATTAAACCTCAAAGATTCATCCTTTATACTCAATTAGGGTTTTCTAATTAATCTTTAATACATTTTCTATCAAATTAATGTACTTTTGCAAAACGAGACCGAATTAGGTTACCAAACCATTTTTATTTGTTCCTTGTATTTTTCTTCACAACTTTCATGTATAAAGTTTTTCCATTAGGCATTCCTAGCAATTTCTACGAATTTAGCAAATTGGTTACCTTTCGGCCAATAGGACGCTGCCACGTCATCTTGGCGGTTAAATGATTAATTGAATTATTACATTGTTATTATAGTTGCATGATTATTGTTTCCCCCACATACCAGCTTCTTGCTGACTAACGTTTTGTTTGTCGGAGTTTTAGGTACAAATGAAAAGAACAAACAGTAAAGTGGCATATGCGGAACCAAATGAGAATTAGCGTGCACCTCAAATAACATGATCTTAAAAGGAATGATTGGACTACCCATATCACCAAGGTGAACCTCCTTTTCCGGGAGCCCATCACTAAGAACTCCATAGTTAAGCATGCTCAGTTTGGAGTAGTACTGGGATGTGTGACATGTCGGGAAGTTGATCCTGGCATGCGCGTGAGTGAGGACAAAGTGTGCAGTTAAGGCTAGTGGTCGTCTGTGGGGACAATCGTCAGTCCTAAAATTCTAGTAGAGCCTTAGGCAGTGGGCGGGCGTTACAACATAACCCTAGGTATTGGCTACCTGTGTGGTAGGGCCATGGGGGTAAGGATCTACCAAATGAGAGAGGTAGTATCTATGTCCACTATAGGGACAACACAAAGATAGGGGATAGGTAAGGATTGAGTAGTATTGCTTAAAGCGTAATCTTTGATGTTAAATGATATTTGGATGACTACATGGTTATTATAGTTGCATGATTATTGTTTCCCCCACATACCAGATTCTTTCCGACTGACATTTTATTTTTCTGAGTTTTAGGGACAAATGAAAATAACAAACAGTAAAGTGGCATATGTGGAATTAAATGAGAATTAACGTGCACAAGAGTATTAGTTAGATTAGTATCTTCATGGATAGAAGTTTAGAAATCCCAGTTTTTAAAAGGTATGCAAAGTTTTATTCTATACCAGTTTTCAATTTAATTGGTAAAATTTATTAATTAGTGTTGATTATTTGTCGAACCTTTGATCCGGGTTATTGGATAATGGATCTGACCTTTTGGTCTCCCTTAAATGGGGTTTACCGGGAGGCTGGGTCGTTACAGCTGATATATATAGTGAAAACATGCTTCAAATGTACATGATATAAAATTCTATTGATTATATTTTATTATATTTTTATTCTATTAATTGTATTTATTGTTGCTTTATGAACTTGTATGTTTCTATGAAAAGAAAAAAAATCTTTTTATTATGCAGGATATTGGAAACACCTCGCAAAGTAGAAGGAATGATGCAAATGCTGGAGAAAGTCTACATGATGGAAGTAGCGGAAGTAATGTTAGGGAAATGCATGAAGTAACTTGAATGGAAGATGACATGGAAGATTATTTTTTAGTGGAACCAATGATAAAAACAATATGATGTGTCATGAGATGCATTTTGATTTTATGTCAAAATCATATTAGAGAAAATGACTTATGTTTTTGGAGAAACATGATGTTGCAATCATATTTTTGGATGTAGACATTATAATTTAAAAGTTAATGCAATGATCTTTTGTGTTATATTCAATGTGTTGTCATTTGATGTATAATGAATAATTTCTCTTGTACATTTTGGAAACTATATGTGTTCAAATATGTGTATAAAAATACAAATTCACACATTCCTACTGGTCAAGGATATGCCTTGGATATAAAGTATAGGCCAAGGATACCATTTTTTTTTATATAATCGTTGCTCAAGGATTTCATATGTATTGTTCAGGGATAGGTCATGACCAACCACTATTGGTCAACAAGCTTTTGACGAGGGTACATTGGTCAGGGATTTATCCTGACCATGACTTATTGGTCAAGGATTCACTAGTATTTGTCAGGGATTTGACCTTCGGCTATAAGAAGATTTGTAGTAGTGTTATCATTCGTCGAATGCACATTTATTGGTGTAACTATGTATTTAAGACAACCATTCTCATTTTTATGCAGTAAATTATAATAGAGATGTTAATTTTATGTATTAAACATCACTTGAATTACTATTGTAAGTGTTTATGACTACTAATAAAATACATGGATTTATCTTCATGTATACATAACCAGAGTTCGCCAAGAAAATTTGCCATATTTTCTAGATCACTTCTAATTAAGAACTTAGGAAATTAAAATTATATTGTATATCTAAAATATGGGTATCTAAAACTCATAAAAATCATATCTAATCATTCTTGGATTGAATATAGTTGTAATCCATCAATTTCCAACTATTATATGCAAACAAAGAAATTTTGAAATTTTTCCATACCAGTTTGAAAGTACAAAAATATCTAGAATCATGAATGATCAATGATGTCACAATCACCATTAATACTAGATATAAACTCAAGTTTAGGCTAACACAACCTGAAATTGGGACAAAAAACATCAAAACCTCCTCTTCGATTTATTGATGGCTTCTTCCTTTATGTATGCCATCTAGTGAGGAGCAAGGAAAAGACAGGAAATGGATGTGATATTATAAAATCATCCATAAAATCAATGTTCCTCAAGAAAGAGGTAAAGAAGAAAGAAGAAACCATTTGAAAATAATGTACCTTGATGGATTTCTAGATAGGTTTTCAACTTCTTTTTTGTTCTTCATTTCCTCTCATTTTCCCCTTTAGACACAACATTGAGGGCTTGGGATAGAGATCTATTGATAGTGCAAAGTTGTGTGTCAAATTTCTTTTCATCCGTTATGTATATAATGAAATATCATAATTTTGTGCTTGGCAGTATTATCAAAGTAACATCCCTGACCTGGTTTATGTTTTAACCCTAGGTGTTTTGATTAATTAAGTTGATTGGATGCTTGCTCTTATCTTTTAAAAAGTAATTAAGGATATTGAGGAACTTATATTTCAATTTCAATCCCTTTTGAATAATGTTGAAACATTGTTTTATTAATTTTGGACTAAAGTGCAAATTACCCAAGTTGAGGGGTTAACTTGCAAATTCCACAATATAAGATGTTACTATGATGTTGAGACATCATAAGAATGAATATGATGTAGTGGTATGATTTCCACAAGCTTGGGCATCAAGATAAAGCTTGTAGAGAAAACCTTGTGCATTAAAAACTAGTTTTGGTGTAATGTGCAATTTACCAAAACTCTAGGGTTAAATATGCAATATATCACCTCTAGAGGGTCTCTCATGTTTCCTGGCATCAAGTAGAGAAAATAAAATGAGAGGAGCACCTCATTTGAGTTATCTTGGATGAGAGAGAATATTGACATTAAAATAATCAAGATTTAAGCATATATGGAACTTTAGTTTAATTTATGCAAAAAGAAATAAATTAATTGAGGAGCCCTTCAATCAAAAGTTAAAGTATGTGTTTGCAATAGTTTTGGACGAGATTGTGCCTTTCTATGGCACAAAAATATCTTGGTTGAGTGGAAGCCACTCACATTAAGATAATAAAAAGTAATATCCACTAAAAGGATGGATATTAATATAAAACTCTTTAAGGTGCTTAATTTCTTTTCCATTTATCTTTCGATAATGGAGAGGTATTGCAAGAACATGAATATAGATTCGTGGCCAAGAAATGGAGGGGGATATGATGGAAATTATTTTGGAATTAAAAGAAAAAATCCATTTTCTCTTTCCTTGAAAATCCCTTATACATGTTCTTTTTCCAATACACATAAGGACCTTTCCTATGTTTTTCTCTTATCACTTTGCTTTGGCCGACCAAGAAAGAGCTCAGGAGCAGGAGAATGATGAACAAAACCTGTTGGTAAGGTTTTGATCATCTTCTACCTCAGATTCATGGTGGAAACCCTAAAGCAATGCTTGATTCTTGGTTTTCTTCACCCGATTTCCACTTCTAGCCATCTTTTTCATCCAATAGTTCAAGAACGGACCTTGGGCAGTTTCTGGAACTCCATACACCATTAGAGCCGTGGATCTTGGATCTTGGAGCTTGGAGATCAGATTTGAGATGGGTTTTATAATGTTAAGCCTTAAACATTGATATTGCATCAAGTTCTCTATGATTTGTTGATTATTTCTTCTATTTCGAACTCTTTTGATGCATTGCTGCAATTCCCATGAAAAACGGTTGTTGTTCTTGGTTGTTATAAGGAGAATGATGATGAAATCATCTTAGATGATTATCCAAGAAAATCACAGGTCAAACGGTCTCCTTAGTTTCTCAAACACTTTCCCAAACTGTTTGGGAGTAAACGGTTTCAAACCGTTTAGAATGAAACGGTTTCACCCAAACTGCATGGAAGCAAATGGTTACCGTTTGGTAAGGTTGACCAGGGTTGACCGTTTGGGGATTTTTTCATAATGATCTAGGTTAATGACCCATCAATTATTATTGATTAACTCCAATTGTTTCATGAGTTGAAGGTCAATCAATCACCTAAACCCTAATCGGGTTAAGTGCTGATTTTATAATTGATTGAGTTTGAAACTTGGGTTGATTGACCCAAATGGTCTCAAGACTGTTTGGGGATCACCCAAACGGTCTCACGACCGTTTGGGGGTCACCCAAGACCGTTTGGAAGTCTAGGGTTCTATATGGTTAAGTGTTTGAAGATCCAAAGATATGGTATTAACCCTAATCAGCTAAGTGCTGATTTTGCATTGGAATGAGTTGATGTTTTGGGTTGATTGACCCAAACGGTCTCAAGACCATTTAGGGATCTTCCAAAAGATCCCAAGACCGTTTGGGGGTCACCCAAGACCGTTTGGAGGTATAGGGTTGACTATGGTGAGGTGTTTGGAGATCTAAAGGTATTGAGTTGAAGAGTAATCAATTGTTGATTTGATGAGCAATCCAATGAACCAAACCCTAATTGGTTGACTTGGATTTTGATGTGGACATGGGAAAGCGGTCTCAAGACCATTTGGGGTCAGGTCATGTCCATTTTGGATGATGGTCCAATAGTTTGAAAGTAACTAGTTTCACATTGTATAATGTTGAAGGATCGTCGATTCCAAAACCTAATCCAATTGATTCAAACCCTAATTGGTGATCAATTGAGGGTTAATTGAGGGTCAAATCAGTTGAAGGATGACCTAATTAACTCAATTGAAGCATGGTAATAGGCCCAATTGATAAGTAGTTCCATAGATTCAATGGTTGAAGGAACCAACATTGGAAACCCTAAATCGATTTGTTTGGTTGAGACTCTTTTTGGTCCTTGCGGTTTTGAGGAGGTTTGGACCAAACGGTCTCAAGACTGTTTGAGTCCAAATGGTCTCAAGACCGTTTGGGACCAAACGGTCTCAAGACCATTTGGGACCAAACGATCCCAAACCGTTTAGGATCATGCGGTTTCAAAACTCAACTTTGGGCAAACGGTCTTCACCACCTACTTTACTAAACGGTTTCAACCTAGCTTTAGCAAACGGTCTCAGTGGTTTGTGCAAGACCATTTGGAGGTCTAAATGGTCTTAGACCATTTGGAGGATTTTTGAGCAAGACCGTTTGGGGTCTATATGACCAAGACCATTTGGTGGATAATCAACCAAAAGTGCATGAGTACTTAAAGTGGTCAAGGGATAAGTTGATCAATTGTTTAATTCATGATGTAATCAAAGATGATTATAGCATTTATATCCTAATAAGATAGGGTGATTAGTACCCTTTAAATAATCAACAATTAATAATCATGGTGATAATGACATAACCCATGATGTCAATTCTTCCTCAAGAGTGAGTTGACTTAACCTAATCAAGACTGAAGCATACATCATCTTTCAAAGATGAAAGAGAAGATTGCCTACATGGATGATAATTAAGTAATGGACTTCTAATATGAATGAATGTCTAATTAGGGTATGATCCTTTATAGTGAGATCATGAAACCCTAATTATGATGGTTGATGAATCATAACCCTAATTGAGGGCATTAATAGGTGAAATCCTAATGCATGATGAGGGTATGAACTTAATTCATAATGATGACTTGATAAAACCTTAACTCAAGGTACTTTGATGCTTACTCCTACTTGGGTAAATAGTAAACCCTAATCTAGGGTGATGTGATATGAATAGTAAACCCTAATCAAAGGTGATGTGATGTGAATAGTAAACCCTAATTCCAAATAAGGTGAATGAATATGTGAAACCCTAATTCTGGGTTATACTTTATACTAAGAAGCTCTAAGGTTGGACAATGACAACATGATCAGTCCTTACCCCTAATTGATCTAAGGGAATAATTAACCGTAATTGAATTGAAAAGGGAAACCCTAACCCTAGCAAGGGCATAGTGGTATAACCCTTGAACAATGATGTCAAAATTGTTTATATTATGCTGATAGGAAATTGATGTATCTATTATCATCAGTACTAATCATGCCGGTCTTATGAGATATTGAGCATAGCCAAGTAAAAGCTATGATACTTTGTTATTGAAAGTACTTTATAAGCTTTGTAAGCAATGATATATTGTGTTGCCTAGTGAATGGTAACAAAAGAGATTGATAGGTTGTAAGAGCCATGTGAAATACATGCATAGCATTTATCATGTATTCACTGTTACATGACTTTATGACATTACGTTACCTGTCAAAGTGGTAACAAGTATTATGATGATCTAAGGGTTTGAACACCCATATTCTTAAATCATGATGATGAGATGATAAGGGATTGAATTCCCAATGTTACTAAAGTTGTGAAATGAACTTGATAGAAATAGTACTCATTCTTTATAGCAATTGTTATAACAGTTTATGTTTGAAAACATGCCTGATGCTAAGGGAATGTTATAATGTACTTAAATAATCAAGTGTCATGATATCATGTAGAGCCCTGACCATAGATCGATCATCGTCAGCAGTTAGGTGATGGTGAAATAGGTTTTCCTAAGGGAACTCCAGGAGAGAATACTTTTGAGCATGTGGGGGTAATGGGAACGAATATCCTTATGCCCTAATGGAGGAATTGATGTGAGATAAACATTAAATCTCTCAATCCTTCATTATATGTATATGCCAGGATGATGTATCTCTAATCTCCCGATGATGATGTTAATGCTGAATCGATGTGAGATAAATAAGAAATCCCTCGATTGCAAAGAGAGTACAACATGCCACTGTAACTCTTATAGCGAAGTTGCCAATATACCCTGGAAAGATATATTTATAGTAGAGACACAAGATGTCCTGCATGTTGTTCCTCACACTGACGAAGGACGATGAGGTCATAGAAATCTGGCTCTTCTGATGACCTATGTATGGTACCGATTTCGATTTCACAATGGTCGGTTGGAGTATGAGCGGTATACATCATCTCCTCAGGGCATAAGTTGTTTGTAAAATGTAATCCGCCATGTAGCATATTTGCTTAGGGTTGAGCTACGAGAAACAATGATTATTGATACATTGTTTATTATATCTTAGAAAGATAAAGGATATACATGTTTTTCATATTCCTTATTAAATGAATGACTTGTTGTTTAATCAAATTATAATTGAAATGAATGCATAGAGAATACTGCTCTGCATATCTTATTCAATGATTTACCTGTTGTTGAATATTTATATTTCTATTGCCCAGTGCTATTTTAATATCTGCAATAACAATGCTTCTGGCAGAGAGTTATAACTCTCGTTAATTTTCAATTGTCTCACCCCCATGGGATTCAACTTTTTAGGTAGACGCCGAGGAAGAAGAAACCCTCCAGTGGGTGAGCAGCAACAACAGCCACAACAGCAGCAGCAACAGCAAGGACATCAGTGATCCTCAGGTAGAGACACTATTTGTCAAGTCATGTATATAGAGAGTCCTATGTGTTGTATATGTACTCTCAGGTCCTAGGAGTCAATAGATGGTTTGATATAGATTTGAGATTTTTGGCTTGATGCCTCAAGATTTTGTATACTTCTTATATACAGTTTAACTGGGCAGTCAATGTTATGACTCTTGAGATGAGATGATACAGAGATGTACTGAGGAATCAGAATGTAAATAACTTACTTTGGTTCTTTATGATAGAGTTTTACCGTTTGTGGATTTCTTTACAAAAAGTTTTAAATTTTTAGTGATTTTCAGTAATTCCGCTGCTAATAATTCACTTCCGCATTAGTTAATCCTATTTTCATAAGTTGGATGCCTCAATTGTTGGTATCAGTGCTCTAGCTTTACTGAGTCTACAGAGACATATGACTAGTGTTGTTGGGTCTATTCTAGTGTCTTCCAGTCTATCTGATAGTGTCTTCTGCTCATATAGGAGGAGAAGAGAAAACTAAAGATGTCTGGATCGCATGATGAACATGTTGCTGAAAGTAGTGTCGCTGCACTCGGAGGAGGTGCAAGATACCAAGGAAGGGAGGAACTTGTTCCTGAACTACCCCAATTCAATCAAGCTGACATGGGGAATCCATCCTTCCAAGCCATGTTTAAGCAGTATATAGCTGCCATGACACATATGACTAATAGGATCCCCATACCTGCACCTAGGGTACCTGTCCATGATGAAAGACAAGGAACTGATAAGACATTTGAATGACTACGTAGGGTTGGAACCACGGAATATGCTGGGACAGCTGACCCAGCAGGTACCTACATGTGGCTAACTGAATTAGAGAAGGCCTTTAGAATCCTTAACATCCCAGAAGCTGAGAAGGTTAGACATGTTGTGTACCTTCTTAAAGGGAGTGATGGTCACTGGTGGACCATAGAGGAAGGGAAAAGGCCTGGTGTGGAGATTGAATGGGAAGTATTTTGATGAGAATTTGTCAACAAATACTTTCCTAAGACGTTCATGGATGAGAAAATCTCTCAGTTTGAGAGATTAAGACAAGGACCAATGAACATTAGCGAGTATGAGACTAAGTTCATGGAGCTTTTACAGTTTTGTCTGCATATGGCAACCACAGATGAAGAGAGGATACGTCATTTTGAGAAGGGATTAAACACTGAGTTGACCACCCCTGTATCTGCTCTAGAGAATAGGGAAAGATTTGCTACTTTTGTGGAGTCTGTCAGAAGAATAGAGAGGTCTGTGACGGAGAAGCGACAGACCAGGGATAAGAAGGTGTACCCCCAGTTCCAAGGATCCTCATCCAAAGGTTTCAAGAGACCGAGGTTTTCCGTACCTACACCACCACCTAGATTCAGTACCCAGATGCATTGGATGTCAAATAGGGGTAGAGGACGAAGTTTACCACCAGAAGGAGCTCGCAGCTCAGCATCTGTATTGGTTATAGGACCATCCAGACCACAATAGGGGATCAGAAGTTGTTTTATATGTGGAAAGGTGGGACATCTGATGAAGGATTGCAGAGCCTGAGGGGCAAGTGTGACTCAACCCCAAAGGCAGAGTCAGCAAGGTTCTCAAAGGAGATAATTCCCAGGTGGCGCTAGAGGACGTGGACAAGCATCCCAAGCTGGATCATCAGCACCTAGTCATCAAGCACCAAATCAACCACATGCGACGGCGAGATTCTATGGGATGAATCCACCTGATGCAGTGATTAACCCTTGGGTTGTGACAGGTCAGATGAAACTGTTTTATTCTGATATGTCTACATTGTATCTATTTTAATTGATCTGGGTGCTAAGCATTCCTTTATCACTCGAAGAGTGATTCTTGACTGCGATATGACTACAAGTCATAGAGCAGATAGTCTGTTGTTAGAAACTCCTTTGATGGGATATGTTGTGTTGCAGGAGGTGTGATCTCCCTGCATTCTTTTCTTTTCTGAGCATCACATTCAAGTGGATCTTATACCACTTGAGATGCATGGGTTGGATATAATCCTTGAGATGGATACCTTAGAAAGATATAAGGTTGTCTTGGATTGTGAGTCCAAGCAGGATGTGTTCACATATGATAGTGACACATGGATCTTACAAGGGGATAGAAAGATCATTCCAACCTCTCTTGTGTCAGCTATGGTAGATGAGAAGCTGATGAGGCAAGGATGCTTTGCATTCTTGGCCCATGTGGTAGATACCACTATGGAGAGTTCTAATCCTGCTAAAGTTCCTATAGTCAGGGAATTTGAAGATGTATTGCCTGAAGAACTTCCAGGTGTTCCTCCGCCCCAAGAGATTGATTTTGAAATTAATCTACTCCCGGGCACGCAACCAATAGCACAAACACCGTATAGAATGGCATCTGCGGAGATGGCAGAACTCAAGAAACAACTACAAGAGTTGCTTGAGAAGGGTTTCATCCGACCAAGCACTTCACCCTGGGGTGCTCTGGTCCTCTTTGTTAAAAAGAAGGATGGATCGACGCGGTTATGCATTGATTACAGGCAGTTAAATAAAGTAAAAATAAAGAATAAGTATCCTTTTCCAAGGATTGATGATCTCTTTGACCAGTTGCGTGGTGCAACTGTCTTCTCAAAGATAGATCTGAGGTCGAGATATCATCAGCTGTGTATTAAGGAAGGTGACATACCTAAGTTTGCTCTTAGGACAAGGTATGGTCACTATGAGTTCACAGTTATGTCGTTTGGACTAACTAATGTACCAGCTACATTTATGGAACTCATGAATAGAATCTTTCAACCTTTTCTCGATTAGTGTGTAGTTGTCTTTATAGATGACATACTAATCTATAGTAGAGATACTCAGCAGCATGAGCAGCATCTTTTTCAGGCTCTAACTTTGCTAAGAGAGCATGAGTTATATGCTAAGTTTAGCAAGTGTGAGTTCTGGTTACCAGAATTTCTTTTCTTAGACACATAACATCTGCTTCAGGTATTCGTGTTGACCCTAAAAAGGTAGAATTTGTCCTGCAATGGGAGCAGCTGAAGACACCGATAGAGATTCGTAGTTTCTTAGGGTTGGCAAGCTATTATACGAGGCTCATTAAGAACTTTAGTTCTATAGCTTTACACTTGACAAAGTTGACTAGGAAGGATGCTTCTTTTGTCTGGAATGACAAGTGTCAGCAATCATTCCAGTTGTTGAAGGAAAGGTTGACAAGTGCACATGTGTTGGTGCTACCTGAATAAGGGAAAGGGTATATAGTTTTCTATGATGCCTCTAAGAATGGACTAGGATGTGTGTTAATGCAGGATAAACAAGTGATTTATTTTTCTTCTCGACAGCTTAAGAAACATGAGGAAAATTATCTGACACACGATCTAGAACTAGCTGTTGTAGTCCATGCCTTGAAGATCTGGAGACATTACCTCTATGGAGAAACATTCCAGATTTTCACAGACCATAAGATCCTAAAGTACATCTTTTCTCTGTGTGAGTTAAACATGAGGCAACACCGCTGGATGGAGTTAATCAAGGACTATGATTGTTCAATTGATTATCATCCAGGGAAGGCCAATGTGGTTGCTGATGCTTTATGTAGGAAATCAGCAACACCAGCCCTAGATAGAGCACAGTTAAATTCTTTGGAGTGCACTAGGAGGGATATGCTTATCTCTTTAAGGAAAGACTGTTGGGTTTCAGGGGAGGCAGAGAAGGCAGCGGAAACAAAAAAAAATTTACCCCCCAAACCCAGCACGAGGAAACGCGTCAACGTCTATATAATAGGAAATGATGGTTTTTGGAATCATACCTTGTCCCGAGGCTTGCTCGGCGACAATACCTCGCGCCTTGCGCGGTCTTCACCTCCGGTCTTGGACGGTGTCTGTGCAGCTCCTGGTCGCACTGGGACTGACGACTCCTTCTCCTACCGGACTGTCAGATGACAGTTGTCCTCCTAAGCAGTAGTGTCCTCCCGCCTCTGTAGTAGTCCACACGGACCACCTGGAACTCCACACTCCTTGTCCCACAAGGAAGTGGAAGGAGCCGCACCCTCCTGTTGACATACTAGTCGCCAACACACTCTCTTGCTTCCAGTTGCAACTGCAGTTGTCCTACCCTTGCTGCACCTCCCCTTTTGGGAAGCACTTGCTCGGGCTCTCTCTCGGTTACCAAAACCAGAGAGAACGACAACTTTGCAGAGCAACTGGTTGCACTGAGTTGTTCTTTGAGAAGCCCCCAATACCCCTATATATAGGAGGGTCATGGGACAGGGTTCTCCATCCTGGGCAATGTGGGACTAAAAGCAGGAGTAGAAGGGTTTGAGATTTTCCACAAAAAGCAACCGGTTCGCAACCTGAAACGATCGGTTCACAGCTGAACCGATCGGTTCGGCCATTGAGCCGATCGGTTGGACCTGATCCGACCATTTGGGGCACTCCAATAAATCGGTTGGTGCCCTGAAATGATCGGTTCATGGTCCTAATCCGGCTAAAAAAAACTTTCCTTGTTTCTTTCCCAATTGGTATCGAATACCAATATTATTCCAAATCGAATTGGGCAATTTGAAACCAAAGGAAAATTCTTGCCGACATGACTTTCCCAATTGGTTGGTTGCACCAGTTGAGCCGATCGGTTCAACCCTTGAACCGGTCGTTTCAAGCTGGTCATGAGTCGATCGGTTGGACACTCCAGCCGAACGGTTCAGCACCTCAGCCGACCGGTTCAACACTTGAGCCGATCGGTTGGGAGCACAGGTTGGGCAAAATCAGTCAATTGCGATTTCAATCAATTCGATACTCCAATCAATGTGTCCAACACCTTGAACCATATGATATTGAGCCATAGACTGATTGAGTGTTTAATTGAACTACTAAACTCCTTTAGTAATCAATCTAAACAATGCTTTGTGGAAAAAACTCCTCTTCCAGGTTAAATCCTATGTGTGTGACCCTGTAGGTCCATTTCACATTGGCAGTGAAAGTCCATAACACTTATGACTTCATAAGAAAAGAGCGGTGCCTAGTCACACATCAGTGCTACCCAAGTGAAAGTAGAAAGTTGTAGAACAACTTTCATCCTACAATCCGTGAATGGTGTTATAGTGAATGTATAATTCCTTTATCACTGATATCTCGAATGAACTCAAGGCATGGAACAGTCATCCTGTCAATGTTCATTCACTTTCTTGATCTCAAAGTAGATTGAATGAGATATGTATGACATCAATATCACATACTGATTCACACATGCGTGCGCACGCCTATCTCAATCCTACTCATCAAGTGGCCTTGGATATCAAACTCCCACAGGAGGGACAAATCTCATATCTATCACTCACCCCTCAAAAGCCCCATGTATCAAAGCCACCCAATCATCACCTTTATAACAACCCATGTTTCAGGACTACGTTTGATGATGTCAAAGTGTGCCCAACGACATGTGTTGAGTGTAGTGATTTCAGGTCTAAGAATCACACTCACCACCATCACTATGAGTAGTGACTGTGACTACCATGTCATGGTTCCATGTGTCAAACTCACGGTGGGTCTGTCCGGTACACTTGTTCTCTAACAAGTACCTATGTGTTTGGTTTGATATCTCTATATCATGACTAATGAGATTTTGTCATCAACCAACACCACAATCTAGTCTTGTGTGTCATTGCTGTCTATCTACCTTCCACAATGACATCCGACTAGAGACATAACAAGAATGACAAACTCTTAGCATCCGTATGATCTCATCATTCAGGTCATGAACCTGAAGGCATACGTCATTGAGTATTGTCTTTCTCTAGACATTCAATCTGTTCTATCACTATCTCATATGACTGAACCAGAAAGAATTGGAAGCTTGCCTTTGATGTTTATCAAATCAATGTTAATGTATCCCACCAATCATCCTATGATTGGCTCTCAGGGCATACATACCAACAGACTCCCACTTGCACTGCGAGCCAATCACTCTTTAATCATATTCATAGTGATATTCAAACATGTCCCACATGTTACTGTTCTCTAGTGCCAACATAGTGAGTAATGGCAACACCTTGCCAAAGTCAGTATTAATTGCATGTCTCTCATCTCTTCATTGTACGTCACACGTATGAGATGGAGTTGTCGTAATATGCAATCTAGTATTCCATTGCTAACCTTTAGCCACATTGCATGATCAAGGATTCCAGACTTGTCATCAATGAGCGGAATATCTATAAATTCATCTCATGAACTTCCAGATGCATATAGTATCCACTGCTGTTCTTTAACACATAGATACTCAGCATTTTTTCTTTTAAATGGTTTTATTGGAACACTTCCAATCATCAACAAACTTTCACTTTTATACATCCTATGTGTATTTTGCAATTAATTTTCTATCCTTTCGGAAGTTCGCATCAATGTAACTCTTTACATCGAACTCTTCCTTATCACCATAGAACTAGTACTTCACAAGTTCTCATCGTGTTCCAGTAACTCTTACTGGAAGTAGACAGACATCCACTCGTCATGTCCCACATACGAGTTAACAGGATGAGCATATCATATTGTCATGTCAAACATACAAAATGATGAATGCATTTTGTTCTTTCCATGTCCATACATGCAAGATAATGGGATGATTACATACATGATAGATCCATATCTATTCTTAGTGTTCCCATTCTTCATAAGAATTGGACACTTGGCCTTGGGATACTAACTCCATGTAACATGGACAAGTTTTCTCCCACTAAATCTATGCATAATGAACCCTTCAGTACAGATTGCCAATGTATGCTTTCTCTTTTCAGGTCAAGAGGTTTTCGAGAACTATCTTTATAGATCTCTATTCCTATCATATATGAAACATCTCTATCTTCCTTAAAGATAATTTCCACTTTTGGATTTCCATTCTAGAACATTTCCATTTCACATCAACATGTGGAATGTGAATATGCTCCCACTAAATCATAGATCCCTTCTTTATCTTTTACATATCAGTCAAACCTTTTGACTATATCATCAAAGTAAAGATCCAATTCTGAGTTGCTTGTACTCAATCAATCATATTGATTAGTCCATTGTAACTTATAGACTTCATTTGCATTAGTGGATTCATAAACCTTATAGGTTTTGTCACGTACACATCCTTGTTTTATTCCTCATAGGAATGTGGTTTTAGTATCCATATGCCAAATGTCTTAGTCATTAAGTTGCAATCAACAAGCATCATCCTTCTCAAAATGTTATCCATGTGTCTTAACACTTAAGACTTATTTGCACTTATGGATTTCATCCAATGAGTGCTACCATCAAGGTCATACCTTATGGTCGACATGGATGTCATTTAGGATGTAATGGTCATAAACCATAATTCAGAATTCGATTCCTCATATTCATCTAGATAGTTGACTCATCACATGAACAACTTATCACATAGATAATTGAGGTGTATCTATTGAAGATATAAGAACTCACAACCCTTGTGATTCTTAATTTCTTTTATTAGTGTGGGGTATTCATTTATTAATAAGAATTCAGTTATTTGATAATCATTCTCTAACTCCTTAGAGTATGATTCCTTCTTGATTTAGACATCACCATGCCTTAATCATGAGTTCACTATTATACACTATCATAATCACTCAAAAGGATCTCAAACATTTGGTCCAAGTAATTGATCTCATCAAGAATTAACACTTTACCAAATTTGTACTTCATCTATGATAATCTTGAACACTTCAAGATACTCATATTGGTATTTCTCTAAACACCATTTGAAGTATTAGCACTCATTCCAATAGGTATGTAAATACATCACATGTATTATACCTAATAGGATAATCATTCTCTCACTACCATTAGTGAAGATTGATTAATCATGTCCAAGATATTCATGTCTCTTACTGGTTCTCTAACCAAAAGAGTCTAGATTTATCCATCACATGGAAACTAGAAATGAATTTCTCATGATTGATGCTAATTTGATTGTTTGAGTTATCTAATAACTTTTAGGTATCATTTTATCTTATGCATATCGAATACCACAAGATGAACAAGGCATTGCTAGAAATATCATATCTTTAAAAGATTGAAAACTCAACTTTATTAATTTCCATTATTGTCATACAATATGCAAAATAAAGTGTTTCTATCTTTTGGCAATATATGAAATAGCAGTTCATAATTGTATTACATGCCTTGTAGGCTGAAAATAAACTAAAGTACTCTATCTATGGCGGCAACACTTGCCCCAATTATGAGTGCTTTACACTTTACATCTTCGTATCATATACCTCAAAAAGTGTTACAAGTTTACTTTCATGACACCTTTAAGTAGAGGCTTCAGTCGCCTCCTTCTTCTTTTGTTCTTCCAGATAGAGAGGACAATTCCTTTTCCAATGTCCTGGCTTTTGACAGTGGTGGAAATTTCCTTTCTTGGTCACGCCTCCCTTGGCCTTGAGAGCTGAAGTCGTCTTGGGCTCCTGGATAGCATCAAAACCTTTCTTAGCTTTGCCCTTGCCCTTGTGCTTGGACTTGCCTTTCTTGCCCGTGATCACCATCACAGACTTGGGCTTGTCCTTCTTCATCTGTATCTCGGCTGTACTCAACATGCCCAACAACTCTGACAGTGGCCTATCAAAGTTGTTCATGTTGTAGTTCATCACAAACTGACTGTAACATTCTGGAAACAATTGCAGTATCACGTCAGTAGCCAACTCTTGGCTCAGTGGAAATCCCAGTCTTTGCAGGTTCTCCACATACCCAATCATCTTGAGTGTGTGAGGACCAACTGGATCTCCTTCTGTCATGACGCACTTGAACAGCGCCCTAGAAACATTGTATCTCTCTTGCCGTGCCTGATCTTCATACATGTTCCTAAGATGTTGAATCATCTCTATGACATCCATGTTCTCAAGTTGTCTCTACAACTCATGGTTCATTGAACATAGCATCAAGCACTTAGCATCAATGGCATCATTAGCATGCTTCTTGTAAGCATCCCTTTCTGCCTTTGGTGCATTAGGAGCGGGTTCCTCTGGAATTGGAGTATGCAAGACATAGAGCTTACGCTCTTGAGTGAGAACAATTCTCAATGTCCGATACCAGTCGTGGAAGTTAGTCCCGTTTAGCTTGTCCTTGTCAAGGACCGATCGCAAAGAAAAGTTGTTGTTGTTTGTTGCCATTTGAACTACAAAAGGAAATATGCAATTTTAGTCCAAAACTCATTTTGACTTATTTTATTGATTTGAAAGTTTGACGATATAATTAGGCCTTTAATTAATTATCGCTCCCACTATTTTACTTCAAATTGATAGCCCTCACCATCAATTCTGAAGATTGCAGCTAGGGAAAGATCCTGAAATCCTCTAAGTCATGAGTCAGCTAGGGCTGATCCCCCACAACTTAGATCTCTCAGGTAGGCAACTTTTGCCAATTGCATCATATGCAACTCTTGATAAGATGTCATATGCAACTCCTTGCCATGATCATCTCCATGCCTCAAGGTGCTAGATCCTATCTAGGTCACCTTGTTAAGTCTGACCCAAAGCAAACACGATGAATATGCACCCTGCTTGGGCAGACCCACACATTCATCCTTCACGCTTCCACGAGATAGACGGTGCACCACGCTTGGGCGTGCCCACACTTGGTCGATCAAGCTTTTCACATGTGTCGCATTTGGAAGGCATCTAAAACTTAATATTTAATGAGGGATTTGGTTTTTATATACATATACATATCCAATCACCACAATACATAGTATGTATCATATACATGCTATATCCCACAGAAAACATGCACAAATGATAAAAGCGATGATTATGGCCATCCTAATGTGATTCCTCGAGCCAAGAGGAATCACGGTCATCTAGGTCAACATCACATGCAACCTGTACAAGATGAACATCTGCGCCTTGCTATCCGAGTTGATCAACTCATCACATGAATGATCTGTACTCTCCAGCCGGTCGTCTGGGTGCCACCAGCCGATCGGTTGGCTCCTCCAACCGATCGGTTTGCCTGGACGTCGTGCATCTCATCATGTCCGCCACCCGCTCGTCTCGCTCCTCGAACCGGTCATCAACCGATCGGTTCACTCCTTGAACCGACCGTATGGAACGTCAACCGATCGGTTCACGCCTTGAACTGATCGTTTCAGCTGTCGTCTTGATTAAAAAAGGGAAACCCCGAGTTACATTCGGGGGGAGCAAAGGTAGGAAAGAATCTCAAATTATTTCGAGTTACATTAGGAATAAGAGAGGGAGGATCGGTGCGTAGACCGAGATGCAAGCAACCACAAACAACCACACACAGATAGGGGTTTATAGGCCATAATCATGCTACACACATCCACCACAAAACTCGTTTAAGGGCGACGCGTATCGAGTGCATTAAAAATACATATCATATATGTAAATTGGGATTTGTGGATTTAGGATTGGACATTCATAAAGCCGATATTATTTGCATCGTATGCAATAAATAAAGGCGACAAACCAAAATTGATCATATTGATATTCCTAAAATATAGAACAGTTGACGTGGCTCTGATACCACTCTTGGGTTTCAGGGGAGGCAGAGAAGGCAGCGGAAACAAAAAAACATTTCTCCCCCAAACCCAGCACGAGGAAACGCGTCAACGTCTATATAATAGGAAATGATGGTTTGTGGAATCATACCTTGTCCCGAGGCTTGCTCGGAGACAATACCTCATTCCTTACGCGGTCTTCACCTTCGGTCTTGGACGGTGTCTGTGCAGCTCCTGGTCGCATCGGGACTGACGACTCCTTCTCCTACTAGACTGTCAAAAGACAGTTGTCCTCCTAAGCGGCAGTGTCCTCCCGCCTCTGTAGTAGTCCACACGGACCACCTGGAACTCCACATTCCTTGTCCCACAAGGAAGTGGAAGGAGTCGCACCCTCCTGTTGACGTACTAGTCGCCAACACACTCTCCCGCTGCCAATTGCAACTGCAGTTGTCCTTCCCTTACTGCACCTCCCCTTTTGGGAAGCACTTGCTCGGGCTCTCTCTCGGTTACCAAAACCAGAGAGAACGACAACTTTGCAGAGTAGCTGGTTGCACTGAGTTGTTCTTTGAGAAGCCCCCAATACCCCTATATATACAGGAGGTTCATGGGATAGGGTTCTCCATACTGGGCAATGCGGGACTAAAAGCAGGAGTAGAAGGGTTCGAGATTTTCCACAAAAATAAACCGGTTCGCAACCTGAAACGATCGGTTCACAGCTGAACCGATCGGTTCGGCCATTGAGTCGATTAGTTGGACCTGAACCGACCGTTTGGGGCACTCCAACTGATCGGTTGGTGCCCTGAACCGATCGGTTCATGGTCCTAATCCGGCTCAAAAATACTTTCCTTGTTTCTTTCCCAATTGGTATCGAATACCAATATTATTCCCAAATAGAATTGGGCAATTTGAAACCAAAGGAAAATTATTGCCGACATGACTTTCCCAACTGGTTGGTTGCACCAGTTGAGCCGATCGGTTCAACCCTTGAACCGGTCGTTTCAAGCTGGTCATGAGCTGATCGGTTGGACACTCCAGCCGACCGATTCAACACCTCATCCAACCGGTTCAACACTTGAGCCGATCGGTTGGGAGCACAGGTTGGGAAAAATCATTCAATTGAGATTTCAATCAATCTGATACTCCAATCAATGCGTCCAACACCTTGAACCATATGATATTGAGCCATCAACTGATTGAGTGTTTAATTGAACTACTAAACGCCTTTAGTAATCAATATAAACAATGCTTTGTGGACAAAACTCCTCTTCCAGGTTAAATCCTATGTGTGTGACCCTGCAGGTCCATTTCACGTTGGCAGTGAAAGTCCATAACACTTATGACTTCACAAGCAAAGAGTGGTTCCTAGTCACACATCAGTGCTACCCAAGTGAAAGTAGAAAGTTGGAGAACAACTTTCATCCTACAATCCGTGAATGGTGTTATAGCAAATGTATAATTCCTTTGTCAATGATATCCTGAATGAACTCAAGGCATGGAACAGTCATCCTGTCAACGTTCATTCACTTTCTTGATCTCAGAGTAGATTGAACGAGATATGTATGACATCAATATCACATACTGATTCACACATGCGCGCACGCCTATCGCAATCCTACTCATCAAGTGGCCTTGGATATCAAACTCCCTCAGGAGGGACAAATCCCATATCTATCACTCACCCCTCAAAAGCCCCATGTGTCAAAGCCACCTTAATCATCACCTTTATAACAACCCATGTTTCAGGACTACGTTTGATGATGTCAAAGTGTGCCCAACGACATGTGTTGAGTGTAGTGATTTCAGGTCTAAGAATCACACTCACCACCATCACTGTGAGTACTGACTGTGACTACCATGTCATGGTTCCATGTGTCAAACTCACAGTGGGTCTGTCCGGTACACTTGTTCTCTAACAAGTACCTATGTGTTTGGTTTGATATCTCTATATCATGACTAATGAGATTCTGTCATCAACCAACACCACAATCTAGTCTTGTGTATCATTGATGTCTATCTACCTTCCACAATGACATCTGACTAGGGACATAACAAGAATGTACAAACTCTTAGCATCCATATGATCTCATCATTCAGGTCATGAACCTGAAGGCATACGTCATTGAGTATTGTCATTCTCTAGACATTCAATCTGTTCTATCACTATCTCATATGACTGAACCAGAAAGAATTGGAAGCTTTCCTTTGATGTTTATCAAATCAATCTTAATGTATCCCACCAATCATCCTATGATTGGCTCTCAGGGCATACATACCAACAAAGACAATGTACAATTAAAAGTATCATTGTTATTTCGGTTGTTCGCTGAGATGCACATAAAACCTACTCTGAGACAACAGATTAAGGAGGCACAACAAGCTGATGCTGTAGTTCAGCAGAGTATATCAGAGTATGATAGTGAGAAATGAGATGTTTTCCATGATTCAGATGATCAAGTGGCATGCTATCATGGTAGAATGATAGTACCTAATGTTGATAACTTGAGAAAGTTAGTCCTGGAAGAAGCTCATTCTTCAGTGTATGCTATGCATCCAGGAAGCACCAAGATGTATCATAACTTGAAAGATATGTATTGGTGGCCTGGTTTAAAGAAGGATGTTGCTGAGTTTGTTATGTGGTGTCCAGTGTGTCAGCAAGTTAAAGTTGAACACTAGAAGCCCATAGGAACAATGCAGCCTTTGCCTATACCACAGTGGAAGTGGGATCATGTGACCATGGATTTTGTGGTTGGGTTACCTAGAACATCCAAAGGTCATGATTCCATCTGGGTAATAGTTGATAGGTTGACAATGATATCACATTTCTTACCTGTCAAAACAACCAATTATGCTGAGAAGTTGGCACAGTTATATGTAGATGAGATAGTGCGGCTGCATGGGGTCCCAGTTACCATTGTTTCTGACAGAGGTCCCCAGTTTACGAGTCATTTTTGGGAGCGACTACATAAATCCTTAGGCACACAGTTAAGGTTTAGTACAACCTTGCATCCTCAGACAGATGGACAATCAGACATGACTATACAAACCTTGGAGGACTTGCTTAGGGCATGTGTCCTTCAGTTTACAGGAAGTTGGGATCTACATCTAAGTTTGATAGAGTTTGCCTATAACAATAGCTATCAACACAGCATTGACATGGCACCTTATGAAGCTTTGTATGGTAGACATTTTAGATCTCCCCTATGTTGGTATGAAACTGGTGAATATCAACTTTTAGGTCCTGATCTTGTACAGCAGACCACCGAGAAGATTAAAATAATATGACAACAGTTAAAGACTGCACAGGATAGATAGAAATCTTATGCTGATAAGCATTGTAGACCTTTAGAATTCTAGGTTGAGACAGAGTGTACCTCAAGGTCTCACCTTGGAAGGGAGTTCTTAGATTTGGAAGGAAAGGAAAGTTAGCTCATAGATTTATGGGGCCTTATCCAATCATTGAACGGGTTGGAAAGGTAGCTTATAACCTGGAGTTACCACCCGAGATGCAAAAGTTACACCTAGTGTTCCACATTTCCATGCTAAGGAAATGTCACCCTGATACATAATCAGTTCTGCAACCTATAGAAGTAGAATTGAATGATGATATATCCTATGAAGAAGGACCTATGTTGATTCTTGATAGAAGGATCAAGAAGCTAAAGAAGAAAGACATTAGTCTTGTAAAAATCCTTTGGAATCATCATGGCGTTGAAGAAGCTACATGGGAACTAGAGGAAGAAATGAGGAGGAAATACCCTACTCTTTTTTCTTAAAATGTTTTGTTAATGATTTCGGGGATGAAATCCTTGTAAGGGGTGGATAATTTGTAACATCCCTGACCTGGGTTATGTTTTAACCCTAGGTGTTTTGCTTAATTAAGTTGATTGGATGCTTGCTATTATCTTTTGAAAAGTAATTAAGGATATTGAGGAACTTATATTTCAATTCCAGACCCTTTTGAATAATATTGAAACATCATTTTATTAATTTTGGACTAAAGTGCAAATTACCCAAGTTGAGGGGTTAACTTGCAAAATCCACATGATAAGATGTTCCTCTGATGTTCAGACATCATAAGAATGAATATGATGTAGTGGTATGATTTCCACAAGCTTGGGCATCAAGATAAAGCTTGTAGAGCAAACCTTGTGCATTAAAACCTTGTTTTGGTGTAATGTGCAATTTACCCAAAATCTAGGGTTAAATATGCAATATATCACCTCTAGAGGGTCTCTCATGTTTCTTGTCATCAAGTAGAGAAAATAAAATGAGAGGGGTGCATCATTTGAGTTATCTTGGAGGAGAGAGAATCTTGACATTAAAATAATCAAGATTTAAGCATATATGGAACTTTAGTTTAATTTATGCAAAAAGAAATAAATTAATTGAGGAGCCCTTCAAACAAAAGTTGAAGGATGTGTTTGCAATATTGTTGGACGAGCTTGTGCCTTTCTATGGCCCAAAAATATATTGGTTGAGTGGAAGCCACTCACATTAAGATAATAAAAAGTAATATCCACTAAAAAGATGGATATTAATATAAAACTCTTTAAGGTGCTTTATTTCTTTTCCATTAATTTTTGGATAATGGAGAGGTTTTAAAAGAACATTATGATGGATTATTGGCAAAGAAATGGAGGGGATTTGATGGAAATTATTTTGTAATTAAAAGAAAATAATCCATTTTCTCTTTCCTTGAAAATCCCTTATACATGTTCTTTTTCCAATACAAATAAGGACGTTTCCTTAGTTTTTCTCTTATCACTTTGCTTTGGCCGACCAAGAAAGATCTCAGGAGCAGGAGAAGGACAAACACAACCTGTTGGTAAGGTTTTGATCATTTTCTACCTCGGATTCATGGTGGAAACCCTAAAGCAATGCTTGATTCTTGGTTTTCTTCACCCGATTTCCAATTCTAGCCATCTTTTCCATCCAATAGCTCAAGAACGGACCTTGGGAAGTTGCTGGAACTCCATCCACCATTAGACCCATGGAGCTTGGAGCTTGGAGATCAGATTTGAGGTGGGTTTTATAACTTTAACCCTTAAACATTGATATTGCATCAAGTTCTCTATGATTTGTTGATTATTTCTTCTATTTCGAACTCTTTTGATTCATTGTTGCAATTCCCATGAAAAATGGTTGTTGTTCTTGGTTGTTCTAAGGACAACGATGATGAAATCATGTTAGATGATTATCTAAGAAAATCCCAGGTCAAACGGTCTCCTTAGTTGCTCAAACGGTTTCCCAAACTGTTTGGGAGTAAACGGTTTCAAACCGTTTAGAATGAAACGGTTTCACCCAAACCGCATGGAAGCAAACGTTTTAAGACCGTTTGGTGAAGTTGGCCAGGGTTTACCATTTGGGTATTTGTTCATAATGATCTAGGTTAATGACCAATCAATTATTATTGATTAACTCCAATTGGTTCATGAGTTGAAGGTCAATCAATCACCTAAACCCTAATCGGGTTAAGTGCTGATTTTATAATTGATTGAGTTTGAAACTTGGGTTGATTGACCCAAACGGTCTCAAGACCATTTGGGGGTCACCTGAGACTGTTTGGAGGTCTAGGGTTGGATATGGTTAAGTGTTTGAAGATCCAAAGATATGGTATTAACCCTAATCGGCTAAGTGCTGATTTTGCATTGGAATGAGTTGATGTTTTGTGTTGATTGACCCAAACGGTCTCAAGACAGTTTGGGGATCATCTAAATGATCCCAAGACCGTTTGGGGGTCACCCAAGACCGTTTGGATGTCTAGGGTTGACTATGGTGAGGTTTTGTAGATCTAAAGGTATTGAGTTGAAGACTAATCAATTGCTGATTTGGTGAGCAATCCAATTAACCAAACCCTAATTGGTTGACTTTTATTTTGATGTCGACATGGGAAAGCGGTCTCAAGACCGTTTTGAGGTCATCCAAACGACATCAAGACCATTTGGGGTCAGGTCATGTCCATTTTGGATGATGGTCCAATAGTTTGAAATTAACTAGTTTCACATTGTATAATGTTGAAGGATCATCGATTCCAAACCCTAATCCAATTGATTCAAACACTAATTGGTGATCAATTGAGGGTTAATTGAGGGTCAAATCAGTTGAAGGATGACCTAATTAACTCAATTGAAGCATGGTGATAGGCCCAATTGATGAGTAGTTCCATAGATTCAATGGTTGAAGGAACCAACATTGGAAACCCTAAATCGATTTGTTTGGTTGAGACTCTTTTTGGTCCTTGTGGTTTTGAGGAGGTTTGGACCAAACAGTCTCAAGACCGTTTGGGTCCAAACGGTCTCAAGATCGTTTGGGACCAAACGTTCTCAAGACCATTTGGGACCAAACGATCCCAAACCATTTAGGTTCATGCGGTTTCCAAACCGATTGAGTTCATGTGGTTTCAAAAGTCAACTTTGGGCAAACAGTCTTCACCACCTACTTTACTAAATGGTTTCAACCTAGCTTTAGAAAACGGTCTCAGTGGTTTGTGGAAGACCGTTTGGAGGTCTAAACGGTCTTAGACCATTTGCAAGCTTTTTGTGCAAGACCGTTTGGGGTCTATATGACCAAGACCGTTTGGTGGATAATCAACCAAAACCGCATGAGTACTTAAAGTGGTCAAGGGATAAGTTGATCAATTGTTTAATTCATGATGTAATCAAAGATGATTATAGAATGTATATCCTAATAAGATAGTGTGATTAGTACCCTTTAAATAATCAAGCATTAATAATCATGGTGATAATGACATAACCCATGATGTTAATTCTTCCTCAAGAGTGAGTTGACTTAACTTAATCAAGACTGAAGCATACATCATCTTTCAAAGATGAAAGAGAAGATTGCCTACATAGATGATAATTAAGTAATGGACTTCTAATATGAGTGAATGTCTAATTAGGGTATGATCCTTTATAGTGAGATCATGAAACCCTAATTATGATGGTTGATGAATCATAGCCCTAATTGAGGGCATTAATAGGTGAAATCCTAATGCATGATGAGGGTATGAACTTAATTCATAATGATGACTTGATAAACCTTAACTCAAGGTTCTTTGATGCTCACTCGTACTTGGGGTAAATAGTAAACCCTAATCTAGGGTGATGTGATATGAATAGTAAACCCTAATCAAGGGTGATCTGATGTGAATAGTAAACACTAATTTTAAATAAGGTGAATGAATATGTGAAACCCTAATTCTAGGTTATACTTTATACTTAGAAGCTCTAAGGTTGGACAATGACAACATGATCAGTCCTTAACCCTAATTGAGCTAAGTTAATGATTAACCCTAATTGAATTGAAAAGGGAAACCCTAACCCTAGCAAGGGCATAGTGGTATAACCCTTGAACAATGATGTCATAATTGTTTATATTATGCTGATAGGAAATTGATGTATCTGTTATCATCTGGACAAATCATGTAAGTCTTATGAGATATTGAGCATATCTAGGTAAGAGATATGATGCTTTGTTATTGAAAGTACTTTATAAGCTTTGTAAGCAATGATATATTATGTTGCCTAGTGAAAGGTAACAAAAGAGATTGATAGGCTGTAAGAGCCATGTGAAATACCTTCATAGCATTTATCATGTATACACTGTTACATGACTTTATGACATTATGTTACCTGTCAAAGTGGTAACATGTATTATGATGATCTAAGGGTTTGAACACCCATATTCTTGAATCATGATGATGAGATGATAAGGGATTGAGTTCCCAATGTTACTAAAGCTGAAATGAACTTGATAGAAATAGTAATCATTCTTTATAGCAATTGTTATAACAGTTTATGTTTGAAAATATGTCTGATGCTAAAAGAATGTTGTAATGTACTTAAATAATCAAGTGTAATGATATCATGTAGATCCCTGACCATAGATCTATCATCGTCAGTAGTTAGGTGATGGTAAAACAAGTTTTCCTAAGGGAACTCCTGGAGAGCATACTTTTGAGTATGTGGGGGTAATGGTCGTGAATATCCTTATTCCCTAATGGAGGAATTGATGTTATATAAACATTAAATCTCTCAATCCTTCATTATATGTATATGCCAGGATGATGTATCACTAATCTCCCGATGATGATGTTAATTCCGAATCGATGTGAGATAAACAAGAAATCCCTCGATTGTGAAGAGAGTACATCATGCCACTGTAACTATAATAGCGAAGTTTCCAGTATACCCTGGACAGCTATATTTATAGCAGACACACAAGATGTCCTCACACTGACTGAGGAAGATGAGGTCATAGAAATTTGGCTCTTCTGCTGACCTATGTATGGTAACGATTTTGATTTCGCAATGGTCGGTTGGAGTATGAGCAGTATACCTCATCTCCTCAGGGCATAAGTTGTTTGTAAAATGTAATCAGCCATGCAACATATTTGCTTAGGGTTGAACTACAAGAAACAATGATTATTGATACATTGTTTATTATATCTTAGAAAGATAAAGGATATACATGTTCTTCATATTCCTTATTAAATGAATGGCTTGTTGTTTAATCAAGTTATAATTGAAATGATTGCATAGAGAATATTGCTCTACATATCTTATTCAATGATTTACCTGTTGTGGAATATTTATAATTCTATTACCCAGTGCTATTTTAATATCTGCAATAACAATGCTTCTGGCGGAGAGTTATAACTCTCGCTGGGACAATTTTCAATTATCTCACCCCCGTGGGATTCAACTTTTTAAGTAGACGCTGAGGAAGAAGAAACCCTCCAGTGGGTGAGCAGCAACAATAGCCATAGCAGTAGCAGCAACAGCAAGGACAGTAGTGATCCTCAGGTGGAGACATTGTTTGTCAAGTCATGTATATAGAGAGTCCTATGTGTCATCTTTGTACTCTCAGGTCCAAGGAGTCAGTAGATGGTTTGATATAGATCTGAGATTTTTGGCTCGATGCCTCGAGATTTTTTATACTGCTTATGTATAGTTTAACTGGGCAGTCAATGTTATGACTCTCGAGATGAGATGATACAGAGATGTACTGAGGAATCAGAATGTAAACAACTTACTTTGGTTCTTTATGATAGAGTTTTATCGTTTGTGGATTTCTTTACAAAAAGTTTTAAATTTTTGAGTGATTTTTAGTAATTCTGCTGCTAATAATTCGCTTCAGCATTAGTTAATCCTATTTTCATAAGTTGGATGCCTCAATCAACATTAGGAACAACCACATTGACCACTCATGAAAGCATGCCCAAAACACTTCATCTTACGCCCATATTAATTAATGGAAAGATGTTGATGCATGAAGATGGTGGTCAATGTGTGTTAGGAGTGGTTTATGCTACCTCAGATAGGTAGTTGTGACCCGATCAAAGATCCTCACATTGATCAATGTGGTGTGCCAGAGGCAAGTATGTTATAAATGACGAATCTGATTGTTGTTTCCATCATCCAATTGATGTTGCAACCATCATCCATGTTAGTCAATGTGAAGACCCCATCGATCAAAGTTACTCTTGAATTAATTAATTAATTAATACATTTTCTTAAATTTTGAATGCCTTTTCCAGCATGCATGTGCAAAATTTGTCTACCTATTGAAGTAGTGATTATTTTTCAAATTAAATCTATTTAAATTTTTATAATTTAAAGTGTCGACCTTTTTGATATATTGACCCAAAACGTCATTGAGACAAAACCCTAGTTGTGTGCATCCTCAAATATAAGAAATTGGACTTATAGTATCATATGTGCATCCTCTTATGAATGGATCCCCAATTTATGTACTCCTGATATGCTTTGATCAATTGACATTTCTAAATTATGTAATGATCATCATACTTTTTCAAGACAGAAATGTCCTATTACAAAGTATGTTGGAAATTTCACTAATATCGGGTTGTGTGTGCATCATATGAATTTTTGAAAGAAAATGCTCAAATTACAGTGTTTATCCATTGCCCCCTTCCTTTTCCTTTTCCTTTTCCTTTTCCCAATATCTTTACCCTACATAAACACCCCATTAGTTTGTTGATCCCATAGCAGCTCATGTTCATGATTTGCCCTACACTCACAAGACACGACCCAATTAGTCAATGATTTGTGACCATATAATAAATATAGGCATGGATTGAGTCTTTGATCATGTGACTCGCTATCATTTGTGATATTGGATTCAAATATTTTAGAATCACATTTGAAATTGGAAATGAAATTCTAACATGCCATATGTTGAATTTTCTGCTAGGGAAGATCAAATTATGGTATTTAACATAAAGTCTTGTGTCAATTCTGTTGGGGTTTTAGGGGAGACAGAGAAGGCAGAAGAAACAAAAAATTTCTTCTCCCAAACCCAGAATAAAGGAATTGCGTCAACATCTATACAATAGGAAGGATGGTTTGTAGAGGCGTACCTTGTTCCGATGCTTGCTCAGTGACGTTACCTCGTGGCTTGCACGGTCTTCACCTCTAGTCTTGGATGGTGTCTGTGCAGCTCCTGGTCTCACTGGCACTGTCAGGATTGACAACTATCCTCTGAGAGGTAGAAGTCTCCCGCCTTTGTAGCAGTCTACACGGACCACCTAGAACTCTGATCTCCTTGTCCCATAAGGAATCATAAGGAATTGTACCCTCTTGTCGGCGTACTAGTCACCAACACACTCTCCTGCCACCAATCACTATTCTGCAGTTGTCTTTCCCTTGTTGTGCCTCCCTTATCGGGTAGCACTTGCTCGGGATCTCTCAGTTACCACAACTAGAGAGAACAACAACTTTGCAGAGCAACTGGTGTTTTGAGTTGTTGTCCCTGAGAAGCCCCCACTACCCCTATATATAGGAGGGTCATAGGACAAGGTTCTCTACCGCGAGCAATGAGGGATTAAAGAAGGACTAGAAGGGTTCGAGATTTTCCACAAAACAACCAACTACGTCAGCTGAACCGATAGTTTCAAGCATGAACTAATCGGTTGGGGACCTGAGCCGATCGCTTCACATCTGAACCGATCGATTGGGGCACCTAAGTCGATCGGTTCAAGCATGAGCCGATCAGTTCGTGGTCCTGATCCAACTCAAATTGACTTTCATATTTGTTTCCAACTAATCAAATATTAATCCTTGTCCAAATCAAATTTGTACAAGTAAAACAAATTTTATTTGCAAAATAGTCTTTTGACTTTCCAAATGATCTCGGTTGGCCACAGGAATCGACCGGTTCAACAATTGAGTTGATCGTTTCATTAATACATGAACCGATTGACTCACCACTTGATTCAATCAGTTCACCAACCTGAGTCGATCGATTCATCCCTATGAGCTGATCGGTTGGAGTAGTATACTGTGCAAATAAGTCAATTGTAGTTCCAATCAATCCAATACTCTATTCAATTGGTCCAACACCTTGAACACTATGATATTGAGCTATCAATTGATTGAGTATTTAATTGAACTACTAAACTTCTTTAGAAATTAATCTAAACATCATTTGTGGATAAACTCCTCTTCTAGGTTAAATCATATGTGTGTGACCCTACAGGGCCATTTCATGTTGGCAGTGAAAGTTCATAACACTTATGACTTCATATGCAAAGAGTGGTACCTAGTCACACATCAGTGCTACCCAAATGAAAAGGAATGTTGGAGAACAACTTTCAATCCTTCAATTTTTGAATGGTGTTACAGTGAATGTATAATTCCTTTGTTGTTGATATCCCAAATGAACTCAAGGCATGGAACCGTCATCCTATCAACATTCATTGACTTTCATGATCTCAAAGTAGATTGGAGGAGATATGTATGACATCAATATCACATACTGATTCACAAATGCATGCATGCCTATATCAATCCTAGTCATCAAGTGGACATGGATATCAAACTCCCTCAGGAGGGACAAATCCCATATTTATCACTCACCTCTAAAAAAACCCATGCGTCAAAGACACCCAATCATCACCTTTATAACAACCCATGTCTTAGGATTGTGTTTGATGATGTCAAAGTGTACCCAATGACATGTGTTGAGTGTAGTGATTTTAGGTAAAAGAATCACACTCACCTCCATCACTGTGAGAACTGACTGTGACTACCATGTCATGGTTCCATGTGTCAAACTGACGGTGGGTCTGTCCAGTACACTTGTTCTCTAACAAGTACCTATGTGTTTGGTTTGATATCACCGTATCATGAATAACGAGATTCTGTCATCAACCAACACCACAATATAGTCTTGTGTATCATTGTTGTCTATCTACCTTCCACAATGACATCCGACTAGGGACATAATAAGAATGTACAAACTCTTAGCATCTGTATGATCTCATCGTTCAGGTCCTTAACCTGAAAGCATACGTCATTGAGTATTGTCATTCTCTAGACATTCAATATGTTCTATCATTATCTCATATGACTGAACAAGAAAGAATTGGAAGCTTTCCTTTGATGTTTATCAAATCAATCTTAATGTATCCCACCAATCATCCCATGATTGGCTCTCAGGGCATACATACCAACAGACTCCCACTTGTACTGCGAGCCAATCACCCTTGAATCATATTCTTAGTGATCTTTAAACATGTCCCACATGTTATTATGATCTAGTGCTAACATAGTGAGTTATGGAAGCACCTTGCCAAAGTTGATATTAACTGCATGTCTCTCTTCTCTTCATTGTACGTCACACGTATGAGATGGAGTTGTTGTAATATGTGATCTAGTATTCCTTTGCTAACCTTTAGCCGCATTGCATGACTAAGCGCTCCTAAGTTGTCATCAATGACCGGAATATCTATAAGTTCATCTCTATGAACTCCTAGATCCATATAGTATCCACTGCTATTCTCTAACACATGGATACTCGACATTTCCTTTTAAAACAACTTTATTGGAACGTTTCCATTTATCAACAAACATTCACTTTTATATACCTCATATATATTTTGCGATTAATTTTCTATCCTTTTCGAAAGTTCACATCAGTGTAACTCTTTACAGTGAACCTGTTACAACCCCAATTTTGGGATCATTCACTGAGAAATATAATTTCTCATATTAAAGATATTTGTGTTGAATAAATGAGTTTCGTTGAAAATAGCCTTGTTGTTTGATTTGAGGGCTTTATTGGCTATTGGGCCCAATAACAAGGATATTCAATTAATTAATGAATAACTGATAATTGGAGAAAAGAAATATGTGGAAACCTCTAGAAGGCAAATCCAAGGATGGATTTCGTGCCACATGGGTTCCTTGGATTCCGAGGAGTCCAACATTGCATAAAGAATGCATTAAGAAAAGAAAAGATCAAATGAGTATTTCCTTGTTAATAAAGAAATTAAAAACATTAATGGTAATATGTGAGAAATAAGTAAAAAAGAGATATAATCAAGCTATCCTTAGTGTAATTTCGTATCCCAAGGATTCCTAATGATAAAAGGAATACTAATGAGGAAAATAAAAGAGAAATAAAGAGAAATCCTCAAAGAGAGATATTTTGATAAGAATAAAACAAGATAATGAGAAATAATGCATATTGATGCATTTAAGGATAATGAGTTTTTCTTAAAAAGGAATTTTGAATTCTGAGATTTTCTTGGGATCCAAGGAGTCCCAATGAAGAAAGAGAAAAGAGAAAATACCCATAACATAAAATAAGAAGATAATGTGAGTATACAATTAATGTATTATGTGATATTGCTAAAAAGAAAGTGATTTCTTTTAAAGGAAAATAAGATTTCGTTCATATGAATTGAAAAGCAAGAAACAAAGAGAATAAGTGGGATAATTTTCGAAATCCTAATGAGGAAGGAATATTATAGAAATATGTGAGAGAGAGAGAACTAATTTCTTTAAGTAGGAATCACTTTCCTAGTGGTAGAGGGATGGGTTACTTCATGGGCAAGCACCCCAGGGCAGTACTACACCCCCCTATATAAGGGATAAGGCCTGGGGCTGTGTCCAGAAGATCCCACGCCTCGTCTTCTCCTCTTCTTCCATGTTTCCCGTCCATAAACCCTAGCTAAGAAGGGCTGCGTGATCGGGGAGTCATGAGGCGGTCAGGAAAGGTTGCAATGATTGCTGCGTACTTTGTGATGCTAGGGAGTTGCATTTCTATCGTAGCCACGCCATAAAAGAAGTGATGTGGTGGCCGAACTGCTACATCACGGGACACAGGTCGTGTACCGGCCCTGCCCAAACCAACCGCATGGGCTGCGAGTGGAGGGCACCCCTGGGTGCGTGGGAGGGCGTCGGAGTTAGTGAGGCAGTTGCGGAGGGCGATGGAGGTCCGAAGAGTAAGGGATTAGCCGCGCAAAGCACGGCTAGGGCGGCTGAATCGCGCCCTCTGGAGGTTGAATATGACCTTCGACGGTTGGACAGATCTACCCCTCCGCAGGGTGAAGAGTTGTTAACTTAAGTGGGGGCAAATGTGTAAATTTGAAATGTCCCTGAACAAGCCGCGACTACGCTGCATGGAGAGGACACTTGGCGCGCTCTAATTGGCTCTGGTAAGTGAAATCTTACAAAAATCATAACTAAATATTGGTAGCTCCGATGAGAACATGTTATACATGAAAATTGATTAGAAAATCGAGGGGAATCTAAATAAAATATAAATGAGGCCTGATTCCCTATGAAATTCGAAAAGTATATAGAGATACTATCTTTTATAGTTTAATCAATGAAAAACCCTAACTTTTGATGATTAATGAGTTAGAAAGGGTTAAATGAGTATATAAAGTTGATATTATCATGTTAATGATAAAAAGGATCATTAAGATTGGAAAAGGATGAATTTGCATGTAATTAGTTTAATTTCGAGTTTAATGTGCATGGATAATACTTTAATGAGCCATGAAACCCTAATGTTGGTAAATTCGACTCTTAATGGCTTTAATTGACTAATTTCATGATTAAGGTTGGAATATGCTATTTTGAGTATTAAAGTCCCTAAATTGTGGATAAATAACCTTAATATAGAAATTAGGGTTTTCGATTAAATCAAGGAAGAAGTAATAATAAATAGAGTTCATATGGAATTAGACCATCATGAATTATGAGTTGTTAATCCGAAAGAAACTAAAGGTGATAATTGAGTCTAATGACCTTGAAATAACTTAAAAGGATAAAGAAGGTAGTTTTGGTATAAAAGAGAAATAATCAACTTTAATTGGGCTTATGATGTTGAAATTAGGGTTTATGAACTAAGAGAGATGGAGGCAAAAACCCTAATAAAACACTAATTATGGTTAAAACCCTAAAAAGGGGTAAATAACCTAGGCAACAACTAGGATGAATGGATCAAGATGATGAATTTAATGATAAAGAAATTGGATGCCTTTTTCAGGAATAATTGTGTGTGTGCTTTCTTGAATCTTGGTTGATTGGTTATTTCTACATTCAAATCTGCTTAACAGGTATGTGGTTAATTATGAATAACCGCTTTAGTTTCCCGAGAGATTCCCGGATGTTTAATCGCATTGAATGCAACTAAACTGTTTGGATGTTCATATTGCAATTATAAAGTGACTATGACTATCACCATTTAATATAAATGTGTAAATCCTGCACCTACATGCTACCCTGATGGAAGATGCCATAAAGGTCAGGCCCAGAAGGGTAGGCCAATGGGCACCATGAGAGGTGACCCTAAACACCAAGCTCGGGAATGAGAAGGTGATTGATGAGGCAAGACTAAGGAGCACCATGAGAGGTGACTCCCAGGCACCAAGCTCGGGATTGAGAAGGTGGCCTTAAGTCAAATCCAGGGTTAGGGCAAAAGCGGTGGGGATTGTCACATGGAAAATGTAAATTGACTTGTTAATTACCTTGATTGCAATACTTAAATTGTTAGACCTAATTGTGAAATTTTTGGTTGCCTCCACATACCAGCAATTGCTGATCGATGTTTTGTTTGTCGACGTTTTAGGTAACATCCTGAAAATCACAAACAGAAAAGTGGCACATCGTAAAAATAAGAAATAAAGTGCAAGGAGGATTAGATAGAGTACTTCGAGCTGTGGATAGTTAGATTTCCTAGTTTTATAAAGGTAAGTAAAAGTTTTAATTTTTGTACCCAATTCCAGTTTAGTTAGTAGAATTTTATAATTAGTGTTGATTATATGCTGAACCTTTGATCCTGTAAATTGATTAACGATTCCGACCTTCGGGTCTCCCTTAATTGGGGGTTACCGGGAGGCGGGGTCATTACAGAACCCTTCCTTATTTCCATAGAACTAGTACTTCTCAAGTACTTATCAAGTTCTTATAGAATTCTAGTAACCCTTAATGGAACTAGACAGACATCCACTCGTCATGTCCCACATACGAGTTATCATGATGAGCATATCATATTGCCATGTCCTACATACAAGATGATGAATGCATTTTGTTCTTTCTATGTCCATACATGCAATATAATGGGATGATCACATACATGATAGATCCATATCTATTCTTAGTGTTCCCATTCTTCATAAGAATTAGACACTTGTCCTTGGGATACTAACTCCATGTAACATGGATCAGTTTTCTCCCACTGAATTTGTGCATACTGAACCCTTTAGTATAGATTGCCAATGTATGCTTTCTCTTTTTAGGTCAAGAGGTTTTCGAGAACTATCTCTATAGATCTCTATTCCTATCACATAGGAAACATCTCTATCTTCCTTAAAGATAATTTCCACAAAGAATTCCATTCTAGAACATTTCCATTTCACATCAACATGTGGAATGTGAATAAACTCCAACTAAATCACAGATCTCTCTTTATCTTTGACATATCAGTCAAACCTTTTGACTATATTATCAAAATAAAGATCACAGTTCTGAGTTTCTTGTACTCAATCAATCACATTTATTTTTCCATTGTAACTTATATACTTCATTTGCATTAATGGATTCATAAACCTAGTAGGTTGTGTCACGTACACATCCTTGTTTTATTCCTCATAGGAATGCGGTTTTAGTATCCGTATGCCAAATCTTATAGTCATTAAGTTGCAATCAACAAGCATCACCCTTCTCAAAATGTCATCCATGTGTCTTAACACTTAAGACTCATTCACACTTATGGATTTCATCCTAATATGTGATACCATCAAGGTCATACCTTATGGTTCACATGGAAGTCATCTAGGATGTAATGGTCATAAACCATAACTCAAAATATGGTTCTTCATATTCATCTAGATAGTTGATTCATCACATGACCAACTCATCACATAGACAATAGAGGTGTATCTGTCAAGGATATAAGAACTCACAACTCCTTGTGATTCTTAATGTCCTTTATTAGTGTGGGGTATTCTTTATTTAAGAAGAAATAAGTTATTTGATAATCATCCTCTAGCTCCTTAGAGTATGACACTTTGCTGATTTAGACATCACCATGCCTTAATCATGAGTTCACTATGATACACTATCATAATCACTCATAAGGATCTCAAACATTTGGTCCAAGTATTTCATTCATTGATCTCATCAGGAATTAAAACTTTACCAAATCCATACTTCATTTATGATATTCTTGAACATTTCAAGATATTCATATTAGTATTTCTCTAAACACCACTTGAAGTATTAGCATTAACTCTAATAGGTATGTAAATACATCACATGTATTATACCTAGTAGGATAATCATTCTCCCACTACCTTAGTGAAGATTGATTAATCATGTCCAAGAGATTCGTGTCTCTTACTGGTTCTCTAGACTTATCCATCATATGGAATCTAGAAATGATTTTCTCATGATTTATGCTAATTTGATTGTTTGAGTTATCAATAACTTTTAGGTATCACTTTATCTTATGCATACCAAATACCACAAGATATACAAGGCATTGCCACAAAGATTGAAACATCGACCTTATTAATTGCCATCATTGTCATACAATATGAAAAAATTAAGGTGTTTCTATCCATTGGCAAATATGAAATAGCAGTTCATAACTCTATTACATGCCTTCAAGGATGAAAATAAACTAAAGTACTCCTATCTATGGCGGCAACACTTGCCCCATGTATTGGGTTCTTTACACTTTATATCTTGGTATCATATACCTCAAAAAGTGTTACAAGTTTATTTAATGACACCTTCATGTGGAGACATATGTCGCCTCCTTCTTCTTTAGTTCTTCCAGATAGAGTGGACAATTCCTTTTCCAATGTCCTGGCTTTTGACAATGGTAGCAATTGCCTCTCTTGGTCACGCCTTCCTTGGCCTTGAGAGTTGAAGATGAGTTGGGCTGCTGGCTAGCATCAGAACCTTTCTTAGCCTTGCCCTTACACTTGGACTTTCTTTTCATGCTATTGATCATCATCACAAACTTAGGCTTGTCTTTCTTCATCTGTGCCTTGACTGTCCTCAACATGCCCAACAATTCTGTCAAAGGCTTGTCAAAGTTGTTCATGTTGTAGTTCATCACAAACTGACTATAGGATTCTTGCAACGATTGCAGTATCACGTTAGTAGCCAACTCTTGGCTCAGGGGAAATCCTTGTCTCATCAGGTTCTCCACATACCCAATCATCTTGAGTGTGTGAGGACCAACTGGATCTCCTTCTATCATGACACACTTGAACAGCACCCTAGAGACATCATATCTCACTTTCCATGCTTGATCTTCATACATGTTCTTGAGATGCTGAATCATCTCAATGACACCCATATTCTCATGTTGTCTTTGCAACTTGTGGTTCATGGAGCACGACATCAAACACTTTGCATCAATGGCATCATCAGAATGCTTCTTATAAGCATCCCTTTTTGCCTTTGGTGCGGTAGGAGCAGGTTCCTCTAGAATTGGAGTATCATATGCAATTGGTAAAAGTTGCCTACCTAGAAGATCTAAGTTGTGGGTGACAGCCCTAGTTGGTCCATGACTAAGAGGATTTCAGGATCTTGACCCACTAGAAGATTGTATGTTGTAATCTTCCGAATTGATGATGAGGGCTATCAATTTGAACAAAAATAGTGGGAGCGATAATTAATTAAAATCCTAATTATATCATTAACCTTTCAAATCAATCAAATAAGTCAAAATTGAGTTTCAGACTAAATTGCATATATTTCCTTTTGTAGTACAAATGATAACAAACAACAATCACTTTTCATTGTGATCAGTCCTTGAAAAGGACAAGTTGAATGGGACTAACTTCCACGACTAGTTTCAGACATTGAGAATTGTTTTCACTCAAGAGCAAAAGCTTTATGTCCTGGATATAGGATTCATTGAGTTTCGTACCTTGTGCCGATGCTTGCTCGGTGACGTTACCTCGCGGCTTGCACGGTCTTCACCTCTAGTCTTAGATGGTGTCTGTGCAGCTCCTGGTCTCACTGGCACTGTCAGGATTGACAACTATCCTCCGAGAGGTAGATGTCTCCCGCCTTTGTAGTAGTCCACACGGACCACCTAGAACTCTTATCTCCTTGTCCCATAAGGAATCATAAGGAATTGTACCCTCTTGTCGGCGTACTAGTCACCAACACACTCTCCTACCACCAATCACTATTTTGCAGTTGTCTTTCCCTTGTTGTGCCTCCCTTATCGGGTAGCACTTGCTCGGGATCTCTCGGTTACCACAACTAGAGAGAACAACAACTTTGCAGAGCAACTGGTGTTTTGAGTTGTTGTCCCTGAGAAGCCCCCACTACCCCTATAAATATAGGAGGGTCATGGGATAGGGTTCTCTACCCAGGGCAATGCAGGATTAAAGCAGGAGTAGAGGGGTTCGAGATTTTCCACAAAAAAACCAACTGCGTCAGCTGAACCGATCATTTCAAGCATGGACCGATTGGTTGGGGACACGAGTCGATCGGTTCACACCTGAACCGATCGGTTGGGGCACCTGAGCCGATCGATTCAAGCATGAGTCGATTGGTTCGTGGTCCTGGTCCAACTCAAATTGACTTTCATATTTGTTTCCAACTAATCAAATATTAATCCTTGTCCAAATCGAATTTGTACAAGTGAAACAAATTTTATTTGCAAAATAGTCTTTTGACTTTCCAAACGATCTCGGTTGGTCACACTAATTGACCAGTTCAACAATTGATTCGATCATTTCATTGACACATGAACAGATCGACTCACCAATTGAGCTGACCGGTTCACCAATCTGAGTCGATCAGTTCATCCCTATGAGCTGATCGGTTGGGGCAGCAGACTGTGCAAATAAGTCAATTGCAGTTCCAATCAATCTGATACTCTATTCAATTGGTCCAACACCTTGAACACTATGATATTGAGCTATCAAATGATTGAGTGTTTAATTGAACTACTAAACTTCTTTAGTAATAAATCTAAACATCATTTGTGGATAAACTCCTCTTCCAGGTTAAATCCTATGTGTGTGACCCTACAGGTCCATTTCACATTGGCAGTGAAAGTTCATAACAGTTATGACTTCACAAGCAAAGAGCGGTTCCTAGTCGCACATTAGTGCTACCCAAGTGAAAAGGAAAGTTGGAGAACAACTTTCAATCCTACAATCTGTGAATAGTGTTACAGTGAATGTATAATTCCTTTGTCGTTGATATTCCGAATGAACTCAAGGCATGGAACAGCCATCCTATTAACGTTCATTCACTTTCTTGATCTCAGAGTAGATTGGAGGAGATATGTATGACATCAATATCACATACTGATTCACACATGCGTGCACACCTATCTCAATCCTACTCATCAAGTGGCCATGGATATCAAACTCCCTCAGGAGGGACAAATCCCATATCAATCACTCACCCCTCCAAAAACCCCATGTGTCAAAGCCACCCAATCATCACATTTATAACAACCCATGTTTTAGGATTGTGTTTGATGATGTCAAAGTGTACCCAAAGACATGTGTTGAGTGTAGTGATTTCAGGTCAAAGAATCACACTCACCTCCATCACTGTGAGAACTGACTTTGACTACCATGTCATGGTTCCATGTGTCAAACTCACGGTGGGTCTGTCTGGTACACTTGTTCTCTAACAAGTACCTATGTGTTTGCTTTGATATCTCCATATCATGACTTATGAGATTTTGCCATCAACCAACACCACAGTCTAGCCTTGTGTGTCATTGTTGTCTATCTACCTTCCATAATGACATCTGACTAGGGACATAATCAGAATGTACAAACTCTTAGCATCTGTATGATCTCATCGTTCAGGTCCTTAACCTGAAAGCACACGTCATTGAGTATTGTCATTCTCTAGACATTCAATTTGTTCTATCATTATCTAATATGACTGAACCAGAAAGAATTGGAAGCTTGCCTTTGATGTCTATCAAATCTATCTTAATGTATCCCACCAATCATCCCATGATTGGCTCTCAAGGAATACATACCAACAAATTCTACAGTAGACTATGTCCCAATCTAATACCAAGTACTATTTCGTACATTGAAGATTAGCATATAAATGTGGTAGTTTTCTTGATGAATACTAAAAAGTGACTTAGACCAACAGATTTTCGAAATCTAATAACTAGAATCGTATGTGTACTAAAAGTTGAAAAGAATACAATATTTCGTTGATTTGTATTGGGTTTAGGAATTGATATCTTGATATGTCAAAGGAGTACCAAATGTAAAATTAAGTTAATAGCAGATATTGTATTGTACATGGATTTAATACAAATATGAAAATATCAATCTTTTGTCACAAGGATCAAATGTTGTGTTGAACTTTTTTTTTGCATTAGGAACTAGAATCATATACATATTGCACTATTCAAGTATCATATAACTTTACTTTTGAGAAAATGGGATATTGAATCAAATTCTTGTTACCAAAACTCTTCTTCTAATTTTTTGTTATTATTTTATGATATACTCATTCCATCCAGATGTTATATGGTTAGTCGTAAAAAAATGAGGAGGCTACAAAAGAAAAATCCATCTATAAGCAGACTCAATAAAAGTTTCCAGAAATACAGAAAGGAGAGAGGGTTATTTAATATTTAGGAAAAATAGAAGGAGTGTTTGGGGTAAAACAAAAGATAAATTACATATAAACACTATTTCATTAGATTATGCAATTCATATGATGTAAAAGGAGATTATAGATATAGTTGTAATTTGGTTTACAATTAAACATGCAACATGTTTATAGCCACCAACTTTACGTCTCACTATAAACCCATGAATTCATTGAAATTTCAAACATAATTTACCCGCTTAACCATATTATGGATAATATGTGAAAGTATGGGCATACCAACTTCCCCAAAGTTGTGATATTTTATTCCACAAAGACATGATTGTTTAAAAATACAAACAAATGTATAGATACAAATTTTCATAGGACTCCTTCAGAATGACTCCTAGAAAGTACAATTGTAAAATGATGGGTTCACCATACAAATAAGATCCATACAATTACACAAGAATAGCTAGATCTTGAAATTAACATAGTATGTGTGTTTTTGTATGATTTCATTTTTTTCTTCTAGACTTCTAACTTGATCATCCTCCACACTTCATTGCAGAGTAGACCAACACCAAGAAGTGGAACAATGTGGATATCAAGATGGACATGGGAAGCCCATCCAACTCATAGCTACACTGATGATTGTATATGCTAGGTTTTCTCCATGCTGAAAGTGGGAGATCATCTAGGAATAGGAGCCTCCACCTTTCCAAACCTTCTATTTTTGAAAGACACTTAGAAGATGTGTCTTGCATTGCAATAACATTTTAGTATAGTAATAATAACCTTTTATGTGATAAATTAATGAGATCGATTGGTTCTTGAATGTGTTAAACAACTTACTTTCTTGAGGAGGTTGGTTACAGGACCATGTTGTGTTTCTCTTTATTTTAGGTAAGGTGGAGGAAGGGAAGAGTATATGCATATTGGAGGAGAAGGAGACTTCACTGGTGGAGGTGGAGAGTTGTAGTAGTACGGAGGTGGTGGGGACATAACTGGTGGAGGTGCGGACTCATAGTAGTATGGAGGAGTTGGGGACTTTTTTGGAGGAGGCGGTGAGCTATACTAGTAAGGTGGTTGTGAAGATTTCACTGGGGGAGCTGGTGATTCATAACAGTATGGAGGAGGTGGAAACTTCTTTGTAGGAGGAGGTGAGTTGTAGTGGTATGGTAGTGGTGGGGATTTTACTGGAGGAGATGGTGATTTGTAGTAGTAAGGAGGAGGTAGGGATTTCTTTGGATGGTGTGGTGAGCTATCGTAGTATGGTGGTGGTGAGGATTTCACTAGGGGAGGTGGTGATTCATAGTAGTAGAGAGGTGGTGGGGACTTCACGGGAGGAGGTGGGGACTCATAGTAGTAGGGAGGAGGTGGATATTTCACAAGAGGTGGTGGTGAGTGGTAGTAGTATGGTGGATGAGGTGATGGTGAAGGTGGAGGAGTTTACTTGTAGTAGTATGGTGGTGGTACTGGAAACTTGTAGTAGTAGACTAGAGATGGTGAAGGAGGGGACTTATAGTAATATGGCAGGGAGGTAGTGGGGACTTATGGAAGTAGATAGGGGGTGGTGGAGAGCGAGACGTGTGGTAGTATGGTGGAGGAGGAGGTGGTGACTTGTAGTAGTAAATTAGGGAAGGAAGTGGTGGCGACTTGTAGTAGTATGGTGGTGGTGGAGGTGGGATTTGTAATCGGTGGTGGGTTTGGTGACTTGTAGTAATATGGTGGTGGTGGAGGTGGGGATTTGTAGTAGTAAGTCGGTGTTGGAGGAGGTGGTGACTTGTAGTAGTATGGTGGTGGGGACTTGTTATAGTAGGTTAGAGATGGAGGAGGTGGAGACTTTTAGTAGTAAGTGGGGGTAAGAGGAGGTGGTGATTTGTCACAGTATATTGGAGATGGGTGAGGTGGTGACTTGTAATTGTAAGTCGGGGTTAGAGGATGCAGAGACTAGTAATAGGAAGTGGGAGTAAGATGAGGTGGTGACTTGTAGTAGTATGTTGGTGATGGAGGTGGTGGTGATTTTTAGTAGTATGGGGTGGGTGGGATTTAATGTGTTGGTGGATGGTAGGGAGTTTGTGGGTTGTATGGGTGTGGTTTGTGGCAAGTATTATAGGGCTTCTCTACGGAGGAACAGTGTGAACTACGGTGCACGTGCATTACGGAATATTGTGATCTGTCAAGATTAATTTTAGGGCAAAATTTGGGTTCAATGAAGCCTTATCTTTGACCTTAGGATTTTTTCCAACAATTGGGACATTCCCACAATCCATCACCTACTTTCACCAATAGATTGCTGCAATCTGCCAGCTCAAAAAATCTATTTTCTACTTGCATCCTGAGGCAAAAATCGTAGAGTACCAAAAACCTAGGAAAAGAGTTCTAATGTTGATCTGGTGATATTCGATGGAGTTGTAGATTGGAGGGTCCATATTTACATTGATCACTACAAGTTAAATTATTGGTACCTCTTTCACAATAAGGTATAAACTTGTCAACCCAAATAATGATTTTTTTTTTTGCATTAGACAAATCACGCTCAAAGGATTTTTAGGAATATTTTTATTCTACTTTGTTTTCTACTCCTAATATTCCATAATGGTGACATTCATCATATATCCACATTCCATCATCTCTTCATCCACCTTTTGATAATAAATTTATTGTTTGTTTCAAGTTTTAACAATGAGTATAAACACACACAAAAAATGAGTATATGTATATGACTAAATTTCAAAACCTATTAGGGGATTCCATTCTAACTAGATTACTCACTTTAAACCCATATACCAAACTTTTTGTAGTCAAGGAACATCAATTTATGCTTTATAGATTGCCATAAGTTACTCTTTGTTTGGGTAAGTTAATGTTCTATTACATTATTAATGCAAAATGGTGTGGCTTTTATCCAACTTCTTACATCCCACAACCCCATCGGCTTCACTACATAAAATGTGGGTGAAGTAAGTCATTTTCAATTAACAACAAGAATCCACTACAAATATTTTTACTTTCAAACACATTTCAAATATAGAATGTTTTAAAAACAATGACATGATGTTAGGTTAGTGTAGTATTTAAACTAAAATATGGTTGTTGATAACTATTTCTATATTTCATTTGAATTTAGATCTTTATCATAATGCATAATTCAATACATTCAAATACGATTGATTGGAAAAATTGTAGGAAATATAAGGTGAACTAGAATGAATGAACTTAATAGTCCTATGAATGTTTTTTTTATATTTACTTATATAAACAAGTGATTGTAATTATATGGGCATACTATTAACATATTTGGTTTGTTAGATAGGATACAAGATATGTGATGATGGATCTAAATTTGAATCTAACCACATCAAAGATTAATAAGTAGATTCCAAAACATATCTTTACGTATAGTTCAAAGCAAGCTAGTTTTATAAATGGATGTTTCAAACTCAAAAACAAGAATATCATTCACATATAATTTCTAAAGAAATTAATAATCAGTTGACGTAGATTGAATTTTGGATACTAAGTTTTGGATCTACACATGAAGTTAGACTAAATTTCTTATTTTGGTTTCAAATAATATTTAATGTGCATGGCACGAATACAAATATAAAAATATAGCTATTTTGTTATATGGATTGATAATGACTACTTTGGTGTTTTTTCTTATTAATATTAAATGTATTATCTTCAATTTATGTCATAGGTTTATCTACATTTTGGTTGAATCAGAGTCAGAATATACATTCTTGTATCCACTAGAATTTAGATTGATATCAGTTTGAACTATGTTTGTTGGATTAGGATTCAACTTTAGCTTCAAATTTGTATATTGCACTAACATTTGTATCAAATAGTTTTTAAATATATTTTTGACAAAAAATTTGTTATCATTTTAAGAATATTTATTCCACCAACCTATTATGAATTTATGCCATTAGAATGTGAGGAAATCATTAGATAAAAGCAATGTGCAAGCTAACTCAGGGAGGGTTGGTGGAATATGGAAAAGGACGGTTGTTTACTACGTATTTTGGGACAATATAATGGTGTTTTAGAGAAAAATGAAACACACTTATAATACTCATACATTAGATAACAAATTCTTACAATTCGAATTAAAGTTCATTAGATAGCAAGTTCTTATAATTCGAATTAAAGATCCTATCCATACTAGAATTTATATTTATAAACAAATAAACAGTAAGTGTGCAACCTCATTTTCTTGTCACAAAACCATGTGTTTGTTTGAAATGTCCAACATTTTCCAACTAGTTACCCAGAAGATATATAATAGATGAAAGTATATGCGTATTAAGTTTCATAAATTCATGATGTTTTATTCCTCAAAGTCATTATTGCACAAACAATACAAACAAAGGCATAGATACAAATGTTACATTGGGTCACATCAGAAAAGTCCCTAACCCAATACAATTGTAACTTGATGTTTTCACGAAAACAAATAAGAGTCATACAAGAACACAAGAACACATGACGTTTGAGAAATGGAACAATCTACAATGAAAGTGTGTCCATGGTTTTCTGTTCTTCTTTATAGAATCTTGACTCAATGACCCTCTGAGCTTCATTGTGGAGCATACCAACACCAAGAAGTGGAGCAATTCCATTATTGAGATGGTCACTAGATTTCCATCCAACTCATTGCTACATTGATGCTTGTACATGTTAGGCATGTTCCATAACGAAATAAGCAGATCATCAAGGTTGAATAAGCTCCCCCTTTCCCAGCCTTCTCTTATTTGAAGACACTCATAATCTATGTAACATATTTTAACAAAAGTTTAGTACAAAATATACTTTTAGTAAGTAGAACAAATGGTAAAGAATAATACTTGTAATAGGTCAAACAACTTACATGCTTGAGAAGGTTGGTTGGAGAACCATGTTGTGTTTCTTCTTATTTGTAGTAAGGTGGAGGAGGGGAAGAGTATAGGTAGACGGGTGGTGGAGGAGACTTCACTGGTGGAGGTGGAGAATTGTAGTAGTATGGAGGTGGTGGGGACTTGACTGGGGGAGGTGGGGACTCATAGTAATAGGGAGGAGGTGGGGACTTCTTGGGAGGTGGAGGTGAGGTGTAGTAGTATGGTGGAGGTGGGTACTTCACTGGGGGAGGTGGTGATTCATAGTAGTATGGAGGAGGTGTGGACTTCTTGGGTGGTGGTGGTGAGTTGTAGTAGTATGGTGGTGGTGGAGATTTCACTAGGGGAGGTGGTGACTCGTAGTAGTAAGGAGGAGGTGGGGACTTCTTTGGAGGAGGCGGTGAGTTGTAGTAGTACGGTGGTGGTGGGGATTTCACTAGAGGAGGTGATGATTCGTAGTAGTAAGGAGGTGGTGGTGATTTCACTAGAGGAGGTGGGGACTCGTAGTAGTATGGTGGTGGTGGGGATTTCATTGGAGGTGGCGGTGATTTGTAATAATATGGGGGAGGGGGAGATGGGGAAGGTGGAGGAGGTGACTTGTAGTAGTATGGTGGTGGTGGTGGAGACTTGTAGTAGTAAATTGGAGATGGAGGAGGAGGGGACTTGTAGTAGTATGGTGGGGGAGGAGGTGGGGATTTGTAGTAGTATACCGGCGGTGGTGGTGGGGGAGACTTGTAGTAGTATGGTGGAGGAGGAGGCGGTGACTTGTAGTAGTAAACTGGAGAAGGTGGTGGTGGAGACTTGTAGTAGTATGGTGGTGGCGGAGGTGGGGATTTGTAGTAGTAAACTGGTGGTGGTGGGGGTGGTGACTTGTAGTAGTATGGTGGTGGTGGAGGTGGTGATTTGTAGTAGTAAGTCGGTGTTGGAGGAGGTGGTGAGTTGTAGTAGTATGGTGGTGGGGGTGGTGGTGACTTGTAGTAGTAAGTCGGTGACGGAGGAGGTGGTGACTTGTAATAGTAAGTCGGGGTAGGAGGAGGGGGTGACTTGTAATAGTAAGTCGGGGTAGGAGGAGGCGGAGACTTGTAGTAGTAAGTGGGAGTAGGAGGAGGTGGTGACTTGTAGTAGTACGTTGGTGATGGAGGTGGTGGTGATTTGTAGTAGTATGGAGTGGGTGGGTTGTAATGCGTTGGTGGATGGTAGGGAGTTGGTGGGTGGTATGGGTGTGGTTTATGGCAAGTCTTGTAGGGCTTCTCAGGAGCGTAGGCAAAGGCCTTGGCCTTCAAGACGACCAATTCATAGGTCTTGGATTTCACAAAGACCTTAGCACCAGTTTTGCCCTTGTTGTAGTCGGTGGCCATGCTGCAGGCGGAGCCCTTGGGAGCTGCATGGAGCTCAACCTTGCAGTGTTCGGCACCATACTTGCTATAGTCGTAACCGCTGATTGGGACACTGTATTTGCCTCCCTTCTTAGTTGTTCCGTAGGCGACAACGTCCTTACATGTCACCTTCACCACGGCACCTACATGCCACAATGAAATAGAAATTCAGCTTGGCTAATGTAGTTAGTTTTTAAAGTAAAATCTAAGATATGTAGTTACTTTTCATCTCGATCTACTTTGTCATAACGTTTTCAAATCCACTATAATTAGAGAATAAGGAAAAAGGAATCTGATCGACCTTTCCCCCATACAGTGCAAGAAATTGCCTGTGGGGTGATTAGGTAGGGTGGGGTTCGATTTGAGCGTTATCCAAGTACATCCCTGACAATGATCACTAAATGTGTCTAAACCGGAAACATGGATAGCTTCTGAAAACGTGGTATGTTTTAATCTCACTTTATGTGTAACAACGATCTTGTTATCTAGTATAGTTAAATAAAGCAGAGGATTCAGTAAATCAAAACATTTTAGTTGTATCTTGAGGTCAATGTTAAAGAAAACTGAAGATGAAAAACCAAATGCCGTAATTTCCAACAAATTACCGTAAATCTTAAAAGAACATTGCAGAAGAAAAAAAAACGATAGACATTAATAGTACCTGATGACATGGGGCTATATAAAATTGATCTAGACGAACAACTTACCATCAAGATGCTTCTTGCCGTGGGTGACGCAAGTCAGGCAGTACACCTTACCCACGACCTTGATCGCGAGTTTGTGGTGGTGTGCGGGGTAATCGGGTTTCGGTGACGGCGATGGGTGTGGCGGGTAGTAAGGAGTTGGTGATGGTGATGGGTGTGGCGGGTAGTAAGGAGTTGGCGACGGGGTGGTATGCGGCGGGTAGTAAGGAGTTGGAGATGGTGGCGGCGGGGAGGTGTAGTAGTACGGCTTCGGTGATGGTGGGGGAGGAGAACTGTAGTAGTAGGGCTTGGGTGATGGTGGTGGCGGGGAGTTGTAGTAGTATGGCTTAGGTGACGGTGGGGGTGGGGATTTGTAGTAGTAAGGTGGTGGCGGCGGGGATTTGTAGTAGTAAGGAGGGGGAGGTGGTGACTTGTAAACGTAAGGAGCAGGCTTTGGAGACGGTGGGGGTGGGGATTTGTAGTAGTAAGGTGGTGGCGGCGGGGATTTGTAGTAGTAAGGAGGGGGAGGTGGTGACTTGTAAACGTAAGGAGCAGGCTTTGGAGACGGCGGCGGTGGGGATTTGTAGTAGTAAGGTGGCGGCGGCGGCGACTTGTAGTAGTATGGTGGTGGAGGTGGCGACTTGTAAACGTAAGGAGCTGGCTTGGGAGATGGTGGTGGTGGAGAGTTGTAGTAGTAAGGCGGTGGTGGTGGTGATTTGTAGTAGTAAGGAGCGGGGGTTGGAGATGGTGGTGGTGGGGACTTGTAGTAATAAGGAGCAGGCTTTGGCGATGGTGGTGGTGGTGGGGAGGTGTAGTAGTAGGGTGGAGGAGGAGACATCACCGGTGGTGGCGGGGACTCATAATAGTAGGGAGGAGGTGGGGACTTCTTGGGCGGAGGAGACTCGTAGTGGTACGGTGGTGGTGGGGACTTGACGGGAGGTGACGGGCTCTCGTAGTAGTAAGGTGGAGGCGGAGATTTTACTGAGTGAGGTGGGCTCTCGTAGTAGTAAGGAGGGGGTGGTGACTTCTTAGGTGGTGGAGGGGACTCGTAGTAATAAGGAGGAGGAGGGGACTTCATCGGAGGTGGTGGGCTCTCATAGTAGTACGGCGGCGGAGGAGACTTCTGCGGAGGAGGCGGGCTCTCGTAGTAGTACGGAGGTGGCGGCGACTTCTTAGGAGGCGGCGGGCTCTCGTAGTAGTACGGAGGGGGTGGACTCTTCTCCGGCGGAGTTGGGCTCTCGTAGTGGTAGGGTGGGGGTGGGGACTTCTCAGGAGGAGGTGGAGACTCATAGTGATACGGCGGAGGCGTATACTTCTCCGGCGGCGGTGGTGATGCGTAGATGTACGGGTCAGCGGAGACCGTGGCGGCAGCCAAAAAGGTAACAAGCGCCACCGCCAGAGACGGCAGCATTACACTTGCGAGCCGACGACCCCCAGGGGGGTCGCGACTACGAGGGAAGGTCATGTGGAGCGGGAGTTATCTACAGGTGTCGGCCGGCTTAGTATCGCTGCTCCGTGTTGGTTGTTCCCCGCTTCACCCAGGGGAGGTAACGAAGTTGGCCGGCCGGCCGGCGGAGGAGGGGCGGAGGGGAAGGATGGATGTGGTGAAACCACCGGCGGTCTGAAGAGCAATGGGAGGGTAGCAAGGTTTATATAAGGCGGGGAGTTGGTTAGAACACAGCTGTCGGAGCAGGAAGGCAGAGTAGTTAGATAAGAGGCGAGGTGGGGAAGAAGGTGTCTCTCGTGCGCTACTTGCACCTGCTTTGTTGAGTTAGGGAACAAGAAATTGCGAACCAGAACACACAACCGGCCATCCACCCGCTGGCCCGGTTTTCGGAACTGTGCACATGTTGTGCCCCACTACGTGTAATAACATTTAGCAGCAATTAATGCAATAAAAGATGAGAGAAGTAGAAGAGAGAGAAAATAGTTTTGTCTATAACTTTCAATCCGAAACGTATTTTTCGACAAAATAAATTGTATTAGAATCCTTGTAGAAAATATTTTCCAACGAGATTAGTGTTGACATATTTTGAAATAATGATATTATGCGAGAAACATAGTATCATATATTAGGATACCATACCCATGTTCTGGGTACAGACGTACACTACTCGTACTTTTGAATGAAAGATGATTAACAATACTCGTGAGTATTGTACTTATGGATCCATAAGTACTGCAGCCACTTGTTAATACTCAAACATAAGTACAATACTTACCAAATTACAAAACCAAACATAATCGCATAACTGATGTAGAAGTATAACTACAGTACTTTCGGAATCGCATAGCAACATTAGTCATCTGGACAATTTCTTTTACATAATGCAGACATAAGTTGAGTACCTACTTGTTAATGATCTCAAAAGTACAATGCACATCAGGTCAAAAATCACCTATAAAATGCAACCATAAGTATTGTACCCACATGTTAATTTCAACTCAGTTAGTGACGCATAAGTACAGTACCTAACAAATTATAAATCAAGCATAATTGTATAATTGGTCTAGAAGTATAAGTACAGTACCTACGAATTGCCATAGCAACATTTGTCATTTGGACAATATTTTTTATAAAATCCAGACATAAGTTCAGTAACCACTTGTTAATGATCTCAAAAGTACAATGCACATCAGACCAAGAATCAGCTATAAAATACAACCACAAGTACTGTACCAACTTATTAATTCCAACTCATTTACTCAAACATAAGTACAATATCTAATAAATTACAAAATTAAGCATAATTGTATAACTAGTCTAGAAACATAAGCACAATACCTACAAAATCTCATAGCAACATTGGTCATGTAGACAAATATTTATTTCAAAATGCAGACATAAATTGAACATCTACTTGTTAATGATCTCAAAAGTACAATTCACATCAGCTCAAGAGATCAGCTATAAGATGCATCCATAAGTACAATACTCATGAGTATTGTACGTCTGTACCCAGAACATATGTATGATATCCTAATATATGGTACTATATTTTTCACGTATTATCATTATTTCAAAATATGTCAACACTAGTCTCGTTGGAAAGTATTTTTTACAAGGATTCTAATGTAATTTATTCTATCAAAAAATACGCTCCGGATTGAAAGTTATAGACAAAAATATTTTCTCTCTCTTATACTTCCCTCATCCTTTATTATTTTAATTGATGCTAACTTCTAGCACAACAAGTAGTTGGCGCAGCAGGAGGCCAGTCCCGAAGACCGGGTAGATTCCCGGAGATGTGGCCGGTTATATGTAGAATTTTACTAGAAAAGGAAGAGATAGTGAAGCGAGTTGGCTGGTGGGAAGACTGGCTTTAGGTCGTTTGTTTATTGATTGGGTGACAAAGGGAAGAGGGATATCCTGCTTTTGCTTTTCTTTTCCGCTGTACATTATGTAATGTGGGAAGGGTGAGCACATACGATACTGTACAATACAGTGTCTTATTGTATTCGGTTGCTTCTTGATAATTATTTAATTGGTGCCTTTTGTTTAAGGTCCTGATTGGTGGGGAGTTGGCAGGCATATATGTTTATATCCGTCTGTGGTAGTTGTTTGATGGGATAGCATGTTGCCAGCCTAGGTACATGAATGTGCCTCAATTAGTTGAGTCAGGTGGAATTGTATGGTCAGCCGTGACAACAATCGAAGAAAAGGGCAGAGGCTTAAATGCTACTGGATTAAACAGTGTTTAACAATAACAATCACAAGGGTTTGATCAAATCATACGAACTACATTGTATTTCTTAATTACCATTTGCATGACATTTTATTGCTTAGTTCAATATCAGGCTGTTTGGTTCGCATAGTTGAATATGGCGATGTTTATATTCAAGCGGCAGTGAGGTTTGATTGAAAATGATTAATTTATGCGATTCATTTTTATTTTGACTTAACAGATACCAGCGCTTCACAATCATGCCATGTATAACTATATTGAAAACTCATGTTTCATGTTCGATGTCAACTGTTTCATTCTCACCTGCTCTATTAGACAACTAGATTTTTCTACTCAAACCTAGCACTCCCACAATCATAATGGAATTCATGCTTAAGTATCCAAGTTATTTTAAGAGGGAGGGGGTCGCTTCCTCTTTTTTCACACTCCTTCATTAATCATGATGATATTGGTCGAGAATGGAAGTTTAGCTACATCCATGTCGAGCCTATGGTAGTGGAATGGAGGAATTCACCAATTGCTTTTACCATAAGGCACTTTTGATCCCGCATACATGTGTTTGCAATATGTTGAGTTTGTCGTATTTTATTGATTAATTATAATATACCAATAAGGACATAATCATGATTTTAAATACATTATGCCATATATCATGAGCAAAAGGGGGTAAATGAATTTGCATATAAGGCCATAGTCACACTTTTAACTATATTCTTAATCATATTTTGTGTTAAATTGATTTTTTTCATTATAATTAGAAAGTCACTACATTAGAACAAATGTCCTATAATCGACTTGATTCCAACTCTAAAAAAAAATCAACAGTAAGAATAACAACAATTTTCAAATCAACTTTATATATGAATTAGGCTAGAATACACTCGAGTGTATTCAGAGAAGAATACACTCAAGTAGTTTTTAATGATGCAACATTTTTTTTCAAAATCTAATCCGTTGATTTTCTTTAACAATTTGTGAATAGCTCATATATAAAATTTGAGCCCATTTGGACATTTATAACTCATGTTATGAAGACCACAAGAATTATGAATTTCAAATTAGTTTTGTGTGTCGATTTTGTTACCCTCGGATGAGTGACTTACACTCATGCAAATGAGATCAGAATTTATATGTAGCATAATTATAGTATGACAATGAAGATCATTGGCTTATATTTTGTAAAAAAATAATCTTGATATGCAAACACCACTTCAGTGTAGCGTGCAATCTGTACACTCAAGTGTATTCTAGCCTGACTATATATATATATATATTAAAGTCCTTATATTGAAAAATAAATAAAAGTGGGTATATTTTCTTTGATTAATAGATGAGCGAAATCTTTGAAGATTATATGTCCTTCCATCATAAAGACTTACTTCTTACCAGAGTTCCAACCAGTTCAAATTTACACATGATTTGCCCTTGTATCGGATTTGAATGTGGCTTGAATCATTAAGCCCCGCCGTTTATGCCTTTTTCCTTGGAGGGCGGTTGATAATAGCACTGGGTACTCCCGACGGATCCGGACTTTCGTATCCTTATTACACCGAATTCAAGTGTTCATTCATCCTCTTCCATTGTTAGTTTGTTCTAAATTGGTGAAAATGCCTGCTATTTGGATCAACTCCAACATTTCCGCCATTTCTAACCATCCTATTTTTTTTTCCTTTTTCGTACGTTTCAAGATCCAAACAGTGTTTGGGCGGATCTGTTCAACATAACAAGGAAAACTGTTCTTCAATCCTCTGGAAGGTGTTACGTATGCCCAGAAACGGCTAAACGGCTGTCGTGCACGTTTCCATATGCACCGTACGAGCACCCACACTCAGCCAGCGAGCCAGCCAGCGGGCGTCGTGCCAAATGGGACTCGGCCCTCGGGGAATAGAAATGGAAGCTCTGCCCTGTCGGCGGCTCCAATTTCCCGCGGTTCCATTGGCTGTAATCACGGAGCCCGGACGGTTGCGTCTCTGCTTGCATGCATATGTACGTGGTTGGTTAGGTAACTGGAACATATGCCGTCTGACGCGCGCGGTGCAATTGTCTCCTTAGATCGGTCGACGCCACTCCACATGCAAAGCGGCTGCGATGCTTAGCTGGCTCGCTAAGACTTGGTGCATGATCCATATAATAATGTTATTCAAATATAATCCCCACCACCCTGCTGTAGTTTAAGAAAAAAAAAACAATTTCGAGTTGGTACTGGTTCAATCTTCCATCTATCAATTCTGCTTCATCGCCTACTCCAGATCTAGTCAGGTTAGGTACTTACACTACTAAGTCGATAACAACTTGCTCCTTTAAAATACAATCAGCATATAGGCTATGTGGAACGTTTTTTTCAATCTAACTACTTCGCATAGGAAGGCAGATCTCACGATACATACGGTCTAAATAAAAAATTGAGACGGGTATTTGTAATAAGTTGTATTTACTCTCTTAAACGATACATGGTGATAGCCGAATAGGGCGAGGCCTGAAATAATTGCCACGATTGGAGATGAGATATGTTGGTTGGTGTTTGAAGACATATTCAACCCTAGTGTTTGATTGTATAACGAACAAAACAATTACATTGAAATGGAAGGCAAATGGACAAGCCCGTCAACCCTTTCTGAATAGAGAAACCATTCTTTCGAGACAATCACTACAACAAATTATATTTTAGACGACATTTTGTAGCGGCATATTTGTTATCGGGTGCCAAAAATTCAGTGTGCGTTCAACCGGCGCACCCGTGATGCTCGCTCCATTTCGCAACGCGCGAGCCCACATATTATTGGAGAAACAACTAGAAAGGAAAAATAGGAGTGACCAATCGGTTACACTTCCTCTCTCCTCCGTGTCCCATGTCACACTAGCAAACTCTCGACATCCCCTTGATTAATTCGCCTTCTCTCCTCTCAACAACTTGAATCGCCAAAGATGGAAACCTCATCCTCGCCGCCTTCTCTTGGTTGCTGATGCGTGTCTGCTCACACATTGCTTTGTTTTTAGACGGCGGTACGTTTGATCTCTAGGTTGGCGACACTCTGAATCTCCTTATTGGTCGCTCGTAATCATCTACTGAAGGCACTCTTGATCTTCTGATTGGTGGTGTTCTTGGTTTTCCTTTGTTGGCGACACTTCATCTGCATTTACCTCCATTAACGGTGCTGCATCTGGATTTTCCTCTTTTGGCAGATCTCTGGATTTCCCCTTCTCCCTTGGTTGGTCCGAATTCCACCACAAAATCAAGGCTTTGTGCTAGCCGAAACCTGTGAAAGACGGTATGCGATTCAGTAAAATGAGGTGAGTCTTGTATTTTTCCTCTACATCAGCAAATACTATGATCGACCACTTAGAATCTAGACAAAACTTTTTGTACTAATCCGTCTTCATAAGCCAAATTTGTTGCATCGTTTCTTTTCTATTGAGGCATGAATTCTTTACTGTATCGTTTTCTTTTTTGTCTACTATGGTTTGTCTATACACTCAATTGAAATCCTTGTATTGAAATAAATGGCGGAGGTTGGCCTCATCCAACCTACGACCACATATTGTCAAGACTATTCCCTAACAGTGCTCATTTTGTTACCTCTAGACCTCAAGCAGACATAACACTTTATGGATAATCAGCTTTCCGTACTGTCTTGTTTTCAAATTAACAAAAAAAAGTGGATCGTATGTGCTACACTTTTGATTTTTGAATTCTAATCCACAATCCACAAGGAAAGAAGGAAAACTGAAATTGATGTGAACAACCATTTAATTCCCATCCGTTACTCAGTGGGACATATTCTCTATTGTTACCACATTCCCATGTAGTCCCCTTTCCATATAGCCAAACCCTTTCCATATAGCCAATCCAGGATCATAGGACAAATAAACTACTGTATGCTCCCTCATTTGTGCTTCTCTTTATATGGATTTAATTGCTTTTGTACCTCCCAACCACGTCTTCTAAATAATGTCATCGTCCAACTATTTTATTGGCAGGAAGGATAGTCTCAGCCACAATGCAGTAGAAGAGTAAGCCTAGACTATTACTAGACATCTTAATATGTAGACGTCAATCTTATATAGCAACAATGGAAATAATATGCGCATGAGATTATTGATGGGACAAGCCTGGGTTGTGCTCTCTCATCTTCCATTCTTTCTTTCTTTCTTTCGTCCTTTCATCTTTTATTTATTCATAACTATGTTACTAAGTATTATATTTCATATCGAGCTCCAAGCCTATTAACTTACCTTGTTAGTGTAGTATGACTCTTATCATTCTTAAACTAAGCTAAAATATCTTGAGGTACCGATAATTGACTTTGTTATTTGTAATGGAGCCACTTCATATGGATTTATAAGTATAAATATCTTTTTTTATTTTTGAGAGAACCACCCCCGTAGAAGTGCAACTTTTGTGACCCGCAGACAGCGTAAAACTCTCGGGCCCCGAGCGCCCCGCACACCCGGGAACCGATTAAAGTATACAGTTGGCCAGCCTGCACGACGGGTACCACTACAACAAATGTTACATTTCACAACATTAAATTTCGACATTTTTTAAACAAGCTGGTAATTCAATTTGCATACCCACGTGGGTTTTTAATCACCATATTATCCCAACTGCCTCTCTCTATCACGCGTTCTCTTTCCCCTTTCCCCTTCTCTCTCACGTTCCCTCTCTTGCTCTCCCCTGACGACGCTGACCCTCCTTCTCCCATCCTTGCGCTCTTTGTGCTAACCCGACGACCCCCCCAACATCTCCCATCCTGGCACTCTTTGCGCTCCACCGCGCGTGCCATTCGCGGATATAGATCTCCTAGCCGCGCGCAATCTGCTTCTTCCATTCTCTGGATGGGCTCTCCACCCACGTCAAATTCCTCTCTCACGATCTCCCCCCTCTTTAAGTACTGGTGCAACGGGAATGAGAATGGGTTCACAGCGCCTGGCTCCAGGTTCAGCTGCGGCGGCGACTCAATCAAGCCTAACTGTGGCTCCCGCTGTTGGTTTTGCTACAGCGGTGGGTCCATCGGACCTGAATGCGGCCCTAAATCTGGATGCGGTTGGCCGGGCTGATAATTGGACTTCTATCTAAAGGTACACGATCTCCCCCCTCTGATAATTGGCCACTGAGCCCTACCCCATCGTGCCCCCTACCTCTCACCCTCTTCTCCCCCAGATCCCTCAGTCTCTCCCTCTCGCCATTTTCTCCTTGCCCACCACACTCGCGATCTTTTGTTCTCTATTAGCACCTAACAGCGAGAACAACTAGATAGGAGGTGCCATATGGGCCGAGCCGTTCCAGTAAACAAAAAATAGTAGAAGTGGGAGCTAGGATGAAGATTGTTGATCCCATGCCATTCATTTACTGAATCTGTGTTCTTAGATTTACTTTCTTCTAAAGCACGCCTAAACATCAAATAGGTTCATCTTCTGCAAATATGTCTTCCTAGTATTCTTATTATAGCAATTATATAACTATAGTATCCTCTTACAAATCCTCTCTTTATTTTTGATGTCCTTGATCCTTCCACTACATTTCACATCTTAGAGTTTGGCAATCTTCATCATCACATAGTATATACTACATTGGTCTTTCAATTGTAATTTTGGGCTTCAATTCTTGTGGTCTTGAAGTAGCATTCACTAATTCTTTCATGGATCATTCAACCATTTGGTAAAAACTCTATTTACCAACCGCGTTTTTAGTTTACTTTTAGTTTAAATGTCTTGTTAGATTGATTTTATCCAGAAAAATTCTAGTTTGGACATATTGGGATGCCCTTTCCTACATTTGTTTGTGATATCACTGGATGTGGGTTTATCTCTAGAAATTGGACATGCTTCTTAGGTAGTTTTGTGCCCTATGATCAATTTCACATAGTATTCATAGTTCATGTTTCTCACGACAATTATGTAAGATATTTTGAGGGTATTTGGTATTAGTATGTTAAGTGTAATTTTATTCTTTTTCAATCTGTTCAGAATGGTTTATTCCACATTGCATGACTGGAGGGACTATTCTCTTTTCTAAAGCACACGTAGACATAGAAACATGTTCACAAATCAAAATCTACTACTTACAAAAAAATTTAGTAGTCTTGTACAATCCTCGCTTCCTTTTTATGATGGCCTTGATCATTCCACCAGCTTTTCACATCATAGGGACTGGTAATCTGTGGTTACATAGTATACACCACATTGGTCTTTCAACTATAGACTGGCTTCATTTCCTTATTGTTGTGAAGTATTCTGCATGAATTCTTGCATTTATCAGTCAACTATTATGAAACCACCATATTAATCTTGATGTACTAAATGTAATAAAAAGATGACACTTTCTTAATCTACAGTCAAAGAAACACAACAATCTAATTTATCAAAAGTTTGTATTTCCAACCTGAGCAGATCAATTCCCATGGTTCTATAGTCTGTCAGTATAGAAGCCCTTAAGAGCTGAACCTAAATTGTAGCGGTCTTCATTCTCATTGTATATATGTAGTAGCAATGCAATCCTCTTTTTTACTTAAAACACCATTCTCATTATAATAATTCTTATACAATATTTTGGTTCTCCATCATATCGTTACATGGATGTTCATTTATAATGGTCAACATAATAATGTCTTCAAGTTTAGGCATGGAAGAACATCTTTTGCATCTACATTCGTCTACCGATCCTAGGTTTCATCTAAACGTAGGATAGGAAACGAAATGACCAATCCCTTGCATCTACCTTCCTGTCTTTGTCCTTCTCATATCTTTTCTTAGTCCTTTCCAGCAAACCAAATAGGGACTCATAGTATGTGGATTATTCAACATGTAGTAATCATTCACATGTTTTGGAAATGATAATGATGCTTTGGTACCTTTTTCTAGACAGGCTGATGGTGATTTTTCTTTTTCTTTAACTGGAGTTGATCACTTCTATTCGTTGACTGAAAAAGGCAAGTACATGCTGACCTCGACTTGGGACACAATATATTTATTGATTCTGTTTCAGATTTATATTATTAGTTTTGTTAAAATAAATCATGGATGGAGGAGAAAGATTGTTAAAATTTTCTTTGGTCGAAAATGTTGCTAACATTATGTGTTCTATTTGTAACATGTGTGATAGGCCAATACTAAATTTTTTTTATTGTCTATACATGTATGATACATTCTATCCTACTGATGCTCAGACTATTTACTCAAAATAATTAACTGGGCTTCTACTTGAAGGTACACATATCCAATACCCAAAAATAAAGCATGTCTCTATCTTGATATTTTTATGTTTATCTTTACTAAGATTATTAATCTGATTCTGAATGTAGATTTGTATGTTTGTTCTTTTTTATTGGTACAAGAAAAAACGTGCAAGTCCAATAGTTTTTAAATGTGTCAATGTTAGTAACATAATCATAGTCTTAAGTATTCTTGATTGCTTGTCTTTTGAAAACTATCATAATTATCTTGTCTTGCCAATCTGTTGAGTTGATCGACTTTCCAATCTTATTATTATTCTCAATAAGAAATCTAGAACATTGTCACTGATGAATTTAATACAAGACTATCACATTCGTCTCCTTGATTACATTAGGGACTCAATATATGAAAAAAATCATTGGTGGAAGTTCTTGCCAAGCCTGAGCTACCCCTCATACTGATTTTTCTTAGTTCCATTTCAATTTATTTTTATTCCCATTTAAAAGACATAAACAATCATCATTTATATATATCTTGATGTCACCCATGCTGCTATAGCATCCAATTGATTCATGGCTTGACACATCTCTATATTAACATTATTTTTCTTAGAAGGAAATGTGTGCACTTGCCATTGTTCACTTCTCCTTAAACCATACTAGGCTGGTTGCTTCCTTTTACTTGGTATCCCTTTTACTACGATGGTTAGGCCCTTATAAGGATTAAAATAGTTAACATTGTTTAATAAAAAAATGGAATACAATTTAGAAGGAGTCAATACATTAGCGATCTAGACTAATTTTCTAGAGCTATCAATGCTTCTTCTGATTACAACTTCATATGTTGAAAAAGTGTCTTCATGATGTAAATACTAAATGTTGTCTATAATATGATGAATGATGAGTAACTCAAAGATGATTTGATGTCCTAGGTTAAAAGATGGAGGTTATTATGCAGAGAATAAAAAATATGTCACCTTGAAAAGCTTTATTGCACCGTATTTTTTTAAGAAAAAACATTCTTACACAACTCGTTATGTATGTCTCAATCACTGATATAAAATATATTTATCAAAAAACTATAGGCTAGTAACATTGTGGCTCTGGAAAACTATATTTATATTTTGTGTTTTACTCATTTAAAAATCCTACCTCCTACTAGGATTTGGTGGTTCCCTCGAGTTTGACCATATGTCCTTCTTTCTTGCCTTTCTAATATTATTTATTTAAATGATTCATAAGATGCCATAATTCTAAGAAGCTACTATTTCAATTTAATTGTTTTGTTTTTCATTTCAACAAACTATTCTCGAGATCAATTTTCCACTAAACTACTGATTTCTGCCATAACAATTCATCTATATTTGGGTAAAGCAAAATGATATGTCCTTATTTTTCAACTGATCTTCAATAATTTTACTTTTGTCATTATTTTCTTATTTATATTTCTGTTACTTGTTACGTGATAGTCTTTATAAGCAATTCATTTGTTTTTTTCACTTAATATGTGGGTCCATCGATCCTATCCTAAAACTAGACATCCAAACTGTTGATGAATTTACTTTAATTCTTATACATAGATGCAGAAAGGAATATTGACCAACTATTATTTGAAATATTTCTGGAATATATCTTGAAGAAGAGGAAAGAGCTACCCACTTTGAATTTTATATAAAGGCATAGCATTTTTTCTCTTCTTTATATTTCATTGTACTTGTTTGATTTTTTGTCATATACAATAACATAATAATAGGTTTTTTTCATGATTCTTCTAGTTAAACATTAATTTTTGAAAAATGGATTCTGAACTTTTATATATATTGGCTATCTTTTTATAATTTCCATGAATAAGTGTAACCCACCATTCTAAAAAAACTTATCCTTGCGACAAAAAATCTCTTGAGTTGGTTATCCACACTAGGAAGCATACAAGTGTATATTATTTGTAATAAGTAATAAATATTTAACTAAGCATATGTATACGAAAATATATTATAGTAGAATACGAAGTTATCTAGCCATATTTTGGCATTATTTAGTTTTTTCTGGAGACAACTATACTGTAGAATTGTAATTAAAGAATTATATGATAAAATCAGAAAATATATTTGAAAATATGACAAATATGTTGGTAATGTTTGTACTCGTAATACTCCAAAGATGTGGAAGCACCCCACCCTTCTACTTTAATACTAAATATAGAATAAATAAATATTAATGTTTGAAATTTTGGAATCCATTTAAGAAGCTTTTTGGGCATATTTATGCATTTTTATTTGCTTTATCCGGAAACAATTATACTTGAAATTGTAATTTGAGAAATAGATAATAAAATCACAAAATAAATAAGAAAACATGACAAATATGTAGGAATATGTCAGTGTATTTTATAATCACAATCCTTTTCTCATTTTGCTTTCCCACTCTACTTTAGTATGGCGATAATGGCGTGATGTTTTATGTTTATCTATAATCCATTTTGCTTTTAATGGTTTTGATTGCCTGCTGTACAATTAGATTTAGAGTTCTTAATTTTCTAATGATGAACAGCTGGGTTGGAATAGTGATGTCCACTACTTTAATGTTAGTGATGGCCATTTCAAATGCAACTTTTAATTTCTCATTCTTTTGTTCACAACACTAATTTATTTAACCACACGATTATCAATTTAAAAAATACTTTATAAGTTAGTGATCAGTATCTTTTGTTCTTCATGCAGTTTGGGAGAGAGGAGATTTGATTGCTATTGTAATCATTATTTTTATTTTTTCCTTGGAAACACATCCACTGCCTAGAGAAGAGGTAGACATCATTCATCGTCCTCATATCTGAATCTTAATGTGCATATTAGTTAGCTATCTCATTTAAAATGGAGTGAAAGATCATATGATTGAACTTTTTTTAATTTGTTTATCTAAGAAATATACAGTGAAATATTTTTGTTTGTGATGAATTTGAATCTTTATCATTGATACATATTTCAACAAAATCAAATTTCATCCTTTACTGACAACTTATTTCCTAAAGTTGATATCCATAGTGTTCTAGTGCTTTACAGATTTGGAATCAGTCATGACTAAGACACAATGACGTACTCATGGTGTCATTAGAGATATTTTTATCTATGAATTTAAATGATAGAGCATAAAGGATTGCTATGACAAGAACAGAAGCATGGAGAGCTTACCAAAAAATAGTAGGAAGAGCACAAGATAACAAGGGGGTAAACATAAATAAGAAAAAGAAAAATTACATTTTTATGGATTTTCAACTGGGTTCCTCAATAAATTTTGGATCAGAACAAGGACCATCAAAAGTTTTACATATTAAAATTCATATGAACATGCATAGAATAGGATAGTATTCCATTTTTGCTTGTTAACTACCTATTTCAGTTATATCTCCTGATTCAAAAGGAGTAAAAGTAGTGTAGTGAATCTGAATCCATGGATAATTAGGATAATAATTATGTCTTGCGAAGAACATGTGTTGCTTAGGACGTCTATGAACAACTTTACTTTTAGGAGTTTTTACTATAGAACACCTTCATCTACATAAAACCCCACTGCAAGTAGCTTTGTGTTTGATCTCTCTAGTGATCCATCATGCTTGAATTTGCCATTCTGTATTCATTATTAACCAACCACATTATAATTTGATATTTTGAAGGAGTTTTCAAGTATTGTTCGATATGGACTAGTAAACTCTTGAATCATATATGTTTACCATCCTAGATGTTATTACGTATTCATGATGGTTTCTGGAATAGATTGAAAATTAGTGCTTCATATAGCATAATCGGGGTATGGCCCATGAATTCCAACCTTACTTGATGAGGTTATTGACAAATTCGAACTAAATAATAAGCTATGCCATATCTCTAAAAATTTCTATGAATTTCAATATATAGCTTGAAGAAGGGGGGAGCTGTTAGAAATATCTAAAGAAAAGTTGCATTTTGAAAATTTTAATGATTGTAACTGTACTAGTCTGCAACATATTTGGTTGATATAGCACCTATATATTTCATGTCCATTTACAATGCTTTTGGAAGCAATTTGCCTAAACAAAAATGCCTTTAACTGAGATATATGATGCATTTGTAATTAGCTTTGATTTCCTAGATTATTATCAACAATGGACTCTTTCTGGTTGTAGTGCTTTGTCTTGTCTTAAATCTATCATGTTGGGACTATTAGACATTCCAAGACACTTGTATCACATGTGTATCTCATGAAAATGATTTAAAATTTTAGAAAGAAGAATTTGAAAAGAAAAATTAAACAGAATAGACAATGCTTGACCGCATTTTATATATGATGGAAGATTAGTTTGAAAGAACATCAATTTCAAAAAGGCTTGTGTATAGGAATATTTTTCTGGAGGATAGATGTGTAATACGTTAAAATTAGTATTGGATGCCATTAGTCATATTATATAACTTTGCAATCTGTTTTGCACCTCCCCCATTTTTAACAGTAATTGATGAAGCTCAAATTTGAGACGGTAACTAGTTTAGAGTTTGGATATTTTTTTATATAAATGTGAAGGAGAACATTAAATCTATGCAATGAAGTTCTAAGAAAATTGAACTTAAGTATTTAGAAATAGAACACCATTTATTATTATAGGCATGGTATTAAACATCCTCGACATCTGGTAATTAATCCTCAATGTTACATATGTCTATGCCTGTCAATGTTTGATGTTGATCTGGAAATATAGTAGACTTCTATGTGTGGCAAAGTTGAAATGAAGATGATGTCTGTTACTATAAAATTCCTGGCCTTATATATTTAAAATCATATTAGCAGTAAAATAGAGTTGAATGAGATCAAAAGAAATTTCAATATCATGTACTATAGATAGGAGTTTATGCTAAAATTTAGACATTGTTTCTCGGTCACACACACCAATATTTTAGATCTTTTTTAATGTCCTTTTTACATATCATGGAACATGTTGTAGGTGAAAAGGAAGTCCAAAATGGCAAATTATAAATGTTTTACTGATATTACACTTGACTAACAAGTTGTCTATCTAGATAAAATGTTTGAGGGATTCTAATGGTAGTTTGCACCATAATATTTGATCTTCGTATTTGCTGAAATATACAATATATGATTGGTTATATATTTTAATTTTGTTCTCTAATAACAATTCTCCCCGCTCAATATAGTGTATTGTGATTTTGATTTTTAAGAATTGGGTGGTTTATAATGAAAAGGAACTCCATTCAACCCATGGAATTGAGTGAGTTTTATCTAAATTTTTTATGTCCGTTTACATATCAAAGTTTAGATAACTTGTTGTATACTTACTTACCGTATACACTAAATTTTTATATGTACTCCAATTTTTTTTTTCTGAGTGTTAATGCTCACATGGTTTGATATTTATGTAATATTGATACAAAAATTATTGAGTAACCAATTTAAATGATTTTCTTAAAATCTAGAATTAATTGTAGCTCATTTCTTTGTAGGATTCAATGTCTGGAATAGATAAGAGTTGGATGAAACATAAAAATAGGTTATCACCAGAATACAGAAATGGTGTGGAAAAATTTATTCAATTTGCATCTAGAAATGTAGAAGTTAATGGCTTAATACCTTGCCCTTGCATTAAATGTAACAACAGAAGTTGCAAGACAAAGGATGATGTGTCAGCTGATCTGATAGTGTATAGCATAATTGAGAGCTACACCTGTTGGGTAGCCCATGGTGAATCAGGTCATGTCAATTATCAAAATGATAGTGATGACGTTGAGGATGATGCTAATGAAATTGCGGATGAGGCTGATGATATTGAGGGAATGATAAGGGATGGGCTAGGATTTCTTGATAACCATGTTCCAAACTTTGATGAAATGGATGGAGACTATGAAATTGATGAGTTGAGTGATGAACTTGCTAAATTTTGTAGGCTAGTGAAAGATGCGAAGGAACCACTTTATGATGGTTGTGATGAATACTCCAAGTTATCATTCACCATGAAATTACTACAACTAAAGGGTTTTCATGGAATGAGCAATAATCTCTTTAATAGTCTGATTGCATTATTATCAAAGGTGTTCAAGGGTTGTCGATTGCCTAAATCTTTCTATGAAGCAAGAAAGTATATTACTGACCTGGGACTTGACTACATAAAGATAGATGTTTGTGAAAAACATTGCATGTTGTTTTGGAAGGATCAAAAGAAAGAATATGTATGTTCAAAATGTGGCGCTAGCAGGTGGAAGTATACCTCTCTTGACAACACAACCAAAGATAAGACTAAAAAAAGGAAAAAAATTAAGTTAGTCAAAAAGGTTTCTATTAAGACTCTATGGTACTTTCCACTAATACCAAGATTAAAATGACTATACATGTGCTATCAAACAGCTTCAGAGATGAGATGGCATCAAGAAAAGCACATAAATGATGGTAAATTAAGACACCCAGCTGATGCTGAAGAGTGGAAAAAATTTGATGAGATGAATCCATCTTTTTCTAGAGACCCTCACAATGTTAGGCTTGGATTGGCTTCTGATGGATTTAATCCATACGGGAACATGAGTCATTCTTATAGCATATGGCCTGTTATCCTTATTCCATATAATTTACCTCCATGGCTTTGTATGAAACAAGATTATCTTATTTTATCCTTGATCATTCCTGGGCCAAAGTCTCCTACCTGTAAGATTGATGTTTATTTACAACCATTGATCGAGGAGTTAAAGGAGTTGTGGGATGTAGGAGTTGAAACTTATGATGCTGTGTCAAAACAAAATTTTGAAATGCACACAACTTTATTATGGACAATTAATGATTTTCCTACTTATGGATATTTGTCTGGATGGTCCACCCAAGGTGAGTTAGCATGCCCTTCTTGTCACAAGGATACTTGGTCTCTCATATTGAAACATGGAGGAAAATTTTGTTATATGGGGCATCATAGATTCTTACCACAAAATCATAGATGGCGGCGGAATGACCACGCGTTTGATGGGAAACAAGAACCACGACCTCATCCTCAAGAACTATCTGGAGAAGAAGCTTTGAGTCAACTACATGACATATTTGAAACAAACCTGGGAAAGAGAAAGAAGAGCAATTCAAAAGAAAAAGCTTCTCATGCTTGGAAGAAAAAAAGCATTTTTTTAACTTCCTTATTGGAAGAGTCTTCGTGTTCGCCATAATCTTGATGTAATGCATATTGAGAAGAAAGTTTGTGATAGTTTATTTGGAACGATTATGGATATTGATGAGAAGAATAAGGGTAATTCAAAAGCTCGCAAAGACTTACAAGATATGAATATAAGGCAGGAGCTTCTCCCATGTATTGTGAATGGAAAGTTAAAAGTCCCTATTCCATGTTTTACTTTATCATCTGAAGAAAAAAAAGAGGTTTTGTGAATTCTTAAAAGAAATTAAATTTCCATATGGGTTGTGCTCAAATATTTCTAGATGTGTGAATGTTGATGAGCGTAGAATTTTTGGGTTGAATTCTCATGATTTTCATGTATTTTTACAAAAACTCCTTCCTCTTGCAACGCGTGGAATCTTTCCAAAGGATGTATCTGAGACATTAACTGAGCTTAGTATATCATTTAAGGAGTTGTGCTCTAAAGTTTTAATGATAGAAGATCTGAAGAGGTTAGAAGATCATATTGTTGTTACACTATGTAAAATGGAGCAGATATTTATACCATCTTTCTTCGATGTAATGGTACACCTTCCCGTTCACCTAGCAAACCAAGCAATTCTTGGAGGCCCTGTGCAATATAGATGGATGTATCCAATTGAGAGGTGATTATGTTTTACATAATTGTTTTTTTTTATTTTCTATGTTTTAAATTTTCCTTGGTTTCGTAGGTTTCTCTGAACATTAAAGTCATATGTGTGGAATAAAAATTGAGCAGAAGGTTCAATAGCTGAGATGTATATCACCAATGAATGCTTGGTTTTTTGCTCAAGATACATGAAGGAGAATGAAAATATATTTAATCATCCACGATACCATGACACTAGAGAGACAAAAATTTCATCTCAATATATAGTTTTCAAATATATCGGGAAAACATTATCTGTAGGCACAACCATTAGCCTTAGTGTTAATGAATGGCAACAAGCTCATAAGTATGTTCTTGAAAATTTAGATGCAATATTACCATTTATAAGGTAACTTATATTTATTTATCTACATTTTTTACTTGACTTGATTTTAAGTTTTCCAATTTTAAAATAAATATTTTTTTAGTGAGCACAAACAACCAATCCAAGATATGGGTGTTCACAATATTGAGGGGCACCATAAAAGGTTCTTCATTGAGTGGTTGGAGAGTCAGGTAAGCTTTTAAATTACTTTAAACTAATTTAAACTAAAAAAATAGACCATTGTGGTTAATGTCTATTTATTTATTATGATAGGTGGTTCAATTACATACACAAGGCAGAGTGGACGATGAACTTCTAAGTTTAGTTCGCGGTCCTGATAAAGAGGTGTTAACTTTTACAGGTCTAGACATAAATGGATTTCGATTCCATACTGAAGATTGTGATGATAGGTTAACAACACAAAAAAATGGTGTTCTTGTTAAAGTAGACTCCACTAATGGATCATTTATCTATTGTGGTGTTTTGACTGCAATTTTAGAGTTGAGATACATAGGTGGAAGACAAGCTCATATTTTTAGGTGTGAGTGGTGGGACATGCATAATGAAGGAAGAGGATTTAAGTGAAATAAATATGGTCTTGTTAGTTTAAATACAAAATGCAAGTTGAAAACCAATGAACCATTTATACTAGCATGCCAAGCAGAACAATGCTTTTATGCCCGTGACCTTTCCAAAAGTAATTCGATTGTTGCTACTGAATCACCACCACGTGACTTGTACAACATGACACATGGAGATGAAGCTATTATTGATGATGAAAGTGAATTTCAAGAAAACACATCAAATTTATCTACATCTTCATCATTCCCCTCGGATGCATTTGATGTTTCAAATTGGAAGAGGCATGATGTAGTGAAGTCTTTGTCCGTGAAATCTACAAAGAAAAAAGGATGGCTGGAAAAAGATGGAGACCATACATGGGAGACAATGAACTGAATTTATAATTTGTTAATCTGTATTTTCTGTATAGACTTTGGTTAATTTTACTAATTTCTTTGTGAACATTGATGGATATCATTTCCCTTGTGTTATCTACCATAATGTGATTTTAATTAGCAAATGATTATAAATGTTGCCTTTGATTGCTTCTTTTGATATTTTTTTGGATCATTACCCTTTTAAATAATCTGATGAGATACATGTAGGAAATATGGTCAATCTGTCTAGTACCCACAACCAATTTGCTGGTAATTACGAGATTCTAATGGCTGGCCATTGTAGCAAGACCCAAAGTAAGTAATGCATGCTATATTTTTTAAATGTTTCAATTGAATCTCATGCGTAGCTTGCTAAATTTTAATTATGCAGATCAGTTAAAAAAATAGAGATTTATACATAATTTTTCCACTTAATGACTTCATCTTTGCAGAAAAATCTATTGATGAGATTGCACAAAAACGTGCACGCATGTTGATGGCTGGTCCATGGAATTCATCCAGCAACAATCCAAGTATAGTTTTTAAATAAATTAATATATGTCTCTATGCATACAATAGTATAAAATTATGTTCATGAAATGTAGCTAAAACTAGAAACTATTCAAAACCCTCATCGAGTTGAATATTTTGGCCTTGCAAACAAAAAAAATGGGGCACCATCCCTTCCTCACATGGGAGCAAGTCCCATTCAAATTTCTCAAGACAAGAATGCAGATGGCCTGCATGATGGTTTTCTTCAACAGATTCAAACCTATAAGGACTTTTTGATGAAAAAGATGAGTGAAGGTCTACTAGTTGTTGACTTCTATATTTTAGTTTTAAGGAAGAAGTATGTGTTCTTTATGCTAAATTCGTCTTTCCTTTTTCTTTTAGAAACACTAGCCCTTGACAATTTGCAAAAACATTCACATATGTTGACGTCTGGTCCAAGAAATCTATCCACTCAGAATACTGGTGATAATTTGACTTTGTATGCTTACAATTAATACATAATACCTTTTGAGCATTATGTTTTAGCAATACTTGTATAAAATGCAGTCAACAATAGAAAAAAAAATTGTAATCTGCATCAATGTGATGTTCTGGTGTTTTGAATGAAAAGATAGGGTCATCTCTACATGACAAGTAGTGCAAAGCTCCTCTAAATGTGCATGCTACAAAAGCTCAAGGTAACATTAAATCTGCATTTTTATATGTATGTATATATATAATATATTTTTGCAAATATTGATAAATTTAAGAATGTAAATCAGTTCAATATGAAGATGTGGGATTGGCCATGAATAATCTTCGAGAAGAGTACATGAACAAAGATGAAGTTGCGGTAAGGCAGAAAAATACTGGAAACATTGATCTAAAGTCTCAAAATGCTGGGCTGACTGTCGAACCAACTCAAAATCTGATCAAGAATAACTCTGGTGACAATTTGACTTTGTATTTTTGCATGTAGATTATATTTCCTATGTATACATAATGTTTTAACATTATTTCTATAAAATGCAGTCAGAATCAGCCAAACATCTTGTAATCCACATCAACTTGAGCATTTTGGTGTTGTGAAAGCAAAAAAAGGGGCATCGAATAGTAATGGTTTCTCTCTACATGATAAGCAAAGAAAAGATCATCCTAATCTGCATGCTAGAAATGATCAAGGTAATATCAAAATTTTATTTTTTTTGTATATGTGTCTATTATCCTACATATGTATATATTGATAGTTCCTAATGTATGGTTGTTCAATATGTAGAGGAAGGACTGGCCCTAAATATTGTTCAAAATCTGAAGGACATGAATAATGGTGCTAATGATACTTCTACAAGTAATACAATATTCATTTCTATATACACCATGGTTTAGCATCATTTTCATGACATGCAGTCAAATTTATCCACAAAGCCTATAATCCTCCACATCAACTTGAACATTTTGGAGTTGCAAAACAAAAAAGAGTGAAACAGAACAACGAGGGTGTTTCCTTACATGCGAAGCAACATGAAGAACCACCCATCGCACATGCTAGAAAAGTTCAGGGTAATATTCAAATTTTAAATATTCAAGTGTTGTTTGCTTGTCCTATGCGTATGCATATATTTATATAGATTTGATTGTGTTCAAATTCATTGTGAAGATGGAGGATTCACCATGGATGATGTTCCTGAAGGTCACATAATGGATGATGATGTTTCAGTAAGGCGAACAAACACTGACAAGAGAATCTTGAGGGATCAATATGTTAATAATTACTCTGACCAAGATACTGAACCACTTCAAAATTTGACCAAAATGAATATTGGTGAGAACTAGACCTTGTTTGTATATAACTAATGCAAAAAAGCTTCTACATAAATAACATTTTAGCTTTAGTTTTTTTGAAATACAGTTAATTTTGGTAATGAAACTTGTAATACACGTCAATCTAAACATGTTGGTGTTGGAAAAGAAACAAGAGGGTCATACAATGGTGAAGGTATTTATCTACATAACATGCCATGTGTACCATCTCCTATTGTGCGTGATAGAATGGATTATGGTAAATCTAATATTTTTATATGTGTACGGGAGTCTTACATATTTATTTTAGTGATTAAATTCCTAATATTTGATAGGTCAACCTAAAGAGGAGGATTTGGTCACAGATAGAGTTCTTGAAGGTTCAATGAATGATGATGATGTACCCATAAGGCAGGCTAATGTTAGTAATAGGATTTTGAGGTCCCAGACATTAGACAATCACTCACAACCAGATACGGATCCAAATCAAGTTATGCAAGAGACGGATAATCATCATGGTAACAATTAATTAGTTCTAGCTTAATTATGAATAAGGTAATCATTATTTTATTCATGTTTTAGATCAACCGAAGATAAAGAGGGTTAGAGGGAAAATGAAAAATATAAGCTTCAGGTCATTCAGAAATGGTGGTGGAGCTAAAATAAAGATAGAATTTAATTCTGAAGGTAATCCAATAAGTAAAAGCCAAACTTTTATGGCCAGTCAAATTGGAGTTATTGTTCACAATTCCATAAATGCTCCTCTTAGTTATACAAGGTGGAGTCACATGCCTAGTGAAAAGAAGGAGAAGATGCTCCAGTTGATCTAGGTTTCATATAGTTTCTATGTGTTACTTCATTGAATAATAAATGCACATTTCTAATATTTTCTTAACTATTACATAGGATGATTTTATCATTCATAGTGATGAGTTATTACCTGAGGAAAATGACCCCAGAATACGTTCAATATATCGATCATTGAATAAGGCTTGGCGTGAATTTAAGACTGAATTGTATGCTCTTTATTTGACATACGCCACTGATGATGAAGCTCTAAGAAATTGTCCTCCAAATGTAACAAAATCTGATTGGGAGTTTCTTGTGAAAAAATACTGGAAAAGTGACTATTTTCAGGTAAATTTGAAATAAATTTGTGAGTCTATACAATGATCTACTCTCTTTATTATTGATATTTTCTTGTAGCAATTTTTTTTACTTATCTTTATGTTTTTAGTCATTGATCTTATTTTATGTTTATTTGTAACGCTGCAAGTACTCGTAACAAGATCAGTCGTTCTAAACAGTCAATGCTTCACTGTCCTGGAAGGACTCGATTTAGTGTTATAGAACATGAGGAAGTATGAAATTTGTTCTTATTGTTCCTATTTTTATAGTATAAGGTTATACTTCATATTTCATAATCTATTTTATGAAAATATAGACTATCAATAACAATGGAGTTGTGCCAAGTCCCGTGAGGATGTTTGAAAAGACTCGAATGAGAAAAGATAAAAAGCTTGTAGATGTTGTTGCTGAAGAAAAGATGGTAACCATGATTATAGCTCGACATAAATTTCAACAAATTTGCAAATTGAAAATTCTAACAATTTAATTTGTTGTTTAGGCACAAATCACAGATTTGATGTCTCAACGTGAACATGGAACAATTGAAATTAGCGACGATGAGATATGTTTGAAGGTCTTTGGACCCGAAAGACCTGGCCATGTACGTATGTGGGGAAGTACAGTTGCAGGTCATTCTCACTATAGAAATCCAATTTATATGAAGGAGATTGAAAAATATAAGAAACAAGCAAATGATGCATGAGCTAGAGTTGAACAAGCACAAAAAAGTTACAGCAGATGCTAGAGCTAGAGCTGAACAGGCTAGTTAGAAAGTTGAAAAAGCTCACACTTACATCAGAGAGTTATTCAATGTAATAAAGTCTAGCAGGATTATAGATGGCATGAATATTGACAACCCTAATGATGAGGTATTTCCTATAACTTATGGACTTATGGAACTCATTGTTTATTTATAACCATAGGTCATATTAATAACACTATTTATTTACAGGTTTTGGAGTAATATGGGAGTCCCTATAACTCACAGACTTATGAAACTCATTGTTTAGATGAAATATGCAAGCATTGAATCCATAGATGATCTTTTTTCTATTATCTTATTTGTAGATAATATATAAATGTTTTTAATTTAATATTGGTAGTGTATTACCTGACTACTTCTTTGTAGTTAAGACAAAACTTCTATGAATTGGAAATAAGAGGATGGTAATCAGTCTTTTAGATGACTAATTTAGGATTAGTCTTTTAAATATATATATATATATATATATATATATATAGTCTTGTTGTTGCATCAATCAAGCTTCGACATTTATAAAGAAGTGCATTGGTCCTTGATTTGTTGGGCTTTAGTTTTGATTTGGAAAATCTCTCACAAACTGGTTCATAGAATTAGTAAAGGTATTATATATGACAAGAATGTGTGCATGGTGTGGTTGGTTATGTTTCATATATTTGAAATTAAGTAGTAAATATTTTGTTCTTTTATACATATTGACTGCTTCAAGGATCAATGTGTATGTATGCACATTTATACACATTGACTACTTCAAGGATCAACATGTATGACCACAGGATGATGGAAAGGGGGCACATTGCTTTTCTTGAGATGCTAAAGAGACTATCAAGGATCAACATGTATGTATACTGCTCTGTCTCTATACACATCCTTTTCTTTGAATACTTGGTCATAGGTTTGTTCTGATTTCGATGGACTAATTCTGCATTGATAATTACCATCCGTTTTTACATGTTATTGAAGTCATTTACTAACATGTACATCTCCACCTCAATTATTTTTGTGCCAGACTTTCTAATAATTTCACATCACCAAAGCCCAACAAGCGCACACTTTGTTTTGCCGTATTCAGTAGGATTGGATTGCATTCCAAAATTCTGCAGCGCAAAGTATAAGTTTGCTTTGATGGATCTGGAGATTGGAAGGAATCCAACACTTTTTCGTGATACTATAAACGCCGGATAATCAATTCCTTTTCGAAATGACAAGATGCCGAAATACAACGAACAACGCTCATTCTACCTCATCTACAGCCATTGCCAACTGCTCCTCATCTGCCTCGTTGCCTGCACCTGTTGCCAGCTGTCTATGGTCCCTACCCTACTACTACTCATTTTTTCCTATGCCCACTCTTACAACCACTCAGTTTTACCTGTTCCACTTTTAACTGTAAGATACTATCCATTTTATGACACGAGAGAAGGGGAGGCGTGATCCAGCTGAACCAAATGTAAATTTATGCATTGCTGGATACGGTAAAAGTAGCAATTACTTTTACTGGGATCAAGTAAATTCTGTATTTCATGGAATCCAGTGGAATCCCATAAACCAAACATGCCCTATATTGGTTGGTTTACATAATGTTTTTCCCTTTGAATATGTTATATAGTTTCTTATTATTGAATGTTGTTACTGCAGGGACTATCATGCCTTCTACGCAACTAGTTGGGCCTTAGGTGTGCATCTGGAGTTGGTATGTGTGGCAGGAATTAAAGAAGGCAAAGCATCAGTTAGAAACTTTTCTGGAAGGGAAGGGCAGGGACCTTGATTATATAAAGGATAAAGGGACGAGAAGTGTCTTTAGTGAGAAACCCACCATCCGTCATGGAGTTCACCACAGCCCAGAGAAGCCTGAACTGCTTTATCTTCCCAAGCGCCTCAATGAGCTGATGGTAAATCTCAGTAGAATGTTTGAACCCATCCTAGTTTGCTGCCCAAGAGAAGAAGGCCAGTGCAAGAGTGCCTGCATTGCTTAGTCTCGTGAGGACTTCAACCATGAGATCAGGTGACATCTTCACTCTGGATTGATCTAAAATGGTGTTCCAAGTAGAAGGAGAGCAATTGGCCAGTAAACTGCATATCTTTTCAGCATTTGTGAGGATCTGTTCCGTGAGTATTCAGTTATCAACACCCGACTCCACACTAGGCTCAGTTTTGGCAGAATCATTAATCATTCTAGAAATTTTCAGGTGAGGAATTCCGTCAGGGCATACACAGCAAACCCGTGTTGAGCATCCTATAACACGTGTACGAAGTGTCAAGCCACCATCTCTGACAAAATCTCCACTGCCAATGTTGTAGGAGCGACAGAACGAAAGCATTTTGGCGCCAGGAGGAAAGGCGTGATTCACTAAAGGGAAGGACCTTGATGATGTAGTCGGTAGACTCACAATTACAAAATCTCTCCTGCAGTGGCTCTTGGGCCTGGTCACTTTGTTCTACCCAGGAGCAGCCCAGCCATTCCACAATGGATTCCTCCCCTGGCACGTCCTGTTGGGTATATTCGTCTACATGCTGGCGATTGTCACAACCTCACTAGGATTCCTGGAGATACCTGTACAAATGTAATCAGGTGCTATGGTTGTGTTCTCAAATGTATGAATTACTTATCTACTTTGTTGAGAAAGCAGATCCCTTATTGCTAAAAAAATACGTGATGTATGTGTAATGGTGAAGAACATGATGGTTTTGACAAGTTTTGTGTATCAGAATACAATCAGTTATACATATGATTTCGTATTTAAAAGTATATTATTGTGTTATTCTAATGTGGTTATATACAATGTCTTTATTATATATATACATATATATGCATATATACTGTATATATATGTGTGTATAAAGTAAAATTCTTTTGTTATGGCCTGTGCACATGGCTTGCTGGAGGATGCTCCTGTTTCCGCCAACTAGCATTGTAATTTGCTGGGCCCAACACACGCCCGAGACATGCCACCCTTGCAAACTCGTGTGCCCACTCCCAGTTGTAGATGTCCATGTGACATTGATGCCTGCATGAGTATTCATGTGTGTTGACACTTTAGTACATTTCTGGCATATTAGAATGTCAGGTTTGGCATCATTTTCCGGCGATAACCATTTATCCCCGGCATGGGCATAATGCCGATTTTGATACTATTTATGACAACTCTTAATGTGTCGTCAAACTTTTGGTGGCACACTTTTCAACGACATTTTTCCGGCATATTGAAAAATGCCGAATAAATACAATACCGACATAGTTATGCAGTTTTTATAGCATGGCATTATGTCGGAAAATCTAATATTTGTTGTAGTGAATACATCAATAGACTTGGAGGTCACGAAGTTACTATGGAATGTTTTTTTGTTCAACGCCTATGCCAACTATCTTTTTGATCGAAGAACTATGGTATGTAGTCTATGTTGAAGTACATAACATAATTGCAAACCGTGCACAATTTGTTTCATTCAGCCATGTCAGATTCATATGATTTTTTTAATATTAACACCTAATTTTCAATCTAACACTAACAATTTCAATTAATTTAGCATTGGAGTGTATCAATATTTTTTAACTAATTTTTTCCATATATCTTCCACCTACGGAATTCATACTTTTATCCATTATTTTGGGTATTGGGTCCCCGGAAGAAAACAATTGTATGTTAGATCTAAATGCAATTTGGAAATTGTATCTCGTGTTGTCAATACGACACTAGTGTAGGGAAATACGACATCAGGTAGGCAACAGAAATAAAAAATTTACTGACATATTTCCCATTAACCAGTAGATCGCGTAAATTACTATACAATGGGAATGATGGTTTCAAGAAGATATACCTGGTCCTGGAGAAAGTCTAGTGACAATCCTTGTTGATGTAGATGTGCGCCCAGACAATGGTTGTGCAGCTTCTAGTTGAACTCAGACTCGTCTGACTGCTCCTCCACAGACATCAGACTCAGACAACTACTGCATCAGCTCCTCAAATCTCGCCATAGACTGCGAGTTGACCTTGCTCTCCTAGTAGCAGCCAACAGACTCATGTCTCTACAGTAGTCCACATGGACCAACTAGAACTCATGTCGTCTTGCAGGAATAGACAGGAAGGATTTATCCCTCTCGTTGGTATACTAGTCACTAACATGCTCTCCCACAACAATGATCCTTAGTTATTTCTCTCTCGTGGATATCCTTCCCTAGTCAGGCAGGACTTGCCTAGGCTCTCATGGTTACCACAACAAGACAGGGAAACACTTGTCAGAGCAACTGATTCTCAATTGTCTGTATAGTAGTTGTGTTCTAGGAAGCCCCCAATACCCCTTTATATGTAGGAGGGGTTAGGGTCAGGGTTCCCAGTCCCCAGTCAATGCGGGACTAAAGCAAGAGTGGAAAGGACAAGTAGATCTTAAATGTGCACAACTTTTCTGGAAGTTTCACAACCTGTGTGTGACAAAACGGTCATCTCGCCTAGCAAGACAGTCATCTCGCACGTGAGACAGTTGTTTCACACCTTCTAGTTTTGTACATATGAGTGCAGAACTACGTTATAACAACCTATGTTTCAGGACTGTGTTTGATGATGTCAAAGTGTACCCAACGACATGTAATGAGTGTAGTGATTTTTGGTCTAAGAACCACAACCACCACCATCACTGTGAGACCTAACTATGGCTTCCATGAAGATGGCTTCCATGTGTCAGTTTCACAGTGGGTCTGTCTGATACACTATTCTCTAACATGTATCTGTGTGCTTGATTTGATATTGCCATATCATGACCAATGAGATTTAGTCATCAACCAACTCACACTCTAATCTTATGTGTCATTGTTTTCTATCAACATTCCACAATGACAACCGATCAGGGACATAATGCGAATATGATATGTACTTTTAACATCCGTATGATCTCATTTCTTCCAAGTCACATACTTGAAGACATACATCGTTGAGTAACATCATTCTCTAGACATTCATTATGTAATTCATTATCTCGTAATTGAATGTAGAAAATAAATTGGAAGCTTGCCTTTATTATCATCAAATCAGGTATCTATGGACATATCTCAATCATCATATGATTGGCTCTCTGTGTATACATACCAACAGACTCCCACTTGCACTTAGAGTCAATCACCCACAAATCTCATCCCGAGTGACCTAACATGACCTTCATGCTTCTGCTCTGCAAGTGCTTTTATAGCGGGTTTAGCAATATTTTCCTTAAACTGATATTTTACAATTTTCAAATCTCTTCACTATACAACTACTTGTATGAGATGGAAGTGTCGTAGTATGCAATCTAAGATTCCCAGCCTAACTAGTAGCTCAATTGATGTCATTAGTATTTATACTGTGTCATCAATGGTTTAGAACCTCACATAAGTTCACCCATATGAACTTCTTGATCCATACATTATCCTCTGTTGTTCTTATAACACAGAGATACTTGACTTCTTTTGTAGATTTGAACAACTATCATTAGCTAAGAACTCTTTCTAGGTTATAGTTTTCATTTAATGTCAAACAATATTGTGACTATTTTGTCAGTTTGGAAGCGTGCATGGGTGTAACCCTTTACATCCAATTCTACCTTATTACCATAACCAAAGAACCAATCCTTTAAGTGTTTTACAAGAACATAAGGATGTTCATTATGGTATTCTAGTGACTCTCATTGGTATCTGACATATACCCTCTTGTCATGTCGAATACATACGAGATTGCTAAGTAGGTATATATGTGTCCTCTCATCATGTCAATACATATCTGATTACTGGATATCTCTTGTCATGTCCAATACATACGAGGTTACTAGATATCTTCTCACCACGTCCAATACATACATATAATGGGATAAGTACATAGCATTGCTTTCAAGATAGATCCAATGGCATCTATCCATGTATCCCCATTCTTCATAAGAACAAGGAAATTTTCTCTTGAAAGACTAACTCAATGGAACATGGACACATTTTCTATCATTAAGTCTTACATGTTGAACCCTTTAGCATCATGCCAATGTATGCTCTCTTAGTTAGGTCAAGAAGCTTTCTAGATCTATCTCTATAGACATCAATCCCTATCACATAGGATGCTTTGCCTAAACCCTTCATATAGAAGGTACTTTCCTTGCTAGGTTTAATATTTATAGGATAAGGATGTTATTCCGCATTGTTATGTGGAATATCAATATGCTCCCACTAAATCTTTTGTAATCATAGATTCTATCTTCATTCTGACTCAAGTCAAATCCTTTGACTGTCTTGTTAAATCAAAAATTCCAACTCTAAGATGCTTGCTTCAATCCTCAAATTGACTTTTGTAGCTTATAGACTTTATTTGCATTAATAGATTTATAAAACCATTAGGTTGTGTCACGTACACATCCACTTATTTATTCTAATTAAGTAATGTGATTTTAACATCCATATGCCAAATCTTATAGTCATACTAGGCTGCAATAGCAAGCATGATCTTGATGGACTTAACCATGGTAACTGGTGAAAGACGTTATCATGTTCAACAACTTGAACTTGTTTGAAGCTCTTTGCAACCAATCTACAATTCCATGTTGGTCTTATTACAGAGACCCAAATGCACCCAATGAGTTTTATCCCTTCAAGTGGATGCACCAAGGTCATACCTTGTTGGTTTACATGGAGTCCATCATTGATGTTATGGCCTCAAGCCATTTCTTAGATTTTGGTTCCTCAATAGTTTCTAGGTAGGTTGTTGACTCATCTTTATGATCAACTTACCACCTTTTGAGTTATAAGATATCATAATCTATCAAACTTAAGGCATGCTCTACTAGAACTATGGGTTATGTGTTTATGTAAGGAACTTGAGATTCCACAACAATTTATGATTCTCCTTGTTCCTTGTTGTACCTCCTTAGCTTTAATGTTTTCTTGTTTGTCTTGAACATTTCGAGTTCTACTTTCACTCCCACTGATTCCTTTGGAACTAAGTTAGCTTTAGGAATTCATCCATCCTAGCAATAAACACTTTGTTGTCCGACTGGAATGTAAGTAGTATTCAACAAGATAACACTTATGTAATTTGTAGATAAATATTTTTTAAGAAACTATTTTCTTATATAAGTTTTCAATCCCAATCACTACAAAAGACTGATCAGGACACCCCCATGCAATATCTCATATGGTGTCTTTTGAATCATTTTAGATGGTACATTATTTTGGTGTAAAGCATGTGCCCAAAAGAAATTCTTATTGGGTTTTGTGGAGAATACATGCACGGTGGAAGTAACAAAAAAAATTCCACACAACTCGAAATAGGATCTCATTGACAACAACGTATTTAGAAAAAGTGTTTGTTGGATATACCTTATCGCAAAGTAAGTCCGATGATGTCCCGCTGTACGATGGTGTGCAACGTTGCTGACCTACACAGATAGAACTTCTCACCTATTTGCTGAGTGCGTTGCAGGAAGATCCGACGACACTCCTTTCGTGCGGTGATGTACGCTGCTCGTAGCATGTATGGATAGTTGTTGACATCCTCCAAATGTAGGCGTCTCAGCATCTACGTCTCTACTTCATCCACGTGGATGGACTAAAACTCCACGTCGTACTTCCTAAGCCGGCAAGAAGAAGTCATCTCTGTGCAGCGAGGTGCTAGCATCACGGTGCTCTCCTTTCTCTCCTGAGGACAATGACAACTAGGGTTTACATACATGAGCATAAACTAAAAGGCCTCTCTAGTATCTTATATAGATATCAGCCATCAAGCCCCTTTAAATAGGAGACAAAGGGAAGTAGGGTTTCCTAAACCCATCAGTAAACAAAAACATTGCGTTAATTAAAACGCTTGTGGATTAATTAGAATACTCTAAAATTAATTAATTAACCAAATAATCATATGAATTGATTAATTAATATCTGACTCCATGTAATTAATTGGGATGGATCTATGGGTATATATACCAACAGACTCCCACTTGCACTTAGAGACAGTCACTCCATTTAATTGGCTCGAACATTCCAATATTATTCTAATGGATTATATAAACATTATAGTAATCAATGTGATTCGAAGCAATTCCAATCAAATCCATAATTATACTCATGTTCCAACACATACTATGCATGTGACCCAGTAGGCTCCAAATTACGTTGGCAGTGACCTCCATAATCATATTATAATTTTACAAGCAATGATTGGTATCTAGCAAGACTTCATTTCCACCCAAATAATTGGAGAAGTTGGAGAACAACTTAACCTATCATTCATGACTGGTATTACAATGATTGTATAGTTCCTTTGTCGCTAATATCCGGATTGAACTTGAGTCATGGAACTATTATCCTCTTCAACATTCAATCCATGTTCCTTGAATTAGAGTAGACTGTTTGAGATATATGTAAGCTCAATATCACATATTGACTCACATCACCATGGACATGCATTTCTCAATCTCTCTTATCAAGTGGCCAGAATATCAAACTCCCGTAGGAAGGAAAAATTCCATCTACATCACTCACAGTCATCCCATGTGTCACAGTGCACCCAAGCACCATCTTTATGGCAATCCTTATTCAGGACCACGGTGGATGATATCAAAGTACACCGAATGACACATGATAAGTGTAGTGACTTCAGGTCTAAGAACTACAATCACCACCATCACTATGAGATGTGACTCTAACTACCAATCATGGTATCTGTGACATCCCTCTATCTCACAGACAACGAAATGCCATGCAAAAACATGTGGAACATCAATAAACCACATGTTACCAGAAATACAGGTTAATTAAAACCATTTGCGTAAAGAAGATAAATAGAGAAACTATTGCATCTAGATCCTTATCCTGCAAGGAAACATGTTATATAAACATACATGAACCTTGATACGTGTCCATAGTTCATAGGATCCAACTATCACATAGGCATAAAGAGTTCACCACATGTTTATATACAGAACAGGACATACCAGGCCAACAACAGAATAAACAAGCTACATCAGCTATACATCATGAAACGTTGTCAAAACACCTCCAAGGACCTGAGAGTACATAGATGACTCTAGGACTCTACTACAAAATAACCAAAACAGTAGCATATCCATCTCTTGCCTCCTACTATTCTTCTTGCTGCTCAGCCGCTACCTCACGATCACCACCACATCTAGCACGATCACCTAAAAAGGTTTAAAACTAGTGGGGTGAGACACATAGTTCTAGTGAGAAACATAACTCCCCACCGAACTATAAAACTTCAAGAAAGCTAGAACAAATAATGCAGATAACTATTACAAGTAGCTCATATATATGGCATACTAAATAGAACTAACTTTATTAACAACTTACCAAGATATCCAGGAGGCATATAACTAGATATTTCTTTATGGAATATGATTGACAAGATAATCTTTATAAGAACTTATCACAAGATATGATGAATGTACAAATAATTGCAAGATATAACTAGTACAACTATACAAGAAAGGCCTCAACCAATGTTCCGTGTTTTGCCTTTAGCAATACATACTATGCGGCTAGATTACAATTTTATTATGCCATGAGGAAGTGAGCTGTCCAGCTCAAATACAACCTTCGGTTGCGAAGCCCAAAACCGGTGTCATACAAGGTCAATGGGAGAGACAGACTCCATGACCTCACCTCCTCGTGGTCAGTGCACGATATCCAAAGCAGGACCACAATCTCTTGCTTAAGTGGCCTCAACCACAGGGTCAGCTCTACAGGTTACCCTTCTACAATAATGAGCCATGGGCTTGTTCACCATGCTCTATAACACTGAGCCATGGGCGTGTTCACCATGTTCTATACACAACCGCAGTTGCTCTCTAATCCTCCTATTTTCAACTAGGAGAAACCTCACATATTCAACAATATGCGCTCCAGGTAATCCCACAGGATAAACCTATTTCACCATCACCAGTTACTAACGATGATGGATCTATGGCCAAAGAAAAACCACATGAAATGTTCCACTGTAATTAATTAATATATTTTAGGTGAATTGTTGAGGCAACTAGGTTATAAAACATAAACAACATTGTGTCACACTATAACTACCATTATCATATTGCCATGGGATCTCAATCCCTCATCACATAATGCCATTGCCTCTCAAGGCTTCATCATCATGGGATATCAATCCCCCATATCACAACTAGAGGATAACACCTCAATCAGGCACTCAGCCTATGATGACCCATGATTTTAGGATTTTGAGACTCGTTATAGTATTTGAAGTCTATGAATGTTTGTTTTAATTAATTGAGGCTAAGTTGACTTTTATCTAACCATGGATTCTTTGATCCTCAAGTATGACTATAATGCCATGAGAGGATCAATAATATATGTGAAAGGCCATTCATGTATATGGAGATGATTGATAGTAGTTATAAGTCTATATTGAGGACATATGGATTGAAGTATCCAATGAAGTATACATGGATTCATAGGATTGAATATTGCTATTTGATACTACTAACGTTTGGAACAAAGAAGCAAATTGAGTAAATGATGCTTTATGAACCTAGGTCATTATAATATCAGAAGCATGTTGAGATTTAGGGCATGTGGGATGCGACTAATGTTTTTCCTTGCTACTTGGATGTTCCAATTCAACCCACGTTATACTTCAGATTTAACCATAGGATACATGGAGCCTTAAGCAGTAGATTATCAATTAAGTAGTTAATTACTCAGCTACCACCTTAGCTACCACCTCTGTTTCTCACGGAGAGACTCACATACTTGGGGACCAAGTCCCTGGTGCCCCCCCGCTGAAGTACATGGATAATTGATAAAGAATTTTGAACAAGCCATAAACTATGCCATGCTCGGATCCATGTAACGACCTGACTTGCGGGATATGGGTGTGGTGAGGCAGTTCATCCTGGAATCCTCTTCACCCTCCATCTCCTTTTCCCCTCACTAAATCTGCATGGGTGATATGTGCCTCGACCAACCGAGCAACCCACAAGGACCTTGTGCCATCAGACATATCATTTAGCTTACTACAGATCTCGCCAAGGCCATGACCACATCAAGATAGACCTGCAACTCGGCTAGCGTAGACCCTGCCGTGGTGCGGAGCAACCCCCCCCCCCCCACCATCATCTCCGATCACCACCTCCTTGACCACGATAGAGCAGATGGTGACATCGATCTGGGTGGAGGTGGGGGTCATCGAGGCGGACGACAAAGAGGATAGGGTCTCCGAGTCTATCAACAACTTGACCAGCTGCCACACTCCTCGCACCCACCGTGAAGGCGATGGAGCTCCTGAGCGGAAACAAGATCAGATGAAGAGAAGAACCTTCCACGGCGTTGGGCTCTCCGAGCCGCATGGAGGCACAACGGCGAGCCTGGAGGCTATAGCCGCGGTGGCGGCTCCATGAGGAGGAGGTTTTTGGTGGCTGACCGTAGGCCCGAGAGAAGATCGGCGGCGGACGTTTCCAAGAGATCCCAAACACGAGTCAGCGCAAAGCAGGCGATCTGGAGGCATGGTGCTTCCCTACAGTAGTTGGTAAGTAGATGATTGGGGTATACCAGTGTTTGATTGCTCGTTGGAGGAACCTCCCCCGCGACGTTGCTCGAAGCGCAGAAGAACGCGGAATCTGGGAGAAGCCCGATCACGTAGACATGAGGGAAAAGAAAGAGCATGAACCAGACAGACCTAGATGAACCAAAAGAAAACCCAGTAGAATCCAGATCAACGCATGCCAAAGAAGAAGCAGCAGCGGATGGCCACGTGGCGTGATCCAATTGGTCGCTTGAGGTAAATATCCCAGAAAATGCTTAGTTCTTGTATAATTCATAGCAATTGGCTCGATGATCAGAAAAATACATATAATACACCGAAATTCTCAGAAAAATTAGTAGAACACAATGAAAGCATAATATCAGGCTTTTGAAGAACTAATAATAGTGATATCATGTAAGATTTGTAATTCTCGTTTCATAGATAATAAATATCAAATGATGATATAAAATTATGGAAAAATGTTAGTAAGCCTATAATCATGTTTATAATGCATATGATGTCAAATATGGTCATGTTGATGTATGAAACCATATAATTTGATTAATATGGCTAATTAGGGATAATAATACTAAAGATAATGTATTAAATGCATACATGCTCAATAAATGATGAGATTTACATAAAACCCTCATATCTGTAACTGGAATATAATATATAAATCTGAGATCAGTTATATGCATTGAATTCATGTTATATGAAGATGACCCTTAATACATGAGTTGTAACCCTAAATTGAATAATGTATATAAACTAGGGTTCATATGTGCATCAAAAAGGATATGGGACCTAATATTCAGATAATGAAGCATAATCTGGAAAATGACATCAGTAAGATAAATATAAGACAATAATTCAAGTAAACGTTGGAATATCCTAATGAGATAATATGAACCCTAATGAACATGACTAGGGTTAAGATGATAAGAATCTGATGATAGTATGTGGTCTTGTTTTAATCAGGTGCTGACCAGTTTATCTAGATGATCATGGATATGATTAGAATTCTCTGAACTCAGGTACGTGGGCTTTATTATGTATAAGACTAGTTTTCTGGTTGCCTATGATATGCAATATCTTGAATGCTCGTATTTGGATATGATTGCTTGGTTGAACTAGTATGAGTTATACTTCGCCAAATCTAATGTAACATAAATGAGTACGATGGGTTGTAGCTACTAGAGCTCATAGCCTGGTGTGGATGTATGTTGCCTAACACGGATGTATGATTTCCTTGGCCCATGTTAGATGTATGATGATACTATATTGCCCACACTAGATGTAAGTCAAGTGAAAGTATGTGTAGTACAACCGCATCAAAGAAAATGTAATAAAAGGAATGTTTACCTGATTATCACTTTAAATAATGATTTCTTTTACTCTTTCTTTCTCAAGTTATTTTAATTATGCAAGCATATTAGTATGTATCTTTCTACCCACGTACACAACACCTTGTGTGTTGATTCATTGTTTCACGTATGTTTTAGGTTCAGAGATAGCGTGGGATAAAAGAAAGGAAGTGAGAAGTTGTCCAGGTTGTACCTATTGTGTTAAGATCCTGTTAGCATACATGTTCATAGACTGGTAAAATTCTCTATTCAATGTGTAAATGTAAGTTGTAATAATTCATTTTGTAATATACATGTTGAATGCTGAGAAATGTTATGGTGTTTGTTATATTGAATGTTCATGTATGCGTATTATGCTTCCACATCGCTTTTTGATATGATTGGATGATGTTCTCGAATTCTGACCTCTCATTTCCAATAGGGTTTGGAGAAGCCAAAATCTGGGGATGTCACAGTTGGTATCAGAGCATGAATAATAGCTACACCTAACAATTGCTCACCATGAAACATAAAAATAAATTTCACCTTTCACTTTAAACCTTAGAAACTTAGTAAGTTGTTCTATAGGAATACGGTTTGACTTAGCCTCTACGTTAGAACCTAGATGTTCGAGAACTAGGTTTAGACAAGTGTCTGAAACCTTTTGCATATAGAGCTCATATGTATTGGGTAGCTACACTAGTCTACACCATGTTCTCACCATTTCACTAGGTTACATGGCACCAGACTATCTACTGTGTGTTGGACACTCGAGTTTGCTGGTTTGGTTTTGTTTCCCAATCAGCTCGCACCTCGACAGTTTTCTCTGACGCCTTCTTTCTCGAAGAAAAACTATATAAGATTTTATTATATATATGTAAATATAAAAATGTGTCCCTCACACAGGAGAGTAGTGGGTGTTCATGCAATCTAAGTGAAAGGGAATGACATCACTCTAGAAGAGAGAATAGATCTAGATTAGATGTCTAGATCCTCATAAGGTTATGTGACAGATAGATAGACAAAAGAGAGATGAAGGAAATAAGTATATAGAATCTTACCTTAAGTTGATCTATGATGGTATAAGTTTCCTTATTAAGATTTGAGTTATATATGAACCTAATCCACTCTTGGATGATCTATGCTAAGTTGTGATAATGAAAGTACATTCCCTTTTCCTACTTAAGATAAGCTAAGTTAAGATAGAGATAAGTGTGCATGAGCCTCAAGCTCTTATACAAGAAGGATGTCTAGTGGTAGGATGAGATATGTGGTGAACTCTAGAGACAGTAAGACCCACAGGGAGAAGTTCATAGGACCTAGCCTCCAATATATGAGATATGTGTTAAAAAAATTTATCCTACACTAGGTTACTCTTGAGTGTTGAGTTGAGTCCTTATGCATGAGTCAAATCTATATGTGAGAATTGGGTAAAAGAAAATGATGGGTAGATGACCCATATGATAAAGTCAATCCTTTGGCTGAGTTAGGTCCTAGCTTGAGTGACATATTTTGTGAATCTCATCATTAGTTGCAAGTGAGGTAATATATGAACTCTAGTTATTAGAGTATGATGCTTTGTGCAAAAGATACTCAAAATACATGTTCTCCCTTCTTCTTCTCTTTCTTAATATATGATGATAGAAACCTCACTTGAGCTATATAGATGATTTAGATATGAGGAGTCACTCGTATAGGCTTGACCTATTCTATATTTTCCCCCTATATCATACATGTAGCACCCGAGATTGAAATCATGATAAATTTGACTTTAAAATATTCTCTTCCCTTTCGTATGAAACATGAAAGATATGATGCTGATATCATGGGATAAACTTAGTATATTCTCTTTTTCCCTTCACATAATACATGCAAGACATAAATATTTGAACTCATGAACTTGATATAAAGATATTTTTGGATCATAGGATATATGATCAGAAATTTAGTTGTAACTTTGATCCTTCTCAATGTATGCTTCTAAGTTGAGTATAAATATCACACCATAGGGTGAAACCCTAATGGTCAAGCATGTTACGTAATCCCTTCTTATGTAGAAATATCCTAATATCAAGGATGGAGATAAATCTCCTCTAATGCTGAAATCATTGTAAGATGTTGATAATCAAACATATTAATGATGTTAGATTTGAACGATCTAAACATCATGGCATATAAACGAATTCCTCCCGAACATTAAAAGTATGAACAAAACATATACCCTTAGAGATTATGTAACCCTAAGTTATCATAATGTCATGTTACAGATAAGACATTAAGTGATGATGCCACATATATATGGTGGGGTGGACACACCCAAGAATCTTTTGACCCTAAGCTGACAACTTAGAGTGCATGCAACTATGGTGGTCTTTGGAACCTAGAAGTGGTGACCTATAGGAAGTTGAACTTTATGATTACAACTTAAGTATGAGATTAGTTGAATTTCGAGGACGAAATTCCATATAAGGTGGGGTGAATGTGATGACCCATGATTTTAGTATTTTGAGACTCGTTATAGTATTTGAAGTCTATGAATGTTTGTTTTAATTAATTGAGGCTAAGTTGACTTTTATCTAACCATGGATTCTTTGACCCTCAAGTATGACTATAATGCCATGAGAGGATCAATAATATATGTGAAAGGCCATTCATGTATATGGAGATGATTGATAGTAGTTATAAGTATATATTGAGGACATATGGATTTAAGTAACTAATGAAGTATACATGGATTCATAGGATTGAATATTGCTATTTTATACTACTAACGTTTAAAACAAAGAAGAAAATTGAGTAAATGATGCTTTATGAACCTAGGTCATTATAATATCTGAAGCATGTTGAGATTTAGGGCATGTGGGATGCGACTAATGTTTTTCCTTGCTGCTTGGATGTTCCAATTCAACCCACGTTATACTTCAGATTTAACCATAGGATACATGGAGCCTTAAGCAGTAGATTATCAATTAAGTAGTTAATTACTCAGCTACCACCTCCGTTTCTCACGGAGAGACTCACATACCTGGGGACCAAGTCCCTGGCAACCCCCCCTCGCCCGCACGGAAGTATAGGGATAATTGATCAAGAATTTTGAACGAGCCATAAGCTGCGCCATGCTCGGATCCACATAACGACCTGACTTGTGGGATATGGGTGTGGTGAGGCAGTTCATCCTGGAATCCTCTTCACCCTCCATCTCCTTTTCCCCTCACTAAATCTGCATGGGTGCTATGTGCCTCGACCAACCGAGCAACCCACAAGGACCTTGTGCCATCAGACATATCATTTAGCTTACTACAGATCTCTCCAAGGCCATGACCACATGAAGATAGACCTACAACTCGGCTAGCACAGACCCTGCCGTGGTGCGGAACAACCCCCCCCCCCCACCACCATCATATCCGATCACCACCTCCTTGACCATGATAGAGCAGACGGTGACATCGATCTGGGCAGAGGTCGGGGTCGTCGAGGAGGATGACAAAGAGGATAGGGTCGCCGAGTTTATCAACGACTTGACCAGCCACCACACTCCTCGCACCCACCGTGAAGGCGATGGAGCTCCTGAGCGGAAACAAGACCAGATGAAGAGGAGAACCTTCCACGGCGTTGGGCTCTCTGAGCCACATGGAGGCATAGCGGCGAGCCTGGAGGATATAGCCGCGGTGGCGGCTCCATGAGGAGGAGGTTTTTGGTGGTTGATCGTAGGCCCGGGAGAAGATCGGCGGCAGACGTTTCCAAGAGATCCCAAACACGAGTCAGCGCAAAGCAGGCAATCTGGAGGCATGGTGCTTCCCTACAGCAGTTGGTAAGCAGATGATTGGGGCTTACTAGTGTTTGATTACTCATTGGAGGAACCTCCCCATCGACGTTGCTCGAAGCGCAGAAGAACGCGGAATCTAGGAGAAGCCCGATCGCGTAGACACGAGGGAAAAGAAAGAGCATGAACCGGACCGGCCTAGATGAACCAAAAGAAAACCCAGTAGAACCCAGATCAACGCATGCCAAAGAAGAAGCAACAGCGGATGGCCACGTGGCGTGATCCAATTGGTCGCTTGAGGTAAATATCCCAGAAAATGCTTAGTTCTTGTATAATTCATAGCAATTGGCTCGATGATCAAAAAAATACATATAATACACCGAAATTCTCAGAAAAATGAGTAGAACACAATGAAAGCATAATATCAGGCTTTTGAAGAACTAATAATAGTGATATCATGTAAGATTTGTAATGCTCGTTTCATAGATAATAAATATCAAATTATGATATAAAATTATGGAAAAATGTCAGTAAGTCTATAATCATGTTTATAGTGCATATGATGTCAAATATGGTCATGTTGATGTACGAAACCATATAATTTGATTAATATGGCTAATTAGGGATAATAATACGAAATATAATGTATTAAATGCATACATGCTCAATAAATGATGAGATTTACATAAAACCCTCATATCTGTAACTGGAATATAATATATAAATCTGAGATCAGTTATATGCATAGAATTCATGTTATATGAAGATGACCCTTAATACATGAGTTGTAACCCTAAATTGAATACTGTATATAAACTAGGGTTCATATGTGCATCAAAAAGGATATGGGACCTAATATTTAGATAATGAATCATAATCTAGAAAATGAAATTAGTAAGATAAATATAAGACAATAATGCAAGTAAACGTTGGAATATCCTAATGAGATAATATAAACCCTAATGAACATGACTAGGGTTAAGATGATAAGAATCTGATGATAGTATGTGGTCTTGTTTTAATCAGGTGCTGACCAGTTTATCTAGATGATCATGGATATGATTAGAATTCTCTGAACTCAGGTACGTGGGCTTTATTAAGTATAAGACTAGTTTTCTGGTTGCCTATGATATGCAATATCTTGAATGCTCGTATTTGGATATGATTGCTTGGTTGAACTAGTATGAGTTATACTTTGCCAAATCTAATGTAACATAAATGAGTATGATGGGTTGTAGCTACTAGAGCACATAGCCTGGTGTGGATGTATGTTTCCTAACATGGATGTATGATTTCCTTGGCCCATGTTAGATGTATGATGATACTATATTGCCCACACTAGATGTAAGTCAAGTGCAAGTATGTGTAGTACAACCGCATCAAAGTGAATGTAATAAAAGGAATGTTTACCTGATTATCGCTTTAAATAATGATTTCTTTTACTCTTTCTTTCTCAAGTTATTTCAATTATGCAAGCATATTAGTATGTATCTTTCTACCCACGTACACAACACCTTGTGTGTTGATTCGTTGTTTCACGTATGTTTTAGGTTCAGAGATAGCGTGGGATAAAAGAAAGGAAGTGAGCAGTTGTCCAGGTTGTACCTATTGTGTTAAGATCCTATTAGCATACATGTTCATAGACTGGTAAAATTCTCTATTCAATGTGTAAATGTAAGTTGTAATAATTCATTTTGTAATATACATGTTGAATGCTGAGAAATGTTATGGTGTTTGTTATATTGAATGTTCATGTATGCGTATTATGCTTCCACATCGCTTTCTGATATGATTGGATGATGTTCTCGAATTCTGATCTCTCATTCCCAATAGGGTTTGGAGAAGCCAAAATCCAGGGATGTCACACAGCCTTTATCAGGTCACCAAACCTTTCTCATCATACTGGCAATACATGTTATCTCACCAACAACTTGATCACCAAACATAGATCTTTAGAGAACATGTTATGATTATCATGCCATCAAGATCTAGGGTGCATATGATTTGAAACAACATTCATCATAATGAACACATGAAGCATAAGGTTGTAGATGGTAAACCAATCAACTCATATTAAAGTTACCAAATTGTGAGCATTTACCATGCCCTATCTCTTATGACATCATGAACACAACCAACCCTAAGGATACATCCTTAAAGGTTATACAACCAAGATATTATCACCTCACTTAACATCAACCTTAGGTAACAAACATGTCACTGGTCACAACCCATCTATCATATCTCATCAACTAGGGTTCGCGGGCTAGGCACATCCCTCACCAAAGGTATCGCCTACCCCCACAAAATGTGTGACATGTAGCACTATCCCTCACCCAAGGGATATCAGGTAGGGTTATATCCCTCACCTAAAATGCTATCTGTGACACCCCATCCGTAGCAAACCACGATTACATGCTAACCAGCAGATTATAAAAAATCACAAGAAATTAAAATTGATTTACAACAAGCACCATAAGATGAGACAGGTAATATTTGAGCCAACACTTTTCTTTTCATAGAATATTTCCAAGGTGCTACAACATAATTTCCCATCATCTCATTACATGAAATAACTGTTCCACATGATGATTTACATCAAGATACATAAACCAAAAATCGTACATCGATCGTAATACAAGAAACGTTGAAAAGCTTCTCCAAGACCTGAGTGTACAGGGATGACACATAGGACTCTACTACTAGACACTATCTATTCCACCAGGTATGATACCTCTGCGTATCATCTCAGACACATGATCTTCGTCTCACCAGACACGTCCACCTAAAAAGGGTTATTAACCAGCGGGGTGAGACACACAATCCCAGTGAGAAACATAACCCTCTACCAACTTTATTATGAGCACAAATATCTGCTTGAAGCAGATTATAGGAGAAACGAATTGAGAAAAGCTAACTTTATTAACATTCTTACTAATCTATCCAGGAGGCATATAACAGTCATTCTTTATGGAACATTATTGACAAGATGAGCTTTATAAGAACTTATCACATGATATAAGGAACATATGATAAACTGCAAGTTATAACTAGAGAAACTATAAAAACAAGGCCTCAATCAATGTTTCGTGTTTTGCCTTAAGCAATATATTCTATACAGTTGGATTACGATTTATTATGCCCAGAGGAAGTGAGTCATCCCGCTCAAATCCAACCTTCAGATGCGAAGCCCAAAACCAGTGCCATACAAGGTCATTGGGAGAGCTGGACTCCATGACCTCACCTCTTCGTGGTCAGTGCACGATAACCAAAGTAGGACTGCAGTCTCTTGCTTGAGTGGTCTCAGCTAGGGTTAGCTCACGCAGTCTACCCTTTTTCATCATGAGCCACGTGCCTATTCACCATGCTCCTGAGCCATGAACGCATTCATGCTCCTTTACACCGAGCCATGGGCCTAATCACCATGCTCTTATACACATCTTGGGTCCACAACCGCAGTTGCACTCTGATCCTCCTATTTTTGGCTAGGAGAAACCCTGTATATTCAACAATATGTTCTCCGGGTTAACCCACAGGAGAACCCATTTCACCATCACGTAATTACTGACGATGATGGATCTATGGCCAGGGCAAACTACATGTAAGGTTCCACTTGTCATTAATTAATACATTTTGAGCGGATTGCAAGATTCAACCAAGTTATGTAACATGTAAAATAAAACACAAGTGAACAACATAGATCTCATTATCAGGTGTTACATTGTCACTCTTATTTTCAAAGCCAACATTACATGTTACCACTTGGCCTCTTGCCAATCATCAAGATCCATCTCAAGAATCAACATCACTGGGACTCAATCCCATCATCATAGAATGCTGCTGCCTCTTGAGGCTTATATCATCACCATGGGATAGCAGTCCCTTCTCTCAAAATCAGAGGATAACACCTCAACTTAGCACTCAGCCTTTATCAGGTTCACAGACCTTCCACATCATATTGGTGATACGCGTTATCTCATCAACAAGGATTATCATCATTGCGTGTTATACAAAACACATATTCCTCATAGCTCTTACCTGGCTATGAATTCATTTGATACAACTGCATGGTTAGTATACATATTGAGAGAGATAACTGAATCACCAAACATAGGTCTTTATGTTTATCATGCTATTAGGATTGAAGGTACATGATTGGATCAACATTCATGATTATCTCTACATGAAGCACAAAGTTGTATCTTGTAAAGAAATTACATTATTGTAATCAAATCACAAGCATTCTCTATGCCCTATATCTCATGAACATAATCATGCATCTAATCATCTCACTTAGCACCAACTTTAGGTATCAAATATATCATGATTATCATATTGTTAAGATTAAGGGTTATAGGATTGGAACAATCATCTATTATTATGAACACATGAAACATATACACATTATTGTTACCATATCATGGGTATCCACCATACCCTATGTCTTATATCATCATGCACGGAATCCCTCAAGATTCATCTTTAGGGATCATACAACCATGATCTACCATCAAACATTATCAAAGGTTCACCTATCATCAACCATAGGTAATCACCATACTAACATCCACAACCTATTCATCATGTCTTATCATCATGATCAAAGATACATGCTCAAGGTAACAAGGTATTACATTGACGTTATGCATCTCAAGATAACTTTAGGGTTATCGAGTTAGGGCACAAACCTCACTAGAAGTGTCACCTATCCTCACCAATACTAGGCAGCGGCCAAAAGTCCTCACTAAAGGTGTATCGGGTAGGGTACTAACCCACAACCAAAGCTGTCGGCCTCAAGAATGACATGCACCCATGCACAAAGGGGATAACAACCAGACTTAAACCTAATGATGTGTCGTGCAACCATGGACCAAGAGTATATCCGTCATCATATGATCATCACAACAACCCTTTTTGGTCAAGACCCCCTTATAGCCCTTATAGTGTTAGGGTTCATACTGGGAAACCATCAAGCCATGTCGCCCAAAGCCAGAACTATATCGCCCAACATGCACCCACTTGGTCAACACATCATGATGTCTAAGGAACTCTCATACCGCCCAAGGTACACTACTACCATCCATCAAATGTTGCCATGGAGCCCAAGGTAGCCTATCATCCAACTAGGGTTTGGGACCCTATAATGGTCAAAGTGTCATATCGTCCAACACACATATTGGCCAAGCCTTCCAGTGGAGAACCATCCAAGTTATCAGCTCATACTCTTATCGGGTAGCCACCCAAAAAGGGAAGCATGTGTCAGGAAAAGCATATCGGTCAAGAAATCACATCCCTATATAGAGTATCGGCCAAGAACTTCATCCATTGTATCGCCCAAACCTTACCATGTGCATTATATACTCTTATCGGATTAGGGCTGCTGATATAGGCCAAGATCTCTGTAGGTGTGTGTCGAGTTGCAAGGGTGTCGGGTTATGTCCTTCACTAAGGCATATCGGGAAGGTTTGCTAGTGACATTCAAAAGCTTAACCAAGAGTGGGGCTCTCATCCAAAGTATCGTGCAAAGAACAACAAGACCATACCGCCTAACTCATCATAACAGGTAGCACCTCGTATTGGACAACACTCAACTAACTCAACTATCAAGCACCATATCAGGAGAGGGGTCTACAAGGTGTCGTCCAACCATATCACCCAAGAACACCCCCTATCGGTCATCTAGGGTTAGGGAAACCTTATTATTCAAGGCTCCATGTCAGGCAACTAGAGTTAAGATCATCCTATCGGCCAAGCAAGCATATCGCCCCAAACTAGGGTTAGGCATATGTATCACCCAAGGCACCACTTTTAGGGCTAACACCCACACCCAAGGTTAGCTCATCAGCTTCATCTATTACCAAAGACATCACCACTATATCAACCAAGATATCAACCAAGGAAACAACCCCAAGAACATTTCGTGCAATAAGGGTAGACCATCAACTCACCACTAAAGATCAGCACTTCATATCAGCCAAAGGTCCAACTAGGTATAAACCACCCATATCGTACAAACCCTAAACCCTAGGGTAGGAAAGGATATTGATCACCACACCATATCGTCCAACAATACCAAAAGTTGTCTCACCTATCAACAACCAAGTTAGAGGGGTCTTGCACAACCTTTAGCATATTAGGCAATAAGGGTAGAGAAACACCCTTTCGACCAAACAACTCAACCTAACGTCCAAACACCTAGACCATAGGTTCACTTTTGATTATCCAAGGAGAGAGAGGATTTTTGCCCAAGCTTCTTGAGCATGGCTCACCTCGCAAGTCCAAGGGATATTACTCATGTTCCATCGACCAAAGAAAGACCTAACGGGTAAAGCACTATATCGTGCAACCACTATATCGGGAAAGCACCCTATCAGGTGGTTCATCTTCAACCTCAAATCAACCAATACCATTAGGTACAAGATAAACAAGAATAAGGCAGTAATAAAACGTAGCATTCCCATTAGATCAGATTCCAAGTTCCACATATATAACTATCATGGAGAAAGGTATCGATTCAAGTACAAGAACCAATATGTGCACATATGAAGAGTGAACATAATAGATATGGTTAAGAGTTATGTAACCCACCTTAAGAGGATCTCCATGAAAGGAATAAAGCTTCTTGATACAAGAAAGAACCCCACATTCCTCTCCATGGAAACCATCCATTCAAAGCTCTAAGCTTGTCTTCGGCTCCATCATCATCACCTCAAGGAACAAGAGAAGAAGAAGAAGATACCATGGTTATGTATAGAAAAAGAAGAAGAAAAAAGGGGGAGATAACCACGACCTTTCCTACTCTCATCATGGGACCATCCACACCCAAGGTTAGATCATCAGTTTCATCTATTACCAAAGACATCACCACTATATCAACCAAGATATCAACCAAGGAAACAACCCCAAGAACATTTCGTGAAACAATGAAGAAGAAGATGAAGAAGAAAGAACAAGGAAAAGCTAGCAATGAAGCATGACTCACCAAGGTCGGGTCTTGAGCAAGGAGTCTCTATGGCCAAGGAGCTTGCCCTCCTAAGCTCCATGTGAGTCTTCCTTAAGCTCCCAAGCTCCCATGCTCATCCCAACGGGAAGGGGAAGGAAGGTGAATGAAAAGGATCACTTGGTCAATTTGGAAGGGAGTTATATACATCAACGAAGAGAGAGGTAGCAAGGGAGAGGTGTCATAACCACATAAACCAAAGTGCCACTTGCTCTTGCACTTCACACCACTTGTTGTCACCCTAGCAGTTCATGCACGGCCTGGTGATATACTCTAGAATGTGTATCGTGCAGCTGGGCAGCGGCCATGGCCGATACACCCTTTTGGGTGACACACCTTCAAGCCCTAGCCGATACACTAAAGGACAAGGTAGCATATGTGACACATATACGTTATAAAGGTCATATAGAGATGTTACTCCTCAAATATCATCCAAACAAGGTGCCCCAACCTCCATCCTCGTCCTAGGTGATTCCAAACAGAAGCAAGAAGACTCTAGATCTGATAAATTGCATATTGACCCTCCACTTTGGGTAATTTGCAATTTACACCAAAACTAGCACACAAAGCACAAGCATCAACCAACCAAGCTCAAACTTGGAACATAGGTCCTCCACAAGGCACCCCACATCATCATTCTCTTTCTAATGATGCTAGAGAACTAAAAGAAGGCTGTACATGTGACATATTGCAATATAACCCCTTACTTTGGGTAAATTGCACTTTGGTCCAAAACAAGAAAACATTGCTCAAACAACATCCAAACGGGACCAAACTGGAATCATGAGCTTGTCACATGATATCAAAACATATTAAGAGGTTATATTAAGGTTCTAAGAACCTTCCATAATCAAAGCAAAGAGGGTTAGCCCAAAACATGGGTCATGGTCCTTAAAAGTCATAAACCCCTAACAAGGATTTCGTCCCCAAAATCCCAAGCGGAAAGAGGACAAGTGTTACTTACATGTCGCATCATACATCTCCACAAAGCTCCTGGGTGTCATAGATCCATGACCAACATATTGGATCTTCCCCCAAAGCCAACACATGGTTTCTTAGTGCTGGTTACAGACTCAGGTCTCCGTCTCATCGCCCTTTGTCTGGTAACACTCTTTAGATACTGGAACATCGCCTGCAACTCGTAACACTTAGGTATCAGTTCCTTTACTGATATATCGCCTTCCTCATTACGTTTCAACTATGCTACTCTAATCTTACATGCTTGACACTTAAGCTTCACATACCCTGTATCACTATCCTTCTGCTATATATATTCCAACTATTCCTTCTCCTTCCACAAAGGACGTCTTGTCCAAGGAAGATCTATCTCATAAGAGGTTATCAACAGATACATACTCTACAAAACACATGTATGCACATGGCAGGGCTCATAAGGCACCTCACTATGCATCACTTAATACTTATCACAAAAGGAGCTAAACATCTTGGTTATCAGCAACCACGTCACCTCAGTTTCAAGCCTTCCATATCTTCCTGTCGGCTCCCAAAGGTATATCAAGCACCAACTCGGATGGTGACAGATATGCGCTATCTTAACTGATCTGGATAGGATTCACAAACCTCGTTCATAGATCTCTACTTGAGGCACATCCTACCTGGATCTTCCTTTACTCGAGACTTAGCTAGGAGTATTCTAAGGAATCAACCTTAACTTGATGAATCTTTTTCCCAAGATGACCTATCCTTAGTTCCTTTCCTTGGGTGCACACCTTCCGATGTCATTGTTTATGCGGATCATAAACCCCTAACAAGTGATAGCCATACTATGAACACTTATCCAGGTCGAATCCAAAGCCAACTTCTCCATCTGAGACCATTTCACACCTTTCCAAGGAGATCCATTCTGAGGGTTATCTCGATCCTTGATATGTCAAGTGGAAAAATATTCACTTAACTGTCATACAAGAAGGATATACTTCTTCCAACACAACCAGATCATCCAATAGGGTTTTTGACAACATGTTATCTCTCTTCTAGCTAACAAAAGGAAGCATCTGCCAAACACACTATAAGCGTTCATAGGAGGGTACATCCTAAAATGGGTCAACAGAAACAAATAAGAGGAAAGGATAAGACAAAGCAGAAGGGATTAACTCCATCCAACCTTCCAGCACACCCTGGTCATCTCATTGTTTCTGGTCAGCTCATGCCTTGAGATCTAACTATTGCATGTTGCCATCTGTTGCCTAGTCAAACCATCCGGTCCTTACTTGCTTATCCTTATCAGCGTTCCTCCATGATGTTGATCTGCTTCCTCGAGGGTCACCACATAGATCCAAACTCCAAAACAAGCTTCCAATTGTGGTTTCATGGTCAAGGATGATATATCAAGATGGTTCACCAACATAACTCCATAGTCTAGGCATCTTGATTCTCAACCCTTTACCATAAGGCATGTTCTCATGTTCCCATAAGCTTGGCACTTCTCATATACTAGTTTTCCTTACATTGGTATCCATCTCTTGAGTTAAAACATATCACTTCCGGTCTCTCCTTCATAGTCTACCATTGTCACTGGTTCAAAACATGTCAAGAGGATCCTACTGTCATCATCTACCACAGATATCTCTATCTTGGAAACTAAAGTCCAAGATTAACTGATACTTTTTGAAGTATCCAACCAAAGATCACTCCAAAAGCATACATATCAAGTGATACAAGATCCACTTGACAACAATTCCCTCAGAAGGAAGGAACACAAAGGAACAAACTCCTCCTATCACCCCATCAACATCTATGGTTTCATATCAGGGGGGGAGATTATCACTTTCTTCGATCCTTACATGAGTTTTCAACTGTTTATGAATCATTAAACTTTGTTCCATCTGGTTTCATCCTATTTCCTCTTGGTTTCCTTGCACTCAGCACATGAATCATCAAGACCATTACATATTGTTACTCTTTTTCTCTTGTTGTTGTATGATTATTTCCTGATTGTATCACATTTTTGTTTCCTTTTTGTAAAAAAAGATCATTACTCTTCACATATTCTTTATCGAACCAAGGATTATCTCCCTTGTTCCCTTTTTCTTATCACGAATTTGCACTTTATACTCTCTCATTTTTTCTTAGGTTCATTGGTTGGTATGAGATTATCTCAGATTCCATCTTATTTATTCATTACTTATTCTTCTCTTTCCTCTAACTTTATCTTTTCTTTTAGGTATTTTCTTCATCTTGTGTGAGTTTTATGCTTTTACTTACCTTGTGAACACATGTTAATCTGTCTTTTGTCATGTATATCTCTTGAGATTACGATTTCAAGAACTTATCTCAACATATTCTTATACAGATTTAGGTTTCATAGAACCATTACTTCCTCTTTTGATTATCAAGCATCCATGTATTAAGAGGTTATGGTGCATTCATTTACTCCATTTATAACAAGATGAAGGTATTAGCATCATATTCCTGATTTTCTATGCTCTTTAGATTGCTTTAGAATGACTACTTGATCAGAGTAATCAAGGAGGAAGCAATCTAAACCTCCACACTTACCTATGTCTTCAATATTTGAATACCTAGGCAGGGCATCCAATGACTGAGATTAGGTAGTATGCATCATATTTTATGTCACGGTCCAACCTTAGACACCATCTTAATCCTAGTCCTAGTGTCCCTGTAGACTCAACAAACCTAGAGATCTAATACCAAATACTTGTGACACCCCATTCTCAACAAAACACGATTACATGCTAACCAACTGATTACCGAAAATCATGGGAAATTAAAACCGATTTACATCAAGCACCATAAGATGCGACAGATAATATTTGATCCAACACTTTTATTTTCATAGCATATTTCCAAGGTGCTACAACATAATTACCCATCATCTCATTACATGAAATAACTATTCCACATGTTGATTTACATCAAGATACATAAACTGAAAATCGTACATCGATCGTAATACAAGAAACATTGAAAAGCTTCTCCAAGACCTAAGTGTACATGGATGACACATAGGATTCTACTACAAGACACTATCTATTCCACCAGGTACGATGCCTCTGCATATCATCTCAGCCACATGATCTTTGTCTCACCAGGCACGTCCACCTAAAAAGGGTTATTAACTAGCGGGGTGAGACACACAGTCGTAGTGAGAAACATAACCCTCTAACAACTTTATTATGAGCACAGATATCTGGTATAAGCAGATTATAGGAGCAACAAACTGAGCAAAGCTAACTTTATTGACATTCTTACCAAACTATCCAGGAGGCATATAACAGACATTCTTTATGGAACATGATTGACAAGATGAACTTTATAAGAACTTATCACATGATATAAGGAACGTATGATGACCTGCAAGTTATAACTAGAGAAACTATATAATTAATGCCTCAATCAATGTTCCGTGTTTTGCCTTAAGAAATATATTCTATATGGCTGGATTACAATTTATTATGCCCTAAGGAAGTGAGTCGTCCTGCTCAAATCCAACCTTTGGCTGCGAAGCCCAAAACTGGTGCCATACAAGGTCATTGGGAGAGCCGAACTCCATGACCTCACCTCTTCATGATCAGTGCGCGATAACCAAAGTAGGATCGTAGTCTCTTTCTTGAGTGGCCTCAGCCACAGGGTTAGCTCACACAGTCTACCCTTTTTCATCATGAGCCACGGGCCTATTCACCGTGCTCCTGAGCCATGAATGCATTCATGCTCCTTCACACTGAGCCATGGGCCTGATCACCATGCTCTTATACACATCTTGGGTCCACAACCGTAGTTGCACTCTGATCCTCCTATTTTCGACTAGGATATACCCCACATATTCAACAATATGCACTCAGGGTTAACCTACAGGAGAACCCGTTTCACCATCACCTAATAAATGATGATGATGGATCTATGGCCAAGGCAAACTACATGTAAGGTTCCACTTGTCATTAATTAATACATTTTGAGCGGATTGTAAGATTCAACCAAGTTATGTAACATGTAAAATAAAACACAAGTAAACAACATAGATCTCATTATTAGGTGTTATATTATCACTCTTATTTTCAAATCCAACATTACATGTTACCACTTGGCCTCTTGCCAATCATCAAGATCCATCTCAAGGATCAACATCACTGGGACTCAATCCCATCATCACAGAATGTTTCTGCCTCTTGAGGCTTACATCATCACCATGGGATAGAAATCCCTTCTCTCAACATCAGAGGATAACACCTCAACTTGGCACTCAACCTTTATCAGGTCCACAGACCTTCCACATCATATTGGTGATACATGTTATCTATCCAACAAGGATTATCATCATTGCGTGTTATACAAAACACATATTCCTCATAGCTCTTACCTGGATATGAATTCATTTGATACACCTACATGGTTAGTATACATATTGAGAGAGATAACTGAATCACCAAACATAGGTCTTTATGTTTATCATGCTATTAGGATTGAAGGTACATGATTGGATCAACATCCATGATTATGACTACATGAAACACAAAGTTGTATCTTGTAAACAAATTAAATTATTGTACTCAAACCACAAGCATTCTCTATGTCCTATATCTCATGAACATAATAATGTATCTAATCATCTCACTTAGCACCAACTTATGTATCAAACATATCATGATTATCATATCGTTAAGATTAAGGTTTATAGGATTGGAACAATCATCTATTATTATGAATACATGAAGCATATACACATTACTATTACCATACCATGGGTATCCACCATACCCTATGTCTTGTATTGTCATGCAGGCCATCCCTCAGGATTCATATTTAGAGATCATACAACCATGATCTACCATCAAACATTATCAAAGGTTCACCTATCATCAACCATAGGTAATCACCATACTAACGTCCACAACTTATTTGTCATGTCTTATCATCATGATCAAAGATACAAGATCAAGGTAACAAGTTATTACATTGACGTTATGTAGCTCAAGATAACTGTAGGGTTATCGGGTTAGGGTACAACCCTCACTAGAAGTGTCTCCTATACTCACCAATACTAGGTAGTGACCACAAACCCTCACTAAATGTGTATCGGGTAGGGTACTAACCCTCACCCAAAGTTGTCGGCCTCAAGCATGACATGCACCCATGCACAGATGGGATAACGGCCAGACTTAAACCTAATGATGTGTCATGTAGCCATGGACCAAGAGTATATCGGTCAGCATATGATCATCACAACAACCCTTTTTGTTCAAGACCCCCTTATAGCCCTTCTAGGGTTAGGGTTCATACCGGGAAACCATCAAGCTATATCGCCCAAAGACAGAACTATATCGCCCAACTGGCATCATTTGGTCAGCACATCATGATGTCCAAGGAACTCTCATACCTCCCAAGGTACACTACTACCATCCATTAAACGTTGCCATGGCACCCAAGGTAGCCTATCGTCGAACTAGGGTTTGGGACCCTATAATGGTCAAAGTGTCATATCGTCCAACACATGTATTGGCCAAGCCTTCCACTCTAGAACCATCCAAGTTATCAGCTCATACTCTTACTGGGTAGCCACCCAAAAAGGGAAGCATGTGTCAGGCAAAGCATATCGGTCAAGACATCACATCCCTATATAGGGTATCTGCCAAACACTTGACCCATTGTATCACCCCAACCTTACCATGTGCACGATATACTATTATCGGATTAGGGCTGTTGATATAGGCCAAGATCTCTATAGGTGTGTGTCAGGTAGTAAGGGTGCCGGGTTATGTCCTTCACCAAGTCATATTGGGTAGGGATGCTAGTGCCACTCAAAAGCTTAACCAAGAGTGGGGCTCTCATCCAAAGTATCGTGGCCATATGGCCTAACTCATCATAACAGGTAACACCTCGTATTGGGTAACACTCAACTAACTCAACTATCAAGAACCATATTGGGCGAGGGGTCTACAAGGTGCCGTCCAACCATATCGCCCAAGAACACCCCCTATCGATCATCCAGGGTTAGGGAAACGTTATCATTCAAGTCTCCATATCAGGCAACTAGAGTTAAGATCATCCTATCGGCCAAGAAAGCATATCGCCCCAAACTAGGGTTAGGCATCTATATCACCCAAGGCGCCACTTTTAGGGATAACGCCCACACCTAAGGTTAGCTCATTAGTTTCATCTACTACCAAAGATAGCACCACCATATCGCCCAAGATATCAACCAAGGACACAACCCCAAGAACATTTCGTGCAACAAGGGTAGACCATCAACTCACCACTAAAGATCAGCACTTCATATTAGCCAAAGGTCCAACTAGGTATAAACCACCCATATCGTCCAAACCCTAAACCATAGGGTAGGAAAGGATATCGATCACCACACCATATCATCCAACAATACCAAAAGTTGGCTCACCTCTCAACAACCAAGTGAGAGGGGTCTTGCACAACCTTTAGCATATCAGGAAACAAGGGTAGAGCAACACCCTATCAGCCAACCAACTCAACCTAACGTCCAAACACATAAACCATAGGTTCACTTTTCATTATCCAAGGAGAGAGAGGAGTTTTTACCAAGCTGCTAGAGCATGGCTCACCTCTCAAGTTCAAGGGATATTAGTCATGTGCCATCGCCCAAAGCAAGACCTAACGGGCAAAGCACTATATCGTGCAACCACTATATCGGGCAAGCACCCTATTCGGTGGTTCATATTGAACCTCAAATCACCAAATACCATTAGGCACAAGATAAACAAGAATAAGGCAGTAATAAAACACAACATTCCCATTATATCAGATTCCAAGTTCCACATATATAAATATCATGGAGAAAGGTATCGATTCAAGTACAAGAACCAATATGTGCACATGTGAAGAGTGAACATAATAGAGATGGTTAAGAGTTATGTAACCCACCTTAAGAGGATCTCCATGAATGGCATAAAGCTTCCTGATCCAAGCAGCAACCCCATGTTCCTCTCCATGGAAACCATCCATCCGATAATCTAAGCTTGTCTTTGGCTCCATCATCATCACCTCAAGGAACAAGAAAAGAAGAAGAAGATACCATGGTTATGTATAGCTCAAGAAGAAGAAAAGAGGGGGAGATAACCACGGCCTTGCCTACTCTCATCAAGGGCCCATCCATGGCCGAGAGGGGAAGAAGAAGATGAAGAAGAAAGCACAAGGAAAAGCTAGCAAAGAAGCATGATTCACTAAGGTTGGGTCTTGAGCAAGGAGTCTCTATGGCCAAGGAGCTAGCCCTCCTAAGATCCATGGGAGTCTTCCTTAAGCTCCCAAGCTCCCATGCTCATCCCAACAGGAAGGGGAAGGAAGGTGAACGAAAAGGATCACTTGGTCAAGGATGAAGGAAGTTATATACACCAAGTAAGAGAGAGGTAGCAAGGGAGAGGTGTCATAACCACATAAACCAAGGTGCCACTTGCTCTTGCACTTAACGCCACTTTTTGTCACCCTAGCAGCTCATGCACGGCCTGGTGATAAAAACTAGAATGTGTATCATGAAGCTAGGAAGCTTCCATGGCCGATACACCCTTTTGGGCGACACACCTTCAATCCCTTGCTGATACACTAAAGGACAAGGTAGTATATGTGACACATACATGTTATAAAGGTCATATACAGATGTTACTCCTCACTATCATACAAACAAGGCAAACCAACCTCCATCCTCATACTTGGTGATGCCAAACAGAATAAAGAAGACTCTAGAGCTGATAAATTGCATATTGGCACTCCACTTTGGGTAATTTGCAATTTACACCAAAACTAGCTCACAAAGAACAAGCATCAACCAACCAAGCTCAAACTTGGAAAATAGGTCCTCCACAAGGCGCCCTACAACATCATTCTCTTTCTAATGATGCTAGAGAAATAAAAGCATGCTCTAAATGTGACATATTGCAATATAACCCCTTACTTTTAGTAAATTGCACTTTGGTCCAAAACAAGCAAACATTGCTCAAACAACATCCAAACGGGACCAAACTAGAAACATGAGCTTGTCACATGATATCAAAACATCTTAAGAGGTTAGATTAAGGTTCTAATCACCTTTCATAAGAAAAGCAAAGAGGGTTAGCCCAAAACTTTGGTCAGGGTCCTTACACTATCGGTCACCACAAAACCTAGGGAGCTAAGCCACACATATCGGCCACAAGCAAAACGTGCACCTATGCACATGGAGGGTAACAAGCAGACTAGAACCAAAGGTGCATCGTGCAACCATGAACCAAGAGGATATCGGGCATCCAGGTACAAGTGTGTATCAGACAACACCTTCACCCTATCAGCCAAGACACCCTATCGCCTAAGCTAGGGTTAGGGTTTCCCTACGGGGCAACCATCAAGACCATGTCACCCACAGACATAACACCCAATGTCAAAACCCTAACGACCAAGCTGCATCTTGGTCTAGGCAACTTAGCCACTAGGGCACCATGTCAGGTGGCACAACTTGGGGAGTGTTGTGTAAGGTACAAACCATAACACCCAATACAAGGTCTTCCTACCACACTCATATCGGTTAAGGGAACCAACCACTATATCGCCCATCCAGAGTTACATCAACCAAGCGTCCATATCGGGAAGCACCATGTCGGCCGAGGGATTGGAGCTCACCTCACAACTCAAGGAAGGAGGGATGTTTCTCAACCGACAAGGCATGGCCTAACCACGTCACCCAAGGCACTCAAGAAGGGATGTCAACCAAACATATCGACCAAAGGCATAACACCCAACGACACCATATAGGGCAAAGGTCCATATCGGTCAAAGGCATAATGCCCAAAGCTCTATCACCCAACAACATCATCTTGGGTAGAGGTTCATATCAATCAGAAAGGTCAGCAGAACACCACTTAGCATATCGCCCAAGACTCATCCCTAGAAGAGGGATATCAAAGAAAACACATCAAAGGGTTATCGTGCAAGGATTCAAAGACCATGACGGGTTGGTCATCTTCAACCTCAAGACTTCCACCAGGAAGCCCTAAAAGTTCAAGAGAGTTGGCTCACCTCCAAAGACAATTAAGTGATAGAGGGGTATTGCACAACTTCCATCATTTATCGGGCAACAAGGAAGTCCATCATATCATATCGACCAACCAACCAAATCTCAACTCACCATTGGATTTGGAGACCCTAAGCTCACCTCTCAACAACTAAGTGAGAGAGGGTTTTAGCCCAAGGAACTCCACATCCACAGTTCGGACAACCCAAGGCAACCCAAAATAACCATCTCCACAAAGTCTAGGGTACATATAAAGCAACCTTATAGCCATTAAAGCAAGAAACATAGCTAAAAGATGACATGGCCGATCAAGATAGCACATATAGCATGCAACATGAAAAAGAAGTAGTATAGCTAGGATTAGGAGTTATGTAACCTGCCTCAAGCTCTAAAGCTCCAAGCTTCTAGCACCAAGCTCCAAGATCCAAGGCACCACCTTCAGTCAACACAAAGAAGAACAACTTGTAACCACCATGGCCAAAGAGAAGGAAGAAGAAGAAGAAGATGCCAAGGAAAGGGAGAGATACCTACCACAAGAGAAGGAAAGGGATATGCTAGCAAGGTGTTTCGCCCAAAACACCACCAATATCGGCCACCACTTTCTCCACTCTTCTCCTAGCTCGACCACCAAAGGAAGGGAAGAAAATAAGGAACCAAAGAGCCTAGCAAGCAAAGGAGGGGTTTGTTTATGTACTATGGGGTGAAGGGGAAGAGCAAGGCAAGGTGGCACCCACCCCTAGAACACTTGTCCAAGGGTTATGCCACATGCTAGCACCCCAAACCACTTGTCCATGACTTGCCACCCACTTAGCAAAGCAACAACCACTTGTCCAAAGATGGTGACACAAATGAGGCTAGGTCAAGAGGGTGTGTGTCACCCAACATGGCAACCCGACACACCAACTCTACTTGGCCGATACACCAAGGCACCAAGCTCTCCCTTACCCGACACACTCAAGCAAGGAGGAAGGGTTTCAGGCCCAACAACAAGCCGAAGCTTAAACAAGCTCAAACGAGGCCCAAAACAACTCAAGCAAGGCGCCCAACCCATCCTCTCAACCCTAGAGGATGCAAGGAGAGAGAAAGACATCTCTCAAGGTGACAAACTTGCACACCAACCCTAAAACTTGGGTAATGTGCAAGTTGCACCTCAACCTCTCAACAAATCACAAACAAACCCTAATCACAACTTCATGTGATTAGAAAGCATCTCAACACAAGGTTTAGGCAAAGAAAACATGGTAAGCCCAAAATAAAGGTCAGGGTCCTTACAGTATCCATGTGCCACTCTCACGGTGGGTCTATCCAATACACTATTCTCTAACAAGTATCTATGTATTTGGTTTGATATCTCCATATCATGGATAATGAGATTCTTCCATCAACCAATATACATTCTAATCTTATGTGTTATTGATGTCTATGGATATTTCCACAATAACAACTGATTAGGGACAAAACAAGAATACATACTCTTAGAATACATATGATCTCACTATTTAGGTCATCAACCCGAAGACATATGTCATTGAGTATATTATTCTATAGACTTCTATAAATTTTGTGATCATACCATAAAATAAAATACAAACATATAAATTGGAAACTTGCCTTTATTGATATGATCAATGTAGTATTACAAATTGTTTACATAGTATCCCATTACAATCATAAAATGATAGTCTCTATGGGCATACATACTAATAGATTCCCACTTGCACTTATACCCAATCACTCATGAATCTCAATCTAAGTGATCAAACATGTCTGTCATGTTACTACTGTGAAAGTTCTTTTGTGAGCAGGTCAGCCACATTGCTTTCTGTAGGTACTCTACAAATCTTCACATCTCCTCTTTGTACGATCTCTCATATGAGATGGAACTACCATAGAATATGTATGGAATGTTGGTGCGATCTTGGTTCTTTAGCCTGTGCAATTGCTTTGTTGTTGTTGCAAAACAACTCAATTGCATCACTAGCACTTGGAACCACTCCAAGTTCAAAAATGAACTTCTTGATCCACACAACTTCCTTTGTAGAATTAGATGCAACAATATATTCAGCCTCTGTTGTAGAATCCACAACCATCTCTTGCTTGGAACTCTTCCAGCTCACCACTCTGTTGTTCAGGCAAAACACAAATCCATATTGTGATCTATAGTCATCTTTGTCAGTTTGGAAGCAAGCATCGGTGTAACCCTTTACCATGATTTCTTCCTCACCACCATATACCAAGAATTGATCCTTAGTCCTTCTCAAGTACTTTAGGATGCTCTTTATGTTTGTCTAGTGACATTCACCTGGATCTAAATGATACCGACTCGTCATGCTCAAAGCATACGACACATCAGGACGAGTACATAACATCATGTACATGATAGATCCAATTGCTAATATGTATGGAATCTTATTCATGCGTGCCCATTCATCACATGAACTAGGACATTGGGCTTTAGAGATCGTAACCCCATGAGACATGGGAAAGTTACCTCTCTTAGAACCCTCCATGCTGAACCTCTTTAGCACTTTGTCAATGTATGTGCTCTGTCTTAGGCCTCGAAGACTTCTAGATCTATCTCTATAGATCTTGATTCCTAATATATAGGATGCTTCGCCTAAATCCTTCATAGAGAAGGTCATCCCCAACCAACCTTTTACTGTTTGAAGAGTAAAGATGTCATTTCCCATCAATAGTATGTCATCCACATACAATATGAGAAATACAACTGTGCTCCCACTAACCCTTTTGTAAAGTCAAGGTTCATCTTCATTTTGACTAAAGCCAAACTTTTTGACTACTTCGTCAAAATGTAGATTCCAGCTCCGAGACGCTTGCTTCACTCCATAGATTGACCTTTGTAGCTTACAAACTTTATTGTCTTCCTTCAAATCAATAAAACCCTCAGGTTGTGTCATGTACACATCCTCAAGTAAATCCACGTTAAGTAATGTTGTTTTAACATCCATCTGTGAAATATCATAGTCATGATAAGTTATAATGGCAAGCATGATCCTGATGGATTTAACCATGACAACTGGTTAGAAGGTCTCTTCATAATCAACACCTTGAATTTGATAGATTCCTTTCGCAACCAATCTACCTTTATAGGTTTGAACATTTCCATCCATGTCGGTCTTCTTCTTGAAGACAAGACCCACTTGCACCCTATGGGTTTTACCCCTTCGGGTGGATCCACCAAGGTCCATACCTTGTTGGTGTACATGGATTCCATCTCTGATCTCATGGCTTTGAGACATTTCTCAAATTCTAGTCCCTTAGTAGCTTCTAGATAGGAAGTTGGCTCATATGTTATGCCCAATTCATCACTGTCTTGAGTCATGAGAAATCTAAATCTCTTAGGCTCAAGTCGTGTCCTACTAGACCTATGAGGTTCCTGTGTTACATTTGGAACTTGAAATTCCACAATAGTTTGTGAGTCTTCATGTTCCTTATGTACCTCCTCAAGTTCTCTACTTTCTTGTTGATCTCAAACTTCTTCGATCTCTACATTCCTCCCACTAATTCATTTGGAAATAAATCCTTTTCAAGAAATATAATAGTCCTAGCAAAAAACACTTTGTTGTCAGTTGGTGTGTAGAAGTAGTATCCCTGAGTTTCCTGGGGGTATTCAACAAAATAGCAATTTTCAAATTTGGGTCCAAGCTTTTCAGGAAATTGTCTCCTAAAATAAGATTCACATCCCCAAATCTTTAACATAGACAAATTGGGATGATTCTCATTCCATATCTCATATGATGTCTTTTGAACTGATTTGGAAGGTACACAGTTAAGTGTAAACATTGCAGTTTCAAGAGCATATCCCCATAATGATATTGGAAGTTCGGCTAAACTCATCATTGATCGTAATATGTCTAATAATGTATGATTCCTTCTTTCTGACACACCAGTATGTTATGGTGTACCAGGTGGAGTCCATTGTGATACAATAACACGATCTCTAATAAGGTCCTCAAACTCTTAGCTTAAGTATTCACAACCTCAATCTGAATGGAGTGCTTTAATACTCTTACCAAGTTGCTTCTCTACTTCATTCATGAAAGTCTTGAACATTTCAAGAGTTTCTGACTTGTGTTTCATAAGATATACATAGCCATACCTACTGAGGTCATCAGTGAAGGTAATGAAGTATTGATAGCCTCCTCTAGCATTTGATCTAAAAGGTCCACATACATCAATATGTATGAGCCGTAGTAGATCACTGGCTCTCTCACTGTGTTCAGTGAAAGGAGTCTTGGTCATATTCCCTAATAAACATGCCTCACATGTCTCTAATGATTCGAAATCAAAAGAGTCTAGATAACCATCCTTATGGAGTCTAGATATGCGTTTCTCGTTTATGTGCCCAAGACGACAATGCCATAAGTAAGTTTTGTTTGAGTTATCAAGTTTTAGCCTTTTAGTATTTACGTTGTATATGCTAGTCTCAAGTTCTAACAAGTAGATACCATAAGACATAGGGGCATTGTCGTAAAAGATATCATCTTTAGAAATAGAAATCATTCCATTCTTAATGTGAAATTTAAATCTACTCTTGTCCATACAATATATAGAAATCATATTTCTATTAATGGTAGGTACATAATAGAAATTCTGTAATTCTATTACAAGGCTCGTAGACAAAGATAAACTAATAACTCCAACTGCACTGGAAGCAATTCTTGCTCCATTAGCGTCCCACAGCTTGACTTGGCCCTTTTGTAAAGGCTTACGTCTTATCAGATCCTGCATATTTGAACATATGTGAGATCCACATCTGGTATCCAATACCCATGATGAAGAAGTATTTATGTTCATCTCAATAACATATATACCTGAAGTGGAGATCTCTATCCCCTTCTTCTTCTTCCTCAATTCCTCCAGGTAGAGAGGATAGTTTCTTTTCCAATGTCCATCCTGGTGACAGTGGTGACAACTGCCTTCTTTGGAGATCCCACCTTTAGCTTTGAGCGCAGATGACTTTGGCTTCTGCCTAGATTTAGAACCTTTCTTAGCCTTGTCTTTTCCTTTTGACTTTCCCTTTGTTTTGCTGATCATCATCACAGACTTGGGCTTGTCTTTCTTCATCTGTGCTTCAGCTGTCCTCAACATGCCCAACAATTCTGACAACGGCTTGTCAAGATTGTTCATGTTGTAGTTCATGACAAAATGACTATAAAATTCAGGCAATGATTGTAGAATCACATCACTGGCCAACTCTTAACCTAGGGGAAATCCCAACTTGGACAGTCCTACCATGTACCCAATCAAAGTGAGTATATGGGTGCCAATTGAGTCTCCCTCTTTCATCTTGCTCCTAAATAAAGCCTTGGAGACATCATATCTCTCTTGTCTTGCTTGGTGTTGATACATGTTCTTGAAATGTTTTACCATTTCCATGACATTCATGTTCTCATGTTGCTCTTACAACTCATAGTTTATTGAGCACAACATCATGCACTTGACATCCACAACATCATCAAGGTGCTTCTTATAAGCATCCTTTTCAGCCTTGGGCGCATTTGAGGTGGGTTCCACTGGCTCTGGTGTATCAAGGATATAGAGCTTGCGTTCCTGCATGAGAACAATTATCAGCGTCCTAAACCAGTTTTGAAAGTTGGTTCCAGTAAGTTTTTCCTTCTCAAGGACCGATCACAACGAGAAAGTATGAGTGTTGTTTGCCATTTTATTTCTATAAAAGAAAAAGTTTGCATTTAATCCAAAACATTTTCACTTGTGTCGATTTGATAAATAAGATTAATTAGGCCTTTAATTAATTATACTCTCACTATTTTATTCAAATTAATAGCCCTCACTATCAACTCAGAAGATTGCATCATACAACCTTCTAGTGAGCCAAGATATAAAATAATTGGATCAATTCCCAACCAATGCCAGCATCAAAGACTAAATACTAAGGTAGGCAACTTTTTCCAATTGCATCATATGCAACTGTTGGATAGATGATCATACACAACTCCTTGCCATGATGCATCTGTGTGTCTCTAGGTACTTGATCCTATCAAGGTTCCCTAGCTAAGTCCAACCCATAAGCCAACCCGATGAGTGTGCAACCTGTGGAGGCAGACCCACACATCCACCATCACACTTCCACAATATTGACAGTGTACCATGCGAAGGCACACCCACACATAGTCGATCAAGGTTTTCATGTGTGTTGCTTTATGGAAGGCAACTAAAACTTAATATTATTAATTGAGGGGTTTTATTATTACATATACATATCCAAACACCACATAATTATAGTACGTATCATATACTACTATATCCACAACCACAAACGATAGACATGCAATCACAAACCTAAATACATTAGTTATGGCCATATTATTATAATCCTTTAGAGAAACAAAGGATTACAGTTCACCTATCGTCTTATGCATCTCATGCAACAACACCTGTGAATCAACATATAAGGATCATCATTACAATGAACAACTTCATGGATGCTCCGTGAGGTTGGAACTTCAAGTTGCTTCTTAGAATTGGATCTTCATGTTGCTTCTCCATGGACGCTCCTTGGAGTTGGATCTTCAGGTTGCTTCTTGGAATTGGATCTTGTTGTGTGAATTATATATCATCTTTTCACATGTGTTCACACACAAATTTTATTCATTTTGACAAGATTTAGTCTCTTTTCATATTGCTTTTGTCATCATTTCGTTAAAATACTTTGCCATATCTTGCCTTGCCATTTTACCATGGAAATCACTCATTTCAATGTTTATTTGTGCAAAAACAGTAAAGTGCACGACATTCAAACTTCTTGTACGTTGTGCAACATTCCAGAAAGATTACTCCTTGCCCTAACGCACTGTTGTACGGCGTGCACACTGATCCAACCCTATTCTAGGGCTGTATCTTGTGTCATTTCGTACCTTTATCACATTCAAATGCATTATAATTACATGTTATTCTCCCCAATATGATTATCATTGCAAATACGCTTATGGATGTTCTTTGCACTATTTTTCAGGTACTTGGACCTTTCTTAGATGGACGAGGGGGAGAGAGGGACCCAAAGAAGGCCCCAAAGTCTCCCTCAACCTATCTCCAGTAGCCAAGACTCATCCCCGAGCAAAGACATCCGAAATTGAAAAAGTTAGAAGAGAATTAAAGAAGTCAAGCCTCACCACGGTCGTGGCCCCAAGGCCACGGCCGTGGCTTTATTGCCAAAGCTCAACAGGTCGCAACAGGAGAATTTAAAGTTCGCCCACGACCGTGGCCACCCAGCCACGACCGTGGCCAATGAAGGCAACACGACCGTGGCCATCAGCACGGTCGTGGTCAAGAGAAGAGAACACGGCCGTGGCCCCAAGGCCACGGTCGTGGCTTTATTGCCAAAGTTCAACAGGTCGCAACAAGAGAATTTAGAGTTCGCCCACGACCGTGGCCACCCGGCCACGACCGTGGCCAATGACGAGCAAAACGCCCGTGGTCCCTCCCCACGGTCAGCCTGACCCCTCCAAAACGGCCGTGTTACCCAACACGACCGTGGTGCACCCTAACCCACCACGACCGTGGCACTCCGCCACGGCCGTGGCCACCACCCTATTTTGCTTTTTCACCACCACCTTCACCCCACGACCGTGTTCACCACCCCACGGTCGTCCACCACTACCCACACCACGGCTGTGGCACACTCACCACGACCGTGGTGACCACCTACCCTATACATTTTCCCACTGATTTTCCCATTCTACCCCCACTTAACCCTAGCTCCTATATAAGCAATAGATGCTTCTAGGGCTCGAGAGAGCACCTCTAGAGCACCCCTAGCCACACCCTAGCAGCTCCTTTGCTTCCATTGCTCCAATCCATCCATTTCCTTGCAATCCACCCCATTTCCATCCACTTTCCACTCATTTCTACCATAGAAACCTAGTTTCTCTAGGTTTCTATCCATAATCCCCACCATTTTCATGCACCTTTGCATCATTGGAGGAGTGAGGACGGCTGCAGCTGCTTGGAGGTGAAGAAGGAGTCAACTACATCGAGCTTCATGGCGTTTTCCCTTCTTCTACCCCCTTCTTTTGTTCTTAGTTTGATTATGTGTAGCTAAGCCCCCCTTGGGTGGGCTGTTTGGGACAAAAATGTGACTTTGATACCATGTTGGGGGGATATAATTTGTAATGAACATATTTCATTTCTATGATGATTTCCTTTGCTTTTATCTCATTTCCCATTACTTGTGCTTGTGGTTGTTGTTTAATTACTTTAATTGCTTGCCTTGTGGTGTTTGAAAACATTTGTCCCTAGGATGTTTTGGTTTCTATGTAGCTATCGTAGGATTGGCTCCTAGGTCCTTAATTCGGATCCCTAGCTAGCCCCCTATCTTCCTACATAATCACCTCCTTCCTACATACAAATGTGAGTTCTAAGTGACTAGTATAAGTGTGATTAGCTCAATTGCCTAGGATTTCCTAAAGGCTGAGGTGGCTAGTGGCATGAGGTCAAATATCCTCATCTCTACTCCCATCCTCACCCTTGGTCCTCAATTGACTAATACCACTTATCCTAGAGACCTAGACTTGGTATGCCCTATGAGAATTACACCTAGCCCTAGTTCTCCAATTAGTAGCTTAGGGTAAATTCTCATAGCACCTACCTCGTTGTTTGGTTTGGTAATCTAGAATGAGATATGCTAATTGCTTATTATGGTGACTTCCCCCAACTAATGTTAAGGTCACATTCCCAAACGGCCCACCTCCCTCATCTAATTGTTTAAAACCCTAATTACCTGCTTTGCTTGTTAATGCTAGCTTAGTTCAATTGCTTTAGTAGTGTAGTCTTTTGCCTAGTTTTGCTCGCTAGTGTTAATCCAGGCCTATGCTCTTGTTAGTGCTTAGTGTAGTTTCTTAATTGCCAGTTGCTTGCTTAGTCTAGCGTAGTTCGCTCTTGCTCCTGTTTAGATAGTTTGTTAATTTAAATTGCTAATTTAGTTGTTTGATAACTTAGTGTCATTTTGTCTTTCCTTACTCGCTCACTTAGCATAATCAACCAAACAAACCTTCACACCCTAAAAACCCTACTCTCCGCATTAGGAACATAGCTCACCCTCTCTAACTCTAGTGCCCCCTCTATCTCCGAGGTTCGACCCCATACTTACCGCCTTACCTGTACTACGACAAGACCCCGTGCGCTTGCGGGTATATTGTCTTAGTAGAAGTAGGTAGTTAGCCCGGGACCTTACAAATTTCGAAAGCTAAAGATCCCATCTCATCCCGTGCCTCCCGACCTCGTGGATTGCACTCGTTGCAAGCCTCTAGCGGGAGCGCACCAAGCTTTCTGGCGACGTTGCCGGAGATAGAGGCGCTCGGCCTAGTTAGATAGTGTAGCTTAGCCTTTCCTTTTGCCCTCACCATTGCTATTGTTTATTCTTTGTCTTACTTTTGCATATTAGTGTGCTAACTTGGTTCCTTGTTGTTTGTTTGTGCTTTGCGCAGGTGACAGCTGTGCATGCGTAGCACGTGCTCGACCTGCACCGACTTGGTGGTTTATGACCCCGAGATTGGGAGGAGAAGGCATCAAGCTCGCCGCAACTTACATCGAGAAGCCGAGATGGCCGAGAACAACCCACCACCAGATGTTCCACCTCCGCCACCGCACCGCCCTCTTCATGAGTATTTCACGCCGGGGAACTACAATTCCCCCATCGCCACGCTAGTTGATCAGATGCCCGGGCAGCAGTTTTCCATCCCACCGGCACTCTTGGGGCTCCTCCCCACGTACTACGGGTTTGAGAACGAAAATCCGTATCACCATATAGACGCATTCTTGGAGACATGCTCTACCTTCCGCACTCCTGCCGCCACCGACGACTCAATCCGGAGGACTCTCTTCCCTTTATCCCTCAAGGAGAAAGCCAAGGAATGGTACGTCTCGAGGCCAGAGCTCGTCACATGGAACAAAGTGAAGAATGAGTTTCTGAAGAAGTTCTTTCCGATAGCCAAGTTATCCTACATGAGAAGGTGCATCACGTCCTTCGCCCAAAAAGAGAACGAACCCTTCCATGAGGCATGGGAGCGGTTCCAGAAGCTACTTCGCGACTGCCCTCATCATGAGGTCCCTCTTTGGCAGCTAGTGCAGTCCTTTTACACTGGGCTCGAGGAGCAGAGTCAAAACAACGTCGATTCTTCTTGTGGGGGCACATTCATGGCCAAGCCACCCAAGGACTCATGGCCACTGTTTGAGCATCTAGCCGAGAACTCTCGCCACCGAGCTTCCACAAAAGGGGGGCATTGTGGCCGGGACTACACCTCCCCACCCTCCTCGTGGCTCCCGCACGCAACACCGCCAACCCCAACATGATGAAAATGATGGCAGATATGATGCGAATGATGAAGAATCAAGTGGGTGGCTCTTCTAGTCAACCCGCAATGGCTGTGGAGACTGTCGATGAGGAAGTTAACGCCTTACATTCCTTTGGTGGCCACAACAACTAGGGCCCGATGTCCCAATCCTACACTCCCGAGTGGAGGAACCATCCAAATTTCTCGTGGAAACAACATAATGAAGATGGACAAGGGCAGGGACAGCAGAAGCCACGCTACTATTCAAAGTTCGAAGAGGAAGTACTTGGAAGATTGAGGAATCTAGATGAGGTAAAGAGAGAGGTGTCTTCTCAAGGACAAAACATCAGCCGTCTTGAGCAAAGGCTCGATCAAATTTCTATTTCACTTGCTCGTCGTGAAGAGGGGAGACTACCATCTCAACCTATAACCAATCCTAACAGCGATGGTAGTTATGTGAACACCACCCAAGCCGCATACATTCCACCATGTGGCCAAGCAACCTCACTTCCACAATATCAAGGACCACCACACCCATATGCTCCGCCATCTCACCAACCCCCGCCAAACTACCAATACCCACCACCACCTCCACATACTTACCAACCTCCACCTCCACCACAACCAACTTGCATACTCCAAAATCCTAATCCTCCCCAACAAAGACCGCCACCACCTCCATCCTCACAAGCTCCCCCTTCTTCACATGAGCAAGTGAGTATGATCACTATCATATGGGGTGAAGAAACTGCTCAAGGTTTTGGAAAAAGGGAAAAGAAAGTGAAAGAGGTTGGAAGCAAAGTCCCGATACTTGAGGGATCTATCAAAGATAAAGGACACTCTGAAGAAATGGCCGCCCAAGCACCACTAAGGAATGCTAACTGCACCCGGATTGCTACTGCACCCGACGCGAATGTAGAGGCACTCTCATTGGTTCCACCCATACTCGGAGATACAAAAATTGCAATAGGTATAGCTCAGCCAGCGGTTGGTGATGGTGTCACGTCTACTGTTTCACACACCATGGACATAGCGGCGCTTGAAGCCATATCCTTATGGGAGCCAAGACCTTTACATGAGACGAGCGTCACCATCACCCCTCCGCAAGTCCCAGCAAGTACAGTGGAGATAGTTGAGGAAGATGGAAAGCAATCCCATGAAGGTTGGACTCTCCAAAAAAGGGACGTAAATGGCATGAAGCTCCTAGGAAACTTGAAGCGGGGAACAATGAGAATTACATCACTCTTATCATTGATGAAGGACATATGCATGGGAAGAAAAAAGTTAGTGCTACTGCCGACCGAGGAGATTGTTGCTTCAAAATCTGTGAACTTCATCTATGACAATGGCTTCCCAGAAAAGAGAGGTGATCCGGGAGTACCTCTGATTTCTTGCTTCATTGGCACACAACCCGTCCAGCACGCTCTCATCGACTTAGGTGCAGGGACAAGCCTCATGCCATGGAGCATGTACCTACGACTTGGCCTAAACAAAATGAAACCAGTGGAGTGTGCCATTATCTTGGGTGACGGAACCAAGAGGAAGCCCTTGGGAATCATGCAAAACACAATAGTGTCGATGGAAGAAAGGGTGAACATTTCCTATGTGACCGATTTCTTGATAGTGGATACCTCACCGATTGATGGAGAAGAGTACCTCATATTGGGTAGGCCCTTCCTATCCTCCGCATGTGCAGAAATCAACATCCGCAAGGGCACGCTGACAGTTACTTACAAGAGGAAAAAGTTTGACTTCTTCATGTTCACCAAGGAAGAGAGAGACGAGCTGGCCAATGAAGACTTCGGTGAGAGTTTGTGCTATCGTGACCCTCTGGAGCTGTGGAGATCGAGCCCATACTTCTATTCCATGTACACTCCTTGGGACGAAGCACATGTAGTCAGAGCGCTCGACAGGATCACCATAGAAGAGAAGGAGGGCACCGTGGGTGTCAACACATGATGAAAAAGAGCAACAAGCCCGGCTGAAGGCTATAAATTTAGCGCTAGTGGGAGGCAACCCACACGGTTTGAGATTCTCAGACCCTTCTTTTGAGACTTTCGTTTTGTTTTACATGAATACACACACGCACACTCGTGCTTTACAGTTTTTGTTTGAGTTTTGATGATGCACAGGTGTTAGACAGTAGAGGGAGAGGTTTTGGAAGTAAGTCAAGGCCGTTAATTCAAATCTGTGGCAATAAGAACAAATCAAGCCGAAAGATCAAGTTTCTGAGTTTGAAAATTGAAAAGACAATCCACCACGGCTGTGGTAAATCGACCACGACCGTGGCGCATGCTGCTAACCACGACCGTGGGAAATTTTTGCCAAATTAACCAAAGCTACAGGTTGTCTCGAAGAACGGCCACGACCGTGGCAACTGGACCACGACCGTGGGAAATGCGTCCGGCCACGACCGTGGACAACTCCCACGACTGTGGGAATTAAAGCACCAAATTGGTCCCCTATCTACCCTAAGCTGTAGTTTCATACTGAGGACAACATGATTCTAAAGTTTGGGGTGGGTAGGGCGGTATGCACCACCCTTTCCCTCATTCTGTCATTTTGTTTCACCTGGCTATTTTGTTTTAGATTGCTGTTTTTGTTTTGTTCATTGCTGTGTTGCCTGTCATGTAGCTTAATTTCATGCATTTTTAAGTAATTTTTCAAAATTTTACTTGCCTAGCTCTCCCATATCATGCATCGCATCTCATGTAGATTTTTGCTAATTTTTGTATGCTTTAGCTAGGATTTACTTGCTTTTTACCTAAAATTGTGTTTGAATGTGGTTTAGTGCAATTTGACACCTTTTTGGCCAATTTTTCCCAGACTTGAATATTCTTGCTCCAATAGGATGTTTTGACTTAATCTCCAATGTTTAAAATGAAAAAGTTTACTCTTGTGACAAATGCATGCTACGTTCTTAGATCTTATTGATATATGGCCTTGGTCGTGACTTTTTACATGTGAACCACATCTCTTAAGTCTGTGAATGTGTTGGTTGAATCATGAATTGAGCAAGCGACAAACGCTTAAAGCCAATGGAATCACTTGGTAGAAATATGAATATTGTGTTAATTCTATCATGTGATGTGATATTACTTGGTGAAGTGTTGAATTAGCTTTCATGCAGGGAATCGTATGTTGAAAACTACATTGATGACCCCTCTTTGATCCGACCACTCTTTCATCATCTTCATACCTCTCCGCCTCATTAAAAGATGCCAAAGTGCACATATTAGCCGTGGCCACCTCCAAAAGTTTGGGGTGGCCACATCTTTACCTCCCCGCTTCACTCCATCCACCATATGCCCTATCTATACCAAGGGCAAAGAAAAAGAAAAAGAAAAGCAAAAATAAAATAAAAGGATGCTCCTGTTTAAGAGCATTCAAATAAAGAAAAGAAGAGTGTGTAAAAGCACTCCAAATCTCACCGCAACCCTTTCTTCTTCTTTTATACCCATTGAGCTAGAAAACATCACATCTAGCTCACTTTACCCTTTCTACAGCCAAGTGGATCATCTAGTGTGGTTTGAAGCATAAGACCGAATGCATGAAAGTGAAACAACACTCCTAGTCACCTGTGATTAACATCAACATGAAACGGTTTACCCGGAATGACATAAAGGACATATGGACAACTTGTGCTTCTATTCTTTATATTTGAAGTTTGTATGCTCAGTGCTCAGTTCATGATGGGGTTGTGAAAGAAGGAGAGGAGAGATATGAGACACATGCACTTAGTCATTTCCAAGACCATATATATTCAATAATCTTCTGCTGCTTTGCATTTGTCATTTGTTTTTGTTGAAAAGAACGGAAAAGAGAGATTAAGTTGGAGCATACTTGAGGACAAGTATGTTTCAAGTTTGGGGTGGTGATCCAACCCTATTCTAGGGCTGTATCTTGTGTCATTTCGTACCTTTATCACATTCAAATGCATTAGAATTACATGTTATTCTCCCCAATATGATTATCATTGCAAATACGCTTATGGATGTTCTTTGCACTGTTTTTCAGGTACTTGGACCTTTCTTAGATGGACGAGGGGGAGAGAGGGACCCAAAGAAGGCCCCAAAGTCTCCCTCAACCTATCTCCAGTACCCAAGACTCATCCCCGAGCAAAGACATCCGAAATTGACAAAGTTAGAAGAGAATTAAAGAAGTCAAGCCTCACCACGGTCGTGGCCCCAAGGCCACGGCCGTGGCTTTATTGCCAAAGCTCAACAGGTCGCAACAGGAGAATTTAAAGTTCGCCCACGACCGTGGCCACCCAGCCACGACTGTGGCCAATGAAGGCAACACGACCGTGGCCATCAGCACGGTCGTGGTCAAGAGAAGAGAACACGGCCGTGGCCCCAAGGCCACGATCGTGGCTTTATTGCCAAAGTTCAACAGGTCGCAACAGGAGAATTTAGAGTTCGCCCACAACCGTGGCCACCCGGCCACGACCGTGGCCAATGACGAGCAAAACGCCCGTGGTCTCTCCCCACGGTCAGCCTGACCCCTCCAAAACGGCCGTGTTACCCAACACGGCCGTGGTGCACCCTAACCCACCACGACCGTGGCACTCCGCCACGGCCGTGGCCACCACCCTATTTTGCTTTTTCACCACCACCTTCACCCCACGACCGTGTTCACCACCCCACGGTCGTCCACCACTACCCCCACCACGGCCGTGGCATACTCACCACGACCGTGGTGACCACCTACCCTATACATTTTTCCACTGATTTTCCCATTCTACCCCCACTTAACCCTAGCTCCTATATAAGCAATAGATGCTTCTAGGGCTCGAGAGAGCACCTCTAGAGCACCCCTAGCCGCACCCTAGAAGCTCCTTTGCTTCCATTGCTCCAATCCATCCATTTCCTTGCAATCCACCCCATTTCCATCCACTTTCCACTCATTTCCACCATAGAAACCTAGTTTCTCTAGGTTTCTATCCATAATCCCCACCATTTTCATGCACCTTTGCATCATTGGAGGAGTGAGGACGGCTGCTGCTGCTTGGAGGTGAAGAAGGAGTCAACTACATCGAGCTTCATGGCGTTTTCCCTTCTTCTACCCCCTTCTTTTGTTCTTAGTTTGATTATGTGTAGCTAAGCCCCCCTTGGGTGGGCTGTTTGGGACAAAAATGTGACTTTGATACCATGTTGGGGGGATATAATTTGTAATGAACATATTTCATTTCTATGATGATTGCCTTTGCTTTTATCTCATTTCCCATTACTTGTGCTTGTGGTTGTTGTTTAATTACTTTAATTTCTTGCCTTGTGGTGTTTGAAAACATTTGTCCCTAGGATGTTTTGGTTTCTATGTAGCTATCGTAGGATTGGCTCCTAGGTCCTTAATTTGGATCCCTAGCTAGCCCCCTATCTTCCTACATAATCACCTCCTTCCTACATACAAATATGAGTTCTAAGTGACTAGTATAAGTGTGATTAGCTCAATTGCCTAGGATTTCCTAAAGGCTGAGGTGGCTAGTGGCATGAGGTCAAATATCCTCATCTCTACTCCCATCCTCACCCTTGGTCCTCAATTGACTAATACCACTTATCCTAGAGACCTAGACTTGGTATGCCCTATGAGAATTACACCTAGCCCTAGTTCTCCAATTAGTAGCTTAGGGTAAATTCTCATAGCACCTACCTCGTTGTTTGGTTTGGTAATCTAGAATGAGATATGCTAATTGCTTATTATGGTGACTTCCCCCAACTAATGTTAAGGTCACATTCCCAAACGGCCCACCTCCCTCATCTAATTGTTTAAAACCCTAATTACCTGCTTTGCTTGTTAATGCTATCTTAGTTCAATTGCTTTAGTAGTGTAGTCTTTTGCCTAGTTTTGCTCGCTAGTGTTAATCCAGGCCTATGCTCTTGTTAGTGCTTAGTGTAGTTTCTTAATTGCCAGTTGCTTGCTTAGTCTAGCGTAGTTCGCTCTTGCTCTTGTTCAGATAGTTTGTTAATTTAAATTGCTGATTTAGTTGTTTGATAACTTAATGTCATTTTGTCTTTCCTTACTCGCTCACTTAGCATAATCAACCAAACAAACCTTCAAACCTTAAAAACCCTACTCTCCGCATTAGGAACATAGATCACCCTCTCTAACTCTAGTGCCCCCTCTATCTCCGAGGTTCGACCCCGTACTTACCGCCTTACCTGTACTACGACAAGACCCCGTGCACTTGCGGGTATATTGTCTTAGTAGAAGTAGGTAGTTAGCACGGGACCTTACAAATTTCGAAAGCTAAAGATCCCATCTCATCCCGTGCCTCCCGACCTCGTGGATTGCACTCGTTGCAAGCCTCTAGCGGGAGCGCACCAAGCTTTCTGGCGCCGTTGCCGGGGATAATCACCACCTTTTGTTTCACCCTTTCCCTCATTCTGTCATTTTGTTTCACCTGGCTATTTTGTTTTAGATTGCTGTTTTTGTTTTGTTCATTGCTGTGTTGCCTATCATGTAGTTTAATTTCATGCATTTTTAAGTAATTTTTCAAAAGTTTACTTGCCTAGCTCTCCCATATCATGCATCGCATCTCATGTAGATTTTTGCTAATTTTTGTATGCTTTAGCTAGGATTTACTTGCTTTTTACCTAAAATTGTGTTTGAATGTGGTTTAGTGCAATTTGACACCTTTTTGGCCAATTTTGCCCAGACTTGAATATTCTTGCTCCAATAGGATGTTTTGACTTAATCTCCAATGTTTAAAATGAAAAAGTTTACTCTTGTGACAAATGCATGCTACGTTCTTAGATCTTATTGATATATGGCCTTGGTTGTGACTTTTTACATGTGAACCACATCTCTTAAGTCTGTGAATGTGTTGGTTGAATCATGAATTGAGCAAGCGACAAACGCTTAAAGCCAATGGAATCACTTGGTAGAAATATGAATATTGTGTTAATTCTATCATGTGATGTGATATTACTTGGTGAAGTGTTGAATTAGCTTTAATGCAGGGAATCGTATGTTGAAAACTACATTGATGACCCCTCTTTGATCCGACCACTCTTTCATCATCTTCATACCTCTCCGCCTCATTAAAAGATGCCAAAGTGCACATATTAGCCGTGGCCACCTCCAAAAGTTTGGGGTGGCCACATCTTTACCTCCCCGCTTCACTCCATCCACCATATGCCCTATCTATACCAAGGGCAAAGAAAAAGAAAAAGAAAAGCAAAAATAAAATAAAAGGATGCTCCTATTTAAGAGCATTCAAATAAAGAAAAGAAGAGTGTGTAAAAGCACTCCAAATCTCACCGCAACCCTTTCTTCTTCTTTTATACCCATTGAGCTAGAAAACATCACATCTAGCTCACTTTACCCTTTCTACAGCCAAGTGGATCATCTAGTGTGGTTTGAAGCATAAGACCGAATGCATGAAAGTGAAACAACACTCCTAGTCACCTGTGATTAACATCAACATGAAACGGTTTACCTGGAATGACATAAAGGACATATGGACAACTTGTGCTTCTATTCTTTATATTTGAAGTTTGTATGCTCAGTGCTCAGTTCATGATGGGGTTGTGAAAGAAGGAGAGGAGAGATATGAGACACATGCACTTAGTCATTTCCAAGACCATATATATTCAATAATCTTCTGCTGCTTTGCATTTGTCATTTGTTTTTGTTGAAAAGAACGGAAAAGAGAGATTAAGTTGGAGCATACTTGAGGACAAGTATGTTTCAAGTTTGGGGTGGTGATCCAACCCTATTCTAGGGCTGTATCTTGTGTCATTTCGTACCTTTATCACATTCAAATGCATTAGAATTACATGTTATTCTCCCCAATATGATTATCATTGCAAATACGCTTATGGATGTTCTTTGCACTGTTTTTCAGGTACTTGGACCTTTCTTAGATGGACGAGGGGGAGAGAGGGACCCAAAGAAGGCCCCAAAGTCTCCCTCAACCTATCTCCAGTAGCCAAGACTCATCCCCGAGCAAAGACATCCGAAATTGACAAAGTTAGAAGAGAATTAAAGAAGTCAAGCCTCACCACGGTCGTGGCCCCAAGGCCACGGCCGTGGCTTTATTGCCAAAGCTCAACAGGTCGCAACAGGAGAATTTAAAGTTCGCCCACGACCGTGGCCACCCAGCCACGACTGTGGCCAATGAAGGCAACACGGCCGTGGCCATCAGCACGGTCGTGGTCAAGAGAAGAGAACACGGCCGTGGCCCCAAGGCCACGATCGTGGCTTTATTGCCAAAGTTCAACAGGTCGCAACAGGAGAATTTAGAGTTCGCCCACGACCGTGGCCACCCGGCCACGACCGTGGCCAATGACGAGCAAAACGCCCGTGGTCTCTCCCCACGGTCAGCCTGACCCCTCCAAAACGGCCGTGTTACCCAACACGGCCATGGTGCACCCTAACCCACCACGACCGTGGCACTCCGCCACGGCCGTGGCCACCACCCTATTTTGCTTTTTCACCACCACCTTCACCCCACGACCATGTTCACCACCCCACGGTCGTCCACCACTACCCCCACCACGGCCGAGGCATACTCACCACGACCGTGGTGACCACCTACCCTATACATTTTTCCACTGATTTTCCCATTCTACCCCCACTTAACCCTAGCTCCTATATAAGCAATAGATGCTTCTAGGGCTCGAGAGAGCACCTCTAGAGCACCCCTAGCCGCACCCTAGCAGCTCCTTTGCTTCCATTGCTCCAATCCATCCATTTCCTTGCAATCCACCCCATTTCCATCCACTTTCCACTCATTTCCACCATAGAAACCTAGTTTCTCTAGGTTTCTATCCATAATCCCCACCATTTTCATGCACCTTTGCATCATTGGAGGAGTGAGGACGGCTGCTGCTGCTTGGAGGTGAAGAAGGAGTCAACTACATCGAGCTTCATGGCGTTTTCCCTTCTTCTACCCCTTTCTTTTGTTCTTAGTTTGATTATGTGTAGCTAAGCCCCCCTTGGGTGGGCTGTTTGGGACAAAAATGTGACTTTGATACCATGTTGGGGGGATATAATTTGTAATGAACATATTTCATTTCTATGATGATTGCCTTTGCTTTTATCTCATTTCCCATTACTTGTGCTTGTGGTTGTTGTTTAATTACTTTAATTTCTTGCCTTGTGGTGTTTGAAAACATTTGTCCCTAGGATGTTTTGGTTTCTATGTAGCTATCGTAGGATTGGCTCCTAGGTCCTTAATTTGGATCCCTAGCTAGCCCCCTATCTTCCTACATAATCACCTCCTTCCTACATACAAATGTGAGTTCTAAGTGACTAGTATAAGTGTGATTAGCTCAATTGCCTAGGATTTCCTAAAGGCTGAGGTGGCTAGTGGCATGAGGTCAAATATCCTCATCTCTACTCCCATCCTCACCCTTGGTCCTCAATTGACTAATACCACTTATCCTAGAGACCTAGACTTGGTATGCCCTATGAGAATTACACCTAGCCCTAGTTCTCCAATTAGTAGCTTAGGGTAAATTCTCATAGCACCTACCTCGTTGTTTGGTTTGGTAATCTAGAATGAGATATGCTAATTGCTTATTATGGTGACTTCCCCCAACTAATGTTAAGGTCACATTCCCAAACGGCCCACCTCCCTCATCTAATTGTTTAAAACCCTAATTACCTGCTTTGCTTGTTAATGCTATCTTAGTTCAATTGCTTTAGTAGTGTAGTCTTTTGCCTAGTTTTGCTCGCTAGTGTTAATCCAGGCCTATGCTCTTGTTAGTGCTTAGTGTAGTTTCTTAATTGCCAGTTGCTTGCTTAGTCTAGCGTAGTTCGCTCTTGCTCTTGTTCAGATAGTTTGTTAATTTAAATTGCTGATTTAGTTGTTTGATAACTTAATGTCATTTTGTCTTTCCTTACTCGCTCACTTAGCATAATCAACCAAACAAACCTTCAAACCTTAAAAACCCTACTCTCCGCATTAGGAACATAGCTCACCCTCTCTAACTCTAGTGCCCCCTCTATCTCCGAGGTTCGACCCCGTACTTACCGCCTTACCTGTACTACGACAAGACCCCGTGCGCTTGCGGGTATATTGTCTTAGTAGAAGTAGGTAGTTAGCACGGGACCTTACAAATTTCGAAAGCTAAAGATCCCATCTCATCCCGTGCCTCCCGACCTCGTGGATTGCACTCGTTGCAAGCCTCTAGCGGGAGCGCACCAAGCTTTCTGGCGCCGTTGCCGGGGATAATCACCACCTTTTGTTTCACCCTTTCCCTCATTCTGTCATTTTGTTTCACCTGGCTATTTTGTTTTAGATTGTTGTTTTTGTTTTGTTCATTGCTGTGTTGCCTATCATGTAGTTTAATTTCATGCATTTTTAAGTAATTTTTCAAAAGTTTACTTGCCTAGCTCTCCCATATCATGCATCGCATCTCATGTAGATTTTTGCTAATTTTTGTATGCTTTAGCTAGGATTTACTTGCTTTTTACCTAAAATTGTGTTTGAATGCGGTTTAGTGCAATTTGACACCTTTTTGGCCAATTTTGCCCAGACTTGAATATTCTTGCTCCAATAGGATGTTTTGACTTAATCTCCAATGTTTAAAATGAAAAAGTTTACTCTTGTGACAAATGCATGCTACGTTCTTAGATCTTATTGATATATGGCCTTGGTTGTGACTTTTTACATGTGAACCACATCTCTTAAGTCTGTGAATGTGTTGGTTGAATCATGAATTGAGCAAGCGACAAACGCTTAAAGCCAATGGAATCACTTGGTAGAAATATGAATATTGTGTTAATTCTATCAGGTGATGTGATATTACTTGGTGAAGTGTTGAATTAGCTTTAATGCAGGGAATCGTATGTTGAAAACTACATTGATGACCCCTCTTTGATCCGACCACTCTTTCATCATCTTCATACCTCTCCGCCTCATTAAAAGATGCCAAAGTGCACATATTAGCCGTGGCCACCTCCAAAAGTTTGGGGTGGCCACATCTTTACCTCCCCGCTTCACTCCATCCACCATATGCCCTATCTATACCAAGGGCAAAGAAAAAGAAAAAGAAAAGCAAAAATAAAATAAAAGGATGCTCCTATTTAAGAGCATTCAAATAAAGAAAAGAAGAGTGTGTAAAAGCACTCCAAATCTCACCGCAACCCTTTCTTCTTCTTTTATACCCATTGAGCTAGAAAACATCACATCTAGCTCACTTTACCCTTTCTACAGCCAAGTGGATCATCTAGTGTGGTTTGAAGCATAAGACCGAATGCATGAAAGTGAAACAACACTCCTAGTCACCTGTGATTAACATCAACATGAAACGGTTTACCCGGAATGACATAAAGGACATATGGACAACTTGTGCTTCTATTCTTTATATTTGAAGTTTGTATGCTCAGTGCTCAGTTCATGATGGGGTTGTGAAAGAAGGAGAGGAGAGATATGAGACACATGCACTTAGTCATTTCCAAGACCATATATATTCAATAATCTTCTGCTGCTTTGCATTTGTCATTTGTTTTTGTTGAAAAGAACGGAAAAGAGAGATTAAGTTGGAGCATACTTGAGGACAAGTATGTTTCAAGTTTGGGGTGGTGATCCAACCCTATTCTAGGGCTGTATCTTGTGTCATTTCGTACCTTTATCACATTCAAATGCATTAGAATTACATGTTATTCTCCCCAATATGATTATCATTGCAAATACGCTTATGGATGTTCTTTGCACTGTTTTTCAGGTACTTGGACCTTTCTTAGATGGACGAGGGGGAGAGAGGGACCCAAAGAAGGCCCCAAAGTCTCCCTCAACCTATCTCCAGTACCCAAGACTCATCCCCGAGCAAAGACATCCGAAATTGACAAAGTTAGAAGAGAATTAAAGAAGTCAAGCCTCACCACGGTCGTGGCCCCAAGGCCACGGCCGTGGCTTTATTGCCAAAGCTCAACAGGTCGCAACAGGAGAATTTAAAGTTCGCCCACGACCGTGGCCACCCAGCCACGACCGTGGCCAATGAAGGCAACACGACCGTGGCCATCAGCACGGTCGTGGTCAAGAGAAGAGAACACGGCCGTGGCCCCAAGGCCACGGTCGTGGCTTTATTGCCAAAGTTCAACAGGTCGCAACAGGAGAATTTAGAGTTCGCCCATGACCGTGGCCACCCGGCCACGACCGTGGCCAATGACGAGCAAAACGCCCGTGGTCCCTCCCCACGGTCAGCCTGACCCCTCCAAAACGGCCGTGTTACCCAACACGGCCGTGGTGCACCCTAACCCACCACGACCGTGGCACTCCGCCACGGCCGTGGCCACCACCCTATTTTGCTTTTTCACCACCACCTTCACCCCACGACCGTGTTCACCACCCCACGGTCGTCCACCACTACCCCCACCACGGCCGTGGCATACTCACCACGACCGTGGTGACCACCTACCCTATACATTTTTCCACTGATTTTCCCATTCTACCCCCACTTAACCCTAGCTCCTATATAATCAATATATGCTTCTAGGGCTCGAGAGAGCACCTCTAGAGCACCCCTAGCCGCACCCTAGCAGCTCCTTTGCTTCCATTGCTCCAATCCATCCATTTCCTTGCAATCCACCCCATTTCCATCCACTTTCCACTCATTTCCACCATAGAAACCTAGTTTCTCTAGGTTTCTATCCATAATCCCCACCATTTTCATGCACCTTTGCATCATTGGAGGAGTGAGGACGGCTGCAGCTGCTTGGAGGTGAAGAAGGAGTCAACTACATTGAGCTTCATGGCGTTTTCCCTTCTTCTACCCCCTTCTTTTGTTCTTAGTTTGATTATGTGTAGCTAAGCCCCCCTTGGGTGGGCTGTTTGGGACAAAAATGTGACTTTAATACCATGTTGGGGGGATATAATTTGTAATGAACATATTTCATTTCTATGATGATTGCCTTTGCTTTTATCTCATTTCCCATTACTTGTGCTTGTGGTTGTTGTTTAATTACTTTAATTGCTTGCCTTGTGGTGTTTGAAAACATTTGTCCCTAGGATGTTTTGGTTTCTATGTAGCTATCGTAGGATTGGCTCCTAGGTCCTTAATTCGGATCCCTAGCTAGCCCCCTATCTTCCTACATAATCACCTCCTTCATACATACAAATGTGAGTTCTAAGTGACTAGTATAAGTGTGATTAGCTCAATTGCCTAGGATTTCCTATAGGCTGAGGTGGCTAGTGACATGAGGTCAAATATCCTCATCTCTACTCCCATCCTCACCCTTGGTCCTCAATTGACTAATACCACTTATCCTAGAGACCTAGACTTGGTATGCCCTATGAGAATTACACCTAGCCCTAGTTCTCCAATTAGTAGCTTAGGGTAAATTCTCATAACACCTACCTCGTTGTTTGGTTTGGTAATCTAGAATGAGATATGCTAATTGCTTATTATGGTGACTTCCCCCAACTAATGTTAAGGTCACATTCCCAAATGGCCCACCTCCCTCATCTAATTGTTTAAAACCCTAATTACCTGCTTTGCTTGTTAATGCTAGCTTAGTTCAATTGCTTTAGTAGTGTAGTCTTTTGCCTAGTTTTGCTCGCTAGTGTTAATCCAGGCCTATGCTCTTGTTAGTGCTTAGTGTAGTTTCTTAATTGCCAGTTGCTTGCTTAGTCTAGCGTAGTTCTCTCTTGCTCCTGTTTAGATAGTTTGTTAATTTAAATTACTAATTTAGTTGTTTGATAACTTAGTGTCATTTTGTCTTTCCTTACTCGCTCACTTAGCATAATCAACCAAACAAACCTTCAAACCCTAAAAACCCTACTCTCCGCATTAGGAACATAGCTCACCCTCTCTAACTCTAGTGCCCCCTCTATCTCCGAGGTTCGACCCCGTACTTACCGCCTTACCTGTACTATGACAAGACCCCGTGCGCTTGCGGGTATATTGTCTTAGTAGAAGTAGGTAGTTAGCCCGGGACCTTACAAATTTCGAAAGCTAAAGATCCCATCTCATCCCGTGCCTCCCGACCTCGTGGATTGCACTCGTTGCAAGCCTCTAGCGGGAGCGCACCACACACTCATGGTGCATGGCGCACAACTTTCCTGTAGAATGCATAAAGAAATGAACGGCGTGCAAAGGTATTGCACGACGTTCACATGGAGCGCAGAAGTTCAGCAAATGTTTCTGGAAAGTTGTACGGTGTGCACATGCTCTATGTACGGCATACACTATACAGTTAACTGCCGTCCTATTGTTAAATGCACGGCGTGCAAACCCTTTGCACGCCGTTCAGCCGGCAGTTTCAGAAATTTGAAAATCGAGAATTCGAGCCTAAAATGAGGAGGGAAGTGTTGGGACAGTTACTACTGGTCATTTGAGACTCTTTGCTCGTCCCAGAGGTAGAGGAAACGAAGGAGGAGGCGAATTGGAAGAGATTCAAGGATTTTCTTGAGAAAGAAGGCCAATTTCTCTTCTTCTCCTTTCCCATTTGCAGCCCCAAGGTGCAGCAAAGCTTCCCCAACTCCGAGGAGTTTCTTTGGCGAGAAGCTAGTACAATCTGGAGGAGTTTTAGAAGAGGAATTTCGTCCTTCAGCCGGAATTCCCTCTTCTCTTGGTTGCATCTTAGTTCTTCTTGTCTTTTCTTCTCTTACTTATGTCTAAACTTCATTTTCTGCTGAAATTATGCAAGGTGTAGTTATGGACGAGTAGTTTTCTCCTTCTTGGGCATGGGAGAGTAGCTCCCATGCCGTAGCATGTGTGGAACTATGTGATCTCATACTAAATACCTAAGTTTCTTATCTCTATTTATGAAAATACCGGTTTCCTTCTTCTTGCATATGATGTTGGCCGCTTGATGTGCATGTTTTCTACATTTGTGCTTGATTTGAGAAAATAAGTATGAATGTATAGAGGTATCTTTCATAACAACTCTTTCTAGCCTACGAGAGTAGTTAGAAACGAGTTGAAGGTTTGCTTGTGATCTAAAATGAAATTCAAACATGAGAATATTGTTTTAAGTTGTGATCGTTGCACGTATATCGGGAGATGAAATGCAACACATGAATCCTTTGAGATAAGAACTTGTGTATGTTTAAATTGCTTAGTTCCCTAAGTGCTATGGTATGAGAACGAAATCCCCAATGTCCAAGATCTTTAATCATTTGACTAGAAACCTTTGTTAATCTCTTCTACTTGTATAAATTTAGCTCTTATACATTTCCTTGTCTTAGAAATTAAACAATCAACTTCTTTTAAAACCAATCTAGATTGCTAAAAATTAGGACTGTTGTGTTCAGTTGTTTACTAAAGCTCCTTATGTTCGACCCTGACTATACTGCCTCCGTATACTTGCGGAGTTTGGTTGAATCGGGTAAAAGATCATTAACGTGATTGAAAGTCGTTGCTTAATAGCCAACAAGTTTTTGGCACCGTTGCTGGGGAGCTACGGTAAATTAATTGGAGTAATAAGTGCTGATTAGTATTCGAGACTAGATCATCATTTTCATTTTTTTGAAATTTCCACATACCTTTTAGTTGTGTTCTCAAATTTTTCTTGCTATTTTCAGGTTGCATGCGTCGCTCGCAAAGAGGTCTCCAAACAACCCCGTTGTTAGACCTTGAAATAGAGCGGAGTCTTTCAAGCTTGAGAAGATCAAGGAGAAAGGAACAGTTACTACTAGAGGGAACTCCATCACCACCATCACCATCTTCATCATCATCCACGCCATATTTTTCATCCGTTGAAGGAGCTTCACCAAGAACTTCAACCATGGAAGACGATCATCCATTGAAAGATTTTTCTATGCCGGTTGCCACCAACATATGTGGAGCCATTGACTTGCCAGCCGTAGAAACAAACAATTTCTCTATTGCTCCTTCTATGATGCAGATGATTCAACAGAACCATTTTGGAGGTACCTCCAATGAGGACCCATGTCTTCATATTGCAGAATTTCTGGAGTACTTAAACACTTTCAAAATTAACGGTGTATCTGTTCATGTGATAAGACTTATGCTATTTCCTTTTACTCTAAGAGATAAAGCCAAATCTTGGCTTTTGTCTTTACCAAAGAAGTCTATTAAAACCTGGGATTAGCTTCTTAATGTCTTTCTTGCAAAGTATTTTCCACCTAGCAAAACTTCTCACTTGAGGAACCAACTTACAAACTTTTCTCAAAACGATGGTGAGACTCTCTATGACACATGGGAGAGGTTTAAAGACCTTCAACGTCTTTTCCCACACCATGGTCTTACAAATTGGTTACTTCTTCAGACCTTCTATAACTGACTGTTCTACAACACCCGGTTAACTCTAGATGCCGCAGCCGGTGGTGCTCTTATGACTAAGTCCTACAGGGAGGCATATGACCTCATTGAAGACATATCACTCAACCACTGCCAGTGGGGAGGTGATAGGGGATCTAAATCATCATCGTCTACTACAAGTTCTTCAACCCCAAAGCAAGGAGGAAAATACACCGTTGATGCCGTTGATCTCATTGCTGCAAAACTAGATGTTCTTACTCAAAAGTTTGAGAAGATGACTACATTGCCGGTTCAATCTGCTGAAGCCACATGTGAAGCTTGTGGTAATCCAGGGCATACTTCTTCACAATGTTTTGCTCCCAACACTATGGGGGGATATCTTGAACAGGTTAATGCTATTGAGATGCAGAGGAACAAGCAATATAATCCTTATTCAAATCAATATAATCCAGGGTGGAGGGATCACCCCAACTTCTCTTACAAGAATACTAGCAATGCTCAAAATTTTCAGCAAGGGCAACAACAACCACCGTAGCAATCACAGTTCAACCGCCAAGGTAATCCGCAGGGTTACAACAACAAAAGTTATCAGCAGCAGCAACAACAACCTCAAAATTCCTCTCTTGAAGCTATGATGGAGAAATTCATAAACACACAAACTCAACAATATGAAGAGCTTAGGGGGAATGACAAGCTACTTAAAGATGCTATTCTTCAACTCTTCGCCAAAGTGGACAGCATATCCACTCACACAAAGATTCTAGAGAACCAAATAGCTCAACAAGCTCTTTCTCAACAAGGACAACAATCCGGTTCTCTCCCTAGTGTGCCGGAAGTAAATCTGAGACAGTAGGACAATGCTATCATTCTAAGGAGTGGGGCTGATATTGAAAGACCTTCGCCATCTAAGGAAAAGGAAATGAAGATACTTGATGAAGAAGAGCCTAGTATTCCTATTTGCAGCAAGGAGAAAGGTAAAATTGAAGAGCCACCATCTTTTAAAGCTACTGCACCTTTCCCTCATAGGCTTGTCAACAATAAGGATGATATCAAGTTCAAGAAATTTATGGACATTCTTAGCAAGTTGCAAGTTAATCTTCCTTTCACTGATGTTATTGCTGAAATGTCTTCCTATGCCAAGTTCCTTAAAGATATCTTGTCTAGAAGGAGAAGGGTTGATCAAGTAGAAACAGTTAAGCTTTCCGAACGTGTGAGTTCTATTATTCAAAACCACACTCCAACTATTCCGGAAAAGCTGGATGATATGAGACCTTTCACATTGCCATGCAAGATCAACAATGTCACGTTTGATAAAGGTCTAGTGAATTTAGGGGCTAGCATTAGTCTCATTCCAACAACTCTATGGCAGGAATTAGACCTAGGTGATCTAAAGCCAACCAAGATGGTTATAGAGTTAGCCGATCATTCTCTTAAGCACCCAAAAGGTGTATTAGAAGATATACTTGTACAAATTGGCAAGTTCTATATACCATTGGATTTTGTAGTTCTTGATATGGTGGAGACTCCCCGCAATCCAGTTCTTTTTGGAAGACCTTTCTTGCGGACTGTCGGTTGCCTCATAGACGTTAGAGAAGGAAATCTAACTCTCCGTGTGGGTGAAGAAGAGATAGAGTTCTCTATTTCTGATGCCATGAAAGCACCCGCACAAGTCAAAGAAATCTGTTTGTTTGACACCGTTGATCCCATAGAAGAGTTTGTTGATGACATGATTGAATTCATGATAAACTATTGTGATGATGTTATTGCTGAAAATCACATTTCTGAAAATTCTGAAGCTATTCCTATTTTCAAAGCACAAGCAAATAATGTGGAAGCTCTACATGATGAAGAAAAGGGTGATGAAGGAACAACAAAGAATAAGGTAGAACTAAAGGCCCTTCCACCGGGGCTGAGGTATGCTTTTCTTGATCCAAACTCCTCATCTCCTGTTATCATAAATGATAAATTAACCAATGAACAAGAGAATAAATTGCTTGATGAACTGCGGTTATATAAAGATGTCATTGGTTATTCTATTGATGATTTGAAAGGCATTCATCCTAAAATCTGTATGCATAGAATAAACATGGAAGATGATGCCAAACCAACTGTTGAACCATCTAGGCGTTTAAATCAAAACATGCTTGATGTGGTTAAGAAAGAAATCTTTAAATTAATGGATGCCAGAATCATTTATCCCATTAGTGACAGCCCCTGGGTTAGTGCTATTCATGTAGTACCTAAGAAGGGGGGGGGTGCAACTGTCATAAAAGGAGATAATGATGAGTTAATACAGACACACATGGTCATAGGCTGGCGTATGTGTATTGACTACCGGCGTTTAAACAAGGCAACCCGCAAGGACCATTTCCTATTGCCTTTCATTGATTTAATGTTAGAACGCCTTGCAAAGCATTCATATTTCTGTTACTTGGACGGGTATTCCGGATTTTTTCATATTCCTATCTATCCGCCCGATCAAGAAAAGACCACTTTTACTTGCACCTATGGTACCTATGCTTATCGCCGCATGCCTTTCGGTCTTTGCAACGCTCCCGCTACTTTTCAGCGGTGTATGATGGCGATTTTCTCGGATTTCATTGAAAACATAATGGAAATTTTCATGGACGATTTTAGTGTATATGGTGATTCATTTAATCAATGCTTGTCAAATTTGTCTTTAGTCTTAGCCAGATGTAAAAAGGTTAACCTAGTACTAAATTGGGAGAAGTGCCATTTTATGGTACAATCCGGTGTAGTACTAGGACATGTGGTATCTAATAAGGGTATTGAGGTTGACAGGGCAAAAGTTGAAGCTATTGAGAAAATGTCTACCCCGTCTTCAGTCAAAGACATCCGAAGTTTCCTTGGACATGCAGGTTTTTATAGAAGATTTATCAAGGACTTCTCAGAAATTGCAAAGCCATTATGTTCACTTCTTGCAAAGGACGCAAAATTTGTGTTTGATGATGAATGCCAAAAGGCTTTTTCTACACTCAAGGAGGCTCTCATTTCTGCCCCTATCATTCAACCTCCGGATTGGGACGCTCCATTTGAGTTGATGTGTGATGCAAGTGATTATGCTGTAGGAGCAGTGCTAGGACAGCGGAAATACAAAAAACTTCATGCTGTCTATTATGCAAGCAAAACCCTTAATGATGCACAAATCAACTATACAACTACGGAGAAGGAGATGTTGGCAATTGCGTATGCTTTTGAAAAATTCCGACAATACTTAGTGGGATCTAAGGTGATAGTGTACACTGATCATGCTGCAATCAAATACTTGCTGAGTAAAAAAGATGCCAAGCCACGCCTCATCCGTTGGGTATTGCTTCTACAAGAATATGATCTTGAAATCCGTGATAAAAAGGGGACTGAAAATAATGTTGCCGACCACCTTTCTAGACTGTCCACAAAGGTTGAAGACTCATTACATATTGATGATCATCTGCCAATTGAACCACTCTATGCGTTGTCATCCATTCAAACGATGTGGTTTGCTGACATAGCTAATTTCCTTGCTACAGGACAGCTTCCACCGGGTTTGACGTTTCAACAAAAGAAGAAGTTCTTTCATGATGTCAAATTTTACTATTGGGATGATCCCTTCTTGTTCAAACATGGGAGTGATGGGTTAATTCGCCGTTGTGTGATTGAAGAGGAAATTCCTACTATTATTTCTGAATGCCATGATTCATCTTATGGAGGCCACTTTGGAGGAGAGAAAACTGCAGCAAAAATACTTCAAGCCAGATTCTATTGGCCTACATTGTTCAAAGACGTGAATCTATTTGTCAAGTCTTGTGATAAATGTCAAAGAACTGGAGGCATATCCCGCCGTGATGACATGCCACTCAACTCTATCTTAGAGGTTGAGGTGTTTTCTATATGCGGTGTAGACTATATGGGACCATTCCCATCTTCATGTGGATATCAATATATTCTTGTTGCAGTTGACTATGTGTCTAAATGGGTTGAGGCCATTCCAACCCAAGCACCGGATGCCAAATCCGTAATCAAGCTCTTTCAGAAGATCATTTTCCCCCTGTTTGGAGTCCCACGTGCTATTATTTCTGATGGAGGGACACACTTTGCTGAAAGACAATTCAACAATCTTCTCTCCAAATATGGCGTCACTCATAAAATCTCTACGCCCTACCATCCTCAAACATCCGGGCAAGTGGAGGTTTCCAACAGGCAATTGAAGAACATTCTTGAGAAGACCGTTTCTAGTTCAAGGAAAGATTGGGCATTGAAGATAGATGATGCATTGTGGGCATACAGTACAGCCTACAAGACTATCATAGGGACAACTCCTTTCAAGATGATCTATGGAAAGTCTTGCCATCTTCCGCTGGAGCTAGAGCACTGTGCTTTATGGGCTATCAAACTCTTGAACTTTGATATGAAGAAAGCAGGGGAGAAACATCTTTTACAATTGCAGGAATTAGAAGAACTTCGTCTTGATGCTTATGAGAATGCGAAGCTATACAAAGAGAGGACAAAAGCATGGCATGATAAGAGAATCAGAAGGAAGGACTTCAAAGAAGGAGACCAAGTGTTATTGTTTAACTCAAGGTTGAAATTGTTTCCAGGAAAGCTAAAGTCGAAATGGTCTGGCCCATTTCTTGTATTAAAGATATTCCCGTATGGAGCTGTGGAACTACAAGGAAAGGACGGAAGCTTCAAAGTGAATGGACAGAGATGCAAACTTTATTCTTCTTCTGAAGTGTTAGACAAGGGAGCCTCTTGCCCCCTCCAAGACGCATGAGATGATTGAAGAGTCTTACTCCAGACTCTAAACGGAGGACCTTGTGGGAGTTGACCCCACATTAGGATAGATTTGTTTTAAGTTTTTGAGTCAAGAACTTTCTTTAGTTTACTTAATAAGTTGTCATGGATAAATGTAATATTGTAGACTTAATCTAGACTCAATACGTTGCAATTTGTGCTTACTGCTGCAATTTATCTACAAGAAATTTCACTTTGAACGACGTGCAAACCCATGCACGGCATGCATTACAGGGTGAAATAAGACAACAAAGTTCTGGAAACTTTCCAGAATCTTGAACGGCATGCAACATCGCCTTGTACACCGTGCAATCTGGACAAACGATTGCAGAATGCATATCTGATAAAATTTACACAGCGTGCTTTTCATCTGATCGGCGTGCATCTGAGTGTCAGATTTCAGCAGAGTTTTCTGTAAAAGTGAACGGCGTGCAAATTGGACTTGTACAGCATGCACCTGGGTGCTGTAGAAAACCAAATTTTAGGACTTTTGCACGGCGTGCACTTGTTTGAAAAATTTGAACAAAACTCGGCTGCGTGTACGCCCTAACCACCAACCCCAATTTTTGTCTCTCAGCCACCCGAGCCGTGCAGCCGCCTCTCCAACAGCCGTGCGATTCTTCAACCTCCGTCCACCGTGCAGCAACAGGCGTGCAACTGCCATCCGCCGTGCATCTACTCTCCTTCTTCTCCGTCGTGCAGCCGCATGCACCTTCGCACAGCTTGTGCGAGACCCCCCTACTCCTTCAAGCTAGCATTCGTGCATCCATCGGCTGCTCCTCCGTCGCCGTTTGAGCAAGCAACAGCCGCTGCACCTCCACACCGCCCGTGTAGATTTCTCCCTATCAGATCTGCACACCCGCCGTCCACCATACAAGCACAAGAGCCACCGCCAGTACAAGTTCATCCACTTCTAACGTGCACGGTTTGCACGCCTTGCCGTCCGATGTGCAGATTTCGCCGAATCTGCATCTTGAAGATCTGCCGAAGTGCACGCCGTTCAATCCATTTGAACGCCGTGCAAAGCGCTGCTATAGGCATCTGTTCAAATTTTCTACACACCGTTCAGACATCTGCACCTCGTGCAAAGTTACTGCAGAACTCAAATGGCACACATCAAGCGAGCAACCAAGCGCCCGGCTAGAAGGCCTTCTTCAGGAACTGCGGGTGAGGGTTCCCAATCTGCTCCAGGCAATTTCATACCTTCTACCCAGTTTAGGGTGACTCCAGAGGAAGACGTGGCTTACCAGTACCTCATCGCTAGGCGGGTTCTCCCCACCCTCTATATTTGTGAGGACACCCTCGACCGGCTGAAATTCAAGAACGAGGTATACTCCCATTTGACTTTTATTGGTCTTCATACCTTTTGCAAAAGAGTATGCAAGACTTATCCTCATCTAGTATATGAGTTTCTGACTACTTTTAAAGCACGACAAGATCCTGAGCACCGCTTGAAACAGTATCTGCACATTAGTTTTCGGCTTTTGGACAAGCCTTACACTATGGATCTTCGCCGTTTTTCTGAGTTACTTGATTGCAGCTATGGTGGCTACATTGATTACCCTCTGGCTTTCCAAAGCGACCATTTTTGGACTGAGATTTCTTCAGAAACACATCACCATGCCAATAAGGCATGTGCTACTTTCATCCACAACCCCGTTTTCAGAATCTTGCATCGTATTCTTAGTGTCGGTCTGTTCGCTAAGAATGAAACACAAACGGTTGTGGGTAAGACCGACCTTTTCTTCCTATGGTGTATGGCGCATGACAAAGAAATATCTTCTGGTTTCTATATTGTGCAAAAACTCTTAAACATGATTAAGAGGAGGGAGGGAAAAGAAGGAGGTGACATCATGTGTGGTGGCATGATTACTCTAATTGCAATGAAGCTTAATCTTGATCTTACACATTTAGAGCCAACTCCTAGAAAGAACCTGTTGGACATTTCTTATCTTATCTCTTGTGGTGTTCTGCATCGATATGGTAATAATGATGCCAAGTACAAGTTTCAAATCACAAAGAAGGAGTTTCTCATTCTTCCCGACACATCGAAGAATGACATCAAGAAAAAAGAAAATTGGAAATGGGTTGGGTCGGATCCTGATGAGGCACCTGCTACTCATGGTGCTAGCTCTTCTACGCCAACACCTGCTCCTACAGACGCACCGCCACTTCCTCCTTCTACCAGCACTCAGACTGGGTACACTTGGGTGAACCCAGACATGCAACATCTTTTTGGGTATGTTCAGCGGAGGCTTGATCACATTGAGACGCGCTTTGATCAGATGAGTGCCCACTTCGACACCCGGTATGACTGCTTGGCCACACAGTATACAGCTACATATGATATCGTCAACCGGATGGACAATTGGCACATCTCTCAGGGCCACTATCCTCCACCTCAGCCGTTCCAGCAGCCCTTTCAGCAGCAGACCAAATTCCACGAGCCACAGCCTGATTTTCCAGAGCAGCCACACCCGTCACCGCAGCAGCAGCATGATCCATCCACACAGCCGATGGATGTTCCTGATATTGTCAGCCATTTCTTCCCCGACCAAGGGGGTGACAGATCTTTTATTTGATTCATCCATGATGACAGGTACCCAGTTGTGTACCTCTTGAGTTTTGAATGAAGCAGTGAGGCCACTGCTGATTTCAAGCTTAGGGGGGGCACAACCAGTCGGTATTTGTGTATTGTTATCTTTATTTCAGTGTTATCTTTATTTCAGTTTTCTTTCTCTGAGTCTGTTGTGTCAGTCTTTTCCTTTTCATGTATTGTTTTTTTCGATGGCAAAATTCATATGATCAGATATTATCTTGTTGAGATGAACCCCCTTTCCTTTTATTTCCTCTATGTATCCATTGGCTATATTTAAGAGAAAAATTTGGAATATGTTTGAATGAAATGAAAGTTGAAAGTTATTCATGTACATTGATGAGAAGTGTGTTTGTAATTGATATCTCATTTTTTCTACATCATAGACTGCCCAAAACATGTAATGGTTCAAAAATTTTTGCAAATCATCCTACTTGCAGCACTAGTAAGAATACGGGATACTTTTACCAAATGTTTAGTGCATCTGAAAACAAAAATTTACAGTGAAAATTTTGAAAAGAATGATTCAAATCTTGCTAGCCTTGACCTTCCTAATTGACTCTTTGTTTGTATTACACACTCATTACCCAGCAAAAGATGGCCCAATGGCCCACATATTATGCTAGCCTAGTGTGAGTCCGATCTGGCAACGACGGTTAGGTGATATGAGAAATGAAAAGAGGGTAATAGAAATGCCCCAACCAGCATTCCACGCGAGCATAAGCCTAAATTAGTAGCCGAATGCTGGAAACCCAAAATCCTTATCGTTATATCCTTTGGAAAAGAGTTCAATTAAGTAGGTTAAAGATAACAATCATTTGATATTCTAAAATCCATATAGCTGAAAATTTCTATTATGCAGATGCACTAACCTTTGGTTTGAGTATCCAATTTCTCATTAATGTTGTCAGTTGGGTATTTGCTTGATTATTGAATCAACCTCAATGAACTAATTCTTTCTATCTTGATGTTGAGAATTTGAAGATATCTTCTACAAACACAAACTCAATGCACATATGTTTCTAAGCTTAAGGCACATCTGCTTCTCTTTTCATCCATACAGGATTTAAATTTTTCTTCTTTCATATAGCCCTGTTTCTTTTTGCTTGAGGACAAGCAATAATTCAATCTTAGGGGGATTTGTTGTGTGAATTATATATCATCTTTTCACATGTGTTCACACACAAATTTTATTCATTTTGACAAGATTTAGTCACTTTTCATATTACTTTTGCCATCATTTCGTTAAAATACTTTGCCATATCTTGCCTTGCCATTTTACCATGGAAATCACTCATTTCAATGTTTATTTGTGCAGATACAGTAAAGTGCACAGCGTTCAAACTTCTTGTACGATGTGCAACATTCCAGAAAGATTACTCCTTGCCCTGACGCACTGTTGTACGGCGTGCACACTCATGGTGCACGGCGCACAACTTTCCTATAGAATGCATAAAGAAATGAACGGCGTGCAAAGGTATTGCACGACGTTCACATGGAGCGCAGAAGTTCAGCAAATGTTTCTAGAAAGTTGTACGGCGTGCACATGCTCCATGTACGGCATACACTATATAGTTAACTGTCGTCCTGTTGTTAAATGCACGATGTGCAAACCCTTTGCACGCCGTTCAGCCGGCAGTTTCAGAAATTTGAAAATCGAGAATTCGAGCCTAAAACGAGGAGGGAAGTGTTGGGACAGTTATGACTGGTCATTTGAGACTCTTTGCTCATCCCATAGGTAGAGGAAACAAAGGAGGAGGCGAATTGGAAGAGATTCAAGGATTTTCTTGAGAAAGAAGGGCAATTTCTCTTCTTCTCCTTTCCCATTTGCAGCCCCAAGGTGCAGCAAAGCTTCCCCAACTCTGAGGAGTTTCTTTGGCGAGAAGCTAGTACGTTCTGGAGGAGTTTTAGAAGAGGAATTTCGTCCTTCAGCCGGAATTCCCTCTTCTCTTGGTTGCATCTTGGTTCTTCTTGTCTTTTCTTCTCTTACTCATGTCTAAAACTTCATTTTCTGCTGAAATTATGCACGGTGTAGTTATGGACGAGTAGTTTTCTCCTTCTTGGGAATGGGAGAGTAGCTCCCATGCCGTAGCATGTGTGTAACTATGTGATCTCGTACTAAATACCTATGTTTCTTGTCTCTATTTATGAAAATACCGGTTTCCTTCTTCTTGCATATGATGTTGGCCGCTTGATGTGCATGTTTTCTGCATTTGTGTTTGATTTGAGAAAATAAGTATGAATGTATGGAGGTATCTTTCATAACAACTCTTTCTAGTCTACGAGAGTAGTTAGAAACGAATTGAAGGTTTGCTTGTGATCTAAAACGAAATTCAAACATGAGAATGTTGCTTTAAGTTGCGATCGTTGCACGTATATCGGGAGATGAAATGCAACACATCAATCCTTTGAGATAAGAACTTGTATATGTTTAGATTGCTTAGTTCCCTAAGTGCTATGGTATGATAACGAAATCCCTAATGTACAAGATCTTTAATCATTTGACTAGAAACCTTTGTTAATCTCTTCTACTTGTATAAATTTATCTCTTATACATTTCCTTGTCTTAGAAATTAAACAACCAACTTCTTTCAAAACCGATCTAGATTGATAAAAATTAGGACTGTTGCGTTCAGTTGTTTACTAAAGCTCCTTGTGTTCGACCCTGACTATACTGCCTCCGTATACTTGCAGAGTTTGGTTGAATCGGGTAATAGATCATTAACTTGATTGAAACTCGTTGCTTAATAGCCAACAGATCTTCATGGTGCTTCTCCATGGATGCTCCTTGGAGTTGGATCTTCAAGTGGCCTCCTTACATCAAGTTTACAAAAATTGAAACTAATCCTATCTCTATTACATCATATGAGTACAAATATGAAGGGAAAGAATTAATTACATTTTGAAATAAGAGATGAGGCTCGGCATGAAAGCTGAATACTTTATACAAAGGATCCACGTACAACCATTATACATCCAAAGTATTCACAAACAAACATATCCACACGATTGACGTCCACATTCATTCACAACATTCACAAAAGGGGATACTAGGCCATAACCATGCATGCATTCACCAGATAAAATAGAATTTTAAAAGTGACGTATATGATATCATAGGTATTTCTACATATATGTATATACATATCAAAATTTTGCAGTACTTTTAATGTGGGGCATTCTCCATTAAATAAATTTTTGACTCCCATACAAACTATGTAGGGCACACAGGGGCAGCTCCCCCCTGAAAGATCTATGGAATTTTACTTCTGTGTACTTAGGAAAATCAGTATTTTCCATAGTCGACCCCGTCCGAAATGACAAAAACTGAAGCGTGCGGCGTATGTGGAATTATGTTTAGATTTGCACACTGGCAGTTTTAATTCACATTGTATGCAACATAGAAAAGAGTATACATTGATTCGGTCATATTGAAACATATCCAAATACACCATAGACCGACACTACTCTGGTACCACTATTGGGTTTTGTGGAGAAAACATGTGCAACTGAAGTAACAAAAAAAATTCCACGCAACCCGAAATAGGATCTTGTTGACAATAGTGTATTTAGAAAGAGTGTTTGTGGGATATACCTTATCGCAGAGTATGTCCGGCTATGTCTCACTGCATGATGGTGTGCAACGTTGTTGGCCTACATAGACGGAACTTCTCTCCCGTTGACTAAGTGCATCGTAGGAAGATCCGACAACACTCATTTCGTGCGGTGATGTACGCCGCTCGTAGTGCATATGCATAGTCATTGATGTCCTTCGAACATAGGCATCTCAGCGTCTATGACTCTACCTCATCCACACTGATGGATTGGAACTCCACGACACACTTCCTAAGCCGGTGGGAATGAGTCGTCTATGTGCAACGACGTGCTAGCATCACGGTGCTCTCCTTTCTCTTCTGAGGACGATGATGGCTAGGGTTTACGTACGTGAGTGTAAACTGAAAACCCTCTCTAATATCTTATATAGATATCATTCGTTAAGCCCCTTTGAGTTGGAGACGAAGGGAAGTAGGGTTTCCTAAACCCATCGGTAAATAGAAACATTGCGTTAATTAAAATGCTCATGGATTAATTTGATTATTCTTGAATTAATTAATTAACCAAATAATCATATTAATTGATTAATTAATATCTGACTCCATGCAATCGCTCGGAATGGCTCTATGGGCATATATACCAACAATTGGAAGATTAGCTAGATTTTATTGATAATCTCACCATGACTTAAAATAGTGAGATACCTTCTTTTTGACACATCAGTAAGTTTTTAGGTGAAATTCATTGTGATACACTATCATGATCTCCCAAAAGGTCCTCAAACTCTTGGTTTTAGTATTTCAACATTGATCACATCAATGTATCTTAATACTTTTACCAATTTAGTCATCTACTTCCTTTATGATTTCCTTGAACACTTCAAGAGATCCAAACTTGTATTTCATTATATACAAATTTTAATATCTACTTATCGTATCAGTAAATATAATGATGTACTTGTAACCACCTTTAGCATTCATTCTAAAAGGTCTATGTACATCAATATGTACTAGTCCTAATATAATAGTCGATCTCCCACTACATCTAGTGAAGATCCTTTTGTCATATTGCACAATAAATAAGACATGCATGTCTCTATTGGTTAAATAACTGAAGTCTAGATAACCATCATATGGATTCTAGATATGCATTTCTCGTTTATGCTCTCTAGATGATAATGCTATAGGTATTCAATGTTTGAGTTATCAAGTCATTCAATATATGTGTCATACACAATTGTCTTTACAACTATCAAGTATAGTTTATGAGACATAGGGCATCACCAAAAAATATCATAATGTTCTTTTCATAAAAAACATATGATGTTTGGCAAGTACACAATAGAAATTCACTAATTCTATTATGTGCCCATGAATGACAACCTTTAACTATAGTGGCAGAAACCCTTGCACCATATAGTTCTATCTTACTTCTTCTCAGGTGTTGAAGTAGAGATCTAAATCTCTATCTTCTTCCTGAGATCCTCTATGAAGAGGATAATTCCTTTCCAATGTCCAAACAAGTGACAATGGTGGAAGTTTCTTTCTTTATCCTTTAAGTGAAAAGGACAAACTCATTTTACACTTACCCTTCTCCATATATTGAGTGCAGAAGACTTGGGCTTCAGTTTAACCTTAGAATGCTTCTTAGCCTTGGTTTTTCCCTAGAACTCACTTCCGCTGATCACCATCACAAATTTGTCCTTGTTCTTCTTTACTTTGGCATCATCATACCAAGCATGTGTTAAACTGAATATATGATTGATGCAACACTTGCATAATCATATTCATGGTAAACTCTTGACTTAAAAGAAATCCCAGTCATTCCATATGTCCAATCACTTTGAGCACATGGGGTTCTACATGACCTCTCTTTGTCAGTTTGCACTCAATTGGCACTTTAGAGATATTATACGTTCTTTGCTTCCCATGATTCTTAATATGTGTTACCGTCTTGAGAATGTCAATGTATTCATGTTTTTCATGCAACTCATACTTCATACTACAGAGGATTAGGTATTGAATTGTCTATGGCATCATTAGCATGCTTCCAATAAGCATCCATTTAGCCTTAGGCACTTTTGATGTGGATTCCTCTGGTATCGGTCAATCAAGGACATAGAGATTTTGCTCATTGATGAGAATAATTCTCAAATTCCTTAACCAATTGTGGAAATTTATCATGTTTTTTCCTTCTTAAGGACTAATCTCAATTTGAATGTGTTTGTGTTTGACATTTGATTCTACAAAGAAATATTGCAACCTTTTCAAAACATTTTTTATTTGGTTTGATTTGGTAATTTGTACGATATTAATTAGGTCTTTAATTATTATTGTTCCCACAATTTTATTCGAATTGATAGCCCTCAATATCAATTTGGAATATTACAACTTACAATATTCTGGTGGGCCAAGATGTAAAATAATCCAGTCAATACTCAGCCAACGCTCGGGCTCATGACCAATTATTAAGGTAGGCAATCATGCCAATTGCATCATATGCAACTATTGGATAGATGAAATGTGCAACTCCTTACCATGATCATCTGCATGACTTTCGGCCCAGACTCTCTAAGAATCACTAGTCAAGCCTGACCCAAAAACTGACACTATAATAATACACCCCGCTTGGTGGAACCTGCACTATTACCAACACACTTCCACAAGATAAACAATGCACCTTCCTTGGGAGCCCATGCTTGGTCGATCAAGCTTTTTATGTGTGTCTCTTTTGGAAAGCATCTAAGACTTGACATTATATTTGAGGGATTTTGAATGTATAGATACATATACTTGATCCAATCACCACATATATAGTAAGTATCATATACAAGCTATAACCACAAACGACGACCTGCAATAAATAAAACACATAAGCAATGGTTATGGCCATACTAAAGTAATTCCTTGGAGCCACAAGGAATTACTACCACATATGGTCCACATCATATGCAACATGTTGTTGGTGATGATCTATGCTTGAACCAATCCAGGTTGATTTCTTCAACTCTAGAACTAGTTGGCTTGCCTCATGGTCGCTCAGTTGGGCTCCTTTGAAACAATCATCTGGTTCTCAGGTCCAAGCAGTGTTTGGACACCTCCAGTCAGTTGTTTCGGCCACCAGTTGATCGACTCGTCCTCCTTTTATATGGCCTCCTTGATCCTCTAGTTGATCAGGTCATCTCATGAGCCGATCATTTCACCTTGTGTAGTTTGTCATCTCACGTTGAAACATAGATTAAAACTATCCTATTTCTTATTACATTGTTTATGGAGAAAACCTCGAGTTACATTTGAGGGGAATAGGAAGAAAAGCATTAATTTACATTTGGAAGGAGAGATAGGCTCGATACACAGATTGATTAACAACAGGATTAATAACCACAACCATGCACACACAAATCTGGGGTTTTGGCCATAACCATGTTTTACATCCACCATTAAAACTGATTTTATGGTGATGCGTGTAAATGTCATATATATATATATATATATATATATATATATATATATATATATATAGATAGATAGATAGATAGATAGAGAGAGAGTCAGGCTAGAATACACTTGAGTGTATTCAGAGTGAAATACACTCAAGTAGTTTTTCATGATGCAATATCTTTTTCAAAAATATAATCCATTGATCTTCTTAAACATCTTGGGAATAGCTCATATACAAAATTTGGGAATATTTGGACATTTATAGGTCATGTTTTAAAGATCGCAAAAATTATGCATTTCAAATTAATTTCATGCGTCGATTTTGTTGCCCTCAGATGAGTGACTTACACTAATCCAAATGGGTTCAAAATTTATATCTAGCCTAATTATAGTATGAAAATGAAGATCAATGGTTTACATTTCGCAAAAAATAGTATTGATATATAAACACACTTGAGTGTATTTTTGCGATCTGTACACTCGAGTGTATTTTAGCCTGACTCTCTCTCTCTCTTTATATATATATATATATGTGTATATATATATATATATATATATATATATATATATATATATGTATATATATATATATATATATATGGTCAGGCTAGAATGCACTTGAGTGTATAGAGCACGCCGTACACTCCAATGGTGTTTGCCTATCTAGACCATGTTTTTCCAAAATCTAATCCATCGATCTTCACGGTTACAATAATAATAGGCTACATACAATATTTGAACTCAGTTGGATGAGTCTAAGTCACTCATCCAATGACAAAAAAATCGACGCACAAAACTAATTTGAAATGCTTATATATGTATATATATGTTTATATATATGTTTATATATATATATGTTTATATATATATATGTTTATATATATGTATATATATATAAATGGATAGAATACACTTGAGTGTATAGATCACACAGATACACTCAAGTGTGTTTGCATATTAAGACTTTTTTTGCTAGATGTAAACCATTGATCTTCATTGTCATACTACAATTAGGCTACATATAAATTTTGAGTGCATTTGGATGAGTGTAAATCACACATCCTTGGGCAACAAAATCGACACACGAAACTAATTTGAAATGCATAATTTTATGGTCTTTATAACATGACCTATAAATATCCAAATTTGCTGAATTTTGTTATATAAGTTATTCACAAGATGATTAAGAAGATCAATGGATTAGATTTTTGAAAAAAAAATATTACATCATGAAAAACTACTTGAGTGTATTCTTCTCTGAATACACCTGAGTGTATTCTAGCCTGACTCTCTCTCTCTCTCTTTCTCTCTCTATCTCTCTCTATATATTCATTTGGGTTCTTATGTGGTGATTTAAATAGCATTGCACATCAACCAGTTTAAATATTCACATCTCATGCAATAAATAAACTCGATAAAACCAAAATTTGATCATATTGATTATCCCTAAACTTAATTAATTGACGTGGCTCTGATACCACTATAGGAGAATACAACATCATGTAGGAAGCCGAAACAAAAATTATTACTAACATATTTTCCATTAACCAACAGATCATGTCAATAACTATGCAATGGGAAGGATGTTTTCACGAAGATATACCTAATCCTAGAGCAAGTCCAGTGACAATCCTCGTCTATGTAGATACACACTCTATCTTGGATTGTGGTTGTGCAACTCCTAGTCGCACTTGGACTCATATGACTGCTCCTCCACAAACATCCGACTCCAAGAACTGTTGCATCGGCTCCTCATATCTCGCCACAAACTGCGAGTTAATGTTTCTCTCCTAGCAGCAGCCAACAGACTCCTGCCTCTAGATTATTCCACACGAACCAACTAGAACTCCTATCATCCTACAAGAATGGATAGGAAGGAGTTGTCCCTCTTATTGGTAACTAGTCACCAACATGTTCTCCCACAACAATGATCCTTAGTTGTTTCTCTCCCGTGGCTATCCCTCCCCAGTTAGGTAGGACTTGCCTGGGCTGTCGTGGTTACCACAACCAGAGAGGACAACACTTGCCAGAGAAACTGATTCTCAATTGTGTGTGTAGTGTTGTGTTATGGGAAGCCCTCAGTACCCCTCTATATATAGGAGGGGTTAGGGTCAGGGTTCCCAGTCCCCAGACAACGTGGGACTAAAGTAGAAGTGGAAAGGAGATGTAGATCTCAAATTTTCACAACTTTTCTAGAATTCTCACAAACTGTGTGCGACGAAATGGTCATCTCGCCCAACAAGACGGTTGTATCACATGCAAGATGGTCAAATTTCTAAGCACAATGACCGTCTCACACCTTCCAGTTCTGCACATATGTTGGCAATTCAATTCCAATTAGTACTCAACTTGGCGTACCCCCGAAACAGGCGTTTGGTGCAAGTAAGACGGGCATCTCGCACCAAACCAAATGGCTATTTGGTGCAAGTGAAATGGGTGTCTCACACCAAGAAAAACGACCGTTGTGCACAAGACTGACTTCCGTTTCGCAACCCAGGTCAGGTAGAATTCCAACCAATGTACAATACAATCAACCTGACACTCCAAACAACAGTCTCAACACTTGAACTATTCGTTTGGCAGTCTAGTTAGTTGATCCATTGCGTGAATTGAAATACCTAAACACTTTAGTAATTAATTCAATTATCATTCAAGATCAAACTACTCTTCTAGATGAGTTCCTATGTGTGTGACCCTATAGGTCTCATATCATGTTGGCAGTGAATGTCTATAACTAGCTTATGACATCATAAGCAATGAGTGATGCCTAGTCGCACATCATTGCTACCCAAGTGAATGGAAAATTGGGGAGCAACTTCAACCTACAATCTATTTATGGTGTTACATTGTTTGTATAGTTACTTTGTCACTGATATCCAGATTGAACTAGAGGCATGGAGCAGTCATCCTCATTATTATTCAATCTTGTTTCTTGAAGCAGAGCAGACTGCATGAGATATATGCCAGCTTAACATATTGACTCACATGCGTATGGACATACTTTTCTCAGTATCTCTAATCAAGAGGCCTAGAATATCATACTCCATATAGGAGGGACAAATCCCATATCTATCACTCACAATCAATCCCCATGTGTCAAAGTCACCCAATCATCACCTTTATAACAACCCATGTTTTAGGATTGCATTTGATGATGTCAAAGTGTACCCAACGACATGAAATGAGTGTAGTGATTTTAGGTCTAAGAACCACAACCACCACCATCATTGTGAGAGCTGTCTATGACTTCCATGAAGATGGATTCCATGTGTCAGTCTCACAGTGGGTCTATCTGATACACTATTCTCTAACATATATATGTGTGCTTGATTTGATATTTCCATATTATGAGCAATGAGATTTAGTCATCGGCCAACTCACACTCTAGTCTTATGTATCATTGTTATCTATCAACCTTCCACAATGATAACCGATCAGGGACTTAATGACAATATGTATATGTACTCTTAACATCCGTATGATCTCATTTCTTCCAAGTCACATACTTGAAGACATACATATTGAGTAATATCATTCTTTATACTTTTATTATGTAATTCATTATCTCAAAATTAAATATACAAATTAAATTGGAAACTTGCCTTTATTATTATCAAATCAGGTATCGATTGCCATATCTCAATCATCATATGATTGGCTCTCTGGGCATACATACCAACAACTACCTACTAGTTTTTTCCTTGATTCAAATTTAGAAACTAAGTTTCTTCCATGCGTTAATGAAATTTCACTAAATTGAAAATCTTATACAAATTATTGAAACCATTGTGTATAAGAGCTTATAGTTCTAATAAGTACAACCACGAGAGTATTTAGGTTTCAGAATCACAACCATCATCTATTATTTGTAACGACCCCCACTTTTCAATGTCCCTCGGTTAAGAGAATACCTTAGAGTCCAAGATCATTACCTAAATTTCTAGGTTCATATTTAACAAATAATAAAGAGTTGCAAATAATTTCCATTTTTTGAGAAAATAATGTTTACAAACAAATAATGTTCATAAGATTGTAAAATGACCTCCTCTAAGGAGTTACATTAATATTTCAACATGATAATTAAGAATATTGAGAAGAAGTATTACATATAGCTAATCCTCTTTGACTTATCTTTAATATCTTTAACAACTTTCATCTTTATCTTCATGAAATTATTTTTTTGGCATGAATTTTCTTAAATTTCGTGAACTAAGAGGTAGTGGTTTTCTCAACTCTTGAGCTTATGCACAACTTCCATTAAGATTCCATTTTAAAAATTATCACATAACTTCTTGTATTCCATATATCTACATCTCATGTATCCTTAGCCTTAGTCATTCCCTTAATTACCGAGATTTGGCAGTACACACCATATTTTATATCATGTTCTTATCTTAGACATCATTGTAATCCTAGTCCTAGTGTCTGTATAGACTCAGCGAACCTATAGATATGATACCACCAAATGTGACACCCTTTGCCACATAAAGCTACACTACTTAAAACTTAATCACGATCAACCATTTACAACGGATTATTGAAAATGATAGGAAATTAAAATAGATTTGTAATAAGCCCCATCACATGAGATTTATCACACATAAGTCAACACTTGTATTTCACAACATGTTTTGAAAGTGCTACATTATTGTGTTCCAATCAACCTGTTAAATATGCTAACAGTTCCACATGTATGTCCATACTACCAAAGGCACACAAGCCAAAAACCATGTATTGATCATCATGTCTACAAAACACATCGTGAACACCCCCAAGGACTTGAGTGTATAGGGACAAGACATAGGAATCTATTACTAGACACTATCCATATACCATGATCCACTAGGTGTAGTTCCTCTTAATATCATATCCTCAACTATCTGATCTTTAGCTTGGCATGCACATACACCTAAAAGATATTTAACCAACAAGGTGAGACAAAAGTCCCAGCGAGGGATATAACTCTCCACCAACTCTGTTATTATCACAGACAACTAAACATAAAATATTATTATAAGAATATGATAAGACTCAACAAATTCTCTTGAGTAAGGCAACTATCACTTGTTTAAGTGACATGGCGACATAATATTGGTTAACAAATAATTGTCTTGAAATAATTATAGTAATTCATTGATAGATCTGATGATAGTCAAATTATATATCAAAATGATCAGGAAAAGGAGAGGAAAACAAATAAATATAATTGTGACTTAGTTATGCTTCCTATTTCAAAAATTGGTGCTAACATGTATTAAGTGATAGACAATGCTTAAAAACCCTAGATTGGTGTGTTGAATGTAGAAAGCATTAAAAACCCTTGTTTTGTGTTACTATTTGACATGTTGATTATAATAAGGATATAAGATGATTATGACCATAATGATGATAATTATAGTTTCTAATGTGGATAAGAAATGCCAATGAAGAATTAAGTGTAAATATCCTAACTTGCCATGTCGTTAATGAACTTAATGTGATCTAAGTGTCCCTAATGAAATAATATGATGGATAATGATGATTAGGATTTAAATCCTAATATTCCTAATCACTAGGATCTTAAATTACATAATCTCACATAGTTGAACTTAATGACATAAAGGGCCTAACTTGATAATCATGATTATAGGTAATTTATATTGTGTATTAATAACTTTAAATAACTATTTTGTGATGGAATAGGGTTTGCACCTTTATTCCCTGCCCAACTGTGAGACTAACCTAAAACCTACGACCTAAATATAGTTCAATGTGATTCAATGTAATGGTAACACTTTATGATTTACATACATGCAAATTTAATGTTGAAATGCTTGGATTCGTTTATTGGATTGCTTGAACATAATTGAAGTATATATTACATGATAATCTGCATGATTCTACAAAAGGTATGTGGTTACATTTATGACTACAGTCAGTAGTTTGATAGTGTTTGTCGAGTGTTTCTTGTAGAATGATTAACTAAATTGTTGGATGTTTATTTACATTTTGTTCAATTATAATGGCACTATGAGTATCACATAAAGAAATATTATTTGAAGAAAATGACAATTATTATTTGCAAGTTGATTGTTATATGTAGTTATGTATTTGCACACTTTTGATTACACCCCATATACACATTATAGAATATACTGAGCCACATTTTTTTCACAATGTTTTAGGTACATGCTAATTATGAAGAGTTCAAAAGATGATGAATCAGATAAAATCTACTTGAAGTCATAAAAGCTAACTTATAGGAAGGAATATATAGACACTTCTCATGTAGTTCCCGTATGTATAGTCTCTATATATGAAATTCATGTAACCCGTTCAAGGAGCATTTTGTAAAAATGATTTGTGAATTAATAAAATTGTTTGGTATTATTTATTGTTTGTATAAAATTTGGATCCTTGGGAAATTTTAGGTAATGACTCTCAGCTTTAAGGCCTTCCTTAATTGGAGGTTTCCAAAATTGAGGTCATTACAAATTCATGGATCATTATATGGTAGTTATAATTAACTCTCAAATGTGATAGTGGTGTTTTGGTCACATAACCTGAGTATTACAATAGTGATATGAAAATTGACATACTTTGACACTACCCAATGTGATCTTGAAGATCTTTTCCATACATGTAGTCATTGGGTGTGATGAGAATCATTTTACACATAGTGAGTGATATAGAAGGAATGTGTCCCTCCCATACAACAAGATTGATATCTAAGGCCTCAATATAAGTGGGACTAGAGAAATGCATAGCCATGCTCATTTGAGTTACTTTGTTATACCGAGATCATATATATCTTACGAGTCTACTTGAAAATTAAGGAACTCAAATTGAATGTAACAAGGATAATGTGTGCAAGCCTCTATTTAAATCTTGATATGTATGACAAAAGGATTATAAAACATATTAATGATGGTCGTTGTTGGTTTAGTCTTGTCTAGGGGTGAGCATTCGGTTAATTCGGTCGGTTACGGTTAATTCGGTTCGGTTAAACGGTTAATTTATGGTTTGAGATTTTAACCATTAACCTAACCAAATTGAGTCGGTTAATTCGGTTATTGTCCAATCGGTTAGTGGTTAATTCGGTCGGTTAATTTGGTTAACCAAATAACACTCGTGTAATAATATTATTTGAAATACTCATAGAATTTGGTTCAATTGTTATATTATAGTAGTATTTTTGTAATTTTAATTATGTATGGCTTGTAAAAACTTGATTACTATAAATATGGAGAGGTATTTTGAAATAAAAGTACAACTTTATATGTATATATGCATGTGTAGGATATTATTTATGAATAAATTCTGACTATTCGGTTAATTCGGTTAACCAAACCAAAAATATCTTTAAGCGTCAAATTAACCATTTAATTGATTAACCGAAATAAATTAACCAAATTAACCAAATTGACCCAATAAAATTAACCATTCGGAATTAACCGTTCGGTTAATCGGTTATTAACCAAATTCTGCTCACTCCTAGTCTTGTCTGACTAATCCTACTACTTAGCTAGCAATGTCGTGTATATAGACACCACTCATTGCTTAGGGATATTAATATTGATTACTGAATCCACTACATATGTAGTATGGTGCATACAAGGTCACATACATAGAGAGAGCTTGAAGAAAGGTTTAGTCAGATCTTATTGTAATTGTTATAATAGATATAGGGACCTAAAAGTAAGTTTTAGGGACCTAAATAAAATTTGGACCCATATTTAAAAAATAAGGAAGGGATACCACATCCTGGACAAATAGGGATTTGGAAATCTTAGCTCTCCGCTTCTCTATATATATGATATGAGAGGATACCTTCAGGGCACACACTCAAATTCTCTCGTTGTCGCCTCCCGAGGTTTGAGAAATAGTAAGAGAAACTCAAAGATAAAAAGTAGGAGAGGAGGAGACTAGAAACTCTAGTCATCCTCAGACACTCATGTGGATAATTGTGGATACTAGTTCAGATAGTGAAGTCATTCTAGATGAGGATCTTCACCGACTTCATGCGAATCGAGGAAACTACAAAACGAAACCATCCATCACCAACTTGGATGGAGGAACGACATGATATGCACAACACCTAAATCAAAGACGGGTCTCCACAGTGGAATGCCACTATCCATGCCCTTAGGAACATAAATCAAGGTAGTGATTCTCTATGATAGAATAGTGCGACCCACGAAGCACGTGCATGGCGGAACATCATGATCCGCCATGGTTAATTTTTGGGTCAAATCTGGGGTCAAAAAAGCCTTATTTTTAACCTAAGGATTTTTCCCAGCAACATGCACATTCCTACAATTTGTCACCTACTATCACTGACAGACTGTCGCAATCTACTATCACAAAAAGTCAGTTTGATGCACACATCCTGAGGTGACTCGAAGAGAACCAAAATCTTGGGAAAGGAATTTTGATTGCTAATCTAGAAAGATTTGAAGGAGGCATATATTGGAGGCTCCAAATCTACATTGATCACTACAAGTTGAATCATTGGAACCTCTTCCACAATAATATATAAATTTGTAAACCGAAATATGGATTTATCTCATTAGACAGATCACACTTGAAGGATTTTTGAGAATAATTTTATTATGCTATATTTTCCACTTCCAATATACCATCAATGGTGACACATCATATATCCAAATCCCATTATCTCTTCATCCACCTTTCGATAACAAAATGTGTTGTATTTCTCAAGTGTAAAAATGAGTATATACACATAAAAAAACAACGAGTATAAGTATATGCATAAATTTCAAAACCTATTATGGGATTTCCATCCTAACTAGATTACAAACTTTAAACCCATCGACTAAATTTTTTATAGTGAAGAAACACTCATTCGATGTTCTATAGGTTATCATAACTTACTCTTTGTTTGGGTAAGTCAATGTTCTAATACATTATTGATGTGGTTTTTATCCAACTCCTTACATACCCAAAACTCCATCGGCTTCATATCATAAAATGTGGCTGGAATAAGTGTTTTTTCTATTAAAAATAGGCATCAACTACAAATATTTTACTTTCAACACGTTTCAAATATTGAATGTTTTAAAAAAATGACATGATATTAGGTTGGTGTAGTATTTAAATGAAAATATGGTCAATGATAAAAATGTATATTACATTCGAATTTAGATCTTTATGATAATACATAATTCAAACACATTCTAATATATTGATTTGAAAAATGGTAGACAATATAAGGAAAAATAGAATCAATGAACTTAATAGTCCTATATTTTTTATATTTACTTATATAAACAAGTGAATGTAGTTATATGGACATACTATTTACACATTTGGTTTGTTATATAGGATACAATGGTATGAAATGATGGATCTAAATTTGAATCTAACCACATCAAAGATTAGTAGGTAGATTCCAAAACATGTCTTTATGTATAGTTGAAAGAAAGTTAGTCTTAAAAGTGTAATTTAGAACTCAAAAACAAGAATATCATTCACATATAAATTTTTAAAGAAATTAATAATCAGTTGACCTAGATTGAATTCTTTTATACTATATTCTAGATCTACACATGAAGTTAAACTAATTTTTTTATTTTGGTTCCAAATAATTTTTAATGTACGTTGCATTGATAAAAATATGAAAATATAGCTATTTTGTTTTATGATTGATAGTGACTATATTCGTGTACTTTTCTATTAATATTAAATGTATTATATTCAATTCAAGTTATAGACATATCTACATTTTGGTTGAATTAGAGTCAAAATATACATTATTGTATCCACTAGAATTCAGATCAGTACTAGTTTGAGCTATGTCTTTTGGATTAGGGTTCAACTTTAGCTTCAGATTTGTATATTGAACTAACATTAACATAAAAACTATTTGTAAATATATTTTTGGCAAAACATTTGTTAATGAACATTTATTCCACACACGTATTATGAAATTGTGCCATTGGAATGTGAGCTAATTGTTAGAGAAAATCCATGTGCAAGCTAACTCGGGGAGGGTTGGTGGAATCAAGAAGAATATAGATATTTACTAGGTATTTTGGGACAATACAAGGGTGTTTTGAAAAAAATTGAAAAAGAAAACACATTTACAATAATCTTTCATTAGATTGTGAATTCTTATTATTCCAATTAAAGATCATATCCATACTAAAATTTATGTTTATAATCAAACACACTACATGTTTGATACCACATTTTTTGGTCACACACCCATGTGTTCATTGAAATGACTAACTTTATCCAACTAATTAAATATAATATATATATATATAAATGAATGTATATGCATATTGAGTTTCATAAATCCATGTTGTTTTATTCCTCAAAGACATTATTGCACAAAAAATACAAACAAAGGCATAGATACAAATGTTACATAGGGTCACTTCAGTAGAGACCTGATGCGATGATTTTAAGTCGCATTTATAGACCTGTTTGATATGTGTTTTATGCTTTTATTAGTCATTTGTATGGTTAATGTTGCATAATTCATCCACTTTGGTCTTTGCTACTATTTTATGTCAAATCCCCTTTATTTCATTGTTTGGAGCATCAATTGTCAAAATATTATTATTTGTGTGAATTTATGTGGTTTTGTGTTTGAATTTCAGGAAAAACAAGTATCTGCTTCCGTCGATACCATCGACGGAAGTCGATACCATCGACCGGACCACAGGCTGCCAGCCGCGAGTATCAGCAAAAAAAGTCGATACTATCGATAAGGATGTCGATGGTATCGAGCTATCATCAGGTTGTTGGTGAAGAAGCAGTCGATACCATTGACACTAAGTCGATACTATCGACGCACGGAGGCTACAGCGACGCAAAATGACAAAACCGTCACTACAGGGTAGTCGATACCATCGACCCGTGTCGATGGTATCGAGACTACATCAGGCACTCGGACGAAAGGAAAGAAGGGTTGCCACTACCACACTGGGTCGATACCATCGACCCACGTTGATGGTATCGACACCGTAAGATATGCGTTTGATTCAGAATGATCTGAATCGGACGGCCGTGGTTAATTAGCGACCTAATGAGGGAGATATACCTAATGACGACCGCCCAGACATGAGGGGGATCTCATTAGCCATTGCACGAGTACCGAGGAGCAGTAGAGAGGAGAACGGAGGCTAGAAGCTCGTACTTGTTGATCTGGAGGCCAAAGGAAATAGATTCCACCACCGAGAGGCGGTAGAGCATGCATCCTACACTGAGGATCAACCGGTTCTTCTCCGTTCAGGGGTTTCACCTCTCAATTCACGTTTTGCACATGTTTTCCCCTATTTCTACCATGTACTTGTGTGAGATGAACATTCGGGGCTAATCCCCTTCGTCTTTAGGACCGGGAGTAGCCTGGGGATTCATTGTATGACAATTTTATAATAGTAATTCATATTTTATCTCTTAAATCTGTGGTATAGTTTCATTTTCTCCATATATTGTTATGCTTGATCATCATAATAATAACCTAATGCCCTTAATCACTTTGAAAGAAGGATTAACGGCTGAAAAGTGACAAAATCTACATTAATCGATAAATCCCTTGACCAAGGTGGTGTAAAATTAATGGTGGATACTGAGAGATCGTTCATAATGCACCTCGTTTAGGGTATAGGTTACTACGACGGTGGAATCGACCTAGACCTAGGTAGTGAATTGCACCACGACAGTGGGCAATTCTGTTTTCAGGCCAGTACCCGGATAGAGAGATAAAATTGAGGCATTATATAAAATCTAATACATTGAAAACCCACGGTGAAACCGCAATCCTAAAGATACCCTTTTGAATTGATTAAATTAACATTTAATCGATCGTTTGTTTTGTTTTATTTTTATTTTCTTTTAATTTTAACAATAACTCTAAAATTGTTATTCGGCTTAGCTGATCGCAAATAGTTAGTAGGAGTCTCCAACAATTCCCAGTATCCATGTGTTCGACTCGGGCCTCACAAGGCCTATATTACTTTGATGCGTTCACTTGCGTTTCAGCGCACAGTAAAATTGCGTCAAGTTTTTGGCACCGTTGCCGGGGATACAGCGAATTGTTGGCACTTTGAGTGCTACGAGCGGCCATTCTAGGCCACATTTTTTTTATTATTATCTTGAAACAACTTCAAATGTTTCTAAATTGTTCGATAATTTTTATACTCGTTGCAACACTGTACTGAACTCAAATTTTCTTATTTCAGGTATTGTGTATGGTGGGGACGCGTAACACTGATTATACGCGACGCGCACTAGAGGGCCCACTTACGGGACCAGAAGACGAGGACGGTTATAATCAGGACCATCTTGAGGAAACAGAGTCAGAACCTGAACAAGAAGAGATGGATGAGCCACAAACAATATGGGAGAAGATCATTGCTTCTTCTGCATCCGCGTCAAAAGGGCCTATAAAGAAGCAAGCAATCAACATACCTACCTATAAGATTGATCCACCTTTGATAAATCTGGTCAAGTCCAATGCTTTTCATGGGCTCCAGAATGAGGACCCCGTAGCGCATATAAGTCAGTTTGTTGAGAACTGTGATATGGTTAAAATCGACAGGTTTCCACAGGATGCACTTTATCTTAAGCTTTTCCTGAGTTCATTGGCAGGAGCCGCGCGAGAATGGGTACACAATTTAGATGATGAGTTTGTGGAGTCCTGGGACCATATGGTGGAGGTTTTCTTTGAGAGGTTCTTTCCTCCTGAGAAGACCAACGACATGATCAGGAAGATCCATAACTTTACCCAACAGGCAGGTGAGACATATCCTGAGACATGGGAGAGGTTTCAAGTCATGCTGAGGAGGTGCCCACATCACAGGCTGGATAAAGAGACGTAGGTGAAGATCTTCTATTTTGCTCTCTCCGAGCACGATAGGAGCAATCTGGATTCAGCTGGGTCAGGACTGAACAATACGGACACCAGATGCTGGGAGATACTAAAGAATATGGTTAGGAAACAATCATGGGGCAAAAGAGGCGTCGTGGAACAAGTTCGAGCAGTAGGAGAATCTAAGGCAATAAAAGAATTGAATGAGAAGATGGATCTTCTCGCAAATAAATTGCTCACAAAGGAAGATACTGAGTCCGAGGATGAGGCTCAAGTGAAATTTATGAGGCAGCAGCAAGGTTATAGGAACAATGATTATTCATGGAGAAAAGACAAAAAGTTCTCGTGGAAGGATCCAAACAATTTTCTGCAGGATCCGGATGCCAAACCCCAACTAGCTATAGAGGATAAGAGCACAGAGCTTCTCAATCAGGTGATTAAGCAAAATCAAGAACTAATGAATACATTTGGCCAGCAAATCAAGCAACAAGGAGAGTACATGAACCAATTCGGGCAAACATTGCAGAGCCATGGGGCTCAAATGAGGACCATTGAGACATATCTGGCACAGATGGTAGCAGAGATTTCCAGTTTGAAGAAACCAGCACATCCAGGTTTTCCAGGGAATACCAATGTTCCAGGGGGAAACCAACAGGCAAAGGCTGTTTTGCTTAGAAGCGGCAAGAAATTGTTGAATCCAAGAGCCGAGGAGACAAGCACACCACAAGCTGAAGTAGAAGGTGAAGCCAATGAGGAGCTGCCACCACCAGTCATAGGGAAGGTTGATGACACAGCCATGGATGATACTGAAGAACAGATTGCAGAGGAGGAACCTCAGAAAAAGACACCTTATGTGCCACCTCATCAAAGGGCACAAGCTGTTCCGGTCCCGTATCCAAATAATGCTAAGGCAAGGAAGGCAGATGCACAGTTCAAGAAGTTCTTAGATAGTTTTAGGAAGCTTTCAGTCAATATCCCTTTATCGGAAGCCATTGAGCAAATTCCTTCATACGGGAAGTTTCTAAAAGACATCATAACGAAGAACAGGAAAATTCCGGATACAGAGGTTGTCGTGCTAAAGGAGCAAGTGAGTGCCTTCATCATGGGCACTTTGCCGCCAAAGAGGCAAGATCCAGGGTGCTTTAACATTTCTTTTTATATTGGGAAGGTTAAATTCGGTGAAGCGTTATGTTGAAAAACACTAGAGGGGGGGGTGAATAGAGTTTTTAAATATTTTAACAATTATTTAACTCAAACAACCACAATTGAAAATGGAAGAAGGAGACAAGTGTTTAGAGTGGTTCCAACCTTAGCAAATACTAAGGTTGTCAGTCCACTACCCGGTTGCTTACCCAACCAGGATTTTGAAAGTATTAATTTTATTACCTTCACAAGGATTTATACAAAATACAATACTTTCTTACACCCCTTGAACATCCTTCACTTGAAGTAGATGCACCAACCCAAGGTAGCCTTCTTGAAGTAACTCCAAGCTCCCCCTTGAAGTAGCCTTCCTCTCTAGAAGTAGCCTCCCGTTGCACCAGCCTTCTTGAAGTAGCTCAAGGTCCCCTTCTTCACCAAGAAGATCTCCAACCTCTCCAATCTGTAGCCTCCAACCTAGGAGTAGCAAGGAGAGTACAAACAATAATAGAGAACAAGAAAGGAAAAAGGAAATTACAACTTATCCTTTTGTAGCACAAGGCTTGATTTGCCTAGATCAAGCGTGTAGATCTCCTAACCAAAGTGTATGGAATTGTAATTGCAGTGGATAGGAGATGCTAGCCTATAGGACACGAAATTTGAGCTAAGAGGGGAAGTAGCCAATTGTCACAATGCTCAATTTCTCACAAACAGGTTGCACAAAGTCAATGTATGCTCAAAGATTGCTCAAGTGTAAAAGCAAGTGTATCTAGGTGTCCTAAGGCATGTCCTATTTATAGGAATATCCTACAAGTGCTTAAGGACGTTCTAGACACTTTCTAGGGGTTTCGAAGTGCTTAACTAGCCGTTAGATATAAGTTAGTTGCTTTAACAACGACTAGTTAATTAATTCTGCAGTTGCTGTCAGAGACCATCTCGGTCGAGAAATGGTCGACCGAGACTCCTACTCGGTCGACGTTTTGTCGACCGACAGGCTCTCTGGATCAAGTGTATGCAACATTTATCTCCAACTGCCAACCACCTTGTCAGCTGTGTCTAACGGCTACTTGGGTCTTTCTCGGTCGAGAGGATTGTCGACCGAGATGGACCCTGTTTCAATGTTTCAAATGAAGACATTAAGTGTGTGTATGAGTGTGCATATGTGACACTATTGAAGGGGATGACCTATCTAAATGTGGTGTTTGGCTAGGGAAGATCTAACGCTTGATTTACATGAAGTCTAAGTACTTGTACATTATATATTTGTACAAGTTTACAATTGATTACATTTCATGACATTTACAATCATTCAAGCATATAGATTCCCTAGTGCTTTGTCATCCACCTTATTCCTGCAACACTCAAGTAGCACGTTAGATCAACAAGAATGAAATGTTTGTCATTATCCAAACAAAGGGATTTACAGATGTCCATTTAGCCAACATATGTGACTCAGGGGCAAGCATCAATTTGATGCCCCTTTCTACATTCAAAAAGTTGGGATTGAAGGAGCCACGACCAAGCAATATGACGATTCAATTGGCAGATAACTCTGTGGTAAAACCTTATGGAATCTGTGAAGATGTGTTAGTGAAGGTGGACAGATTTGTCTTTCCAGCAGATTTTGTAATCATGGATATGCAGGATGAACATGGCAACGAGCTGTTACTTGGACGTCCTTTCCAAGCTACAACCGACATGATCTTAGAGATGGGGAGAGGTCGCTTGACCTTGGGCATAGCCGATGACCGCTTTGAGATGGTCATTCCTTCTAGTACTATGTCATCTGAGGCAAAGGAACAATGCAAGGTGGTAAAACATCTGGATAGTAATATTTCACTCTGTCTTGGGAAGCCTTTTCTAGACATGGCTCATGTGATGAGAAAAGTGGACAATGGAACTTTGGCTGTGGATATCAAGGAGCAGACCAAAGTAGTTTCTCTGTGCAAAGCTGTGGGATTCCTGAATGATGAGGATGAGGACATTCTGCCTTCCATGGAAGATGATGTAATTGCTATTTCTTTTTTTGATGCATACCCGGAATTACCATTGGAGGCTTGTTTGGTAAATATTACACATGATTGGATGAGGAGCAAATCTCTCAAGGAGTGCGCCAAGATGCTCCAAATGCTTCCATGATTCTATGTGAGGCATTATGAAGATCTAGGTGAACTTCCCCCGCCATTTCAATCATCTTTGATCAGCCTGCCAGATCTAGAATTAAAACCGCTGCCACCGCATCTCAAATATGTCTTCCTAGCTGGGGAGGACAAGTTACCAGTGATCATATCTGCTTATCTGACTGCGGAAGAGGAAGACCAACTGTTGATAGTGCTAAAGAACCACCGAGGAGCTTTTGGGTGGTCCGTTGCAGATATCAAGGGGATTTCCCCTACTCTATGTTAGCACAAGATTCGACTCGAGGAGGGATCCAAGCCCATGATCCAACCTCAACGACGTCTCAATCCAAGCATGATGGATGTTGTGAAGAAGGAGGTCATTAAACTTCTTGCTGTAGGTATTATTTACACCATATCATACTCGACATGGGTGAGTCCCACACAGGTGGTCCCTAAGAAGGGGGGAATTACTGTCACCAAAAATATGCTAAATGAACCTGTCACCACCCGATTGGTAACCGGGTGGCGAGTTTGTATTGATTACCGCCGTTTGAATGCCGCCACGCTAAAGGATCACTTTCCTTTACCTTTCATTGATTAAATCCTAGAGCGTCTTGCCGGCCGATCACACTTCTATTTTCTAGACGGGTACTCGGGGTACAACCAGATCTCGATTGATCCTTTGGATCAAGAGAAATCTACCTTCACTTGTCCCTATGGGACTTTCGCGTACCGCCGAATGCCTTTTGGGTTATGCAATGCACCTGCGATGTTTCAGCGTTGTATGCTCACCATATTTTCTGACATGGTAGATCGTTGTCTCGAGGTTTTTATGGATGACTTTTCGGTGTATGGTGCATCGTTTGATGAATGTCTCTATAATTTGGACAAAGTTTTACAACGTTGTGAGGACACACATTTGGTCCTCAATTGGGAGAAATGTCACATGATGGTGAATGAGGGGATAGTGCTAGGACACAAGGTGTCTAGCAAAGGTTTAGAGGTAGATCCAGTCAAAATTGAGGTCATTTCCAAGTTGCCCCCACCAAATTCTGTTAAAGGGGTAAGAAGTTTCTTGGGACACGCCGGGTTCTATCTTCGATTTATAAAAGATTTTTCTAAAATCGTGAAACCTCTATCCGAGCTTTTAGAGAAAGATGTTGTATTTGATTTCAATGATAAGTGTCTACATGTGTTCGACATTTTAAAAGAAAAACTGATTTCTGCACCGGTTGTTCAAACGCTGGATTGGACGAAACCGTTCAAACTAATGTGTGACGCCTCAGACTTTGCGGTAGGAGCTGTGTTGGGGCAGAGGGTGGACAATAAACCCACCATGATTTTTTACGCTTCAAAGACTTTGAATGACGCCCAATTAAATTATACAACTACTGAGAAAGAATTACTGGCCGTTGTTTTCACTTTTGAAAAATTCCAGAAGTATTTAGTGGGATCTAAAGTAGTTGTATGGACTGACCATGCCGCAATCAAATACTTAATGGAGAAAAAAGATGCAAAGCCTAGACTCATTAGGTGGATTTTGCACTTACAGGAATTTGACATCGAAATCAAGGATAAATCTGGGATTGAAAACGTTGTTGATGATCATTTGTCTAGGTTAGAAAGGGTGGATGAAAAAGATTTACATATACCCATAACCGAGACATTTCCGGATGAACAAATTTTGAAAATTAACTCTAAGGATCCTTGGTTTGCTGAGATTGTAAACTATTTGGCTTGCGGTTTCATCCCGGAAGATTGGTCTTATCAGGAGAAGAAAAGATTTTTCCATTCTTTACGATATTATTTTTGGGATGACCCAATTCTTCTTAAGCAATGCAGGGATGGTATCTTGCATAGGTGTGTGCCTGAAGTGGAGTACGAGAGCATTTTACGTCATTGCCACGCACTACCTATGGGAGGACACCATGCGAGCTCTCGTACGGTAGCTAAAGTTCTGGAGAGTGGCCTTTATTGGCCAACCTTGTTCTGAGATGCCTACGAGTTTGTAAGGCAATGTGATTCCTGCCAACGAGCAGGTAATATCTCAAAGAGACAGGAAATGCCCCTAAATGTGTTCCAAGAAGTGGAGGTATTTGATCTGTGGGGCATAGATTTCATGGGACCTTTTGTGTCCTCAAATTCAAATTTATAAATTCTTTTAGCGATTGATTACGTGTCGAAGTGGGTGGAAGCAATACCCACAAGGACTAATGATTTCACTGTAGTGTGCAGATTCGTGAAAGAAAATATTTTCTGCAGGTTTGGGGTACCCCGAATGATAATCAGTGATGGGGGTACGGATTTTAGGAATTAGAAGTTCTCGACATTATTGAAGAAATATGGGGTTAAGCATAACATAGGTACCCCATATCATCCGCAAACGCAAGGCCAGGTGGAGGTCTCCAACCGTGAAATTAAGAAGATTTTAGAGCGTACGGTGGCATCCATGAGGAAGAACTGGAGTGCCCTACTGCCGGATGCTCTGTGGGCATACAGGACGGCTTAGAAAACACCTATAGGCACCACGCCTTTTAGGTTGGTGTATGGTCGGGCTTGTCACCTGCCGGTTGAGTTCGAGCACAAAGCGCATTGGGCATTGAGAAGGCTAAACCTGAGTTACAATGAAGAGGGGAGGAAGAGACTGCTGGAATTGAACGAATTGGACGAGCTACGGATGACGGAATATGAGAACGCACGGATATACAAAGAGCACACAAAGCTGATCCACGACCGCCACATCCAGTTGCGCACGTTCAAAAAGGGAGATAGTGTTTTGTTGTTCAATTCACGACTCAAGTTGCATCCCGAGAAGCTCAAATCCCGGTGGAGTGGACCGTTCATGGTAGAAGAGGTCAAACCACACGGCGCGATCTTAGTGCGTGATGGTGATACCACATTTTTGGTAAATGGACAAAGATTGAAGCTCTACTTTGTTGAAAATTACAAGAGGAAGGTGAATGAGGTCAAACGCATTTCACTTTCGGATGAATAAGGTGCCCTAAAATCATCTAGCCTAAGACGTTAAATAAGGGCGCTTATTGGGAGGCAACCCAACCATCGGTACCTTAGTTTAGTTTATGTACAATCGTAGGTTAATTTGTTTTGGTTTAATTTTTAGTGTAAAAAAGATACCGTGATCGGTTTGTTCTTTGTGCAGGCTGAGGAAGAGTCGATACCATCGATACACTGGTCGATGGTATCGACCATGGTACAAGTTGACGACTGCGGATTTTGCTCTGCGTCGATACCATCGATGGCCTCGTCGATGGTATCGACCTACCTAAAGGCAAGTCGTGAAGAAAAAGTCGATGGTATCGAGATGCATGTCGATACCATCGAGATCTCTGAAGATTTAGAAAAGAAATTGACTCAGGAAAGTCGATACCATCGACGGGCGTGTCGATGGTATCGACACAGTCAAGTGAAAAAGGCGGCGGCCGGGCTTTGTGAGGATTTGCCCTAATTAGAGGGTCGATACTATCGACTTCCGTCGATGGTATCGACCATCCATGTCACCGATCCGCGTGAACAAATCAACGACGATCGCGGCATCAAGATGGTCGATCCGGGTGCAGCGTTGATATCATCGACCCATGTCGATGGTATCGACACGTCAGCGATCTGAGTTTCCAGATCCAGCCATCGACGACCGTCGATACCAGTGGGGGGCGGATAGCATCGACAAGTGTCGATACCATCGACTCACGTCGATGGTATCGACGGGCCAACAGTGGCGCCGGCCAAGTCTATTTAAGGAGATTCAATACGTCAGTTGACGTCACACCTTCAGAGCAATCTCTTCCCTTTGCGCCAAGCACTCTCCCGAGCCGTCCAAGCCTGAAGAAAAGCATCCCCGAGCGAAGGTCTTCATCGAGCGGAGATTCAACTCTCCAATCTTCACCGAGCTCTCTTTCTGATCCCCATCTCTCATCGCAAACATGGTGCATGTGGCCGGAGCTTCCTCCTCGCGTGCGAATCTGATGGACATCCCGGAATTCATGCCACCACCGCCATCGTCGATCGCACGTCCCCGACTTGTCCATCCTTCCTCGGAGGTCTGGAAGATCTACGAGGAGATCATGCGGAGGAAGATAGAGCCCACCCGGTATGTGGACTGGGAAATGATCCGAGATCTCGAATTTGAGGCCAACTTGGCCTACGTTCTGAAGGGGCAGGCCCGCCACACACCAATAAGGCCTGGCGAGCTGGAATTTCATGCAGATGGCCAGCCGTGCTTCGGCAACTGGCCCACGTACAAGGAATTGGTGGCGGAGTTCATGGCATCGCTGGACGTCTATGTCGTGCCCAACGACATCATAACTACCGATCGTGAGTGGATCAAGGGTCGGGTGTCTTTCCGGCTGTACAACCACGACTACACCCTCATGCTCAAGTAGTTCAACAAGATTTTCAACTGGAACCATTCACAGTATGACCACCGGCGGCCGGACAACCGCATTGACTACGACACCCTCTTCTCCGAGCTGGTGACGGTGCCACAAGGGAAGTCGGTGAGCTACCACAATGTCGCGGTAGCCGATTTCGAGCACCCTTTCGTCCGGGTACTGCACTGGATGCTGAGTTCTACGCTTTTTGCCCGGGGTGATCTGGCCCTCAGCAAATTTCCGGGGTCGGACCTATTCTTTCTGTATAAACTCCTGAAGAGACAAGAATGCAATCGGGGTGCCTTCTTTCTACAGCGAGTATTGGACATGAAGAGGAGTACGAGAAAAGCCCCAATTCACTTTGGCGGGCTTATCACTAAACTGGCCATTTACCTGGGGTTGAATCTCGAGCAGTTGACTCCTCTCTCTTCAAGAAGCAAGGTAAACTTGCAACATTTACACCAGTCCAATCTCCTACTTCTTCGAGATGGCATGGCGTTTGCGCATTGCCATGTCAACCACGCCTACCAGGAGTGCGCGCTGCCCGATCCGGTCTTCAACATCGACGAGGCACAACATTTTCGATGGCCAATCATAGCCATCACCGACTCCGATGAAGAAGGTGACAATGATGGCGGCGACGACGGACATGACGACGAGGCTGAGGAGGAAGAGGAGGCCTTTACACCTCTTCGGGCATGAGTGGCACCACAGAAGCGTCCTCAGATGCATCTGGGTGCATTTTCATCATCACAGCCTACGCCGCCACCACCACTGCCCTCACAGTCAAGCGAGGATGCCTATTCCATGCAGGGCATGTACGCGATGCTGCAAGACATCCAACAGACCCAGCATGGCCACACAACCACCTTTGCCGGTATTCAAGATACTACCAACCGACTCTTTGTCAATCAGCAGGCAATCTTTGAGAATGAGCGCCTTTTATTCGAGAATCAGCAGAACATCCATGATCGGCTGCACAGGATGGAGGAGCAGTAGCAGCCATTTTTCGATCATTACTGGAGCCAAAATTATTTTGGGGGGTATCCACAACCTCCTCTGATGCCTCAGTATGATCCGAATTTCCAGGGGCAATACCCGTCTTGGGACCCCACGGTGCCGCAGTACCCACCTCCACCACCACAAGAATGATTCGGTATCACTGTTCCAATCCTTAAGTTTGTTCTTGACTATGAGGCCATAGTCGGTTTCAAGCTTAGGGAGGTAGTTGGAACAACTTTATCTTTTACTGTTTTTAGTTTTTAACTTTTTTGTTTTTGTTCTTGTTAATTGTTTCTTGCAATTTTAGTTTGTTTAGGATCCACATGCTATCTAGTGTAATCGTGGATGTCATAAAGTTTGTGTCATCTCATTAATAGTGCATGGGAAAATCAAGGGAAATTTAAAAAAAATTTGTACATGTGCAAAGCTTGTCTTGTTTAACCTTGTGCAATTAACCTACGAAAATGATTGGTTCTGTCAACTCTAAAACAACAATTCACAACTGTACTCCTAATGATTCATGAAAGTGGACGGACATGTTTGTTTGAGCCTAATCCGACCAAATGGTAATGTGACTTTAATCGGAAGTAGGAGAGAGAAACTTCTTAACTACTACACAAGTCAGTAAGGAGGGACACATAATATTTATCTAAGGTTCAATCACCTAGTCTTGTGATCTTTCCACCTCTTCACTTTTTGCAATCCACCACAAGAATTGGAAGTACTTTACAGTTTTAACTTCTTTGACTGCATTGCACATAGATAGGGCTTGCATTAATTCGTTTTCCATATGTTTTGCATAAAAAAAAAGAAAAAAATGAGAATAGTGATACATGCACATTACCTTTAGGTGCATGTCATGTAGATGCATTCATAATTTTTCAGGCATAAAGTATATCATGTATCTTGATTTTTCTTCAATGGTGAATTAAATTGTTCCATACCTTCTAAATAGTGCAAATTTCTGAATTAGGAAGAAAAATAAGCCCAATTAAATATCCATTATCAATTATGGATATGAAGGGTTGAAAAAGAAAAAAAAATAACTCTGAAGAAAAAAAAATCTGCATATTGAAAAAAAAAGCTATTTAGAAGTTAGTTGAATAAGAAGGAGAAAGGAACATGTAGCGCCTGCATTTTAAGATAATTGAGTACATGATGTAGCTTACATAGACGTCCATCTCGTTTTGAGGTGGATGGTTAGTGCATGCATCATTCCACCCAGTTTTAGGCATTAGGGCATTTTTCATGTGCATTTGCATCATTTAGGACATTTTTGTTTTATGCATGTTGAAACTGTATCATACTTCCATTTTCTTCCATGAACCACCCATTTTCATCCACCCGTTGCTCGGATTGGTAGGCCATCGTGAATTTCTCCACACTAATGTATATCAGGAGAACTGCTTCCATTTAGATGGTAGTTAGGGCGAGAAATGTAGTATAGGAGATCACAAGATGCACCAAGTCTGAACCGGCGAGTTTTATTATGTTAACTGCCTTATGTGATAGTGTTCATCAGTTCTGAGGTCAATTTCTCTTATGGATGATTACTGTCGCCTGCAGGGTAATTACCATTCTGTGGTTAGAGAGGGCCGGTATGTGACTGTTAGGTGGGAGTCATTTGGATGTTAGTTGTGATGCGTTGTTCTTCAGTTGACATTAGCAATTCTATTCTAAGGATTAGTTTCTCAAGGGCGAGCAAAGTTCAAGCTTAGGGAAGTTTGATGCGATGATTTTGAGTCGCATTTATAGACATGTTTGATATGTGTTTTATGCTTTTATTAGTCATTTTTATGGTTAGTGTTGCATAATTCATCCACTTTGGTCTTTGCTACTATTTTATGTCAAATCCCCTTTATTTCATCGTTTGGAGCATCAATTGTCAAAATATTATTATTTGTGTGAATTTATGTGGTTTCGTGTTTGAATTTCAGGAAAAACAAGTATCTGCTTCTGTCGATACCATCGACGGAAGTCGATACCATCGACCGGACCACAGGCTGCCAGCCGCAAGTATAAGCAAAAACAGTCGATACTATCGAAAGGGATGTCGATGGTATCGAGCTATCATCGGGTTGATGGTGAAGAAGCAGTCGATACCATCGACACTAAGTCGATACCATCGACGCACGGAGGCTACAACGACGCAAAATGACAAAACCGTCGCTACAGGGTAGTCGATACCATCGACCCGTGTCGATGGTATCGAGACTATATCAGGCACTCAGACGAAAGGAAAGAAGGGTTGCTGCTACCACACTGGGTCGATACCATCGACCAGCGTCGATGGTATCGACACCGTAAGATATGCGTTTGATTCAGAATGATCTTAATCGGACGGCCATGGTTAATTAGCGACCTAATGAGGGAGATATACCTAATGACGGCCGCCCAGACGTGAGGGGGATCTCATTAGCCATTGCACGAGTACCGAGGGGCAGTAGAGAGGAGAACGGAGGCTAGAATCTCGTACTTGTTGATCCGGAGGCCGGAGGAGACGGATTCCACCACCGAGAGGCGGTAGAGCACGCATCCTACACTGAGGATCAACAAGTTATTCTCCATTCAGGGGTTTCACCTCTCAATTCACGTTTTGCACATGTTTTCCCCTATTTCTACCATGTACTTGTGTGAGATGAAAATGCGGGGCTAATCCCCTTCGTCTTTAGGACCGGGAGTAGCCCGGGGATTCATTGTATGACAATTTTATAATAGTAATTCATGTTTTATCTCTTAAATCCGTGGTATATTTTCATTTTCTCCATATATTGTAATGCTTGATCACCATAATAATAACCTAATGCCCTTAATCACTTTGAAAGAAGGATTAACGGCTGAAAAGAGACGAAATCTACATTAATCGATAAATCCCTTGACCAAGGTGGTGTAAAATTAATGGTGGATACTGAGAGATCGTTCATAATGCACCTCGTTTAGGGTATAGGTTACTGCGACGGTGGAACCGACCTAGACCTAGGTAGTGAATTGCAGCACGACAATGGGGAATTCTGTTTTCAGGCCACTACCCGGATAGAGACATAAAATTGAGGCATTATATAAAATCTAATACAATGAAAACCCGCGGTGAAACCGCAATCCTAAAGATACCCTTTTGAATTGATTAAATTTACATTTAATCGATCATTTGTTTTGTTTTGTTTTTATTTTCTTTTAATTTTAACAATAACTCTCAAATTGTTATTCGGCTTAGCTGATCGCAAATAGTTAGTAGGAGTCTCCAACAATTCCCAGTATCCCTGTGTTCGACTCGGGCCTCACAAGGCCTATATTACTTCGACACATTCACTTGCGTTTCAGCGCACAGTAAAATTGCGTCATGACCCTAAACCAGTACGATTGTAATTTGATGGGTTCCCAAAACAAATAAAAGTCATACAACAATGCCTAACATTTGAGAACCGACATAATATACATAAAAAGTGTGTGTATGGTTTTCTTTTGTGTATTTATTGAATCTTCACTTAATGATCCTTCAAGATTCATTGTGGAGCATACCAACACCAAGAAGTTGAGCAATGCCAAGATAATTCAAATATGGCATGACCAACGTCACAAAACACAATTAATCATCAAGGTCGGTAACTTTTGCCAATTGCATCATATGCAATTCTTGATAGACGATATGCACAACTCTTTGACATAATCATCTTTATGCTTCTGGGCCCAGACGCTCTGAGAATCACCAGTTAAGCCTGACCCAACAGCCAATACAATAATAATGCACCCTGTGGAGGCAAAACCTACATTATTACCATCACACTTCCGCAAGGTAGAAGGCACAACACATTGAGGTGTAACTATGCTTAGTAGAACAAGTTTTTCATGTGTATTTCTATTGGAAAGAATCTTAGACTTAGTATGTTTGATTGAGTGGTTTATACACACACATACATAATGTATCCAATCATGACATATATAGTATGTATCATATACATTCTATATCCCACAATGTAAACATGCAATATAAAATAAAAAGTGATGGTTATGGCAATGTCTACTTGTAATTCCTTAGATCCACAAGGAACTACTACCACCTAGGTCAATCATCACATGACATGTATGAACCTATTGTTGTTGTACATCTGTGCTTTCCAATCTGGGTAGATCGGTTCAACCCTTGAATTAGTTGTCTTGCCTCTTGGCAGGTCAGTTGGTCATCACAGATGGGCATCTGGCCTCCAGTCCAATTAATGTTTGGACTCCTTCCAAACAGTCAGTTAGGTCCACTAGAAGGTCATCTGGATCCATTGTTCTATCTGCCATGGCCCTCCAGACGGTCAGCTCATCTCACGAATTGGTCATCTCATTCGGCGATGATCATCTTCCTCATCATTGTAAGAAAATACACTATCCTATTTCTATTAAACTATTACATTGCGATGAGAAACCTCAAGTTACATTCAAGGGGAGAAAAGGTAGGAAATAATTAACTTTACATTGGAAGAGGGAGGTCGAGGTTTGGTATGCAGACTGAGATAAATAGAAATAAAATCAAACCATTCAACCTCACACATATTTAGGGTTAATGGCCATAACCACGCTACACATCCACCATCAAAATTTCTTTTAGGGAAACACATGTAAATTACACACACACACACACACATATATATATATATATATATATATATATTTGTGTGTGTGTGTGTATGTGTGTCTATATATATATATATATATATATATATATATATATATATATATATATATATATATATATATATTAGTTTGGGATTATGTGGTCTTTGATCGGATACACATATGAGGCTGTTTAAATATATGCACCGTATGAAATTAATAAACGAATAAACGAAAAGCTTGATCATACTGATTCTCCTAATCATAATAAATTGGTGTGGCTCTGATACCACTGTTGGGAAATATGGGCATAGAGTATAGTAGTGGAAACAAAAGTATTATCTATCCATATTACCATAACAATAAGATCACATCAACTACTATGAAATAGGAAGGATGGTTTAACGAGTTATACCTGGTCCTAGAGCAAGTCCAGCGATAACAACTCGCTTAAATGAAACTATCAACTAGTTACTCTTGGATGATGGTTGTGCAGCTTCTAGTCTTCACCAAGAACAACAAACAAAATAACTTCTACAATGACTCTTGTGGTCTATCCACAGACTACACACTGACTTTTCTCTCTGAGAAGAAGTGAAAGGACTCCTACCTCTAGACTAGTCCACACAGACCAACTAGAACTCTTGTCGTTAAACTAGAACAAACAGGAAGGAGTTGTCCCTACCGTTGGTGTACTAGTTACCATCTTTCTCTCCCACAAGAATGATCCTCAATTGTTCTCTCCCATAGATATCACTCCCTTGTTAGGTAGGACTTGCATGGGCGCTCTTAGTCACCACAACCAGAAAGGACAATAATTGTTAGAGAAACTAATTCTCATTTGATATTGTTGTGCTCTGGGAAGCCCCCCCCAATACCCCTCTATTTATAGGCAGGGTTTGGGCCAGGGTTCCCAGTATGTACGGGATTGTGCAAGAGTAGAAGGGATCAGAAGATCTTGAATTTTCACTACCTGCAAGTACTGAAACAGTCGTCCGACACAACCAGACGGTCATTTGATGCACAATATGGTCATCTCGCACTGCGAGACAGTCATCTCATACTGCGAGATCATCATCTAGTAGTTTCCCAATCGCATACAAAATTATCAATTTGATTCCAATTAATATTAGATATTAATTCCTTGCACTACAAGAATTGTGCCATCAAAACAAGTTCAGAAAACCTCTAGAATGTTTGACCCCAACCTAGCCGTCTCACTAGATGGCTCTTTGGTGAGTTGAGCCGAACAAATCAATTTAACTGGGCAGTTCATAGAGAAGAACTTAGCCCATTCAATTTCTCATCAGCACAATGTCCCAAGTGGTCATCTCAACTCTTGAGTTAGTTGTCTGGTACCCCAAACGACCTTCTGAACTCTTATGCCAGTCATCTGGCAATAGAAACATTATAGTTAGCTGACTTGTTGTGTGAATTGAATATATAAACACTTTAGTAATCAATCCAATCATCATTTAAGATAAACTAATTTTCTGGATGAATTCCATTGTGTGTGACCCTATAGGTCCCATATCACGTTGGCAGTGAGTGTTCGTAACTAGCTTATGACATCACAAGCAAGGGGCATTGCTTAGTCACACATCAGTTCTACCCAAGTGAAGGGAAAGTTGGAGAACAACTTCAACCTAAAATTAGTGTAAGTTGTTGTAGTGATTGTATAATTCTTTTATCACTGATATCCATGAATAACTCGAGGCATGGAATCATCATCCTCTAAATGTGCAATCCATGTTCCTTGAACCAAGAGTAGACTATCTGAGATCACGTGCATATATTTCTTAGTCTCACTTATCAAGTGTCCAGGATACACTATTCTCTAACATGTATATGTGTGCTTTCTTTGATATTGCCATATCATGAATAATGACATTTTGTCATCAACCAACCCACACTCTAGTCTTATGTGTTACTGGTGTCTATCAACCATCCACAATAACAACCGAATAGGGACATAATAACAATGTACACACTCTTAACATCGGTATGATCTCATCCTCCAAGTCACGTACTTGAAGACATATGCCATTGAGTATTGCCATACTTTAGACATTCATAATATTTCCTCATTATCTCAAGACTGAGTGAAATAGAATGAATTGGAAGCTTTCCTTTATATGTATCAATCAAATCGTTTAAGGTATATGCTATGTCAATCATCACATTATTGGCTCTCTGGGAACACCTTACCAACAATTGTTTCATAGAATACTTGTACTATGAGAATGGATTGTTTTGATGACTTCAAAAGATATCAGCCATGTGTTTATTAGTAACGCAATTTGAAGCATGTGAAATTAAACAAGACGAGAACTAAATGTGTTATGCATGAAATTTATTTCCATCTATTGAGATTGGATGGAATAAGCATATTTTGTATGATAAATCTATTCTGAGTATGATGAGTGATACAAGATATCTATATGCTTTTACTATTTCTAGTTCTAATGCCTCTGTGAATATTTTTTAAGAACTATGATAGATAATTAATTGATAAGAAATATGTTGAAATTGAATTTAGTATGCACTCCTTACATTTGCGAGACCTTGATGAGGGAAAATGTTGCATAATGAGATTATGTCTAAGGATGAAAGCCATTGATGATGTTAAAACCATAATGGGGTATATGTTGGATAATGAGATTATGTCTTGAGTTGAAAGCTCACATATGATGACTTCTATGGGAGGATATCAAAATGTAACAAATTGTATGTGTTGAAAATTACATATTGTTGTGCTTTCTGTTTTGGTCATTGTCTTTCTTGATAAAATTAATTTGTTTAGTTTACTTTCATGAGAATACACACATATGATAGATGATATTTTGAATTCTTTTAAATATGAATAAAAGAGATTAATAACAAGTGAAATGATGAAACATATAGTTAGGTTCCATGAACACTATGAGTTTCCCCTGAGGACCACACTAGGGAAACAAAACTGATCTCCATGTAGCAATCGATGAATTATGAGAAGGATTTTTGGAGTGTAGATCGAGACCTTAAAGGTTAGAGCATTAGGATTTAGGAGTAAGTCACCTAGAGTGGCTCTAGCCCTAAATCCTTGCCGTGAAAGTCTATATCCATGAGTAATAAGCTCTGATGAAATGGAATATGTGAAATATGAAAATATGAGAAATGATGTGATATGTGATATACTGCTTTGTTGATTCCTATCTTGTGTACTCAAGATAAGGACGTGAGCCTATTTAGTCAACTCTGAGGTGGCCAGGGTCTATTGTAGATATCTTAGGGTAGTCAGCTAAACCCTAAGATAGTGACAGTGAGTCGTTGACATGAGAATCGGGCATGGCAACGTCTACTTGGTGAGGTACAAGCTAAGTAATTTCGGGGAAAATGAATAAAAGATGACAAACCGTGTAGAATATGATTGAATGTTTGCTAAATTCCTTATATTGCTAGATGGTGACTTTCCATTGTTGATTATATTTCTTGTTGTGAAAAATTATCATTATGTTATAGAGATTATCTATTTTAGATCTATCTTGTTGACAATTAGTTATTATTGGAATTTATATCCACTCTAAGGATGATTTCGGTTGCTTATCATTTGCTAGTATTGTTTGATAGACATATCTTATGTGTACTTCAGCTTCAGGACTACAAGATATGTTCCTGGTCCAGTTGGTAGGGTATAACTAAGATGATGTTATTGTTATATATGGATTTAGAATGTTTAGATCTTGACTTGTTATTCATATTAAATGATTGTTAATCTGAACTAAGAAGCATCTATTGATTTGTTCATAGATATGCTCTAGAATATATTTTAAAGTTGGACTTGGTTTAAGTGATTACCTTATCTCTTTGTTTAGACTACCACTATAAATTGAATTTGACTAGATGTTAGAACTATCTGTTAGACTTTTCAGTATCTGCAAGTTTCTTTTAAGTTCATTATACTTAACTTGATGTTGATGCATGCACTCATATTGAGTGAGAGGTATCCACTCACTAGGGCTCTACATGAGTCTCATGAGGTTGTTTCAAATGTTTTTAGGTATAATAATATCCAGTGGAGAGGTCTGACAAAGAATATATAAATAGAATAATCTGAATAGATTATATTGTCCTTGTACACTCTCTTTCCTAGTATGGGTAGTATACAATGCTTGTTGATTCATGTACATGTATTTATTTCAAACTTAGTGCACAAAAGACATAAGATTTGATTCTAGTTTTTATGGAGTTGAATAAGATTTGTTATATCTTATTGTGAGGTCCTTGATGTGACATTATCTTGTGAGAATTATGAAGAAAGAAAAAGGAAAAAAATGTCTATGTTTTTCGTATATTGTTTTTATTGTCTTTGGCAACAATGAAGTGTTTGTTGCTTAATATGGGTTTATTTTTAGGGATTATCTCTAATGGTTGGCATTTATGCTAATTAAAGGAGAGGGTCATGACACTAACCTCCTCCTATGAGTCAATAATACACCCTAGGTTAGGACCTTCCCTAGAGGGGCGAGTTGATCAATCAATTTGAATTTTGAGGTAACCATGAATGTCACCTAACATATTAAAGATATAAGGTATGAGAGCACATATATTGAGTATGTTTCTGTGGACCCAAGTATCCCATCTCTAAGGAACATGATGAAAAGTCACTATGGAAGTGGCTGACATTATGGGACCAAGCTCGGGAGGGAAGGTCACCATGAGCCTGTTGTGGGGACATAAAGTGAATTACGAGCATCATAAGAGACGAAGGAAATATGGTTTAAAGAATTGGGTATGAATATCATGTGCCCTCACTAAACCCTTGGGAAGGTTAGAGCCCTAGGTCAATCTGAAGGTAAAGTAGGGAGTATTAATAGTACATAAGACTGATGAGATTAGGAAATGATTGTGTCCTGAATGCATAAGACCATCTGGTCAAGAGGTAACATATATGTTTTACCGAGGATTATAACTAAGGATATTGGCCACCTTCATGATGTTCATGTGTTATGAGAGGAACTCCCTATATACATAAGGATGAGATCACTCCAAAGATATTAGGATATGTATAGTTATAAATTCCCTTTCATCCATTAAAGACCCACTACACTACTTTGAGCCACGACCCCATCATTCCTTGACTCTGACCACCTCAGATCACACCCACTACCTAATCGAGATTGAGGACGAGTTGCAGAAGTGTTCTTACCTTTTTAGGGCCAACATAGCCCAGGAGCTATGCCCTGGTCCAGCAGCTACTTCGCCTTGATGAAAGAGTAACCCTTGCGGCAGGGAAGAAGAAGACTCCAGATGAATTGATATGAGAGTCCCCACGGTGTGTGAAAAGCTCAATGGGAACAATCATCTTTACCCTCTTAACTCACATGGGTTTAATGAAAATAGAAAAAGGGTGTTAAATGCCGACATGGCAGCGTAGTATTGGTTAACAAATAATTATCTTGAAATAATCATAGTAATTTATTTATAGATCCACTGATAATCAAATTATATATCAAAATGATCAGGGAAATGAGAGGAACACAAATAAAATTTTATGTGACTTAGTTATGTTTCCCATTCCAAAAAGTTGTGCTAACATGTATTAAGTGATGGATAATGCTTAAAATCCCTACATTGGTGTGTTAAATGTAGAAAGCATTAAAAGCCCTTGTTTTGTGTTACTATATGACATGTTGATTATAATGAGGATCTAAGATGATTATGTCCATAATGATGATAATTAGAGTTTCTAATGTTGATAAGCAATGCATGTGAACAATTAAGTGTACAGATCCTAACTTGCCATTTTGTTAATGAACTTTATGTGATCTAAGTGTCCCTAATGAAATAATATGATGGATAATGATGATTAGGATTTAAAACCTAATATTCCTAATCCCTAGGATCTTAAGTTGCATAATACCACATAGTTGAACCTAATGACATAAAGGGTCACATAGTTGAACCTAAGACATAAAGGGCCTAGCTTAATAATCACGGTTACATGTGATTTATAATGTGTTATAAAACTAATTTGTGATGGAATAGGGTTTGTGCATTTTTTCCCTACCCAACCATGAGACTAACCTAAACCCTACGGCATAAATAGAGTTCAATGTGATTAAATGTGATGGTAACATTTTAGGATTTACATACATGCAAATTTAATGTTGAAATGTTTGGATCTATTGATTGGATTGCTTGACAATATTTGAAGTATATATTACATGATAATCTGCATGATTCTGCAAAAAGGAATGTGGTTACACTTATGAATACACTAAGTAGTTTGTCGGTGTTTTTGAGTCTTTCTCAAAGAATGAACAACTAAATTGTTGGATGTTTAGTTGCATTTTGTTCAATCATAATGCCACTATGAGTATCACATAAAGAAAGATTATGTGAAGAAAATGACAGTTCATATTTGCAAGTAATTGATTGTTATATGTTGTTATGTACTTGCACACTTTTAATCACTCGATGTAAACAATATAGAATATATTGAGCCGCATTTTTTTCACAGCATTTTAGGTACATGCTAATTATGAAGAGTTCAAAAGATGATGAATCAGACGAAATCTATTTGAAGACATAAAAGCTAACTTATAGGGAGGAATAGATAGATACTTCTCATATAGTTCTCATATGTACAATCTCTATGTAAGAAATTCATTTAACCCTATCAAGGAGCATTTTGTAAACATGATTTGTGAAATTAATAAAATTATTTGCTATTATTTATTATTTGATTAAAATTTGGATCCTTGGGAAATTTAAGGTAGTGACTCTCAACTTTAAGTCCTTCCTTAATTGGGGGTTTCCAAAAGTGAGGTCGTTAAAAATTCATGCAACATTATATGATAGTCATAATTAACTCTCAAATATGATAGTGGTGTTGTGGTCATTTGACCTATGTACTACAATACTGATATGAGAATCTACATGCTTTGACACCACCCAACATGATCTTGAAGAAGGTTGCCATAAATGTAGTGATTGGGTGTGATGAGAATCATGTTACACATTGTGAGTGATGTAGAAGGATTGTGTCCCTCCCATACAACGAGAGTGATATCCAAGGCCTCTTGATAAGTGAGACTAGAGAAATGCATGGCCATGCTCATTTGACTATGTATGTTATACTAAGCTCATATATATCTTATGAGTCTACTTGGAGATCAAGGAACTCAAATTGAATGTAACAAGGATAATGTGTGCAAGCCTCTAGTGAAATCTTGATATCCACAACAAAAGGATTATAAAACATGATAACAATGGTCATTGTTGGTTTAGTCTTTTACAACTAATCCTGCTACTTGGCTAGCAATGTTGTGTATCTAGACACTGCTCATTTCTTAGGGATCTTAATATTGATTACTGAACCCACCACCTATGTAGTATGGTGCCTACAAGGTCACACACATAGAGAGAGCTTGAAAAATGTTTAATTGTATCTTATTGTTATTGTTATAATAGATCCAGGCACCTGAAAGTAAGTTTTAGGGACTTAAATAAAATTTGGACCCATATTAATAAAATAAGGAAGGGAACCCATAGCCTGGACAAATAGGGATTAGAAAATCCTAGCTCTCCACTTCTCTATATATATGATATGAGAGAAGGCATTCATGACACACACTCATATTCTCTCATTGTTGCCTCTAAGGCTAGAGAAACCATAAGAGAAACTCAGATAGAGAAAGTAGGAGAGGTGGAGACTGCAACTTCGGCCATCATCAAGCACTCGTGTGGATACTATGGACACTTGTTTGCATAGTGAAGTCATTCCCGATGAGGACCTTCACTGACGTCACGTGAATCGAGGTGATTGCAGAATGACACCATCCATCACCAACTTGGATGGCAGAACGATGTGATCCGCACACAACCCAAATCAAGGAATAATGCCACGATCCACCACCTAAGGCACACAATTCAATTTAGTGAATCTCTATGGCAGAATAGTGCGACCCACGACGCATGTAATTGGTAGAACATTGTGATCTTCCAGTGTTAATGTTTGGGTCAAATATGGGGTCAACAAAGCCATATATGTGACCTTAGCATTTGTTCCAACAATCGGAACATTGCTACAATCTGTCACCTACTATCACTGACAGACTACCATGATCGGCTAAAAAAGTCAGTTTTCTACACACATCCTGAGGCGACTCGTGGAGAACCAAAAACTTGGGATAGGATTTCTGATTGCTAATCCAAAAAGATTTGAAAGAGGCATAGATTGGAGGATCCAAATCTACATTGATCACTACAAGTTGAATCATTGGAACCTCTTTAACAATAAGCTATAAACTTATAAACCCAAATATGAATTTGTTGCATTAGATAGATCACACTCAAAGGATTTTTCGGAATAGTTTCATTATGCTGCATTTTCCACTTCTTGGTATACCATCAATGGAGAGACATCATATATCCACATCCCATTATCTCTTCATCCACATTGCAGTAATAAAATGTGTTGTATTTGTCAAGTGTGAACAATGAGTATATGCACACAAAAAAACAACAAGTATATGTATATGCATAAATTTCAAAACCTATTAGGGGATTTCCATACTAACTATATTACCCACTTTAAACCCATCTACTAAACTTTTGTAGTCAAGAAACAATCATTTCATGTTCTATAGTTTATCATAAGTTACTCTTTTTTCGGTAAGTTAATATTCTAATACGTTATTGACGTAATTGATGTGGTTTTTATCCAACTCCTTACATCCACACAACTCCATCGACTTCACTGAATAAAATATGGGAGGAATAAGTGTTTTTTCAATTAACAACAAGCTTCCACCACAAATATTTTACATTCCACACATTTTAAATATTGAATGTTTAAAAAATGACATGATATTAGGTTGGCGTAGTATTTAAATCAAAACATGGTCAATGATAACTATTTATATTACATCCGAATTTAGATCTTTATCATAACACATAATTCAAATACATTCCAATATATGGATTAGAAAAATTGTAGACAATATAAGGTGAACTAGAATCAATAAACTTAATAGTCCTATAAAATGTTTTTTGCATGTTTACTTATATAAATAAGTGATTGTAGTTATATGGACATACTATTAACAAATTTGGCTTATTAGATATGATAAAATGATATGCAATGATGGATCTAAATTTGAATATGACCACATCAAAGATTAGTAGGTAGATTCCAAAATATGTCTTTATGTATAGTCGAAAGCAAGTTAGTCTTAAAAGTGGATGTTTAGAATTGAAAAACAAGAATATCATTTACATATAAATTTTTAAATAAATTAATAATTAAATGACCTAGATGGATTTTTTTATAGTAGGATTTGGATCTACACACGAAGTTAGACTAGAATTTTATTCTGGTTCCAAACAACTTTTTAATGTACATGGTATTCATACAAATATGAAAATATAGCTATTTTGTTAGATGCTTGATAGTGACTACTTTGGTGTATGTTTCTATTAATATTGATTGTATTATATTTAATTCAAGTTATAGACTTATCTACATTTTGGTTGAATCAGAGTCAGAATATACATTTTTGTATCCACTAGAATTCAGATCAATACTAGTTTCAGATATGTCTACTGGATTAGGATTCAACTTTAGCTTCAAATTTTTATATTGAACTAACATTAATATCAAAATAGTTTGTAAATATATTTTTGACAAAACATTTGTTAATAAATATTTATTCCACCCACCTATTATGAAATTATGCAATTGGAATGTGAGATGATTGTTAGAGAAAATCAATGTGCAAGATAACTCTGGGAGGGTTGGTGGAATCATGAAGAAGACAAATTTTTACTAGGTATTATGGGACAATATAATTGTGTTACAGAGAAAATTGAAAAAGGAAACAGATTTACAATACTCTTTCATTAGATTATGAATTCTTACTATTATGCATATTTGGTTTGTTAAATAGGATACAATAGTATGTAGTGATGGACCTAAATTTGAATCTAATCACATCAAATATTAGTCGGTAGGTTCCAAAATAGGTCTTTATGCACAGTTAAAAATGAGTTAGTCCTATAAATGGAAGCTTGAAGCTCAAAAACCAAAATTGCATGCACACTTTAAATTTTCAAAGAAATTAATAATCAGTTGACCAATATTGAATTTTGGATACTAGCTTTTGAATATACAAATGAAGTTAGACTAAATTTTTTATTTTGGTTCCAAAAGATTGTGTAATGTACTTGCCATTAATACAAATATGAAAAATATAGCTATATTTGTTATATGGATTAATAATGAGTACTTTTTGTATTTTTTATTAATGTTAAATGTATTATCTTCAACGAAATTTATATAATTATCTACATTTTTTGTTGAATCAGAGTCAGAGTATACATTATTGTATCCACTAGAATTTAGTTAAATATCAGTTTAAACTATTTCTATTGGATTATGATTCAAATTCAGCTTCAAACTTGTATTTTGTACTAACATTAATATTGAAATAGTTTGTAAATAAAATTTTGACTAAACATTTGTTATCATTCCAATAAATATTAGTTCCACCCACCTATAATGCAATTACACCATTGGAATGTGAGGTGGTTTTAGAGAAAATCCACGTGCAAGCTAAATCCGGGAGGGTTGGTGGAATCAAGAAGAAGACAAATGTTTACTAGGTATTTTGGGACAATACAAGGGTTTTTTTGGAGAAAATTGAAAAAGGAAACACATTTACAATACTCTTTCATTAGATTATGAATTCTTACTAATACAATTAAAGATCATATCGATACTAGAATTTATGTTTATAATCAAACACTCTACTTGTGTGGTACCATATATTCTTGCCACGGACGCATGCATTTAGGAAAATGTCTATCATTTTCCAGCTAATTAACCAGAAGATATATAACATATGAAAGTATAGGCATATCGAGTTTCATAAATCTGTGTTGTTTTATTCCTCAAAGACATAATTGCACAAAAAGTACAAACAAAGGCATAGATACAAATGTTACATAGGGTCACTTCAGTAGATACCCTAAACTAGTACGATTATAATTTGATGGGTTCCCAAAACAAATAAAACTCATACAACAACAAAAGAACGCCTAAAGTTTGAGAATCAACACAATATATATTAAAATGTGTGTATGGTTATCTTTTCTTCTTTATGGAATCTTGACTTAATGATCCTCCAGGCTTCATTGTGGAGCATACCAACACCAAGAAGTGGAACAATGTGGTTATTGAGATGGTCACTAGATGTCCATTCAACTCATTGCTATTCTGATGCTTGTACATGGTATATGTGTTCCATGATGAAATAAGGAAATCATCAAGGGTCAAGAAGCTCCCCCTTTTGCAACCTTCTCTTATTTGAAGACATACAGAACCTATGCATCATATTTAACAATAGTTTAGTACAAAAATCATGTTTCTTAGGAAGAACAAATGGTAAAAGAATAATACTTGTAATAGGTCAAACAACTTACTTGTTTGAGAAGGTTGGTTGGAGGACCATGTTGTGTTTCTTCTTATTTGTAGTAAGGTGGAGGAGGGGAAGAGTAGAGGTATACGGGAGGTGGAGGAGACTTCACTGGTGGAGGTGGAGAGTTGTAGTAGTATGGAGGTGGTGGGGACTTGACTGGGGGAGGTGGAGACTCGTAGTAGTAGGGAGGTGGTGGGGACTTCTTCGGAGGTGGAGGTGAGGTGTAGTAGTACGGTGGTGGTGGGGACTTCACTGGAGGAGGTGGTGATTCGTAGTAGTATGAAGGAGGTGGGGACTTCTTGGGTGGTGGTGGTGAGTTGTAGTAGTATGGTGGTGGTGGGGATTTCACTGGGGGAGGTGGTGACTCGTAGTAGTAAGGAGGAGGTGGGGACTTCTTTGGAGGAGGTGGTGAACTGTAGTAGTATGGTGGTGGTGGGGATTTCACTGGGGGAGGTGGTGATTCGTAGTAGTAAGGAGGTGGTGGTGATTTCACTGGAGGAGGTGGGGACTCGTAGTAATATGGTGGAGGTGGGGATTTCACCGGAGGTGGTGGTGATTTGTAATAATATGGTGGAGGAGATGGGGAAGGTGGAGGAGGTGACTTGTAGTAGTATGGTGGTGGTGGTGGGGACTTGTAGTAGTAGACTGGAGATGGAGGAGGCGGAGACTTGTAGTAGTATGGTGGGGGAGGAGGTGGGGATTTGTAGTAGTAGATCGGGGGTGGTGGTGGGGGAGACTTGTAGTAGTATGGTGGAGGAGGAGGCGGTGATTTGTAGTAGTAAACCGGGGATGGAGGTGGTGGCGACTTGTAGTAGTACGGTGGTGGAGGAGGTGGGGATTTGTAGTAATAAACGGGTGATGGTGGGGGTGGTGACTTGTAGTAGTATGGTGGTGGAGGAGGTGGTGACTTGTAGTAGTAAGTCGGTGTTGGAGGAGGTGGCGACTTGTAATAGTAGGGTGACGGTGGTGGTGGAGACTTGTAGTAGTAAGTTGGAGATGGTGGAGGTGGCGACTTGTAGTAGTAAGTAGGGGTAGGGGGAGGTGGTGACTTGTAGTAGTAAGTTGGCGTAGGTGGAGGTGGTGATTTGTAGTAGTATGGAGTGGGTGGGTAGTAGGGTGTTGGTGGGTGGTAGGGAGTTGGGGGGTGGTATGGATGGGGCTTGTGGCAGCTCTTGTAAGGCTTCTCAGGAGCATAAGCAAAGGACTTGGCCTTGAGGACAACCAATTCATAGGTCTTGGACTTGACAAAGACCTTAGCACCAGTCTTGCCCTTGTTGTAGTCGGTGGCCATGCTGCAGGCAGAGCCCTTGGGAGCAGCGTGGAGCTCAACCTTGCAGTACTCGGCACCATACTTGCTGTAGTCATAGCCCCTAATTGGGACACTGTATTTGCCTCCCTTTTTGGTTGTTCCGTAGGCAACAACGTCCTTGCAAGTCACCTTCACCACGGCACCTACATGCCACAATCAAATAAAAGTACTTAGTTTGGCGTATAATTCAGTTCAAAGAATAACCTAACCAAATGATATTACTTTTCATAAATGTTAACATTATTGCTTAACATTTTTGTAAATCTTAAGATTTGCTATATCAGCAGAATATAGCAAACTCGGAAGAGCTTTCCATAATACAACTCGGTGTGTAGCAGCTCTTGGAATGGTTAGGTAAGGTGGGGCTGAGTCTGACATTCACCATTTTGTTTGTCTAAACATTGGAACATGGAGTACTACAAACATTATTTTATCTTTTGTAGTTAATAAAACTGATAAATTTTGCATAACAAATAAATGGATTTGTTCGTTTTAAAAGTTGAAAGCTAAACTTTGACCAACCATATTCATCGGCAGGAAATCATAAATCATAAATGGCGAAAGAAAACGATGAATATAATGGAGCACCGAATATTCCTGACATGGTTTAACGAATTTGTGAGATTGCGATGGACTCCCTAAACTTTTTCAAAGAAAGCATGCAGCTATGTTTTATTAGTCAAGAAAATGAACTTACCGTCGAGATGCTTTTTGCCGTGGGTGACACACGTCAGGCAGTACACCTTACCGACGACCTTGATGGCGAGCTTGTGGTGGTGCGGCGGGTAGTAGGGCTTTGGTGACGGCGTCGGGTGTGGAGGGTAGTAAGGCTTTGGTGATGGCGACGGGGTGGGATGCGGCGGGTAGTAAGGAGTCGGCGACGGAGTTGGGTGTGGTGGGTAGTAAGGAGTTGGCGACGGGGTCGGGTGTGGTGGGTAGTAAGGAGTCGGAGATGGAGGAGGCGGAGAGGTGTAGTAGTAGGGCTTGGGGGAAGGTGGTGGAGGAGAGTTGTAGTAGTACGGCTTAGGGGACGGCGGAGGTGGGGAGTTGTAGTAGTAAGGAGGAGGTGGTGGCGACTTGTAAACGTAAGGAGCTGGCTTTGGAGAGGGCGGCGGTGGAGAGTTGTAGTAGTAAGGTGGCGGCGGTGGAGATTTGTAGTAGTACGGTGGAGGAGGTGGTGACTTATAAACGTAAGGAGCAGGCTTGGGAGATGGCGGAGGTGGTGAGTTGTAGTAGTAAGGTGGAGGTGGTGGGGATTTGTAGTAGTACGGTGGAGGAGGTGGTGACTTGTAAACGTAAGGAGCAGGCTTGGGAGATGGCGGTGGTGGAGACTTGTAATAGTAGGGAGCAGGCTTTGGCGATGGTGGTGGAGGTGGGGAGCTGTAGTAGTAGGGAGGAGGAGGAGACTTCACCGGTGGTGGCGGGGACTCATAGTAATATGGTGGAGGTGGTGACTTCTTGGGTGGAGGGGGGCTGTCATAGTAGTAAGGTGGAGGTGGAGATTTAACCGGAGGAGGTGGGCTCTCGTAATAGTAGGGTGGGGGTGGTGACTTCTTAGGTGGTGGCGGAGAGCTGTAGTAGTATGGAGGTGGTGGAGACTTCACCGGAGGAGGTGGACTCTCATAGTAGTATGGTGGCGGGGGAGACTTCTTTGGTGGTGGAGGGCTCTCGTAGTAGTACGGCGGTGGAGGAGACTTCTTTGGTGGTGGAGGGCTCTCGTAGTAGTACGGCGGTGGAGGAGACTTCTTAGGTGGAGGCGGGCTATCGTAGTAGTACGGTGGAGGAGGAGACTTCTCTGGAGGAGGCGGGCTCTCGTAGTAGTACGGAGGTCGCGGCGACTTCTTAGGAGGTGGCGGGCTCTCGTAGTAGTACGGAGGCGGCGGGCTCTTCTCCGGCGGAGGTGGGCTCTCATAGTGGTATGGAGGAGGAGGAGACTTCTTGGGCGGCGGTGGGCTCTCGTAGTGGTAGGGTGGGGGCGGGGACTTCTCAGGCGGAGGTGGAGACTCATAGTGGTACGGCGGGGGCGGAGACTTTTCTGGCGTATACTTCTCCGGCGGCGGCGGTGAAGCATAGATGTACGGGTCAGCAGAGACCGTGGCCGCAGCCATGAAGGCCACGAGCGCTACCGCAAGAGACGGCAGCATTAAACCTGCGAGCCGACGACCCCCAGGGGGGTCGCCCCGACGACGGAAGGTCATGTGGCCGACGGAGAAGCGGTGAAGGGGAAAGATCGATGTGGTGAAACCACTTGTGGTCTGAGTAGCAATGGGGAGGGAAGGAGGGTTTATATAAGGTGGGAAATTAGTTAGAACACAGCTGTCGGAGCAGCTAGAGATGAAGGTGCATTGTGTTTGCGCCGCGCCACTTGTATCTGCATTGTTGAATTGTGGAGAAGGAAATTGCGAAGTGGACACAAGGATATTGGAATTAGAAAATCAAGAGACAGTGAGGCGAGTAGGTGGGAAAGGATATCCTTGCTTTTCTTTTCCTTTTCATATTTCTTTTTCCACCGTTCTTCTTTATTTTTTTCTCTTGTCATTGTGGCGGGGTGTGAGAAGAGTGACTACATACGATACCATATAATACACACGATGTATTATATGCCGTAAAAAATACCGTTGCATCTTTGTAATCCTGCACCAATTGCCATTATTTGTTTAGGATCCTGATTGAACAGGAGTTGGTAGGCCTATATATACACCCGGTCGTGGTCATTGTATACGTGGGAGAGTTGTTCGAGTTTAGGTGTGATTAGATGGTCAACCGTTCCAACAATCAAAGGAAAGGGCAACTGCTAGTTAACATTGGCTAAGTGGAACAAATGCTCATGGAACCTAAACGGTGATTGACAATAAAAAGCATTGGGTTAGATCACAATCATACTTTTTAAGTATTGTCATTGCGCAATCATATTTATTACTACATTGCTTAATAAATAGGTCAAAAAATCAAAATGAAAAATGACATATTCTTGAACTTAATTCCCAAAATGACATATTTACAGACCAATACGTCCCAGTTGGAGAAGTATTGCTCTATCCGGAGGCAATACGTCCATCCGGGTGACACATTCCCATCTGACAGAGCAATACGTCTCCGGCCGAGACGCATTGTCCTATTGTGGGGGCAATACGTCCTGACCCGGGACATATTACTCTTGCAAGAGAGCAAAGCATCTCCGCTTTGGACGCATTGACCCTACCACAGAGAAATGTATCCTGCTTCAAGACGTATTGCGTGTCGGTGGGACCAATATGCCGTCGACTATGATGCATCTCACACAGAGCAATACGCCCGGGTCAAGATGTATTTGTCCCACAACAGGACAATGCGTCCAGGTCCAGGACGTATTGCTGTCACATCAGACCAATACGTCTACATGCAAGACGTATTTTCTATAAAATAAGAAAATACGTCTACATGCAAGACGTATTGCTATTTTATCGATTTTTTTGTTTTTTTATAATTATTATTTGTTACTTATTGATTTGATAATAATAATAATATAGATTATATCTGGACATTTGCAATTAGATCATTTGTATTGTCAGAATACAATATGTTCAATTATTATAAATTTATTAATTTGAGTAGCTCTGCAAATACCTAGAGATTATAGAAGTGTTATTGCAACCAACAATTCATGATTGTTACCTGATTAAATAAGAAGAAATTAATCCAAAAACACGAGATATCAATTAAAACTAAAGTTACAACATTAACCAACATGAATATGTTATAATATGTAATACTCTTTTCTTTTCTTTTTTTTCAACTGTTCTTCATTATTCGTTTTTTATTCAACTTGGACATCATCAAACTACGTACATACGATACAATACAATACAGTTTATTATATGACATCAAAACGTAACACACCGTGGTATTATCTGTTTAAGATCATGATTGGTGGGGAATTGGCAGGCGTATTATTTGTTTATACCCTATTCTTGGTCTGTGTTTTTATGGGAGAGTTGTTTGAGTTAGTGTGATTAGATGGTCAATGTTCCAATAATCAAAGGAAACGGCAACTGCCAGCTAATATAAGCTACGTGGAACAAATGCTCGTGAAACCTAACCGGTGTTTAACAATAACAATTAACAAGCATTGAGTTAGATCATAATCATACTTTCAGCTGCTTTGCTGAATCATACGTTTGTAATGCATTGAATTGCTTAAAAAAAATTAACAAATCAGTGAGTTTTGGAACAAATAGTTTTTGCAATTTATCTTGGATTTACCTTAATTATTAGATGAGTCTGTATTAGAATCACCACACGTTTAGCCCGACGAAAAAATCAGCGTTTGAGTATATCTACCAACTTCTTCCCATGCTAACTTGTTGCGCTACCCAACTACATTTTCACCTTTCAACCCTATGATCGTGAGGACTTGATTTTTTCCCTCTTTTGTAATTGAAAAAGGGTTTTAAATAGTTTTCTAAATGAATGATAATGGTTATTACGATAATATCAGAAAAATTTATAATGTAACATTATGTATACTATTTGATTTATTAATAAATTACTTTTTCACATAAACAACACTTTTAGTCCACTAAAAACTCACCGTTTGAGTAAATTTGTCAATTTCTTCGCATGCTAACTTGTTACGCTACCCAACTACATTTTCACGGTTCAACCCTATGGTCGTGAGGACTTGATTTTTTTTCCTCTTTTGTAATTGAAAAAGGTTTTTAAATTGTTTTCTATATGAATGATAATGGTTATTAGGATAATAACTTAAAAAGTTATAATGTAACGTTACGAATACTATTTGATTTATGAATAAAATTACTTTTTCAGATAAATACTAATAAATTACATTTTATTAATATAGTTATCGTCTCATAAAGTCGAAAAAACATTTCAAATGAGTTTCAAATTTATTTGAAGTCTAATTGTCTCATTTATGAATTTATTTATAAATAAATTGAGGAGCACGTTATGAGTTACTAGGCTCCCCACTATTGTGTGTGAATCATTGGTCTTGGAGCTCCACTAGGTTAGATTGAGGACAACTCGAGCCTCTGTGTAACTTGAGGATGCCCACAACCCCTTCTCCAATCTCTACCTACCTCCAACTCTGAGACAGTCATCGTTCCAGATTCTCTGACTACCTTCAACATTGGTCACTTGTGGAAAACCTCCTATGACCCTCCAGGAACCTTATTGATTTGCAGAATGTGGGCCATCACCGTAATTATCTCTCTACCAATCTCCTACTCCTTCCCGCAAACTTGGACTGAGGATCCCTACCACAACTACCATTCTCGCTACTTTTCAGTTGGCCATCATGCTTGAAAGAGAAACCTACATACAATCACAACCTCAACATTGACCACCAATGCCTAAACCTAAGATCCAAAACATTAGTTGAACATAGGTGTTATGACCACATCTAAGCTTAATTGGTAAACTAGGGTTTACCTAGATGATGAAATGCTTAGTTAGATTGATCATCTCTTAAACCTGATTAATGATCATTAATGACGATAGCTCAATTATGAGGTCTTAAATCTAATGAAAACCCTAATTGTGTTTTTGTTATGAATAATTAGGGTTTGAGAAGTATAAAACCTAGTCGGATGAATTTAGGATTTTCACTCAACACACCCGTGTTGGGGAGGAACGAGCGAGGTAAGCAAAGGATAATAAAATAGTAGTTGGAGTCTTGCGTAGCACGACTGTGGTGGGTAGAATAGTTGTGTAAGGTTATTGGTGGCATGGGCATTCTAGGCCACTATTGGCCATTTTGGTACTCAAATCAGATGGATTCAAGGCACCATGGTTGTGGTAAGAAGCATGGTCATGTTGGATCCATCTTATTCTATTCTTCAACTAATTGTTCTGTAGACTATTTTATAGTAGTGCAATGTTTGATTTTTTTAATTTATTAGAAATTGGAATGATATGAAATTTCTTCTTGGAGATCTGAAACTCAATGATAAAAAACATGCTAATTTTTCATAATTTTTTAATAAGGTTTGACATGTTAAGTAAATAATTTATAGTGATATTTAAATCAAAGAAAATTATGTTGAAATAAAAGAAAGTATAAGTAGGGTCAATTTGCAATTGATCCAAGCACCTGAATTGCTCTATCTGAGTAACCAAACACACTAGGATCTCTCATATTTCACGATTCAATCCATAAAAATGAAATGCTAGAGAGAGAGGGAGAGCTAGGGTTTGGATGGAGAAAGTGGAGAAGATGGCGATCTAGGGTTTCTTCTTTGTAGAATTGTTGAAATCCAGTAAGTTTGTCATCTCCATATAGACTTTTGTGGTGGTTCTTCTCTCACATGTCAATATTCAGCTCCTCCTCTTATTTGAATCAACATGATATCAAATCATTCTCTTTCCTCACGAGTAGGTGGGAAAGGATATCCTTGCTTTTCTTTTCCTTACCTTTTTCTTTTATAATATATAGCATTCTATTTCCAGTGTTCTTCTTTATTCCTTTCCGTTTTCAATTTGGACATCGTTAACTATGTACATATAATACAACATAATATAGTTTATTACATGACATCAAAAAATATACCACCGTGGTATTATTTGTTTAAGATCATGATTGGTGGGGAGTTGGCAGGCGTATTGTTTATATCATGTTTGTGGTCTTTGTTTTTATGGGAGAGTTGTTTGAGTCAGTGTGATGAGATGGTCAACGTTCCAACAAAAAAAGGAAACAGCAACTGCCAGCTAATATAGGCTAGGAGGAACAAATGATCGTGAAACCTAACTGGTGTTTAACAATAACAAGCAGTGTGTTGGATCATAATCATACTTTTGCTGCATTACATTGCTGAATCATACTTTTGTAATGCATTGAATTGCTTAACGAATCAATGAGTCTTGGAACAATTACTTTTTGCAATTTTTCTTGGATTTACATTAATTATTAGATGAGTTGATATTAGAATCATGACACATTTTTGACCAATGAAAACTCACTCTTATAGTATAATTGCCAACTTCTTCCCATGCTAACTTGTTGTGCTACCCAACTAGGCTTTTACATTTCAACCCTATGGCCGCGAGGACATGGTTTTAGCCCTCTTTTGTAATTTAAAAAGATTATTAAATAGTTTTTTAAATGAATGATATTGGTTACATCTTATGATTTTGTCCTATTAGGATACTAATTCAAGAAGTTATAATGTGACATGAGTAATACTATTCGATTTATAAATCAAATTACTTTTTCATATAAATACTAATCAATTACAGTTTATTAGTCTAGTTATCGTCTCATAAAGTTGGGAAATTTTCTAGTTGAGTTTCAAGTTTGTTTGAAGTCTAATTATCACACATATGAATTTATTTATAAATAAATTGAGGGGCACATTATGAGGTACTAGGCTCCCCGCTATTGTGGGCCAATTCATTGGTCTTGGAGCTCCTCCAGGTTGTGATGAGGACAACTTGAGCCTTTGTGGAACTTAAGGATGGCCCCAACCCACCTTCAATCTCCACCTACCTCCAACTCTGAGCCAGTCATCGTTCCAAATAATTTAACTACCTTCAACATTGGACACTTGTCGAAAACCTCCTATGACCCTCCAGGAATGTTATTGATCTCCAGAATGTCGATCACTATTGTAATTATATTGCTACCAATCTCCTCCTCCTTCCTACAAACCTGAACTGAGGATACCTACTCGAACCACTTTTCTCGCTGCTTTTTTATTGGTCGTCATGCTTCAAAGAGAAAACTACATCCAACCACAACCTAAACATTGACCACCCATGCCTATATCTCAGAGTCAAAAACCTGAGTTGACCGTAGGCGTTTAGGTGTTATGACCGCATCTGAGCTTAATTGATAAATTAGGATTTATTTGGATGATTTAATGTTTAGTTAGATTGATCATCTCTTAAACCTAATTAATGAGCATTAATAATGGTAGCTTAATTATGATGTCTTAAACCTAATGAATATCCTAAGCATGATTTTGTTTCAAATAACTAGGGTTTGAGAAGTGTAAACCTTATTCGGATGAATTTAGGATTTTCACTCGACATGCTTTTCATGGGGAGGAATGAGTGAGGTAAGCAAAGGACATGAAAATAGTAGTTGGAGGCTTGCGTAGAACGACCGTGGTGGGTATCACAATCGTATAAGGCTGTTGGTGGCAAGGGCATTCTAGGCCACACAGTCATTTTGGAGGAATTGAAGTGTTAGCCACTTTGGTACTGAAATCTGATGGATTCAATGCACCTTGGCTATGGTAGGAAGCACGATCATTCTAGATCCATCTTATTATGTTCTTTAATCAATTGTTTTGTAGATTGTTGTATAGTAGTGCAATGCTTGATATTTATTGATTTTTTTGAAGCTCAGAATGATCTGAATTTTTTTACTAGAGATCTAAAAGTCAATGTAAACACCATGCTAATTTTTCATAATTTTTTAATAAGGTTTGACATATTAAGTAAACAATTTGTAGTGATATTTTCATGACAGAAAATTCTATTGAAATTAAAAGAAAGTGTAAGTAGGGTAAATTTGTCATTGACCCAAGCACCTCAATTGATCTATATGAGAAACCAAATACACTAGGATCTCTCATATTTTGTGTTCAATCTAGAGAAATGAAATCCTAGAGAGAGAGAGAGGGAGATGTAGGGTTTGGATGGAGAAAGTGAAAAAGATGGTGATCTAGGGTTTTCTCTTCCTAGAATTGATGAAATCAAGTAAGTTTGTCATGTCCATGTATATTTTCTTGGTGATTTTCCTCTCACATGTCAATATTCTACCCCTCCTCTGATTTGAATCAAAATGATATCAAATCTCTTCCTTTTCTCACTCTTTCTTCATAATCCTCCATTCCTTGGGTTTCTGAGTTGAAAGGAAGAAGAAAGTGGCAGCTTGCTAGGGTTTTGTTATGGATTTGGGAAATTCAGATGTGGGGCTATTTTTTATGGTGTTTTCACACCATAGGTGAGTGGGTACTTCTCTTAAACAATATATTGTACAAAATTGAATTAAACCCTCAATAATCTTCATTTCCTTTGTAAGCGACTATAAACCCTAAATCTTACTTTCACTTTAATCTTATGAAAGAAGATCTAGAAATGGATTGTTCTCCTGATGTGATGAATTTTAGATGATAAAACTATGTTAGAAATAGATATAAATCATATAAAATAGAATTCCTAAAGTTACTGGCAAAGATATAAGAATATACCAAAATCAAGAGTTTTCATATATGCCTGAAATGGTTGTATAATTGAATAAAGAACTTTGCATATTTTAAACTCCTTATGAATGCATTTTTTTATCTAAATGTGTAGTATAGATATGTTAGATATTATCCTAGATTTCATTTGATGTGGTCTATGTTTTCTTGATATCTCAGTAAAGAGGGTGAAATTCTAGATGAATGGAAAGTTGAAAGTTTGTCAATAGAGATCATGAAATTCAACTGATGTGATTCTTTTATCATTATAAATTCATTTATTCAAGGATATTATTGGTGCATGATATTTAAGTGAATGGTGCAGCATCATAGTTCAGTTCATACCAGGGTTTTATGCATATATGTATATATATATATATATATATATATATATATATATATAGGACAACGATTCAGTGAGTAACATATCTTGGTGAGAGCATGAGAGCATTTGAATACCTCTCTATATAGATTAATTTTGCATAATACAACCGTACAGATTACAAGTATACCTTAATATTTACCTTCCCATAAAATTTTGTCATCATCCCATTTTTAGATCATTCACAACATCCAAATACTTTTCGATGCTCTATATTGAATTTCAGGATGGTCGTTGGATGTAAAATGTGTATATTGTACATATGCACATGTAAACAATGTCTAATTGCAATGTTTTTTGGGATAAGGTAAATGGAATGATGATTTTTCCATATATACAGTTGGATTTTAAAAAATAGTTACGATTTTATAGTTATTCAAATGCCTCTCATGCTCTCACTGTAGGATGTTTCTCCTTGGACCACTGCCCTATTTATATATATATATATATATATATATATATATATATATATATATATATATATATATATATATATATATATATATATATATATATATATATATATAAACACACCCACACATATATATACACACATAGGACAAGGGGCCACAATTATATGCCTAGTTGTTTAACTGTCACACTACTACAGAAATAGCATTCAGTGTCGCTTTTCTGGGCGTCGGTTATTAAGGAACACGGACGCCTTATATTAAAGGCGTCGGTTATTTAGAAGAACCGACGTCTATATTCAAAGACCAGCCAAACACGGGTACCGCTTTGTATACAGCGTCGGTTGTTTATACAAAACCGACGCATCATGTCATCCAATTTTCGAGCGAAAAAAATAATGTCACTTTCGGCGTCGAGTCTGTAGTTAAAACACCGACGCTTATGTGCGATGGAAATTTGCGCAAAAAGTGTCCTTTTCCGCGTCGGTCGTCCTTTAATCACCGATGCTGAATGTGGTTCCCGCCAAACATTTTCACGAAAATATCGTCCAAATGGACGTCGGATGTTGCGAACGACCGACGGTAAAGATGGTTAGGCGTCGGTTGTTGTAAACAACTGACGCTATTGGGGAACTTCATAACCTTCGATCGCCCGACTCTTCCCCTTTCTTATGTTTCATTGCTACCCTATTTCCCTATTGCGGCGATTTCTCCGGCGATTTCTCTGCTGCTGGTACTAGTTTTTCTCCGGCGCTTCTCTCCGGTGCCCCATCTCCGGCGTCCCCTCTCCAGCGCCCCTCTCTGACGCGTTTCTTCTCTGGCACCCCTGCTGCCCGCCCTGCTGCTCCAACCGCCTGCGCCGCCGCCACGCCTGACAACCGGCGCCGCCGCAACGCCTGGTGCCCACCTGCCTGCCACGCCTGAGAACCGGCGCCGCCGTACCCCCTTCTCCTTCTCCTCCGCCTGGCCGCTGCCTGCCTGCCGCCGCCTGGCCGCCTGCCTACCTGCTGCGGCTGACGCTCCTGCTCGTCGGAGTCACTGCCGCTGGTTCTGGAGCTCATCGGCCGCCACCCACGTACTCAACCAGCTCGACCTCACCCTACTCTTCTTGCCCAGGTACCTGCAGACCTACCCAGGCGCGAAATTGGTTCTTTATGTGCTGACCTAATCTGCTTGCCTAATCTGCTTGCACGAAATTGGCTCCCTACTCTGCTTGCTTAATGTGCCTAATCTGCTTTAAGTGGTCCTAATATCATAACATGATAGATTTATTATATGATTTGTGGCACTTTAGGGTGTATATACATGCAAATTATATAAGTGATAGATGTTGGATGTTTGTCAAGGTTTCTTGAAGATTGAATAAGTGATAGATGCTAGATGTTTATTTATTTCATCTATCCATGTTGCCTATAGTTTATAACATTGCATTGTGAATTATTGCATGTTTGAAACTATGAAATTCTTGATTTATTAGATGATATTCAAGAAAACCCTAGTTTGATGAGCATGTTGTTAATCATGTTAATTATGATTCTTCTATATATTCTGATGTCATTATTAAATTATGTGATCCCAACATATTAAATTGAATTAGAATGATTTCATGAATTATAGGGTTTATATAAGAATGACAACACATGTATTTGTTGGCCTAGAAACCCGTCCAAGATTTACTCAGTAGGAGTAAATCTTGGATAGTCCCCAGTTTGGGACTGTTCTTGAACACCTAATCTCACTTAGGATGTAAGTGTATAATGTGTATTGGGTTTTCGAGAAAATTTCGGTAGCATTTCCCCGTTTGTTCTCTAAGTACATATGTACTTAGAGAACAACGGGGAAATGCTGCCGAAATTTTCTTGAAAACTAAATACACATTATACACTTACATCCTAAGTGAGATTAGGTGTTCAAGGATGGGATAGGTGGTACACATTTATTATATATAAGATTGACATCAAATGTGTTTGTTGGCCTAGAAACCCGTCCAAGATTGACTAATATATACTTGTTTCCTAATATATACTTGTTTAAAAGGTTAACTGATGTTATACAACTTTTTCTGAAAATATATAACATTGTTATATGTACTTACACTTTGTTAATACTAATATTGTGCAGTCTCTGTCTTCCCATAACAATGACTATGAATTGGGCCTCTATGTCAATGTTAACGTTCCCTATTGAAGAACAATTGGACATCATCCTAGATGATCGTTCCTTAAATCAATTGGTCATACCCAAACATTGGCGTTTTCTAAAAGGAAGACACTACATGCCTGGTAAAGTGACCCTAACTTTTGGAAATTATTCACATGTAATCGAGGTTGAGTATGATTTGGCGGGAAATCTTGTATCAAAATCCGGTTGGCGTGATTGGATTGGAGAGCTGCATGTGTTCCATTGGAATAGGCTTTTTCTCCGTCCAGTTGGCGATAATTCCATCAAAGTTTGGATAACCAACAGCAACTGCGAGACCCCCGATCATCTTCTGCGGTATGAGCGCACGGCGTCGCATATCAGCTCAGACAAATCTGAATCTGAGGCCCCTATCAGTTCAGATTCGTCTAAATACAGTGAGGAGCTTCGTGACACAGCTTCATCATCAAAAAGAAGTTATTGATGCATGCGGGACCATGTTGGTGTAGTATTTAGTTGTCTATCTATCTAGACTTGTCTGTAGTAATAGTTTTTTTAATTATGCGCATGTTTAGGGGTACACCAACCCCTTTGTTTAGTTATTGTTATAACTAAAGTGTGTGTTCCCATGAATGGAACTGTAAGTTGCTACATGAATGCTTATAACTGAAGTGTGTGTTCCCATGAATGTTTCCATTTACATGATTACACTACTATTTTCTCATATTGTCTTGCCTCAAAAAAAAATTCTTTTATTGTTTAGTCTATTTTAATACGACATACTTGCTTATATCTTTCTTAATGATGAACTATAATACGACATACTTGCTTATATACTTGTTTCCTAATATATACTTGCTTTCCTAATATATACTTGCTTTCTCTGATCATAGAATGGATAGATCATGGATGTCCATTCGTAATTGTTGCACCCCAGAGTTTATATCTGGTCTTGATCAGTTTATTAGATTTGCCGAGGAACATAGGAAAAAACCTACAGATAGGTTCTACTGTCCATGTAGGCATTGCGGTAACAACTTGAAACTCAACACTGGTGAGGAAATCAAAAGTCATGTCATGTGCAACGGGATTGTACAAGGCTATACAGAATGGCACTGGCATGGAGAGATTTCAAAATCGAATCCAATAGATGTCAATAGCAGTGCTTGGGTGGAAGAAGAAATTGCCTCCGATGACGTAAATGTGAATGAACCAGTTCCAGCAGACATTGTTGATGCGATGCTGGATAGTTGTAGGGTAGACCACACCGATCCACCTCCTATCTTTACAAACATTGTGCATGATGCTGAGATACCGTTATACACAGGCTGTGCTAAGTTTACGAAGCTTAGCGCTGTGCTGAGATTGTATAAGTTGAAAGCTAACAATAGATGGAGCGACAAAAGCTTCACTGAATTGTTGACTTTGTTGAAAGAAATTCTTCCTGAAGGAAACGAGCTGCCAATCTCAACATACCAGGTAAAGAAAATGTTGTGCCCAATGGGAATGGAGGCCAAAAAGATACACGCATGCCCGAATGATTGTGTATTATTTCAAAAGGACTATGTAGATTTGAAAGATTGTCCAAAATGTGGTGCGTCACGATATAAATTGACGACTTCGGGGGAGTCCAAAACTGGTTCTCCTGCCAAGGTGTTGTGGTATCTACCTATAACATCACGGTTTCAACGCTTGTTTGCAAATCCGAAAGATGCGAAGAATTTGAGGTGGCATGCAGATGTTAAGAAAAATAATGATGGGATCCTACGACATGCGTCTGATTCCCCACAGTGGAAGAAGATTGATGTATTGTTCCCTGAATTTGGTGAAGAAGTCAGGAATCTAAGACTTGGGCTTTGTACAGACGGGATGAATCCGTACGGGACATTGAGCAGCTAACATAGCACTTGGCCAGTCATGCTTGTTATATACAATCTTCCTCCCTGGCTGTGTATGAAAAATAAGTACGTTATGTTGTCATTGTTGATATCGGGCCCTAAACAACCCGGAAATGATATCAATGTTTATCTTGAACCTTTGATTGATGACTTAAAGAAACTTTGGGCTGAAGGTGTGATGACCTATGATGCTTCAGCAAGAGAGACATTTCGTTTGCATGCTATGTTGTTTTGCACTATTAATGACTTTCCGGCATATGGGAATTTGTCTGGATATAGTGTCAAAGGAGCTAAAGCGTGTCCTATATGTGAAGAAAACACTGATTCAATAAGACTAAAATATGGCGGCAAGACTGTATATCTTGGTCATCGAAGGTTTCTTTCAAAATTCCATCCGTATCGTAGGAAGCGCAAAGCATTCAATGGATGGAATGATGAACGGAGTGCACCTAAACCTATACCAGGGGATGTTGTTTATGAAAGAGTAAAAGACATTGTCAATGAATTTGGTAAGAAATCACAATGTAGTATGGCCACACGGAGTGACAATTCTTCATTCAAAAAGAAGTCAATATTTTGGGATCTTCCTTATTGGAGTTCTTTGTCAGTCAGGCATTGTATCGATGTAATGCACGTTGAGAAAAATGTCTGTGATAGCATCATTGATACTCTATTAAATATACCAGGTAAGACTAAAGATGGGATAAAATCCAGACTGGACCTACGTGAAATGGGAATAAGGTCAGAATTAACAGAATTACGTGAAATGGGTAATAAAAGAACATACTTACCTCCCGCTTGTTACACGTTGTCTAGAAAGGAGAAGAAAACTTTTTGTGAATGCTTGGTAAATGTTAAGGTGCCACATGGTTACTCATCCAACATCCGTAGATTGGTATCAATGAAAGATCTGAAGTTGATAGGTCTTAAATCTCATGATTATCACACTCTAATGCAACAAATATTGCCTGTGGCAATTCGATCTATATTGCCGAAGCATGTAAGGTTTGCAATTACCAGACTTTGTTTCTTTTTCAACAGTCTATGCAGCAAAGTTATTGACCCTGATACTCTCGATAATTTGCAAAGAGAAGTGGTTGTTACCCTATGTCAGCTTGAGATGTATTTCCCTCCTTCGTTCTTTGATATCATGGTACATCTTGTTGTCCACTTGACTAGGGAAGTGAAAATCTTGGGACCGGTTTTCTTGCATTGGATGTATCCCTCTAAACGATACATGAGCGTTTTTAAAGGTGATGTTCGAAACCGTTATCGTCCTGAAGGGAGTATTATTGAAGGTTATGTGGCGAGAGAGGTTATGGATTTCTGCAATGACTTTCTCAGTGGTAATGACACTCCTGATAATGACAAGAATATTGAGGAGGGCAAAGGAATTTTGGGATCACGGGTGAAAGTAATCAGCCGTGAGCAGTTGGAACAAGCTCACTTGTATATTTTACATAATATGGACGCAGTGAGTGTTTATATCGAGGAACATACCAATTTCATAAAGAGACAACATCCTCGAGCAAGTTCAATGTGGCTTGCTAGAGAGCATAATAAGACTTTTACTAAGTGGTTTGAAGATAAAGTCTTACATCAACTATCTCAAACACCAAATGATATTACAGAAACTATCAAATGTCTCGCCTTTAAACCAAAACCGAATGTTATGTCTTATGAAGGGTTTGACATTAATGGATTCACATATTACACAAAGCGCCAAGATGATAAGAGTGTCATCCAAAATAGTGGGGTCACTCTTCAAGCGTCAACTATGTACTTTGCAAGTGTAAAGGATAAGAGTCCACGTGAAGCTAAAATGTCATATTACGGTGTCATTGAAGACATTTGGGAGTTTGACTACATAGATTTCAATATTCCGCTCTTTAAATGTAATTGGGTTGATAACACCAAAGGAGTTATAGTGGATGAATTGGGTTTCACTTTGGTGAACTTTGAAATGATTGGCGAGAAGGCTGAACCATTCATATTGGCATCACAGGCAAAACAAATATTCTATATCGATGATCCTGCAAATGATAAATGGTCGGTTGTTCTTCATGGTAAAAGACAGTTCATTGAAGATCCTATAGATGAAGAAGAGTACTATGATAAGTATGATGACTCCAGACCATTCTCAGTTGGGTTGCCAACTCCACAAAATATTGAAGCTAATGATGACTTATATGTGCGCGGAGATCACAATGAAGGATTGTTAATTGATAAAAGATCACAATTTTAGAGACATGTATGTTTATACAAATGGTAAATGTTTTCCTTTTTCTAATTTATACAAATGCTAAATGTTTTCCTTTTTCTAGTTGATACAAATGCTAAATGTTTGCCTTTTTTATGACATTTTCAGATGGCTGACCATGATGAGAATGATGTTCATGATGAGCATGAAGTCCATGATGAGCATGTTGTCCATGACGAGCATGGCGAGGATACCAATGTAAGTTCTAAAAACAGATCCTGTATTTCTATAAAATTCATTATCTTCTAGTTATGTCATATATCCTATATTTCTATATTGGCCTAATTCAGTGTGTTTATTTTTGTCAAATTTTAGGTTGATGATGCACATGTACCCACTGAAGCACTGGAGCAACTTGATGCGCGGAGAGGACATTCCAACTCGAGATATCGTCTACCGTTTCCTCCTCCTCCGCAGTAATATCCTCATCTCTAAACGTTTCTCGTAGGATTCTGAACCCCTCCCTTCCCTCTACTACATCGAAGCCATGCCGCAGTTGAACCCTTTCGTCGAGCCCTACCCGGCCAAGCAGGCGTCGCTTGAAGCACCACCGTCGTTGTCGTCTCCACCTCCATCGCAATTTGCTGTGCTAGTCCTGACAGTTTATCACCCCACATGCCTTCCTCCTCAGTTCCTGCCGCTAGACGACCACACAATGGATCCAAGAGGATTGCAGGCGTTCGCCAAAGACTATAGGCTGAGTTAACTCAATAGTTAACTCAGCCTATAGTCTTTGGCAAACGCCTGCATATCCTCTTGGATCCATTGTGTGGTTGTCTAGCGGCAGGAACTGGGGAGGAAGGCATGTGGGGTCATAAACTGTTAGATATAATTGGGATGTTGATAGTGATGATGAATGATACTTTGTAAATGAATGTTTCTGAATGTTAAAACATGTATTTGAATGATTCTATATGTGTGAACGTGACAATTGAATTGTGAATCTTTTTATGTTAATTTTGCAGATTTGTGGCCTGTTTGTAGGCTGATATCAATGGATGTCGTAAACCTGCAGTTCAGAAAACTGAACTGCAGGTTCTCATCCTGCTGACCAGCCACAGCAGGCCTGCAAATAGATTTATAAAAAAAAAAATAGATATAGGCGTCGGTTATTTACCGATAACCGTCAGCACAGACTTACAACGTCGGTTTTTTGTTGAACACCGACGCCAAAAGTGTTCGCGCTACAGGAAATGGGAGTCATCTAGGACACTTTTCTGCATCGGTTTTTTAGTATATAACCGACGCAGAAAGTGTCCTAGATGACGCTGTTTTCTGTGGCGCGAACCCTTTTGGCGTCGGTGTTTTATAATAAACCGACGCCTTTATATTAAATAGGCGTCGGTTTTTTAACCGACGCTGAAGTGTCCAACCTTTTAGCGATACCCACATAGGCGTCGTTCAGAAACCGACGCCAAAGGGGGTTAAACAACCGACACTAAAAGGCACTTCTGTAGTAGTGTCGACATTCCTTATGAGGCTCCCTTGACACAAACCAAGGCAGTAGTAGCGGGCTTAAGGTCTCCAAATTTACCTTAATACTTGTATAGTGAGTCACATTGTAGTGACTTTTGCTTAGATGGTACAATCTTAGAGAGTTCAGGGGCAAAGTAAAATAAAACTTAATTGAGTTCAGTTGAGTTCATATAAAGAATTCACTAGTCAGATCGGTCAATTATGTTTAGTTGGCCAACATAGTAGTAGTCAGTTTAGTTTCAAGTCAGAGTTAATGAAAGATCAGAAAGAGAATAATGATGAAATTGTTCAGATAATTGTATATTGATAGTGATGCATAATAAGATGAATGAAATATTAATCATGTTTGTTAAATAATACCTCTATTCTTTATATATTTCTGAATTGATAGTTCCCTTTGTGATTAATAACACATGTTCAGATATTGATTCACTCTTGTAGATACCTAGAGTATTTTGTCCTGTATATGTTTTTGAATGATTAGAATTATAGTTTGTTAGTATTCTACTTTAAGGTCAATTTCTCAATAATATATGTTTGACTATTAATGGGCTTTAAATTGTTTCTTTAAAGTACTCATTCACTGAGCGAGTAGGCTCACCCCTCTACTCATAATTCTTTTTAGGGAAACCATGTGGATATGAAGAATGTCAATGCCAAAGTAGATCTTCCACGAGAGCTAAGTATCAGATTACTTAAGTTCAGTTTGTTCTTGTCACTCTAGTTCCTTGTATAGAGTTGTAAATGATGATGTTTAACTTTGTTTCTTTAATAATAAAGAATATATATGATAATGGTGTTGTATGTACACTAAAGTGTGAGAAATAGATGAATGTTTAGATATGTATATTTATTTTTTAAATCAAATTAGAGTGATTAATTTTTTAATCCCCTTGTATAGTTAGTTTATGTGATTGAACGTGAGAAACCAAAGAGTTTACAAAAGGTTAAGGGTGTTCTTTGTATAATGTTTAATCCTCAACTTATGCCCTAATCTCATGATTACTCGTTATTGTGAGATGTGGGTGTAACAACTTGATATTAAACATTAGGCTGACTCGTCAGGGACCATTAGGATTGAAAGTCATAGTTATAAGTGTGGCAATTATGAGAAAATGTGACAATAGCTCAGAGAAGTCTAAGCATTTGTATTCCCTGTCCCAATATCTGAACTAGGTTGATCAACATCAAGCTACTTTGTCTATTTTTCTCAGGATACCCTCGCCAGGTTTGTAGAAGAAGGATGGATTAAGGGGAACCCTAGAAATATTAGGGTTAGAAGAATATAAAGTAATGAAGGAATGAGAGCATAAAGATATAATTAGATACAACTTTTATTTTATATTATTGTTTTGATTGGATCTGAATAGACATGCTCTTATATATTTGAATTTTGATATTTAGCTTTATATATATATATATATACATATATATATATATATATATATATATGGATGAGAGTGGGCGGGGAAGAGGCGGCCGACCCCTTTACGAGGCCATCATCTTTTTTCCCGTTGGTGGGCGAAGCCTCACTCCACCCCGTCCATTCTTGAAACGACGGTGATCTGGGCGGCCTGGGACATATATATATATATATATACATATATATACATACATATATATACATATATATATACATATATATACATATATATATACATCTATATATACATATATATACATATATATATACATATAGATACATATATATATATATACATATATATACATATATATATATACATATAGATACATATATATATACATATATATACATATATATACATACATATAGATACATATATTGTAATAACCTCAAATTTTGGTAAAATTGAATTATATAATTGGACTATTTTTGTAGTTTTCCCAATGGTACTATTGGTGGAATAATAATTTTAATCGCATGTGTGGCATGGGTGCTTGTAGCACAAGGGAAGATAAGGAGAATATGTTTAATTGTTTTCCAAACAAAATACCTTGCCTTTCCCCTAATACCACTTAATGTTTGAAAAGAAAGGTATCTTTATAAGATAATGGAAAAAGATATATCTTTGATGGAAAGGTATTGATTACTTCTTTTCCTTACAACAAATCTAAGATATAAGAGAGTGGTGATTCTAGATAAGATAATGACGATGGGTTTTATTAATAAAGAAGAGGAAGGAACATATATATTAAGATTGTTTCCTTAAATATTTGGGAACTTGACCCATCAATTACATACGTGTGAGAATATGACTCTCGATAGAAAGGAGTCCAATTACATTAGGAAAGGAGTTTGACGTTTTTCCATGATATGAAGATAATTGATTTAAAAGATAAATCTGTGGAAAGAGAAGACTTTGGATAACAAGTACAATGGTTTTGGTAAGCTATACAGATTGGGGTTTCCTATGAGACCTATGGTTTTTATAGAAAGAAGGGAGGAATGTAGATAATGCCTTTCTTTTCTGTACCCATCGCTGTATAAGTCCTAGGGTAAATAGGATTACCAATCCACAAAACTTGGTGTGGTATTTATATGGGGGCAGGCATATAAGAGGAACTACCCTCGTTTCTCTTCTTGCCTTACGGTTTTGCCTCCTTCCTTAGCCTAGTATGAGGGTTCCTTTCTCCTTCCTTGCTAGTCTGTCTCACCATGGCTGAGGGTCGTGGACCTAGAGAGAGGGCATCAGGCACCGCCGCTGCTCGTGGCCAAGGGATAATTCTCTATCAACGTTGAAGATCGGCAACAGGCATCAGCTGCAGATCTCACGCCACCGACAGGGGAGAACCAAGACAACACCTATCCATATCATCAACCTCTCCATAGCAAGCGTCGGTGCAGAGTTGCCTCTTGAACCAGGGGAGAAACGCTGCTCAGAGCTTTGTGCGTGGCCGTATGCCTGAAGGAGAGAGCAAGAGCCCACCTTCCGTCGGGTCACCATGGAAGAGGTTGTGGAGGTCTGAAACCTCTGTTGAACTGGTCCGAGGGAGAGGGAGGAGGAGTTGAAAGTGAAGGCTAACAAGGTGGCATTCAGACAGGAGTTGTGCCTGTGCAAGGAGAGGCATCGCCGCCGGATAACAGGGGAAAGGAGACCGCATAGGAGGTGTTGGCTACTTTCAGGATGGCAGGTTTTGCTGTGGTAGTGGTCATGCTGGACGGAGCAGGGCAGCTCCACCTTCAGACGTCGCGGCGAGATGCAGGTGGTTGCGTAGGCGTGCCTGCAGTGGATCGGCGCGGAGGGAGCCTCGTGAGAATGCGGGGTGCCGAGGACAGTGCCCGACAGTGGAACTGAGAGACCTGCAACCACGGCGTCGGCACCACGAATGGTGGCCTGCGTGTGTAGCCCTGGGCGGGAGGAAGGAGAACATGGTTATGGCTGTGCCTTCTGGGCCGTTGCGAGAGGTTGTGTCCAGGGAGTGGCTGCTGTTCCAGCCATGGTCATCGCTGACTCGAAGCGGATGTTCTACCCGCCACCTGTGGCAGCGCTCGACGAGGCTGAGGAGAACTTCGAGTCTGGAAGTGCCCACCGAGGGCGCGGGGACTTGTGGCGGCCATCCAACACCCAAGGGCATGCAGAAGATCGCCAGCAGGATGATCCTCTGCGGCGTCGGGACTACAGGCGTGCTGCAGCGCGAGGAAGGAGATGGCTTAGGTCTAATTGACCACTTTGTCCTCCTGTGCGCGAAGGAAAGGCTAACAGGACGATGGCAAAATCGTCCTTCCATTATACCTTAACCCCGGCCCCGAGAGGTACGCAATAAAGGATAAGTTGCCTATGTGGCACTGTCCTATTGGTCCAGATTTAGTAATCTTATAATAATTCTAGTTAATTGATAGTAACTCAGAATATAGTGATATTATATATCAAATTGCTCAGAAAAATGAGAGGGTTACAAATAAAATATAATAAGAACCCAATTAAGGTTCCTGTTCTAAAGGTATAGGCAATACATGTTCTAATGGGTTTAATGAAAAGGAAAACCTAGTTTTGTGTAATATGATGCTTAATTGAAATAGATTCGTTCATGTTTGGCTAGCACTTAATATTGCCAAGTATAATAAGAAATCCATGATAATGATGAATAATGGATGACTCTAGATAAGTAATCTTATTCATGCTATTTAGGGTGTTAAAACCAATGTCAACATCTTGCTATGATCTAATGTTGATAATGTAATCTAGATGTCATGAATAGTTTAATATTCTTAGGTTGATGATTAGGGTTTCACCTAATATGAATAATTGAATTGGTAATCTTAGAAACCATAATATGATTGGAGTAAGGTTTGTAACCCTAACTTATAGTCCAAACACAAGATAACCTAAATCCTAGTTTAGGAGCGCATCTAGATCTGATTAATGAAATGTGAATACATGGTGACACATATGTAGTATGTATATTTCAGATTGAATGATTGTTGCTTGGATGTTTGGATATACTCTTAAAGTACATGTGATATATTCTGCATGGTTTCTACATGGCAAAGGTACGTGGTTACGCTTATGATTACATGTATCAAATTCCGAGATTTCCGATGTTTCTCGATGAGATTGAATGACAAATAAAATGTTTGCTTGTTTATTTAGTTCTTGCAAACTATAAAGTTCATATGAGTATCATGTAAAGTAAATAAGTACATTCTGAACCCTGGGTCAGACTGATCTTAAGGGTAATGCACATGAGCCCCGGAGGGACAATGATTACACCTGAGGTAGTGGACCAGATAAGGGTTAGAATATGAAAATGAGTTTATATTCAAGATAAAGATGTTTGCTTATATCTGTACTTGTGATTATTGTTTGAATCCACGTACCAGTATAGAAATATACTGATCGCGTATTTGTTTGTCGGCGTTTTAGGTATCGGATATACTTGATTCATGGACATGAGGGTACAGATAGAGATGTTGAAGATACTACGATTTAATCATGAAGGTTTAGTATTAATGGTTTATCTTCACACCTGTAAAAGTTAATTTTGTTTCAAAGGTATGTAACTCCTTAGAGGAGCTTTTTATCTAAACATGTACATATTTGATCATTAATGGAAATTATTTACTATTTTGTATTATTTCTTGAATCTAATCCTGGAAATTATGATTAACGATCTGTGACTTTAAGGTCTTTTAGATACTCAAAAGTGCGGGTCATTACATTTGGTATCAGAGCACATATTCATCAATTAATACTTAATAGTGTATAATTTCAAATTATCTTTAGAAATGTTAAGAGAAAAATTAGGGTTCTCATCTCACATTTTCGTCTACTTCTCATCTCTTGCTTTAAGAAAAAACTTTGAAAAGAAAATATTAATAAGAGAAGTAAAATGTGAAATTTAAAATCGTTAATCCACATGGTGTGGTGGTATGGGACACTACCCATGTGAAAATTTAAAATCGTTAATCCACATGGTGTGGTGGTATGGGACACTACCCATGTGAAAATTTAAAATTGTTAATCCACATGGTGTGGTGGTATGGGACACTACCCATATGAAACTTGAAATTGGTAACCAACATGGTGTGGTGGTATGGGACACTGCCCATGTGAAACTTGAAATCATAAATAAGAAATATAAGGGATGGTCTAGGTAACCCAGTCTCCCATGCATGTGGGCATGAGGAGCATAAAACTTATGTGATAAGTCTTAAGAGATAAAAAAGCCCAATAGTTGAATATATCATAAAATGAAAAGTTGGAATATAACTTGTTCAAACCCCTAGTGTTGTCTCTAGAAGTTTAGTGATGGTGACCAAGCCCCTGGAGGGGAAGTCCGAGGTAGCACCAAGCCCTAGAGGGAAGGTGACCCAAGTTCATTGAATAAATAGAGACTATGAGGGGGTATTCCATAGGTAGAGAAAAAATGGGTTGATATGTTGTAATGATAAAAGTTATACTCAATGAAAACAAAGAGATATCTATAAAACCTTTAGGGTTAGTGAGACAACCTGGGGTGGGTGAACCCGAGAGTGGGAAGATGACCTATGAGGGAGGCAAAACCTAGATCTTAGGATCAGGTTGTGGCTAGAGAGCCTAACCCCTCCTATGAGCCAAGAAGGCTCCCTAGGTTAGGACTTTCCCTTAAAAGGTAAGTGAATAAATGTAATTAAGTATTGAGATAACCTTAATCCTCACCTAGAGTAGTGAAGAGTTAAAGATATAAAAAAAATGAAAGCACTTAAATTCTTTGAACCCAAGGATGCCAACTCTGAGTGACACAGCTGGTCAAGCCCAGGAGGGAAGACCAGTAAGGCGCCAAGCCCAGGAGGGAAGGTGGCCTAAGTGGACGACCAAGCCCAAGAGGGAAGGTCATGAAATGGTCAACCCAGGAGGGAAGACCAGGAAGGCACCAAGCCCAGGAGGGAAGGTGGCCTAAGTCCACAATGCAGTTGTTTAGGATCAAGCCCCTAGAGGGGAAGATCACAGAGGTCAAGCCCAGGAGGGAAGACCGACATGGCACCAAGCCCTGGAGGGAAGGTGGCCCGAGCCCAATGATGGGACAACACTGCATTATGTGTACTCAAAAGAGAGAGATGAAGGCAATTCTGGTTAAAGAATTAAATAAGAGAATAAGGTGCTTAAAGGAGGTGATATCTCAAAAGAAACCCTTAGGGAGGGTAGAGTCCTAATGCAATCCTAGGGTCAAGTAGGGTGTATAATGGTACATACGACCGATGGATTGGGAGTTGATAAATCTTGAATGCACATGACCAAGTGGTCAGGAGGTAATAGTTGGTTTGCCCTAGGCCCATGTCTCAGGAGGTTGGCCACCTACCTGATGTTCATGTGGCCCAGTAGGGTGAATGTGAAAGGCACTCTCTTGATGCATAAGGATGATATCACTCTAAAAGTACCTATACCCCAAGAGACCACGAGGATTTGGCTAAGGCTCATTATAATACATGAGATGTAAATATAAAATAAGTCATGAAAAACTTAGAGAAGTTGTGTCATAACTTAAGAGTAAGAACAGGGACACTTGACTCCATGAGATAGAAGAATGCTATACAATTAAGAGAGAAAGTTTAGAGTCATATAGAGTATGATTCAACTTAATATGTGAAATTGAAAGGTAATGTGTGGATGTACTATCTCCGCTCTTGGAATGGATTGAAGTTTGTGTTTGGGCTACAGCCAAATGCTTATTTCATTTCATTATGAGGGAGGGAGATTGAATAGACACACATTATGCTTAAAATTGAGATAATGAGGATGAATATCCTACCTTGGATGTGTAATGACATGACCTAGGGTTAGAGGTGTTGCCTCACCCTTGGGTGAAAATAATGAATCTAGGTTGGAAACCTAGGTGAAAAGAGAAATTGATCACAAAGTAAGAATAAAATCATCAAAGTGATGATAAGATGTGTATACTATAGATGAGGATATATTTGAATTTCAATACAAGTATTGATGCTAATAATGACATGTGAGACTAGCATATCAATAAAAGATATTGGGAATTTCTATCTGGGGTTGCTAACCCTAAGACTTGAAACTAAGATGAATATCTTTCACCTAGGCTTAGTAGTCATGAATTTTGAGGAAAAAATTCCTTTTAAGGAGGGGTGAATGTAATAACCTCAAATTTTGGTAAAATTGAATTATATAATTGGACTATTTTTGTAGTTTTCCCAATGGTACTATTGGTGGAATAATAATTTTAATCGCATGTGTGGCATGGGTGCTTGTAGCACAAGGGAAGATAAGGAGAATATGTTTAATTGTTTTCCAAACAAAATACCTTGCCTTTCCCCTAATACCACTTAATGTTTGAAAAGAAAGGTATCTTTATAAGATAATGGAAAAAGATATATCTTTGATGGAAAGGTATTGATTACTTCTTTTCCTTACAACAAATCCAAGATATAAGAGAGTGGTGATTCTAGATAAGATAATGACGATGGGTTTTATTAATAAAGAAGAGGAAGGAACATATATATTAAGATTGTTTCCTTAAATATTTGGGAACTTGACCCATCAATTACATACATGTGAGAATATGACTCTCGATAGAAAGGAGTCCAATTACATTAGGAAAGGAGTTTGACGTTTTTCCATGATATGAAGATAATTGATTCAAAAGATAAATCTGTGGAAAGAGAAGACTTTGGATAACAAGTACAATGGTTTTGGTAAGCTATACAGATTGGGGTTTCCCACTAGACCTATGGTTTTTATAGAAAGAAGGGAGGAATGTAGATAATGCCTTCCTTTTCTGTACCCATCGATGTATAAGTCCTAGGGTAAATAGGATTACCAATCCACAAAACTTGGCATGGTATTTATATGGGGGCAGGCATATAAGAGGAACTAACCTCGTTTCTCTTCTTGCCTTACGGTTTTGCCTCCTTCCTTAGCCTAGTATGAGGGTTCCTTTCTCCTTCCTTGCTAGTATGTCTCACCATGGCTGAGGGTCGTGGACCTAGTATTCCTGAGAGAGAGGGCATCAGGCACCGCCGCTGCTCGTGGCCAAGGGATAATTCTCTATCAACGTTGAAGATCGGCAACAAGCATCAGCTGCAGATCTCACGCCACTGACAGGGGAGAACCAAGACAACACCTATCCATATCATCAACCTTCTTGCTTGGGTCCTACTCTCTCTTTCTCTCTCTAGAGCTAACCCTACAAATATCCTTACTACTAGAGACCCTCTCACCATGAAGGTGGATCAAGTTCACAAGCATACCCCTACATGGGTGAAGCCTATGCTCAACTCATGTTCGCTCCAGATCATCCATAGCTCTCTATGCTTATCTCATAAGCCATCCATCATGCCCTTCTGGCCTCAATTTTCACCTAATACCATCGCTACAGATGTACTCTGGGTGCATGTTGTACTCTGGGTGCATGTTGTGCCCTACATGCATAAGCCTATAGGGTTTCTATAGGTTCTTCTCTGACCTCATCATTAAAGGAGCTATCCTTCACTCTAACATGCACGACCATTCCCAAGGTTGGGTCGCCATAGGTACTAGGTCATCCAACCTCTCATGGCTCATATGGGCATCCAAAGGCATGTCCACACACATGGTCTATCATGATATCTAACTCATCATGCCATCTCTCTCTAACCACCACTTAGGGTTAGGGTTAGCATCATCCTCAGAGGATGTGCCCGATCTAAACTTATAATGGAGGTCTCTGCCTCCAAGACTAACTTTCTCTACTCACCCTCCGAAAAAGGAGGTCTAGCCTCAGGTCTCTCCTAAGGACATGACAACATATGTCATACGACCTAAGCATGCAACTATTCTTTAGTTTACGCTTAGCCTATTAAGCTTATGTCCATGACATCTTATTTACATGCGTTTCATTAATTTGGTGGAGGATTCCTTAAACCTTATCAACTTTACCCATACCTCAAGAGGGTGAGGAAAAGAGAGATAACCCTAATCCTTAAAATCCTTAACAACATTACAGTTGAGAAGGGATGAACCAGATGAGAGAGTCTTACAGGTATCTTATTCTGAGTCAGATCCTAAGACATTGGTCAGGCAGTCACACAAATCTGGGAGTCCTCATATTTCGACTAGCGTTGCGGAGGAAAATATTACTAGCCCCTAGACGTGATCCTTTTCTAGACACCTCTGTCTTTCGAAAAATCCTCTAATAACTCCCTTGGGTTCTACAGAGTTTGTAAAATTTATTAATTATCAAAGATTAAATGAGGAACTTATGCTCTGATGCCAAATGGAATGACCCCACCTCCCGGTAACCCCCAATTAAGGGAGACTCGAAGGTCAGAGCCGTTATCCCAATTAACAGGATCAAAGGTTCAACAATTAATTAGTAATAATTACGAAATTCTACTGAACTAAACTAAAATTTGGTATAAAACAAAACTTTGCATACCTTTTTCAAAACTTGGATTTCTACTGCTATCAACATCTTGGATCTATTCTATCTAATCCTCCTTGCACTTTATTTCTTATTTCCACAATGTGTCACTTTACTATATGTTCTTTTCAATGGTTGTACCTAAAATGTCAACAAACAAAATGTCGGTCAGCATATAAGAATATGCCAGTATGTGGGGACAACCAAAATTTCACAAAATATGGCTAACCATCTAGATATCACAATCAAGTTAATTAACAAGACAATTTACGCTTTCAATGTGACATTCTCCACCACTTTTGCCCTAACCCTGGAATACCGTCTTTAGGGTTTCTCTTTTGCCATTGACTTAAGGTAACCTTCTCAATCCCGAGCTTGGTGCCCATTAGTCATGTAATAAAGACCACCTTCTCATTCCCGAGCTTGGTGTCTGGGGTCACGACTCATGGTTCCCATTGTTCTTCCCTCCTGGGCTTGACCTTTTTGTATCATCCATCAGGGTGGTATGTAGGTGCGAGAATACACATTTATATTACAATTGTGATAATCATAGTGACTTTATAATTTGCAAGTATGATCATCTAAACTGATAGGTTGCATTCAATGCAATTAACCATCTAGAAAACCCTCGAGAAACTAATGCGATTAACCATAATTAACCACATACCTGATCCAGAGCAACTTGATGTCCAAGCAATAATGATAAAGAACAATCAAACAAGCAATCAACAATATCCTGAAATCAATGCATAACACCCAAGTGTTGTAGTTTATCCAAAACATTCTAAAGATAGACTTGGATTCCACCTTAGGCTTTCTAGGCCACTTTAGGGTTTTAGCATCCATAATACTTTTATCATATTTAATGCTCTCTTAGTTCACAAACCCTAATTTCAACATCATAGGCACAATTAAAGTCTATTATTCCTCTTTTTATACCAAAACTGCCATATTTATCCTTTTAAGTTATTTCAAGATCATTAGACTCAATTATCATCTTTTGTTCCTTTCAAATTAGCAACATATCTTACATATAGTCTAATTTGCATATGAACTCTATTTATCACTAATTCCACCTTTATCCATTAGAGAACCCTAATTACCATATTAAGGGTATTTATCCACAAATAGGAACTTTTATGCTCAAAATAGCTTAGAATCATCATATCTCAGCTTTATTCATGAATTTGATCAATTAAAGCCATTAAGAGTCATAATTACCAACATTAGGGTTTCAAGGCCCATTATAGCAATATCTATGTACATGGAACTCTAAATTAATTACACTACACATAAGGATCATCTTTTAGATCTAATGTGTCCTTTTATAATTAACAGATTAATATCAACTTTAATCATCCATTAAAACCTTTTAAATACGTTAATCATCTCAAATTAGTGTTTCTTAATCATTAATGCATTAAAGTTGATAACTTCCACTACTTTTCATATTGCAAGAGGAATTTGCTTCTAAATCTATTTTTAATAGATTCCTCACATTTTTCTGAGTAGTTTGATACATAGTTTTGCTATATTCTAACAATCTTAGCATTTTCTATGAATAAATCTAATAGTAAGTATACCTTAACGATTGGCCATGTGGCGTCGTATCATTGGCCGGTGTTACCCAACTCAGTGCCTCACTATGTGTGGCTACGGTCTTGGGTCTACCCTAAGCCAAATGGTTTGGCGGATGACAAAGCTCCCTCTCTTCCTTGACCCTTGCCTCCGTCTTCTCGCGAGGGACGAGATCGCGTCCAGGGAGTCCGCTCCGGAGCAGCTCCCTTCTCCCATCTTCGCATGGCTGGTGCAAGGTCACACCACCCTTGCAGGTCCCGCTCAAACACCACCAGTCAATCTATGGCCATCCTCCATGGTCAGGGATGATGGGACCAGTCAACAAAGATCAACTTGCAGGCCTGCTCTCCCTCTCCACGACACAACCCGCATGAGACCGGCCTTCTATCGAGTCTTATTGTTCATGGACTCTTCTTCACACTTGAGACCTAGCTTTGTGTAGCACGACACTAGTGGCCCAGTGCCATATCCCAATGTCGTTCCTCCGGGTCCATCCTCTCCTTCCTTGTGATGGGGCTCCACTGTGGCTACCTCCCGCCAGTACGCCCATACGTGGCAGCGTGCCTCTGCTAGCCCAGCTATAGGGCACCGCCATCCCAGCACCTCCGGTCATCCAAACCATCTTGATCTCACAGTAGTAAGATTCCTTAATGACCTTCCCAACAACTCCTTTGAATCCACCATATATTGGGTTGAGGTAGAAGAGCGGCTCTGATTTCTTCCTTGTGGAAGGTCTGCAATGCCCACCACATCACGACCCACCTTGGCACGGTCGTTGCATGCTTTCCTTCTATGTACAATTATAGGTGAGAGAAAAGTCGTTTCCTCGAAGCCAAGCATGACTAGCCTTTTATAGGCATCATACTCCTAGGGTTTAGGCCACAAAGAAGCTGGTGGATCTATCTTTCCAAAACCACATGGAAAGGATCGAATTTTGTAGATGCAAAACACAGTATGAAGTCTTCTCCCAACTTTCCTTGCATGGACAGGTTTGAAGGAAATGCCCACCGTCTTCCTTATTTGGATATAAAAAAGTTTGTTGCAATCAAGGAATTCAATTAATACCTTTCTTTGCACCTGAAAACATCTTCTTTCCATTATTGGTATCCGATCCTTTTATTCTTATTATAAATAGTTATCTCGTTGATTATCATGGGAGTCCATGAAACACCACCACATGAACTCCCTATCTTTCTCTTTCTTAATTAAAAGGTTTCTTTTCAAGGATTTGTCTATATCCTCTATTTCCTTTTCTCTTTTCCTTATTCCTTCATTAGAAATCACAAATAAACAAAATTTATTTAATTGTGGCCATTAATTCCACTTTCTAGATATTTCTATGTATTCCTCATAATTATTTTTCTTAATATCCATTATCTTGTATCTTTTTCTACTATTTAGATTTTTCTTCATTTCTTCTCTTTTATATCCATTATTGGATTAATATAATAGTAGGAACCATGAAATTCCTATCCAAAGGAATGTTTGCAAAGAAACCCATCCTTTGAAACAAAGCATACAACCTTTTCAATTAAGTCCATATTCATGAAATTATTACATTTATTTTCAAAATTGAGGTTGTAACAAACTCCCTATATGCATAAGGATGAGATCACTCCAAAGATACAAGGATATGTATGGTTATAAATTCCCTTTCATCCATTAAATACCTGCTATACTACTTTCAGCCATGACCCCATCATTCCTTGACTCTGACCACCTCAGATCACACCCACTACCTAATCGAGATTGACGATGAGTTGTAGAAGTACTCTTACCTTTTTAGGGCCTACAGAGCCCAGGAGCTATGCCATGGTCCAGTAGCTACTTCGCCTGGACAGAAGAGTAACTCTTGCGGCAGGGAAGAAGAAGACTCTGGATGAATTGACCTGAGAGTCCCCACGGTGTGTGCAAATCTCAAGGGGCACAATCATGTTTACCCTCTTGACTCACATGGGTTTAATGAAAATAGAGAAAAGGGTGTTAAATGCCGACATGGCAACGTAGTATTGGTTAACAAATAATTATCTTGAAATAATTATAGTAATTTATTTATAGATCCGATGATAGTCAAATTATATATCAAAATGATCAAGGAAATGAGAGGAACACAAATAAAATATAATTGTGACTTAGTTATGTTTCCCATTCCAAAAAGTTGTGCTAACATGTATTAAGTGATGAATAATGCTTAAAAACCCTACATTGGTGTGTTAAATGTAGAAAACATTAAAAGCCCTTGTTTTGTGTTACTATATGACATGTTGATCATAATGAGGATCTAAGATGATTATGTCCATAGTGATGATAATTAGAGTTTCTAATGTTGATAAACAATGCATGTGAAGAATTAAGTGTACATATCCTAACTTGCCATGTTGTTAATGAACTTTATGTGATCTAAGTGTCCCTAATGAAATAATATGATGGATAATGATGATTAGGATTTAAACCTAATATTCCTAATCACTGGGATCTTAAGTTGCATAATATCACATAGTTGAACCTAATGACATAAAGGGTCACATAGTTGAACCTAAGACATAAAGGGCCTAGCTTGATATTCACGGTTACATGTGATTTATAATGTGTTATAAAACTAATTTGTGATGGAATGGGGTTTGTGCATTTTTCCCCTACCCAACCGTGAGACTAACCTAAACCCTACGGCCTAAATAGAGTTCAATGCGATTAAATGTGACGGTAACACTTTAGGATATACATACATGCAAATTTAATGTTGAAATGTTTGGATCTATTGATTGGATTGCTTGACAATATTTGAAGTATATATTACATGATAATCTACATGATTCTACAAACAAGAATGTGGTTACACTTATGAATACACTAAGTAGTTTGTCGGTGTTTTTGAGTCTTTCTCAAAGAATGAACAACTAAATTGTTGGATGTTTAGTTGCATTTTGTTCAATTATAATGCCACTATGAGTATCACATAAAGAAATATTATGTGAAGAAAATGACAGTTCATATTTGCAAGTAATTGATTGTTTTATGTTGTTATGTACTTGTACACTTTTGATCAGTCGACATGCACAATATAGAATATACTGAGCAACATTTTTTTCACAGCATTTTAGGTACATGCTAATTACTAAGAGTTCAAAAGATGATGAATCATACAAAATCTACTTGAATACATTAAAGCTAACTTATAGGGAGGAATAGATAGATACTTCTTATATAGTTCTCATATGTACAATCTCTATGGAATAAATTCATTTAACCCTGTCAAGGAGCATTTTGTAAACATGATTTGTGAATTAATAAAAGTATTTTCTATTATTTATTGTTTGATTAAAATTTGGATCCTTGGGAAATTTTAGATAATGACTCTCAACTTTAAGTCCTTCCTTAATTGGGGGTTTCCGAAAGTGAGGTCGTTACAAATTCATGCAACATTATATGATAGTCATAATTAACTGTCAAATGTGATAGTTGTGTTGTGGTCATTTGACCTGTGTATTACAATACTGATATGAGAATCTACATGCTTTGACACCTCCCATTATGATCTTGAAGAAGGTTGCCATAAATATAGTGATTGGGTGTGATGAGAATCATGTTACACATTGTGAGTGATGTAGAAGGAATGTGTCCCTCCCATACAACGAGAGTGATATCCAAAGCCTCTTGATAAGTGAGACTAGAGAAATGCATGACCATGCTCATTTGACTATGTATGTTATACTAAGCTCATATATATCTTATGAGTCTACTTGGAGATCAAGGAACTCAAATTGAATGTAACAAGGATAATGTGTGCAAGCCTCTAGTTAAATCTTGATAACCACAAAAAAAGGATTATAAAACATGATAACAATGGTCGTTGTTGGTTTAAACTTTTACAACTAATCCTACTACTTGGATAGCAATGTTGTGTATCTAGAAACTGCTCATTTCTTAGGGATCTTAATATTGATTACTGAACCCACCACCTATGTAGTATGGTGCCTATAAGGTCACACACATAGAGAGAGCTTGAAAAAATGTTTAATTGTATCTTATTGTTATTTTTATAATAGATCTAGGGATCTGAAAGTAAGGTTTAGGGACCTAAATAAAATTTGGACCCATATTTATAAAATAAGGAAGGTATCCCATAGCATGGATAAATAGGGATTAGAAAATCCTAGCTCTCCTCTCTATATATATGATATGAGAGGAGGCGTTCATGGCACACACTCATATTCTCTCATTGTTGCCTCTGAGGCTAGAGAAACCATAAGAGAAATTCATATAGAGAAAGTAGGAGAGGTGGAGACTAGCAACTTCGGCCATCATCAAGCACTCATGTGGATACTATGAACACTTGTTTGCATAGTGAAGTCATTTCCGATGAGGACCTTCACCGACGTCACACAAATCGAGGTGATTGTGGAACGACACCATCCATCACCTACTTGCACGGAGGAACGACGTGATCCACACAACACCCAAATCAAGGAATAATTCCACGATCCACCACCTAAGGCACAAAAATAAATGTAGTGAATCTCTATGGCAGAATAGTGCGACCCACGACACACGTGCATGGCAGATAATTGTGATCCTCCATTGTTAATTTTTGGGTCGAATCTAGGGTCAACAAAGTTGTGTCTGTGACCTTAGCATTTGTTCTAAAAATCGGAACATTGCTACAATCTGTGACCTACTATCACTGACAGATTGCCACGATCCGCTAAAAGAGTCTGTTTTCTACACACATCCTGAGGTGACTCGTAGAGAACCAAAAACTTGGGATAGGAATTCTAATTGCTAATCCAAAAAGATTTGAAAGAGGCGTAGATTGGAGGATCCAAATCTACATTGACCACTACAAGTTGAGTAATTGGAACCTCTTTCATAATAAGCTATAAACTTATAAACCTAAATATGAATTTGTTGCATTAGATAGATCACACTCAAAGTATTTTTGGGAATAGTTTTATTATGCTACATTTTCCACTTCTGGTATACCATCAATGGTGACACATCATATATCCACATCCCATTATCTCTTCATCCACATTTTAGTAATAAAATTTGTTGTATTTCTCAAGTGTGAACAATGAGTATATGCACACAAAAATACAACAAGTATACGTATATGCATAAATTTCAAAACCTATTAGAGGATTTCCATACTAACTAGATTACCCGATTTAAACCTATCTACTAAACGTTTTTAGTCAAGAAACACTCATTTCATGTTCTATAGGTTATCATAAGTTACTCTTTGTTTGGGTAAGTTAATATTCTAATACATTATTGATGTCATTGATGTGGTTTTTATCCAACTCCTTACATCCTTAAAACTCCATCAGCTTCACTGAATAAAATATGAGAGGAATAAGTGTTTTTTCAATTAACAACAAGCATCCACTACAAATATTTTACTTTCTACACGTTTCAAATATTGAATGTTTATAAAAATGACATGATATTAAGTTGGCGTAGTATTCAAATAAAAATATGGTCAATGATAACTATTTATATTACATCCAAATTTAGATCTTTATCATAACACACAATTCGAATACATTCCAATATATGGATTGGAAAAATTGTAGACAATATAAGGTGAACTAGAATCAATGAACTTAATAGTCCTATAAAATGTTTTTTTCATGTTTACTTATATAAATAAGTGATTTTAGTTATATGGACATACTATTAACAAATTTGGCTTGTTAGATAGGATACAATGTTCTGCAATGATGGACCTAATTTTAATATGACCACATCACAGATTAGTAGGTAGATTCCAAAATATGTCTGTATGTATAGTCGAAAGCAAGTTAGTCTTAAAAGTGGATGTTTAGAACTCAAAAACAAGAATATCATTTACATATAAAATTTTAAATAAATTAATAATCATATGACCTAGATGGATTTTTTATACTAGGATCTGGATCTACACACGAAGTTAGACTAGAACTTTTATTCTGGTTCCAAACAATTTTTTAATGTACATGGCATTGATACAAATATGAAAATATAGGTATTTTGTTATATGGTTGATAGTGACTACTTTGGTGTATGTTTCTATTAATATTGAATGTATTATATTTAATTCAAGTTATAGATTTATCTACATTTTGTTTGAATCAAAGTCAGAATATACATTCTTATATCCACTAGAATTCAGATCAATACTAGTTTGAGATATGTATGCTGGATTAGGATTCAACTTTAGCTTCAAATTTGTATATTGAACTAACATTAATATAAAAATAGTTTGTAAATATATTTTTGACAAAACATTTGTTAATAAATATTTATTCCACCCACCTATTATGAAATTATGCCATTGGAATGTGAGATGATTGTTAGAGAAAATCCATGTGCGAGATAACACAAGAAAGGTTCATGGAATCAGGAAGAAGGCATATGTTTACTAGGTATTATGGGACAATATATTGGTGTTACAATGAAAATTAAAAAAGAAAACACATTCACAATGCCCTTTCATTAGATCTGGATCTAAACAAGAAGTTAGACTAGATCTTTTATTCTAGTTCCAAACAATTTTTAATGTGCATGGCATTGATACAAATATGAAAATATAGCCATTTTGTTATATGGTTGATAGTGACTACTTTGGTGTATTTTTCTATTAATATTGAATGTATTATATTCATTTCAAGTTATAGACTTATCTACATTTCGGTTGAATCAGAGTTAGAATATACATATTTATCCAGTAGAATTCAGATCAATACTATTTTGAGCTACGTCTGCTGGATTAGGATTCAGATTTAGCTTCAAATTTGTATATTGAGCTAACATTATTATCAAAATAGTTTGTAAATATATTTTTGACAAAACATTTGTTAATAAATATTTAATCCACCCACCTATTATGAAATTATGCCATTGGAATGTGAGATGATTGTTAGAGAAAATCAATGTGCAAGATAACTCAGGGAGGGTTGGTGGAATCATGAAGAAGGTAGATGTTTACTAGGTATTATGGGACAATATAATGGTGTTACAGAGAAAATTGAAAAAGGAAATAGATTTACAATACTCTTTCATTAGATTATGAATTCTTACTATTCTTCATATTTGGTTTGTTAAATAGGATACAATAGTATGCAGTGATGGTCCTAAATTAGAATCTAATCACTTCAAATATTAGTAGGTAGGTTCCAAAACATGTCTTTATGCACAGTTAAAAATGAGTTAGTCCTATAAATGGAAGCTTGAAGCTCAAAAACCAAAATTGCATGCACACTTTAAAGTTTCAAAGAAATTAATAATCAGCTGACCTATATTGAATTTTGGATACTAGCTTTTGAATCTACAAATGAAGTTAGACTAAATTTTTTATTCTGGTTCCAAAAGATTGTGTAATGTACATGCCATTAATACAAATATGAAAAATATAGCTATATTTGTTATATGGATTAATAATGAGTACTTTTTGTATTTTTTATTAATGTTAAATGTATTATCTTCAACGAAATTTATATAATTATCTACATTTTTTGTTGAATCAGAGTCAGAGTATACAATATTGTATCCACTAGAATTTAGTTAAATATCATTTAAAACTATTTCTATTGGATTAGGATTCAAATTCAGCTTCAAACTTGTATTTTGTACTAACATTAATATTGAAATAGTTTGTAAATAAAATTTTGACTAAACATTTGTTATCATTCCAATAAATATTAGTTCCACCCACCTATAATGCAATTACACCATTGGAATGTGAGGTGGTTTTAGAGAAAATCCACGTGCAAGCTAACTCCGGGAGGGTTGGTGGAATCAAGAAGAAGACAAATGTTTGCTAGGTATTTTGGGACAATACAAGGGTTTTTTGGAGAAAATTGAAAAAGGAAACACATTTACAATACTCTTTCATTAGATTATGAATTCTTACTAATATAATTAAAGATCATATCCATACTAGAATTTATGTTTATAATCAAGTACTCTACTTGTGTGGTACCATATATTCTTTCCACGGACGCATGCGTTTAGGGAAATGTCTATCATTTTCCAGCTAATTAACCAGAAGATATATAACATATGAAAGTATAGGCATATTGAGTTTCATAAATCTGTGTTGTTTTATTCCTCAAAGACATAATTGCACAAAAAATACAAATAAAGGCATAGATACAAATGTTACATAGGGTCACTTCAGTAGATACCCTAAACCAGTATGATTATAATTTGATGGGTTCCCAAAACAAATTTGTATATTGAACTAACATTAATATCAAAATAGTTTGTAAATATATTTTTGACAAAACATTTGTTAATAAATATTTATTCCACCCACCTATTATGAAATTATGCAATTGGAATGTGAGATGATTGTTAGAGAAAATCAATGTGCAAGATAACTCAGGGAGGGTTGGTGGAATTATGAAGAAGACAAATGTTTACTAGGTATTATGGGATAATATAATGGTGTTACAGAGAAAATTGAAAAAGGAAACAGATTTACAATACTCTTTCATTAGATTATGAATTCTTACTATTATGCATATTTGGTTTGTTAAATAGGATACAATAGTATGTAGTGATGGACCTAAATTTGAATCTAATCACATCAAATATTAGTCGGTAGGTTCCAAAATAGGTCTTTATGCACAGTTAAAAATGAGTTAGTCCTATAAATGGAAGCTTGAAGCTCAAAAACCAAAATTGCATGCACACTTTAAATTTTCAAAGAAATTAATAATCAGTTGACCAATATTGAATTTTGGATACTAGCTTTTGAATATACAAATGAAGTTAGACTAAATTTTTTATTTTGGTTCCAAAAGATTGTGTAATGTACTTGCCATTAATACAAATATGAAAAATATAGCTATATTTGTTATATGGATTAATAATGAGTACTTTTTGTATTTTTTATTAATGTTAAATGTATTATCTTCAACAAAATTTATATAATTATCTACATTTTTTGTTGAATCAGAGTCAGAGTATACATTATTGTATCCACTAGAATTTAGTTAAATATCAGTTTAAACTATTTCTATTGGATTAGGATTCAAATTCAGCTTCAAACTTGTATTTTGTACTAACATTAATATTGAAATAGTTTGTAAATAAAAATTTGACTAAACATTTGTTATCATTCCAATAAATATTAGTTCCACCCACCTATAATGCAATTACACCATTGGAATGTGAGGTGGTTTTAGAGAAAATCCATGTGCAAGCTAAATCCGGGAGGGTTGGTGGAATCAAGAAGAAGACAAATGTTTACTAGGTATTTTGGGACAATACAAGGGTTTTTTTGGAGAAAATTGAAAAAGGAAACACATTTACAATACTCTTTCATTAGATTATGAATTCTTACTAATACAATTAAAGATCATATCCATACTAGAATTTATGTTTATAATCAAACACTCTACTTGTGTGGTACCATATATTCTTGCCACGGACGCATGCATTTAGGAAAATGTCTATCATTTTCCAGCTAATTAACCAGAAGATATATAACATATGAAAGTATAGGCATATCGAGTTTCATAAATCTGTGTTGTTTTATTCCTCAAAGACATAATTGCACAAAAAGTACAAACAAAGGCATAGATACAAATGTTACATAGGGTCACTTCAGTAGATACCCTAAACTAGTACGATTATAATTTGATGGGTTCCCAAAACAAATAAAACTCATACAACAACAAAAGAACGCCTAAAGTTTGAGAATCAACACAATATATATTAAAATGTGTGTATGGTTATCTTTTCTTCTTTATGGAATCTTGACTTAATGATCCTCCAGGCTTCATTGTGGAGCATACCAACACCAAGAAGTGGAACAATGTGGTTATTGAGATGGTCACTAGATGTCCATTCAACTCATTGCTATTCTGATGCTTGTACATGGTATATGTGTTCCATGATGAAATAAGGAAATCATCAAGGGTCAAGAAGCTCCCCCTTTTGCAACCTTCTCTTATTTGAAGACATACAGAACCTATGCATCATATTTAACAATAGTTTAGTACAAAAATCATGTTTCTTATGAAGAACAAATGGTAAAAGAATAATACTTGTAATAGGTCAAACAACTTACTTGTTTGAGAAGGTTGGTTGGAGGACCATGTTGTGTTTCTTCTTATTTGTAGTAAGGTGGAGGAGGGGAAGAGTAGAGGTATACGGGAGGTGGAGGAGACTTCACTGGTGGAGGTGGAGAGTTGTAGTAGTATGGAGGTGGTGGGGACTTGACTGGGGGAGGTGGAGACTCGTAGTAGTAGGGAGGTGGTGGGGACTTCTTCGGAGGTGGAGGTGAGGTGTAGTAGTACGGTGGTGGTGGGGACTTCACTGGAGGAGGTGGTGATTCGTAGTAGTATGAAGGAGGTGGGGACTTCTTGGGTGGTGGTGGTGAGTTGTAGTAGTATGGTGGTGGTGGGGATTTCACTGGGGGAGGTGGTGACTCGTAGTAGTAAGGAGGAGGTGGGGACTTCTTTGGAGGAGGTGGTGAACTGTAGTAGTATGGTGGTGGTGGGGATTTCACTGGGGGAGGTGGTGATTCGTAGTAGTAAGGAGGTGGTGGTGATTTCACTGGAGGAGGTGGGGACTCGTAGTAATATGGTGGAGGTGGGGATTTCACCGGAGGTGGTGGTGATTTGTAATAATATGGTGGAGGAGATGGGGAAGGTGGAGGAGGTGACTTGTAGTAGTATGGTGGTGGTGGTGGGGACTTGTAGTAGTAGACTGGAGATGGAGGAGGCGGAGACTTGTAGTAGTATGGTGGGGGAGGAGGTGGGGATTTGTAGTAGTAGATCGGGGGTGGTGGTGGGGGAGACTTGTAGTAGTATGGTGGAGGAGGAGGCGGTGATTTGTAGTAGTAAACCGGGGATGGAGGTGGTGGCGACTTGTAGTAGTACGGTGGTGGAGGAGGTGGGGATTTGTAGTAATAAACGGGTGATGGTGGGGGTGGTGACTTGTAGTAGTATGGTGGTGGAGGAGGTGGTGACTTGTAGTAGTAAGTCGGTGTTGGAGGAGGTGGCGACTTGTAATAGTAGGGTGACGGTGGTGGTGGCGACTTGTAGTAGTAAGTTGGAGATGGTGGAGGTGGCGACTTGTAGTAGTAAGTAGGGGTAGGGGGAGGTGGTGACTTGTAGTAGTAAGTTGGCGTAGGTGGAGGTGGTGATTTGTAGTAGTATGGAGTGGGTGGGTAGTAGGGTGTTGGTGGGTGGTAGGGAGTTGGGGGGTGGTATGGATGGGGCTTGTGGCAGCTCTTGTAAGGCTTCTCAGGAGCATAAGCAAAGGACTTGGCCTTGAGGACAACCAATTCATAGGTCTTGGACTTGACAAAGACCTTAGCACCAGTCTTGCCCTTGTTGTAGTCGGTGGCCATGCTGCAGGCAGAGCCCTTGGGAGCAGCGTGGAGCTCAACCTTGCAGTACTCGGCACCATACTTGCTGTAGTCATAGCCCCTAATTGGGACACTGTATTTGCCTCCCTTTTTGGTTGTTCCGTAGGCAACAACGTCCTTGCAAGTCACCTTCACCACGGCACCTACATGCCACAATCAAATAAAAGTACTTAGTTTGGCGTATAATTCAGTTCAAAGAATAACCTAACCAAATGATATTACTTTTCATAAATGTTAACATTATTGCTTAACATTTTTGTAAATCTTAAGATTTGCTATATCAGCAGAATATAGCAAACTCGGAAGAGCTTTCCATAATACAACTCGGTGTGTAGCAGCTCTTGGAATGGTTAGGTAAGGTGGGGCTGAGTCTGACATTCACCATTTTGTTTGTCTAAACATTGGAACATGGAGTACTACAAACATTATTTTATCTTTTGTAGTTAATAAAACTGATAAATTTTGCATAACAAATAAATGGATTTGTTCGTTTTAAAAGTTGAAAGCTAAACTTTGACCAACCATATTCATCGGCAGGAAATCATAAATCATAAATGGCGAAAGAAAACGATGAATATAATGGAGCACCGAATATTCCTGACATGGTTTAACGAATTTGTGAGATTGCGATGGACTCCCTAAACTTTTTCAAAGAAAGCATGCAGCTATGTTTTATTAGTCAAGAAAATGAACTTACCGTCGAGATGCTTTTTGCCGTGGGTGACACACGTCAGGCAGTACACCTTACCGACGACCTTGATGGCGAGCTTGTGGTGGTGCGGCGGGTAGTAGGGCTTTGGTGACGGCGTCGGGTGTGGAGGGTAGTAAGGCTTTGGTGATGGCGACGGGGTGGGATGCGGCGGGTAGTAAGGAGTCGGCGACGGAGTTGGGTGTGGTGGGTAGTAAGGAGTTGGCGACGGGGTCGGGTGTGGTGGGTAGTAAGGAGTCGGAGATGGAGGAGGCGGAGAGGTGTAGTAGTAGGGCTTGGGGGAAGGTGGTGGAGGAGAGTTGTAGTAGTACGGCTTAGGGGACGGCGGAGGTGGGGAGTTGTAGTAGTAAGGAGGAGGTGGTGGCGACTTGTAAACGTAAGGAGCTGGCTTTGGAGAGGGCGGCGGTGGAGAGTTGTAGTAGTAAGGTGGCGGCGGTGGAGATTTGTAGTAGTACGGTGGAGGAGGTGGTGACTTATAAACGTAAGGAGCAGGCTTGGGAGATGGCGGAGGTGGTGAGTTGTAGTAGTAAGGTGGAGGTGGTGGGGATTTGTAGTAGTACGGTGGAGGAGGTGGTGACTTGTAAACGTAAGGAGCAGGCTTGGGAGATGGCGGTGGTGGAGACTTGTAATAGTAGGGAGCAGGCTTTGGCGATGGTGGTGGAGGTGGGGAGCTGTAGTAGTAGGGAGGAGGAGGAGACTTCACCGGTGGTGGCGGGGACTCATAGTAATATGGTGGAGGTGGTGACTTCTTGGGTGGAGGGGGGCTGTCATAGTAGTAAGGTGGAGGTGGAGATTTAACCGGAGGAGGTGGGCTCTCGTAATAGTAGGGTGGGGGTGGTGACTTCTTAGGTGGTGGCGGAGAGCTGTAGTAGTATGGAGGTGGTGGAGACTTCTTTGGTGGTGGAGGGCTCTCGTAGTAGTACGGCGGTGGAGGAGACTTCTTTGGGGGTGGAGGGCTCTCGTAGTAGTACGGCGGTGGAGGAGACTTCTTAGGTGGAGGCGGGCTATCGTAGTAGTACGGTGGAGGAGGAGACTTCTCTGGAGGAGGCGGGCTCTCGTAGTAGTACGGAGGTCGCGGCGACTTCTTAGGAGGTGGCGGGCTCTCGTAGTAGTACGGAGGCGGCGGGCTCTTCTCCGGCGGAGGTGGGCTCTCATAGTGGTATGGAGGAGGAGGAGACTTCTTGGGCGGCGGTGGGCTCTCGTAGTGGTAGGGTGGGGGCGGGGACTTCTCAGGCGGAGGTGGAGACTCATAGTGGTACGGCGGGGGCGGAGACTTTTCTGGCGTATACTTCTCCGGCGGCGGCGGTGAAGCATAGATGTACGGGTCAGCAGAGACCGTGGCCGCAGCCATGAAGGCCACGAGCGCTACCGCAAGAGACGGCAGCATTAAACCTGCGAGCCGACGACCCCCAGGGGGGTCGCCCCGACGACGGAAGGTCATGTGGCCGACGGAGAAGCGGTGAAGGGGAAAGATCGATGTGGTGAAACCACTTGTGGTCTGAGTAGCAATGGGGAGGGAAGGAGGGTTTATATAAGGTGGGAAATTAGTTAGAACACAGCTGTCGGAGCAGCTAGAGATGAAGGTGCATTGTGTTTGCGCCGCGCCACTTGTATCTGCATTGTTGAATTGTGGAGAAGGAAATTGCGAAGTGGACACAAGGATATTGGAATTAGAAAATCAAGAGACAGTGAGGCGAGTAGGTGGGAAAGGATATCCTTGCTTTTCTTTTCCTTTTCATATTTCTTTTTCCACCGTTCTTCTTTATTTTTTTCTCTTGTCATTGTGGCGGGGTGTGAGAAGAGTGACTACATACGATACCATATAATACACACGATGTATTATATGCCGTAAAAAATACCGTTGCATCTTTGTAATCCTGCACCAATTGCCATTATTTGTTTAGGATCCTGATTGAACAGGAGTTGGTAGGCCTATATATACACCCGGTCGTGGTCATTGTATACGTGGGAGAGTTGTTCGAGTTTAGGTGTGATTAGATGGTCAACCGTTCCAACAATCAAAGGAAAGGGCAACTGCTAGTTAACATTGGCTAAGTGGAACAAATGCTCATGGAACCTAAACGGTGATTGACAATAAAAAGCATTGGGTTAGATCACAATCATACTTTTTAAGTATTGTCATTGCGCAATCATATTTATTACTACATTGCTTAATAAATAGGTCAAAAAATCAAAATGAAAAATGACATATTCTTGAACTTAATTCCCAAAATGACATATTTACAGACCAATACGTCCCAGTTGGAGAAGTATTGCTCTATCCGGAGGCAATACGTCCATCCGGGTGACACATTCCCATCTGACAGAGCAATACGTCTCCGGCCGAGACGCATTGTCCTATTGTGGGGGCAATACGTCCTGACCCGGGACATATTACTCTTGCAAGAGAGCAAAGCATCTCCGCTTTGGACGCATTGACCCTACCACAGAGAAATGTATCCTGCTTCAAGACGTATTGCGTGTCGGTGGGACCAATATGCCGTCGACTATGATGCATCTCACACAGAGCAATACGCCCGGGTCAAGATGTATTTGTCCCACAACAGGACAATGCGTCCAGGTCCAGGACGTATTGCTGTCACATCAGACCAATACGTCTACATGCAAGACGTATTTTCTATAAAATAAGAAAATACGTCTACATGCAAGACGTATTGCTATTTTATCGATTTTTTTGTTTTTTTATAATTATTATTTGTTACTTATTGATTTGATAATAATAATAATATAGATTATATCTGGACATTTGCAATTAGATCATTTGTATTGTCAGAATACAATATGTTCAATTATTATAAATTTATTAATTTGAGTAGCTCTGCAAATACCTAGAGATTATAGAAATGTTATTGCAACCAACAATTCATGATTGTTACCTGATTAAATAAGAAGAAATTAATCCAAAAACACGAGATATCAATTAAAACTAAAGTTACAACATTAACCAACATGAATATGTTATAATATGTAATACTCTTTTCTTTTCTTTTTTTTCAACTGTTCTTCATTATTCGTTTTTTTTTCAACTTGGACATCATCAAACTACGTACATACGATACAATACAATACAGTTTATTATATGACATCAAAACGTAACACACCGTGGTATTATCTGTTTAAGATCATGATTGGTGGGGAATTGGCAGGCGTATTATTTGTTTATACCCTATTCTTGGTCTGTGTTTTTATGGGAGAGTTGTTTGAGTTAGTGTGATTAGATGGTCAATGTTCCAATAATCAAAGGAAACGGCAACTGCCAGCTAATATAAGCTACGTGGAACAAATGCTCGTGAAACCTAACCGGTGTTTAACAATAACAATTAACAAGCATTGAGTTAGATCATAATCATACTTTCAGCTGCTTTGCTGAATCATACGTTTGTAATGCATTGAATTGCTTAAAAAAAATTAACAAATCAGTGAGTTTTGGAACAAATAGTTTTTGCAATTTATCTTGGATTTACCTTAATTATTAGATGAGTCTGTATTAGAATCACCACACGTTTAGCCCGACGAAAAAATCAGCGTTTGAGTATATCTACCAACTTCTTCCCATGCTAACTTGTTGCGCTACCCAACTACATTTTCACCTTTCAACCCTATGATCGTGAGGACTTGATTTTTTCCCTCTTTTGTAATTGAAAAAGGGTTTTAAATAGTTTTCTAAATGAATGATAATGGTTATTAGGATAATATCAGAAAAAGTTATAATGTAACATTATGTATACTATTTGATTTATTAATAAATTACTTTTTCACATAAACAACACTTTTAGTCCACTAAAAACTCATCGTTTGAGTAAATTTGTCAATTTCTTCGCATGCTAACTTGTTGCGCTACCCAACTACATTTTCACGGTTCAACCCTATGGTCGTGAGGACTTGATTTTTTTTCCTCTTTTGTAATTGAAAAAGGTTTTTAAATTGTTTTCTATCTGAATGATAATGGTTATTAGGATAATAACTTAAAAAGTTATAATGTAACGTTACGAATACTATTTGATTTATAAATAAAATTACTTTTTCAGATAAATACTAATAAATTACATTTTATTAATCTAGTTATCGTCTCATAAAGTCGAAAAAACATTTCAAATGAGTTTCAAATTTATTTGAAGTCTAATTGTCTCATTTATGAATTTATTTATAAATAAATTGAGGAGCACGTTATGAGTAACTAGGCTCCCCGCTATTGTGTGTGAATCATTGGTCTTGGAGCTCCACTAGGTTAGATTGAGGACAACTCGAGCCTCTGTGTAACTTGAGGATGCCCACAACCCCTTCTCCAATCTCTACCTACCTCCAACTCTGAGACAGTCATCGTTCCAGATTCTCTGACTACCTTCAACATTGGTCACTTGTGGAAAACCTCCTATGACCCTCCAGGAACCTTATTGATTTGCAGAATGTGGGCCATCACCGTAATTATCTCTCTACCAATCTCCTACTCCTCCCCGCAAACTTGGACTGAGGATCCCTACCACAACTACCATTCTCGCTACTTTTCAGTTGGCCATCATGCTTGAAAGAGAAACCTACATACAATCACAACCTCAACATTGACCACCAATGCCTAAACCTAAGATCCAAAACATTAGTTGAACATAGGTGTTATGACCACATCTGAGCTTAATTGGTAAACTAGGGTTTACCTAGATGATGAAATGCTTAGTTAGATTGATCATCTCTTAAACCTGATTAATGATCATTAATGACGATAACTCAATTATGAGGTCTTAAATCTAATGAAAACCCTAATTGTGTTTTTGTTATGAATAATTAGGGTTTGAGAAGTATAAAACCTAGTCGGATGAATTTAGGATTTTCACTCAACACACCCGTGTTGGGGAGGAACGAGCGAGGTAAGCAAAGGATAATAAAATAGTAGTTGGAGTCTTGCGTAGCACGACTGTGGTGGGTAGAATAGTTGTGTAAGGTTATTGGTGGCATGGGCATTCTAGGCCACTATTGGCCATTTTGGTACTCAAATCAGATGGATTCAAGGCACCATGGTTGTGGTAAGAAGCATGGTCATGTTGGATCCATCTTATTCTATTCTTCAACTAATTGTTCTATAGACGATTTTATAGTAGTGCAATGTTTGATTTTTTTTAATTTATTAGAAATTGGAATGATATGAAATTTCTTCTTGGAGATCTGAAACTCAATGATAAAAAACATGCTAATTTTTCATAATTTTTTAATAAGGTTTGACATGTTAAGTAAATAATTTATAGTGATATTTAAATCAAAGAAAATTATGTTGAAATAAAAGAAAGTATAAGTAGGGTCAATTTGCAATTGATCCAAGCACCTGAATTTCTCTATATGAGTAACCAAACACACTAGGATCTCTCATATTTCACGATTCAATCCAGACAAATGAAATGCTAGAGAGAGAGGGAGAGCTAGGGTTTGGATGGAGAAAGTGGAGAAGATGGCGATCTAGGGTTTCTTCTTTGTAGAATTGTTGAAATCCAGTATGTTTGTCATCTCCATATAGACTTTTGTGGTGGTTCTTCTCTCACATGTCAATATTTAGCTCCTCCTCTTATTTGAATCAACATGATATCAAATCATTCTCTTTCCTCACGAGTAGGTGGGAAAGGATATCCTTGCTTTTCTTTTCCTTACCTTTTTCTTTTATAATATATAGCATTCTATTTCCAGTGTTCTTCTTTATTCCTTTCCGTTTTCAATTTGGACATCGTTAACTATGTACATATAATACAACATAATATAGTTTATTACATGACATCAAAAAATATACCACCGTGGTATTATTTGTTTAAGATCATGATTGGTGGGGAGTTGGCAGGCGTATTGCTTATATCATGTTTGTGGTCTTTGTTTTTATGGGAGAGTTGTTTGAGTCAGTGTGATGAGATGGTCAACGTTCCAACAAAAAAAGGAAACAACAACTGCCAGCTAATATAGGCTAGGAGGAACAAATGATCGTGAAACCTAACTGGTGTTTAACAATAACAAGCAGTGTGTTGGATCATAATCATACTTTTGCTGCATTACATTGTTGAATCATACTTTTGTAATGCATTGAATTGCTTAACGAATCAATGAGTCTTGGAACAATTACTTTTTGCAATTTTTCTTGGATTTACATTAATTATTAGATGAGTTGATATTAGAATCATGACACATTTTTGTCCAATGAAAACTCACTCTTATAGTATAATTGCCAACTTCTTCCCATGCTAACTTGTTGTGCTACCCAACTAGGCTTTTACATTTCAACCCTATGGCCGCGAGGACATGGTTTTAGCCCTCTTTTGTAATTTAAAAAGATTATTAAATAGTTTTTTAAATGAATGATATTGGTTACATCTTATGATTTTGTCCTATTAGGATACTAATTCAAGAAGTTATAATGTGACATGAGTAATACTATTCGATTTATAAATCAAATTACTTTTTCATATAAATACTAATCAATTACAGTTTATTAGTCTAGTTATCATCTCATAAAGTTGGGAAAATTTCTAGTTGAGTTTCAAGTTTGTTTGAAGTCTAATTATCACACGTATGAATTTATTTATAAATAAATTGAGGGGCACATTATGAGGTACTAGGCTCCCCGCTATTGTGGGCCAATTCATTGGTCTTGGAGCTCCTCCAGGTTGTGATGAGGACAACTCGAGCCTTTGTGGAACTTAAGGATGGCCCCAACCCACCTCCAATCTCCACCTACCTCCAACTCTGAGCCAGTCATCGTTCCAAATAATTTAACTACCTTCAACATTGGACACTTGTCGAAAACCTCCTATGACCCTCCAGGAATGTTATTGATCTCCAGAATGTCGATCACTATTGTAATTATATTGCTACTAATCTCCACCTCCTTCCTACAAACCTGAACTGAGGATACCTACTCGAACCACTGTTCTCGCTGCTTTTTTATTGGTCGTCATGCTTCAAAGAGAAAACTACATCCAACCACAACCTAAACATTGACCACCCATGCCTATATCTCAGAGTCAAAAACCTGAGTTGACCGTAGGCGTTTAGGTGTTATGACCGCATCTGAGCTTAATTGGTAAATTAGGATTTATTTGGATGATTTAATGTTTAGTTAGATTGATCATCTCTTAAACCTAATTAATGAGCATTAATAATGGTAGCTTAATTATGATGTCTTAAACCTAATGAATATCCTAAGCATGATTTTGTTTCAAATAACTAGGGTTTGAGAAGTGTAAACCTTATTCGGATGAATTTAGGATTTTCACTCGACATGCTTGTCATGGGGAGGAATGAGTGAGGTAAGCAAAGGACATGAAAACAGTAGTTGGAGGCTTGCGTAGAACGACCGTGGTGGGTATCACAATCGTATAAGGCTGTTGGTGGCAAGGGCATTCTAGGCCACACAGTCATTTTGGAGGAATTGAAGTGTTAGCCACTTTGGTACTGAAATCTGATGGATTCAATGCACCTTGGCTATGGTAGGAAGCACGATCATTCTAGATCCATCTTATTATGTTCTTTAACCAATTGTTCTGTAGATTGTTGTATAGTAGTGCAATGCTTGATATTTATTGATTTTTTTGAAGCTCAGAATGATCTGAATTTTTTTACTAGAGATCTAAAAGTCAATGTAAACACTATGCTAATTTTTCATAATTTTTTTAATAAGGTTTGACATATTAAGTAAACAATTTGTAGTGATATTTTCATGACAGAAAATTCTATTGAAATTAAAAGAAAGTGTAAGTAGGGTAAATTTGTCATTGACCCAAGCACCTCAATTGATCTATATGAGAAACCAAATACACTAGGATCTCTCATATTTCGTGATTCAATCTAGAGAAATGAAATCCTAGAGAGAGAGAGGGAGATGTAGGGTTTGGATGGAGAAAGTGAAAAAGATGGTGATCTAGGGTTTTCTCTTCCTAGAATTGATGAAATCAAGTAAGTTTGTCATGTCCATGTATATTTTCTTGGTGATTTTCCTCTCACATGTAAATATTCTACCCCTCCTCTGATTTGAATCAAAATGATATCAAATCTCTTCCTTTTCTCACTCTTTCTTCATAATCCTCCATTCCTTGGGTTTCTGAGTTGAAAGGAAGAAGAAAGTGGCAGCTTGCTAGGGTTTTGTTATGGATTTGGGAAATTCAGATGTGGGGCTATTTTTTTATGGTGTTTTCACACCATAGGTGAGTGGGTACTTCTCTTAAACAATATATTGTACAAAATTGAATTAAACCCTCAATAATCTTCATTTCCTTTGTAAGCGACTATAAACCCTAAATCTTACTTTCACTTTAATCTTATGAAAGAAGATCTAGAAATGGATTGTTCTCCTGATGTGATGAATTTTAGATGATAAAACTATGTTAGAAATAGATATAAATCATATAAAATAGAATTCCTAAAGTTACTGGCAAAGATATAAGAATATACCAAAATCAAGAGTTTTCATATATGCCTGAAATGGTTGTATAATTGAATAAAGAACTTTGCATATTTTAAACTCCTTATGAATGCATTTTTTTATCTAAATGTGTAGTATAGATATGTTAGATATTATCCTAGATTTCATTTGATGTGGTCTATGTTTTCTTGATATCTCAGTAAAGAGGGTGAAATTCTAGATGAATGGAAAGTTGGAAGTTTGTCAATAGAGATCATGAAATTCAACTGATGTGATTCTTTTATCATTATAAATTCATTTATTCAAGGATATTATTGGTGCATGATATTTAAGTGAATGGTGCAGCATCATAGTTCAGTTCATACCAGGGTTTTATGTATATATGTATATATATATATAGGACAACGATTCAGTGAGTAACATATCTTGGTGAGAGCATGAGAGCATTTGAATAACTCTCTATATAGATTAATTTTGCATAATACAACCGTACAGATTACAAGTATACCTTAATATTTACCTTCCCATAAAATTTTGTCATCATCCCATTTTTAGATCATTCACAACAACCAAATACTTTTCGATGCTCTATATTGAATTTCAGGATGGTCGTTGGATGTAAAATGTGTATATTGTACATATGCACATGTAAACAATGTCTAATTGCAATGTTTTTTGGGATAAGGTAAATGGAATGATGATTTTTCCATATATACAGTTGGATTTTAAAAAATAGTTACGATTTTATAGTTATTCAAATGCCTCTCATGCTCTCACCGTAGGATGTTTCTCCTTGGACCACTGCCCTATTTATATATATATATATATATATATACATATATGTATATATATATATATATATATATATATATATATATATATATATATATATATATATATATATATATATATATAAACACACCCACACATATATATACACACATAGGACAAGGGGCCACAATTATATGCCTAGTTGTTTAACTGTCGACATTCCTTATGAGGCTCCCTTGACACAAACCAAGGCAGTAGTAGCGGGCTTAAGGTCTTCAAATTTACCTTAATACTTGTATAGTGAGTCACATTGTAGTGACTTTTGCTTAGATGGTACAATCTTAGAGAGTTCAGGGGCAAAGTAAAAGAAAACTTAATTGAGTTCAGTTGAGTTCATATAAAGAATTCACTAGTCAGATCGGTCAATTATGTTTAGTTGGCCAACATAGTAGTAGTCAGTTTAGTTTCAAGTCAGAGTTAATGAAAGATCAGAAAGAGAATAATGATGAAATTGTTCAGATAATTGTATATTGATAGTGATGCATAATAAGATGAATGAAATATTAATCATGTTTGTTAAATAATACCTCTATTCTTTATATATTTCTGAATTGATAGTTCCCTTTGTGATTAATAACACATGTTCAGATATTGATTCACTCTTGTAGATACCTAGAGTATTTTGTCCTGTATATGTTTTTGAATGATTAGAATTATAGTTTGTTAGTATTCTACTTTAAGGTCAATTTCTCAATAATATATGTTTGACTATTAATGGGCTTTAAATTGTTTCTTTAAAGTACTCATTCACTGAGCGAGTAGGCTCACCCCTCTACTCATAATTCTTTTTAGGGAAACCATGTGGATATGAAGAATGTCAATGCCAAAGTAGATCTTCCACGAGAGCTAAGTATCAGATTACTTAAGTTCAGTTTGTTCTTGTCACTCTAGTTCCTTGTATAGAGTTGTAAATGATGATGTTTAACTTTGTTTCTTTAATAATAAAGAATATATATGATAATGGTGTTGTATGTACACTAAAGTGTGAGAAATAGATGAATGTTTAGATATGTATATTTATTTTTTAAATCAAATTAGAGTGATTAATTTTTTAATCCCCTTGTATAGTTAGTTTATGTGATTGAACGTGAGAAACCAAAGAGTTTACAAAAGGTTAAGGGTGTTCTTTGTATAATGTTTAATCCTCAACTTATGCCCTAATCTCATGATTACTGGTTATTGTGAGATGTGGGTGTAACAACTTGATATTAAACATTAGGCTGTCGTCAGGGACCATTAGGATTGAAAGTCATAGTTATAAGTGTGGCAATTATGAGATAATGTGACAATAGCTCAGAGAAGTCTAAGCATTTGTATTCCCTGTCCCAATATCTGAACTAGGTTGATCAACATCAAGCTACTTTGTCTATTATTCTCAGGATACCCTCGCCAGGTTTATAGAAGAAGGATGGATTAGGGGAACCCTAGAAATATTAGGGTTAGAAGAATATAAAGTAATGAAGGAATGAGAGCATAAAGATATAATTAGATACAACTTTTATTTTATATTATTGTTTTGATTGGATCTGAATAGACATGCTCTTATATATTTGAATTTTGATATTTAGCTTTATATATATATATATATATATATATATATATATATATGGATGAGAGTGGGCGGGGAAGAGGCGGCCGACCCCTTTACGAGGCCATCATCTTTTTTCCCGTTGGTGGGTGAAGCCTCACTCCACCCTGTCCATTCTTGAAACGACGGTGATCTGGGCGGCCTGGGACATATATATATATACATACATATATATACATATATATACATATATATACATATATATACATACATATAGATACATATATATATATACATATATATACATACATATATATACATATAGATACATATATATATATATATATATATATATACATATATATACATATATATACATACATATAGATACATATATTGTAATAACCTCAAATTTTGGTAAAATTGAATTATATAATTGGACTATTTTTGTAGTTTTACCAATGGTACTATTGGTGGAATAATAATTTTAATCGCATGTGTGGCATGGGTGCTTGTAGCACAAGGGAAGATAAGGAGAATATGTTTAATTGTTTTCCAAACAAAATACCTTGCCTTTTCCCTAATACCACTTAATGTTTGAAAAGAAAGGTATCTTTATAAGATAATGGAAAAAGATATATCTTTGATGGAAAGGTATTGATTACTTCTTTTCCTTACAACAAATCCAAGATATAAGAGAGTGGTGATTCTAGATAAGATAATGACGATGGGTTTTATTAATAAAGAAGAGGAAGGAACATATATATTAAGATTGTTTCCTTAAATATTTGGGAACTTGACCCATCAATTACATACGTGTGAGAATATGACTCTCGATAGAAAGGAGTCCAATTACATTAGGAAAGGAGTTTGACGTTTTTCCATGATATGAAGATAATTGATTTAAAAGATAAATCTGTGGAAAGAGAAGACTTTGGATAACAAGTACAATGGTTTTGGTAAGCTATACAGATTGGGGTTTCCTATGAGACCTATGGTTTTTATAGAAAGAAGGGAGGAATGTAGATAATGCCTTTCTTTTCTGTACCCATCGCTGTATAAGTCCTAGGGTAAATAGGATTACCAATCCACAAAACTTGGTGTGGTATTTATATGGGGGCAGGCATATAAGAGGAACTACCCTCGTTTCTCTTCTTGCCTTACGGTTTTGCCTCCTTCCTTAGCCTAGTATGAGGGTTCCTTTCTCCTTCCTTGCTAGTCTGTCTCACCATGGCTGAGGGTCGTGGACCTAGAGAGAGGGCATCAGGCACCGCCGCTGCTCGTGGCCAAGGGATAATTCTCTATCAACGTTGAAGATCGGCAACAGGCATCAGCTGCAGATCTCACGCCACCGACAGGGGAGAACCAAGACAACACCTATCCATATCATCAACCTCTCCATAGCAAGCGTCGGTGCAGAGTTGCCTCTTGAACCAGGGGAGAAACGCTGCTCAGAGCTTTGTGCGTGGCCGTATGCCTGAAGGAGAGAGCAAGAGCCCACCTTCCGTCGGGTCACCATGGAAGAGGTTGTGGAGGTCTGAAACCTCTGTTGAACTGGTCCGAGGGAGAGGGAGGAGGAGTTGAAAGTGAAGGCTAACAAGGTGGCATTCAGACGGGAGTTGTGCCTGTGCAAAGAGAGGCATCGCCGCCGGATAACAGGGGAAAGGAGACCGCATAGGAGGTGTTGGCTACTTTCAGGATGGCAGGTTTTGCTGTGGTAGTGGTCATGCTGGACGGAGCAGGGCAGCTCCACCTTCAGACGTCGCGGCGAGATGCAGGTGGTTGCGTAGGCGTGCCTGCAGTGGATCGGCGCGGAGGGAGCCTCGTGAGAATGCGGGGTGCCGAGGACAGTGCCCGACAGTGGAACTGAGAGACCTGCAACCACGGCGTCGGCACCACGAATGGCGGCCTGCGTGTGTAGCCCTGGGCGGGAGGAAGGAGAACATGGTTATGGCTGTGCCTTCTGGGCCGTTGCGAGAGGTTGTGTCCAGGGAGTGGCTGCTGTTCCAGCCATGGTCATCGCTGACTCGAAGCGGATGTTCTACCCGCCACCTGTGGCAGCGCTCGACGAGGCTGAGGAGAACTTCGAGTCTGGAAGTGCCCACCGAGGGCGCGGGGACTTGTGGCGGCCATCCAACACCCAAGGGCATGCAGAAGATCGCCAGCAGGATGATCCTCTGCGGCGTCGGGACTACAGGCGTGCTGCAGCGCGAGGAAGGAGATGGCTTATGTCTAATTGACCACTTTGTCCTCCCGTGCGTGAAGGAAAGGCTAACATGACGATCGCAAAATCGTCCTTCCATTATAACTTAACCCCGGCCCCGAGAGGTACGCAATAAAGGATAAGTTGCCTACGTGGCACTGTCCTATTGGTCCAAATTTAGTAATCTTATAATAATTCTAGTTAATTGATAGTAACTCATAATATAGCGATATTATATATCAAATTGCTCAGAAAAATGAGAGGGTTCCAAATAAAATATAATAAGAAGCCAATTAAGGTTCCTGTTCTAAAGGTATAGGCAATACATGTTCTAATGGGTTTAATGAAAAGGAAAACCTAGTTTTGTGTAATATGATGCTTAATTGAAATAGATTCGTTCATGTTTGGCTAGCACTTAATATTGCCAAGTATAATAAGAAATCCATGATAATGATGAATAATGGATGACTCTAGATTAGTAATCTTATTCATGCTATTTAGGGTGTTAAAATCAATGCCAACATCTTGCTATGATCTAATGTTGATAATGTAATCTAGATGTCATGAATAGTTTAATATTCTTAGGTTGATGATTAGGGTTTCACCTAATATGAATAATTGAATTGGTAATCTTAGAAACCATAATATGATTGGAGTAAGGTTTGTAACCCTAACTTATAGTCCAAACACAAGATAACCTAAACCCTAGTTTAGGAGCGCATCTAGATCTGATTAATGAAATGTGAATACATGGTGACACATATGTAGTATGTATATTTCAGATTGAATGATTGTTGCTTCGATGTTTGGATATACTCTTAAAGTACATGTGATATATTCTGCATGGTTTCTACATGGCAAAGGTACGTGGTTACGCTTATGATTACATATATCAAATTCCGAGATTTCCGATGTTTCTCGATGAGATTGAATGACAAATAAAATGTTTGCTTGTTTATTTAGTTCTTGCAAACTATAAAGTTCATATGAGTATCATGTAAAGTAAATAACTACATTCTGAACCCTGAGTCAGACTGATCTTAAGGGTAATGCACATGAGCCCCGGAGGGACAGTGATTACACCTGAGGTAGTGGACCAGATAAGGGTTAGAATATGAAAATGAGTTTATATTCAAGATAAAGATATTTGCTTATATCTGTACTTGTGATTATTGTTTGAATCCACGTACCAGTATAGAAATATACTGATCGTGTATTTGTTTGTCGGCGTTTTAGGTATCAGATATACTTGATTCGTGGACATGAGGGTACAGATAGAGATGTTGAAGATACTACGATTTAATCATGAAGGTTTAGTATTAATGGTTTATCTTCACACCTGTAAAAGTTAATTTTGTTTCAAAGTTATGTAACTCCTTAGAGGAGCTTTTTATCTAAACATGTACATATTTGATCATTAATGGAAATTATTTACTATTTTGTATTATTTCTTGAATCTGATCCTGGAAATTATGATTAACGATCTGTGACTTTAAGGTCTTTTAGATACTCAAAAGTGCGGGTCATTACATTTGGTATCAGAGCACAGATTCATCAATTAATACTTAATAGTGTATAATTTCAAATTATCTTTAGAAATGTTAAGAGAAAAATTAGGTTTCTCATCTCACATTTTCGTCTACTTCTCATCTCTTGCTTTAAAAAAAAACTTTGAAAAGAAAATATTAATAAGAGAAGTAAAATGTGAAATTTAAAATCGTTAATCCACATGGTGTGGTGGTATGGGACACTACCCATGTGAAAATTTAAAATCGTTAATCCACATGGTGTGGTGGTATGGGACACTACCCATGTGGAAATTTAAAATTGTTAATCCACATGGTGTGGTGGTATGGGACACTACCCATGTGAAACTTGAAATTGGTAACCAACATGGTGTGGTGGTATGGGACACTGCCCATGTGAAACTTGAAATCATAAATAAGAAATATAAGGGATGGTCTAGGTAACCCAGTCTCCCATGCATGTGGGCATGAGGAGCATAAAACTTATGTGATAAGTCTTAAGAGATAAAAAAGCCCAATAGTTGAATATATCATAAAATGAAAAGTTGGAATATAACTTGTTCAAACCCCTAGTGTTGTCTCTAGAAGTTTAGTGATGGTGACCAAGCCCCTGGAGGGGAAGGTCGAGGTAGCACCAAGCCCTAGAGGGAAGGTGACCCAAGTTCATTGAATAAATAGAGACCATGAGGGGGTATTCCATAGGTCGAGAAAAAATGGGTTGATATGTTATAATGATAAAAGTTATACTCAATGAAAACAAAGAGATATCTATAAAACCTTTAGGGTTAGTGAGACAACATGGGGTGGGTCAACCCGAGAGTGGGAAGATGACCTATGAGGGAGGCAAAACCTAGATCTTAGGATCAGGTTGTGGCTAGAGAGCCTAACCCCTCCTATGAGCCAAGAAGGCACCCTAGGTTAGGACTTTCCCTTAAAAGGTAAGTGAATAAATGTAATTAAGTATTGAGATAACCTTAATCCTCACCTAGAGTAGTGAAGAGTTAAAGATATAAAAAAAAATGAAAGCACTTAAATTCTTTGAACCCAAGGATGCCAACTCTGAGTGACACAGCTGGTCAAGCCCAGGAGGGAAGACCAGTAAGGCACTAAGCCCAGGAGGGAAGGTGGCCTAAGTGGACGACCAAGCCCAGGAGGGAAGGTCATGAAATGGTCAAGCCCAGGAAGGTAGACCAGGAAGGCACCAAGCCCAGGAGGGAAGGTGGCCTAAGTCCACAATGCAGTTGTTTAGGATCAAGACCCTAGAGGGGAAGATCACAGAGGTCAAGCCCAGGAGGGAAGACCGACATGGCACCAAGCCCTGGAGGGAAGGTGGCCCGATCCCAATGATGGGACAACACTGCATTATGTGTACTCAAAAGAGAGAGATGAAGGCAATTCTGGTTAAAGAATTAAATAAGAGAATAAGATGCTTAAAGGAGGTGATATCTCAAAAGAAACCCTTAGGGAGGGTAGAGTCCTAATGCAATCCTAGGGTCAAGTAGGGTGTATAATGGTACATACGACCGATGGATTGGGAGTTGATAAATCTTGAATGCACATGACTAAGTGGTCAGGAGGTAATAGTTGGTTTGCCCTAGGCCCATGTCTCAGGAGGTTGGCCACCTACCTGATGTTCATGTGGCCCAGTTGGGTGAATGTGAAAGGCACTCTCTTGATGCATAAGGATGATATCACTCTAAAAGTACCTATACCCCAAGAGACCTTGAGGATTTGGCTAAGGCTCATTATAATACATGAGATGTAAATATAAAAGAAGTCATGAAAAACTTAGAGAAGTTGTGTCATAACTTAAGAGTAAGAACAGGGACACTTGACTCCATGAGATAGAAGAATGCTATACAATTAAGAGAGAAAGTTTAGAGTCATATAGAGTATGATTCAACTTAATATGTGAAATTGAAAGGTAATGTGTGGATGTACTATCTCCGCTCTTGGAATGGATTGAAGTTTGTGTTTGAGCTGCAGCCAAATGCTTATTTCATTTCATTATGAGGGAGGGAGATTGAATAGACACACGTTATGCTTAAAATTGAGATAATGAGGATGAATATCCTACCTTGGATGTGTAATGACATGACCTAGGGTTAGAGGTGTTGCCTCACCCTTGGGTGAAAATAATGAATCTAGGTTGGAAACCTAGGTGAAAAGAGAAATTGATCACAAAGTAAGAATAAAATCATCAAAGTGATGATAAGATGTGTATACTATAGATGAGGATATATTTGAATTTCAATACAAGTATTGATGCTAATAATGACATGTGAGACTAGCATATCAATAAAAAATATTGGGAATTTCTATCTGGGGTTGCTAACCCTAAGACTTGAAACTAAGATGAATATCTTTCACCTAGGCTTAGTAGTCCTGAATTTTGAGGACAAAATTCCTTTTAAGGAGGGGTGAATGTAATAACCTCAAATTTTGGTAAAATTGAATTATATAATTGGACTATTTTTGTAGTTTTCCCAATGGTACTATTAGTGGAATAATAATTTTAATCGCATGTGTGGCATGGGTGCTTGTAGCACAAGGGAAGATAAGGAGAATATGTTTAATTGTTTTCCAAACAAAATACCTTGCCTTTCCCCTAATACCACTTAATGTTTGAAAAGAAAGGTATCTTTATAAGATAATGGAAAAAGATATATCTTTGATGGAAAGGTATTGATTACTTCTTTTCCTTACAACAAATCCAAGATATAAGAGAGTGGTGATTCTAGATAAGATAATGACGATGGGTTTTATTAATAAAGAAGAGGAAGGAACATATATATTAAGATTGTTTCCTTAAATATTTGGGAACTTGACCCATCAATTACATACGTGTGAGAATATGACTCTCGATAGAAAGGAGTCCAATTACATTAGGAAAGGAGTTTGACGTTTTGCCATGATATGAAGATAATTGATTCAAAAGATAAATCTGTGGAAAGAGAAGACTTTGGATAACAAGTACAATGGTTTTGGTAAGCTATACAGATTGGGGTTTCCTACTAGACCTATGGTTTTTATAGAAAGAAGGGAGGAATGTAGATAATGCCTTCCTTTTCTGTACCCATCGCTGTATAACTCCTAGGGTAAATAGGATTACCAATCCACAAAACTTGGCATGGTATTTATATGGGGGCAGGCATATAAGAGGAACTACCCTCGTTTCTCTTCTTGCCTTACGGTTTTGCCTCCTTCCTTAGCCTAGTATGAGGGTTCCTTTCTCCTTCCTTGCTAGTCTGTCTCACCATGGCTGAGGGTCGTGGACCTAGTATTCCTGAGAGAGAGGGCATCAGGCACCGCCGCTGCTCGTGGCCAAGGGATAATTATCTATCAACTTTGAAGATCGACAACAAGCATCAACTGCAGATCTCACGCCACTGACAGGGGAGAACCAAGACAACACCTATCCATATCATCAACCTCTCCATAGCAAGCGTCGGTGCAGAGTTGCCTCTTGAACCAGGGGAGAAACGCTGCTCAGAGCTTCGTGCGTGGCCGTATGCCTGTAGGAGAGAGAAAGAGCCCACCTTTCGTCAGGTCACCATGGAAGAGGTTGTGGAGCTCTGAAATCTCTGTTGAACTGGTCTGAGGGAGAGGGAGGAGGAGTTGAAAGTGAAGGCTAACAAGGCGGCATTCGGACGGGAGTTGTGCCTGTGCAAGGAGAGGCATCGCCGCCGGATAACAGGGGAAAGGAGACCGCATAGGAGGTGTTGGCTACTTTCAGGATGGCAGGTTTTGCTGTGCTAGTGGTCATGCTGGATGGAGCAGGGAAGCTCCACCTTCGGACGTCGCGGCTAGACGCAAGTGGTTGCGTAGGCATGCCTGCGGTGGGTCGGCGCAGAGGGAGCCTCGTGAGAATGCGGGGTGCCGAGGACAGTGCCCGACGGTGGAACCGAGAGACCTACAACCACGGCGTCGGCACCACGGATGGCGGCTTGCGTGTGTAGCCCTGGGCGGGAGGAAGGAGAACATGGTTATGGCTGTGCCTTCTGGGCCGTTGCGAGAGGTTGTGTCCAGGGAGTGGCTGTTGTTCCAGCCATGGTCATTGCTGACTCGAAGTGGATGTTCTACCCGCCACATGTGGCAGTGCTCGATGAGGCTGAGGAGCACTTTGAGTCCGGAAGTGCCCACCGAGGGCGCGGGGACTTGTGGCGGCCATCCATCACCCAAGGGCATGCAGAAGATCGCCAGCAGGATGATCCTCTGCGGCGTCGGGACTATAGGCGTGCTGCAGCGCGAGGAAGGAGATGGCTTAGGTCTAATTGACCACTTTGCCCTCCCGTGCGTGAAGGAAAGGCTAACAGGACGATGGCAAAATCGTCCTTCCATTATAACTTAACCTCGGCCCCGAGAGGTACACAATAAAGGATAAGTTGCCTACGTGGCACTGTCCTATTGGTCCAGATTTAGTAATCTTATAATAATTCTAGTTAATTGATAGTAACTTAGAATATAGCGATATTATATATCAAATTGCTTAGAAAAATGAGAGGGTTCCAAATAAAATATAATAAGAACCCAATTAAGCTTCTTGTTCAAAAAGTATAGGCAATACATGTTCTAATGGGTTTAATGAAAAGGAAAACCTAGTTTTGTGTAATATGATGCTTAATTGAAATAGATTCGTTCATGTTTGGCTAGCACTTAATATTGCCAAGTATAATAAGAAATCCATGATAATGATGAATAATGGATGACTCTAGATTAGTAATCTTATTCATGCTATTTAGGGTGTTAAAATCAATGTCAACATCTTGCTATGATCTAATGTTGATAATGTAATCTAGATGTCATGAATAGTTTAATATGCTTAGGTTGATGATTAGGGTTTCACCTAATATGAATAATTGAATTGGTAATCTTAGAAACCATAATATGATTGGAGTAAGGTTTGTAACCCTAACTTATAGTCCAAACACAAGATAACCTAAACCCTAGTTTAGGAGCGCATCTAGATTTGATTAATGAAATGTGAATACATGGTGACACATATGTAGTATGTATATTTCAGATTGCATGCTTGTTGCTTGGATGTTTGGATATACTCTTAAAGTACATGTGATATATTCTGCATGGTTTCTACATGGCAAAGGTACGTGGTTACGCTTATGATTACATGTATCGAATTCCGAGATTTCCGATGTTTCTCGATGAGATTGAATGACAAATAAAATGCTTGCTTGTTTATTTAGTTCTTGCAAACTATAAATTTCATATGAGTATCATGTAAAGTAAATAACTGCATTTTGAACACTGGGTCAGACTGATCTTAAGGGTAATGCACACGAGCCCTGGAGGGACAGTGATTACACCTGAGGTAGTGGACCAAATAAGGGTTAGAATATGAAAATGAGTTTATATTCAAGATAAAGATGTTTCCTTATATCTGTACTTGTGATTATTGTTTGAATCCACGTACCAGTATAGAAATATACTGATCGTGTATTTGTTTGTCGGCGTTTTTGGTATCAGATATACTTGATTCGTGGACATGAGGGTACAAATAGAGATGTTGAAGATACTACAGTTTAATCATGAAGGTTTAGTATTAATGGTTTATCTTCACACCTGTAAAAGTTAATTCTGTTTCAAAGTTATGTAACTCCTTAAAGGAGCTTTTTATCTAAACATGTACATATTTGATCATTAATGGAAATTATTTACTATTTTGTATTATTTCTTGAATCTGATCCTGGAAATTATGATTAACGATCTGTGACTTTAAGGTCTTTTAGACACTTAAAAGTGCGGGTCGTTACATATATATATATACATACATATATATACACACACACACACACACACACACACACATATATATATATATATATATATATATATATATATATATATATATATATATATATATATATATATATATATATATATATATATATATATATGGGATTTATTTAATATCCGCACTGGTAACTACCCACACACCCTTCCTGATATTTTTTTTCACAATTGTATAGGAGCATTTTATCTAGCTCCCCAAAAAATTTCATCCAAAAATAATATCATTTGCCCCCTCCCCCCAAAATCAAAAAACCCGTCCATATATGTACTAGCTGTATATTTTCTGCGCAGTTACTTTTTTGGTCTGAGAGTTACTTTTGTGTACCACATAGTTACTCATTTGATATCAGAGTTACTCTTATGTACCATATAGTTACTCTTTTGGATGGGTGGGTAGTGAAAAATTAGGCCACCCACGTGGATATTAAAGATGAGCCCATATATATATGTGTGTATATATATGTATATATATATATATATATATATATATATATATTTATTTATTTAAGATTGTTGTAGACTTCACTTATTTCTTTTCTTTGTATCAAGTAGACCAGAAGTTATCTTTAAAAGATTTTCCCTAAGTGAATATTCTTTTTGCATGTTTGAGGTGAATAAGAATTTGTTAATCCTATGTATTTGTGTGCTTCATGACTGTAGGTTAGGTACGATTTGGCTGGAATGATGCATTACTGGGATCTACGGACTCCTATTAACAATATAATAAGAGTAGACTCTTGTTAAATTAGACCCACATTATAGTGAGAATGTACATACACTAAGATGTTGAAATATAAGGGAAAGTCTAGAATAACTAAGAAGCAGTTGAAAGTTTTATCTATGATCAAGCTTTGGGCCTGAGATAAGAAACCCTCAATTGGGAATAATGCTAGAATGAATATAAATTAATAAATAAATCAATATATAGCATACTAAATGGAGAATAAAGAATGGATAAAGAGACAAGAACCATTTAATTGATTGAGGCACTTTCTTCAATTTTAAAAAAAAAGTAAAATGAGAAAGGAGTTAAAGAACATTCTATGACACACACAAGAAAGAGAGAGAGATTGTGAAAACCGTCATGATAGTAAAGTAAAGTATTGTAAAGAAGTGAATGAAACTAATGCTCACTTGTTCTTCAGCTGTAGGTGGACATTACAGATATGGTACATCATCTGTCTAAGGAATGGTTGGGGACAGGGGGTGCCTAATAACCTCACTGATGCCATTAGCTGGACAGAAGCGAAGTTCAAGCTCGATAAACATCAAAGATTCTTTTCTTTGTTGTGTATCACTGGTTTATGCTACTAGATCTGGAATGAAAGAAACAAGCGTATGCATGAGAAGAAAGACACTACTTAGATGTGCTTCGTTGACTGTTTCGCAAAAGAACTAAAGATGCATGTGAAGATAAGTAAAGGGCTGTTATACAATCTTAATGCTAACACTCGAACATACTGGGGTTTTTGTATCTAATCCCCTGTATAGTTTTGTTTTTGGTTTTGGGCCCTTTTTTAGGGTGCCATGGTTTGTAGGTGTATAGTTCTCTATACCCCCTTTTGGTCTAATATATTTACCTTATTCCAAAAAAAAAATAAACAGATAGAATAGAAAGAAATCAAATGAAAATGACATGAAATTGGTAATAAAGCTTAATGGTTAGTATTACATAAAGTCTCAAAATATGAAATATGTGAAAGATAAGAGGAAATTACATATAATCCAAGATAGAAGTAGTCAATTATGAGGAATGGATCATATATTGATTAAAATGCATTTATGTACTCCAAAATAAAGGAAGATAGGAGTCAAGATTTAAATATACAACAATTACATACAAATGGAGAAAATTTTGGAAGAATCAATGTGAAGAGAACTAGATGAACTTATAAATTATAAGACAAAGATAAGAAACTTAGGTGAAACAAAAGGGACGTGATGGAGATGATGAGTTTGATTAAGGAAGAAGGGTTACATGATATAATTGAGAGCATGGAATGTGTACTTCTTTTATGAAGTTGGATGCATTAATCCTTACTACCTTTTGATTAAAAGTCACTTTAAAATAACAACCTAGTTTCCATCAAATGAATTTAATAGGTTCTAGTGATGAAATGCAACTAGTTCTCAAAAGAAGAAAAAAGGTGTGGCTAAAAAAATGAACAAGTCATATGAAGGTAAATTATATTCAGAAAAGAATAGCTTGATTGAAAGATAAACTATGTTTGACCCTACATGAGTTGTTTGAGCATAAGATGAAACTAGTAGGTAGAATTTTGATTTGTAATTTTGACTTGATGCAAGTAAAAGGATGATAAGAAGTATGTATGGCATGGAATATGGAATCATACACATGAATGAGCAACATGATCATAAGAGATGGGTAGTCTATAAAGATGATATATGAAATAGCATACAATAAGAGGATTATTGAAAATAAAGAAGGATTTGGAACATGAGGAGTAATATAGATTATAAGATTTGAGAAATTTCTTACTAGTCAAGTAGCCTTGTTCATAACTAATTAAACTAGATACCAAAATTATGTTAAATGAATACTTGAAGATCAAAATTCTAAATCTTAAAATCATATCCTCTTTTGTATCTTCCTTAGTGAGAGCAATGTGGGAGCGAAGTGATAGAAAATGAATTCTACGCCACACATAACCACCATGGTACAAACATCTATAGAATATAATGATGACACAATATCGAATGATGATGAAACTCCAACTGGACAAATTTAGAAGGTAAACTATTACAAAGGTGAAGTAAGAGAAACAAAATTAAAGTGATAAACATAAGGAAGACATTAGTAAACTTAAACAGAGCTCAAGTTTGTATATCAAAATAGGGGAGTACAATCATATCACCATAACATAATGTTATTGATAAGGATCAAACCCTAGAATGTTTAGATTTCTAATGAGATCAGGGGATCTCACTGGTGATTTGACCTTGAGTTCTATAAGATAAAACCTACGGTCAACAATATGAGAAGATAATAGAAGTGACGACATTTTTGGGATTAAAGGTTGTAAATGAAAAAAAAATATAGATAAAAATATGGAAATGACTAAGAGAAAAGGATAATAAATAGATTTGAGATGTAAGGATTATGATTTGAAGAAAAGGAGAAGTGTTACATGAGCAACGTGTGATCTGAAATAAATTCTTGTAGTGATTGCAAGAATGACAAACAATCCCTTTTTATCTTAAATATTTTAATGATTGGAGATGTTTAATCTATATGATAAAAATGAGAAAGGTAAGTAAGAAGAATTAAGTGGTAATGGATAAGAAAGAAATCATAGAAAACAAATGTCTTTTAGTAACATATGAATTTGTTATCATAAGTATAATTTTTTGAAGGTATATCAAGGGATGCAAATTCGTTACACATATGATTTTAGTTGTACATTAGCAAGAAATATTTTAAAATTGAAAAGGGTGTTATCGTCTTAGTCGTACCAATAATCCAGCTCAGTACTATATGATTGTTGTCAAATACAGTCCTGCATCTTATGAGTGATTTGATATATGAGTAGTAAAATAGTAAAATTCAAAATAGCAAAGTGAACTCTCTTTACTAACTCTGGTGTGATACATCACAATAGTATAGATTGAACCGTATGGATTGAGATAGTTGGATCAGATTGTCATTGTTGAGATAACCACTCAAAAGGGTATGAAAATGGTTGATTACTCTTTCTCGCTCTTAGTGATTGATTGTAACATTGAAAATTATGTTATTGCCATTAAGAAGGCTTGTTTAAAATTTGTTGTGATTGGAAGTGAAAAAGGACTCAATGTTCAAAGCAACATTCAATTTACAAAATATAAGAATCTAGTGACATATGATTTTATAAGTTTAAACTAAACATTGAATGTACTTTTCCTTTGTATTTATGTTTCAGGGATGAAACCTTTTGGAGGGGGAAGAATTGGTATGACCACATTTGAGCTTAATTGGTAAACTAGGACTTACCTAGATGTTTATAGACTTAGTTAGAGTAATCAACTCTTAAACCTAATTAATTATCATAATTATTGTATCTCAATTATGATTTCTTAAACCTAATGAAAATCCTAAGCGTGTTTTCATTTCAAGTAATTAGGCTTTGAGAAGTATAAACCCTAATCAGCTAAAATTAGAGTTTTCACCCAACACACCCATGCTGCGGAGGAACGAGTGAGGTAAGAAGAGCACAATGAAAATAGTAGTTGGAGGATTGCGTAGAACAACCTTGGTAGGTAGCACAGTCGTGTAAGGCTATTGGTGGCATGAGTATCATAATTGGTGCTTAACAATAACAAGCATTGTGTTTTGTCATAATCATACTTTTAGTTGCATTGCATTGTTGAAGCATGCTTTTGTAATGCATTGAATTGCTTAACTAATCAGTGAGTTTAGGAACATTTACTTATTGTAATTTATCTTGGATTTATCTTAAGTATTAGATGAGTCGGTATTAGAATCACAACACATTTAGTTCATTGAAAACTTATCCTTTGAGTATAGTTGTCAACTTCTTCCCATTCTAATTTGTTGTACTACCCAACTAGATATTCACGGTTCAACCCTATGGTCATACAAACTTGGTTTTTCCCCCTCTTTTGTAATTGAAAAAGATTATTTAATAGTTTTATAAATGAATAATATTGATGACATCTTATGGTTTTGGCATATTAGGATAACAATTCAAAAAGTTATAATGTAATGTTACTAATACCATTTGATTTACAAATCAAATTAGCTTTTAAGATAAATACTGATAAATTAAAGTTATATTAGTCTAGTTATCATCTCATAAAGTCATAAAATAATTTCAAATGAGTTTCAAGTTTTTTTGAAGTCTAATTATCCCATTTCTTGGTTTATTTATAAATAAATTGAGGAGCACATTATGAGCATTATAATTATCTAATTTAATCAAATATTCTTGTTGGTAAGGTATGCCCGTAGACCCAATCATATGGTGATTGACATGGCATAATTACCTAAACGGATTTGATTAATGATAATAACATATATAAAGGTAAGCTTCCAATTCATCTATTTAAATCTATTATGAGATAATGACCATATAGATTGAATGTTTAGAGAATTATATTACTCAATGACATATGTTATCAAGTTCCTATCCTTGTAATGAGATCATACAGATGTTATGAATACATATACATACTCTCATTATGTCCATGATCAGTTGTTATTGTGGAAGGTTGATAGGCAACAATAACACATAAGATCAGAGTGTGAGTTGGTTGATGACTAAATCTTGTTAGTCATGATATGAAAATATCAAGCCAAGTACACATATACATGTTAGAGAATAGTGTATTGGATAGACCCACCTAGAGAGTGACACATAGTTTTGTGTTCACAATCATCTCTCATAGTGCAGGTGGTAATTGTGATTCTTAGATCTGAAATCACTACACTTGTCACATGTCGTTGGGTACACTTTGACATAATCAAACATAGTCCTACAACATGGGTTGTTATAACAGTGATAATTGGGTGACTTTGACACATGGGGATAGATTGTGAGTGATAGCTATGGGAGTTGTCCCTCCTTCAGGAGTATAATATTCTGGCCACTTGATAAGCGAGTGTGAGAAACACATGCGCATGTACATGTGAATAGTTATATGATATTGATGTCACATTATCTCTGACAGTCTGCTCTTGGTTCAAGAAACATGGATTGAATGTTGAGAGGATGAACAACCATGCCTCGAGTTCATCCTAGATATCAGAGAAAAAGGAATTATACAATCACTGCAACACCTGAAAAAGATTGTAGGTTGAAGTTGTTCTCCAACTTTCCATTTCACTTGGGTAGCATTGATGTGCGACTAGGCACCACTCTTTGCTTGTGATGTAATAAGCTAGTTATGGACATTCACTGCCAGTGTGACATGGGACCTATAAGGTCACACACATAGGAACTCATTTAGAAGGGGAGTTTGATCTTGAATGACAATTGAATTCATCACTAAAGTGTTTAGGTATTCAATACACACAACTGATTGCTTGATTGGCTGATCAATACTACCAAACGACCATCTCATTATGTGAGACGACCATTTCGGCAGCCAGACGGGTGTCTCAAGTAGGTGAGATGGCAGTTTGGGGGTCAAGTGGATCGGAGATCGATTTGGCTATGTTCAACCCTTGAACTGACTGGTTCAATATGATTGAACTGATAGGCTCATCTCAACTCACCAAACGACCATCAGGGTGAGTGAGACAGGCGTCTTTCTTGGGTGAGACAACCTGGTTGGGTCAAACAAAGGTTCAAGATGTTTCTTGAATAGTTTTGACTGTTCTTTACTTGAGGAACAAGGAAATTAATATGAGATATTAATTGGATTCAAAATAGCCAAATTCAATTCAGATCGAAAACTACCAAATGGCCATTTGGCAATGTGAGATGACCGTCTCGTACACCAGACGACCATCTGGGTGTGGGAAATAGCTATTTTGGCTATCACAAATGCATATTGTTATGAAAAATCAAGATCACTTAGTCCTTTCCACTCCCACTTTTAGTCATGCATTGGCTGGGGACTAGGAACCCTGACCATAACCCCTCCTATATATAGAGGGGTACTGGGGGCTTCCCAAGACACAACAACTACACAGACAATAGAGAATCAGTTGCTCTGACAAGTGTTGTCCTCTTTGGTTGTGGAAACAAGGAGAGCCCAGGCAAGTCCTACCCGACTAGGGAGGGATAACCATGGGAGAGAACAATTGAGGGTTGTCATAGTGGGAGAGAAAGTTGGTGACTAGTACACCAACGAGGAGGACAACTCCTTCCTGTCCATTCTTGGGGAACGATAGGAGTTCTAGTTGGTCTGTGAGGACTACTCTAGAGGCAAGAGTCCTTTGGCTGCTGCTCGGAGAGCAAAGTCAACCTATAGTCTATGGAGAGGCCACGGGAGTCGCTGCAAAGGTTGCACATATGTTGTTTGTGGTGAAGACCAGGAGTTGTACAACCACCCTCTAAGAGAAACTTGTTAGCAGTTGTAAAGAAGCAAGTTTTGTCACTAGACTTACTCCAGGATTAGGTATAACTAGCTAAAACCATCCGTCCTATTGCATAGTAGTTGATGCGATCTTGTTGTATTAATTGGGGAAGCATATAGATAATTTTTTTGTTTCCACTGCTATATTGTGTGCCCATGATTCCCAATAGAGGTATCAGAGCCACATCAATTTACTGTATTTAAGGATGGTCGCTATGATAGGATTTTTGTTTTATTGTTTATTTATTGCATACAATGCAAATATTTAAACTGCTCTCAATGCGTATCTAATCAAAGACCACATAATCCCAAACTAATATATATATATATATATGTATATATGTGTGTCTATATATATATGTGTGTATATATATATATATATATATATATATATATATATATATATATATATATATATATATATATATATATATATATATATATATATATATATATATATATATATATATATATATGCAATTTACACACGTCTCCCGAAAAGTGGTTTTGATGGTGGATGTGTAGTGTAGTTATGGCCCAAACCCGATATCTGTGTATGGTTGGATGGTTTGGTTCTTGTTTATCTCAATCTGCGTACCGAGCCTCTACCTCCTTCTTCCTAATGCAAAGTTAATGTTTTCCTATCTTTGCTCCCCTCAAATGTAACTCGAGGTTTCCCTTATTCAATGTAATAAAGTAGAAATAGGATAGCTTCTTTTCATGCAACATCATTGAGGATTTTCATCGCCAGTTGAGACAACCAGTTCATGAGACGAGCCAACTGTTTGGAGGATCATGGACGACAGAGGATGATGGAACCAGACGACTACTTGATGGGCCCAAATGACTGTTTGGAAGGAGTCCAAACATTAGTTGGCTAGGAGAACCAATCAATCGATCAAGAGGTGAGGCAACCTGTTCAAGGGTTGAACTGATCTACCCAGATTGGCAAGCACATATCTACATAAACTGTAGGTCCATACATGTGATGTGATGATTGACATAGGTGGTAGTAATTCCTTTTGGCTCCAAAGAATTACAAGTATACACGTCCATAACCATTGCCTTTTATTTTATATTGCATGTTTATGTTGTGGGATATAACATGTATATGATACATACTATATATGTGGTGATTGGATACAATATATGTATATGTATATGATATATATAAAATCCCTCAATAAATCATATTAAGTCTTAGATGCTTTTTGTAACATTCCTGAACTGGGTTATGATTTAATCCTAGATGTTTTGCTTAATAAAGTTAATTATATGATTGCTCCTATTTCTTGAAAATTAATTAAGGCTCAAGAGGAGCTTATGTTTCAATTTCAGTCCTTTTTGAATAATGTTGAAACAATGTTTTGTCTGTTTTGGACTAAAGTGCAAATTACCCAAGTTGAGGGGTTAACTTGCAAATGTTACATGATAAATGTTCCTCAAGTGTTGAAGAATCATAAGAATGAAAATGATGTAGAGGTATGGCTTGTGGAAGCTTGAGTACCAAGAAAGAACTTGTTGAGCAATGTTGTGCATTAAAACCTAGTTTTGGTGTAATGTGCAAATTACCCAAAACCTAGGGTTCAATATGCAAAATACCACCTCTAGAGAGTCCCTAATGTTTCTTGGCATCATGTAGAGAAAATAAAATGAGAGGGGCGTCTCATTTGAATCACGTTGGAGGAGAGAGAATCTTGATATTAAAATAATCAAGATTTAAGCATAATTGAAACCCTAATTCAATTTAGTGCAAAAATAAATATATTAATTGAAGTGCCCATCAACCAAAAATGGTATGGTTGAATTTGTATAAGTTTGGACGTATTTTTTCATTGCAATGTCCACGAAATATCTAAAGTGATTGGCGAGTCCACTCACATTAGTAAAAGAAAAAGTAATATCCACTAATTTTGGATAATATTATTATAATGGTTAACGTGCTTAATTTGCTTTCTTTTAATTTATGGATAATGAAGAGGAATTACAAGGTGGGGGAGATGTATTAGTATGCAAGGGATGGAGGGGAATATGTGGCACCAATTTAGGGAATCAAAAGATTATTATATCACTTTCTCTCTCATTGATATTCCCTTATAAACATCTCATTTCCAACTCAAATGAAAGGCTTTTTTGACCCATCTTTCTTTCCTTGCTTTGGTTGAACACAAGGGAGCTTAGGAGAAACAGGAGGACGTGCTCTAACCTGTAGGTAAGCTCCATAGTCATCTTCAACCTTGATTTCATGGTGAAAATTGAAATTCAATGCTTATTTTCTTCTTTTCTTCATTCAATCTTCAACCTTAGCCATTCATTTCACTCAAAGACTTCAGAACGAGCCTTTGGAAGTTGAGAAAGCTTCATTCACCATCAAGGATATGAAGCTTGAAGCTTGGATTCAATTTTGAAGGTGGGTTATATAACTTGAACCCTTTAACATTGTTATTGATTTCATTCCTTTATCATATTTTGATTCCTCATTTACTTTCAGATTTCCTTTTGATTGGTTGCTAAATTCACCACAAGAATCATAATGGATTTTGAAGGTTTGAAGCTTGAAGATGATGATGTCATCTTAAGCACACACCTCAACAAAGGAATGGGCAAACGGTTTTCAAAACCGATTGAGCTAATTCAGTTTCAAAACTGATTGAGTTGATTCAGTTTCAAGAATGAATGGACAATTGAACCCAAGACCGAATGGAAAATTGAACCCAAGACCGAATGGACAATTGAACCCAAGACCTAATGGATAATTGAACACAAGACTAAATGTGTAATTTACTTCAAAACCGAATGGACAGTTGAACCCAAGATCGAATGAGTAATTTACCTCAAAACCGAATGGGTGATTGATTTCAAAACTAAATGGGTAATGGATCTCAAGACCGTTTGAGGTCAAATAACGTCAAGACCATTTGATTTCAGAAGATGTCATAAGATGGATGATGATCCAATGGTTTCAATTTAATCTAATTCCAATCGGTTCAAAGTTGGAGTGTCCATTGATTGCAAACCCTAGACCCAATAGATTGATTCAGTTTCAAATCAATGTTTGATGATTTGGTTTCAAGACTGAATGGATGGATTCAGTTTCAAGACCAAATGGATGGATTCAGTTTCAAGACCGAATGGGTGGATTCTGTTTCAAGATTGAATGGGTTGATTATGTTTTAAGACCGAAAGGGTTGATTCAATTTCATAATCAATTGATGATGATTCAGTTTCCAAACCGAATGGATTGATTCGATTTACAATTGGTCAAGACCGTTTGGAGGTCTAAATGGTCTCAGACCTTTTGAAGGTCCAAATGTTCTCAAACCGCTTGGAGGTGTGGATCCAAACCATTTGAAGGTTTATTAGTAAAAACTATTGAAGGTTCAATTGATCTCAGAGCTAAATGAGTACTATTAAAGTAACTCAAGATTGATTATAATGGAAGTACCTCTAAAGCACTTCGGTGAATGAGTACACTTGGAGTGATTGTTGTTTGATGCCTATGAATATGATGAATTTAATACACCATAATAATCATAGGTGTAGGTATCTTAGTGAAAGGTTGAACCAACTAAAAGAAGTATGGATTAATCAAAATCCTAGAGAAGATAAGAGAGAGGGAATCTCATACTTGAATAATCAACATGCTTTGTTGCCTAGTGAGAGGTAACACGAGATGAAATGGGCCATGTGAGCCATGTGAGATGCTTGTGTAGCAAGTATCATGTTTACGTTGGACAGTTGACCTGAAGGTATTAGTTACCTGATAAGTGGTAAAAAGTGCTCCTTGATAAATTGAGGGTTTGAATACCCATTTTCAATAATCACGATGATGAGTTTATTAAGGAATGAGAATACCCCTGATGAGATGAGGGATTGAGATCCCAATGCTTTATTAATGGTTTGAATAGTACTTGATGGAAGTATTACACATTCTTTTATCAACTAATATAATAACTGATGTTTGGAAACTTGTTGATGCTAAAAGAATATGATAATACACTTAATTAATCAAGTGATATCATATAATGTAGTTGCCCTGACCACAGATCCATCGGCGTCAGAATTGGCTAATTGGTGAAATGAGTTAAACTCGGAGCGCATATTTTTGAATATGTGGGGGTAATTGGGCAATTATATCCTCATGTCCCACAGGAATGGATGCGGGCTATATCCTATGTACGGGATTGGTTACAGACCATACCCCATTATGAGTATGGCTACAGGCCATGACTCCATGATATGATACCAGGGATTGGCTACATGCCATAACCCTGAAGAGAGTATATGCTGCGGGCTATAACTCTATAGCAAAGATGCCACTATACCCTGGAAAGCAAATTGCAGTTGACACGTGATGTCTATGCCATATAATATCGTACTGACCGAGAAGGTTGAGGTCTTGGAGTCCGGCTCCTTCACAGACCTTGTGTGGTATCGATGCTTTACGTAATCGTGGTCGGTTAGAGCATGAACGGTATAACTCATCTCTTCAGGGCATTAAGTATGATTGTAAAATGTAGTCAGTCGTGTAGCATATTTGCTTAAGGTTGAAATCTTAGAATCACTGGTTGATGTTATCTTTCTTAGTATATCGGATAAAAGTTATACATGTTCGTTATATTCCTTATTGGAATAGTGACATGCTCCTTTATTAAGTTATAGATGAAATGCTTTGAATAAGAATATTTCTCTAACCTATTTATACATTGATTTAACTGTTGTTGAATATATATGATTCCTCTACTCAGTTTTATTCTAATAAACTGCAATAATAATGTTTCTAGAGGAAAGTTATATCTCTCACTGGGACAGTTTCAATTGTCTCACCCCTGTGGGATCCAACTTTTTAGGGAGACGCGGAGGAAGTGGCAGAAACCCTACAGTAGGGGAAGAGAAGCAACAACAACAACAGGGACAACAGTGATATCTTAGGTGGAGACACTAGATGTCATGTTTTGTATAGAGAGTCCTATGTGTCGTCTATGTACTCTCAGGTCCTCGGAGTCAGTAGTTAGTTTAATAAATCGATCTGAGATTTTGGCTTGATGCCTCGAGGTTCTTATGCTGCCTATGTACAATTTTAATAGGGCAGTTGATGCTTGTAATCCTCGAGAAGAGATGGTACATGACATGTACTTGTCAACCGGAATGTAATTGAATTACTTTGGTTCTTTTTTTAAGAGTTTTTCCAGTGTATGGATCTCTTTGTAATTGGTTTTAATTTTTAGTGATTTTTAGTAATCCACTACTAATGATCGCTTCCGCTTAGTCAATGATGTTTTGTTCGATCGGTGCACCACAGTTTAGTAGTATCAGAGCTCTAGGTTCGCTGAGTCTTCAGAGACATAGGATTAACATTTTTGAGCCTGTTCTAATGTCTTCCAGTATATCTGATATGGACTTCTGCTCATATAGGAGGAGAAGAAGAACTTGAAGATGTATGGATCACACGAAGAACATGCTGCTGAGAGCAGCATTGCTACACCAGGAAGAGGTGCAAGGGATCAGGATAGGGAGGAACTTGCACCTGAACATCCCCAGTTTGACCCAGCCATGATAGAGAACCCAACTTTCCATGCTCTATTTGGGTAGTTCATGGAAACCATGACGTATATGGTAGATAGGATGCCACCACCTACACCTAGGGCACCAGCCCACAATGAGGGACACAGAGCTGGCAAGACTTTTGAGAGGCTTTGTCGGGTAGGAGCCACAGAGTATGCTGGTACAGCTGACCCAACAGATGCTGATTTATGGTTGACTGAGCTGGAGAAGTCTTTCAGAATCCTCAATAACCCTAAAGTTGAGAAGGTCAGACATGTAGTGTATCTTTTAAAAGGGAGTGCTGGCCATTGGTGGACAATAGAAGAGGGCAAGAGGCCAGGTGTCGAGGTCAGATGGGAAGAATTCCGATGAGAATTTGTCACTAGATACTTCCCCAAGACTTACCTAGATGAAAAGATATCTCAGTTTGATAAGATAAGACAAGGACAGATGAACATTAGCCAGTATGAGGCTAAGTTCAAGGAGATGTTGCGGTTCTGTCCGCATATGGCAGCTACTGATGAGGAAAGAATTAATCATTTTGAGAAGGGGTTGAATGCTGAATTGACCACTCCTCTATCTTCTTTGGAGAATAGGGAGAGGTTTGACACTTATGTGGAGTTCGTCATATGGATAGAGAGGTCTATGATCGAGAAGGGATAGACCAGTGGTAAGAAGGTGTACACTCAGTTTCAAGGACAAAGGTCTTAGAGCTTTAAGAAACCAAGGTTTTCTATGTCGGCAACACCATCAAGATTCAATACCTAGATGCAATGGATGTCGAGTAGGGGTAGGGTCCGTAATTTGTTTCCAAATAGAGCCCTCAACACAACATTAACATCGGTGACTGGACCTCATAGACCCTATACTTAGACCAGGATCTGTCATCAGTATAGACAAGTGGGACATCTGGCAAAGGATTGTCTAGTCGGGAACACAATGGTTACTCAACCCCAGAGGCAGAATCAACAAGGCTCTCAGAGGAGGTAGTTTTTCGAGTGGCACTCGAGGACATGTGTAACGCTCGGGCCCACTACCCTAGGCTCTAGTAGAGTTTCAGGAATGACGACTGGCCCCACAGACCACCACGAGCCTTAACTGCACACTTTGTCCTCACTGACGCGCAAGCCAGGATCAACTTCCTGACTTGTCACCCATCCTAGTACTACTCCAAGATGAGCACGCTTAACTATGGAGTTCTTTAGTGATGGGCTCCCGAAAAAGGAGGTGCACCTTGGTGATATGGGTAGTCCAATCATTCCTTTTAAGATAATTATTTGAGGCCTCAAATCCTGGGATGTTACAACATGGACAAGCATCCCAAGCTGGTTCGTCAGCACCCAACAACTAAGCACCAGGTCAACAGTAAGCAACGACTAGATTCTACGCGATGAATCAACCTGAAGCAATAGTTAACCCACAGGTTGTGACATGTCAGATGGAACAGTTTTATTCTGATATGTCTTCATCCTGCTTCGTATCTGTTTTAATTGATCCGGGTGCTATGCATTCCTTCATCACTAGAGAAGTGATCCTTGACTGTAACATGACTATCAGTCGTAGAACATATAGTCTATTATTAGAAACCCCTTTGTTGGGATCTGCAGCGTGGTAGGAGGTGTGTTATTCAGGATTAGGTATGGGTAGTGGTTTGTCCCCCATTCTATCATACACAAGATGGATGGACACACGACAAATGTCATCAGTAATTTGTTGGCAATGCAATGTACCACCAAGGTTGTACACCTTGCCTGCTTCAACAACATTATATTCTGGAACCTCCACTGCAAGTTTACAGTTCATATTAACCTAGATTGAAATAATATAAGTTATATAAGAAGTAGTAGAACAAATACCTGTTACAACTATATATATTATCATATAATATCATACTAATAACACAACATATATAACAAAAACTTACTACAGATTGTTGTGGTGGGTCATTAGGAGTGCTCCCATGACCTTCTACAACTGGAGCATGGGTTTGTACCTCATCACTTGAGAGACACACAATATGAATAGGTTGAGAAGGCCGAAATGAAGACATTATTTCTTTTACTTTCTGTGCTACTAATTCTTCAACCTCCTCTTGTGTAAGACCTCCTGCACGACCTCTTTTAGATTGCGAAGGGCCAAAATAAGACTTGAATCCTATGCCAACTCCTAATCCCCAAACATGGCCAGGATGCTCCTTCGTACCAAGAGCAACTGATAGTTCATCTATGTGGCTAGTTGGGATGAACTTTACTTCCTTTCCTCGTGGAGATCAATCTATTCATAGCTAATAAAAATATTAAATCACAATATCAATTAGATATAAACAAATCTAAGTTTGTGGGAGTTACTCTTTACTTAGTTGGGATAAACCTAACATCTTTTGTGCCACCTCCTTAGTTGCAAGGTTGACAATTTCACCTGCTTGATTCTTTCTAGCATCAATCCATGTCAAGTGTCGGGGTGGACGCTCAACTTGAGTTGTACTAGATTCTTCTCCAGAAGAGGATTGCTTCTCTTGTAGTTGGCGGCAGAAGGCATAACCACCGGGCCCCAAGCGATGGTCATGCACATTTTTGGCCCGTCTTTCCTTTTGAGCCTGGTGGATAGCCTAATCATTTAAAATGAGGTATTGCAATTTTGAGTTGACAAACATGTATAAAAGATTCACCTCCTTAATTGTATAAAATTAAAGATTGATACAATACATCACAATCTTTATTACCTGAAACTCTTCCGATCTCCTAGCTGCAACAAATCTTTCCCACTCCTCAGGATCTATAAAAATATATACATATGTTGCTTTCTTCTTTTGTTTAGGATTATCTATAAATTCCCTTGCGAGATATGTCTTAAAACCCCTCAATCTTACACCACAACGTTGTAGCACTTTTTCTTGTGATCTTTTTCATTTAGATGAAAAACACCCTATACATACAAAAGAAGCAATTAATAATGTTGTTTTGAAAAGGAATTTAATTCCAAGCAAATTAAATTAGAATTCATAGATAAAAAACATATTAAAATAATATAACTTCCACTCACAGATATATCTTTCCATATGAGGTCTTTTTTAACATTAGGAACATCATGCCAATTTTCTATATCTATTGGCACCTTACTGCGTGTAGTCACCCCTACGTAATGCTTGAAAGCACTAGCATGTTCCCCAACAGGTGCTCCTGTGATATCAAATTGGATTGGCAATTTGACCCCTTTAGCCCTGAGCTCCTGCAGCCTACGCATCAGTGTGGGACCACTACTTTTCTTAGCATCACCACCACCATCCTCATGGTGCTCATGCTCATGCTCAGAATGTTCATCTTCACTCGCCATTTTAGAACCTGCAAGTATACATGATAAAGCACAAGTGATAAGGTATACATGATTTATGATGTATATAAAAATATTATTTGCTTGAATGATAATGAAATAAATAATTCAAAGAATACATGCCTTTAGTATTGGTTGAGTTGTTAGTCAAGTAAAATTCCTTCAACATGGTCACGACGTTTATAATATTCATCATTGTTATCTTCAACATTTACACTTGGAAAACCAACTGAGAATGGACTGGAATCATCATACTTTTCGTAGTATTCTTCTTCATTTATAGGATCTATAGTAAATTGTCTTTTTCCATGAAGAACGACAGACCAATTTTTATTTGTAGGGTCATCAATATAGAATACTTGTTTTTCTTGGTCTGCCATGATGAATGGCTCATCTTTCTCACCAAATTTTTCAAAATTCACCAATTTGAAACCCAACTCATCCACTAAAACTCCTTTGTTGTTGTCAACCCAATTACACCTAAACATAGGAACTCTGAAATTTGTATAGTCCAATTCCCATATGTCCTCAATGATGCCATAATATGACATCTCAGCTTCGCGTGGTCTTTTATCTTTGGCACTAGCAAAATACAACGAACAATCTTGAACAGTAACCCCACTATTTTGTACCACACTACTTTTGTCTTGACGCTTTGTGTAGTATGAAAATCCATTTATGTCATAACCTTCATATGACATGACATCCATTTTTTGGCTTAAAGGCGAGCCATTTTATGTTCTCAGCAACATTATTCGGTGATTCATATAGTTGATTAAATACTTTCTCTTCAAACCACCTAATAAATCTTCGATTATGCTCTCTTGCAAGAAACATTGAACTGGATCGCGGATGATTTCTCTTGATAAGATCATTGTGTTCTTTGATGTAGCTACTAACTTCATCAATGTTGTGAAAAATATACAAATGCGCTTGTTCCCACAACTCATGACGGATTCCTTTCACTCGTCCTCCCAGAGTTCCTTTGCCACAATAAGATCCAGTGTGATGGGAATTTTTTAGATCACTGTTGCAATTCAAAAAATCATTACAAAAGGCCATCACCTCCCTAGCCACGTAACCCTCAACAATACTCCCTTCAGGATGATAACGATTCCGAACATCACCTTTAAAAACACTCATGTAGCGTTCAAATGGATACATCCAATGTAAGAAAATTGGACCCAACATCTTCACCTCCCTTGTAATATGTACTACAAGATGAACCATGATATCAAAAAATGAAGGAGGAAAGTACATTTCAAGCTGAAACATGGTAACAATTACATCTTTCTATAATTTATCGAGAGTATCAGGTTGTATCACTTTGTTGCATATTTCATTGAAGAAGAAACAGAGTCTTGTGATTACAAAACTTACATGCTTCGAAAAAATAGATTGAATAGCCACAGGTAAAATTTGTTGCATTAAGGTGTGCCAATCGTGAGATTTGAGACCTATCAACTTCAGATCCTTCATTGATACCAATTTACGATTATTAGAAGAGTATTTTTGTGGAACCTTAATATTATACAAGCACTCACAGAAAGTCTTTTTCTCCTTCTTTGACAAAGTGTAACAAGCTGGTGGTAAATATGTGCGGCTACCCCTGATCTCCACTGATAATTCTTTTCTTATACCCATTAATTTAAAATCTTTTCTAGATTTGATGGCATCTTTAGTCTTTCCTGGTATGTTCAATAGCGTACCAATGATGCTATCACAAATATTTTTTTCAACATGCATGACATCAATGCAATGTCTAATTGACAAAGATCTCCAATAAGGAAGATCCCAGAATATTGACCTCTTCATGTATAGAGATTTGTCACATGCGAGTGGACGAGTACTTGAACTCTTTCCAAATTCATTAACAATATGTTTCACCCTATCATATACATCATTTCCTGGTATAGGTTTAGGAGCACCTCATTCCTTAGTTGACCCATTAAAGGTTTTGTGTTGCCTTCGATAAGGATGCACTGGTGGGAGAAATTTCCGATGACCAAGATATGTGATTTTACCACCATGTTTCAGTCTGATTGAATCAGTATTTTCCTCACAAATAGGACATGCTTTGTATCCTTTTATGCTATATCCAGACACATTTCCATAAGCTAGAAAGTCATTAATCATGCAAAATAACATAGCACAGAAACTGAAGATCTCTTTACGTGAAGCATCATATTTCATAATACCTTCTTCCCATAGTTTCATTAGGTCATCAATTAGAGGTTGAAGGTAAACATCAATATCATTTCCAGGTTGCTTGGGCCCTGATATCAATATTGACAACATCACATACTTATTTTTCATACACAACCAAGGAGGAAGATTGTATATAACAATCATAACAGGACACGTGCTATGTTGGCTGCTTAATGTACCATAGGGATTCATTCCATCTGTACAAAGTCCAAGTCTTAAGTTTCTTGGTTCTTTACCAAATTGAGTGTATAATAAATCAATTTTCTTCTATTGTGGTGAATCAGATGCATGTCGTAGGATGCCATCATCATTGGCCTTTAACTCCCCATGCCAAGACAAATTTTGCGCATCTTCTGTATTAGCAAATAAGCGTTGAAATCATTGTATTATTGGTAGATACCACATCACCTTGGCAGGAGAGCTATTTTTAGCCTTAGCTGAATTTGTAGTCTTATACCTTGACGCACCACATTTTGGACAATTTATCAAATTACTATAGTCCTTCTGAAATAACACACAATCATTTAGACATGCATGAATCTTCTTAGCATCCATTCCCATTGGGCACATTATTTTCTTTTCTTGATATGTTGAAATTGGAAGCTCGTTGCCTTCAGGAAGAATTTCCTTTAACAAAGACAACAGTGAAGTGAAACTCTTATCGCTCCACCGGTTTTGAGCTTTAAGAGTATATAATCGCATCACAACACTCAACCTCGTGAACTTAGTACAACCCTTATATAATGGTTTTTTAGCATCATGGACAATGTTTGCAAATAAAGAAGGTGGATCAATGACATTATCCCAACAACTATGTAGCATCTCATCAACCATATCATCCTGAATCTGGTCATCTTGAATCGGATCATCATTAACATTATCATCATTATCTATATCTTCTATGCCATAACTATTAGTATCGACATTTTCTGATCCATAATTCAATTTCTCTCCATGCCAATACCATTCATTATAACCTTGTATGATCCCATTGCATATGACATGATTCTTAATTTCCTCACCAGTATCAACTTTCAAATTGTTACAACAATTTCTACATGGACAATATAGCCTATCTGTAGGTAGTTTCCTATGTTCCTCGGAAAGTCTGATAAATTCATCAAGACCTTTGGCAAACTATGGACTGCAATAGTTCTTGATAGACATCCAACTTCGATCCATTTTCTATATCACATTAAAATTAATTATAAAACTAACCGTTTAATATTGATACTATAATAATCTATAAGTTTTTATGGATAGGAAGTTAATTACTTATATACTAAAGTGTACCACCTATCCCATTTTTGAATATTTAATCTCACTATTGACTATATAATGTATGTTTAGTTTTGAAGAAAAGTTTAGCAGCATTTCCCCTAAGTTCTCCAAGTACACCGATGTAAATGGCAAATAACCACTCACATATGCACCCAGAGAACAAATGAAGAAATCCTATTGAAATTTCTACAAAACTAAACATACATTATACATGTACATCCTAAGTGAGATTAAATATCCAAAAACAGTCCTAAATCGGGGACTATCCAAAGTTTACTCCTAATGAGTAAATTTTGAATGGGTTTCTAAGTTAATATATAAATGCATTACTTTCATATTTATATATTAAGTTAAACATCATGCATCAACCCTAAAGTGTCAATCTAGGAGTACACATGTCTAATCAAGTATTAATTTCTAGAATTTATATAATGATTACATATGAAAAAAGACATGTTTTTATTATTGGGTTATCAAATCATATAAAATGGAAAATACTTGCAAAAATTAGCAAAGTAAGGCCGTTTCCAACAGTCCAAAGATTGAAATCATTATAATACTCAGAACTATTTGTGAACATTACAACAAATATGATTAAAACATTTATATCTCCCACAAAAATAAGGAGCAAGTCCACTCTCGGTGGACAATTGGTCGAACGAGAGCCCACCTGCACGCAGCGTCCAGGTTCACTCTCGGTCGACAAATTCGTCAGTCGAGAGTGGACCTGGATGCTGCGCACAGGTGGGCTCTCGGTCGACTAATTTTCGATCGAGATGGACCTGGACGCTGCAATGGCAGCGGGTGGGAATGCGGGCGGGAATGAAGGAAGACGGGAATGAAGGAACGAAGGAAGCGACGAACTTACTTGGAAATGGCGGCGACCTTCGTGGAGGATGAGACGACCTTCACGGAGAGGTGGCGACCTTCGTGGAAGAGTGGAGAGGCGGCAACGACGAGCTCCTTTCGCAGAGAGAAGGCAAAGCTTTGGCAGTGCGGAGAAGTGGTAACATCTTCACGTACGGACACCACGATCCTCTTGCCAGCGCGGAGAGGTGGCATGGCTTCACGGAGAGGAGGAAAGGCATTCACGGCGGAATGACACAAGAAAAAGCAAGGGCTTCACGACGCCGCGGGAGAGAAGAAATAGAACAGAAAAGGTTTTCACGGGAGGAAGAAAGACTAGGTTTCAGCTTTTTCACGGAGAGAAAGACCTATAGCGTTGGTTAACACTAAAAAACCGACGCTAAAAATAAACGGTGCCCATGTCCGGTTATTTAAAAACACTCAAACACATTCTCGGTCGATGAATTTGTCGACCGAATGGTTATCGGTCGACAATATTGCCGACCGAAGTGACCTCTAGGGTCGGTTTTAAGGAATATCTGACACTACATGTGTTTATACGAAGAAAATCTGGCTCCCTATCGGTCGACGATTTTTCGACCGAGTGGTCATCGGTCGACGAATTCTCGACCGAGAAGGAGCATGATTTCCTTCTATGGTTAGTTTTTTCCTTATAACCGACCCTAGAGGTGCTTATACATGTGTGAAAAACTAAACTGGATCCTAAGTTTACCTCGATCGACAATATTGTCGACCGAGGAGGACTTTAGGGTCGGTTATAAAGAAAAAACCGACCCTAGAGGTGCTTCTACGAAGGAAATCTGGCTCGTTTCAGTCGACGAATTTGTCGACCGATAAACATCGATGGACAAAATCGTTGACCGAGAAGGAGCCAGAGGTGAAATATGGCTCCTTCTCGGTCGACGAATTTGTCGACCGAATGGTTATCGATCGACAAATTCGTCGACCGAGGATGCGTGAACTAAACATGATCAAAAATTCATGTCGGTCGATAATATTGTCGATTGAGGGGAGCTTTAGGGTCAGTTATAAAGAAAAAACCGACCCTAGAGGTGCTTATACATGTGAAATCTGCCTCTTCCTCAGTGGACAAATTCATCGACCGAGGAGCTCTAAGGTGCTTACACAACCCTAATAATGATGTTATGTGAAACCCTAATATATGGTAATGCCTTATGAAACCCTAATATGGTATAATGTTATGTGAAACCCTAATATGGGATGATGTTATGTGAAATCCTAATAAGGGATGATGTTATGTGAAACCCTAATATAGGGTGATGTTGTGTAAAAACCCTAATATGGGATAATGTTATGTGAAACTTCAATATGGGATGATGATATGTGAAACCCTAATTGATAAAGATGGGAAACTCTAACCCTAATGAGGGAATAGTGATGTTATTTTTGTATTGCATGATGTTGATATGAAATTGCTATGGTTGATATGAAATTGAGATGCTTATGTAACAAGTATCCTGAATACCTTGGTCAGATGACCTGAAGGTAATAGTTACCTGATAAGTGATAACCATGTTTAGTGATGAACTAAGGGTTTGAATACCCAGATCCAACAAATGTGATGATGGTGGTATTGAGGGATGTGAATTCCCAATAATGAGACAAAGGATTGAGATCCCAATGCTTTATAAACATTTTGAAAAGTACTAAACTCGATCCAAAATTTATGTCGGTCGACAATATTGTAGACCGAGGAGCCCTTTAGGGTCGGTTATAAGGAAAAGACCGACCCTAGAGGTGCTTATACACGTGAAATCGGGCTCCTTCTCAGTCAACGATTTGTCGACCAAGAGCTTATCGGTCGACAAATTCATCGACCGAGAAGAGTTCTAGGGTCATTTAAAAGTACAAAACCAACACTAAAGATGCTCATACATGCGTGAACCAAGATTCGTGTCGGTCGACAATATTGTCAACCGACATGCCCTTTAGGGTCGGTTATAAGGAAAAAACCGACCCTAAAGGTGCTTATACACGTGAAATATGGCTCCTTCTCAGTCGATGAATTTTTTGACCGAGAGGTTATCGGTTGACAAATTCTTCGACTGAGAAGAACTCTAGGGTCGGTTATAAGGAAAAAACCGACCCTAGAGGTGCTTATACACGTGAAATTTGGCTCTTATTCGGTCGACGAATTTGTCGACCGAGGAGCCCTTTAGGGTCAGTTATAAGAGAAAAATCTACCCTAGATGTGCTTATACATGTTAAATTTTTCTCTTATTCGATCAAAAAATTTGTCGACTGAGGTGCATTTTAGGGTCGGTTAAAAGTAAAAAACTGACGTTAGAGGTGTTGAACTAAACTGGATCCAAAATTGATATCGGTCGACAATATTGTCGACCGAGGAGCCCTTTAGGGTCAGTTATAATGGAATAACCGACCCTAGAGTTGCTTATACACGTGATATCTGGCTCTTATTCGGTCGACGAATTTGTCGACCGAAGAGCCCTTTAGGGTCGGTTATAAGGGAAAAACCGACCGTAGAGGTGCTTATATGTGTGTGAAGGCAAACTGGATTCAAGATGTCTAATTACCCGCATTTTTTGTAGACATATAAGGTCGGTTATTTGGAAAAACCGACCCTATAGATTGAAGCGTGAAGCCAAACTCAAGCAAAATTTTGCCGCGACAAAACTATAATTGACTTTCTAATCCAATTGTCTATAAAGTCACTTATTTTATGAAAACCGACCCTATAGAGATGAACTACAAGGTCGGTTATTTTAAGAAAAGTGACCCAAGAGGTCTTAAGTGGTGCCCACATTTTTTATAGACAAATAAGGTCAGTTATTTGGAAAACTGACCCTATAGAAATATACTTCAAGGTCGGTTATTATAAGAAAAGCAACCCAAGAGGTCTTAAGTGGTGCCCACATTTTTTATAGACATATAAGGTCGGTTATTTGGAAAACCGACCCTATAGAGTTACATTACAAGGTCGGTTTTTTTAAGAAAACCGACCCAAGAGGTCTTAAGTGGTGCCCACATTTTTTTTTGACATATAAGGTCGGTTATTTGGAAAAACCGAACCTCCAGGTCGTGACGTTATAACCCATTTTTGTACTAGTGTCTCTTTAAAAAATAACTTTAGGCAAAAGGAAGCCACAAAGAAATGGAACTACATGGACCCCAAAGACTGGGAGGCGTTTGTTACCCAAAGAACAACAGATGAATTCTAGGTATTAAGTGCCACTCCCAATTGAATTGATATACATTTTTATGTATTCACCTATTCAAGATTAACCTTTAGGTATTAAGCGATGCTCAACGAGAAAGGCGTGCACTGAATGTGCACGACCACACAATGGGTCCAAGAGGATATGCAGGCATTTACCAAAGACTACTGTAGGCTGAGTCTGCTCAACCTACTTCTACTCTGGAGACTGCAAAGTCCTCTACTACTGCTCCCGCACCTCTGCCTTGCCATGCTATGTTGATAGCTAGGAGGCAAAACAATAAGGGAGACATACCAAAGCCCACAACTGTTGAGGCAGCTGAAAAAATGGTAAACATCAACTCTTAGAGAAATCAATCGATATTGATTATTATGTTTAATTACTTACTAATTTTTGTTGATGGTGATTAGCGGGAGCTGCACGAGCAGGGGAAGGAAGGCAAGTTCATCCCTCAGGGCACAAGGGATGAACTGGTAGTTGCTCTGGGTAACCCTGAGCATCCAGTACGTGTTAGGGGTGCAGGCACTTGTGTGGGCATCAAAGCATTCTTTGGGCCATCCCAACGCAAACATGTCCCAAAAGTGGGACTTTCACAAGCTGAGGTAACCTATTCTCTTATTTTAGAATGTTATTGTGAAAGGGAATTCAATAATCAGAAGCTAGCATTTCTTTTATCCATGTATAGGTAGATTCTTTAATTAATAGCAAAGTCAAGGAAGTACTTGATCAGAGACTCCATGAAGAAATTAGCAAGTGGCAGGCATCTCAGACTTCCACTCAGATAGTACCTGTGGTGGGCCACTCTTCTCCTACTACTCGTACTGCAGAGGTTGGGAGTAATCTTATAGACCCACCACCTAGCACAACCTATGTAAGTATTTTTATGACATAATAGCTAGTCTGTTCAAGATGATATGTTTTTGTATATATGCATATAACATTCTTTACGTAAATTTGTAGGGGTTGAAGCCATGTCGACTAAAAAGTGAAGAATATATCATTGCAGAGGCGTCGACTTAAAGGGTGCATGTTTCATGGGTATCCGGTACCAGATAGTGTGGTACGTGTGAGCCCGATACATGTACTCCCCGACTGGACAGATCTTGCACTGCCTCATGCACACCCAGATGCTGAAACACTTGGTGAGGTAGTAGGCGGAGTGATACTGTGGCCCGAAGCGGATGTCCTCTATACTGATATTATATGATAAATTTCCATTACTTTAATTTGTTAGTGTGTATATATGAGTCAATTGATCTGAAATTATATATACAGGTCAAAAAGATGAGACTCGCTACATCTCGGCCTCCACCTCCTTGTCTACCAAGTTGGCTTCCAAGGGACCTACACGCCTCGATAGGTCCTAATTGTAGGGGTGTGGCAGTATGGATCAACGAACATGATACAAATTGCCCTATAATTGTTACTATTCCGAAGGATGCTGCAGGTAAATCATACGATAACAATCTATTTATACATGTTTAGCATACGTATTAATTCATACATAATACAAATTCTGCATACGTACATATTAATGTATAGGTATTAATGCATGTCAATCATACGAAAACAAGATATTTATATAAGATATTTTGGAGTTGTTTAGTTATGAATGGTTGAACACATCTATGATAGAGCTGTGGATATGGTGAGATCTTGTTTATACATACATATACATTGTTTTATATATGGTGATCTGGTTTCTTATATATTAATGCATATGTAATACATGTTTTGCAGCCACTTACACAAGATATGTACAGATTTTAGGTTTTCCCATGTGGGATTTTTGGTTCCATCTTTGATTAGTCTTGTAGATGCAGACCCATATTCAGTTACTTCATACTGTTGTGATGCTTTTCAATATTTTGGTAAAAATAATAAGATGGTGATAATAGCTCCATTCAATGTCGAGTAAGTTTACTTTGCTTATAATTTGGACTTAAGCAGATTACATTTTTATTGTGGATTTTGAGTTATTAATTTTCTACTTTCTTACCTGTAGTGGTAAGCATTAGGAGTTACTAGTTATTGTCCCCAAGACATTCACTGTCTATTATCTAGATCCCATGGGGAATGAGTTTGATACATTATATGGACATGAAATTAAAATGCCATTATTCTCGTGAGAAATATTTCATGTTTTTATATCTGTTAACATCTGTTACTACATTACTATTTAATTATGCAATTTAATGGGTTACATTAACATATGTAGGGCTTTACAAGAGTACAAAAAAGCTGGAGGAAAGGTCCCCAGGAAAAAGAATATGTCACTAATTTGGGATAATGTGAAAGTAATTTCCTGACTCCAATGTATATATTATTTATGTGAACTGTGCTTATTTGTATTTTTGAATATTTTGTATTATTCAATTATAGTGTGCTACACAAGACAACAACTGGGCATGTGCCTACTATGTGATGCTATTTATGGACCTAATCATCAAACATGCCATAATGGAAATCGATAAGATACAATAGGTATTATACATAGTCTCATTAGATAATATGAAATATATCAATCTTATTATATATTATTAATTATATATATACGCCATTCTCTTAGCAGGTCTTTAAAACTGCTGACATCAACACAGGTGGAAAGTGTTTCGATGTACATGCTCCCTATACGAGAGATGAATTAGATGATGTAAGAGAAGAATGGGCAAAATCCCTACAAAGAGTGGGAATTTTTAGATATAATTTTATTGACAATGATGACAATGATGAATAAAGAAGAACTTTGTTCTCATAATTATTTTTGTGTGAATGTGAATGAATTTTTTATGAATTGTCATATGTGTGTGAAGATGATCAATACAGAAATGTTTCTACATGTGTCTGAATGTGAAAAGAGATGAAATGATTGGAACTGTAGATTGCTACTGGTTTCTACATGTGTGATGAAAAAATAATATGAATTAAATGTGCTTATAAATGTGTGTGAATCACATATATATATATATAATATTGTCCATCTTGTTAATTTTGCAGGTTTGTGGCCTGTTGTTGGCTGATATCAATGGATGTTGCAGTTCAGAACTTAACTACAGTTTCTCATCTTGCTGATCAACCATACAGTAGGCCTGCAAACTGATAAGAAAAAAAAATCAAAACATAGGCATCGATTATTTGAACAAAACCGACGCCTAAGACATACGACGACAGTTTTGACCTAAAACTGACGTCTATGTGACCAGGTACCACGGCCATGCTGGGAAGCACGTCCGTGGTGGCAGGTAGGGGATATGGCATCGGTTATTAGCACAAAACTGATGTCAGTTCAGATGATATGGTGTCAGTTATATTTAAAAACTGACACCCATAGGCCCTTTGCTAGCACATTGTTCAGTGGCGAGAAGCATTTTGAGTCAGTTATTTGAACAAAACCAACACCTAAGACATACGACATCAGTTTTTGACCTAAAACCGACGTCTATGTGACCAGGTACCACAGCCGTGCTGGGAAGCAAGGTCGTGGTGGCAGGAAGGGGATAGGATGATATGGCGTCAGATATATTTAAAAACCGACGCCCATAGGCCCTTTGCTGGCATGTTTTTCGGTGGTGAGAAGCATTTTGACGTCCGTTCTTTTAATAACTGATGTATATAACAATTCTATAGTGTCAGTTTTAGTAAACAACCGACGCCTGTAGTCCTTTTGCTGGCACGTTTTCAGTGGCGGGAAGCGTTTTGGCATCGGTTGGGCACTGACACCGAAGGGGTCCACCTTTAGCGACACCCACTTGGGTGTCGCTTGGAAATCGACACTAAAATCCCTTAATTAACTGACGCTAAAGGCATGTTATATGGTAGTGATGCAATGTGCAACATTGACACCTTTAATAGGTTTAGGGTATGAATTAGGGTTTGATCCATGATGATGAGATCATGAAACCCTAATTGAGAATTTTGATGAACCGTAAACCCTAATTCAAGGCATTTTAATGAAAAACCCTAATTTAAGGGAATGCTTCATGAAAAACCCTAATTTTGGGTAAAGCTACATGAAACCCTAATTTTAAATGTTATAAGAAAACCTTAATTCAAGGTAAGGATGTAATGTGAAACCCTGATACAGGGTAATGTATTATGAAACCCTAATCCTGGGTGATGCTATGTATTATGAAATCCTAATTTGAAATGATTAACCATAGTCCTAATATGGGTAATGGTCGAGAAATCCTTGATTGACACGAAATGGGAAACCTTAACCCTAATGAGGGATTAGTGGTGTTACCCTTGTATAGCATGATGCTGATATGTAATTGGTATAACTGTTATCATGTGTATTAACCATGCAGGTTTCATGAGATGACGAGCATAGCCAGGTATGAGCTATGATTTTTCATTTATTTGAAAATTGTTAATGGGCCTTGTGAGCCATAACATGCTTTGTTGCCTAGTGAGAGGTAACAAGAGATGAAATGGGCCATGTGAGCCATGTGAGATGCTTGTGTAGCAAGTATCATGTTTACCTTGGACAGTTGACCTGAAGGTATTAGTTACCTGATAAGTGGTAACAAGTGCTCCTTGATAAACTGAGTGTTTTATTACCCATTTTCAATAATCATGATGATGAGTTTATTAAGGGATGAGAATTCAAAAACACTAGAGGGGGGGTGAATAGAGTTTTTAAATTAATTTTAACAATTTGTTGAACTCAAACAACCACAATTGAAATTGGAAGAAGGAGACAGGTGTTTAGAGTGGTTCCAACTTTAGCAAATACTAAAGTTGTCAGTCCACTACCCGGTTGCTTACCCAACCGGGATTTTGAAAGTATTTATTTTATTACCTTCTCAATGATTTATACAAAATACAATACTTTCCTTTACACCCTTTGAACAACCTTCACTTGAAGTAGGTGCACCAACTTTGAGGTAGCCTTCTTGAAGTAACTCCAAGCTCCCCCTTGAAGTAGCCTTCCTCTCTAGAAGTAACCTCCTGTTGCACCAGCCTTTTGAAGTAGCTCAAAGTCACCTTCTTCTCCAAGAAGATCTCCACCCTCTCCAATCAGCAGCCTCCAACCTAGGAGTAGCAAGGAGAGTACAAACGGTAATAGAGAACAAGAAAGGAAAAAGGAAATTACAACTTATCCTTTGTATCCCAAGGCTTGATTTGCCTAGATCAAGCGTATAGATCTCCTAACCAAGTGTATGGACTTGTGATTGCAGTGGGTAGGAGATACTAGCCTATAGGACACAAATTTTGAGCTAAGGAAGGAAGTAGCCAATTGTCACAATGCTCAAATTGCTCACAAACAGATTGCTCAAAGTATGCTCAAGGATTTCCCAAGTGTAACAAGTGTGTTTGAGTGTCCTATGGCTTGTACTATTTATAGGAATGGCCTAAGGATTCTTAAGGACGTTCTAGACAACTTCTAGGGGTTTCTAAGTGCTTAACTAGCCGTTAGGTACAAGTTTGTTGCTTTAACAACGACTAATTAATTAATTCTGCAGTTGCTGTCAGAGACCATCTCGGTCGAGGAATGGTCGACCGAGACACCTACTCAGTCGAACTTTTGTCGACCGACAGGCTCTCTGGAATAAGTGATTTGCAACGTCTATCTCCAACTGCCAACTACCTTGTCAGTTGTGTCTAACGGCTACTTTGGATCTTTCTCGGTCGAGAAGATTGTCGACCGAGAGTGTCTCAGTCGAGGAGTTTGTCGACCGAGATTGATCATGTTTCAATGTTTCAATTTAGGCACTAATTATATGTATGAGTGTGCATATGTGATCCTATTTGAAGGGGATGACATATCTAAATGTGGTGTTTAGCTAGGGAGAATCTAACGCTTGATTTACATGAAATCTAAGTACTTGTACATTATATATTTGTACAAGTTTTTACAAGGAGATTACATTTCATGAAAATACAAACATATAAGCATATGGATTTCCCTAATTGCTTTTGTCATCCACCTTGTTCCTGCACACTCAAGTAGCTCGTTAGATCAATAAGAATGAAATGTTTGTTATCATCAAAACATAGGGATTATAATAATGTCAATTTAGCCAACAATCTCCCCCTTTTTGAAGATGACAAACATTTCTTAAATATAAAATAAGGAAATATAAATCATGTGAGTTTCATACCTGAAGTTTACCTTTTGTAGCCATTCTTGTTTTGCAAGTGAATGCTGGCCATGATATTATGAAACTCATTTATGTTTTTGATTTGGATTTTATATTATTTCTCCCCCTTTGTCATTTCAAAAAGATATCCAATATAATCATTTTATATAACTTATATTTCTCCCCCTTAATTTTATGCTATGCTCCCCCTTAAAGAAATATTCAATTTAAAAACAAGGGATTAATGCAAAGCAATTATTGTTAAATTTAGCCACAATTTATTTCTCACTCATTTGCAAAGGATGTTAAGGATTGAAATGAAATGAGTTCCTTTTAAGCTCATGGCATATGTGTATTGATTTCTCATCCATTTTACAAGGGATGTTAAGCCCTAAAAATGACATGAGAATCCTTTAAGCGTTATAGTAGAGTGTATCTCTGCACAAATACATGGGATGTTAAGTCCAGACTTGTTTAGAGATTTCCATTAAGAACAAGATATATGTCATGTAGATTTCTTTGTAACAAAATTTCTTTCAAGGATACTAAGGTCATAACAAGCTTTAAATGATGTTTATGAAGTTTTGTAAGCTTCTTAATCTTATAATCAAACTAGTTTTTATGAGCTCCCACTTAATCTTATATTTAAGATAATTTAAGGATTCTACGGTCAAAAATGATTTTTAAGACTTGATCTTGGAGCTTTATGTTATGCAATATGATGAGCACATTTTGAATCAAGATACTATTATTAAGTGCAGTAAAAATATGTACAAATAAGCATTTTGTCAAACTTATTTTAGGTCGCCCTTGACTACGACCATAGAGCCCCTTGGTCTAATTTCATTTTAACCAAGAGGCAGATTTGCAGATTTTTCAAATTGAACATTATGAAGTATAATATCTGCATAAGTTTTGATTAAGTATCAAGTTGAAGAATAATACTTAATATGAAAACATTTGTCCTTTTTTTAAAATATAGGCTTTGTTGTAGTAATATGAATATCAAATTTCACGTTTTTTAGTATCCTCATAAGATTCTTTACTAAAGGCACACTAAATATCTCAAGTCTTTTAAAGATACTAATTGAGAGATTTTATCTTATGTGTTGCAAGCATAACATATTACCAATAAAGCACTTGCTTGCCGATATATATATCATCACGGATCCATGCAGACAATTATCTATCCAAGCTAATCACAGTACCAAATGGGGAAAGCATATCCAATCTAATCACCTGATTTTAATCACATGATTTCTATATGGATAGACCAGAAAATAAGGAAATCATGTGAATAATGATAGAAATTTTCTTTTCATTAAACTAAGCATAATTTCAGTTTAAACTTAAATCATTTAGGGAATAAACTAATATTAATTTAAATTTGTAGGGATGATTTCCAAAATAAATATCCAATCATTAATCATGAATAGATAGCAGTTTTTATCAAAGAATTCAACAATTTTGCAACAGACTGGAAATCAGTGACTTGCTCAGTCGATAATTTCTCGACCGACAGTATCTCGGTCGACAGTCTCTCGACCGACAATATTCCTGAAACTGTTAATTGCTTCCAAATAAAACATAACTATGCAAGTTAAATATTTAGATACTTAAATTTATTTTTTATCCCATTATGTTGAGTTGAGATAGACGTAGAATTATGCAACTAAGGTTCTTGGTCATATCTCAACTTAATTGCATTTATTTAGTTTGGAGGTCTTGGAACCCAAACTAACTCGACATCTTTTCTCTTATAAGGACATGAAAAGGAATAATGACCAAGGCGCAAGCAATAATGACAGCATATCGAGTCAACCTCATATCTTTTTCTATGGTTGTGTTTAGTGTTGTTCTTGGGTGATGATGTTCCTTTAAGTACATATATAGATTGATGTGTTTGTGACTTTCTCCAACTAGTTGTTCCTTTAGGTGCATATATAGATTGATGTGTTTGTGACTTTCTCCAACTAGGTTGTTGATAGGATTTCCCTTTAGGCTTGTAACCTAGTCCTCTTCTCCCGATTTGATGATAGGGATTATCTAAGATTTTATCAAGAATGCCATTATTATTCAAATTACTAACTTTTTGTTGTAACTTGGCAATCTCTTCCATTCTGTTCTTGATATCTAGTTTTTCTTGATCTAGATTAGATGACAATGAATTTCTTTCTTTGACAATAGAATCATAATCTAGATGGTTGCATAAAATGGGTTGTTTTTGAAGATCATTCACTTGACTTTGCAAATTATTCTTCTCTAAAGAAAGTAGATTACAATTTGCCTCTATAGATTTTATCTCAATATCATGATCTTCAATGATCTTTTTAAGATCTTCGTTTTCAGATGTAATAACAAGAGGCTTAGCAAGTAATTCATCATTTGCTTTATTAGATTTCTTTAATTTCTTCTTGCATTCAACATATTTAATATGTGTTTCTTCAAGGCTAGCAACTAGTTCTTCTTTAGATAAATCAAAAAGACTTACCTCTTCTTCTTCTTCCTCGCTAGTTGTAGCAATGAGACAATCTTTGTTCTTATCTTCCTTCTTTGATCTCCATGGGCATCTAGTTGTTGTGTGGCTTGTTCCTAAGCACCAATTGCAACATGTTGTAGTTTTGTCCAAGCAACACCTTTTGTTGTGATTGTAATCACCATTACCCTCCATTCTTCAAGACCTGGTTAGGGTTCCTTGAAGCCTGCTCTGATACCAATTGAAAAACACTAGAGGGGGGGTGAATAGAGTTTTTAAATTAATTTTAACAATTTGTTGAACTCAAACAACCACAATTGAAATTGGAAGAAGGAGACATGTGTTTAGAGTGGTTCCAACTTTAGCAAATACTAAAGTTGTCAGTCCACTACCCGGTTGCTTACCCAACCGAGATTTTGAAAGTATTTATTTTATTACCTTCTCAAGGATTTATACAAAATACAATACTTTCCTTTACACCCTTTGAACATCCTTCACTTGAAGTAGGTGCACCAACTTTGAGGTAGCCTTCTTGAAGTAACTCCAAGCTCCCCCTTGAAGTAGCCTTCCTCTCTAGAAGTAACCTCCCGTTGCACCAGCCTTCTGAAGTAGCTCAAAGTCACCTTCTTCTCCAAGAAGATCTCCACCCTCTCCAATCAGCAGCCTCCAACCTAGGAGTAGCAAGGAGAGTACAAACGGTAATAGAGAACAAGAAAGGAAAAAGGAAATTACAACTTATCCTTTGTAGCCCAAGGCTTTATTTGCCTAGATCAAGTGTATAGATCTCCTAACCAAGTGTATGGACTTGTGATTGCAGTGGGTAGGAGATACTAGCCTATAGGACACGAATTTTGAGCTAAGGAAGGAAGTAGCCAATTGTCACAATGCTCAAATTGCTCACAAACAGATTGCTCACAGTATGCCCAAGGATTTCCCAAGTGTAACAAGTGTGATTGAGTGTCCTATGGCTTGTCCTATTTATAGGAATGGCCTAAGGATGCTTAAGGACGTTCTAGACAACTTCTAGGGGTTTCTAAGTGCTTAACTAGCCGTTAGGTACAAGTTTTTTGCTTTAACAACGGCTAATTAATTAATTCTGCAGTTGCTTTCAGAGACCATCTCGGTCGAGGAATGGTCGACCGAGACACCTACTCGGTCGAACTTTTGTCGACTGACAGGCTCTCTGGAACAAGTGATTTGCAAAGTCTATCTCCAACTGCCAACTACCTTGTCAGTTGTGTCTAACGACTACTTTGGATCTTTCTCGGTCGAGAAGATTGTCGACCGAGAGTGTCTCAGTCGAGGAGTTTGTCGACCAAGATTGATCCTGTTTCAATGTTTCAATTTAGGCACTAATTATATGTATGAGTGTGCATATGTGATCCTATTTGAAGGGGATGACCTATCTAAATGTGGTGTTTAGCTAGGGAGAATCTAACGCTTGATTTACATGAAATCTAAGTACTTGTACATTATATATTTGTACAAGTTTTTACAAGGCGATTACATTTCATGAAAATACAAACATATAAGCATATGGATTTCCCTAATTGCTTTTGTCATCCACCTTGTTCCTGCACACTCAAGTAGCTCGTTAGATCAATAAGAATGAAATGTTTGTTATCATCAAAACAAAGGGATTATAATAATGTCAATTTAGCCAACAAGAATACCCCTGATGAGATGAGGGATTGAGATCCCAATGCTTTATTAAAGGTTTGAATAATACTTGATGGAAGTATTACACATTATTTTAGCAACTAATATAATAAATGATGTTTGGAAACTTATTGATGCTAAAAAAATATGATAATACACTTAATTAATCAAGTGATATCATGTAATGTAGTTGCCCCGACCACAGATCCATCAACATCAAAATTTGCTAAATGGTGAAATGAGTTAAACTTGGAGCACATATTTTTGAATATGTGGGGGTAATTGGGCAATTATATCCTCATGCCCCATAGGAATGTTTGCGGTCTATATCCTATGTATGGAATTGGTTACGGAGCATACCCCATTATGAGTATGGCTACGGGCCATGACTCCATGATATGATACCAGGAATTGGATACGGGCCATAACCCTGAAGAGAGTATATGCTGTGGGCTATAACTCTATAGCGAAGATGCCACTATACCCTGGCAAGCTAATTGCATTTTGACATGTGATGTCTCTTCCATATAATCTCATAATGACCGAGAAGGTTGAGGTCTTGGAGTTTGGGTCTTCCATTGACCTTGTGTGGTACTGATGCTTTACATAATCATGGTCGGGTAGAGCATGAATGGTATACTTCATCTCTTCAGGGCATTAAGTATGATTGTAAAATGTAATCAGTGGTGTTTCATATTTGCTTAAGGTTGAAATACGAGAATAATTGGTTGATGTTATCTTGCTTAGTATATCGGATAAAAGTTATACATGTTCTTTATATTCCTTATTGGAATAGTGGCATGCTACTTTATTAAGTTATAGTTGAAATGCTTTGCATAAGAATATTGCTCTAACATGTGTAGACATGATTTAACTGTTCTTGAATATATATGATTCCTCTGCTCTATTTTATTCTAATAAACTGTAAAAATAATGTTTCTGGTGGAGAGTTATATCTCTCGCTGGGCCAGTTTCAATTGTCTCACCCCCGTGGGATCCAACTTTTTAGGTAGACGCAGAGGAAGAGGCAGAAACCCTACAGCAGGGGAAGAGCAGCAGTAGCATCAATAGGGACAATAGTGATATCTTAGATGGAGACACTGGCTATCATGTTTTGTATAGAGAGTCCTATGTGTCATATTTGTACTCTCAGGTCCTCAGAGTCAGTAGTTAGTTTAATAAATCGATCGGAGATTTTGGCTTGATGCCTCAAGGTTCTTATGCTACCTATGTACAGTTTTAATAGGGCAGTTGATGCTTGTATTCCTCGAGAAGAGATGGTACATGACATGTACTTGTGAACCAGAATGTAATTGAATTACTTTGGTTCTTTTTGAAAAAGTTTTTCCAGTGTATGGATCTCTTTGTAAATGGTTTTAATTTTTAGTGATTTTCAGTAATCCACTTCTAATGATCACTTCCGCTTAGACAATGACATTTTGTTTGATCGGTGCGCCACACTTTTCAATAGCAATACACATGAAAAACTTGTTCGACCAAGCGTAGGTTACTCTAAAGTGTGTTGCACCATATACCTCATGGAAGTGTGATGGTAGTAACATAGGTGCCACCAAAGCGGGGTGTATTATTATCGTATTGGCTATTGGGTTGGGCTTAACTGCTGATTCTCAGAGAGTCTAGGCCCAAAAGCATGCAGATGATTTTATCAAAGAGTTGTGCATGTCATCGATCTAAGAGTTTCATATGATGCAATTGGCATGATTTCTTATCTTAATGATTGATTATGGACGCTGGTGTAGGTTGGGTAATAATTGAATCACTTTGGATCTTGGCTCATTAGAAAATTGTTTGCTACAATTTTGTGGATTGATACTTGAGGGTTATCAATTTGAACAAATGATGAGAATGATAATTAATTAATGACCTATTTGTTATTTCCCAATTTTAATCAAATCGAATTGAATCAATTTGAGTTTTTGATGAAATTACAAATTCTTTTGTAGAATCAAATGGCCACATTGAACAATCACTTTTCTCTGTGATCGGTCCTTGTGAAGGATAAACTTGTTGGGAACAACTTGCACATCTGGTTTAGGATGTTTAGAATTGTTCTCACACATGAGCACAAGTTGTATATCTTGGAAATTCCAGAACCAGAGGAACTGTAATGACCCCGCCTCTCAATAGCCCCCAATTAAGGGAGACCTGAAGGTCAAAGCCGTTATTTAATTAACAAGATCAAAGGTTCGACAAATAATCAATAATAATTATGAAATTCTACTAACTAACTGGAATTTGGTATAAAATTAAAACTTTACTTACCTTTGAAAATTTTGGAAATCTATCTATCCAGAACTTGAATTATTCTATCTAATCCTCCTTGCGCTTTATTTCTTATTTCCACAATGTGTCACTTTACTGTTTGTTCTTTCAATTGTTGTTCCTAAAACGTCGAAAAACAAAATGTCAGTCAGTATATCGAAATATACTGGTATGTGGGAACAACCAAAAATTTGCACATAAGGATATCAATTTAATTATCACAATCAAGTTAATTAACAAGCCAATTGAGACTTTTCTGTATGACATTCTCCACCCCTTTTTCCCTAACCCTGGCATACCCACCTTAGGGTTTCCTTTGCCAATGACTTAAGGCCACCTTCTAAATCCCGAGCTTGGTGCCTGGGGGTCACCACCCATGGTGCCCACTAGTCATGCAATATCATAGGCCACCTTCTCATTCCCAAACTTGGTGCCTGGAGTCACCACTCAAGGTGTCCATTGGTCTACCCATCTGGGCTTGACCTTTGGCATCATCCATCAGGGTGGCATGTAGGTGTGAGAATACATACTTCTATTATTAATGTGATAATCATAGTGACTTTATGATTTGCAAGTATAAACATCCAAACTGATAATTTGCATTCAATGCAATTAACCATCCAGAAAATCCTCTAGAAACTAAGGCGGTTATTCATAATTAACCACATACCTGATCTGATGATTTGAACAAAAATATCCATGCAAATAAGAATCCAAGCAAGCAAGCATTTTCAACAAGATCCTGAAATAACCACGTAATTCCCTTTTCATTATTCATGTCATCAAGATGCATTAAACCTAGCTCGCTTCCTAGGGTTTCTAATTCACTTTTAGGGTTTCTATTGCAATTAGGGTTTCCCTTCATCTTTTACTATTTTAAACCCTAATTTAATGCAATTGATAACCAACCCTAATTATTTCCACATCTAATCCTCAATTTCAGATTAAAGGCATAATTAACCATTAATTAAGTTCATTAAGCCTCTTTTACATTAAAGCTACTTATTTTTATCCTTTTAATCCATGACAAGATCATTATACTCATTTATCATCAATTCAAAGTTCAGTATAGTCTAATTCACATATGAACATGATTTACCATTAATTCCACCTTTTGTTCATGAGAAAACCCTAATTACTACATTTAAGTTATTTATCCACAAATTAGGAACTTTAATGCTCTAAATAGCTTATAACCATGAAAACTCAGTTCTATACATGAAATCGAATAATTAAAGCCATTAATAGTCCTAATTACCAACATTAGGGTTTCAAGGCCCATTAAAGCCTATTTATGCACATAAACTATGAATTAAACAAATCACATGCAAAGTTCATCCTTTTTGTTCCCAATGTCCCTTTTTATCATTAACAAGTAATATCAACTTTAACCATCAATTAAACCCTACTAATCACATTAATCATATCCAAATAGGGTTTATTAATCATCATTACATTAAAGTTAACAACTTCCATTACTTTTCGATTTGCAAGAAGAATTAGGCTTCAAATATATTTTTATTGCATTCCTCTAATTTTTCTGAGCAAAATTCATGTATAATGTGCATCTATCCGAGCTATGGTTATTTAGTTACGAATTTAATAAGAAACACTTACTTCCGACCAATCACAAAGCACCACGTCGCCCTGGTCCATGCAACACGGCTTGTTGGAGATTATAACCAAGTTACCATTATGCCCTCCTTGAAATCAGTTAATGTTGTAGCCCACGAAGGGTATATTCTTCCATAGTCGCCCTTGCTCTTCTTCCTCGCGAGCAACCGTAGGGTGTCACTACTGTAGAACTGTTCGCGCTGGGCGCGATCTCCATGTCCTTTCTCTGACTCCGCCGGTTGCCAAGGAGCATCCCCTGCCTCTGATGTGCCCTCACACAAGCGAGGAGGCCTCATGCACGTGGCCGATCGGCCAGGATCAAGGCCAACAGGCCTGCCGCCATGGCCGAACTGCAACTATCCTGCAGTCTACTTGCAGGCGTCGCATGGGCGAGAGGAGTCAAGAAAAATAGCTGCCCAGACCTCTCCGACGTCGTGAAAGCATTGCAAACCCCTCAACTACTCTCATAGATCCTGGGATTGCACTTCCTCCTTCCGGTTAGGGTTAGCATGAAAGCAAGGTTGAAGAAGGTGAAGATAACATGTGGAATCTTCTAAACTTAGCCCTGAAGTCTTACCCCTTATATAGGGGAGGGTGTCGATGCCCTAAGACGCTTACCCACGAAGCAACATGGTTCTTTCTCAATAGGAATCCAATTCCTATATTGAGAAGCAAGATTCTCTCTCCTCTACACATCTTTTTTTTATATTATTATTTCTTGGATAGTTAGGAATTCGAAGTTCCTCTCATTTATTCTCTTTATTCTTTCTTTTTAAACCATTGGCACGAAATTAAGCTTTCCTTTTTAATAGAAAATACTTTCCTTTTTCAATGCCACCAAAAATTAGTAATAATGTATTATATAACTCTCTTATTTGATTTATTGGTATTTTCTATTTCCTCTTTCTTCATTGGGGCTCCTTAGTACCCCAGAAAATCCAAGATTTCGAAATACCTTCATAAGGATACTTATTATTCTTCTAAATTCATCTATATGCATTATTTCTAATTATTATGTTGATTTCTTATTAAAATATCCCTTTTTGAGGATTTCTTTTTATTTCTCTTTTATTTTCCTCATTGTTATTCCTTTTAACATTAGGAATTCTTGGGATACGAAATTTCACCAAGGATAACTCAATTATACCTCTTTTCACTTATTTTCTACATTTCATCAATGTTTTTAATTTCTTTATTAACAAGGAAATACTTTATTGATCTTTTCTTTTCTTGTTGCTTTATCTTTGCAACTTTGGACTCCTTGGAACCCGAGGAACCCAAGAGGCACGAAATTCATTCTTGGATTAGATTCCTTTGCCTTCTAGAGGTGTCTACCTCATCTCTCTTTTCTCAACAACTCATTTATTCATTAATTAATTGAATTTCGTTGTTATTGGGCCCAATATCCAATAAAACCCACAAATCAAACAACAAGGCTATTTTAAACGAAATACATTTATTCACAACAAATTATATCATTATTTGTCCAAATATCTTTAATATGAGAAATTACATTTCTCACCAAAGGAACCCAAAATTTGGGGTTGTAACATCCTTCCCCTCTTATGAGAATTTTCCCCTCAAAATTCCATCAAGCAAGCAAACAAATAGTATAAGTCTTCTTATGTCCATCAGGGCTCCCATGTGGCTTCACCCTTTCCATGGTGTTTCCCAAGAACCTTCATTATCTCATTTTCTTCCATCTGAGTTCTTTCTTACCTTGGTATATTTATACAATTTCCTGTCATTACTCATGTCATTAAGATCTATGAAACCTAGTTCGCTTCCTAGGGTTTCTAGATCTTAATGACATGAGTAATGACAGGAAATTGTATAATTGTTTCAGGATCTTGTTGAATGCTTGATTGCCTATTGGTTGATTGGATTATTTCTATCTCAAATCTACATGTACAGGTATGTGGTTACGCCTATGAATATCCCAAAGTAGTTTCTCGAGGATTTTCAAGGTTTTATCGATGACTTGAATTAAATTGTTGGTTGCCTTTAATTCATGCAAATTATAATGTGAATATGACTATCACATAATAGATGTTCCTATTAGCTCAGATCCTAGTCCCCTCTGTAGCTTTATAGATTGACCTAGTAAATGGCTACCAATGGGGTAGGTCCATCAGGTCATTAAATGACTTAGTAAATGGCTACCAATGAGGTAGGACAATCAAGTCATCATGAGTCAAAGATTGGGCTACCTTTGGGTAGGGCCATGCGACTCCATAACTGTGGGCTCTGATCTCCAAAACCCGAGATAAACACATAAACCTCGAATTAAACTTAGCGGAAGTGATTCGATTAGCAATGGAATACTAAAAATTAGCAGAAATTAAAACTTTTTGAGATAAAGCATTGAAACCATAAAACTTCATTCATAAAAGGAGATAAACTATTTAATTCTCTGTCAAATTACTTCTTGAGTAATTATACACATCATGATTCAAAATCTCAAGAATCGTAACAAAACTCAGACCAACAACTCCAAGACCTGAGAGTACAGAGGACACATAGGACTGACTCTATCTACACCACATAGCAAGCTGAATCTCCACCTGAGATTTACTGTTGCTCCTGGTGCTGCTGCTGCTGGGACTGGTCACCTGTAGACCGGTTCCTCCGTCTTCGACGACCACCTAAAAAGTTGAAGTCTACGGGGTGAGACAATTTTAAATAATTGTCCCAGCAAGAGTTATAACTCTCCGCCAGAAGCTTTATTATAGCAATCAAATAATAATAGAAGCATTAGGAGCCTTCTAAGTAATCAACAACAGGTAGCTAACTCAGTAGAGTAACAAAAGTAAGCAATATGAATAACATATCTACTTATGCAGTGTAACATCAATCCAGTATCTCGTAGTTTAATCTAAGCAGATATACTACACAGCTGATTATGTTTTTCAAACATTATTATTATGCCCTGCGGAGATGAGGTATACCACTCATACTCCAACCGATCACTGTTACGTGCCTCGGTATCATACTAGGTCATTGAAAGAGCTGGATTCTCATGACCTTCACCTTCCTCAGTCAGTAAGAGGATTACTTGCAGGACATCTTGTGTCTCTGCTATTATAGCTTACCAGGGTAATCTGGTCCTTCATTATTTTAGAGTTACAGTGGCGTTCTGTACTCTCTTCGTCATCAGGAGATTTCGTGTTTACCTTCCACTGATACGGTATCTGTGCTTTCTTCGTCATCAGGAGATTTCGTGTTTACCTTCCACTGATGCGGTATGGATTTGTAGTGAAGGATTGACATATTACACATCTACATCAATACCTACACTAGGATGTAAGGTTCTACACATCCATGTACCCCACATACTGAAAAGTATGTGATCCAGGAGTTCCCTTAGGAAAAATTTGTTTCACCATCATCTGATCTCTGACAATGATGGATCTATGATCAAGGCTCTACATGGTATGATTACACTTGATTAGTTAGGTACATTCAGTATTCTTTTAACATCAAACATTGTTCTCAAACAATAACATTAGCATAGCAGCTATGAAGGGAGAATACTAAATGTAACAAGCCTAACTCACATCAATTATCATTTCTCAATACTCTCATCACAAGTCATCTCTAAAGCATGATCTTGATGGAATTTATGGCTCTCACAGCCCATCAATCTCATAAGATGCCATTGACAAGGCATCAGGATATTTTATTATTCATAAAGCTAACAACATGCTTTCAATGAATGTAGCATCATCATCCATACCTGGATATGATCATTCTCATATAGGAACCTGCACGGTTAATTTAACTGATAAAAGCAATTCAATTCAAGAATTATACCTTCACTCTTGCCATAAGAGCTAAGTTCCCTGATTCTCATCAATTAGGGTTTATTATTCACATTACATGTCATCACCCTAGAATTAGGGTTTACTATTCAATTACATGTCATCACCATAGAATTAGGGTTTACATGATCTTACATAGGTGGATCATATCTTGATCATGCACATTTATGTGTATTGAAGGTACTTTACTTGAGTTTCCACCATAAAAGGGTACTTTCTCTCTCTTATGATACTTTCTCTCTCCTCTTACTAGTAGATGGGGATAACACCACTCTGGATCAGGTTGGGTTAAGTCCTCATTGACTAACATAAGTCAAAATATCACTATCATGTGATTAGGGTTTGATTAGAACAGGGTATCACTCAAATGAACCCTTTTAAGTTGAAACGATTGTGAACCCATTTGAAATGAAACGAGTGTGAACCCATTTGAGTTGAAACAGGTGTGAACCCATTTGGATTGAAATGGGTGTGGACTCGTTTGGATTGAAACGGGTGTGGACTCGTTTGAGTTGAAACGGGTGTGAACCCATTTGATTGAAATGGGTGTGGACTCGTTTGAGTTGAAACGGGTGTGAACCCATTTGAGTTGAAACAGGTGTGGACTCGTTTGGATTGAAACGAATGTGAACCCATTTGGATTGAAACGGGTGTGGACTCGTTTGAGTTGAAACGGGTGTGAACCCATTTGAGTTGAAACGGGTGTGGACTCGTTTGAGTTGAAACGGGTGTGAACCCATTTGAGTTGAAACGGGTGTGGAATCGTTTGAGTGAAAATGAAAGGTGATATAAAGGTTATGATAGAATAGGATATCCTATGTTGAAGCCTTCAATTGGCCCAAGCCATGTTAACCACTTACAAATTGAGTCAATTAGACTGAGCCTCAATCAATTGGACACCAATTTGACCTTCAATTGAAAGCCAATTAGAGTTAAGTCTAACTCAATTAAGGTTTCCAAACGGCTAATAATCAATTTTCAACAATGTGAATCAAATAAAGGTTGAACCTATCAATTGAATTCCAATTGGGCCCAAACTTGGCCAAAACGGTCTTGAGATCATTTGCATGACCTCCAAACGATCTTGAGACCGTTTGCCCAAAGTTTGACCAAAAACCAAGTTGGTTGGATAAGGGTTGAACCCTAAATAGGTCTAAAATCAGCATTTTTATCAAATCGTCAACCTATTGAAAAAAAACCATCAAACCATTAAATTACCTCAACTTTAGACCTTCAAACGGTCTTGGGTGGTGCCCAAACGGTCTTGAGACCGTCTGGAGGAACCCCCAAACGGTCTTGAGACCGTTTGGGTCCTTCAACCCAAAACTCAACAAAGTCTATATATGAAAACAGCAATTTCAGCCCAATTAGGGTTAGGATGTTGAAGTGCCTTCAACTCTCAATTGGTTAAGAATTTAACTTTGATTCTTTGAAGGAATAAAATTCAACATATTATGAACAGGAATATCAAACGGTCAACACTTGGTCAACTCATTCAAATGGGTTGAACCCGTTTGCCCAAAAAGTTCAAGTTAATCAGTTGGAAAATCAGCACTTAATTCAATTCGATTGCCTAATTGATTGGCCTTCAACCTACAATTCCTTTGAAGTTAACCCCTCAAATTTGGTGGGTCATTAGATTACATTATTATGAACAGGAATTCCAAACGGTCAATGCTTGGTCAATGCCCTCAAATGGGTTGAACCCGTTTTCTCCAACCGACCTTGTGAACCCGTTTGCCCTTCAAACGGTTTGGTCAGAAGGGGGGGGGGAACCAGGACCGTTTGATAAAGTAACTTTGGTAATCAAGCCCATCTTCTTCTACCTCCAGATTAAGGTATGTTCTTCGTGGTTTTAGTTTCAGGAAAGCAAGGAAAGATGGGGAAAGGAAGAACAAGCTACTTTTGCAAATACAAAGATATGCATAAGAAAGCAAAAGGTTTAGAGTTATAAAACCGGCCTTAAGGTCGTTCCTTGAGCTCCAAGCTTCCAAGATTCAAGTCTTTAATGGTGTCTTGAGCTACAAAGGTCGGCCAAGGGTGTTTATCCAAGGAAACATTGGGAAAAGATGGCTAGAACGAGAAAGCTAAGTAAGAATACTAGCAAACCAACCTTGTAACATGATTTCCTCCATGAATTTGAGCAAGATGATGATCAAAGATTACCTAGAACTGCTTGGCCGTTCTCCTCTTCTCCAGAGCTCTGTCCTAAGTCGGTCTAAGCAAGGAAATAAGAAAGGAAGTGAAGGAAACGTTCCTTTACAAACAAAGGAATGGTGTATATATATCTTGGGGTCATCTCCAACATAAGGACAACTAGTTTCTCCTTTTCTTAATTATCTCCCTCCTTTCTTTTAGGCACATCCCTTCTCCTTATTATAAGCCACGTTTCTCCCTTTCATACTTAAGCAAAACTCATCTTAAACCCAAGGTCCAAAGGTGAAGAAGGTCAACTTCTTACTAAGTTGCACATATAGAAGGGTTATTAGGCTTATAACTTGATTATTTAATTTATAAGGGTTATCATTCTTATTTAATTTATTCAATTGAAGTGACCTCTTCATCATTGTAACTTTAAATGATGCCAAGAGTCATAAAAGATGTTCTAGATGGTGTATATCACAAGTTGCATCCCACATTTTGGGTAAATTGCACTTTACTCCAAATTAGGGTTTTAAGCATTAGGATCATCCCACAAGCTGCATCTGAATGCCCAAGCTTGGAAAATCCATCATGCTTCATCATATTCACTCATATGATGTCTCATCATCAAAACAACATCTCAATCTGTGAAATTGCAAGTTAAACCCTTAAACTGGGTAATTTGCACATGGGTCCCTGCATTACAAAACAATGCTACAACTTTGTTTATAAAGGAGCAAAATTGAAATATATGTCCCTGAGGAACTTAATTACATGCCAAAGAATACTCACAGGTGTTTAATTACATAATTTAGGCAAAACTTCCAGGTTTAGGTTATAACCTAGGTCAGGGATGTTACAAATTATCCACCCCTTACAAGGATTTCGTCCCCGAAATCGATAAAACACATTAAAAGAAAAGAGTAGGGTATTTCCTTCTCATCTCATCCTCTAGTTCCCAAGTGGCTTCTTCAACACCACGGTGGTTCCAGAGGACTTTCACAAGACTTATATCTTTCTTCTTTAACTTTTTAATTCTGTTATCAAGAATGGACACTGGTCCCTCCTCATATGTTGTATCTTCATTTAATTCTACTTCCATAGGTTTTAGAACTGACTCGGTGTCGGGGTGACATTTCCTCAGCAGGGAAATGTGAAAAACAGGATGTAACTTCTGCAACTCCTGAGGTAACTCTAGTTTATAGGCTACCTTTACAATTCGCTCAACGATTGGATAAGGTCCCATAAATCTAGGAGCTAACTTCCCTTTTCTTCCAAAACGAAGGACTCCTTTCCACGGTGAGACCTTGAGATACACTCTGTCTCCAACCTAGAACTCTAGGGGTCTACGACGTTTATCAGCATATGACTTCTGCCTATCCTGTGCAGTCTTAAGCTGTTGTTGTATAACTTTAATCTTCTCTGTAGTTTGCTGCACAAGATCAGGACCTAACAATTGGTGCTCACCAGTCTCATACCAACACAAAGGTGATCTACAACGTCTACCATACAAGGCTTCATATGGTGCCATATCAATACTATGTTGATAGCTATTGTTATAGGCAAACACTATCAAGCTCAGGTGTAGATCCCAACTCCTGGTAAACTGGAGAACACATGCTCTCAACAGGTCTTCCAAGGTCTGTATAGTCCTTTCAGATTGTCCATCAGTCTGTGGGTGAAAGGGTGTACTAAACCTTAACTTGGTGCCTAAGGCTCTGTGTAACTGCTCCCAAAAATGACTTGTGAACTGGGGACCTCTGTCAGGCTATAGAGACAGGAACTCCATGCAACCACACTATCTCTTGCACATACAACTAGGATAACCTCTCAGCAGAATAGGTTGTTTTGACAGGCTAGAAATGCGCTGTCTTTGTCAACCTATCAACAATTACCCAAATGGAATCATGTCCTTTGCTTGTCCTGGGTAGGCCAACAACAAAGTCCATGGTTACATGGTCCCACTTCTACTGTGGTATGGGTAAAGGTTGCATTGTTCCTGCAGGCTTCTGGTGCTCAGCCTTAACCTGCTGACACACTGGACACCTCATCACAAACTCTGCAACATCCTTCTTCATCTCGGGCCACCAATACATATCTTTCAAATTTCGATACATCTTGGTGCTCCCTGGATGCATAGAATACATTGAAGAATGAGCTTCTTCCAGGACTAGCTTCCTTAGGTTATCCACATCTGGCACTATCATCCTCTCATGATAGCATGCCACATGGTCATCTGAGTCATGGAAACCATCTCATTTTTCATCACCATACTCAGACCTGATCTGTTGAACTACAGCATCCTCTAACTGTGCCTCCTTTATCTGCACTCTTAGAGTAGGTTTAATATGCATCTCAGCTAACAAACTGGCTAACAATGACACCTTCAACTGTACATTGTTTTTCCTTAAAGAGATAAGCATATCTCTCCTAGAGCATACTAAAGAACTTAGTTGTGCTCTATCCATGGTTGATGTTGCTGATTTCCTGCTCAAGGCATCTACAACCACATTGGCCTTGCCCGGATGGTAATCAATCATACAGTCGTAGTCCTTGATTAACACCATCCAGTGACGTTGCCTCATGTTAAGCTCATGCTGAGAAAATATATACTGAAGATTCTTGTGGTCTGTGAATATCTGGAATGTTTCTCCGTAGAGATAATGCCTCCAGATTTTCAAGGCATGAACCACAGCAGATAACTCCAGATCGTGTGTCGGATAATTCTCCTCGTGCTTCTTAAGCTGTCGGGAAGCAAAAGAAATCACTTGTTTATCCTGCATCAACACACATCCAAGTCTATTCTTGGAGGCATCACATAAGACTACATATCCTTTTCCTTGCTCAGGTAGCACAAGCACAGGTGCACTTGTCAACCTCTCCTTCAACAGTTGGAAAGACTGTTGACACTTATCACTCCAAGAAAAAGGAACATCTTTCCGGGTTAACTTGGTCATAAGGTAAGGCTATATAACTGAAATTCTTAATAAACCTTCGATAGTAACCAGCTAACCCCAAGAAACTTCTAATCTCCGACGGTGTTTTTGGTTGTTCCCATTGTAGAACAGATTCTACCTTTTTAGGGTCAACACGAATACCTGAGGCAGATACCACATGTCCAAGAAAAGACACTTCAGGTAACCAGAACTCACACTTGCTAAACTTAGCGTATAGCTTATGTTCTCTTAGCAAGGTCAAAGTTTGGCGAAGATGCTGCTCATGCTGCTGAGCATCCTTACTAAAAATCAGAATGTCATCTATGAAGACGACAACATACTGATCAAGGAAAGGTCGGAAGATTCTATTCATGAGTTCCATAAATGCAGCCGGTGCATTAGTTAGTCCAAATGACATAACCGTGAACTCATAGTGACCATATCTTATCCTAACGGCAGACTTGGATATGTCACAGTCCTTAATGCGGAGTTGATGATATCCAGATCTCAAATCTATCTTTGAGAAGACTGTTGCACCACGCAACTGGTCAAAAAGATCATCAATACTCGGCAAAGGGTACTTGTTCTTTATTGTTACTTTATTGAGTTGTTTGTAGTCAATGCACAACCGCATTGACCCATATTTCTTTTTAACAAACAAAACCGGAGCACCCCAAGGTGAGGTACTCAGTCGGATGAAACCTTTCTCAAGTAACTCTTGAAGTTGTTTCTTGAGTTCTGCCATCTCGGCAGGCGCCATCCTATACGGAGTCTGGGCTATGCGTTTTGTATCTGGGACCAAATTGATCTCAAAATCAATCTCCCGAGGTGGTGGTATACCAGGAAGTTCTTCAGGAAACACATCCTCAAATTCCCTGACTATAGGAACTTCAGCAGGATTGGGGCTCTCCTTGGTAACATCTACCACATGGGCCAAGAATGCATAACATCCTTGCCTCATCAGCTTATCAGCAACCATAGCTGATACAAGACAGGTGGGCATAATCTTTCTTTCTCCTTGAAAGATCCATGTGTTGCTTTCATCAGCAAACACAGCCAACTTGGACTCACAATCCAAGACAACTCTATTCCTCTCTAAGGTATCCATTCCTAGGATTATATCAATCCTTGCATATCAAGTGGTATAAGGTCCACTTGAATGCGATGATCAGAAAAGAAGAGGATGCAGGGAGAACATACCTCCTGCAAAACGGCAGACCCTCTCAACGGAGTCTCCAACAACAAACTATCTGCCCTATGACTGAAAGTCATATTGCAGTTGCGAATCACTCTTCGAGTGATGAAAGAGTGCGTAGCACCCGGGTCAATCAGAATAGATACTACACAAGATTTAGACATATCAGAATATAAAAGTTCCATCTGACCTACCACTACTTGTGGATTGACCACTGCCTCTGGTGGGTTCATAGCATAGAACCTCGTTGTAGCCTAGTGTTGAGGTGGTGCTGATGATCCAGCTTGAGACGCTTGCCCGCATCCTCAAGCTACTCCTTGAGATTGCCTTCTCTGTGATCCCTGTTGACCTTGTCTCGGAGGCTGTGTCACACTGACAGGCTTAGATCGGCAGTCCTTCATCAAATGTCCCACCTTACCACAGTTGTAGCAACTTTTCTCCAGTTGTTGTGGTCTTGGTGGTCCAGTAACTGACATCGATGCAGAACTGTGAGTCCCTTGAGGCGGTTGACTCCGTCCTCTACCTCTACTTGGTGACCATTGAGTTTGAAAACTCGATCTGGGTGGTGGAGGGTTAGGTGTAGAGAATCTAGGTTTCTTGGAATCCCTAGATGAAGAACCCTGGAATTGTGGATATCTTTTCTGGGTTTTCCTCTTCTCAACTACAGATCTCTCTATCCTTCAGACTTACTCAACAATGGTAGAGAATCTCTCTCGGTTTTCTAAGGCAGACACAGGGGTTGACATATCAACATTCAAACCCTTCTCGAATCTCCTGATTCTTTCCTCTTCTGTGGCAGCCATGTGTGGGCAGAACCGCAACAACTCCATGAACTTAGCTTCATACTCACTAATGTTCATCATGCCCCGCCTCAATCTCTCAAACTGAGAAATCTTCTCATCTAGGAAGGTCTTCGGGAAATATCTATGAACAAATTCCCGGCGAAACTCTTCCCATGAGATCTCTATTCCATGTCTCTTCTGCTCTTCCATGTTCCACCAGTGACCAACGCTTCCCTTGAGAAGATAGACAGCATGTCTAACCTTCTCAGCTTCCGGGATATTAAGAATCCTGAAATCCTTCTCCAACTCTGTCAACCACAGATCAGCATCTGCGGGGTCGGCAGTCCCAAAGTACTCGGTAGCTCCGACACGACATAGTCGCTCGAACGTCTTCCCGATACATTGTCCTTAAGGCTGGACAGGTGCCCTAGGTGCAGGCATGGGCATCCTGTCGGTTATGTGTGTCATGGCAGTCATAAATTGCCCAAACATCGTCTGAACTGCTGGGTTACCCATATCGGCTGGGTCAAACTGGGGTGGCTCCCGGGGTGGCTCAGGTGCAGGCTGTTCTATTTCTGGAACCCTTGCACCGCCTTGAGGTGCACTAGCACTACTCTCTGCCACGTACTCATCATGTGGCTCTGCCATCCTTATGTATCTTCTTCTCCTAAGGAGCAGAAGATTCTATTAGATAAGGAAGGAAAACTAAGGATAGACTCGACATCCTAAGTCATATGCCTCTGTAGACCTAGCAAACCTGGAGCTCTGATACCACTTAATTGTGGGCTCTGATCTCCAAAACCTGAGATAAACACATAAACCTTGAATTAAACTTAGCAGAAGCGATTCGATTAGCAGCGGAATACTTAAAATTAGCGAAAATTAAAACTTTTTGAGATAAAGCATTGAAACCATAAAACTTCATTCATAAAAGGAGATAAACTGTTTACATATCTGTCAAATTACTTCTTGAGTAATTATACACATCATGATTCAAAATCTCAAGAATCATAACAAAACTCAGACCAACAACTCCAAGACCTGAGAGTACAGAGGACACATAGGACTGACTCTATCTACACCACATAGCAAGTTGAATCTCCACCTGAGATTTACTGTTGCTCCTGGTGCAGCTGCTGGTGGGACTGGTCACCTGTAGATCGGTTCCTCCGTCTTCGACGACCACCTAAAACGTTGAAGTCTATGGGGTGAGACAATTTTAAATAATTGTCCCAGCGAGAGTTATAACTCTCCGCCAGAAGCTTTATTATAGCAATCAAAGAACAATAGAAGCATTAGGAGCCTTCTAAGTAATCAACAGCAGGTAGCTAACTCAGCAGAGTAACAAAAGTAAGCAATATGAATAACATATCTACTTATGCAGTGTAACATCAATCCAGTATCTCGTAGTTTAATCTAAGAAAATATACTACGCAGCTGATTATGTTTTTCAAACATTATTATTATGCCCTGCGGAGATGAGGTATACCAGTCATACTCCAACCGATCATTGTTACGTGCCTCGGTATCATACTAGGTCATTGAAAGAGCCGGATTCTCATGACCTTCACCTTCCTCAGTCAGTAAGAGGATTACTTGCAAGACATCTTGTGTCTCTGCTATTATAGCTTACCAGGGTAATCTGGTCCTTCACTATTTTAGAGTTACAGTGGCGTTCTGTACTCTCTTCGTCATCAGGAGATTTCGTGTTTACCTTCCACTGATACGGTATTTGTGCTTTCTTCGTCATCAGGAGATTTTGTGTTTACCTTCCACTGATGCGGTATGGATTTGTAGTGAAGGATTGATGGATTACACATCTACATCAATACCTACACTAGGATGTAAGGTTCTACACATCCATGTACCCCACATACTGAAAAGTATGTGTTCCAGGAGTTCCCTTAGGAAAAACCTGTTTCACCATCATCTGATCTCTGACAATGATGGATCTATGATCAGGGCTCTACATGGTATGATTACACTTGATTAGTTAGGTACATTCAGTATTCTTTTAACATTATACATTGTTCTCAAACAATAACATTAGCATAGCAGCTATGAAGGGAGAATACTAAATGTAACAAGCCTAACTCACATCAATTATCATTTCTCAATACTCTCATCACAAGTAATCTCTAAAGCATGACCTTGATGGTATTTATGGCTCTCACAGCCCATCAATCTCATAAGATGCCATTGACAAGGCATTAGGATATTTTATTATTCATAAAGCTAACAACATGCTTTCAATGAATGTAGCATCATCATCCATACTTGGATATGATCATTCTCATATAGGAACCTGCACGGTTAATTTAACTAATAAAAGCAATTCAATTCAAGAATTATACCTTCCCTCTTGCCATAAGAGCTAAGTTCCCTGATTCTCATCAATTAGGGTTTACTATTCACATTACATGTCATCACCCTAGAATTAGGGTTTACTATTCACATTACATGTCATCACCCTAGAATTAGGGTTTACATGATCTTACATAGGTGGATCATATCCTGATCATGCACATTTATGTGTATTGAAGGTACTTTACTTGAGTTTCCACCATAAAAGGGTACTTTCTCTCTCTTATGATACTTTCTCTCTCCTCTTACTAGTAGATGGTGATAACACCACTCTAGATCAGGTTGGGTTAAGTCCTCATTGACTAACATAAGTCAAAATATCACTATCATGTGATTAGGGTTTGATTAGAACAGGGTATCACTCAATTGAACCCTTTTAAGTTGAAACGAGTGTGAACCCATTTGAAATGAAACGAGTGTGAACCCATTTGAGTTGAAACGGGTGTGAACCCATTTGGATTGAAACGGGTGTGGACTCGTTTGGATTGAAATGGGTGTGGACTCGTTTGAGTTGAAATGGGTGTGAACCCATTTGAGTTGAAACGGGTGTGGACTCATTTGAGTTGAAACGGGTGTGAACCCATTTGAGTTGAAACAGGTGTGGACTCGTTTGGATTGAAACGGATGTGAACCCATTTGGATTGAAACGGGTGTGGACTCGTTTGAGTTGAAATGGGTGTGAACCCATTTGAGTTGAAACGGGTGTGGACTCGTTTGAGTTGAAACGGGTGTGAACCCATTTGAGTTGAAACGGGTGTGGACTCGTTTGAGTGAACATGAAAGGTGATATAAAGGTTATGATAGAATAGGATATCCTATGTTGAAGCCTTCAATTGGCCCAAGCCATGTTAACCACTTACAAATTGAGTCAATTAGGCTGAGCCTCAATAAATTGGACACCAATTTGACCTTCAATTGAAAGCCAATTAGAGTTAAGTCTAACTCAATTAAGGTTTCCAAACGGCTAATCATCAATTTTCAACAATGTGAATCAAATCAAGGTTGAACCTATCAATTGAACTCCAATTGGGCCCAAACTTGGCCCAAACGGTCTTGAGATCGTTTGGATGACCTCCAAACGATCTTGAGACCGTTTGCCCAAAGTTTGACCAAAAACCAAGTTGGTTGGATAAGGGTTGAACCCTAAATAGGTCTAAAATCAGCATTTTTATCAAATCGTCAACCTATTGAAAATAAACCCTCAAACCATTAAATTACCTCATCTTTAGACCTTCAAACGGTCTTGGGTGGTGCCCAAACGGTCTTGAGACCGTTTGGAGGAACCCCCAAATGGTCTTGAGACCGTTTGGGTCCTTCAACCCAAAACTCAACAAAGTCTATATATGAAAACAGCAATTTCAGCGCAATTAGGGTTAGGATGTTGAAGTGCCTTCAACTATCAATTGGTTAAGAATTTAACTTTGATTCTTTGCAGGAATAAAATTCAACATATTATGAACAGGAATCTCAAACGGTCAATGCTTGGTCAACTCATTCAAACGGGTTGAACCCGTTTTCCCAAAAAGTTCAAGTTAATCAGTTGGAAAATCAGCACTTAATTCAATTCGATTGCCTAATTGATTGGCCTTCAACCTACGATTCCTTTGGAGTTAACCCATAAAATTTGGTGGGTCATTAGATTACATGATTATGAACAGGAATCCCAAACGGTCAATGCTTGGTCAATGCCCTCAAATGGGTTGAACCCATTTTCTCCAACCGACCTTGTGAACCCGTTTGCCCTTCAAACGGTTTGGTCAGAAGGGGGGGGGGAACCAGGACCGTTTGATAAAACTTTGGTAATCACGCCCATCTTCTTCTACCTCCAGATTAAGGTATGTTCTTCGTGGTTTTAGTTGCAGGAAAGCAATGAAAGATGGGGAAAGGAAGAACAAGCTACTTTTGCAAATACAAAGATATGCATAAGAAAGCAAAAGGTTTAGAGTTATAAAACCTGCCTTAAGGTCGTTCCTTGAGCTCCAACCTTCCAAGATTCAAGTCCTTAATGGTGTATTGAGCTCCACAGGTCGGCCAAGGGTGTTTCTCCAAGGAAAGGTTGGGAAAAGATGGCTAGAACAAGAAAGCTAAGTAAGAAAACTAGCAAACCAACCTTGTAACATGATTTCCTCCATGAATTTGAGCAAGATGATGATCAAAGATTACCTAGAACTGCTTGGCCGTTCTCCTCTTCTCCAGAGCTCTGTCCTAAGTTGGTCTAAGAAAGGAAATAAGAAAGGAAGTGAAGGAAACGTTCCTTTACAAACAAAGGAAGGGTGTATATATATCTTGGGGTCATTTCCAACATAAGGACAACTAGTTTCTCCTTTTCTTAATTAGTTCCCTCCTTTCTTTTAGGCACATCCCTTCTCCTTATTATAAGCCACGTTTCTCCCTTTCATACTTAAGCAAAACTCATCTTAAACCCAAGGTCCAAAGGTGAAGAAGGTCAACTTCTTACTAAGTTGCACATATAGAAGGGTTATTAGGCTTATAACTTGATTATTTAATTTATAAGAGTTATCATTCTTATTTAATTTATTCAATTGAAGTGACCTCTTCATAATTATAACTTTAAATTATGCCAAGAGTCATAAAATATTTTCTAGATGGTGTATATCACAAGTTGCACCCCACATTTTGGGTAAATTGCACTTTACTCCAAATTAGGGTTTTAAGCATTAGGATCACCCCACAAGCTGCATCTGAATGCCCAAGCTTGGAAAATCCATCATGCTTCATCATATTCACTCATATGATGTCTCATCATCAAAAGAACATCTCAACCTGTGAAATTGCAAGTTAAAGCCTTAAACTGGGTAATTTGCACATGGGTCCCTGCATTACAAAACAATGCTACAACTTTGTTTATAAAGGAGCAAAATTGAAATATATGTCCCTGAGGAACTTAATTACATGCCAGAGAATACTCACAGGTGTTTAATTACATAATTTAGGCAAACTTCTAGGTTTAGGTTATAACCCATGTCAGGGATGTTACAATAACCCTAGGAATTGGCTACCTATGTGGTAGGACCATGGGGGTAAGGATCTACCAAATGATAGAGGTAGTAACCATGTCCACTGCAGGGACGATACAGAGATAGGGGATAGGCAAGGATTGAGTAGTATTTCTAAAAACGTAATCTTGGATGTTAAATGATATTTGGTTGATTACATTGTTAACATAGTTGCACAATTAATGTTTTCCCCATATACCAGCTTCGGCTGACCGACGTTTTGTTTGTCGGCGTTTTAGGTACAATGAAAAGAACAAACAATAAAGTGTCATATGTGGAACTAAATGAGAAATAATGTACATAGGAGGATTAGTTAGATTAGTATCTTCATGAATAGAAGTTTAGAAATCCTAGCTTTTAAAAGGTAAGTAAAGTTTTTATTTTATACCAATTTCCAGTTTAGCAGTAGAATTTCATAATTATTACTGATTATTTGTCGAACCTTTGATCCGGGTTATTAGATAACGACTCTGATCTCTTAGTCTCCCTTAAGTGGGGGTTACCGAGAGACGGGGTCATTACAATTGGTATCAGAGCCATAACCCCTCCAGTAGGTGGGGCCCACATGGGCATGTGGCATGCCAGTCTTGAGCCGTGCGGTCCAGGCAAGTTGGAAAGGGCTATCCATAGAGACAAGATGGAGCCGCCCTTACGTTGCTAGCCGTGGACGGGAGCTGGGTGTCCATGGGTCATTGTGGGCCTTCACTGAAATGGGGTCAGATTATGAGGCCATATAATTGAGACTTGACAAGGACGTCAAGAGTCTAAGTGGGGGAGATTGTAACATCCCAGGATTTGAGGCCTCAGATAAGTTGATCTTAAAAGGAATGATTGGACTACCCATATCACCAAGGTGCACCTCCTTTTCAAGGAGCCCATCTCTAAAGAACTCCATAGTTAAGCGTGCTCACCTTGGAGTAGTATTAGGATGGGTGACCAGTCGGGAAGTTGCTCCTGGCTTGCGCGTGAGTGGACAAAAGGCGTGCAGTTAAGGCTAGTGGTGGTCTGTGGTGCCAGTCATCATTCCTGAAACTCTACTAGATCCTTGGGAAGTGGGCCCCAGCGTTACAAATGGTATCAGAGCATAGGTTCCTCAATTAATCTTTAATAATTATTAAATTTTACAAATTCTGTAGAACCCAAGGGAGTTATTAGAGGATTATCTGAACGACAGAGGTGTCTAGAAAAGGATCACGACTGGGGGCTGGCAATATTTTCCTCTGCATCGCTAGTCGGAATACGAGGACTCCCAGATCCGTGTGACTGCCTAGCCAAAGTCTTAGGGTAAGAATCGAAATAAGATACCTTTAGGACTCTCTCAGCTTGTTCATCCCTTCTCAACTCAAATTCTATTAAGGACCTTAAGGATTAGGGTTTCCTCTCTTCTCCTCACCCTCTTAAGGTATGGGTAAGGTTGATAAGGATTAAGGAATCCTCCACCAAATTAATAAAAAGCATGTAAATAAGATGTCATGGACATAAGCTTAATAGAGTAAGCATAAAAGGAATAAATACATGCTTAGGTCGTATGACACGAGTTGTCATTGCCCTCAAGAGAGACCTGAGGATAGACCTCCTTGGTAGGAGGTTGAGTAGAGAGAGTTAGTCTTGGAGGTAGAGACCTCCATTAAAGGTAGAGACCTAGTACATCCTTTGAGGATGATGGTAACCCTAACCCTAAGTGAAGGTTAGAGAGAGGGATGACATGATGAGTTAGATGTCATGATTGACCGAGTGTTTGGTTGGTCATGCCTTTGGGATGCCATAAGAGGGTAAATGACCTAGTACCTTTGGCGACCCAACCCTGGAGAGCGTCGTGCATGCCATAGCAAAGGATAGCTCCTTCGTGGATGAGGTTAGAGAACCTATAGTTACCCTATGGGCTTAGGCAAGTAGGGTATAGCTTGATGAAATCCTGGTTAAGAGTTCATGATGGATGGCTTATGAAAGGGGTATGGATGCTCTTGAGCCAAACATGAGTGGAGAATAGGCTTCAACCACATAGGGGTATGCTTGTAAGCATGAGCCTTTATGGAGAAGAGACCTCTAGTAAGTATGGTTGGAGGTGGGATTAGCTCTAGAGAGAGGAAGCGGAACCCTAACAGGGAGGTTGGAAGCCTAAAACCCCAAAACTTGAGTGGGGGGTTACCGGGTGGCGGGGTCGTTACAATTGGTATCAAAGCCATAACCACTCCAGTAGGTGGGGCCCACATGGGCATGTGGCATGCCAGTCTTGAGCCATGCGGTCCAGGAAAGTTGGAAAGGGCTATCCGTAGAGACGAGATGGAGCTGCCCTTGCGCTGGTATCCGTGGATGGGAGCTGGGTGTCCATGGGTCATTGGGGGTCTGCACTGAAATGGGGTCAGATTATGAGGCCATATAATTGAGACTTGACAAGGACGTCAAGAGTCTAAGTGGGGGAGATTGTAACATCCTAGGATTTGAGGCCTCATATAAGTTGATCTTAAAAGGAATGATTGGACTACCCATATCACCAAGGTGCACCTCCTTTTCAGGGAGCCCATCTCTAAAGAACTCCATAGTTAAGCATGCTCACCTTGGAGTAGTACTAGGATGGGTGACCAGTCGGGAAGTTGCTCCTGGCTTGCGCATGAGTGGACAAAAAGCATGCAGTTAAGGCTAGTGGTGGTCTGTGGGGCCAGTCATCATTCTTGAAACTCTACTAGAGCCTTGGGTAGTGGGCCCAGGCGTTACACACGTACACTTAGAGATGGTTATCTATGGGTCTACAGGTTCATTCTCATACCATGTACTTTTCACTTAGCTTCTCAAGATCCTATGGGACCTCTTTAGGTCTCCACAAACCAACAAACTGGTACACACCTTAGCAAAGGGTCCCTCTCCCAGGATGGGAGGAAACTACAACTCTTGACAACAAGGTCACAAACATCCTTAGGGTTTATATTCACATGAGCATGCTTATCCCAGTAGCTACTTGGGCACAAGTAGACCACCTATTAAACCATGCTAGGTCATACTTGTTCTCTTTCCTCAACATTAGATCAACTTAGTCGTGAAGTGTTCATCAAACATACCCTTAACTTAAGGGGTTTCCTTTACCTCTACACATGAGGAGTACCATACTCGAAACTATAGAGACTCAAATCTCATCATGAGCATCAAATACACTGCTTCCCCTCTTAGGCCAAGGAACCCTAGGTTCTCCTTTGGATATCCAACTGCATGCTCAAACTCTTAACCACGAATCAAACATGTCCAAGGCATGTCATGTACTCCCATGATCCTTTTATATGAGAAATACCTTAGAGTCGAGTCCTCCTCAAGGACATTCAACTAGGTATAAAACCTCACAATAGGTTACTTAAACCTCCTCAGGGTCTAAGGCACTCTTTATCTCATCTAGCAGGTAGTTACTTATACCATAGGTACCAGAAGCATCATCCTCTCTCCAGGTTTCGGTTCCTCTAAAGGCCACTAAGATATCATCAGCCTCTAGAGATCAAGCATAAGGAAACCACTATCATCCACTTAGGTTGCATCATCCTCAACTCCCCAAAGTTTCTCCTATCTCAGGGTTTTAGGCTTCCAACCTCCTTGCTGGGTTCTTGCTTTCTCTCTCTAGAGCTAACTCCACATCCAGCCCTACTACTAGAGGTCCTCTCTCCATGAAGGCTCATGCTCACAAGCATACCCCTATGTGGGTGAATCCTATGTTCAACTCATGTTTGTCTCTAGATTATCCATATGCTTATCTCATAAGCCATCCATCGTGCCCTTCTGGCTAGGGTTTCAACCTACTACCATACCACTGATGTACTCTGGGAGCATGCTATCCCCTACTTGCATAAGCCATAAGGTTTCTATAGGTTCCTCTCTAACCTCATCCATGAAGGAGCTATCCTTTGCTCTAAAATGCATGACCCTCTCCAGGGTTGGGTCGCCAGAGGTACCAGGTTATCCAACCTCTCACGGCTTGTATGACATCCAAGGCATGTTTATCCAAACACCTGGTCAACCATGACATCTAACTCATCATGTCATCTCTTTCTCTAACCTTCACTCAGGGTTAGGGTTAACATCATCCTCAAAGGATGTGCTAGGTCTCTACTTTAATGGAGATCTCTACCTCCAAGACTCACTTTCTCTACTCATCCTCCTAACAAGAAGGTCTAACCTCAGGTCTATCCTGAGGGAAATGACAACTTATGTCATATGACCTAAGCATGTATCTATTCTTTAGTTTGCGCTTAATCTATTAAGCTTATGTCCATGACATCTTATTTACATTATTTTCATTAATTTGGTGAAGGATCCCTTAGTCCTTATCAACCTTACCCATACCTCAAGAGGGCAAGGAGAAGAGAGGAAACCCTAATCCTTAAGGTCCTTAACAAAATTTGAGTTGAGAAGGGATGAACAAGATGAGAGGGTCTTATAGGTATCTTATTTCGATTCGTACCCTAAGACTTTGGCTAGGAAATCACACGGATCTGGGAGTCTTCGTATTCCGACTAGTGGTGCGGAAGAAAATATTGCCAGCCCCCAGTCGTGATCCTTTTCTAGACACTTTTGTCTTTCAGATAATCCTCCAATAACTCCCTTGGGTTCTACAGAATTTGTAAAATTTAATGTTTATTAAAGATTAAGTGAGGAACCTACGCTCTAATACCAATTTTAACGACCCTACCTCCCGGTAACCCCCAATTAAGAGAGACCTGAAGGTCAGAGCCGTTACTCAATTAACACGATCAAAGGTTCGACAAATAATCAATAATAATTATGAAATTCTACTAACTAACTGGAATTTGGTATAAAATTAAAACTTTACTTACCTTTGAAAACTTTGGAAATCTATATGTCCAGAGCTTGAATTATTCTATCTAATCCTCCTTGCACTTTATTTCTTATTTCCACAACGTGTCACTTTACTATTTGTTCTTTCAATTGTGGTTCCTAAAACGCCGACAAACAAAACATCGGTCAGTATATCGAAATATACTGGTATGTGGGAACAACCAAAAATTTGTACATAAGGATAACAATTTAATTATCACAATCAAGTTAATTAACAAGCCAATTTACACTTTTCAATATGACATTCTCCATCGCTTTTTCCCTAACCCTGGCATACCCACCTTAGGGTTTCCTTTTCCAATGACTTAAGGCCACCTTCTCAATCCCGAGCTTGGTGCCTGGGGGTCACCACCCATGGTGCCCACTAGTCATGCAATATCATAGGACACCTTCTCATTCCCAAACTTGGTGCCTGGGGTCACCACTCAAGGTGTCCATTGGTCTACCCATCTGGGCCTAACCTTTGGCATCATCCATCAGGGTGGCATGTAGGTGCGAGAATACATACTTCTATTATTAATGTGATAATCATAGTGACTTTATGATTTGCAAGTATGAACATCCAAACTGATAATTTGCATTCAATGCGATTAACCATCCAGAAAATCCTCAAGAAACTAAGGCGGTTATTCATAATTAACCACATACCTGATCTGACGATTTGAATAGAAATGTCCATGCAAATAAGAATCCAAGCGAGCAAGCATTTTCAACAAGATCTTGAAATAACCACGTAATTCCCTTTTTATTATTCATGTCATCAAGATCCATTAAACCTAGCTCGCTTCCTAGGGTTTCTAATTCACTTTTAGGGTTTCTATTGCAATTAGGGTTTCCCTTCATCTTTTACTATTTTAAACCCTAATTTAATGCAATTGATCACCAACCCTAATTATTTCCACATCTAATCCTCAATTTCATATTAAAGGCATAATTAACCATTAATTAAGTTCATTAAGCCTCTATTACATTAAAGCTACTTATTTTTATCCTTTTAATCCATGACAAGATCATTATACTCATTTATCATCAATTCAAAGTTCATTATAGTCTAATTTGCATATGAACTTGATTTACCATTAATTCCACCTTTTGTTCATGAGAAAACCCTAATTACTACATTTAAGGTATTTATCCACAAATTAGGAACTTTAATGCTCGAAATAGCTTATAACCATAAAAACTCGGTTCTATACATGAAATTGAATAATTAAAGCCATTAATAGTCCTAATTACCAACATTAGCGTTTCAAGGCCCATTAAAGCCTATTTATGCACATAAACTCTGAATTATACAAATTACGTGTGAAGTTCATCCTTTTTGTTCCCAATGTCCCTTATTATCATTAACATGTTAATATCAACTTTAACCATCAATTAAACCCTAGTAATCACATTAATCATATCCAAATAGGGTTTCTTAATCATCATTACATTAAAGTTAACAACTTCCATTACTTTTTGAATTGCAAGCATAACTAGGATTCAAATATATTTTTATTGCATTCCTCTCATTTTTCTTAGCAAAATTCATGTATAATGCGCATCTATCCGAGCTACGGTTATTTAGTTACGAATTTAACAAGAAACACTTACTTCAGGCCAATCACAGAGCGCCACGTCGCCCTAGTCCATGCAACGCGACTTGTTGGAGATTATAACCAAGTTACCATTATGCCCTCCTTTAAGTCAGTTAACGATGTCGCCCATGGAGGGTACATTCATCCATAGTCGCCCTTGCTCTTCTTCCTCTTGAGCAACACTAGGGCGTTGCTGCTGTAGAACTGTTCGCGCTAGGCGCGATCTCCCTATCCATTTTCCGACTCTGTCGGTCGCCAAGGAGCATCCCCCTGCCTCCGATGTGCCCTCGCGTAGGCGAGGAGGCCTCATGCACGTGGTCGGTCGGCCAGGATCAAGGCCAACAAACCTGCCACCATGGCCGAACTACAACTATCCTGTAGTCTACTTGCAGGCGTCACAGGGGCGAGAGGAGTCAAGAAAAATAGCTGCCCAGACCTCTCCGATGTCGTGAAAGCATTGCAAACCCCTCAACTACTCTCATAGCTCCTGGGATTGAACTTCCTCCTTCCAGTTAGGGTTAGCACGAAAGCAAGGTTGAAGAAGGTGAAGATAATGTGTGGAATCTTCTGAACTTAGCCCTGAAGTCTTACCCCTTATATAGGGGAGGATGTCGATGCCCTAAGACGCTTGCCCACGAAGCAACATGGTTCATTCTCAATAGGAATCCAATTCCTATATTGAGAATCCAGATTCTCTCTCCTCTACACATCTTTTTTTTATACTATTATTTCTTGGATAGTTAGTGTAATATCCTCAAATTTTGGTAAAAATTGAACTATAAAATATGATGCATAATTCCTCAATGATTTGGTGGAATAATAATGTTAATTGCCTTTTTCGCACAAGTGCTTTTGGCACAAGACAAATAGATAAAAGACATTCATGCATTAATAAATAGTAATGACTTTTGATATTGATAAATGTTTTCCAAAGGAGAATACAATTAATTGTTGGATCCTAGATGGGTGATTAGATGCTCTAGAGGGTGGGGGGTGAATAGAGCTGAAAGCACTTAAACAAAACTCATTAAACCTTCAAATTGTATGACAAGATAAGGTTGCTAAATAGGTAATTTGAGTGGAACTAAATCAAGCATAGCAAGGATAAGAGAGATTGAACATGCACCAATTAGACAAGCTATTTAGAGTGGTTCCACACTTCAAACTAGAAGTGTGTCAGTCCACTTGCCTAGAGAGGTCAACCTCTAGGACTTCAACCAATTCCACTCTTATATTCATTAATAAGACATACAATACATGACCAACAAAGGACTTACCTATCCAATACAAAGAGTCTTCAACCTTACCAAGGACTTACCCACTTTGCAAGAGTCTTCGGCCTTCTCCAAGGACTTACCCACTCTTGCACAAGTCTTCGGCCTTGCAGGAATTACCCACTCTTCTTGGATCTTCCGCCTTTGACTTCACCTTCACTCGGAGAAGCTTTCCACCAAGGTCTTACCTACTTGAGCTTGAGTCTTTTGCCTTCTCCAAGGGCTTACCCACTCTAGCTCCAAGTCTTCTGCCTTGATCTTCACCAAGGGACTCCTTCCCTTGTTCTTCTTCACCTCTCTTGGACAAGAGAGAGAACCTTCATCTTCAAGATAGCAAATGAGAGATGGGGAGGTGGTGGAAGTGAGAGCCTCACAAGATATACAAATAGGACTAGCTCTCTTACAGATTTCCTACTCACTCTAATGGATGTAGCAAGTGATTAAGCTTAGAGAGAGAGAGGAGACTGTAGGAAGCACTCAACTATAGAATAGGAACCTCATAAAGAGTTTGCAATGAATGCTCTCTTGGAATGAAGCCCAAGGGGTCCTATTTATAGCTGGGGATGCCTCTTAGCCTTTGGGAACACTTGTGAACGAAAACTAGCCATTTTGTGGCTTGCAACGGATATATTTTCACTTGTTGCAGCTCCACAACGGCTAGAAACACTTTTCTGCACTTTTCCGTACAGTGCATTCGGTCGAGTTTCTATAAGTGTAACTCGACCGATCAAGTAGCAGGCAGCCCGATATTGAAATGATCGGTCGAGTTTGTTCTGAGGAAACTCGACCGACCATTCCAACTGGAACTGGCCTACTACCCAATCGGTCGAGTTCTGTGAGTGCACAACCCGACCGATGCAATCTTCAGAAAATTGACCAAGGTTGATCGGTCGAGTTTCAGGGTGGGGAACTCGACCGAACAAGTGCCTGAAATTGATTTTCAAAGTTGCATTAAAAGTGCTCTAATATTTGATCTAAGTGTTCCTGATATTTTTATAAGCTTAATTATAAGTCATACAATCATTACAAGTGATTTACAACATGATTCTAATGGATATACATCATATTACAAAAATGTCCACTTGTATGACTTTGACTTGTCTTTTCTCCAATTTGAGATGCACAAGTTAGGGCAATTGGAGTGTGTCTATACCTAATCTGAAAACACTCAAGTAGAAGCATTAGACACCAATATGTGGAATGGTTAGTCATCATCAAAACACGGGTTTAGTCAATTTAGACGTGAGTCAACATTGACCTAATTGACCTTGAGTCAACATCCTCCCCCTTTTTGAAGATGAAAAACCATTCCATAAATGTATTGAAAGCATTTAAGTAAATTCATACCTTTGGAGAAACCTAGGGGTTTCAATAGAATGGAGTTCATATGCTCCCCCTCAATTGATGATAGTGGAGTTCTCATACTCCCCCTCAATTGATGCTATTTCTCCTGCATGGTTAGCTTTCATAAGATTTATAGAAACTATGTGTTCTACTCATATATGTTCTACACATATATGTCTTCTCCCCTTTACCTTCTCCCCTTTACATGAACATACTTCTCATCTTCATGTAAGACATGCCTTCTTCCTCGTTTAAAAGAAGACATACCTTTCTCCCCCTTTGTCATTTCAAAAAGGTGGGGGTATGAAGAAAAAAAAAAGAAACATCACTTGTTAAAGAGAAAGGAGATAATACAAATATATATAAGGAGAGTAGAAGAGCACGGATAGGGTCTTGTCCAAGCATAGAAAGAAAAGCAAGTTAAAGCATATACTTGAACAACCCAAAAATGCAAGATAAAGTGCTGCAGAAAAACAATAAATCACAATTTTAACCCTCAAGATGATGGAATTTGACCAAAAACCATCGGAGCTCATGGCAAAGCGATGAGTCTTGCTCAGAAGGGTGTTTCTCCATAAAAAACACTATACTTGCAGCAAAAACTAAAACTGGAGCAAAATATGCATAAAATCCAAAAATACTCCAATTTCCACATACAATGTAGATCTATGTACCCTGCATCACAATGTTATGCAAGCAACTCAAGATAGTAGATATGCAATTCAAGGAGCAATCTTGAGCATGTATGAGACAAGATACAAGCATAGCATATAGATGAGCAAAGATGGCAATTTTAAACTACATGTATATGAACTACTAGTAGATGATATCACAAGCTAGGACTGCTAGTAGGATCTAGATCATAGCAAGAGATACCAAAAGATACACAAGATAGAGCAAGCTATGAGTAGATGTAGAGATATATCCAAACAAAGAGATATGCAATTTTAGAAGCATGAAAGGATATAACTCACTAGATATGCATCCTTACCATAAGATGATTACCCCTAAGAACCTCAAGGTTGTATCAAAACAAGATATACACCTAGATAGATGTAGCAAGTTATAGTACAACGGAAGTAATTTAAGACACAACCAAGAGATCTAAAGAGATCATCATCAAAACCTGCAAAACAACTCAAAGCAAGTAATTGCAAGATATAGATATACCAATTTAGAGCAATTAGAGAGATAGAGTTGGAAGCAAGATAGGCAATTTAGAACATGGCAATATGCATATATAACGGTACCAAGGGAGTGCCAAAGAATAAGGCTATTTGTTGAGAAAATCTAGTTGAGAGGGAAATTCTCATTCAATAAGCCAAATGTATATTCTGTGCACAGTGTAATCGGTCGAGTTCTGTGCATTGGCAACTCGACCGATGACAACTGCTGGCAACACCCATTGGTGCCTATCGGTCGAGTTTCAATAGGGCAAACTCGACCGACAGATCAGCTGTCAAGAAGCACATATATTTCATAAAAACATATTTAAAGGCATGCTAAAAATACAAACCATATCCAAACATGTCAGTAAGTTAGTAATGCACTATAGAAGCATTAGAAATAGTTTTTGAGCAAGAGTGTGAAGAGAATCACAAAATGCCACTTTTGACTCAAAAACCATATGTATAGTGCACACTAACTTGACAAAAACAAGTTAGGGTAGGTTATAAGCAAGAGAAACATTACCTTTGTGCTTACCATTCCTTTTCCACTTGTTGTCACCCTCTACACATCTCACCTTTCTTCTTTGATGTGGATTGAGAAGTCAATTTGCAATTCAATAGCTCAAATCAATCCATTTGCAATTACCTATAGGAAGAAAGATGAAATGGTCCCCAATCATGTTTTTGGGTCCAGAGGGGTTAGTTTAGCAACCCAAGTCCTATTGCTCTTGGGTGCTTTCCTAAAAGGACAACAAGTAGAATAATGACCAAAATCATTGCAATAGTTGCATGTTCCAATAGTCTTGGAACTAGAGGATTCTCCATGGAATATTGGAGGTCCTTTATCTTTGTTGTTCCCTTGACTACTATCATACCCTAAACCATGTCTACCAATTTGTTTAGTAGTATGGTGTAGGATGTCATTAAGACTCTTTTTACCAACTAAGAATCTTTGCAAGGATGATCTCAAACTGTCATTATCATGCTTAAGAGAAGCAATAGTAGAAGACAAATTATTGACATTATCTCTAGCATGCAAAAGATCATTTTCTAAGCAAAGAATTTTAGTTAAATAAGAATCTCTATCAATATGAAGAGAAGCAACATCATTCTCTCTATTAGTATAACTAGAACAAGGTTCATGCCCATTGATTTTAGCAAGCAAGGAGGCATTTTCAGAATTAAGCACCACTAATTCTCTTTGATAAGAATAGATTTCTTCTCTCCTAGCATCATCAATAAGCTTGAGTTCTACGTTTTCAGTTTTAAGAGTATCAAGCTCATGCATGAGAGAATCAACAATTAAAGTATGCTCTTCATTAGAACTAGGCATGAGAGGTTGAGCTTCTAGAAATTTAATCTTATCAAGTAAACTAGCATTTTCAAGTTTAAGAGAGTCTAATTGGCTAAGACAATCATTTTTATCAATAAGCAAGCAAGAATTTGCATATTCAATATCATCTAGTTCTATATGCAAATTATCAACAATTTTAGCAAGCTTTTTCTTTTTCTTTTTAGAAGACTTATAAGAGGCACAAATATCATGAATAATAGCAATTAAAGATTCTTTATCTAAAGAGTCTAGATTTACCTCATTTGAGTCTTCACTTGTTGATTCTATAAGAGCAAAATGCCATTCTCCTTCATCACTAGAGCTTGAGCTTGATCCTTCACATGAATCTTCACTTGAGCTTGAGTTGGAGGAGCCACTTGAGCTTGATTGCCATTTCTTCTTTTGAAGATGGGTCTTTTTTCCTTGTGGGCAATCTTCCTTGTAGTGACCCTTCTTTCCACATGTGAAGCACCGGATAGAGGAGGACTTGCGTTTGTAGAGTCTACCCTTGGAGTACATGGCATCTTCTTCAACTTGAGAGAATGGAGAGGCTTGACCAACAATAGCCTTGATTTGAGCTTTGATTTCAACCTTCTTCATTCTCTTGAGTTCTTTCTCCTCTTGTTTTTCTAATTCCTCCCTCTTATCAAGTGTGGCTTCATGTGCTTGTAGATTTCCAATGAGCTCTTCAATAGGAATATCCCTAAGAGACCTTTCTTCTTCAATGGAAGTCACCTTGGATTCCCATCTCTTGGGGAGAGTTCTAAGGATCTTTGAGTTGATCTCTCCACTAGACATAGGATGTCCTAGAATAGCAAGACCATTCAAGATGGTGTTGAGACTTGAGTACATGTTGGCTATGCTCTCCTCCTTTCCCATCTTGAAGTTCTCAAGCAACCCTTTGAGCATGTAGACTTTGCTTTCCTTCACTTGATCTGTCCCTTCATAAGTGATGCAAAGCTTTCTCCATACCTCATAGGCCGTCTCACAAGAGGAAATCCGGTTGAACTCGGTGGGGGTCATGGAGGCATATAGGATGTGCATGGCTCTATCATTCAAGGTTGCTTTCATCAAGGTGGCTTCATCCCATTCTTCAATGTTTGTCTTTGGTAGAATGTATGGGTTGTTCACCATTTTCCACATCTCGAGACTTGATCCTTGGATGAAGAATTGAAGTCTTCTTCTCCAATAGAGGAAGTTGCTCCCATCAAAGATTGGAAGGCTGGTCGAGAGTCTCCCTCCTAGGTAGCCACCCATCTTCTCCTACTTGTAGAAGTATTCTTGGAGAAGACCCGCTCTGATACCACTTGTTGGATCCTAGATGGGTGATTAGATGCTCTAGAGGGGGGGGTGAATAGAGCTGAAAGCACTTAAACAAAACTCATTAAACCTTCAAATTATATGACAAGATAAGGTTGCTAAATAGGTAATTTGAGTGCAACTAAATCAAGCATAGCAAGGATAAGAGAGATTGAACATGCACCTATTAGACACGCTATTTAGAGTGGTTCCACACTTCAAACTAGAAGTTTGTCAGTCCACTTGCCTAGAGAGGTCAACCTCTAGGACTTCAACCAATTGCACTCTTATATTCATTAATAAGACATACAATACATGACCAACAAAGGACTTACCTATCCAATACAAAGAGTCTTCAACCTTACCAAGGACTTACCCACTTTGCAAGAGTCTTCGGCCTTCTCCAAGGACTTACCCACTCTTGCACAAGTCTTCGGCCTTGCAGGAATTACCCACTCTTCTTGGATCTTCCGCCTTTGACTTCACCTTCACTCGGAGAAGCTTTCCACCAAGGTCTTACCTACTTGAGCTTGAGTCTTTTGCCTTCTCCAAGGGCTTACCCACTCTAGCTCCAAGTCCTCTACCTTAATCTTCACCAAGGGACTCCTTCCCTTGTTCTTCTTCACCTCTCTTGGACAAGAGAGAGAACATTCATCTTCAAGATAGCAAATGAGAGATGGGGAGGTGGTGGAAGTGAGAGTCTCACAAGATATACATATAGGACTAGCTCTCTTACAGATTTCCTACTCACTCTAATGGATGTAGCAAGTGATTAAGCTTAGAGAGAGAGAGGAGACTGTAGGAAGCACTTAACTATAGAATAGGAACCTCATAAAGAGTTTGCAATGAATGCTCTCTTGGAATGAAGCCCAAGGGGTCCTATTTATAGCTGGGGATGCCTCTTAGCCTTTGGAACACTTGTGAACGAAAACTAGCCGTTTTGTGGCTTGCAACGGATATATTTTCACTTGTTGCAACTCCACAACGGCTAGAAACACTTTTCTACACTTTTCCGTACAGTGCATTCGGTCGAGTTTCTATAAGTGTAACTCGACCGATCAAGTAGCAGGCAGCCCGATATTGAAATGATCGGTCGAGTTTGTTCTGAGGAAACTCGACTGACCATTCCAACTGGAACTGGCCTACTACCCAATCGGTCGAGTTCTGTGAGTGCACAACTCGACCGATGCAATCTTCAGAAAATTGACCAAGGTTGATCGGTCGAGTTTCAGGGTGGGAAACTCGACCGAACAAGTGCTTGTAATTGATTTTCAAAGTTGCATTAAAAGTGCTCTAATATTCAATCTAATTGTTCCTGGTATTTTTCTAAGCTTAATTACAAGTCATACAATCATTACAAGTGATTTACAACATGATTCTAATGGATATACATCATATTACAAAAACGCCCACTTGTATGACTTTGACTTGTCTTTTCTCCAATTTGAGATGCGCAAGTTAGGGCAATTGGACTGTGTCTATACCTAATCTGAAAACACTCAAGTAGAAGCATTAGACACCAATATGTGGAATGGTTAGTCATCATCAAAACACGGGTTTAGTCAATTTAGACGTGAGTCAACATTGACCTAATTGACCTTGAGTCAACATTAATAATGTGTTAGATAATTAAAAGAATACTTATCTTTCCATTATTGGAAACACAATAGTTGGGACACCAAATAGTGTTACCTTGGGTTGCCTTTTTGGTATATTGAAGGATAATTACAAGTTAAGATAATGAGAGGATTTCTAAGATAATCCAAGATAATATGTGGCTTAGATATTTAATTAAAGGATTATCCACTTATTGCTTGGAAGCCAAATAAAGGAACAATATGTAAGTTTCCTAAGAGAAATAGGAAATATGGTTTAAAGGAAAGGAGAAGTTTGATACATAAAGATAATGAGAAAAGGAAACGGAATGCTAAAGGGTGTTTATTGAGAGGAATATGTGGTCAAGTATTATGATAATAGAAACTCTTTCCAAATCAAGAAATCGTGACCCATAGCCAATATTGAATATAAGCAATTCCATTATGTAAAAGAAAGATAAGGAGAAAGAGTATATCTTTCCTAGTTCATGTGGAATTATACAATAAAAGGGACACCTTTGGAAAGGACTTGATAAGTTATCATGCGGGGTGGATTGTTGTTAAAAGGAAAATAGAGTGGGCCTTATCTAATCCCTTTGTGCCTACGTTTCCTATACTAGGAGTCTTTACGTTTATATATATACATGTTTTCCTCGCTACTTGATGGGTGCACAATAGACCCTCATCCCTCCTCGTAATCTTGCAATGATCAACACATCCCTGACCCCTCCATGCAACTGAGAGCCTGCCATGCAATGTTGATCTGCAACTATCATCTGGGCAAGTGACTCCTCCTCTCGGCATCTCCTCCATCTTCCCCATCTTCTCCTTCCCCTGTTGCACCACCAAGGGGCTTGAGAGACTAGTCTCTGGTGTTGTTGCAGTGCGAGATGAGCACTGGCACACCGGTGTCGGTAGGAGCTTACGTGAGCGCAGGGGGTCTACCATGAGCATCCGAGAATAGAGAGTGAAGAGGGGGAGCTTAGGGCAGCCAACGACGTCGAGGAAAAGTCATGAGGGCAACACCCTCGGGTGTGAGGCCCAATAACCAGAAAACTTGTGGCGCTAGGATGGATGGGGAGGAGGGCAGAAGCCCTTGGTCGGCTGGACCATCACACAGCCACTGCATCACACAGAGGGAGGAGAACTCTAGGCCTGGCTTGAGGTCTTGACCGGTTGGACTCCACGATGGCAGAGCTGATCTGCGGAGTTGGGGTAGAGGAGGCGCACGAGAGAAGCCGCACTCCATCAGGAAGCCGCGTCCACGCAAGCGACGACTTGCACAGACTACACTGGGAGGATGTCTTGGTTTGACGGAGGCAGTAGCCAGCATAGAGGATAAGAGGTTGGGCACAAAGCCACAACCACGACACCAGCGGCGCACACGAACGAGGACCATGCGTCGTCTCCACGAGCGGGAGTTGCCCTGGCACGAGGGAGGGGGTGAGTTCGAGGCAATGACTCAATTGCCCCTCTGATGCACGTTGAGGGTGAAGGGCGTGGGAGACCTTTCCCCTGAAATTGTGGGCCGATCCAGAGTTTTATAAAAGGGCAGTTTCTAATCATGTGGTGACTTCCTATTGGCCCATCAAAGGTAATTTTATAATAATTCTAGTAAATAATTTATAGCTTGGAATATACCAAAACTATATATCAAACTGATAATAAAAATGAGTAGAATCCAAATAAAATATTACCAGAACCTGATTATGCTTCATATTCCAAAAGTATGTATAATACATGTGTTAATGTGATTAGTATAAAGGAAAGCCTAGATTTAGGTTGACATGATGTTTAATTGATTAGAAATAGTTGTGTTAAGCTAATACGTGATCTAGACCTGTATGATGAAGAAATATTTGATAATGATGAATAATGGATGGTTCTAGATTAGTAATCTTATTCATGCTATTTAGGTGTTAAAATCAATGTCAACATCTTGCTATGATCTAATGTTGATAATGTAATCTAGATGTCATGAATAGTTTAATAAGCTTAAGATGCTAATAAGGGTTTAATCTAAGATGGATGATTGAGTTGTAATATTGGAAACCATGATATAATAGAATTAGGGTTTGTAACCCTGATCCTTAGTCCAAACGAGAGATAACCTAAACCCTAGTTTAGGACCGAATCTAGATCTAATTAAAGTAGTGTGAATACGTGGTAACACATACGTAGTATGATTTATTTCAGATGCTTGTTGACTACATGCTTTAATGCTTGGATGATTGGATGCACTCTTAAAGTACATATGATGTTCTGCATGGTTTTTGTGATAGCATAAGGTACGCAGTTACACTTATGAATACATGTATCGAATTCTGAGATTGCCGATGTTTCTCGATGAGATTGAATGACAAATAAATTGCTTGCTTGTTTATTTAGTTCTTGCAAACTATAAAGTGCATATGAGTATCATGTAAAGTAAATAATGGTATTTTGAACCCTGGGTTAGACTGATCTTAAGGGTAATGCACACGAGCCCTGGAGGGACAGTGATTACACCTAAGGTAGTAGACCAGATAAGGGTTAGAATATGAAAATAAGTTTATTTTCTTATATTCAAGATAAAGATGTTTTCTTATATCTGTACTTGTGATTATTGTTTGAACCTACGTACTAGTATAGAAATATACTGATCGTGTATTTGTTTGTCGGCATTTTAGGTATCAGATATACTTGATAGCGTGGACATGAGGGTACAGAAAAAGATGTTGAAGACACTACAGTTTAATCATGAAGGTTTAGTCTTAATGGTATATCTTCACAACTATAAAAGTTAATTCTGTTTAAAAGTTATGTAACTCCTTCGAGGAGCTTTTTAACTAAACATGTACATATTTGATCATTAATAAAAATTATTTACTATTTCATATTATTTCATGAATCTGATCCTGGAAGTAATGATTAACGATCTGCGACTTTACGGTCTTTTAGACACTCAAAAGTGTGGGTCGTTACAGTTAGGAATTCTAAATTCCTCTCATTTATTCTCTTTATTCTTTCTTTTTAAATCATTGGCATGAAATTAAGCTTTCCTTTTTAAAAGAAAATACTTTCCTTTTTCAATGCCACCAAAAATTAGTAATAATGTATTATATAACTCTCTTATTTTCTTTATTGGTATTTTCTCTTTCCTCTTTCTTCATTGGGGCTCCTTGGTCCCCAAGAAAATCCAAGATTTCGAAATACCTTCATAACGATACTTATTATTCTTCTAAATGCATCTATATGCATTATTTCTCATTATTATGTTAATTTCTTATTAAAATATCCCTTTTTGAGGATTTCTTTTTATTTCTCTTTTATTTTCCTCATTGGTATTCCTTTTAATATTAGGAATCCTTAGGATACAGAATTTCACCAAGGATAACTCAATTATACCTCTTTTCACTTATTTTCCACATTTCATCAATGTTTTTAATTTCTTTATTAACAAGGAAATACTTTATTGGTCTTTTCTTTTCTTGTTGCTTTATCTTTGCAACTTTGGACTCCTTGGAACCCAAGGAACCCAAGAGGCACGAAATTCATTCTTGTATTAGATTCCATTGCCTTCTAGAGGTTTCTACCTCATCTCTCTTTTCTCAACAACTCAATTATTCATTAATTAATTGAATTTCCTTGTTATTGTGCCCAATAGCCAATAAAGCCCACAAATCAAACAACAAGGCTATTTTAAACAAAATCCATTTATTCACAACAAATTATATCATTATTTGTCCAAATATCTTTAATATGAGAAATTACATTTCTCACCAAAGGAACCCAAAATTTGGGGTTGTAACAGGACCCACCTCAAAATGCTCCAAGGGGTGACAAGGATGCTTATAAGAAACATACTGAGGATGATGTGGATGGAAAATGTCTGATGCTTTGTTCAATGAACCATGAGTTTCAAATCCAACGTGAGAACATGGGGTTGATTGAGATGGTCACATATATTAAGAACATGTATGAAGATTAGGCAAGACAAGAGAGGTTTGATGTCTCCAAGGCACTGTTCAAATGTCATATGGCTAAAGGAGATCATGTAGGTCCTCATGTGCTCAAGATGATTGGGTATGTAGAGAACTTAACTAGACTAGGATTCCCCTAGGGCCAGGAGTTGGCCATTGACATGAGTGTGCAGCCTATGACAAAGTCATATAGCTAGTTTGTCATGAACTACAAAATGAATGACTTTGACAAACCATTGACAGAGTTGTTGGGCATGTTGAGAATAGCTGAGACACAAATGAAGAAGAACAAGCCTAAGTCTGTGATGATGATAAATATGTTTGGGAAACTTCCAAAACATTCATTCGGTCTAACTGAGATGTCTCACACATGCGAGATGCCATTCTCACTGACCCAGATGACTGTCTAGTGAGCCAAGTCTAGTGATCAGTGCAACAGATTGAACCAGTTGGTTCACACCTCAGTATGTGCAAAACATAGCCAATTTGATCTCTAATCTGGGTGACAACCCAAATGGCCATCTCAACACTTGAGATGCCCGTATGGCTTGTCCAAACAGCCATCTTAACACTTGAGATGGTCATCTAGCAGTCCATTCATCTAATCTATTGCGTGAATTGAATACCTAAACACTTTACTAAGCAATCCAATCATCATTCAAGATTAAAATCTTCTTCTAGATGAGTTCCTATGTGTGTGACCCTATAGGTCCCATATCATGTTGGTAGTGAATGTCGATAACTACCTTATGACATAATAAGTCGAGATCAGTGCCTAGTCACACATCAATGCTACCCAAGTGAATGGAAACTTTGAGAACAACTTCAACATACAATTTTTATAAGGTGTTGTAGTGATTGTATAATTCCTTTTTCACTAATATCTAGGATGAACTAGAGGCATGGATGGTCATCTTCTCATCATTCAATCCATCTTCCTTGAGCCAAGAGCAGACTGTCTGAGATAATGTGACCTCAATATCATATATGTGCATGTGTTTCTTTGTCTCTCTTATCAAGTTGTCAGGATATCAATCTCCATTAGAAGGGACAAATCCCAAATCTATCACTCAGAGTCTATCCCCATGTGTCAAAGTCACCCAATGATAAAACCCACGTTTTAGGACTAGTTTTGATGATGTCAAAGCATACCCAATGACATGTGATGAGTGCAAGGATTTTATGTCTAAGAATCAAAATCACCACCTTCACTATGAGAGATGACTACATGACCACAAATGATGATTTCCACATGTCACTCTCAAGGTGGGTCTGTCCAATACACTATTACTGAACATGTGTATGTGTATTTGGTTTGATATTGTCATATCGTCTTATGTGTTACTAGTGTCTATCTACGTTCCACAGTAACAATTGACTAGGGGAATAATAAAAATGTACACACTTTTAACATTTGTATGATCTCATCCTCCAAGTTACGTACTTGAACACATACATGACTAAGTATTGTCATTCGTTAGACATTCATAATGTTTCCTCGTTATCTCATAACTGAACAAAACATAATGAATTGGAAGTTTGCCTTTATGAGTATTAATCAAATCATTTATGTTTTATGCCATGTCAATCATCATATGATTAGCTCGCAGGGCATACCTAACCAATAATTTAGACATTAGATGCCCTTCCCTATAAGTCTGTAGTGGGATGGGTGAAATAGGCTATGGACTATCAAATATAGGAAGAAGTATCCTGGACTATATATCTAACACCAACCAACTAGGTATCAATGGTACTTCATTTTAGTATAAGAATACCCAACAATAACCTGAGATCTCAGTAGTATTATTACAGTAGTAGGGGTATCCAACAATAACTGGAGATCCAACAATACCCACTAGTTGGAGTATATAGCTCTTATGGACCTACTAATTGTTCCAGTTACTCTGTATTGTGGGCTACCTTTTGAGGAACTCCATTACGTGAAGCAGATGATCTTTAAGCCAGAGGCACCCCTCCTGAGTACCCTAGACAAGGGACTACTATTATACATCCAGTTGTTTAGTCATCGACAACCCCTATGAGGCTCCCTTGATGTCGAACGAGGTAGTAATAGAAGTCTTAAGGTCCCCAAGCTTACCTTAAGACCTCTATGGTGAATTACATAGTAGTGGCTTTCACTTGTAAGGTACAACCCAAATGAGTTCAGGAGCAAAGTGAAAGAAAAGTTAACTGAGTTCAGTTGAGTTTAGATAAAACAATTTGTAGTCAGATCAGTCAGTTATGTTTAGTTGGCCAACATAGTAGTAGTCAGTTCAGTATTCAAGTCAAGTTTAGAGTTAATGAAAGATTAGAAAGAGAATAATGTGGAAAATGTTTAGATATTTGTATATTTTGCCTTTATACCTCTATTTTTTATATGTTTCTGAATTGCTAGTTCTCTTTGTGATTAATCAAGCATGTTCATATATTAATTGACTGTTATAGATACCTAGAGTATCTTGTAATATATATGTTTGTGAATGACTAATTTCTTAGTTTTTTATTATTCGACATTAAACTCAATTTCTCAATAATATATGCTCGACTTTTAAAGTTTTTTAAATTGTTTCTTTGAAGTACTCATTCACTGAGAAAGTAGGATCATCCCTCCACTCATAACATTTTTAGGGAAACCATGTGGATCTAAAGAATGATAATGCCAGAGTAGATCTTCCATGAGTAAGTATCATATTAGTTAACATTAGTAGGTCCATGTCACTCTAGGTCCTTGTATAGAGTTTAGAGAGTCGTAAATGATGATGTATAAATTTGCTTCCTTAAAAATAGAGAATATATATAATAATAATGCCATATGTACACGAAAGTGTGAGAAACATAATGAATGTTTTGATATGTATCTTTATAGTTGAAATCAAATTAGAATGATTGAGTTTTAAATCCCCTTGTATTGTTAGTTTACATGATTGAATGTGAGAAAAAAAGACTTTGAAATAATAAAAATGGTGTTCTTTGTATAATGTTTACTCCTCAACTTATTCCCTAATTCATGATTCGTGGTTACTGTGAGATGTGGGTGTAACAACTTTTTATCAGAGCTTAGGCTGAGTCATCAGGGACCATTAGGATAGAAAGTTATAGTTATAAGTGTGGAAATTAGGAGGTGATGTGTCAGTATCTTTGGGAAGTTTGAGTATTTGGATACCCTGGCTTGGTATATGAACACTTAGGTTGACCAGTATCAAGATAGTTTGTCTGTTCTTCTCTAGATTCCCTTGTAAGGTATGAATAGGAAGGATGGGTTAGAGAGAAACCCTCGAAATATTAGGGTTAAAAGACTAGAAAGTAATGAAGGAATAAGAGAATAAAGATATAATGAGATATAACTTTTATTTTTCAATGTTGTTTTGATTGGAGATGAATAGAAATGCTCTAATGTATTTGAATTCTGATATTTAGTTTTAGAAATATATATATATATATATATATATATATATATATATATATGGTTGTTTAAGATTGTTGTACACAATGAAGTTTCTTTAGTTATTTCTTACATTCTTTGTATCATGTAGACCATAAGTTATCTTTAAATGAATTTTCCCTAAGTGAATATTTTCTCCACATGTTTGAGATAAATAAGATTTGGTTAATCCTAAGTATCTCTTGGCTTCAGGATTGTAGGTTAGGCATACTCTGGATAGAATGATGCATTATTACAATCTAATGCATGACTCATATTAAAAATATAATAAGAGTAAACTAATGATAAATTAGACCCACATTGTAGTGAGAATGTACATATACTGGAATAGCTAAAAGTACTTTGAACTAATATCTCTGATCAAGCTTTGGGCCTCATATAAGAAACCCCACATTAAGATAAGGGGAGAGTGAATATAAAATTAAGACACAGATTAGTATATAACATACAAATGAAGAAGAAAGCATGGATAAAGAGATCTGAATCATATAATTAATTGAGGCACTTTCTTTAATTTAAAACAAAAGAAAGTAAAGAAGAAAGGATTTAAAGAACATCCTATGACACACACAAGAGAGGGGTAAATTGAGAAAAGCCTCATGATAGTAAAGTATTTTAAATAAAGAGATAGCATAGAAAAAAATTAAAGGAAAATGACATAAGATTGGTAATAAATCTTAATGGTCGGTATGACATAAAGTCTCAAAATAAGAAATAGGGGAAAGATTAGTGGAAATTACATATAATCCAAAATAGAAGGAATCAATTATGTGGAATGGATCAAATAATTGATTAAGAAGCATTTATATACTCCAAAACAAAGGGAAAATAGAAGGAAAGACCTAAGTATACAACAACTACACAGAAGCACAAAATTTTTAGAAGAATCAAAGTGAAGAATTAGATGAAAATGTGAATTATAAGATTAGGATAAGAAATTCAAATTAAACAAAAAGGAAGTGATGGAAATGATGATCTTGATTAAGTCAGAATGGTTACATGATATAATTGAAAGCATGGATGTTTACTTCTATTATGAAAGCTAATGCATTCATTCTTACTACCTTTTGATTCAAAGTCTATCTAGAGTAACAACCTAGTTTCCATCAAATGTATTTAATAGGTTCTTAGTGATGAAATGGAACTAGTTCTCAAAATAAGACAAAGGCGTGGATACACAAATGAACAAGTCATATAAAGGTAAATCATATTCACAATAGAATAGCTGGGTTGAAAGAGAAACTATGTTTGACCTATTGGGAAATATGGCATCAGATAGGAATAGAAAACAAAAAAAAATCTACCATATTCCCCATTAACAGATGATTGCATCAAAAACTATGACATGGGAAGGGATGGTTTTATGAGATCATACCTGATCTTTGATCATGTCCAACGAAAATGCTCTTGTTTCAATATGTGCCCTTCTTCAAGTTACATTCAGACGGCGTCAAAAGCAACTCTTGTTTGATCACCACAAATAATATCTTGACATTGTCCTCCTAGAAGGAAAAGCTATACACCTCTATGGTAGTTCATAGGGACAACCAGGAACTCCTGTCATTCTATTAGAACAGATAAGGAGTTGTCCCTCTCCAGTTGAGTACTAGCATCAACTTGCTCTCTGAAAATTGTTCTCCCTTGTTATCCCTCATTTTATTGGGTAGGAGTTGCTCAAGTTCTCTTTGTTACCACAACCAGAGAAGACAAACAATTGTTAGAGGAGATTGAATTGTGTATTAGAAGCCCCTAGTACCCCTCTATTTATAGGTGGGTTTGGATCAGGGTCCCTAGCCTAAGTTGGAGCGGAAGTGAACATATTTTGACAATTTTTACACCCTACGAACGACAAAATGATCATTTCATAGGTGAGCCAATTAGTTGGCCTGTGAGCTGACTAGTTCCCAGTGAGTTGGTCATTTCATAATGTTTCCCAATTGCAATTGTATTGAAAATTTAATCTAATTTAATGCTCAACATGACATCAGCACAAATCCTTGAAGTAATAGAATTGATCCGCCAACCACTTTATTCACAACCTAAGATGATCGGTTCATGTACCTGAGCCGGTTGGTTCACTTCTTGAACCGGTCCACTCATGGTCCAGAACTGCTAATTTCAGTTCAATTATTTTACATACTGAAAGGATCAGTTCAACACTTCAACCGGTTGGTTCATTTTTCATTCAATCAATTATTCAATCAATATTGTTTAAATTGAATACCTAACTATTTAGTAATCAAGTTTAAACCTTATTCATAAATTAACTCCTATTCTCAAGTGTATCGTATATGTGTGTCCTTTTCAATTCCAAGTTATGTTGGAAGTGAATTTCCATAACCATGTTATGGCATCACAACCAAAAAGCATCTACTAGCAACACATCATTGCTTCCCAAGTAAATGGAAAGTTGGAGAACTACTTCAACCTACACTGTGATTAGTGTTACAATTATTGTATAATTCCTTTTTTCTTGATATCCAATTTGAACTCAAGGCATGGAATCATCATCCTCTTAATGTTTAATCCATGTTACTTGAACTAGAGCATACTGTTTGAGATATATTTGACCTTAATTTAATATACTGATTCACATGTGCATGCACATGCCTTTTCACTCTCTCTTATCAAGTGTCTAGGATATTAAACTCTAGTAATAGGGAAAAATACCATCTACATCACTCAAAGTCATTCCCATGTGTTACAATACATCAAATCATCACCTTTATGGCAACTCTTTTTTAAGGTCACGGTGGATGATGTCAAAGAACATTGAACAACATATGATGAGTTTGGTAATTTCAGGCTGAAGAACCACAATCACCACCTTCAGTATGAGAGATGATTATAGCCACCAATTATGAGTTCCATGTGTCACTCTCAAGGTGGGTCTGTCCGATTCACTATTCTCCCACAAGTATCTATGTGTCTGGTTTAATATCACATATATCATGACTGCTAAGATTCTATCATCAACCAACACACACTCTAGTCTTATGTGTCATTGATGTTGATCAACCTTCTACAATAACATCCAACTAGGACATAAGAAGAATGTACATTCTCTTAACATCATTATGATCTCATTGTTTAGATTATCAATCCAAAGACATACGTCATTGAGTAATGTCATTCTTTAGAAATTCATTATGTTTCATCATTATTTCATAACTGATTGAAACAAAATAAATCGAAAGACTTCCTTTATTATTGATCAAATGGTTTACATGATATACCATCACAATGATCATATGATTGTCTCTCTAGGCATCACTTTCACTTATAGCCAATCACCTATGAATCTTATTCTTAGTTATCTAAACATGACCATCATGTTTCCGCTATGTAAGTGCTAATCCTTTGGAAAGGGCTTTTGTAACACCAGGGCCCACTGCCCAAGGCTCTAGTAGAGTTTCAGGAATAACGACTAGCCCCATAGACCACCACTAGACTTAACTTCATACTTTGTCCTCACTCATGTGCAAGCCAGGATAAACATCCCAACTCATTACCATTATAGAACTACACTGGACTGAGTAGGCTTAACCACATAGTTATGTAGTGATGGGTTCCTTGAATAGGAGGTGCACCTTGATGATGTGGGTAGTCCAATAATTCCTTTAAGATCATTTTAACTAAGGCCTTAAATTCTAGAATGTTACAGTCTCCCACACTTAGATTGTTGATATCCTCGTCAAGGCTCAATTATATGGCCTCAAAAACTATACCCATTTCATTGTAGACCCAAATGCCCCATGTACACCCAGCTCCCGACCATGGCTACCAGTGCAAGGGTGGCTCCATCCACTAGGATATCCCTTTCCAACATACATGGACCGCACAACTCAAAGACTGACATGCCCCAGACCCAGGTGGGCCCCACCTACTGGAGGGGTATTGGCTCTAATACCATTTGTAACACATGGGCCCACTTCCCAAAGCTCTAGTAGAGTTTCAAGAATGATGACTGGCCCAACAGACCACCACTAGCCTTAATTGCATGCATTTTCCTCACTCATGTACAAGATAGGATAAATTTCCCGACTGGTCACCATACTAGTAGTACTCTGGGCTGAGCATGCTTAACCATAGAGTTCTTTAGTAATGGGCTCCCTAAAAAGGAGGTTCACCTTGGTGATATGGGTAGTCCAATCATTCCATTTAAGATCATTTTATCTAAGGTCTCAAATCCTGGGATGTTACAATTTTACCCCTTTAGGTGGCACCACCAAGGTCATACCATGTTGGTGTACATGGACTCCATTTTTTATTATAATGGCCTCAAGCCATTTTTCAGATTCAGGTTCTTCAATAGCTTCTAGTTGATTGTTGGTTCATCATTTTATGACCAACTCACTACCATAGTGAGTTATGAGATATCATAATCTTTCAAGCTCATGGCGTGTTCTACTAGAATTACGAATCTTGTGTTACATAGGAACTTGAGATTCCACAACAATATGTGATTCTCTTTGTTCCCCTTGTACCTTCAAATGTTTTTCTTTCTTATCTCAAACCTTTGAGTTCTACTTTGCTCCCACCGATTCCATTGTAACTCAATTATCCTATTAACAAATACATTTGTTGTAAGATTGGGAATAAAAGTAGCATTTAACAATTATACAGTCTTGAGGATAAATCTTTTCAAGAAACTTCGTTCTTATATAATATCCAATACTTATGAAAGACATATTGGGACATTTCCATATCATATCTCATACAATGACTTTTAAACCATTTTAGATGGTACGTTGCTTTAGTGTAATGCATGTATCTAAAAGGAAATTAGAAGATTAGATTAAATGATAATCACATCATGACTCATCAGGATGTGACTTATTCTATCTGATGAATCATCATGTTTTAGGTGGAGTTCACTTGTGATACACTATCACAGTCTTTCTAGAAGGTCCTCAAACTATTCTTGTAATGTATTTCAACATTGATCATATCAAAGTATCTTAATACTTTTTAAGCAAGTTGTGTACTTCATACATGATCTCCTTAGTATTTTAAGATATTTGCATTTCACTAAATACATATCACTACTAAATATAATGAAGCATAAATATCTAGATTTTATCCAAAAGGTCTTTGTACATCATTATGTACAAGTCCTAATAGAATGCTTATTGTCCACTACACCTAGTGAAAGGTGACTTGTCATGTTGCACACAAGTAAGACTTGTATATCTCTTATTAGTTCAATAGCCAAAAGAGTCTAGATAAGAATTATCATGGATTCTAGAAATGTATTTCTTAAACATGTGCCCTAGATGAAAATGGTATAAATATTGTTTGTTTGAGTTATCAAATTGCAATCCTTCTGTATTTACATTACGAAAAATTATCTTTAGATCTTATAAAGTACATAAGGCATTTCCACATAAGATCATATCTTTGAAATAGAACATTAAATATTTTATTCATAATCATCCTTGTCCATACAAGATGGGAAAAATAAAATGTTTCTATTATTGGAATAATGAAATAGCAGTTCATCTAACTATACTATGTCATGTGTGCTAAGATAAATTCCAAAATTTAGACTAAAGTTGCATCAACTCATGCTCTACACCATCCATCCTTGCCCTATTCTAATGCCTCACTTCTTATTAGATCATGCATATCAAACATGTATCAGGTCTACAATCGGTATCATATTCCCATTATGAAAAGTAATTACATTTATCTTTTAACATATACACTTGAAGTGGATATCTTTATCCCCTCCTTCTTATTGTTTAGTTCCTCTGGGTAGAGAGTGCAACTCCTCTTCCAGTGTCTAGGCTGGTGACAGTGGTGACAATTGCCTTTCTTATTCACTCCTCCCTTAGCCTTGAGTGTTGAAAACTTGGGCTTCTGGCTAGCTTTAGAAATCATCTTAGCTTTGCCTTTGCCTTTAGACTTCCCATTTGATTTTTTGATCATCATTAGGCACTTGGGTTTGTCTTTCGTTATTTGTAACTCAGCTATTCTCAACATGCCAAGTTACTCTATCAATGACTTATCAATGTTATTGATATTGTAGTATATGACAAATTGACTATATGACTGTAGAAGAGACTGTAGAATAACATCAATGGGCAACTCTTAATCCAAGGGGAATCCAAGTCTAGAAAGGTTCTCTATATATCCAATGAGCTTGAGCACATGAGGACCTACTAGATCTCCTTATGTAAGTTTCTTTTGAACAATGCCTTGGAGACATCGTATCTCTCCTATCTTGTCTGATCTTGGAAGATGTGTGACCATCCCAATAATATCCATGTTCTCATGTTTTCTTTGGAACTTGTATTTCATGGAGCACAACATTAGGAACTTGACATCAACAACACATTCAATATGCTTCTGATAAGCAACTCTGTCAGCCTTAGGTGTGGGGGGAAGAGGTTCATTTGGCTTTGATGTCTCTAGGACATATAGCTTACTCTCCTATGATAGAATAATTCTTAGCTTCCTAAACCAGTCATGGAAGTTATTCCCATTTAACTTTTCCTTATCAAGGACTAATCATAGACAAGTTGTGGTTGTGTGTTGCCATTTGATTCTACAAGAGAAATTTACAATTTTTTCAAAACCCTTTTTTTTATTTGATTTGATTTGTATAAAATTTAATGATGTTTAATTAGACCCTTAAAATAACTATCACTCTCATTAATTTTTTCAGCTGATAACCCTCAATCATAAGTCCATAAGATTGTAGTGCACAAACTTCTAATGATCCAATATCTAAAACAATTGAGTTATTACACTACCAATGCTATAACCATAATCAATCATTAAGGTAGGCAATGTTTACCATTTGCATCTTATGCAATTCTTGGATGGATGGTATGCACAACTCCTTGCCATAGTCATATGCATGCCTCTAAGTGCTTAATATCATTATGGGCACCCAGTTAAGCCTGACCTAAAAGACAATATGTTAGATATGTACCCTGCTTGGCATGTCCACATAACTACCATCACATTTCCACGAGATGGATAGCACACCACGCCTGACGTGCACACCAATAATCAATCAATCTTTTGTGTGTGTTGCTAATGGAAAGCATCTTAGGATTAATATGTTTGATTGAGGGATTATATATATACGTATATATATATATATATATATATATATATATATATATATATATATATATGTCTGTATATATATATATATGTCTGTATATATATATATATATATATATATATATATATATATATATATATATATATATATATATATATATACAGACATATATATATATATATACATATATATATATATATATATATATATATATATATATATATATATATATATATATATATATATATATATATATATATATATATACAGACATATATATATATATACACACACACACACACATATATATATATATATATATATATATATATATATATATATATATATACATACATACATACATATCCAATCACCACGTACTAGTATGTATCTTATACATGCTATATCCCACAAATGTAAACATGTAATATGAAACATTAGTGATGGTTATGGCCTTTCTTATAATTCCTTGGAGCCACAAGAAATTACTACCACCTAGGTCTACATCACATGTTTGAACATGTTGTTGGTGCAGATTTGTGGTTAAACCAATCTGGGTTGATCAGTTCAACCCTTGAACTGGTTGATTGACCTCTTGGTCAATCGGTTGGTCTATCAGAGTAACCTACCCATATGAACCCTAATTAGGGTGAAAAAAAGAGTGGAAATACAAATGGGTTTAGGTGACCCAGCCTCCCATGCATGGATATGGAGAAATTCATACATTATGCATATGAAAAGAATTAAATATACATGAGAAACGTAAGTAACCCATGATTATACATGAAAAATAAAAATATGAATATAACCCTCTCATCGCCCTAATACTATCTCTATAGGAATGGATGAATAAGTAATGCCCCCAGTGAATGGGTATGCTACCCCCAACGAGTGGGTAAGCTATTAAGACTAACCCCAGTGGGTGGTTATGTTATTCAGTGTACCCCCAATGAGTGGATATACAATTAGAACTACCCCTAATGAGTGGGTATCTGATTGAGATTACCTCTAGATCATGAGTATGCTACCCAGAATGAGCGAGTATACCATTAAGGTAATCCCAATGAGTGAGTATGATGTTGTGAATATCCCCAGTGAGTGGTTATGGCTGGAGATAACCTCATAGAGTGGGTGGATCACTGAAATACTTCCAATGAGTGAGTATGAATACCTCCAAGTGAGAGGGTATATATATATATATATATATATATATATATATATATATATATATATATATATATATATACTAAGCAAGTACAGGTCGAGAAGTTATAATATAAAATGTATGTTCAACATAATATGATTTCATATAAATGGGAATTCAACCTTTATGGTTGGTTTCCTAACTTTGGGAGGGTTAACCCAATAATGGGTAGAAGGGCCTATGGGAGAGGAAAAAACCTATGACCTTTTGTTCAATTTGTGGTAAGAGAGCCTAACTATAATGACTTGTTTTCAAATTAGTCATCTAATTAGGGCTTACTTGATTGATTGCATGCTTAACCAGGTTGGTCTTTGTTTAAAGCTTAATTAATGATGGTATTCTGATCATGATTCTTTGTAATTAATAAAATAGTTTAAATATTCTTTTATTTCAAATAATTAGGGTTTGAGAATTTAAAACCCTAATCAGCCAAAAATAATGTTTTGATGGCATAAGAATAGATAATTTGATAAGTACAATGGTGTACTCTATGATTTTAGTATTTTATATGAAACTCCCATTCAGTTGAAATTTGGATAAAATTTGGATAAGTCAAATATGAGCACTCTTGAAAAATTTTAGAATTCTTGAATAATTTTATGACATGTTTGTCGGTTAAGTTTTCCCAGGACAAACTCAATCTATCATGTATTCAAATTGAAATATAACAGTGTGGTAATTTCATTTTACCTATTTATTGGTACATCCAATTGATCTCAAATTTTAACTGTAGTTGGAAACCCTATTATAGACATCATGTTAAATTTTTGTAATTTTTAGATTATGTTTGATCTCTACAGAGAGGGGTGTCAGTCGAGTTTGTAACTCAACCGACCATGTTGCAGACAACAATATAGCAGTGTAGTATTTAATTTTTATTTTTTTATTGGTTACATTGAATTATCTAAAATTTTATCTAGAACTCTTAAACTCCAAGATAAATAACATGTTAATTTTTCATAAATTTTGGATGAAGTTTGACCTCTGAACTAAAGGATTTACAATAACATTTTAAGAATAGAAATTTTAGTTGAAATAAGAGAAAGTATAGTGAGGGGTCAATGTGCAAATTACCCAAGAACCTCAATTCTCTATATGATCAACGTAGAACATTAGGATCTCTCATAATTCATCATTCAATATAGAGAGATGAAATCTTAGGGAGAGAGGGAGAGTTATGGTTTGAGAGGAGAAAGTGATGAATTGCTTATTTAGGGTTTTGCTATTTGAGAAATGATGAAATCAAGTAACTTTAGCTTCTTTGCATAGTCTTTCATTGTTATTCTTCTGTCACATGTCAAGATTCCTTCCCTCCTCTGATTTAATTCAAAATTACATCAAATAATCCCCTTTTCTCACTCGTTCTCTCCTAATCTCCATTTCTAGTATTTCTGAGTTGAGAGGAGAAAGAAATGGATTTTGTTGCTAGAGTTTGATTGGATTTATGAAAATTTATAGTTTGACCTACGTTTTTAAGGTTCTTGTCTCCTTAAGTGAGTATTTTTATCCCTCCTAAGCTATGTATTCATGTTGAAAGCCTAGATCTATCTAGATAAAATAATTAGATACCTTGCTTGTATATGTATGTGATTGGATATTGATTTGGAAAGATATTAGGGATTCAAATTCTAATGATTTTGATTATTTCTCATTGATCAGAACTTTCTTAGTTCCTTATATATTGATTGAGTATCCATGGAGAATCTTATGGATTGATGCTTTTGCTATTTCAAGTGAATATTGCCTTAAAATCAGACCAATGGCCGATATGCTTAGGAAATGAATTGACATGTATAGAATCATAATTGAATTGCATTAGAATGAATGATATAAGTGTATTTTTGAATATTACTAAAAATTGAATATTATATATACATATGGATCAGTATTAGGTGGTGATACTCCCTGTTCAGGGTTTGCATTGAGGGATTGAATCAAATGAGTCAATTAATCAATGTATACTTATAATTGATGAATGGAATATCTAAAAATGGAAACTAGGGTTTCCATGGGTGTGAATAGTTCTAATGAATACCCCTGTGCACCATGATGGAATTACTGAATGACATGATTCTTTTGATATGCTGAACTAAGGATGACTTCTTGAAAACCTTAAAAGTTTAGTAGTAAGATGAGTATGAGTCATAAAGATGGAACTTGTGGATAAAGTTGAAAATGTAATGAAATCTAAGATATAATAATTCAATTGAAGATGATGAGACTTACTAATATGATCTAATCCTAAATAATATATTTTAGTAAAACTTATCGAATAATGAGTAATCAATGTGGGTCCTTTATACAAGATACATAACAATGAATTGTGTAGAATGCTTAGAGATTATGGTGTAAGAAGATGTAACCTAAGCCATCCCTTTAAGAAAAAGTGAGTAGTATAATAAAGAATGAACATTGTTGATTATGTGAATGGCATTAGAAGTCAATGACATGGTACACTTATCTAAATAAGAAATGATATGAAGAAAAATATATGAAATGGTGATGAAAAGTTAAATATGAAATTAATAAATTTCTTATGATGAAGTCTTTAATATTTTATATTAATTACATGTGGATTAATCCAAATTGATTGAAATACACCAAAATTGGACTTTGATGGATGTTAATGAGAAGAGAAGCATTGTATGTAAAGTGAATTAAGAATGATTCATTCCAATAATGTAATGAACATGACATGAAAGACGTTGAGTCTAATCAATATAAAATGAAGGAAAAAGATGAGAATTAGTATAAAAATATAATAACTAAACTCTAACACTAAAGTGATGAATTAGATGATGCTAATGAATAGTGATCTCAAATGATGGATTAAGGAATGCACATAACTATAGTTGAGTGCAATTAAAAGATGAGTTTCAAGCATTTGAATTGATTTATAAGAATGTGTTCTTGTATTGTGATTGTTTGATAGAATACTTGTACTATGAGAATGGACTGTTTAGATGACTTCAAAGAATATTAGACATGTGTTGATTAGTAACCCTAAATGAAGCATGTGAAATAAAAGAAGAAGAAAATTAAGTGCGTTATGCATGAAATTTATTTGCATCTACTGAGATTGGATGGAATAAGCGTATTTTGTATGATAAATCTATATTGAGTATGATGAATGATACAAGATATCTATATACTTTTACTGTTCCTAGTTCTAATGACTTTGTGAATATTTGTTAAGAACTATGATATACAATAAACTGATAAGAAATATTTTTAAATTGAATTTAATATGCACTCCTTACATTTGAGAAACCCTAATGACGGTAAATGTTACAACCCCATTTTTTTTGGGTTCATTTGGAGATAAATGTACTTTCTAATTTTGGAACAAATAATGATATAATTTGTTTTAAATAAATGATTTTGGTTTACAATGGCCTTGATTGGTTGTTTTGTGGGCTTTATTGGCTATTGGGCCCAATAACAAGAAAAAGAAAAAAGAAACTCCATTATTTGAGTAAATAAGAAAATGGAGAAAAGAAAAATGTGGAAACCTCTAGAAGGAAAAGAATGTGATCCAAAGTTGGATTTCGTGCCTCTTGAGTTCCTTGGGTTCCAAGGAGTTTGAAGTTGCAAAGAAAATGCAATAAGAAAAGAACAGATCAATTAAGTATTTCTCTATTAAGAAAGAAATTGAAAACAATGGTAAAATGTGGAAAATAAGTGGAAAGAAGTATAATTGAGTTATCCTTGTTGGAATTTCGTATCCCAAGGATTCCTAACATTAAAAGGAATACCAATGAGGAAAATAAAAGAGAAATAAAGAGAAATCCTCAAAAAGAGATATTTTAATAAGAAATAAACAAGATAATGAGAAAATAATGGATATAGATGCATCTAGAAGGATAATGAGTATCCATTAAAAAGGATTTCGAAATATTTGAGATTCTTGGGATCTAAGGAGTCCCAATGAAGAAAAACAAAGAGAAATACCAATAATAGAAAATAAGAAGATAATGTGAATACATTATTAATGGATTATGTGGTATTGTTAAGATGGAATTATTTTCTACTTAAGGAAATATAATTTTGAGGCTAATGGATTAAAAGCCAAGAATAAAGAGAACAAGGGAGATGATTTTCGAATTCCTAAATATCCAAATAATAAAGAATATCAAAAGATAATTAAGAGAGGAATCTTGCTTCTTAATGAAGGAATTGGATTCCTATTGGGAAAAGGTATTGTATCCTTGTGGATGAACACGATAGGGCATGGATACACTCCCCTATATAAGGGGTAGATCCTCTGGGTCAAGTTTGAGAAGGATCCCACACACCCCTCTCTTTGTTTCTTTCTTCTTCTTCATCTTCTTTGGCAAAACCCTCACCTTGAGGGTATAGCTATAACCTTAGAGCCACGAGGTCCATGGCGTCATCAAGATGGAGGCATGGCGTTCCTTGATGGTCCGTGAATGATCGAGCAACGTCGCATTTCTCCTGCCTATGTGCAGCACCGCTAGTGGACTGCAATAAGGCTGTGTTTTGCAGGCCCAAGCGCTCACACCCCCAGCCACCTAGGGCACCGGCTAAAGGATGGGCAGGTGCGGGGGAGCGTGTCGGAGGTGAGGGGGCCCTCCCTGATGGCGGACGAGGTCAGGGAGGAGGAGGAGGAGCCGCACCCTCGGCCGTTAGGGTGGCAGCAAGCAACTGTCGTGAGGTAGAAGAAGAAGATGTCGGTTTGACGATTTTGCCCCTCTGCCAGTTGAAGGGGTACTTACTTAACCGAGGGCAGATCTGACAATTCGTTATGTTTCCAAATAGCCGATCCACGTTGCATGGACGGAGATGACGTGGCAGCTCCCGATTGGCTCAAGTAAGTTATTTTTGCAAAAATTGTAGTTAAATATTGGTAGCTCGGATTGGTACGCATAAAATATGAAATTTGCTCAGAAAAATGAGCGGAATCCAATAAAAATATATTTAGAAGTAATTCCTCTTGAAATTTGAAAAGTACTGTAAGTTATCAACTTTAATGAATTAAATATTAAGAAGTCCTATTTTGAGATGATTAATATATTTAGTAGGGTTTAATGGATGATTAAAGTTGGTATTAACCTGTTAATGATAAAAATGAATGTTAGGAACAAAAAGGATGAACTTTGCATGTAATTAGTTTAATTTAGAGTTTCATGTGCCTGAATATTCTTTAATGAGCCTTGAGACCCTAATATTGGTAAATGTGACTCTTAATGGCTTTAATTATTCAAAATCATGAATAAAGTAAGATATGATGATTCTAAGCTATTTTGAGTATAAAGGTTTCTAATTGTGGATAAATACCCTTAATGTAGAAATTAGGGTTTACTAATGAATAAAGGTAGAATTAATGACAAGTAAAGTTTGTATGTGAATTAAACCATAATGAACTATGAATTGATGATAAATGAGCATAATGATCTTGTCATGGATTAAAAGGATAAAAATGGTAGCTTTAATATAAAAGAGGCTTAATGGACTTAATTGATGGTTAATTGTGTCTTTAATCCGAAATTATGGTTAAATGTTGTTAAAGGATAGCCTTAATATCTTTTGGGAAGAATGGATGTAATAATTAGGGTTTATGAGTAATTAGGGTTTAAAATATTAAAAGATGAAGGGAAACCCTAATTGCAATGGAAACCCAAAAAGTGGACTAGAAACCCTAGAAAGCGAGCTAGGTTTAATAGATCTTGATGGCTTGATCAATAATAGGAAATTGAATGATTATTTCAGGATCTTTTTGTGTGTGTTTTCTTACTTGGATTTCTTACTTGCATGGAATAATTTTGTCTCTAATCAGCCTAATAGGTATGTGGTTAATTATGGTTAATCACATTAGTTTCCCAAAGAGTTTCTCGAATGATTCGCCGCATTGAATGCAAATTATCATTTGGATGTTCATACTTGGAAATTATAAGGTCACTACGATTATCACAAGTATATTATAAGTATGTACTCTCGCACCTACATGCCACCTTGATGGATGATGCAAAGAGGTCAAGCCCAAGAGGGAAGACCCATGGGCACCATGAGTGGTGACCCCAGATACCAAGCTCAGGATTGAGAAGGTGGCCTATGATATTGTAGGACTAGAGGGCACCATGAGTGGTGACCCCAGGCACAAAGCTTGGGATTGAGAAGGTGGCCTTAAGTCAATGGCCCAAAGGGGGTCTGCCACGGTTAGGGCAAAAGTGGTGGAGAATGTCATACTGAACAGTGTAAATTGGCTTGTTAATTAACTTAATTGTGCTAATTAAATTGTTATCCATATTTGCAAAATTTTGGTTGTCCCCACATACCGACATATTCCGATATGCTGACCGACATTTTGTTTAACAACGTTTTAGGTACAAGACTGAAAAGGACAAATAGTAAAGTGGCATATGTGCAACTAAATAAGAATTAAAGTACAAAGGAGGATTAGTTAGAATAGACTCCTGATGTGGATAGATATCCCAATTTTTGGAAAAGGTATGCAAAGTTTTATTTTATACTAGTTTTCTATTTAGTTGGTAAAATTTGATAATTGTTATTGATTATTTATCGAACCTTTGATCCTATTAATTGAGGTAATGGCTCTGACCTCTTGATCTCCCTTAATTGGGGGTTACTGGAAGGCGGGGTCATTACAATCGATATCAGAGCATAGGTTCATCATTTAATCTTTAATAAATATTAAACTTTACAAACTCCGTAGAACCCAAGGGAGTTATTAGAGGCTTTTCTGAAAGAAAGAGGTGTCTAGAAAAGAATCATGTCTGAGGGCTGTCAAGATTTTCCTCCGCACCATTAGTCGAAATACGAGGACTCCCAGATTAGTGTGACTGCCTAGCCAAAGTCTCAAGATTTGACTCGAAATAAGATACCTTTAGGACTCTCTCATCTTGTTCATCCCTTATGAACTCAAATTCTGCTAAGGACCTTAAGGATTAGGGTTTTCTATCTTTTCCTCACCCTCTCGAGGTATGGGTAAGGTTGATAAGGTTTAAGGAATCCTCCACCAAATTAATGAAAAGCATGTAAATAAGATGTCATGGACTTAAGCTTAATAGATTAAGCATAAACGAAAGAATAGATACATGCTTAGGTCGTATGACATGAGTTGTCATTACCCTCAGGAGAAACTTGAGGCTAGACCTTCTTGTCAAGAGGATGAGTAGAGAGAGAGTTAGTCTTGGAGGTAGAGAACTCCATTATAGGTAGAGACCTAGCACATCCTCTAAGGATGATGCTACCCCTAAACCCTAAGTGGTGAGATGACATGATGAGTTAGATGTCATGGTTGACCGGGTGTTTGGATGGACATGCCTTTGGGATGTCGTATGAGCCATGAGAGGTTGGATGACCTAGTACCTTGGGCAACCCAACCCCAGAAAGGGTCGTGCATGTTAGAGTGAAGGATATCTCCTTCATTGATGAGGTTAGTGAAGAACCTATAGAAACCCTATGGGCATTTTGCAAGTAGGGGATAACATGCACCCAAAGTACGTCAGTGGTACGACAGTAGGTTGAAACCATGGCCAATAAGTATGATGGATAGATTATGAGATAAGCATAAAGAGCTATGAATAACCTTGAGCAAACATAAGTTTGAACATAGGCTTCACCCACATAGAGGTATGCTTGTGAGCTTGATCCTTCATGGAGAGAGGACCTCTAGTAGTAAGGTTGGATGTGGAGTTAGCTCTAGGGAGAGAAAGTAGGACCCAAGAAAGAAGGTTGGAAGCTTAGATTCCGAGACATGAGGAACAACAGAGGGTTGAGGATGATGTGACCTAAGTGGATGATAGTAGTTTCCTCATGTTTGACCCCTGGAGGCTGATGATATCTTGGTTGCCTTTAGAGGAACCAAACCCTAGAGAGAGGATGATGCTTATGGTACCTATGTGCCTATGGTATAAGTATTTACCTACTGGGATGAGACAAAGTGTGCCTTAGACCCTGAGGAGGTTTAAGTAACCAGTTGTGAGGCTTTATATCTAGTTGGTTGCCCTTGAGGAGGACTCAACTCTGAGGTGTTGCTCATATAAAAGGATCATGGAAGTACATGACATACCTTGGACATGCTTGATTCGTGGTTAAGAGATTGAGCATGCAGTTGGACACCCAAAGGTGAACCTAGGGTTCCTAGACCTAAGAGGGGAAGTAGTGTACCTGATACTCATGATGAGATTTGAGTCTCTATATTTTCGAGCATGGTACTCCTCATGTGTAGAGGAAAAGGAAATCCCTTAAGTTAAAGGTATGTTTGATGAACCCCTCACAACTAAGTTGGTCTAATGTTGAGGATGAGAACAAGTGTGACCTAGCATGGTTTTGTAGGTGTTTTCTTGTTCCTTAGTAACTTTCTAGGTCTAAGCATGCTCATGTGGATGTAGACCCTAAACATAAGGATGCTTGTGACCTTTGTTACCAAGGTGTAGTTTCCTCCCATCCTAGGAGAGAGACCCTTTTGTAGTGTGTATACCAGTTTTGTTGGTTTTGAGTTAACCTAAAGAGGTTGCATAGAATATTGAGAAGCTTAGTGAAGAGTACACGGTAATAGAATGAACTTGTAGACCCATAGTTAATCATATCTAAGTGCATGTGGATGTGTTACCATGGAAGTAACTGGTATGGGGCCTGACCAAGGTAAGCAGGTCGCCATGACCCCTGTGAAAGGATGAAAGATAACCCAAGAATGTAGAGAGAGATGATGATGGTTTGGGTAAGGTTATATGTTTGACATGTATTATAATGGAATCCTAAGTCTATCCTAGGGTCAGGTGGGGATAAGACTGATGTAAGTGGGAGTTGCCTAATTCCCTAGTTGCACATGACCATAGGGTCAGGAGGTAACAACTATCATTGTATGAGGGACATGGGTTAGGAGATTTATCACCTTCATGAACTCATGGGACCCAAAGGGCAGATGAGTAGGGCACTCTCTGGATGCATAAGGGAAGAGAGATGACGCCAAAAGTGCCAGCACCCTACAGATCTAGAGGAGATGACCAAGGATTGTGTGGAAAACCCAGTAGGTTCGAGACCAGTTTTCCATGGAAGTAATTTTTGATATCATGATGTTTGTGATGTAGAGACATATGTGGAATGTTTCAACTTAGATTTGAAAGTGTACTGGCAAGGTGGGATGTACCATCTCTACTCTTGGAACAAGAAGAACTCTATATTTGTACTGCAGCCAAATGCTTATTTCCACTTGTTATGGGAGTGAGATATAGGACAGTACGCATGCCATACACCAAGGATAAAGATGATGTGAGTTGGAACATTGCTACAGGGTATGAGGATAGAGATGATAACATACCCTTGTGGAGTGAATGATACATGGATGGTTTACAAACACTAAGAGTATTAAGGAAATCATCTTGTGAGGCTGTTTTATCATGAGCTATGTGGAATTTGCAAGTTATGCAAGGTTGAGTTTCATCACCATGAGGATGAGCTCAGAGTTTCTTGATGAAGACAAACTTAGAGTTTGAGATGAGATGATAAGTAGAATACATGGAGGTGTATGTCTTCAACATTACCTAACACCTAAGGATGAGAAGTTGTAATGAATGCTCTGGTTGAGATATAGCTTCCTAGTTTAGCTAGAGGCTATAATAAGTTGAGGTTGTTAGGCTAACCTTAATTTGGGAAAAAGAGATAAGTTTGGCTAACACTCATATGTGTCAATGGCGGTTGATCAAGTTAATGGTTGTTTGGTTAGCCAACCTAGTCCTTGATGTAATGAAAGGATGGTGGTAGAAACTCCGATACACTACTTTGGGAAAGAAGGTGATGAAACCCCAACTAGGAAGGTTTAGGGTTTCTGAGGTATCAAGCTTGAGGAATCATGACAATATAGGAGATCATGATTTTAAGAGCACCATACATCATGGTACTACAAAGATAGTAAGTGATAGTAGCACTTTGGATGCTTAATATTAAGTTGCATGTGGAATGTGGCCATGCAAACTGGGGGTGAAGGACGAACACCAGTTACCTAGTGCTTGGATATAGAGGATAAAGAGAGTCCCTAAAAGGGAATGGGAGTTCATCACGATGGATGTTGTAGTAAGTCTCCCTGACCAAGGAAAGACAAGATCCATTATGGGTTATGATAGATTGCCTTACCTAGATGACATGAGAAAGAAAGGAGTACTGTCAGGGACAGATCCGGTTGAACTACTTGTAGGAGAGAAAGATGGTTCAACTACACCATGATGCGAGTTCAAAAGTTCTTAAATATAACCTAAGGGTTCACTTCCATGAGGTGGAAGTAGATACATGAAGAACTCGATGATAGTATAGTTTATCACCCCTAACTAATGGTTAGTATGATCCAGACTAGAGGGTCTGATGAGAGCATGTGTGCTCATTCAGGGTGATACATCTAGACAGTTCTTAAGAGGTGATGTTAACCACCATAGCCTTTATCGGTATGCAAGAAGTTCTAGAAGGAGGTTGTCTCGGTTACCACTTCATTAAGATGATGTTGGTGAAGGAGGCCTCGCGAAGGTTAGAAAAGAACCACAGTGTGTGCAGATGAAGTTGCTTTGATTGTGTAATGGCTGAGAGAGAGCCCAGGGGCGACATGAGTCGTGAGCTGATGCAAAGCAGACTGACATGCAGTTCATTTTGGGAGAATATGTGATGTGAAAATCTGAGCCCTCTAAGATACAACTAAGAAAGCTGAGTCCCAAATATATTGGCCCATTTGAGATGTATTGGTGGAGATGGTTGTGTTCAGCCTTATCCCTCAGGATAACATGATGTATAATGTGTTCCATGAGTCCGGTCTAGAGCACTATGTGAGGTACCCAAGATATGTGTTGAGCCATGAACCTATTTAGCTTTTGAGAGGCTGAAATGTCCTGATTCACCTATGAGGGTATGATATTCCAAGGTAAGAAAGAACTCATATGAAAGAATATGAGATGAAAGAGGTTCTTTGTAAATGCCATGGATAGGGCAAAGTCACATAGGGATCAATAATGGATGTGGAAAAGTCTTATCCTGAATTGTTTGTTTGCTTGATGGAATTTTGAGGACAAAATTCCTATAAGAGGGGAAGGATGTTACAACCCCAATATTTTTGATTTCATTTGGAGATAAATGTAATTTCTCATTTTGGAACAAATAATGATATAATTTGTTTTGAATAAATGAGTTTCGTTTACAATAGCCTTGATTGGTTGTTTTGTGGGCATTATTGGCTATTGGGCCCAATAACAAGAAAAAGACAAAAGAAACTTCATTATTTGAGTAAATAAGAAAATGGAGAAAAGAAAAATGTGGAAACCTCCAGATGGCAAAAGAATATGATACAAAGTTGGATTTCGTGCCTCTTGGGTTCCTTGGGTTCCAAGGAGTCCAAAGTTGCAAAGAAAATGCAATAAGAAAAGAAAATATCAATTAAGTATTTCTCTATTAAGAAAGAAATTGAAAACAATGGTAAAATGTGGAAAAAAAGTAGAAATAAGTATAATTAAGTTATCCTTGGTTGAATTTTATATCCCAAGGAATCCTAACATTAAAAGGAATACCAATGAGTAAAATAAAAGAGAAATCAAGAGAAATCCTCAAAAAGAGACATTTTAATAAGAAATAAACAATATAATGAGAAAATAATGGATATAGATGCATCTTGAAGGATAATGAGTATCCATTAAAAAGGATTTTGAAATATTTGAGTTTCTTGGGATCCTAGGAGTCCCAATGAAGAAAAAGAAAGAGAAAATACCAATAATAGAAAATAAGAAGATATTGTGAATACATTATTAATGGATTATGTGGTATTGTTAAGAAGGAAGTATTTTCTACTTAAGGAAATATAATTTCAAGTCCAATGGATTAAAAGCCAATAATAAAGAGAACAAGGGATAGGATTTTTTAATTCCTGAATATCCAAATAATAAAGAATATCAAAAGATAATTAAGAGAGGAATCTTGCTTCCTAATGAAGGAATTGGATTCCTATTGGGAAAAGGTCTTGTATCCTTGTGGATGAACACGATAGGGTGTGGATACACTACCCTATATAAGGGGTAGATCCTCTGGGTCGAGTTTGAGAAGGATGCCACACACCCCTCTCTTTCATTCTTTCTTCTTCTTCATCTTCTTTGGCAAAACCCTAACCTTGAGGGTATAACTCTAACCTTAGAGCCACAAGGGCCATGGCGTCGTCATGATGGAGGCATGGGGTTCCTTGACGGCTGGTGAATGATCGAGAAACGTCATGTTTCTCCTGCCTATGTGCAACACCGCTAGCGGATTGCAGCAAGGTTGCGTTTTGCAAGCCCAAGCACCCACACCCTCGGCCACCTGGGGCACCGACCAAAGCATGGGCGGGTGTAGGGGATGGCGTCGAAGGTGAGGGGGCCCTCCCTGATGGCTGGTGAGGTCAAGGAGGAGGAGGAGGAGCCGCACCCTCGACCATTAGGGTGACAACAAGCAGCTGTCACTAGGTAGAAGAAGAAGATGTCGGTTGGAAAATTTTGCCCCTCTACGGTCTAAAGGGGTACTTACTAAACTGAGGGCAGATCTGACAATTCGTTATGTTTCCAAATAGCCGATCCACGTTGCATGGACGGAGATGACATTGCAGCTCTCGAGTGGCTCAAGTAAGTTATTTTTTGCAAAAGTCATAGTTAAATATTGGTAGCTCGGATTGGTACGCATAAAATATGAAATTTGCTCAGAAAAACAAGAGGAATCCAATAAAAATATATTTAGAATCTTGAAATTTGAAAAGTAGTGTAAGTTATCAACTTTAAATAATTAATGATTAAGAAATCCTATTTTGAGATGATTAATATATTTCATAGGGTTTAATGGATGATTAAAGTTGGTATTAACCTCTTAATGATAAAAAGGAATATTAGGAACAAAAAGGATGAAATTTGCATGTAATTAGTTTAATTTAGAGTTTCTTGTGCATGAATATGCTTTAATGAGCCTTGAAACCCTAATATTGGTAAATGCGACTCTTAATGTCTTTAGTTATTCAAAATCGTGAATAAAGCTAAGATATGATGATTCTAAGCTATTTTGATTATAAAGGATTCTAATTGTGGATAAATACCCTTAATGTAGAAATTAGGGTTTACTAATGGATAAAGGTAGAATTAATGACAAGTAAAGCTCGTATGTGAATTAAACCATAATGAACTATGAATTGATGATAAATGAGCATAATGATCTTGTTATGGATTAAAAGGATAAAAATTGTAGCTTTAATATAAAAGAGGCTTAATGGACTTAATTGATGGTTAATTGTGCCTTTAATCCAAAATTACAGTTAAATGTTGTTAAAGGAGAGCCTTAATATGTTTTGTGAAGAATGGATGAAATAATTAGGGTTTATGAGTAATTAGGGTTTAAAATAGTAAAAGATGAAGGGAACCCCTAATTGAAATGGAAACCCTAAAAGTGGACTAGAAACCATAGAAAGCGAGCTAGGTTTAATAGATCTTGATGGCTTGATCAATAATAGGAAATTGAATGATTATTTTAGGATCTTATTGTGTGCGCTTGCTTGCTTGGATTTCTTACTTGCATGGAATAATTCTGTCTCAAATCAGCCTAACATGTATGTGGTTAATTATGGTTAATCACATTAGTTTCCCGAAGAGTTTCCCAAATGATTCACAGCATTAAATGCAAATTATCAGTTGGATGTTCATACTTGCAAATTATAAGGTCATTACAATTATCACAAGTATATTATAAGTATGTATTCTTGCACCTACATGCCACCCTGATGGATGATGCAAAGTGGTCAAGCCTAGGAGGGTAGACCCATGGGCACCATGAGTGGTGACCCTAGGCACCAAGCTCAGGATTGAGAAGGTGGCCTATGATATTGCATGACTAGAGGGCACCATGAGTGGTGACCCTAGGCACCATGCTCCGGATTGAGAAGGTGGCCTTAAGTCAACCGCAAAAGTGAAATCTAAAAGGGGGTATGCCAGGGTTAGGGCAAAAGAGGTGGAGAATATCATACTGAACAATATAAATTGGCTTGTTAATTAACTTGATTGTGCTAATTAGATTGTTATCCATATTTGCAAAATTTTGGTTGTCCCCACATACCAACATATTCTGATATGCTAACTGGCGTTTTGTTTGTCAGCATTTTAGGTACAAGATTGAAAAGGACAAACAGTAAAGTGGCATATGTGGAATTAAATAACAATTAAAGTACAAAAGAGGATTAGTTAGAATAGACTCCTGATGCGGTTAGATATCCCAGTTTTTGGAAAAGGTATGCAAAGTTTTATTTTATACTAGTTTTCAATTTAGTTGGTAAAATTTGATAATTGTTATTGATTATTTGTCGAACATTTGATCCTGTTAATTGAGGTAATGGCTCTGACCTCCTAATCTCCCTTAATTGGGGGTTACCGGGAGGCAGGTTCATTACAGTAAATGTTGCATCGTGAGATTATGTCAAAGGTTGAAAGCCCATTGATGATGATAAAATCCTGATGTGCTATATGTTGGACAATAAAATTATGTCTTGAGTTAAAAGCTCACAGATGATGACTTCTATGAGAGGATATGGAAATGTAACGAATTGTATGTGTTGAAAATTACATGTTGTTGTGCTTCTTTTTTCGGTCATTGTATTTCTTGATAAGATTAATATGTTTATTTTAATAATGCAAGAATACCAACAGATGATATATGATGTTTTGAATTCTTTTAAGATGAATAAAAGTGATTTATAACAAGTGAAATGATGAAACGTGTAGTTAGGTTCCCTGAACACTATGAGTTCCTCCGAGGACCACACTGGGGATACAAAATAAAATCTCCTTGTAGTAATCAATAAATTATGAGAAGTATTTTGGATGTATGGATTGAGACATTAAAGGTTGGGCCACCAGGATTTAGGAGTGAGTCAGCTGGAGTGGCTCTGGCCCTAAATCTTTGCTATAAAAGTCTATGTCCGTGTGGAATAAACTCGGATGAAATCAAATATGTGAAATATGAGAAATGATGTGATATGTGATATACAATTGTTTTGGTTTCTATGTCATATACATGAGATGAGGATGAGAGCCTCTTTAGGAAAATATGAGGTGGCCAAGCTCTGTTGTTGATATCTTATGGTTGCCAGCTAAACTCTAAGATAGTGACAGTGAGTCATTGACACGAGAATCGGGCATGGCAACTTCTACTTGGTGAGGTACAAACCAAGTAGTTTTAGGGCAAATGAATAAAAAATGACAAGCCCTATAGAATATGATTGAATGTTTCTTAAATTACTTGTATTAGTTGATGGTGACTTGCCATTGTTGATTATGTTTCTTGTTGTGAAAAATAATCATTTTGTTATAGAGATTATCTGATTCAGATATCTTTTGTTGACAAGTGGTAGATGTTGAAATTTGTATCCACTCTGAAGATGAGTTGGATTGCATATCATTTGATAGTATTGTTTGATAGACATGTCTAATGAGTAATTCAACTTTAGCACTACAAGATATGTTCCTGGTCTGGCTGGTGGGGTATCACTAAGATAATTTTTTTGTTATCTACTAATTTGGAATATTTAGATCTTGACTTGTTATTCAAATTGAATGATTGCTAATCTAAACTAATAATCATCTATTGATTTGTTCATAGACATGCTCTAAAATATATTTTTAAGTTGGAGTTCGTTTAGGTGATTGCTGTATCTATTAGATTAGACTACCATTGTAAACTGAATTTGACTAGATGCTAGAACTATCTACTAGGATTTTCAATATCTGCAAGTTTCTTTTAAGTTCATTATACTTAACTAGATGTTGATGCATGTACTCAACTTGAGTGTGAGGTATCCACTCAATGGGGATGTATATGAGTCTCATGAGGTTGTTTCAAAATTTTTAGGTATAATGTTATCTAGCGGAGAGGTCATGACAAAGAATTTATAAATAGAATAAACTAGACAGATTATGTTGTCCCTGTACAGTCTCTTTCCTGGGATGGGTAGTATACAAAGTTTTTTGATTCATGTACATGTATTTATTGTAAACTGAACCACACAAAAGCCATAAGATTTGATTCTAGTTTTGATGCAGTTGAATAATATTTGTAATATTTTATTTTGAGGTCCTTGATGTGACATTGCCTTGTGAGAATTGTGAATAAAGAAAAAGGGAAAAATTATCTATGTTTTGTGTATATTGTTTATATTGTATTTATCGATAATGATGTAATATCCCAGGATTTGAGGCCTTGGATAAAACACTCTTAAAAGGAATGATTAGACTACCCATATCACCCTTGCACTGGTATTCTGTGATCGGGAGCTGGGTGTCCATGGGCCATTCTGGGTCTACACTGAAATGGGGAAGAGATTATGAGGCCTTGTAGTTGAGCCTTGACGAGGATGTCAAGTGTCTAAGTGGGGGAGAATGTAACATCCCAAGATTTGAGGCCTTGGATAAAACACTCTTAAAAGGAATGATTGGACTACCCATATTACCAAGGTGCACCTCCATTTTAGGAAGCCTAATACTAAAGAAATCCATAGTTAAGCATGCTCGGGTTGAAGCAGTATTAGGATGGGTGACCAGTCTAGAAGTTGATCCTGGCTTGTGTATCAGTGTGGACAAAGTGTGTAGTTAAGGCTAGTGGTGATTTGTGGGGCTAGTCGTTATTTCTAAAACTCTACTAGAGCCTAGGGAAGTGGGCTCAGGTGTTACAGATGAAGTGTTTAGTGCTTAATATGGGTTTAGCTTTAGGAATTCTCGCTAATGGTTGGCATTTATGTTGATTAAAGGAGAGGTCCTGACACTAACCTCCTCCTATGAGTCAAGAAGACTCCCTAGGTTAGGACCTTCCCTAGATGGGTGAATTGATCAATCAATTTAAGGATTATGGTAACCATGAATGTCACCTAATTTATTAAAGATATAAGGTATGAGAACACATATATTGAGTATGTTTAGGTCCCAAGTATCCCATTTCCAAGGAACATGACAAAAAGTCAATATTGAAGTGGTTGACAGTATGGGACCAAGCTCGGGAGGGAAGGTCCCCATGAGCCCAATGAGGGGACGTAAAGTGAATGAAGAGCACAATAAGATATGAAGGGAAAATGGTTTAAAGAATTGTGTATAAAAATAATGTGCCCTCGCTAAACCCTTGGGAAGGGTAGAACCCTAGGTCAATCCTAAGGTCAAGTAGAGAGTATTAATTGTACATAAGACCGATGAGATTAGGGGATGTTTTGGTCCTGAAATGCATAAAACCATCCAGTCAGGAGGTAACATATATGTTTGCCTGAGGCCCATGACTCGGGAGATTTGTCACCTTCATGATGTTCATGTGGCCCAAGGGGTGAATGTGAGAGGAACTCCCTATATGCGTATGGAAGAGATCTACATGGATATTTAGTTATCAATTTCCTTTCTTCCATTAAAGACCTACTACACTACTTTGATCCATGACCCTATCATTCCTTGACTCTGACCACCTCAGATCAGACCCAGTGCCTAATTAGGATTGATGATGAGTTGCAGAAGTGCTCTAGCCTTCTTAGGACCTCCACAGCCCAAGACCTATGCCCTGGTCTAGTAGCTGCTTTACCTGGATAGAAGTGGAACCCATGCCACAGGGAAGAAGAAGACTCTAGATGAATTGACTTGACAGTCCCCACGGTGTGTGTTAAGCCCAAGGAGCACAATCATATTTCCCCTCTTAACTCATGTGGGTTTAATGAAAATAGAGAAAAGGGTGTTAAATGGTTACTTGGTGGTGTAGTATTTGTTAATAAATAATTATCATGAAATAATTATAGTAATTTATTGACAGTTCTTATGATAGTCAAATTATATATCAAAATGATAAGGAAAATGAGAGGAACACAAATAAAGTATAATTGTAACTTAGTTATGCTTCCTAGTAAAAAAAGTGGTGCTAACAATTATTAAGTGATGGATAATGCTTAAAAACCCTAGGTCAGTGTGTTAAATGTAGAATGCATTAAAAACCCTTGTTTTGTGTTACTATCTGACATGTTCATTATAACGAGGATCCAAGATGATTATGACTGTGATGATGGTAACTAGAGTTTCTAATATGGATAAGCATTTCTTATGAAGAATTAAGTGCAAAGATCCTAACTTGCCATGTTGTTAATGAACGTAATGTGATATAAGTATCCCAAATGAAATAATATGATGCATAATGATGATTATATTTAAAACCTAACATTCCTAATCACTAGGATCTTAAGTTGCATAATCTCACATAGTTGAACCTAATGACATAAAGGGCCTAACTTGATAATCACGGTTACATGTGTTTTGTAATGTGGATTAATAACTTTAAAAAACTATTTTGTGATAAAATATGGTTTTTTCCTTTATTCCCTACCCAACCATGAGAATAACCTATACCCTAGGCCCTAAATAGAGTTCCATGTGATTAAATGTGATGGTAACACTTCAGGATTTATGTACATGTAGATTTAATATTAAAATGCTTGGATATGTTGATTGGATTTCTTGAACATATTTGAAGTATATATTACATGATAAACTACATGATTCTACAAAAGGTATGTGCTTACATGTAACATAACAAAATTTTTTTACTAAATCTATTTTGGGCTATAACTAAGGTTTCTCTCAAAATTTGAGCCATTTGCAAATTTGTCTCACATTCTAAACATAACATCATTTTTATTCAGTCAATTATCATGTTAATGGATATTATCTTCTCTCTGTTTGAGTTCCTTGTGTACTAGTGAGTTAGTTTCCCTCATATCAGAAATGTAAGAAATCAGTGTCCTAGATTTTGTTCAATGAACATTATTGATATCAAGTATTACAATTCAGATCAATTGTGCAAATATACTTGATGTGACCATAATCATAGAGTTCTGTTGAATTGATAACTACTGGCTTTGGAATAAATGTAAAATCATATTTATAGTTATAGATATTAATATTTGAGGTATTAATAAAAGAGATGTTATTTTCTAAATAGGAGCTTTAATGTTTAATATTAGTATCATTATAAATAGTAATAGTGAAAATAAAGCTATGGAGAAAATTTTGGAATAATTAGTCTTTAAGTTAGGATTTATAAAGTTTGAAAGCGGCTTGATTATAAGACAGTAATGAATAAAATAAATAGGTGGTAAAAGTGAAGAATGTCTTCCCTAACCAATAAATTCGGCATCACGACTATTATAGAGAAGCGGCAAGCTACTTACCCTATTCCTCCAATTTATGTGTCATAACTCTTCCTCCCAACCTTCTTCATGGTCGTGAACTTTTGATGTCATCCACCAAAAGCATTTCTTACCTAAAAGAAACATCAAAGAGTAGCCTCCTGGTTGAGTAATAGATGACACCCCTCAAACTTGAACACACCCCCTCTAATCCTTCTTCTTCTCAACCATCCCCTCTAATAACCCTAGCTATAAAAACTTGACCTAGAGTCACAATGAAGGAGAAAAATATCCAACCATGGGCTGCTGCATCGCAAACCTAGAATGCAAATTGGTTCAATTGTCTCCGACAGTCACCATAACAACTTCCATTATCCCCATACCCCTTTGCAACTCTTCTATATCCTTACATGATCTCCGTGGTGCTAGGCATGCTTCCCCTTCATCACTTTGCTGCCTTTGACGACCTGGCTTCTTGGATCAGGTATGTAATCAAGGACCCCACACTTCCTATCTACCGTAATGAAGGATGCTGATCTAAGGCACCTGTAACTCGACATCCAGTAACTCCATCATCGCCTGTGCCCCCTACCTTCTGCACCGTAGGGCATGAGGCCCCTCCACATCATACTCACACCTCCTCCTCATTGTCTTCGACCATTTTTAGAACACGTTACTATCACTGGAGACCTATGCTCATGCATTCTCCCTTCTCCAATGAACCATGGAACTGATACCCAGTCCGCCATGAAGTCATTGATAGAATCTAACCCCAATAACCTCAATGGTTCCATAGATTGTGCCGCTTCTCTGATATTCCCCGCACCAAACTAGAACCTCATCACCCTCAGTGGAATTACCTTAGACCTACAACACTGTAGTGTCTCTGACCATCACAAAACCATCCCACTATTAGAGATAGGTCTTCTACCTCCCCTTAGAAATGGAGTTCCAGATCATGGGGGCCAACGCATTGCAGACATGCGACACTAGAAGCTTTCCCTGCAAGAAGTCATGTCCTTAGATAGTTAATTTGAGTTTGATGGCGCACTCCATGCCCTTTCATCCCTCAGTGATGATCTGCAACCTAAATCTCAGATCATCCAACATGCAACAAACCTGCAATGGCCTTCTCACTTCCACCTTCATGACAAGTCTGATTTTGCCACCAGGATGACACCTCTTGAGATCGGTTGTGAACTCTTAGCACACCTCCATTGATCAACACTACCACCCCAAGAGGCACCAATGATTTTGAGGTAGAAGAACACTATTTGGCCACATGAATTGTAGATCGACCCATTAGAAGATCCATATGGATTCATCGAGCAAGTAAGTACAACCTATTGCATTTTGTACACTAAAAAATAATTAGGAATAATAAAAACTAAGAAACCCATGGAATGATGATAACAAGGAGGAAATCTGTAGGGCCAAGTATCATAGACCAAAGTCTATATAATTACCACCACATCTTTTAGAAAAACATAGTTAATTATGAAAGATTAGTCTAATAAATCCATTAAACAAATGGTTGTCACATGAATATGTGTATATATATGTATGATGATAAATAAATGAGTTATAAGCAAGTAATTTTGGTCTCATGAAATCTATACTATTATTATAGTACAAAAACTAAGAAACATGCATACCTGAATATATTCGGTATAAAATTCAGACCCATGAACCAATTTGGTATAGGTCAAATACATCTTGATGGAAACATGGAAAAGAACTTATTTGAACTAGATAGCCTCATATCTCTAATGAAAAATAAGATGACACTTCTTGACTAATTATATATGGATTCCTCTATTTATATGTTAGAATATATTTATGCAACTCGAGACCTTGGTATGAGTGCATAACTACTATGCATTGAACTATGCATGAATTTAACTCTAGATATCCATAGTAAGAAGATATTTGTAAATATATGTGTTTGAGCCTACTAACTATATAGAATAATATTACACAAAAAAGATAATAATATTTTAAGATTTAATGTATAAGGTTAAAGAACAATTAAGAATTTAATGTTGATAACTACAACCTCGATAGAAACCCTTAGAATGAGAATACTTGAAATTAGAAATAGCATGCCCAAATGGAAAACCATAATCACCTATATTACTAACTAATAAAATTTAAATCAAACAACACATGATTCCAAGACATATAGTGATCAATATTTCTCTACATTTGTAGATCACTCTGATTTGAACTAATCTCTCAGAACTGAATTCTTGAAATCCACAATGTTGCATACCTTGGTCTAAAGGTACAAAATTTCTATTTCTGTTTGGAAAGTTATTTTCCTCATTGATTGCATGCATTACTAGATATTTTGGTTGGCCACAATTGATTTTGTACCTTAACCTACCTCTTTGAAAGGTCACCAACACCAAATCTTGAAAATAGTAGCACATTGTTTAAACGTCGAAAAAGGGCAGGTTAGTGCCCCTAGTTTAGTGAAATTATGCTTCCACACCTCTATGCAGAGTTAAAGGACAGACGTTCCCTCATTATACTGGGAACTTTATTTGGTTTGTATTGTTCTCCATAGGAGAGAACATATGACTTCCTCAACAAGTAGACATTGACATGCGCTAACTATTGAAAATTGAATTCAAAATTTAGATATTCAATATTGTTGAATTTGAGAACCCATAGCTACCTATTGATACTTTCCTTTATTGCTTAATCCGTGCACTTTATCATGAAAATCTTTATAGATAGGTTCAAATTGTTTTACTTCCCAGATATTGATTTTCTACCAGCTTTGCTGACCCCAATTTTCCTTTATTGGGGCGCATGTGTGCTTTTTGTTCCTTTTGGGAACTCATGGGCAGGTGACCAGAGAAGATGTAAAAGAGACTGTAGGAGATAACCCTCTATTAGAAGATGATGATTAGATTCACTAAGTTTTATTATCCAGTGTATATGTATAAAAAAACATCATGTACTCGAGAAAATTGTATGAATGAAAAGATTATTCATATTATCTGATGCATATTTTGTAAATATTTGATCGTAAAGATCTAGTCTTTACAATATGGTATCAGAGCCTATACATAGTCAGCACGCATGCATGTATCGTGGATATTAGGGTTAAAAAGTAGTACACCTAGAACATAAAAGAATAGTTCAAAATAAATCTTAGTATCATTGGCTCAATTTTAGGATATACGTAGACTATAAGTAGGAAATACTAAGAGCCTACAATGTGGGTTATGTACCTCAATAGAAATCCATGAATCATACATAGCTCATCTACAAGTTTGGGACTCCCCTAGGCATATATTTATATGGAGATACTATTGAGTAAGAAGTGTTTCAAGCACAAGAATGAAGATTTAGAATGTATCTCTTACAACATTGAAACCATCACTGTATGTGTACAAAATTGGAAGAGCACGCTATAGTTCCTCTTTAGCTAGGTACAAACACAAGTGATTACAAAAAAACCCTAGAATGGTAGATTAGGCAAATGATAACTCCCAATTTGTAATCCTAATATTTAAATAAAAGATTCAACTTGTAAAAGGGATTATATAAAATGATCACTAGTATATGAAATATTGGTATGTGGACACATATAGAGGGAAAAAAATTATGCGATATTATAAAGAAAAATATTATGTAGGTCTAATCACCCTGAGGAAATAAATATATGTTAGGACTTAGATGAAAAACCCTAATATAAAACTTGTTAAAAAAATGCCTCATGACAACTATGACAAAAAAATCCCTAGAAAATTTGAAGAGTTGAGAGTTAAGCAATAGATTCACCTTTTATATATGTAATTCTATCATTTGGTAGAAAAAAAATTGATGCCAAAAAAATGATTTCAAGTTTCACCCCTACCCATTATAAGATAATAAATGGTAAAATGTGATAAATATTAAGACCTCTAGACTACTAGAACTCCTAGTTTCTAGTGATATATAGAATTGTAAATAATTCAAATTTGCTCAAGCATTATATTTATGTAAAACCCTACCCATTGAAGATTCAGAATTAGAAACAAAATATATGTAGATTTTTGACCCAACGAAACATCACCTAAAGATTAACGACAATAGTATTGAGTAGAGTTCACATGTTTTAAACTTGACTGTGATAACTATAACTTATCTGATAATTTTTGATGTAGCATGAAGTTTTGGTGTTCATAACTTATATCATGAATTGGGATAGTTATGTATGACTCCAGAGGTATTATATGGACCAGATATCACTAGGTATTCAAGTGACTCCTTCTGTTTCATAGAAATATAAATTCCCAAAAATATACCAAGTAGCTGGGATAATGGAGTAATAGTTACTAGTTTGTAGACATGAGGTGATTGTGACTTGGTTCTCACATCAATTTTGATCAATTTTCAATTTTATACCGTAAAGTTTTCCTTCTGATAAATTATTATCTTTATTATATTATACGTACAACGGAAAATGTTTTTATGGAATTTAATCAATAATTTTCTCAAGCTGAGTCACAATCAAGGATGCATGGGGAAAAACTCGAGGAGAGTCACATAGCACCCTTAAATCCTATACTTTGGTGTAGAGGAATAGATAAGAAAAATTGGAAAATATTAGGTAGTAGTTGACATAATCTTTTCACAGTTGTAGATTTCCAATTAAATCCTTAAAGGGGTGCAGAATAGTATCAGACTAGATCATAGATGTACTGATTTTGAGGATGTGATATACTTTAAGGGGTGGAGAGTTGTAACATACCAAATATTTGGTACTAAATCCATTTTGGGCTATAATTCAGGTTTCTCTCAAAATCTGAGCCATTTGCAAATTTGTCTCACATTCTAAACATCAATTGGTTTTTATTTAATCAATTATCATCTTAATGGATATTATATTCTCTCTTTTTGAGTTTGTTGTGTACTTGTGAGTTTGTTTCCCTCATATCAAATTGTTAGAAATTAGTCTCCCAATTCTTTTTCAATTAACTTTATTGATATCAAGTATCACAATTCAAATCACTTGTGAAAATATACTTGATGTGACCGTAATCATAGAGTTCTCTTGATTTAATAATTAATGGCATTGGAATAAATGTAAAATCATATTTATAGTTATAGATATGAATATTAGAGGTATTAATAAAAGAAATGGTATTTCCTAAATAGGAGTTTAAGGTCTAATATTAATATCATTATAAATAGAAATGGAGAAAATGAAGCTATGGAGAAAATCTAGGAATAATTAGTCCTTTCTGTTAGGATTTATAAAGTTTGGAAGTGGTTTGCTTATAAGAGAGTAATAACTAAAATAAATAGGTTGTAAAAGTGAAGACCATCTTCCCTAACCTATAAATCCGGCGGCGCGACCGTTATAGGGAAGAGGCAAGACAATTCCCCTCTTCCTCTGATTTATGTGTCATAACTCTGCCTCCCAACCTTCTTCATAGTCATCAACTTTCGACATCAACCCACAAAAGTGTTTCTTCCCTTATAGAAACATCAAACAGAGTCGCCACCTGGTTGAGTAACAAACGACGCCCCTCAACCTTGAATGCACCCCCTCTAATCCTACTTCTACTCAACCATCCCCTCGAATAACCCTAGCTATAAAAACTTGACTTAGAGTCATAACAAAGGAGAAAAATGTCCAACCTGTAGGCTTGTGGACATGCAATGAAAATGGTCCAATCATCTCTGACAGTCACCACAACATATACCTTTATCCCCATACCCCTTCCCAATTCTTTTATATCCCTACATGATCTTGGTGGGGCTAGGAAACCTTCCCCTTCATCACTTTTCTGCAAACAATGACCTGGATTCTCAGACCAGGATTGTAATCAAGAACGCCACACTTCCTATCTGGTTGCAATGAAGTACGTTTATCTAAGGCACTAGTAACTCGATGACCTGTAACTCCATCATCGCATGCGCCCCCTACCTTCTACACCATCGGGCATGAGACCCCTCCACATCAGGATCACACCTCCTCCTCATTGTCGTCGACCATCATCAGAACACGATACTATCGCTAGAGACTTGTACTCATGCATTCTTCCTTCTCCAATGAACCATGGAAATGTGGCCCACTCCATCATGATGTCCTTGATTGGATCTGACTCCAATAACCTCCATCGTTCTGTAGATTGTGCCGCTTCTCTGATCTTCCCTGTGCCAAACCAGACCCTCACCCTCGGTGGCATTACCTTAGACCTGCAAAACTGTAGTGTCTCCTACCATCACCAAACCATCCCACTACTAGAGATAGGTCTGTTACCTCCCCATAGAAATCGAGGTCCAGATCATGGGGGCCGACTTGTTGCATAACTGCGACACCAGAAGCTTTCCCCACCACTAGTCATCTATGTGGCCATTCAGTCTGAGTTTGATGGTGCACTCCATGTCCTTTCAGTCATCAGCGATGATCTGCAACCTAGATCTCAGATCATCCAACATGCAACAAACCTACAATGGCCTTCTCACTTCCACCTTAATGGCAAGTGTGATTCTGCCACCAGGCTGACACCTCTTGATTCTATTCAATGATAATGCCACTATGAGTATCACATCAAAGAAAGATTATGTGAAGAAAATGACAGTTCTTATTTGCAAGTAACTGATTGTTTTATGTTGTTATGTAATTGCACATTTTTGAATTCACCCCACGTACACAATATAGAATATACCGAGCCGCATTTTTTCCCCAACATTTTAGGTACATGCTAATCATGAAGAGTTATAAAGATGATGAGTCAAATGAAATCTACTTGAGGACATAAAAGCTAACTTATAGGGAGGAATACTTAGATACTTCTTATATAATTCTTGTATATAAGTCTCTATGTAAAAATTCATGTAACCCTTTCATGGAGCATTTTGTAAATTAATGAAATTAATTGCTATTATTTATTGTTTGATTAAAATTTGGATCCTTGGAAATTTTAGGTAATGACTCTCAACTTTAAGGCCTTCCTTAATTGGAGAGTGAATATTTTATAAATTCATGGACCATTATATGATAGTCATAATTAACTCTCAAATGTGAGAGTGGTGTTGTGGTCATTTGATCTTAGTACTACAATAAGTGATATGACAATCAACATGCTTTGACACTACCCAGTGTGATCTTGAAGAAGGTTGCCATAAATGTAGTGATTAGGTGTGATGAAAATCTTGTTACACATTGTGAGTTATGTAGAAGGAATGTGTCCCTTCCCTGTAACAAGAGTGATATCCAAGGCCTCTTGATAAGTGAGACTAGATAAATGCATGGTCATGCTCATTTGAGTTAGTATGTTGTACTAAGCTCATATATATCTTACAAGTCTACTTGGAAATCAAGGAACTCAAATTGAATGTAACAAGGATAATGTGTGAAATCCTCTAGTTAAATCTTTATATCTATGACAAAAGGATTATAAAACATGGTAATGATGGTCGTTGTTGGTTTAGTCTTGTCCAACTAATCCTACAACTTGGCAAGAAATGTTATGTGGCTAGATACCTCTCATTGCTTAGGGATATTAATATTGATTACCAAATCCACTATCTACGTAGTATGGTTCCTACTAGGTCACACACATAGAGAGAGCTTGAGGAAAAGTTTAATTGGATCTTATTATAATTGTTATAATAGATATGGGGACCTAAAAGTATGTTTCAGGGGCCTAAATAAAACTTGGACCCATATCTAAAAAATATGTAAGGGATCCCACAACCTAGCCAAATAGGGATTATGAAATCCTAGCTCTCCACTTTTCTATATATATGATATGAGAGGAGACCTTCAAGGCACACCCTCAAATTCTCTCATTGTCACCTCTGAGGTTCGAGAAATTATAAAAGAAACTTAGAGAGAGAAAGTAGGAGAGGTGGGGACTAGCAACTCTGACCATCTTCAAGCACTTGTGTGGATACTGGTTCACACAGTAAAGTCATTCTAGATGAGGATCTTCTTTGACGTCATGCAAATCGAGGTGACCACAAAACAACACCATCCATCACCAGCTTGGATGGAGAAATGATGTGATCCACAGAACATAAAAATCAAGGAAGGGTCTCCAAGGTCCAATGCCACGATCCACCACCTAAGGCATGCAAATCAAGTTAGTGACTCTCTATGGAGAATAGTGCGACACACGGCGCACGTGCATGGAAGAACATCGTGATCCATCAGGGTTAAGTTTTGGGTCAAATTTGTGGTCAAAAAAGACTTATTTGTGACCTTAGTATTTGTTCCAAAAACCTATACTCAAAGACTTATTTGTGGCCTTAGTATTTTTTCCAACAACCTATACATTCCTACAATTTTCCACCTACTATCACCAATAGACTGCCTCGATCCACTCGTAGAAAAAGTCACTTTTCTACACACATCCTGAGGTGACTCACACTGAAACAAAAACTTGGGAAAGGAATTCTGATTACTAATCTTGAAAGATTTGAAGGAGGCATAGATTGGAGGCTCCAAATCTACAGTTATGACTACAAGTTAAATCATTGGAACCTCTTCCACAATAAGTATAAACTTGTAAACCCAAATATGGATTTGTTGCATTAGACAGATCCCACTCAAAGGATTTTTGGGAATAATTTAATTCTTCTGCATTTTCTGCTTTTGGTATACCATCCATTGTGACACATCATATATCCATATCCCATTATATCTTCCTCCTCCTTTTGATAAGAAAATGTGTTGTATTTCTCAAGTATTAACAATGAGTATATGCACACAAAAAAACAATGAGTATATGTATATGCATAAATTCCAAAACCTATTAGGGGATTTCCATCCTAACTAGATTACCCACTTTAAACCCATCTACTAAACATTTTGTAGTCAAGAAACACTCATTTGATGTTCTATAGGCTATCATAAATTACTCTTTGTTTGGGTAAGTTAACGTTCTAATACATTATTGATGTAATTGATGTGGTTTTTATCCAACTCCTGACATTCCCACAATTGCATCGAATTCAATTCATAAAATATGGGTGGAATAAGTGATTTTTCAATTAACATCAAATACCCACTACAAACTTTCTATGACATCCATGATTACACTAGATAGCATGTGGATCCTACAAAAGCTAAAATTGTAAGAAACAAATAACAAGAACAAAAGCAATAATGCTAAAAACTAAAAACAATAAAAGATAAAGTTGTTCCAACTACCCCCCTAAGCTTGAATTCGACTATGGAATCATAGTCAAAAACAAACTTAAAGATTGGAACAGTGATACCGGATCACTCCTGTGGTGGTGGAGGCGGGTGCTGTGGAGCCGTAGGGTCCCAAGAAGGATATTCCCCCTGGAAGCTTGGATCAAACTGGGCCCTAGGTGGAGGTTGTGGATAGCCTCCAAAGTAACTCTGGCTTCAATAATGGTCGTAGAAGGGCTCCTGCTGCATCTCCATCCGTTGCAACCGATTATGTATCTGTTTGGTTGTCGAGGAGAAGACGTTCATTCTCAAACATCACCCTTTGGTTGTCCAATATCCGGTTCGTAGTGTCTTGAATACTGGTATACATTGCCATATGCTTCTATTGTGTCTGGTAGATATCTTGCAGCATAGTGTACATGCCTTGCATGGAATAGGCATCCTCTCTTGGCTGCGAGGGATGTGGTGGAGGGGGCGTAGGCTGTGATGATGAAGATGCACACAGATGCATCCGAGGACGCTTCCGGGGTGCCACTCGTGAACGAAGAGGTGTAAAGGCCTCCTCTTCCTCCTCAGCCTCATCGTCATGTCCGTCGTCGCCGCCTTCGTTTACGCCTTCTTCTTCATCGGAGTCGATGGCTATGATTGGCCATCAGAAGTGTTGTTTCCCCTCGATGTTGAAGACATGATCGGGCAGCGCGCACTCCTGGTAGGCGTGGTTGACGTGCAGTGTGCATACGCCGAACCATCCCGCAAAAGAATAAGGTTAGAACGGTGCATATGTTGCACGTTCACCTTGCTCTTTGTGGAAAGCGGGGTCATGGTAGAGAAGTTGAGCCCGAGGTAATGTGCCAACTTGGTGATGAGCCTGTCAAAATGAATCGGGGCCTTCCTCGTACTCCTCTTCACTGCTAGAACCCGCTGCAGGAAGAAAGCGCCCCAGTTGCATTCTTGGCGCTTCAGGAGCTGATATAAGAAGAAAAGATTTGTCTCCTGAAATTTGCTCAGTGCCAGATCGCCACGAGCAAAAAGTGTAGAAATCAACATCCGGTGTAGTACCCGGACGAATGGGTGCTCGAAATCCGCTACCACAGCATTGTGGTAGCTCACGGACTTGCCCACTGGCACCGTCACCAGCTCGACAAAGATTTTGTCATAATTGGTGTGGTTGTCTGGTCGCCGGTGGTCATACTGAGAATGGTGCCAGTTGAATATTGTGTTGAACTGCCGGAGAGTGATGTTGTAGTCGATGTTGAACAGCCGGAAAGACACCCGTCCCTTGATCCACTCAAGATCGGTGGCGACGACGTCGTTTGGCACGACGCAGACGTCAAGTGTCGCCATGAACTCCGCCACCAACTCTTTATAGGTTGGCCACTCGCCGAAAAATGGCTGGCCATCAGCATGGTACTGCAACTCATCGGGCCTCCGGCTCGTGCGTTTCGCCTGCCCCTGAAGAACGTAGGCCAAATTGGCCTCAAATCTGAGATCCCAGATCATCTCCCGATCCACATACCAGGTAGGCTCAATCTTCCTCTTCAAGATCTCATCGTAGATCTTCTTCACCTCCGGAGATGGGTGGATCATGCGTAGGCGTGATACCGACGCGGGAGGAGGTGGCACGAACTCTGTGATATCCATCGGATTCACGCGAGAGGATGACGCTCCAGCGACGTGCACCATGGTTGCGAGAGAAAAGGGATTAGAGAAAGAGCTCGGTGAAGATTGGAGAATCGAATCTCCGCTCGATGAAGATCTTTGCTCGGTGCTGCTCTTCGTCAGCTTGGATGGCTCGGGGGGTTGCTCGGCACAAGGGAGGGAGATCACTCTGAAGGTGTGATGTCAACTGACGTAATGAATCTCCTTAAATAGACTTGGCCGACGCCACTGTTGACCCGTCGATACCATCAACGCGAGTCGATGGTATCGACACGTTCCGATGCTATCCGCCCCCATCGCGAGTATCGACGGTCGTCGATGGCTGGATCTTGAAACTCGGATCGCTGACGTGTCGATACCATCGACATGGGTCGATGGTATCGACGCTGCACGCGGATCGATGACGTGGAAGCCGCGACTGTCGTTGATTTGTTTGCGCAGATCGGTGATTTGGATGGTCGATACCATCGATGAGGGTTGATGGTATCGACTTGTCTTTATTGCAACACCTCTGCTTTGCATCTCAACCTGTAGCCGTGTCGATACCATCGACCATGCCATCAATGGTATCGACTTGTCTTTATTGCAACACCTCTGCTTTGCATCTCAACCTGTAGCTATGTCGATACCATCGACCATGCCGTTGATGGTATCGACTTTCCTGAGTTGATTTTGTCTGTAAATCTTCAGAGATCTTGATGGTATCGACGGCTATCTCGATACCATCGACTCCACATTCGTGACCTGCCTGTAGGTAGGTCGATACCATCGACGAGGCCGTCGATGGTATCGACGCAGAGAAAAATCCACAGTCTTCAACCTGTAACCCGGTTGATACCATCGACGAGTGTGTCGATGGTATCCACTCTGCCTCAGCCTGCACAAATAACAAACCGATCATGGTATCTTTTTTTTTTACACTAAAAATTGAACTAAAACAAATCAACCTACGATTGTACATGAACTATACTAATATACCGATGGTTGGGTTGCCTCCCAACAAGCGCCCTTATTTAACGTCTTAGGCTAGACGGCTTTCGGGCACCTCATTCATCTGAAAGTGAAATGAGTTTGACCTCATTCACCTTCCTCTTGTAATTTTCACCAAAGTAGAGCTTCAATCTTTGTTTGTTCACTAAAAATGTGGTATCACCATCACGCACTAAGATCGCGCCGTGTGGTTTGACCTCTTCTACCACGAACGGTCCACTCCATCGGGATTTGAGCTTCCCGGGATGCAACTTGAGTCGTGAATTGAACAACAAAACACTATCTCCTTTCTTGAACGTACGCAACTGGATGTGGCGATCGTGGATCAGCTTTGTGCGCTCTTTGTATATCCGTGCGTTCTCATATGCCGTCATCCGCAACTCATCCAGCTCATTCAATTCAAGCATTCTCTTTCTCCCCGCTCCATCGTAACTCAAATTGAGCCTTCTAAGTGCCCAATGGGCCTTGTGCTCCAGCTCTACCGGTAGGTGACAAGCCCGACCGTACGCCAACCTAAAAGGTGTGGTGCCTATAGGTGTTTTGTAAGCCGTCCTGTAAGCCCATAATGCATCCGGTAATAGGGCACTCCAGTTCTTCCTCATGGATGCCACCGTACGCTCCAAAATCATCTTAATTTCACGATTGGAGACTTCCACCTACCCTTGGATCTGCGGGTGATATGGGGTACCTATGTTGTGCTTGACCCCATATTTCTTCAATAAAGTCGAGAACTTCTGATTCCTAAAATGCGTACCCCCATCACTGATTATCATTCGGGGTACCCCAAACCTGCAGAAAATGTTTTCTTTTATGAACTTGCACACTATAGTGGAATCGTTAATCCTTGTGGGTATTGCTTCCACCCACTTTGACACATAATCAACTGCTACAAAATATATAAATTGGAGTTTGAGGACACAAAGGGTCCCATGAAATCTATGCCCCACAAATCAAATACCTCCACTTCCTGAAACACATTCAGGGGCATCTCCTGTCGCTTTGAGATATTACCTACTCGTTGGCAAGAATCACATTGCCTCACAAACTCGTTGGCATCTTGAAACAAAGTTGGCCAATTAAGGCCGCTTTCCAAAACCTTAGCTGCCGTGCACGAGCTTGCATGGTATCCTCCCATAGGTGATGCGTGACAATGACGGAGAACTCTCTCGTACTCCACCTCAGGCACACACCTGCGTAGGATACCATCCCTGCATTGCTTAAGAAGAATTGAATCATCCCAAAAATAATATCTCAAAGAATGGAAAAATCTTTTCTTCTCCTGATATGACCAATCTTCCGGGATGATCCCGCAAGCCAAATAGTTTACAATATCAACGAACCAAGGATCCTTAGAAGTAATTTTCAAAATCTGTTCATCCGGAAACGTCTCGGTTATGGGTATATGTAAATCTTTTTCATCCACCCTTTCTAACCTAGACAAATGATTAGCAACAACATTTTCAATCCCAAATTTATCCTTGATTTCAATGTCAAATTCTTGTAAGAGCAAAATCCACCTAATGAGTCTAGGCTTTGTGTCTTTTTTCTCCATTAAGTATTTGATTGCGGCATGGTCAGTCCATACAACTACTTTAGATCCAACTAAGTACTGCCGGAATTTTTCAAAAGCGAACACAACAGCGAGTAATTCTTTTTCAGTAGTTGTATAATTCAATTGGGCATCATTCAAAGTCTTTGAAGTGTAGAAAATCACGGCGGGCTTATTGTCCACCCACTGCCCCCAACACGTCTCCTACCGCAAAGTCTGAAGCGTCGCACATTAGTTCGAACGGTTTCATCCAATCTGGCGTTTGAACAACCGGTGCAGAAATCAGTTTTTCTTTTAGCACGTCGAACGCATGTAGACACTTATCATTGAAATCAAATACAATGTCTTTCTCCAAAATCTCGGATAGAGGTTTTGTGATTTTAGAAAAATCTTTTATAAATCGCCGATAGAACCCGACATGTCCTAGGAAACTTCTTACCCCTTTAACAGAATTTGGTGGGGGCAACTTAGAAATGACCTCAATTTTGACCGGATCCACCTCTAAACCTTTGTTAGACACCTTGTGTCCTAGCACTATCCCCTTAGTCACCATCATGTGACATTTCTCCCAGATGAGGACCAAATGTGTGTCCTCACAACGCTGTAAAACTTTGTCCAGATTATAGAGACATTCATCAAACGATGCACCATACACCGAAAAGTCATCCATAAAAACCTTGAGACAGCGCTCTACCATGTCACAAAATATGGCAAGCATACATCGCTGAAACGTCACTGGTGCATTGCATAAACCAAACGGCATTCGGCGGTAAGAAAAAGTCCCATAGGGACAAGTGAACGTAGATTTCTCTTGATACAAAGGATCAATCGAGATCTGGTTGTACCCCGAGTATCCGTCTAGAAAACAGAAGTGCGATCGACCGGAAAGACGCTCTAGAATTTGATCAATGAAAGGTAAAGGAAAGTGATCCTTTAGCGTAGCGGCGTTCCAACGGCGGTAATCAATACAAACTCGCCGCCCGGTTACCAATCAGGTGGTGACAAGTTCATTTAAAATATTTTGGGTGACAATAATTCCCCCCTTCTTAGGGACTACCTGTGTGGGACTCACCCATGTCGAGTCTGATATGGCATAAATATACCTACAGCAAGAAGTTTAATGACCTCCTTCTTCACAACCTCCATCATGCTTGGATTGAGACGTTGTTGAGGTTGAATCACGGGCTTGGCTCCCTCCTCGAGCCGAATCTTGTACTGACATAGAGTAGGGGAAATCCCCTTAATATCTGCAATGGACCACCCAAAAGCTCCATGGTGGTTCTTCAGCACTATCAACAATTGTTCCTCCTCATCCGCACGCAAATAAGTAGAGATGATCACTGGTAACTTATCTTCCTCATCTAGAAAGACATATTTGAGATGCGGGGGCAGCGACTTTAATTCCAGATCCGGCGGGCTTATAAGAGATGATTGAAGTGGTGGAGGCAGTTCACCTAAATCTTCATAATGCCTCGCATAGAAGCATGGAAGCATCTGAAGCATTTTAGTGCACTCCTTGAGTGATTTGCTCCTCATCCAATTGTGTGTAATATTTAACAAGCAAGCCTCCAACGGTAATTCCGAGTATGCATCAAAAACAGAAATTGCAATCACATCATCCTCCATAGAAATAAGAATGTCCTCATTCTCATCATTAGGGAATCCCACAGCTTTGCACAGAGAAACTACTTTGGTCTACTCCATGATATCCATAGCCAAAGTTCCATTGTCTACCTTGCTCATCACATGAGTCATGTCCAGAAATGGCTTCCCAAGGCAGAGTGAAATATTACAATCCAGATGTTTTACCATATTGCATTGTTCCTTTGCTTTAGATGACACAGTATTAGAAGGCATGACCATCTCAAAGCGGTCATCGGCTATGCCCAAGGTCAAGCGACCTCTCCCCATCTCTAAGATCATGTCGGCTATAGCTTGGAAGGGATGTCCAAGTAACAGCTCGTTGCCATGTTCATCCTGCATCTCCATGACTACAAAATCTGCCGGAAAGACAAACCTATCCACCTTTACTAACACATCTTCACAGATTCCATAAGGCTTCACCACAGAGTTATCCGCCAATTGAATCGTCATATTGCTTGGATGTGACTCCTTCAATCCCAGCTTTTTGAATGTCGAAAGGGGCATCAAGTTGATGCTTTCCCCTGAGTCACATAGCGCTTCACCGAATTTAACCTTCCCAATATAACAAGAAATGTTAAAGCACCCTGGATCTTGCCTCTTTGGCAGCAAAGTGCCCATGATGAAGGCACTCACTTTCTCCTTTAGCACGATGACCTCTGTATCCGGAATTTTCCTCTTCTTAGTAATGACGTCATTTAGAAACTGAAAACTACAAGAGGGGGGGGGGTGAATAGAGTTTTATAGATAATTTAACAATTATTGAACTCAAACAACCACAAAGAAAATATTGGACAAGGGGACACAGGGTTTAGAGTGGTTCCAACCTTAGCAAATACTAAGGAAGTCAGTCCACTACCCGGTTGCTTACCCAACCGGGATTTGAAAAGAAATTTATTTTATTACCTTTCAAGGAGTTTACATAAAATACAATTTCTTTTCCCAAACCCTTCAAGCAGCCTTCATCTAGAAGTAATCGCCCAACCTTGAAGCAGCCTTCCCTTGAAGTAGATGCACCAACTCCTGTTGCACCAGCCTTCTGAAGTAGCTCCCCGTGCGATAGCCTTCTTGAAGTAGCTTGAAGTCCCCTTCTCCTCCTGAGAAGTCAATCCTCTCCAATTCGCAGCCTCCAACCCTAGGAGTAGCAAGGAGAATACAAATAATAAAAAGGAACAAGAAAGGAAAAGGAAATTACAACTTATCCTTTAAGCCCAAGGCTTGATATGCCTAGATCAAGCATATAGATCTCCTAGCCAAGTGTGTGAACTTGTGATTTCTGTGGGTAGGAGAATCTAGCCTATAGGACACGAGATTGAGCTAAGGAGAATGTAGACTAATGACCACAGTGCTCAAATTGCTTGCAATAGATTGCTCAAGTATTCTCAAGTGTATTCTCAAGTGTAACAAGTGAATTCTAGTGTCCTATGGCTTGTCCTATTTATAGGAATGGCCTAAGTATGCTTAAGGACGTTCTAGACAACTTCTAGGGGTTTCTAAGTGCTTAACTAGCCGTTAGGTACAAAGTTGTTGCTTTAACAACGGCTAATTAATTTATTCTGCAGTTGTTGTCAGAGACCATCTCGGTCGACAAATGGTCGACCGAGACACCTACTCTGTCGAACTTTTGTCGACCGACAGGCTCTCTGGAACAAGTGATTTGCAACGTCTTTCTTCAACTGCCAACTAACTTGTCTGTTGTGTCTAACGGCTACTTTGGATCTTTCTCGGTCGAGAAGATTGTCGACCGAGAGTGTCTTGGTCGAGGAGTTTGTCGACCGAGAATGATCCTGTTTCAAGGTTTCAATTTAGGCACTAATTATATGTGTGAGTGTGCAAAGGTGATCCTAATTAAATGGGATGACATGTCTAACTATGGTGTTTGGCTAGGGAAAATCTAACGCTTGATTTACATGCAATTCTAAGTACTTGTACATTATATATTTGTACAAGTTTTTACAACAATGATTATATTGCATGAAAATAAAACATTTTAGCTTGTGGATTTTCCCTAGTTGCTTTGCCATCCATCTTAGTCCTGCACACTCAAGTAGCTCGTTAGATTAATAAGAATGAAATGTTTGTCATAATCAAAACAAAGGGATTTTTAGATGTCCATTTAGCCAACAATCTCCCCCTTTTTGAAGATGACAAACATTTCCAAAATATAAATAAGGAAATATAAAACATATGAATTTCATACCTTTAGATTGCCTTATGTAGCTTTTCCTCTTGTTTATAAAATGTGTGCTTATTATTCCCAATGAATTATGGAACATGAAATCCAGTTCATTTGGGAATATAGCAACTTTCAATGTAAAGCCAAGAGTAAATTTATGAAACTCATTGATTGAGTTTTTCATAAATACTAAGTTATAGTTTTATTGATCTCTCCCCCTTTGTCATTTCAAAAAGATAACCGTTTTAATGAAAACTCCCCCTTAATTAGATATCCCGTCAAATCTAATGAAAAAGATGTCCATTGAAAAGCCAAAATTAAACAAGTGAACGTATTCGTTTTAAGAACCGCAGATATCAAAGAAAACATCTTCCAAAGGAGTAATAAGCAGTTGCTTCCTAATGTTGTTGAATTGATCTAGTGGAAGCGGTTTTGTAAAAATATCAGCCAATTGATTTTCCGTATCAACATGATGAAGGGAAACATGATTCATTGAGATGTGATCCCTTAAGAAGTGATGACGGATTTCAATGTGTTTTGCCCGGCTGTGTAAAATAGGATTGTGTGCTAAGTTTATGGCGCTCGTGTTGTCACAAAAAATAGGTGTAGATGAAAGATTAAAACCATAATCACTTAATACCTGTTGCATATAAAGCACTTGAGCACAACAAGACCCGGCTGCCATATATTCAGCTTCAGTTGTAGATAGGGCAACCGTATTTTGTTTCTTGCTAAACCAAGATACTAAGGCTCTCCCTAATAAGAAACAGCCACCACTAGTACTTTTGCGATCAAGTCGACAACCAGCATAATCCGCATCAGTATATGCTTTAAAATCCAAGGATTGTCCTTTTGGATACCATAAACCAAAACAAGTAGTACCAACTAGATATCGAAGAATTCGTTTAACCGCTAGAAAATGAGATTGCATAGGTTGGGATTGAAATCGAGCACAAAGACCAACGGAAAACATAATGTCCGGTCGAGAAGCAGTTAAGTATAGCAAACTACCAATCATGGCTCTATATAAGGAATCATCAATAGGTTCCCCATTTTCATCCTTATCAATTTTGATAGAGGTAGCCATAGGAGTAGTAGCATGTTTGCATTGATCCATCCCAAAACGTTTTAAAAGTTCTTTAGTATATTTTTCTTGGCTTATGAAAATTCCTGCAGGTGTTTGCTTAATTTGAAAACCAAGGAAGAATGTTAGTTCACCCATGAGGCTCATTTCAAATTCTTTTTGCATAATGTTACTGAATTGTGTGCATAATGAATCATTAGAAGCTCCAAAAATAATGTCATCAACATATATTTGCACAACTAGGAAATCAGATGCATATGTTTTGAAGAATAAAGTAGAATCTGAATTTCCAATAGAAAAACCATTATCAAAAAGATATGTCTTGAGCCGTTCATACCAATTCCTAGGTGCTTGTTTTAGACCATAAAGTGCCTTTTTAAGTTTATAAACATGGTCACCTTTTTCCTGGTATTTCAAAGCCAGGTGGTTGAGCAACATAAACTTCTTCTTGTATGATGCCATTTAGAAATGCACTTTTGACATCCATTTGATATAGCTTAATGTTTTTATAGGCAGCAATAGCTAGTAACATCCTAATAGCTTCAAGTCTAGCTACGGGTGCATATGTTTCATCAAAATCTATTCCTTCTTGTTGATTATATCCTTGTGCTACTAACCGAGCTTTATTCCTTATGACTTCTCCTGCCTCATTCAGCTTATTCCTAAAAACCCATTTAGTTCCTATGATAGTTTTATCTTGTGGTTTAGGAACTAAATCCCATACATCATTTTTAGTGAATTGATTTAACTCCTCTTGCATGGCTATTATCCAGTAATCATCCTTAAGAGCTTCGGATATCTTCTTAGGTTCAAGGATAGAAACAAAAGCCATGTTTGCAACATCTTTGAAGGAAGACCGAGTTTTGACTTTATCATTTGGATCTCCAATAATTAGTTCTTGGGGATGATCCTTGATAAGCCTAGGTGTAGGTTGTGTTTCAACTTGGGGATCGGATATAGGAATTTTCTCACTATCATTGGGAATGGTTATATTTTCGAATTGATTGGTGAGATCAATGATATCTAGATTTTCAGATTTCGATTCTTCATGAAAAGAAACATGAATGGATTCCTCAACTTTTCTAGAGATAGTGTTATATACTCTAAAGGCTTTGCTAGAAGTGGAATATCCCAAGAAGAATGCTTTGTGTGATTTAGAATCAAACTTGTCTCTATCATCTTTGGTATTTAAAATGTAGCATGTGGAGCCAAAAGTATGAAAGTAGTCAACTCTAGGTTTCTTAGAGTGTAGTATTTCATATGGAGTTTTCTTCAAATGAGAGTGAACAGTTACTCTATTAAGCACATAACAAGCAGTGTTTACAGCTTCAGCCCAAAAGGTTTTAGGTGTGTTGTGTTCAAGCATCATGGTCCTAGCCATTTCCTGTAGGGATCGATTTTTCCGTTCAACTATACCATTTTGTTGTGGGGTACGTGGAGCAGAAAAATTATGAGTATACCCTTGAGATGTACAAAAGGTCTCAAATGTATGATTTTCAAATTCGCCACCATGATCACTTCTAATGGTACATATTTTATTTTGTAAAAGATTTTCAATTTTGGAACAAAATTGCATAAAGACATGAATAGTATCATCTTTAGTTGCAATAAAATGTACCCATGTATATCTACTATAATCATCAACAATAACAAAACAGTATCGTTTACCACCAATAGATTGTGTCCTCATTGGTCCAAATAAGTCCATATGAATTAATTCTAAGGATCTACTGGTGCTAAGTACATGTTTTGATTTAAAAGATGTTTTGGTTTGCTTTCCCATTGTGCAGGGTTCACAGTTTTCAACTTGATCAAAAGACAAAGCAGGTAATCCACGAACAAGATCATATTTCACTAACTTTTTAATAGCATGTGAACTAGCATGGCCCAGCTTTTTATGCCATAGTTGTAAGATATTTTCATTTGCAAGCAAGCATTTACCTACTACTGATTTCATAGAGTTTGGTTTAAGGATATAAAGATTTCCAACTCTATTTCCTTCATAAACGACATTTGTAGTGTTTTCTATCAATAACTTGCAGCAGGTTTTGTTAAATAACACATCATAACCACTATCACATAGTTGACTTACACTTATTAAATTATGATGCAATCCATCAACAAGTAGAACATTTTTAATTTCGAGGTTTGTTCCAACATTACCTATTCCAACGATTTTGCCCTTACCATTGTCTCCAAAGGTGACTGTTCCACTTTTCTTTTCTTCAAAAGTTTGAAATGCGTCCTTGTTCCCGGTCATATGTTTGGAGCAGCCACTGTCAACTACCCATTCCTGCATTAGAATGTAAATTTTGGTACCCATGTGATGGTCCGATATGGTTAGAAACTTTTTAAGTGCTTATGTATATAAAAGTTCTGATACAGAAAACCAGTCGGTCGACAATTGTTCGACCGATATCTGTCTCGGTCGACAATTTGTCGATCAAGCAGGTTACTGTATTACAAGCAAAAACACAAAAAATTTCTCGGTTGACGAATTTTCGACCGAAATAGGTGCTGTAAATTTTTGATTTGTTAAAGACATCCAGTCGGTCGACAATACTTCGACCGACCCAGAGCTCGGTCGACAATACTTCGACCGACAAAGTTTCTGTTTTAGTACAGCAATGCAGAAAAATAATAACAATAAGCATGGCACCTTTTGTTGAGATAAGACAATAGAAATAGAAAAATTAAGCATTTGGTCATATCTCAACTACATTCCATTCTTCTAAGTTTGGGGTTTTGGGATCCAAACTAAGTCGGACTCCTTAGTCTTGTAGGGGCATGAAAAACAATAATGTCCAAGATGTAAGCAGAAATGACAAGTAATAGAGTCAATTTCATTTCTCTTTCTAGCCATTGTGTTCTTGGGTACAAACATAGTTTGGGTCTTTTTGGGTTGGTTTTTCTTTGGAACATATCCCAAACCTTTTCTTCCATTGAAGATAGTACCAACTCTCAATATGTTATCAAGAATATCTTTTCTTCTTAACTCATAAAGTTCTCTTTGCAACGTAGCAATGTCATTCATCTTCTTATGTATATCTTTTCTTGCTTGGTCTAAATCAGAAAACAATGAATCCTTTTCTTTTACAATATTATCATAGTCTGGATGGTTGCACAAGATAGGTTGAGTTTGAAAATCTTGTAGTTTGGCTAACAAATTAGTCTTTTCTTTTGATAGAAGATCAACATTGGTTTCCAAATTGAGTAGCTTTCTAGTGCATTCATCTAAAGATGTTTTTAAAAATACATTTTCAAGATCAATGTTGTTCTTTTCGTAAGAAAGTTCATCTAATTTGGTAATGAACTCATTATTTGATTTTATAGCCTTCTTTAGTTTCTTCTTGGCATCAACATACTTATCATGAGTTTCTTGTAAACTAGTAACCAACTCTTCTTTAGGAAGATCAACTAGGCTTACCTCTTGAGAGTCTTCATTTTCTTCTCTTGCCATTAGACATTCCACTTTCTCTTCTCCGCTTTCACTGTCACTTGACTCATCCCAGACAGCTTTATAGGCTTTTTCTCCTTTCTTCTTATGTGAGCTTTTCTTTCCCTTCTTTGCTTTGGGACATTCATTTTTGAGATGCCCTTTCTTCCCACATCAAAGCACCTGGGAGTAGAGGAACTAGAAATTTTGTTAGATTTAAACCTTTTGTACTTCTTACCGTTGACGATTAAGGCTTCTTCTTCTTCTTCACTTGACTCCTCACTTTCTTGTGTGATGACTTTTGAGGCTTTGAGAGCCACATCCTTCTTCTTCCCACTTTGGTGTTCACGTTCTCTTCTTTCTTCCTCTTCTAGATCTGCTTCATGAGCTTCTAAATTACCAATGAGTTGTTCCATTTTGAGACGAGTGAGGTCGTTTGCTTCTGCAATGGCTGTCACCTTTGGCTTGTATTTTGGAGGAAGTGATCGAAGAATTTTTGATACCTGATCTTCCTCAAGGACCGGTTTTCCTAAAGCACTTAAACCATTAACAATAGTAGAGAATTTTGAATACATTTCACTAATAGATTCATTAGGATCCATACGAAAATGTTCAAGCTTTGTTTTAAGCAGGCTAATTTTGGAATTTTTGACTTGGGCTGTACCCTCATAAGTGATAGACAATCTATGCCAAATATCATACGCTGTATCACAATTTGATATTCTATTAAATTCTCCTACAGAAATAGAACAATATAAAATGCTTACAGCTTTTGCGTTCATTTGGGCCTGTTTTACCGTGTTTGCATCCCATTCCGCAAAGTCATTTTGAGGGAATTCATAAGGAGTAGATACCATTCTCCATAGATCCCAGTTGATGCCTTGGAAGTAGAACTGCATCCTTCTCTTCCAGTATTGGTAGTTTGTTCCATCGAACGTCGGCGGCCTAGCAACAAGAGTCCCTTCAATGTTGAGGTTGTTGAGCATTCCATCACCCATTTCTTCAAGACCTTGTTAGGGTTCCTTGAAGCCTTGCTCTGATACCAATTGAAAACTACTAGAGGGGGGGTGAATAGAGTTTTATAGATAATTTAACAATTATTGAACTCAAACAACCACAAAGAAAATATTGGACAAGGGGACACAGGGTTTAGAGTGGTTCCAACCTTAGCAAATACTAAGGAAGTCAGTCCACTACCCGGTTGCTTACCCAACCGGGATTTGAAAAGAAATTTATTTTATTACCTTTCAAGGAGTTTACATAAAATACAATTTCTTTTCCCAAACCCTTCAAGCAGCCTTCATCTAGAAGTAATCGCCCAACCTTGAAGCAGCCTTCCCTTGAAGTAGATGCACCAACTCCTATTGCACCAGCCTTCTGAAGTAGCTCCCCGTGCGATAGCCTTCTTGAAGTAGCTTGAAGTCCCCTTCTCCACCTGAGAAGTCAATCCTCTCCAATTCGCAGCCTCCAACCCTAGGAGTAGCAAGGAGAATACAAATAATAAAAAGGAACAAGAAAGGAAAAGGAAATTACAACTTATCCTTTAAGCCCAAGGCTTGATATGCCTAGATCAAGCGTATAGATCTCCTAGCCAAGTGTGTGAACTTGTGATTGCTGTGGGTAGGAGAATCTAGCCTATAGGACACGAGATTGAGCTAAGGAGAATGTAGACTAATGATCACAGTGCTCAAATTGCTTGCAATAGATTGCTCAAGTATGCTCAAGTGTATTCTCAAGTGTAACAAGTGAATTCTAGTGTCCTATGGCTTGTCCTATTTATAGGAATGGCCTAAGTATGCTTAAGGACGTTCTAGACAACTTCTAGGGGTTTCTAAGTGCTTAACTAGCCGTTAGGTACAAAGTTGTTGCTTTAACAACGGCTAATTAATTTAATCTGCAGTTGCTGTCAGAGACCATCTCGGTCGACAAATGGTCGACCGAGACACCTACTCGGTCGAACTTTTGTCGACTGACAGGCTCTCTGGAACAAGTGATTTGCAACGTCTTTCTTCAACTGCCAACTAACTTGTCTGTTGTGTCTAACGGCTACTTTGGATCTTTCTCGGTCGAGAAGATTGTCGACCGAGAGTGTCTCGGTCGAGGAGTTTGTCGACCGAGAATGATCCTGTTTCAAGGTTTCAATTTAGGCACTAATTATATGTGTGAGTGTGCAAAGGTGATCCTAATTAAATGGGATGACATGTCTAACTATGGTGTTTGGCTAGGGAAAATCTAACGCTTGATTTACATGCAATTCTAAGTACTTGTACATTATATATTTGTACAAGTTTTTACAACAATGATTATATTGCATGAAAATAAAACATTTTAGCTTGTGGATTTTCCCTAGTTGCTTTGCCATCCATCTTAGTCCTGCACACTCAAGTAGATCGTTAGATTAATAAGAATGAAATGTTTGTCATAATCAAAACAAAGGGATTTTTAGATGTCCATTTAGCCAACAGAAACTTCCCGTATGAAGGAATTTGCTCAATGGCTTCCAGTAAAGGGATATTGACTGAAAGCTTCCTAAAACTGTCCAAGAACTTCTTGAACTGTGCATCTGCCTTCCTTGCCTTAGCACTGTTTGGATACGGGACCGGAACAGCTTGTGCCCTTTGATGAGGTGGCACATAAGGTGTCTTTTTCTGAGGTTCCTCCTCTGCAACCTATTCTTCAGTATCATCCACGGCTGTGTCCTCAACCTGCCCTGTGACTAGTGTGGGCTGCTCCTCATTGGTTTCAACTTCTACTTCAGCTTGTGGTGTGCTTGTTTCCTCAGCTCTTGGATTCAACACTTTCTTGCTGCTTCTAAGCAGAATAGCCTTTGCCTGCTGGTTTCCCCCGCGAACATTGGTATTCCCCGGAAAACCTGGATGTGTCGGTTTCTTCAAACTGGCGATCTTGGCTGCCATCTGTGCCATGGATGTCTCAATGGTCCTCATTTGAGCCCCATGGATCTGCAATGTTTGCCCGAATTGATTCATGTACTCTCCTTGCTGCTTGATTTGCTGGCGAAATGTATTCATTAGCTCTTGATTTTGCTTTATAACCTGATTGAGCAACTTCGTGCTCTTGTCTTCTGTGACTGGCGAGGGCTTGGCATCCGGATCCTACTGAAAATTGTTTGGATCCTTCCACGAGAACTTTTTATCTTTTCTCCATGAATAATCATTGTTCCTATAACCTTGCTGTTGTCTCATGTATTTGACTTGAGCCTCATCCCCGAACTCATTATCCTCCTTTTCCAGTAGCTTCTTTGCAAGAAGATCCATCTTCTCATTTAGCTCTTTCATTGCCTTGGACTCACCTGCTACTCGAACTTGCTCTACCGGGCCTCTTTCTCTCTCACCCCATGACTGTTTTCTAGCCATATTCTTTAGTATCTCCCAGCATCTGGTGTCTGTATTGTTCAGAAAAAATCCTGACCCAGCGGAATCCATATTACTCCTATCGTGCTCGGAGAGAGAAAAATAGAAGATCTTCACATGCGTCTCTTTATCCAGCCCGTGATGCGGGCACCTCCTCAGCATGACCAGAAATCTCTCCCAAGTCTCAGAATATGTCTCACCAACCTGTTGGGTAAAATTATGAATCTTTCGGATCATGTCGTTAGTCTTCTCAGGAGGGAAGAACCTCTCAAAGAAGACCTCCACCATATGGTCCCAGGACTCCACGAACTCATCATCTAAATTATGTAACCACTCTCGTGCCGCTCCCGCCAATGAACTCGAGAAAAGCTTGAGATACAGTGCATCCTGTGGAAACCTATCAATTTTTACCATGTCACAATTCTCAACAAACAGGATGATGTGAGAGACGGGATCCTCATTCTTAAGACCATGAAAAGCATTCGAATTCACCAAAGTTATCAATGCCGGATCAATCTTATATGTAGGTATGTTGATTGCCTACTTCTTTATAGGCCCTTTGGAAGCTGATGAGGATGAAGCCTTGATCTTCTCTTATATAGTATGTGGCTCGGCCATCTCTTCCTGTTTAAGTTCGGAATCTACCTCTTATTGTTGCTCTTGCTCGTGATAATCCTCGTCCACAGGTTCCGGCAGCGGAACCTTGGTTGCGTGTTCCGCGTAGTTAGTACTACGCGTTTGCACCATACACAATACCTGAAATAAGAAAATTCGAGTTTAGTACAACATTTTGACGAGTATAAAAATTAACGAACAATAGAAAGAAAATATTTGAAGTTGTTTCAAAATAAAAAAAAATTGTGGCCTAGAGTGGCCGCTCGTAGCACTCAAAGTGCCAACAATTCGCCGTATCCCCGGCAACGGTGCCAAAAACTTGATGCAATTTTACTGTGCGCTAAAACGCAAGTGAATGCATCGAGTAGTACATGCCTTTGTGAGGCCCGAGTCGAACACAGGGATACTCGGAATTGTTGGAGACTCCTACTAACTATTTGTGATCAACTAAGCCGAATAACAAATTGAGGGTTGTTGTTAAAATAAAAATAAAATAAAAACAAAAACAAAACAAACGATCGATTAAATGTTAATTTAATCAATTCAAAAGGATATCTTTAGGATTGCGGTTTCACCGTGGGTTTTCATTGTATTAGATTTTATATAATGCCTCAATTTTATCTCTCTATCCGGGTAGTGGCCTGAAAACAGAATTACCCACTGTCGTGGTGCAATTCACTACCTAGGTTTAGGTCGGTTCCACCGTCGTAGTAACCTATACCCTAAACTAGGTGCATTATGAACGATCTCTCAGTACCCACCATTAATTTTACACCACCTTGGTCAAAGGATTTAATCGATTAATGTAGATCTCATCTCTTTTCAGCCTTTAATCCTTCTTTCAAAGTGATTAAAGGCATTAGGTTATTATTATGGTGATCAAGCATAACAATATATGGAGAAAACGAAACTATACCACGGATTTAAGAGATAAAATATGAATTACTATTATAAAACTATCATACAATGAATTCCTGGGCTACTCCCGGTCCTAAAGACGAAGGGGATTAGCCCCGCATGTTCATCTCAAACAAGTACAAGGTAGAGATAGGGGAAATCATGTGGAAAACGTGAATTGAGAGGTGAAACCCCTGAATGGAGATGAACCGGTTGATCCTTTGCGTAGAACATGTGCTCTCCCACCTTTCGATGGTGAAATCCGTCTTCTGCGGCATCCGAATCAACTGGTATGAGCTTCTGGCCTCCGTTCTCCTCTCTCCTTCTCCTCGGTACTCATGCAATGGCTCCCCCCGATGATCCCTGGCCTGGGCAGCCGTCATTAGGTTTAATTCCCTCATTAGGTTGCTAATTGACCACGGCCGTTCGATTGGGATCAATCTAAATCAAACGCATATCTGACGGTGTCGATACCATCGACGCGGGTCGATGGTATCGACCCAGTGTGGTAGCGGCAGCCCTTCTTTCTTTTCGTCCGAGTGCCTGATGTAGTCTCGATACCATCGACGCGGGCCGATGGTATCGACTACCCTGTAGCGACGGTTTTGTCGTTTTGTGTCGTTGTATCCTCCATGTGTCGATGGTATCGACTTGGGGTCGATACTATCGACTGCTTCTTCGCCAGCAACCTGAAGGTGACTCGATACCATCGATATCCCTGTCGATAGTATCGACACTTTGCTGCTCTTTTCGGCTGGCAACTTGTGATCATGTCGATGGTATCGACGGAAGCAAATACTCGTTTGTCCTGAAATTCAAACACAAAATCACATAAATTCACACAAATAATAATATTTTGAAAATTAATGCTCAAAATGATGAAATAAAGGGGATTTGACATAAAATAGTAGCAAAGACCAAAGTGGATGATTTATGCAACATTAACCATAAAAATGACTAATAAAAGCATAAAACACATATCAAACAAGTCTATAAATGCGACTCAAAATCATCGCATCAATGTTCCAGATATATATATATATATATATATATATATATATATATATATATATATATATATATATAAATTTATATATATTTATATATATATATATATATATATAAGGGGCACACATGCCAAAAACTCTAGTTGGTGACATCTCTAAAACACATCGAAAACACCCCCAAGACCGGAGTGTACATGGACGACTATAGGACTCTACACCAAAAGACAACAACACCTCCAACTTGATCAACTACAATACTCTTGACGCTGCTCTTCCTTAGCTGCACGATCACCACCTCATCTTGCATGACTACCTAAAAGATGTGGAAACCCACGGGGTGAGACCAAACGTCCCAGCAAGAGATGTAACTCTTCGCTAATGTCTATTAGAGAAAAAATACTTAAACATGAAGATAGAGCATACTTAGCAGGTTAAGCATATTCAGGTAAATTATATGTATCTAATAGATAAAGCAAGTTAAAAAATTTAGGGAATAAACACTAAGAAGTAGAAAAATTAACATACTAAAAAGGAATATAAAGAACATGTATATTATTTATCATCTAAATTGTACAAAAATAAGGCAAGGCTTCAAATAATGTTCTCGTATATTGTACCTATGCAAATACACTACACGACTATATTACATCTTTTATTATGCCCTAAGGAGATGAGGTATACCACTCATACTCCAACTGACAACTTCTAAGTCAAAATCAGTGCCATACATGGTCTATGGAAGAGCAAGAATCCACGACCTCTCCACACCTCTTGTTCAGCACCAGAGAAACACTACAGTGACATAATGTATAAGTCATATGCAAAACAACATAGCCTGCCTTAGTATATAGACACAACGCTAGTGAAAATGAGCTACAACCTGAAGTCACACTCCTGTCAGGGTATGGCCCACAACCAATCATGTGAAAGTATATAATGAGTCACATCACTGAGCTACAGGCCATAACCGCACTCCTGCTAGGATATGGCCCACAACCAATCCTGTGAATGCATATACTCAATAGTATGTGACTCTGAGCTTTCCACTAAGGGAGAATTCTTTTCTCCATCCAGTATTAAGACTAACACTAGGTTGGATCTATGGCACATGGAACCTACATGATTAGGGTTCCACTTGATTAGTTGGTGAATTGGGTGACTTTTGGAATCAAACAAGTTACAATGTATAAGGTGTGAACTTGTCACTTCATCCCATAGCACTGTACCACTACCATTCATAAGGCCATCATCCCTATCACACAACCACACAAGGATATCACCAATGCCTCATTACTATGTGATATCAATCCCTCAACCATGTCATTGGAGGATAATCACCTCACTCTTGGCATAAGCCTATACAGGTTGCAGGACCCTAGTCACATCATTCTTGTATCACCTGTGTTTCATCATGCCTCATCAGGTCTCATTCAACATGTCAAACATCATAGTCACCATAGAATAAACTAGCCATGATATTTAAGCACATATTGTCTGCATGGTTAAAGGTTCATAAGCAGGAAAGAGAAATCATTATAACATTATAACCATTCTAAGAAACAGAAGAAACAATCAATATCCCTTGATTAGGGTTTTGTAGTTATTTCCCATTACATCCCTAGGTACACCATATCACATATTCTTTTATACATTTAGGATGAAGAAAAATGATTAGGTTTGATTAGGCATCCCACCAAACAACACTAGACACAATTCAACCATTAGTATTACGAATGTATTGATTATATGTTCAAAAATAGGTTTCAACCATCCATCACCCATTTTTCATGACCACCCCTCATACATGGATCACAACCATCTAACATATATGTGTCTCAACCAATAAGAGCCAAGGGTTGCAACCGCACATAATCAAGGTCTCACATCCTCAACACAACCAAGGTGTCTGTGACAACCTAGATTTTTATCTCCCCTATATTGTATCCTTTATCTCTCATCAAGTCACCTCTTATTCAATTCAATGTCAAATACATAGTTTGAGACTCCAATTTAGTCATATTCATGACTAATGTCATAATAGGTGACACTAATTAACTTGATTGATCTAAGTTTCTTACTTCAAGAATCACCCTCGTGTAAACTAAAATGAAACCTCTTATATGTTATTTCCTTGCTTCCTAATATATATCATGATGTAGAGATTTCAATGATGAGTCCAACAGTGTAAAAACCACCTCAATCGAAGGCTCCAAGCCCAAGATATGATAATTTGAAAATTAGCTCGATTTACACAAGTATTGATCATTTTTATTTAGATTTTGAGCTTACTGGGCCCTTTTGCCCACGGCCCGTCCGCCTAGCCTATTTGGGGTAAATGTCATGGATATTCACCACCCTCAGATCTTGAGAAGACCACCATGGTCTGGTTAATCTGACCATCGAACTGCTTACCCACTTCATACCCTTCCTCTTCAGGAAACAAGCATGTGACTAGGGAGGCTGGTCGGACCTCCACCCCAAATCCGGAAATGGAAGTGGGGGAAGGGGGGGATTGAACCCTAGTTTTGCTCCCATTTATATGACCTCGAGCTCTAACCCTAGAACCCCTTCTCCCTTCTCATTATTCCTTACGCCACATTTCCCCGGCTGTGGGTTGGCCAAAGTCGACAGCTAAGGCACCCAGCTAGCCCACTTGCACGCCACCACAGTGGCACTCACAGCCAGATTCCAAGCGGCCGGCGTGCCCCAAACCTCCAGAAGCCTTGCTACTTCTTCCCCAGGCTAAACGGCCACAGCAGCCATGGTTTTGAGTGGGGGTGCGGAACCCCTGTTCCCCCTCTGTTCCATGGAGCAGAACAGAGGGATCGCGGACTGGAGGGCGCAGGAGGAGGGGGAGTCTAGCATGAACGTCGGATGGACGGCGCATCACGGTGACGGCCAAGATGATCCAATCTCGACCGGAAGATCCAGGAGAGGACCATGATGGTTCTGAAATCAACAAAGGATACATGGTGCTACCTTCATACCCTAGATCTCAGGACAATGGCCCATATCGATAAATAAATATGAAGGTAACACCCAATCTGAAATCCATATAGTTTCGATGTATAATTTACAAAAATCATAACTTCCTCATTTTAAGGCCAAATATAGAAAAATTATATATCAAACGGATCCTCTCGAAAAGGCCTACAACATGAGATTATTTCCAGACCCTGAATCTTCTTCTAGTTTCATTATATTGCTAAATATATAACCTTGGACTACTTTGAATATGCTTAATACATGATTATGATTAATGATTGGATCTTGATGGTCAATCTACCTCCGATCCTTAAATCAATACTTGTGATATATATTTGAACTAAATGAATGTCCTACTCTCCCTATTGTTCATCATGACCCTTTTTGTACATATGTGCTTAGTTTGGACTTTAATGATGAATGTTACCCCCAAACTGCTAATCTTGTTGCTAATGGACAACCACCTAATCTTGTTATATGTTTCTTATGACCTTATGTTGCTGATCTAAACCATCCCTTATGCTTGTCTCTTATTCATTGATGATCTTTGACCTTTACTACTCTATTATGAGTCTCGTGAATTAATCTGAGCATAAGTATTCTAAACCTTGCCATGTCCACATGAAACCTCGAAATGATATGAAACTAGAACCACACCATCACAATGACCTCTAGATCAGTACAATATCATATAATGAACCAATAAGCAACTTGGAACCCATCTTGGCCAAAACCCTAAAATGCATCTAATTAGGGTTAATGATGAGAATCTAATGCATATATGTAATCTTGTTGTTAATCAGGTTTGGCATGTTGCTAGATGGTGAAAGATATGTTAGGTTATGAAATCTCTAAATCATGTATGGGTTTTATCTAGTTATATGACTATTGCTTTCTTGCTTGAAAAGACATATATTGTATGCTTGTTTGTTTTCTTGCTCAAATATTGCCATGTAGTATTGATGTCTTACTCGATGTTTGCCTCGTCAATTTTATAACTTGAACATATATACATATATATAGAACTCCATTATAATGTTGTTGATAAAGGGTTAACTCTTGGTTACGTCCTTGAGGTCCCTCTCGTATAAAAGGGTTAGCTAAGCTTGAACACCCTTACGGACCCTTCCGACGGGAAGATGGTCAAAGGCCTTAAACATGCTTGATATTGTTGGTATAATGGAGTGAAATGACATAAAATATGGTTTCTCATTTGTTAAACAATTAACATTTTTATTCTTGTTCGTTTAGTCTTGAAATATTTTCAAAATTATGCAAATATTACACATATATGTATCTTTCTGCCCCATACTCAACACCTCGTGTGTTGACCCATTTCTCATATTTTGTTTTTAGGTTCAGAGATGGCTAGAAGGTTAATGGGCTTGGTGAGATATGATAGGTGTATTTGTTGTAAGATCCAGATTTAGTGCACATGAATGACTTGTACCTTGACTCTGGAAATATGTAACTAAATTCATAAATATAATGCATTTTGTATAATTTATACTTGTTGGATGTTGAGATTGTGTTGGTGCCTTTATCTTGTTATTTGTTCATGTATGATAAGTTTTATGCTTCCGCATGTCTCTTTTGGTATTCGTTTGGTTCATGGGACTGGGATTCCATTTCCGTGACAGATGGTATCAAAGCATGAACAATAACTACACCAAACATTGCTCACATGAAACACAAACTAAACTCACTTTACATCTCAAACCTAGAAACTTAATAAGATGTCTGTTGTGGATTAGGTAGACTTAGCCTCTAGGTTAGAACCTAGATGTTCTAGAGCTAGGTGTAGACTTGTGTAAATTTCCTCCCTTGACATGATTCGTGACATGTGCTTAGGATGTCTACACAAGTGTGCACCATGTTCTTGCTAGTTCTCTAGGTGTCATGATACTAGACTGCCTAATGAGTGTGGTAACTTGTTTTGGTTTTGGTTTTATTCAGATGGAGTATGGTGGTTTTCATTATCTGTTTAAACGTTAGAGAAAACTTTTTTTAAGTATTATTATATGTACATATGACAAATGTTACCACATATAGAAAGGCAGTGAGTTTCCATTCAACCTAGGAGAAAGAGATGTAACATCAAGTCTAAATAAGAGAGTTTAGATTATAGTGATAGTCTCTAGAGTTGTCTAGAGCCATGATATAGGTTAGATCAGTGAGTAACCTAGAAACCTAAGATGATGATAATGATATTGATGATGATGTTGATATTGATAAGACCCAAGTTTGTCCTTGAGAAATTCAAGTAGTTTGATGATATAAAATGAATTTGACCATGCATCCCTTGCTAGACCTAGCACGTTGTTGATACATATGACTTAACTGATGTGCTAAACATAGCTAGTTGGTTGACATGCTTGCTGCTACCTAGTCTTGTACATGTGGGGATATGATATGTGATATATAGTTTGAGACCAACATCGGCCTCAATTTCTTTACAAAGAAGGACCTCTAGCATGGGGCATATGAATAGGGTGACCTGTTGATATGAGTTGACCTGTATCGCGAGAAGGTTAGAGTACCTAAACTCCAAAATATTTGAAATGTTGAATAATATGAATTATGAAATACTTGATGATGAGTCCCTTGCTAGAATAATTCTAAGTATATGAGATAAGTCGCCTAGTTCATGGTCCCTTGAAAATGTCGAACCCTAGATGTCCTATGAAAATATTTAACCCTAGAGAAAGAGGCAATTGAAAATTTGATGCTTGCTATATAGGTGAGGGAGATGTCCCAAGACCCTAAGATGATGTACATGATCTTTGATATCCATTATGAGCCTCATACTCAGGTTAGTACTTGTATATAAAAAGCAATCTAGTGGTTACCCTTATTTCTCGAAAGATGGGTATAAATCTTTGTTACAGGTAGAAGGTTGTATGTTTTACCATAACATTTATATATGTCTTAGCTTGAGTGGCTTGAGCTTGTGGAGCTCTTTCTAGATATAGGCAAGAAAATAATGTAAACTTGACGTTAATGATAATGTTGTTCCTCGAATGATGCTTGATACATGAAAGAATCTCACTTACATTAAAATCCTGATATATGTGCTATGAGCCACTCTCATGAGATAGACCTAGTATGAAATCATACCATACATGAAAAATATAGCTTTGAAATCATGAACTAGATATGATGATGTCATAAGATCTTACCTTGAACAATCAGGGGTAGCATACCTAATCTCGTACAAAAAAGAAGATTAATTGGATATGTCGATGCTCTTGGGGTCATAAATCAAATAAACATGATGAATAAATTACTTAATTTTAGAATCCAAGATGAGAAATTATGAGCACAGTTGGGAAAATTAAACAATGCATGAAACCTAGAATAATGATGAAACATATACATTTAATGTTGGTCTCAATTGGAAGTCATGATAATGAAAACATACGTTAGAGAAATGATACTAAGAAATTGGAAAACCCTAGTGTCATGATGATGCCAAAATATAAAGGAACACTAAGTGGGATGAGTACACCCTTGATGATGATAACCTAGTGTGCATCCCACTATGGGTATTTCCTTAACAACAATGGTGGGATACATAGACTCGATGGATATTGACTTTGACTTGTGAGGACTATATTGGACAATTTTGAGGACAAAATTTCTTTTAAGGAGAGAAGGATTTGACAACCTAGATTTTTATCTCCCCTATATTGTATCCTTTATCTCTCATCAAGTCACCACGTATTCAATTCGATGTCAATTCCATAGTTTAAGACTCCAATTTAGTCATATTCATGACTAATGTCATAATAGATGACACTAATTAACTCGATTGATCTAAGTTTCTTACTTCAAGAATCACCCTTGTGTAAACTAAAATGAAACCTCTTATTTGTTATTGCCTTGCTTCCTAATATATATCATGATGTAGAGCTTTCAATGATGAGTCCAACAGTGTAAAAACCACCTCAATTGAAGGCTCCTAGCCCAAGATATGATAATTTGAAAAATAGCTCGATTTACACAAGTATTGATCAATTTTATTTAAATTTTGAGCTTACTGGGCCCTTTTGCCCACGGCCCGTCCGCCTATCCTATTTGGGGTAAATGGCACAGATCTTCACCAACCTCGGATCTTGAGAAGACCACCATGGTCTAGTTAATCTGACCGTCCAACTGTTTAACCGCTTCATACCCTTCCTCTTTAGGAAATGAGCCTGCGGCTAGGGAGGCTGCTCAGACCTCCACCCCAAATCCGAAAATGGAAGTGGGGGTAGGGGGGGATTGAACCCTAGTTTTGCTCCCTTTTATATTCCCTCGAGCTCTAACCCTAGACCCCCTTCTCCCTTCTCGTTCTTCCTTGCGCCGCATTTCCCAAGCTGTGGGTTGGCCAAAGTCGACAACTAAGGCAGCCATCTAGCCCCCTCGCACGCCACCACAGTGGCACTCATGACCGAATTCCAAGCGGTCGGCGTGCCCCGAACCTCCAGAAGCCTTGTTGCTTCTTCCCCAATCTAAATGGCCACACCAGCCATGGTTTTGAACAGGGGCATGAAACCCCTGTTCCTCCTCTGTTCCATGGAGTGGAACATAGGGATCGCAGACTGGAGGGTGCGGGAGGAGGGGGAGTCTAGCACGAACGTCGGATGCGCGGCGCATCACGGTGACGACCAAGATGATCCAATCTTGACCGTAAGATCCAAGAGAGGACCATGATGGTTCTGAAATCAACAAAGGATACAGGTGGGCCACTAGCACCAGTTGGAGCCTGGGGTGTGTGCATTAGATCTCAGGCCAATGGCCCAGATCGATTAATAAATATGAAGGTAACACCCAATCTGAAATCCATATAGTTTCGATGTAGAATTTACAAAAAAATCATAACTTCCTCATTTTAAAGCTAAATATAGCAAAATTATATATCAAACTGACCATCTCAAAAAGGCCTACAACATGAGCTTATTTCCAGACCCTAAAACTTCTTCTAGTTTCATTATATTGCTAAAGATGTAACCTTTGACTACTTTGAATATGCTTAACACATGATTATGACTAATGATTGGATCTTGATGCTCAATATACCCCGAATCCTTAAATTAGTACTTGTGATATATATTTGAACTAAATGAAGGTCCTACGCTCTGTATTGTTCATCATGACCCTTTTTGTACATATGTGCTTAGTTTGGACTTTAATGATGAACGTTACCCCAAATTGCTAATCTTGTTGCTAATGGGCAACCACCTAATCTTGTTATATGTTTCATATGACCTTATGTTGCTGATCTAAACTATCCCTTATGCTTGACTCTTATTCATTGATGGTCTTTGACCTTGATTACTATATTATGAGTCTCGTGACTTAATCTGAGCATAAGTATCCTAAACCTTGTCATGTCCACATGAAACCTTGAAATTATATGAAACTAGAACCACACCATCACGATGACCTCTACATCAGTATACTATCATATAATGAACCAATAAGAAACTTGGAACCCATCTTGGCCAAAACCCTAAAATGCATCTAATTAGGGTTAATAATGAGAATTTAATGCATATATGTAATCTTGTTGTTAATCAGGTTTGGCATGTGGCTAGATGGTGAAAGATATGATAGGTTATGAAATCGTTAACTCAGGTATGGGCCTTATCTAGTTATATGACTATCACTTTCTTGCTTGAAAAGACATATATTGTATGCTTGTTTGTTTACATGCTCAAATAATGCCATGTAGTATTGATATGTCTTACTCGATATTTGCCTCGTCAGTTTTATAACTTGAAGATATATATATATATATATATATATATATATATATATATATATATATATATATATATATATATATATATATAGAACACCATTATAATATTGTTGATAAAGGGTTAACTCTTGGTTGCGTCCTTAATGTCCCTCTCGTATAAAAGGGTTATCTAAGCTTGAGCACCCTTACGGACCGTTCCGATGGGAAGATGGTCAAAGGCCTTAAACATGTTTGATATTGTTGGTATAATGGAGTGAAATGACATAAAATATGGTTTCACATTTGTTAAACAATTAACATGTTTATTCTTGTTCGTTTAGTCTTGAAATCTTTTCAAAATTATGCAAAGCTTACATATATATGTATCTTTCTGCCCCATACTAAACACCTCGTGTGTTGACCTATTTCTTGTATTTTGTTTTTAGGTTCAGAGATGGCTAGAAGGTTGATGGGCTTGGTGAGCTATGATAGATGTACTTGTTGTAAGATCCAAATTTAGTGCACATGAATGACTTGTACCTTGACTCTAGAAATATGTAACTGAATTCATAAATATAATGCATTTTGTATAATTTATACTTGTTGAATGTTGAGATTGTGTTGGTGCCTTTATCTTGTTATTTGTTCATGTGTGCTAAGTTTTACGCTTCTGCATGTCATCTTTGGTATTTGTTTGGTTCATGGGACTGGGATTCTGGTTCCGTGAGAATGTCTCAACCTCTTCATGAACTAGTGCTTCTACCACCCAAAGCAACATGTCACGACCTCAAACTTCAAGAGAAGCAACTTGACCCAAACATCTAGTTGGTGTATCGAACCCAATAGTGGTAAGTGTCACAACCATCATAGGGTAGGATGTAGTGACCCAACCAAGCCATGTCTCGACCAAAAGCTCACATAATAATGTGTCACAACTCAAATCAAAACAAAGTGAAGTGATAAGTATTGGTCAAGCTACCATCAAGGCATGGATTGATCATGAAACCAAGAGTAACAAAGGTAAAAACCAAAGAAAACCAAATCCAAAATAGAAGAGAACATCAAGGAAAACCACTATCCTCAAGAAAGAATACATCACCCAAAATCGGGTATCCAAACCCTAACACAAATGCCATGAAGACACCATGAAAGGTACCTCATGTAAGAGAGAGAAAAACCATGCTTGACACTTATAGAATAGGACCTATATCATACAAAATTATCACATATAAGAATCATGCATGTGAGAAAAACCATGGTCAAAAGGTGAGAGAAAACCTCCATTCACCATAATCACCAAAATTGGGTTCTTAGAATTAGGGTTTTTTATTTCAAGCATACCAAGCATGATATCCATCACCAAACAAGTTCTAGAGCATAGTAACCTCTAATATCATCTTAGATTTACATTTACAAAGAGAGAATAGTAACATGCAAGTATGAAAAGTGACATAATAGAGAAGGTAGAGGGTTATAGCACATGCCTTAAGGAAGATCACTCCAAGGATGCAAGCTCCAAGCAGTCGATCTCTAAGGGAAGAAGAAGCTCCACCAAAGGTCCACAAATAACCTCAAGAAGGAGAAGACTTCATGGTAAAATATGACACAATGAAAGTGTAAGAAAGAACCTTAGGCCATTCCAAAAAGAAAGAGGGTGAAAGAGAGAAGGAAATCACATCACACTTGGGTCTACCTTGTCAAAACATAGCCTATGACCCTTGTGATGAGTAGTTCCTCTCCAAAATGACCACCAAGGAAGGTCTATGGTCTAAGGATAAGAAGAGAGAAGGTGAATGTGGTAGAAGATCAAAAGAATTGCCATCAAGGAAAGGAAAACACTTACCAAGGTTGAAGATGGGCAAGAATCAACACATGCAAGGGATCTTGATCACCAAGGCTATAACGATCAACCCTTCTTGCTCCACCAAGCACCAAGGATGAGAAAAATAGTGGGAGGAAGAAGGAAAGATGAAAGGGGTCACTTCCATGGAGAGAAGAGGGTTCATATAGCAATAGAGGAGGGAGGTAGCGTGAGAGATGAGGTGTCAACAAGGTAGGGTTCCACTAGGACACATGTCCACCCAAGAAACACACATGCAACAACACAGAACCACCATAGCCATATATGCTCAATATGGTGATGCACTCTATGTTGGGTCTTGACAACCTAGGTCACCCAACATCGTCGTGATCATGACCCACCAGAGGACGCCACCCATGATCATGACGACAACACCAAACCATCACTAGGTCGAGAGAAAAGACCACCACACACACTCTAGGTCAAGAAACTCCTTTCAAACTCAACTACCTCAACCCAACACCATCTTGGTCATGACCACCACACCTAGAGAAGGTGTCTCAACCAGGACACCCACGAAACAAGACCTAGATCATGATCTAGGTGAAGGCAACCCACAAAGTACACATAGGTCAAGGCACACCAAACCCTAGAAACCTAATCACCACTAAGGGTGCCACCACTAAACCAAGGCTCCAACAAGGCACCCTATTATTTCTCTCACCACTAAAGGATGTCAAGAAAGAGAAGGAACACTCTAGAGGTGACAAATTGCACATTCACCCCCTAATTTGGGTAAATTGCAATTTGCAGCAAAACTAGAACACAAGGCACAAACATCATCCAAACAAGCTCAAACTAAGACTTAAGATGTAAAGCTCGACCCACTACCCAAGGTTGTAGTAGAGTTTTAGGAATGATGACTGGCCCCAAAGACCACCACTAGCCTTAACTGCACACATTATCATCACTCAAGCATAAGCAAGGATCAACTTCCTGACTGGTCACCCATCCTAGTACTACTCCAAGCTAAGCACATTTAACTATTAAGTTCTTAAGTGATGGGATCCCAAAAAAGGAGGTGCACCTTAGTGATATGGGTAGTCCAATCATTCCTTATAATAATATTTTATCCAAGGCCTCAAATCTTTGGACGTTACAATCTCCCCGACTTAGACTCTTGACGTCCTCGTCAAGGATCAACTATATGGCCTTATAATATTGCACCATTTCAATGCAGACCCCATATGGCCCATTGACACCCAACTCCCATTCATAGAATAATAGTGCAAGGGTGGCTACATCACCATGGACAACCCTTCCCTACATGCCTGGACCGCACGGCTCAAGACTGGCATGCCACATGCCCATGTGGGCCTGTTACAACCCCAATTTCTGGGTTCATTTGGTGAGAAATATCATTTCTCATATTAAAGATATTTGAACAAAGAATGATATAATTTGCTTCAAATAAATGGATTTCGTTTACAATAGCCTTGATGTTTGTATTGTGGGCTTTATTGGCTATTGGGCCCAACAACAAGGAAATAACAAGGAAATTCAATTAGTAAATGGATAATTGAATTCTTAAGAAAAGAAATATGCAGAAACCTCTAGAAGGAACATCCAAAGAGGATTTCGTGCCTCTTGGGTTCCTTGGGTTCCAAGGAGTCCAAAGTTGCATAGAGAAGGAAACAAGAAAAGAAAAGATTAATTAAGTATTTCTTTATTAAGAAATAAATTGAAAATAGTGATAAAATGTGGAAAATGAGTGGAAAGAGGCATAAAAGAGATTTCTCTGGGAAATTTTGTATCCATGAGGTTGCTAATATTAAAAGGGATGCCAATGAGGAAAATAAAAGAGAAATAAAAAGAAATCCTCAAAAAGGAATATTTAAATGAGGAATAAGCAAGATAATGTGAAATGATGCATAAAGATGCATCTAGAAGGATAATAAGTATCCAACAAAAAGAATTTCGAAATAATAGAGTATCTTGGGATCCAAAGAGTCCCAATAAAGAGGAAAGAAAGAGAAAATACTAAAGAGGCAAAATAAGAGGATATGGTGTTTCTTTATTAATGAATTATGTGGTATTGTTTAAAAGATGTTTTTTTTCTATAAAGGAAAATAGGAATTCGTGCCAAAGAAATAAAAAGCAACCATAAAGTAGATAAGGGAAAGGGAATTTCGAATTTCCTAATATCCACATAATAGAGAATATCAAAAGGTTTAAGAAGAGAGAAAATGGTTTCTTCTCCTTAAAGGAATAGGAGTCCTTATGGGAGTGGGACTTGTCCCCACTTAGAGGGCCACGTTAGGGCGTGTATGAACTCCCCTATAAAAGGGGTAGAGCTCAGGGGTGAGTTCGGAGGAGTTGCACATATCCTTTCTTCCTTATTTTCTTCATCTTCTTGAGCAAAACCCTAATCCATGAGTAGTGCTTTCCCTGGAGCAACAGAGATCCGTGGAGTCACCTGGGTGGAGGAGAGAAGTGATACGATGCCAAGGAGGGCTCTGCCATCGTCTCCATGACCATAAACGCCGTGCCGAGCCTGTAGAAGGTCGGAGCCATGGTTGCAGGTCACACACCTGCCCTACCCAAACTGAACGCCTAGATTGTGAGCTGGGAGGTGCCCAAATGTTTCAGATGCCGTCGGAGCAAGGGCGGAGGGTGGCGACGTGTTTCAGACCTTAGAGAAGGAGGGGGACAGACCTCGACACGCAGTAGGTGCGGCTGCAACTAAGGGAGAACCCTACACTTTTTCAGACATGTGGACCATGCTTCGCAGCATGGTTGGCTGCGACAGGGTGGGGCGGAGGCCAGGAGGAGAAACTAGCATGGTGCGAGCCTTGAGGAAGTGGGAGGAAGGCCGCGAAGGCTGCAGGACGGCAGCTAGGGCGGCGGCCTGATCCGCTCGCGAGGTAGAAGAAACCAAATCAGCTTTGGACGGTTTTACCCTTGGCCTTACAAAGGACGGGCCACTCAAGTGAGGGGCAGAAGCGTCATTCGATTCTAATTCAATCAAACAACGTTGCATGTGCAAGGATGATGTGGCGACTTACTATTGGCTGAAGTAAGTTGATTTTACAAAAATCATATCTCTTTATTAGTAACTCAGAATATAGTGAAACTATATATCAAATTGCTCAGAAAAATGAGGGGAATTCAATAAAAATATGTTTAGAAGCTAATTCCTCTTGCTATGTGAAAAGTAGTGTAAATCATCATCTTTAATGAATTAAAGATTAAGAAACCCTATTTTAATATGATTAATGTGTTTAATAGGGTTTAATGGATCTTTAGGGTTGATGTTAACATGTTAAATGTAAAAAGGTACATTATGTTCAAAAAGGAAGAACTTTGCGCATGATTAATTTAATTTAGAGTTATAATATCTAAAAGAAGGTTAATTTACATAGAAACCCTAATTTGGGATAGAAGGAGATAAAAATCATATTTTTGTGGAATAAGATAATCAAATGCTTATAAAGGAAATTCAATGAGAAATTAAGGGTTTTATGTAGTTTTGATAAATTAAGGATGATCATAAGGAAAGAAGAAGTAAAAACCCTAATTTCCAAAGGAACCCTAAAATAGGAATTGAAATCCTAAGTGATGTGATGAAAAGTGGATAAATATTAATAAAAGGAAAATTGTACTTTTATTTCAGGATTTCTCTTCCTCATTACTTGTTGATTGGGGTTTCTCTGCATATTTGATTCTATCTTGAAATCTGCAACCAAAGGTATGTGGTTAATTATGAATAACCGCTTTAGTTTCCCGATGGATTCCCAGATGTTTAATCGCATTGAATGCAACTAAACTGTTTGGATGTTCATATTGCAATTATAAAGTGACTATGACTATCACCATTTAATTTAAATGTGTAAATCTTTCACCTACATGCCACCCTGATGGAAGATGCCATAAAGGTCAGGCCCAGAAGGGTAGACCAATGGGCACCATGAGAGGTGACCTTGACACCAAGCTCGGGAATGAGAAGGTGATTGATGAGGCAAGACTAAGGAGCACCATGAGAGGTGACTCCCAGGCACCAAGCTCGGGATTGAGAAGGTGGCCTTAAGTCAAATCCAGGGTTAGGGCAAAAGCGGTGGGGATTGTCACATGGAAAATGTAAATTGACTTGTTAATTACTTTGATTGCAATACTTAAATTGTTAGACTTAATTGTTAAATTTTGGTTGCCTCCATATACCAGCAATTGTTGATCGATGTTTTGTTTGTCGGCGTTAGGTAATATCCTGAAAATCACAAATAGTAAAGTGGCACATCGTGAAATTAAGAAATAATGTGCAAGGAGGATTAGATAGAGTATTTCAAGTTGTGGATAGTTAGATTTTCTAGTTTTATAAAGGTAAGTAAAAGTTTTATTTTTTGTACCCAATTCCAGTTTAGTTAGTAGAATTTAATAATTATTGTTGATTATATGATGAACCTTTGATCCTATAAATTGATTAACGATTCCGACTTTCGAGTCTCCCTTAATTGGGGGTTACCGGGAGGCGGGGTCGTTACAATTGGTATCAGAGCGTAGGTTCTCCATCTAATCATCAATAATTATTAAATTTTACAAATTCCATAGAACCAAGGGAGTTATCAGAGGAGTGTCTGAAAGACTAAGGTGTCTAGAAAAGGATCACTTCCGGGGGCTGGCAAGATTTTCCTCTGCACCGCTAGTCGGAATATGAGGACTCCCAGATTGTGTGACTGCCTGGCCAAATTCTTAGGGTATGAATCGAAATAAGATACCTTTAGAAAATCTCTCATCTTATTCATCCCTTTTCGACTCAAATTCTATTAAGGACCATAAGGATTAGGGTTTTCTCTCTTTTCCTCACCCTCTTGAGGTATGTATAAGGTTGATAAGGATTAAGGAATCCTCCATCAAATTAATAAAAAGCATGTAAATAAGATGTCATGGACATAAGCTTAATAGAGTAAGCATAGAAGGAATAGATACATGCGTAGGTCGTATGACACGAGTTGTCATTGCCCTCAGGAGACACTAGAGTATAGACCTCCTTGGTATAAGGATGAGTAGAGAGAGTTAGTCTTGGAGATAGAGACCCCCATTAAAAGTAGAGACCTAGCACATCCTTTGAGGATGATGGTAACCCTAACCCTAAGTGAAGGTTAGAGAGATGACATGACGAGTTAGATGTCATGATTGACCGAGTGTTTGGTTGGTCATGCCTTTGGGATGCCCTAAGGGGGTAGATGACCTAGTACCTTTGGTGATCCAACCCTGGAGGGGGTCGTGCATGCCATAGAAAAGGATAGATCCTTCGTGGATGAGGTTAGAGAACCTATAGTTACCCCACGGGCTTAGGCAAGTAGGGTATAGCTTGATGAAATCCTGGATAAGAGATCATGATGGATGGCTTACGAAAGGGGTATGGATGCTCTTGAGCCAAACATGAGTTGAGCATAGGCTTCAACCACATAAGGGTATGCTTGTGAGCATGAGCCTTCATGGAGAAGGGACCTCTAGTAAGTATGGTTGGAGGTGGAATTAGCTCTAGAGAGAGGAAGAAGAACCCCAACAGGGAGGTTGGAAGCCTAAAACCCCGAAACTTGAGGAATAGTGGGGAGTCGAGAATGATGCGACCTAAGTGGATGATAGTGGTGGCCTTATGCTTGATTCTTGGAAGCTGATGATATCTTGGTTGCCTTTAGAGGAACCAAACCCTAGAGAGAGGACGGTGATTCTAGTACCCATGGTATAAGTGGTTACCTGTTTGATGAGATAAAGAGTGTTTTAGACCCTGAGGAGGTTTCAGTAACCAGTTGTGAGGCTTTATACCTAGTTAGTTGCCCTGGAAGAGGACTCAAATCCGAAGCGTTGCTCGAGTAGAAAGGTCATGGAGGTACATGACATACCTTGGACATGCTTGATTCGTGGTTAAGAGGTTGAGCATGTAGCAGGATACCCAAAGGAGAACCTAGGGTTCCTAGGACTAGGAGGGGAAGCAGTGTATCCGATGCTCATGATGAGATTTGAGTCTCTATAGTTTCAAGCATGATACTCCTCATGTGTAGAGGTAAAGGAAATCCCTTAGGTTAAGGGTATGTTTGATGAATCCCTCACAACTAAGTTGATCCAATGTTGAGGAAGGAGAACAAGTATGACCTAGCATAGTTAATAGGTGGTCTGCTTGTGCCTTAGTAGCTGTTGGGTTAGGCATGCTCATGAGAATGTAAACCCTAGGGACGCTTGTGACCTTTGTTAGCAAGGTGTAGTTTCCTCCCATCCTGGGAGAGGGACCCTTTGGTAGGGGTTTTACCAGTTTTGTGGGTATGAGGAAACCTAAGGAGGTTTCATAGGATCTTGAGAAGCTAAGTGAAGAGTACATGGCATGACAATGAACCTATAGACACATAAATAACCATCTCTATGTGCATGGGGATGTGTTACCATGGAGGTAACCGGTATGGGGCTCGACCAAGGTAGGCAGGTCACCATGACCCTTATGAAAGGATGAAAGTCAGCCCATGAATGCAAGAAGAGAGATGATGGATGTTTGGGTAGGGTTCTATGTTTGACATGTACAATAATAGAATCCTAAGTCCATCCTAGGGTCAGGTAGGGATAAGACTTATGGAAGAAGGAATTGCCTAATTCCCTAGTTGCACATGACCATAGGGTCGGGAGGTAACAGCTATAATTGTTTGAGGGCCATGGGTTAGGAGATTGATCACCTTCATGGACTCATGGGACCCAAAGGGCAGATGAGTAGGGCACTCTCTGGATGCATAAGGGAAAAGGGATGACCCCAAAAGTATCCGCACCCTATAGACCTAGCGGAGATGACTAAGGATTGTGCTTAGATCAAGTAATTTCGAGACCAGTTTTCCATGGAAATAATTTTGATATCATGATGGTTGTGATGTAGAGACATATGTGGCACGTTTCAACTTAGATTTGAAAGTGTACTGGCGAGGTGGGTTGTACCATCTCTACTCTTAGAATAGGAAGAACTCTGTATTTGGACTGCAGCCAAATGCTTATTTCTTCTTGTTATGGGAGTGGGAGATAGGACAGTACGCATGCCTTACACCAAGGATAAAGATGATGTAAGTTGGAACGTAGCTACAAGGAATGAGGACAGAGATGATAACATACCTTGGTGGAGTGAATGATACATGGATGGTTTATAAACATTAAGAGAGAGTAGTGTAGTCATTTTATGGGGATGTTTTATCAAGAGCTATGTGGAATTTACAAGTTAACCAAGGTTGAGTTTGATCACCATGAGGATGAGATAAGAGCTTCTTGATGAGGATCAACTCAGAGTTTGAGATGATATGATAAGTATAATGCATGGAGGTGTATGTTTCCTAACACCTAAGGATAAGAAGTGGTAATGAATGCTCTGGTTCAGATATAGTGCCTAGTTTAGATGGAAGCTAGAAGAAGTTGAGGTCGTTCGACTAACCCTATGTTTGGAAAGAGGAAGTGTTTTGGCTAACACACAGAGGTAACGAGATACGTTGAACAAGTTAATAGTTGTTTGGATAGAACCTCAGATACACTTCTTTGGATAGGAAGGTAATAAAACCCTTTTGAGAGTGGTTTAGGGTTTCCGAGGTATCAAGCTTGAGGCATCATAACAATACAGGAGGTCATGATATACTTTGGTACTACAAAGATAGTAAGTGATGGTAGCACTCTGGATGCTTAAAACAAAGTTGCATGTAGCATGTGGCCATGCAAGCCAGGAGGTGAAGGATGAACACCAGTAACCCAGTGTATCGATATAGAGGATAAAAGAGTCCCTCAAAGGGTATGGGAGTTCATCACTATGGATGTTGTGGTAAGTCTCCCTTTGACCTAGAAGGTCAAGATGCAATATGGGTTATGGTAGATCAACTTACCTAGATGACATGAGGAAGGAAGAGTTCTGTCATGGGAAAGATTCGGTGGAACAACTTAAAAGAGAGAGATGGTTCAACTACACCATGATGCAAGTTCAAAGGTTCTTGATGTGACCTAAAGGTTCACTTCCATGAGCTGGAAGTAGATACATGAAGAGCTTCATGGTTGTACAGTTTATCACCCCATACTAAAGGACAGTATGATCCAGACTAGATGGTCTGATGAGAGCATGTGTGCTCATTTAGGGTGATACATAGAGACAGTTCTTAAGATGTGATGTTAACCACCATAACCTTTATCAGGATGCAAGAAGTTCTATAGGGAGGTTGTGTCGGTCACCACTTCGTTATGATGATGTTGGTGAAGGAGGCCTCGCGAAGGTCAGAAAAGAACCACAAGTGTGTGCAGATGAAGTCGCTTTGGTCGTGCAATGGCTAAGAGAAAGCCCAGTGGTGACATGAGTCACGATCTGATGCAAAGCAGACTGATATGCAATATATTGTGGGAGAATATGTGATGTGAAAATCCGACCCCTCTAAGCAACAACTGAGAAAGCTGAGTCCCCGATATATGGGTCCTTTGAGATGGATTGGTGGAGATGGTTGTGTTAACCTTACCCCTCAGGATAAAAAGATGTGTTGCATGAGTCCGATCAAGAGCACTATGTGAGGTACCCAAGCCAGGTATTGTGCCCTGAACAAATTCAGCTTTTGAAAGGCTGAAAAGTCCTGAGTCACCTATGAGGGTACGATATACCAAGGTAAGAAAGAACTCAGATGGAAGAAAATGAGACAGTGAAGGTTCTTGGGAAACACCATGGAAAGGGTGAAGCCACATAGGAGCCCTGATGGACATAAGAAGACGTATCCTGTTTGTTTGCTTGCTTGATGGAATTTTGAGGGCAAAATTCCTATAAGAGGGGAAGGATGTTACAACCCCAATTTCTGGGTTCATTTGGTGAGAAATTTAATTTCTCATATTAAAGATATTTGAACAAAGAATGATATAATTTGCTTCAAATAAATGGATTTCGTTTACAATAGCCTTGATGTTTGTATTGTGGGCTTTATTGGCAATTGGGCCCAATAACAAGGAAATTCAATTAGTAAATGGATAATTGAATTCTTAAGAAAAGAAATATGTAGAAACCTCTAGAAGGCACATCCAAAGAGGATTTCGTGCCTCTTGGGTTCCAAGGAGTCCAAAGTTGCATAGAGAAGGCAACAAGAAAAGAAAAGATTAATTAAGTATTTCTTTATTAAGAAATAAATTGAAAATAGTGATAAAATGTGGAAAATGAGTGGAAAGAGGCATAAAAGAGATTTCTCTGGGAAATTTCGTATCCATGAGGTTGATAATATTAAAAGGGATGCCAATGAGGAAAATAAAAGAGAAATAAAAAGAAATCCTCAAAAAGGAATATTTAAATGAGGAATAAGCAATATAATGTGAAATGATGCATAAAGATGCATCTAGAAGGATAATAAGTATCCAACAAAAAGAATTTCGAAATAATAGAGTATCTTGGGATCCAAAGAGTCCCAATAAAGAGGAAAGAAAGAGAAAATACTAAAGAGGCAAAATAAGAGGATAATGTGTTGCTTTATTAATGAATTATGTGGTATTGTTTAAAAGATGTTTTTTTTTCTATAAAGGAAAATAGGAATTCGTGCCAAGGAAATAAAAAGCAACAATAAAGTAGATAAGGGAAAGGGAATTTCGAATTTCCTAATATCCACATAATAGAGAATATCAAAAGGTTTAAGAAGAGAGAAAAGGTTTTCTTCTCCATAAAGAAATAGGAGTCCTTATGGGAGTGGGACTTGTCCCCACTTAGAGGGCCACGTTAGGACGTGTATGAACTCCCCTATAAAAGGGGTAGAGCTCAGGGGTGAGTTCGGAGGAGTTGCACATATCCTTTCTTCCTTCTTTTCTTCATCTTCTTGAGAAAAACCCTAATCCATGAGTAGTGCTTTCCCTAGAGCAAGAGAGATCTGTGGAGTCACCTGGGTGGAGGAGCGAAGTCATACGATGCCAAGGAGGGCTCTGCCATCGTCTCCATGATCATAAATGCCGTGCCGAGCCTGCAGAAGGTCTGAGCCATGGCTGCAGGACGCACACCTACCCTGCCCAAACCGAACGCCTATATTGCGAGGTGGGAGGCACCCAGATGTTGCGGATGCCGTCGGAGCAAGGGCGGAGGGTGGCGACGTGTTTCAGACCTTAGAGAAGGAGGGGGACATACCTCGACATGTAGCAGGTGCGGCTGCTACTAAGGGAGAACCCCACACTTTTTCAGACGTGTTGACCATGCTTCGCAGCATGGTTGGCTGCGACAGGGTGGGGCGGAGGCCAGGAGGAGAAACTAGCATGGCGTGAGCCTCGAGGACTTGGGAGGAAGGCCGCGAAGGCTGCAGGACGGCAACTAGGGCGGCGGCCTGATCCGCTCGCGAGGTAGAAGAAACCAAATTAGCTTTGGACGGTTTTACCCTCGGCCTTACAAAGGACGGGCCACTCAAGTGAGGGGCAGAAGCGTCATTCGATTCTAATTCAATCAAACAACGTCGCATGTGCAAGGATGACGTGGCGGCTTACTATTGGCTGAAGTAAGTTGATTTTACAAAAATCATATCTCTTTATTAGTAACTCGGAATATAGTGAAACTATATATCAAATTGCTCAGAAAAATGAGGGGAATTCAATAAAAATATGTTTAGAAACTAATTCCTCTTGCTATGCGAAAAGTAGTGTAAATCATCATCTTTAATGAATTAAAGATTAAGAAACCTTATTTTAATATGATTAATGTGTTTAATAGGGTTTAATGGATCTTTAGGTTTGATGTTAACCTGTTAAATGTAAAAAGGTACATTATGTTCAAAAAGGAAGAACTTTGTGCATGATTAGATTAATTTAGAGTTATAATACCTAAAAGAAGGTTAATTTACATAGAAACCCTAATTTGGGATAAAAGGAGATAAAAATCATATTTTTGTGGAATAAGATAATCGAATGCTTAATAAAGGAAATTCAATGAGAAATTAGGGTTTTTATGTAGTTTTGATAAATTAAGGATGATCATAAGGAAAGAAGAAGTAAAAACCCTAATTTCCAAAGGAACCCTAAAATAGGAATTGAAATCCTAAGTGATGTGATGAAAAGTGGATAAATATTAATAAAAGGAAAATTGTACTTTTATTTCCGGATTTCTCATCCTCGTTACTTGTTGATTGGGGTTTCTCTGCATATTTGATTCTATCTTGAAATCTGCAACCAAAGGTATGTGGTTAATTATGAATAACCGCTTTAGTTTCCCAATGGATTCCCAGATGTTTAATCGCATTGAATGCAACTAAACTGTTTGGATGTTCATATTGCAATTATAAAGTGACTATGACTATCACCATTTAATATAAATGTGTAAATCTTGCACCTACATGCCACCCTGATGGAAGATGCCATAAAGGTCAGGCCCATAAGGGTAGACTAATGGGCACCATGAGAGGTGACCCTGAACACCAAGATCGGGAATGAGAAGGTGATTGATGAGGCAAGACTAAGGAGCACCATGAGAGGTGACTCCCAGGCACCAAGCTCGGGATTGATAAGGTGGCCTTAAGTCAAATCCAGGGTTAGAGAAAAAGCTGTGGGGATTGTCACATGGAAAATGTAAATTGACTTGTTAATTACTTTGATTGCAATACTTCAATTGTTAGACTTAATTGTGAAATTTTGGTTGCCTCCACATACCAGCAATTGTTGATCGATGTTTTGTTTGTCGGCATTTTAGGTAATATCCTGGAAATCACAAACAGTAAAGTGGCACATCGTGAAATTAGGAAATAAAGTGCAAGGAGGATTAGATAGAGTATTTCAAGCTGTGGATAGTTAGATTTCCCAGTTTTATAAAGGTAAGTAAAAGTTTTATTTTTTGTACCCAATTCCAGTTTAGTTAGTAGAATTTTATAATTATTGTTGATTATATGATGAACCTTTGATCCTGTAAATTGATTAACGATTCTGACTTTCGAGTCTCCCTTAATTGGGGGTTACTGGGAGGCGGGGTCATTACAGGGCCCCACCTACTGGAGAGGTTATGGCTCTGATACCATTTGTAATGCCCGTGCCCACTGCCTGAGGCTGTAGTAGAGTTTTAGGAATTACAACTGGCCCCGTATACCACCACTAGCCTTAACTGCATGCATTATCATCACTCACGTTCAAGCATGGATCAACTTCCCGACTGGTCACCCATCCTATTACTACTCCAAGCTAAGCACGCTTAACTATGGAGTTCCTTAGTGATGGGATCCCTAAAAAGGAGGTGCACCTTGGTGATATGGGTAGTCTAATAATTCCTTATAATATCATTTTATCCAAGGCATCAAATCCTGGGACGTTACATAAGATCTCCACAAGATACAAAACCATATCAATGGATTAGATCAATGTCTTAAGCATGTTATCAAGCAAAAGAAATAGGCTTAACCCAAAACACAGGTCAGGGGTCTTACAAGCCATAAACCTCTAACAGGGATTTTGTCCCCAAAATCCTCAAAGAAAAAAGAGGAGAACTACCTCCACATCTATACCTTAAGCTCCCACTAGGGTCAAGAAAAAAAATATAAAAGTAGATGAAGACATATCAGAATGAAATAACTTCATCTGACTTGTCTCTATGTGAGGGTTGACCTATCCTTCTGCATGACTCAAGTCATAAAGCCTAGTTGTCTCATGTCCATAAGAACTAGCCTGAAATGCCTGACCATGTCCTCATCCTCCACCACTACTAAACTGTTGTCTCTATGAGCCCTACTGGCTCTGCCTTGACTATTGGGTTACCTCATCACCTTTCACTATACAGTCCGACCTTTGATGTCCTACTTGCCTACACTTATGGAAAGTCCTGGTCTCATATTGTGGTCTAGAAGACATCGTCACTGACACTGATGTTGTGTTGTGGGCTCCAGTAGGATAAAAATTGTGGCTTCTTCCCTTACTTGGTGACCACTATGTCGATGACTATACTTCTACTATGTTGGCGGTGATGAGAACCTAGTCTCCTTAAAGCCACCTACTGATTGTTCCTGGTATTGTGTCGTCTCTTCTTGGAATTTTTCTCACGCTTCTCAACTACATATCTCTCTATCCTCCTGACGGACTCGACAAATGTGAAAAAATGCTCCCTGTTCTCTAAGGTTGTTGTCGACATTGTCAACTCCACACTTAACCCCATCTCAAAATGTTGGATTCATACTCCTGATCTATAGTAGTCATGTGAGGACAAAACCTCAACAACTCTAGAAACCTTTCCTCATACTCATTGATCGTCATTGGCCCCTGTCGGATCCTCTTAAACTAGCTAATCTTCTCACCAAAGTACGTCCAAGGAAAGTACAAATTGACAAACTCATGTTGGAACTCCTCCTACCTAATAGCAATACTAGGCCTATTCACCTCTTCAATGGCCCACCAATGGACAACACTCCCCTTCAAAAGGTACACTGCATGCCTCACTTTGTCATCTTTGGGGATGTTGAGGAACTTAAAATCCTTCTCCAACTCTATTAACCATAAATTGGCATCTTCTAGATCCGTCGTACTAGCATACTCCACAGCTCCAACTCACCTCAACTGCTCAAAAGTCTTCCCCGAGATCAGAGATCTCACATTGGGGATTGTTGCTCTTGTTTGTGAAATGGGCATTCTATCCACCATATGTGTAATCATGGCCATAAACTATCCGAACAAGGACTGAAAAGTAGGATTAGTTGCCGCTGTGGGGTCTAACTGGGGAAACTTAGATGCCCTCTCCTCGACATCCTGCCTCCTTGCACCTCCACCTTGTACAGCAACACCACTTTCAACAACACATTCTTTGTGTTCTCCAGTCATCTTTTCTACTCTTCTTCTTCCTCTTCTTCTACACAAGCATAAGTCACTATAAGACAGATTGTAACACTAGAACATACACAAACCCTAGTCCTAGGTCCCTGTAGACTCAACAAACCTATAGGTCTGATACCAACCTAACAATGACACCTCGTGCCACACAAAGAAAGATTACTCAAAACTAAACACGGAAACAACATTAAGCAAGCGGATTACCAGAAAACATAGGAAATTAAAACCAATTTAGCAAGAGAACCACAACCTAAAAACTTTCACATATAAGTCCTTAACATGACACATGCATAACATGTCATATATCACAAGGAGCTTACATCATAGTTCTCAAGCATTCCTGTCATCTACCCGTTACATGACAAACATGTTCCATATATATATATATATATATATATATATATATATATATATATATATATATATATATATATATATATATATATATATATATATATATATAAACCAAACTATACAACAAAAAGGGGCACACATGACAAAACCTTGAGTCGGTGAATCTCTAAAACACATCAAAAACACTCCCATGACCTGATCATATAGGGACGAATCTAGGACTCTACACCAAAAGACTATCAACACCTCCCTCCTTATTAGCTACAACTCTTATTGCTAATCATCCTTAGTTGCACGATCACCACCTCATCATGTACGACCACCTAAAATATGTGGAAACCAACGGGCTGCGACCAAACATCCTAGTGAGAGATATAACTCTCCAACAATGTATATTAAAGAACAAATACTTAAACAAGAAGGTAAAAGATACTTAGCAGGTTAATAAGATTTAGTTAAATAATATGCATCTAAAATTTAAAGAAATTTTAACAATTTAGGCAATAAACACTGAGCAATAGAACAATTAACATTCACCAACTAACCACTTCTAAGTCACAAGGTCTATGGAAGAGCCAAGATCCACAACTTCTCCACACCTCTCGATTAGTATGAGAGAAACACTACAGTGATATAACATCTGAGTTATCTACAAAATAGCCTAGCCCGCCTTGGTATATAGGCACAATGCTAGTAAAACTGAGCTACAACCCGAAGTCCCAATCCAAACAGGGTATGTCCCACAGCCAATCTGTGAAAGTATATATTGAGTCACATCACTGAGCTATGGCTTGTAGCTGCACTCCTACTAGGGTATGGCCCGCAACCAATCCTATGAATGCATATACTCTACAATATATGACTCAGAGCTTTCCACTAAGGAAGAACTTGTTTCATCATCCAATACTAAGACTAACATTGAAATGGATCTATGGAATAGGACTCCTACATGATTAGGGTTACACTTGATTATTCAGCCAATTAGGTGACTTTTAGCACCAATCAAGTTACAACATATAAGGTGTGAACTTGTCACTTCATCCCATAGAACTATAGAACTACTATTCACAAGGCCACCATCACTGTCACACGACCATATAAGGCTATCACCAATGTCACATTACTATGGGATATCAATCCCTCCACCATTTCACTGGAGGATAATCACCTCACACTAGGCATAAGACTCTACCAAGTCACATGATCCTAGTTACATCATTCATGTATAGCCTGTGTCTCATCATGCCTCATTAGGGCTCATTCTACATGAAGCACATCATAGTCACCATAGCATACACTATGCATGATATTTAAGCACATCTTATCTGCATGGTTAAAGGTTCATAAGCAAGAAAGATAAATCATCATAACATTATAACCATTCCAATAAAGAGAAGCAACACATCAGTATCCCAAGATTAGGGTTTTGTGGTTATTTCCTTTTATCAACCCTAGGTACACCATCGCCCATATTCTTGGATACATTTAGGATTAATTAACATGATTAGGTTTGATTAGGCATCCAACCAAACAACACTAGACACAGTTCAACCATTATTCGTACAAATGCATTGATTATGTGTTAAAAAATAGGTTTCAACCATCCATCACCCATGTGTCGCGACCACCCCTGATACATGGGTCACGACCATCAAACATATAGGTGTCCTGGCAACTAGGAGCCAATGGTCAAGACGACACACAACCAAGGTGTCACAACCTCAACACAACCAAGGTGTCTCGAACCCTTCATCAACTTGGGCTTCGACCACCCAAAGCATCACGACCTCAAACTTTAAGAGAAGCAACTTGACCCAAACATATAGTAGGTTTCATGACCCTCATAGTGGTAAGTGTTGTGTCCATCATACAAAAGGATGTCACGACCCAACCAAGCCATATGTCTTGACCAAAACCTCACATAACAAGGTGTCACGACCTAAAGCAAAACAAAGTGAAGTGATTACTATTGGTAAAGGTACCATCAAGGCATGGATCCATCATCAAACCAAGAGTAACCAAGGTCAAAACTGTAGCAAACCACGTCCAATACAAAAGACAACAGTGAGAAAAAACCTCCTTCCTCAAGAAGGAAGACATCACCCAAAATCGGTTATCCAAACCCTAACATAAGTGCCATGAAAACACCATCAAAGGTACCTCATGCAAGAGAGAGAAAAACTATGTTTAACACTTATAGAATAGTAGGGCCTAAACTTCATATAACATTATCACACATAGGATTCATGCATGTGAGAAAAATCATGGTCGAAAGGTGAGAGAAAACCTCCATTCAAAATAATCACCAAAATCGGGTTCTTAGAATTAGGGTTTCAGATTTCATGCATAACAAGCATGATATCCACCACCAAAAAAGTTGTAGAGCATAGTAAACTCTGCTAGCATATTAGGCTTACATTTAGAGAGAGATAACAATAACATGCAAGTATGAAAAATTCCATAATAAAGAAGGTAGATGGTTATATCACCCGCCTTAATGAAGAATTCTCCAAGGATGCAAGCTCCAAGCACTCAATTTTCAAGGGAAGAAGAAGAAGATCCTCCAATGGTGCACAAATCACCTCAAGAAGGAGAAGAAATCATGGTCAGAGATGACACTAGGAAAGGGCAACAAAGAACCCTAGGCCATTCTGAAAAGAAAGAGGGTGAAAGAGAGAAGGAAGCTACCTCACACTTAGGTCTACTTTGTCATAACATGGCCTATGACCCTTGTGATGAGGGGTTCCTCTCCAAAACGACCACCATGGAAGGTACATGGTCTAAGTCTGAGAAGAGAGAAGGAGAACAAGGTAGAAGATATAAAGAAACACCATCAGGAAAGGCAAACACTTACCAAGGTTGAAGATGGGCAGGAATCAACACATGCAAGTGATCTTGATCCCCAAGGCTCCAAGAATCAACCCTTCTTGCTCCACCAAGATCCAAGGATGAGAAAAAGAGAGGGAGGAAGAAGGAAGGTCTAAAGGGGTCACTTGAATGGAGAGAATATGGTTCATATAGCAAAAGAGGAGGGAGGTAGGGTGAGAGATGAGGTATCAACAAGGAAGGGCTCCACTAGGACACTTGCCACTGAAGAAACACACCTGCAACCACCTTAACCATACATGCACAAGAAGGTGATACACTTTATTTTGGGTCTCGACCAACTAGGTCTACCAACATTGTTGTGGTCATGACCCACAAAGGGACACCACCCATGGTCGCGACAACAACACCAAACCATCAGTAGGCCGAGACTAAAGACCACCACACACACACTAGGTCGAGACACTCCTCCCAAACTCAATTGTCTTGACCCAAGACCATCTTGGTCATGACTACCACATCTATAGAAGGTATCTCAATCTTGATACACACAAAAAATCCCTAGGTCGCGACCTAGGTCTCGGCAACCCACAAGGTACACATAGGTCATGGCGCACCAAACCCTAGAAACCCTAATCACCACTATAGGTGTCACCTCTCAACCAAGGATCAAGAAAGATGCCTCCTTTATATATCCTCTAGATTATGTTAAGAAAGAGAAGGAATACTCTAGCGGTAAAAAATGGTACATTCACCCCTTACTTTGGGTAAATTGTAATTTGCACCAAAACTAGCACACAAGGCACAAACATCATCCAAACAAGCTCAAACTGGAGACTTAAGCTCTCCACAAGATCCAAAACCATATCAAGGGACTAGAAAAAGGTTGTAGTCACATCATCAAGACAAAGAAAATAGGGTTAACCCGAGACCCAAGTCAAGGTTCATGCATCAAAGATTAATAGGTAGATTCCAAAACATGTCTATATGTATAGTTGAAAGCAAGTTAGTCTTAAAAGTGGATGTTTAGAAATCAAAACCAAGAATATCATTCACATATAAACTTTTATAAAAATTAATAATTGATTGACCTAGATTGAAATTTTTTTGTACTTTGTTATGGATCTACACATTAGACTAGATTTTTTATTACAGTTGCAAACAGTTTTAAATGTACATGGCATTTATACAAATATGAAAATATAGCTATTTTTTATATGGATGATAGTGACTACTTTGGTGTATTTTTATATTAATATTAAATATATTATATTCATTTCAAGTTATAGGCTTATCTACATTTTGGTTGAATCAAAGTCAGAATATACATTCTTGTACACACTAGAATGCATATCAATACTAGTTTGAGCTATATATGATGGATTAGGATTCAACTTTAGCTTCAAATTTGTATATTGCACTAACATTAATATCAAAATGGTTTGTAAATATATTTTTGACAATTTTTTTTGTTAATAAATATTTATTCCACCCACTTATTATGAAATTATGTCATTGGAATTTGAGCTGGTTGTTAGATAAAATCCATGTACAATCTAACTCATGGAGGTTTGGTGGAATCAGGAAGAAGACATATGTTTACTAGGTATTTTGGGAGAATATAATGGTGTTTTATATAAAATTGAAAAAGGCACCACATTTAAATACTCTTCTAGTATATTATGAATTCTTACTATTCCAATTAAAGATAATATCCATGCTAGAATTTATGGTTATAATCAAACACATTACAGGTGTGATACTGCATTTTCTTTTCACAAACCAATGTGGTCATTGAATTGTCCAACATTTTCCAACTAATTAACCACAATATATATAACAAATGAAAGTATAGGCATATAAATTTTCATAAATCCATGTCACTTTATTCCTCAAAGATATTATTACATAAAAAATACAAACACAGACATAGATACTAATGTTACATAGGGTCACTTCAGTAGAGACCATAAATTAGTACAACTATAATTTGATGGGTTCCCAAACCAAATAAAAGTCATACAACAACACAAGAGCACCTAAAGTTTGAGAACCAACGCAATATAAATGAAAAGAATGTGTATGGTTTTCTTTTCTTCCTTATAGAATTTTGACTTAATGATCCTCCAGGATTCATTGTGGAGCATACCAACACCAAGAAGTGAAGAAATGTGGTTATTGATATGGTCACTAGATATCCATTCAACTCATTGCTATACTGATGCTTGTACATGCTATATGTGTTCCATGATGAAATAAGAAAATCATCAAGGGTCAAGAAGCTCCCCCTTTTGCAACCTTCTCTTATTTGAAGGCATACAAAACCTATGTATCATATTTCAATATTAGTTTAGTACAAAAATCATGTTTTGAATGCAGAACAAATGGTAAAAGAATAACACTTGCAATAGGTCATACAACTTACTTGTTTGAGAAGGTTGGTTTGAGGACCATGTTGTGTTTCTTCTTATTTGTAGTAAGGTGGAGGAGGGGAATAGTAGAGGTATAAGGGAGGTGGAGGAGACTTCACTGGTGGAGGTGTAGAGTTGTAGTAGTTTGGAGGTGGTGGGGACTTGACTGGGGGAGGTGGAGACTCGTAGTAGTAGGGAGGTGGTGGGGACTTCTTCGGAGGTGGAGGTGAGGTGTAGTAGTATGGTGGTGGTGGGGACTTCACTGGAGGAGGTGGTGATTCATAGTAGTATGGAGGAGGTGGGGACTTCTTGGGTGGTAGTGGTGAGTTGATGTCGTATGGTTGTGGTGAGGATTTCACTGGGGGAGGTGGTGACTCGTAGTAGTAAGGAGGAGGTGGGGACTTCTTTGGAGGAGGTGGTGAACTATAGTAGTATGGTGGTCGTGGGGATTTCACTGGGGGAGGTCGTGATTCATAGTAGTAAGGAGGTGGTGGTGATTTTACTGGAGGAGGTGGGGACTTGTAGTAGTATGGTCGAGGTGGTGATTTCACTAGAGATGGCGGTGATTTGTAATAATATGGTGGAGGAGGAGATAGTGAAGGTGGAGGAGGTGACTTGTAGTAGTATGGTGGTAGTTGTGGGGACTTGTAGTAGTAGACTGGAGATGGAGGAGGCGGAGACTTGTAGTAGTATGGTGGGGGAGGAGGTGGGTATTTTTAGTAGTAGATCAGGGGTGGTAGTGGGGGAGACTTGTATTAGTATGGTGGAGGAGGAGGCGGTGATTTGTAGTCTTCTCCAAGAACAATTAAAAAAATAACTTCTACAATGACTCTTGTGGTCTATCCACAGAATACATGTTGACTTTTCTCTCTAAGTAGAAGTGAAAGGACTTCTGCCTCTAGACTAGTCCACATGGACCAACTAAAAGTCTTGTCGTTCAACTAGAACAAACAAGAAGGAGTTTTCCCTACCGTTGGCGTACTAGTCACCATCTTTCTCTCCCACAAAAATGATCCGCAGTTTTTCTCTCCCATAGATATCCCTCCCTTATCAGGTAGGACTTGCATGGGATCTCTCGGTTACCACAACCAGAAAGGAAAATAATTGTTAGAGAAACTAATTCTTAGTTGATATTTTGTGCTCTGGGAAGCCCCCCCAATACCCCTCAATTTATAGGTAGGGTTTGGGATAGGGTTCCCAGTCTGTACGGGATTGTGCAAGAGTAGAAGGGATCAGAAGATCTTGAATTTTCACAACCTGCAAGTATTGAAACAGTCATTCGGCACAACAAGACGGTCATTTGATGCACAATATGATTGTCTCACACGGCGAGACAATTGTCTTGTACTGTGAGATGGTTGTCTAGTAGTTTCCCAATCGCATACAAAATTATCAATTCGATTCCAATTAATATTAGATATTAATTCCTTGCACTACAAAAATTGTACCATCAAAACAAGTTCAGAAAACCTCCAAAACATTTGGCCCCAACCTAGTTGTCTCACTAGATGGCTCTCTGGTGAGTTGAGCCAAACAGATCAATTTAACTGGTTAGTTCATAGAGAAGAACTTAGCTCATTCAATTTCTCATCAGCATGATGACCCAAATGGTCATCTCAACTCTTGAGCTAGTCGTTTGGTACCCCAAATGACCGTCTGAACTCTTAAGCCAGTCATTTGGCAGTACAAATGTTATAGTTAGCTGATTTGTTGTGTGAATTGAATACCTAAACACTTTAGTAATCAATCCAATCATCATTTAAGATAAACTCATTTTCTGGATGAATTCCATTGCGTGTGACCCTATAGGTCCCATATCACGTTGGCAGTGAATGTCCATAACTAGCTTATGACATCACAAGCAAGGAGCGGTTCTTAGTCACACATTAGTGCTACCCAAGTGAATGGAAAGTAGGAGAACAACTTCAACATAAAATCAGTGTAAGGTGTTGTAGTGATTATATAATTCTTTTATCACTGATATCCAGGATGAACTTGATGCATGGAATCATCATCCTCTCAATGTAAAATCCATGTTTATTGAACCAAGAGCAGACTATCTAAGATCATGTGCATACATTTCTCAGTCTTGCTTATCAAGTGGCCAGGATACACTATTCTCTAACATGTATATGTGTGCTTCCTTTGATATTGCCATATCATGAATAATGAGATTTTGTCATAAACCATCCCACACTCTAGCCTTATGTGTTACTGGTGTCTATCTACCATCCATAGTAACAACTGAATAGGGACATAATAACAATGTACACTCTCTTAACATCGATATGATCTCATCCTCCAAGTCATGTACTTGAAGACATACACCATTGAGTATTTCCATACTTTAGACATTCATAATATTTCCTCATCATATCATAACTGAGTGAAATAGAATGAATTGGAAGCTTGCCTTTATATGTATCAATCAAATCCTTTAAGGTATATGCTATGTAAATAATCACATGATTGGCTCTCTGGGAACACTTTACCAACAATGGTTTGATAGAATACTTGTACTATGAGAATGGAGTGTTTTGATGAATTCAAATGATATCAACCATGTGTTTATTAGTAACGCAATTTGAAGCATGTGAAATAAAAGAAGATAAGAACTAAATGTATTATGCATGAAATTTATTTCCATTTATTGAGATTGGATGGAATAAGCATATTTTATATGATAAATCTATTCAGAGTATGATGAGTGATACTAGATATCTATATGCTTTTACTATTTATAGTTCTAATGCCTCTGTAAATATTTGTTAAGAACTATGAAAGACAATGAACTAATGAGAAATATGTTGAAATTGAATTTAGTATGCACTCCTTACATTTGCGAGACCTTGATGAGGGTAAATGTTGCATAATGAGATTATGTCTAAGGCTGAAAGCCATTGATGATGATAAAAACCTGATGGGGTATATGTTGGATAATGAGATTATGTCTTGAGTTGAAAGCTCACATATGATGACTTCTATGGGAGGATATCAAAATGTAACAAATTGTATGTGTTGAAAATTACATATTGTTGTGCTTCTTGTTTTGGTCATTGTCTTTCTTGATAAACTTAATTTGTTTAGTTTACTTTTGTGAGAATACACACATATGATATATGATATTTTGAATTCTTTTTAGATGAATAAAAGAGATTAATAACAAGTGAAATGAGGAAAAATCTAGTTAGGTTCCATGAACACTGTGAGTTACCCATGAGGACCACACTAGGGAAACAAAATTGATCTCCATGTAGTAATTGATGAATTATGAGAAGGATTTTCAGAGTGTAGATTGAGACCTTAAAGGTTAGAGAATTAGGTTTTAGGAGTAAGTCACCTAGAGTGGCTCTGGCCCTAAATCCTTGCCTTGAAAGTCTATATTTATGAGGAATAAGCTCTGATGAAATGGAATGTGTGAAATATGAAAATATGAGAAATGATGTGATATGTGATATACTGCTTTGTTGGTTCCTATCTCGTGTACCCGAGATAAGGATGTGAGCCTATTTAGTCAACTCTGAGGTGGATAGGGTCTATTGTAGATATCTTAGGGTAGTCGGCTAAACCCTATGATAGTGACGGTGAGTCATTGACATGAGAATCGGACATGGCAACATCTACTTGGTGAGGTACAACCCAAGTAATTTTAGGGAAAATGAATAATAGATGACAAATTGTGTAGAATATGATGGAATGTTTGCTACATTCACTACATTTCTAGATGGTGACTTTCCATTGTTGATTATATTTCTTGTTGTGAAAAATAATCATTATGTTATAGAGATTATCTATTTCAGATCTATCTTGTTGACAATTAGTTATTATTTGAATTTATATCCACTCTGAGGATTATTTTAGTTTCTTATCATTTGATAGTATTGTTTGATAGACATATCTTATGTGTACTTTATCTTCAGGACTACAAGATATTTTCCTAGTCTAGTTGGTAGGGTATAACTAAGATGATGTTATTGTTATCTGTGGATTTAAAATGTTTGGATCTTGACTTGTTATTCATATTAAATGATTGTTAATCTGAACTAAGAAGCATCTACTGATTTGTTCATAGATATGCTCCAAATTATATTTTAAAGTTGGACTTGGTTTAAGTGATTACCTTATCTCTTTGTTTAGACTACCACTGTAAATTGAATTTGACTAGATACTAGAACTATATGTTAGACTTTTCATTATCTGCAAGTTTCTTTTAAGTTCATTATACTTAACTTGATGTTGATGCATGTATTCAACTTGAGTGGGAGGTATCCACTTACTGGGGCTCTACATGAGTCTCATGAAATTGTTTCAAATGTTTTTAGGTATAATAATATCTAGCAGAGAGGTCGTGACAATGAATATATAAATACAATAATCTCGATAGATTAGATTGTCCTTGTACACTCTCTTTCCTGGTATGGGTAGTATACAGTGTTTTTTTATTCATGTACATGTATTTATTGCAAACTAACTGCACAAAATCCATAAGATTTGATTCTAGTTTTGATGGAGTTGAATAAGATTTTTTATATCTTATTGTGAGGTCCTTGATGTGACATTCGCTTGTGAAAATTGTGAAGAAAGAAAAAGGAAAAAATTGTCTATGTTTTTCGTATATTGTTTTTATTGTCTTTGGCAACAATGAAGTGTTTGTTTCTTAATCTGAGTTTATTTTTAGGGATAATCTCTAATGGTTGGAATTTATTCTAATTAAAGGAGAGGGTCCTGATGCTAACCTCCTCCTATGCAACGAATGCCAGCGAACTGGGAACATTTCCCGTCGCGATGAGATGCCACTATCAGATTGGATTGAAGTTGAATTTTTTGATGTATGGGGTATTGACTATATGGGACCATTCCCCTCATCCTACGGTTTTAAGTACATTCTCATCACAGTCGACTATGTCTCAAAGTAGGTAGAAGCTATACCCACTACAACATGTGAAGCAAGGGCAATAATCAAGCTCTTTACCAAGATTATCTTTCTAAGGTTTGGAGTTCTAAGGACTGTCATTAGTGATGGCGACTCTTACTTCACTGGAAGACATTTTGAATCGCTTCTGCATAAGTATGGCATCCTCCACAAGGTTGTAACTCCATATCATCCACAGACATCGGGACAGGTGGAGCTCTCCAATCAGTAGATAAAGCAGATTTTAGAAAAGATAGTTGGCAAGTCCCGCAAGGACTAGTCAGCTAAGCTAGATGATGCTTTATGGGCATATCAAACCGCTTTTAAAATGCCACTAGGTACTACACCTTATCGCTTGATCTATGGAAAAGCCTGCCATCTTCCTTTTGAATTGGAGCATAAAGCATTCTGGGCAATCAAGCAGCTCAATATGGACCAGACGTTGCCTGGAAAGAAAAGATTTCTTCAGCTCTAGGAGATTGAAGAATTGAGACTCCATGCATATGAAAATTCTAGGATTTACAAGCAAAGAACCAAGATATGGCATGACGCCCATCTAAAGAAAAAGGACGTCAATGAAGGTGATAAAGTTCTATTATTTAAATCCTCTATCAGTCTTTTTCCAGGGAAGATGCAGAGCAGATGGTCTGGACCCTTCATCATGGAAAAGATATATCCATCAGGGATGATGGAGATGTATGACAAAGATGATCCGACAAAGGCCTTTCCAATGAAAGGGCATAGATTCAAGAGGTTTTACAAAGATATAGCATTCATGAGAAGGTCGGAGATAACCCTACAGGATGTTGAGGCAACAACTGAAGGATCGGAGTAGATGCATATGAAGCCTGTCGAGCTGATGAAGGAAACTACAATGCTCTTTGCGAGGCAGACCAAATTTTTACTTTTCCTAGCATAGGATGTTATTTCCTTTCATGTAGAAAAACATTATGAACATTATTATTGTAACAAGGCCCGAGTCAGCACATGAGCCACATGCACACACTCTCTTGTTTTATGGGTCACCGACTTAGTTTTATAGCCTTGATGGGTAACACTATCTGAGGTTGGAAGTCTTCCCTTTTAAGCCAATGATGTTTTACCCATCAATGATTTATTTTTTTTTTAGTTTTAGTTTTTCTACCCTTGCCTTGCTTTGTTTTTAGCTTTTCCCTTTTTATTCTATGTATCATGCATGCATAGTTGATCGCCTATTTAGTTTCTTCTCTACCTGATACCCTTTTTGTCTGGCCGTATCAGCCATCCGCCTTTTATTTCTCCCGTATCGGCTTCCCGTATTGGGCTGGAGGGTAGAGAGGCTCGAAGCGCACTTCCCCATGTCAGGCAGAAGGGTGTAACAAGAAAGTGTATCACCCGACATGCCTAGCTCGTTCGGCATGCATTTCTTGCGGTACGAAGCATGATTAGGAAGGCAAATCGCTTCCCAATGTTGTGGAATTGACTGATTTTACAGTGTTACAGAAATCGAAGTGCTTTATCGCACGACACATGTCTAGTTTTACCTGATTTACCCCCGCTCGCATTGGCTATATATAGTAACTTCAGATTAACCGTGTCTGGAACTTGCATTTACTTTTCACCTACTCCCATATCGTGCATTTTGTGCTCACTTTTCTCCCGTGCCGGCCAGCCTTCCTGACTTCCCGTGTTGCCCGTGACAGCTCCCAATGATACATGTATAACCTGATACCCCTATCATGTCACACAGCCCATGTCGGGCATATCGTATCATGCAACTTTTCTTTTAGTGATTCTCGTGTCGGGAACGAGGCTTTAGTTTTGTGTATCGCCCAAAGTGTATTGTGCAAGGTGTGTCGCGTGACACACTTTGCACGATGCACGTGTCAGGCAACGCCCTCTGCTCCATGTCGAGTATTGCCTATCGGGGTTTTCAGTGTTTTTCTGACCATATCACGTGATGCACTTGTCGACCGAGCGATACCCAATATTGGGCAAGATCCATATCGCCCAATTTTGTTTTACAAAGGAGATTTGATTCCTGTCACCCGATACTCTATCACAGTAGGAAACACCTTTCTCGTGAGTCTGTATCGGGAAAGGTTTGTTCTGATGAGGCGACCCGATATCGGCCTACCCTGTCGGCTAGACCTTGTGTCGGGCGACAAGCCTATTTACCTATTCATGATACCAACTTGTTTGTACCGGGTAAATCATTTCACTTGACAACTCTTTTGATATAAAATCTGAACCAGTATTGGTTTTTCAAGTGTCGCCTATCTGGTATCGGGCGACATGACCCTCTTTGTCTACCGCCCGATATCGAGCTAGGCGACCTGTAAGGACCCTGACCTTTGTTTTGGGCATATCTTGTTTTCTTTGCCTAACCATGGTGTTTAGTTTCCTGCACCTCAAGTGGTGATTAGGGTTTGTTTGTGCTTTGTTGAGAGTTAGAGGTTCTACTTGCAAATAACCCAAATTTAGGGTTGATGAGCAAGTTTGTCACCTTGAGAGATGTTTTTCTCTCTCCTTGCTTCCTCTAGAGTTGATAGGAAGGGTTGGGCTTGTTGCTTGAGTTTCCTTGGGCTTTGTTGGGCTTTTTTGGGCTTTGTTTTGCCTTGTTTGGGCCTTACTTTGCCTTACTGGACCTTGTATCGGGCAAGTGAACTTGATGTCGGTCATGGGTATGTCTCCCATGGGGCTATATCGGGCAAGGGAGTGTGGTGTGTCAGCCATGGACCATCTTTGACCTTTGTCTTCGTTTGTTTCACCACTCTAGTGGACACTTGGTGCATGGTGCTTGCATGTGGCAATAGCCTTGGACATGTTGTCGTGGAGAGATGAGAAGGTGGCATTGCCCATGGACAAGTGTCTCTAGGTGGGTGACACATTGCCTTGTTTTCTCCTCCACCCGCTTCTATATATGTATCTCCTTTCTGTTGCTAAGAATCCCTTTAGTTCCTTAGTTTCCCCTCTTCCTTGGTGAAGGACACCTCTCCTTTGCAAGTTTGGTGATTGATACCCTTAGAGGAGCTAAGCTTGGTGGCCGATCCTTCTCCTTGGAGTCTTCTTCTTCCTCTTTTAGTGGTGCTTGAGCTTAAAGCTTGGATCTTTGGAGCTTGAGGAGATTTCTTAAGGTGGGTTACATAACTTATAACCCTAATTGTACTACCTCCTTTTATGTTGCATGTTCACATATGATCATGATCGGCCATGCATGTTGTTGGATATGTTTATTGCTCTAGTTTGCACCATTAATCTTGTTGGACTTTGATAGTTGTATGACCTTAGACCTTGTTGGCCGAACCTATGGACTAGGGTTTTCTTTGGGGCAATACCCCTTTCTCTCCTTTGGTCTTGAGAAGTGAGTTCAGATCTAGTTATATGGGCAACACCCCTCTCACTTGGTTGTTGAGAGGTGAGTCTATACTCTAGTTGCTTGGGGAACACTCTTCTCTCACCATGGATTTGAGAGGTGAGCCTTGGTTGAGTGTTGACCTAGTAATGGTTGAGAGTTGGTCAATATGGATATGATTCATCATGTTGCTCGATTGGTGAAGGAGGTTGTGCAAAACCCCTCTCTCTTGGTTGTTGAGAGGTGAGCCGATCCTTTTGATCTTGTAGGGTTTTGATGACGGTGATCTTGACGTTGATGATGACCTGGTTGGGATGATCTTGGTGCCTTGCACGGTACACCTTGGGGTAGTGCTGCCCGACACACCTCCCTTGGTCTAGGGTTTTGATCTTGGCCGATATCATGTGTTTAGTTGGCTTTGTGCCTGATATGGCTCTCTTGACCTTGATGATGGGCTTGGGTGATATGCCTTGATCTAGATGATCCTTTGACCTAGTAGTTATTTTCCCTTTGGCTGATAGAGTGCCTAGTTGATATCTCTATTTTGAAGTCTTGGGCGATACATGTTGGGTCGGGTTCTTAACCAACATGGGTTGAGTGGTGGCCCTTGTGATGTATTAGACATTATGGTGTATTAGTTGGCCGTTAGGCTTTGGTTTTGGGCGCCATGCTTCTGGTCGACATGACCCTTAGTTGATGAAGTGATGTGGGTTGCCCAACATGCAACCCTAACCCTATATGGGCGATAGAGTTCTTGGTCGTTGGGTAGTTGTGATGCCCGACACATCCCTTAGCACCTGGTTGCACGACACAGTTCTTGAACCAGTTTGTATGATACCCTGGGTGTTGGTCTGCTCGTCATCGTCTATGCATAAGTGCACGACATGATGATGGCTAATATGGTGGCATAACATCTTAGGGTTGGATGCCCTAGTCGATAGAGCCTTGGTGATAGATGATCCTTTGACCTAGTAGTTGTTGTCCCTTTGGCTGATAGAGTTCCTAGTTGATATCTCTATTTGGAAGTCTTGGGTGATACATGTTGGGTCAGGTTCTTGCCCAACATGGGTTGAGTGGTGGCCCTTGTGATGTCTTAGATGTTATGGTGTGCTGGTTGGGCGTTAGGGTTTGGTTTTGGGTGCCATGCTCCTGGTCGACATGACCCTTAGCTGATGAAGTGATGTGGGCTGCCCAACATGCAACCCTAACCCTAGATGGGCAATAGAGTTCTTGGTCATTGGGTAGTTGTGATGCCTAACACATCCCTTAGCACCTGGATGTATGACACAATTCTTGAACCAGTTTGCACGATACCCTGGGTGTTGGTCTGCTCGTCACACTCTATGCATAAGTACACGACATGATTATGTTTGATATGGCGGCATAACACCTTGGGGTTGGATGCCCTAGTCGATAGAGACTTGGTGAGGGTTGTTACCCTGCCCGATATCACCTATAGTAAAGGTTTCACTACCCGTCACACTTCTAGTGAGGGTAGCGAGCACATTTGGTGAGGGTTATGTCCAACCCAGAAACCCAAGGTAGTAGTCCTTTATCATATAACTACATCTTTTGATATATGGATGATAGTTGCAAACCTATTCTGTGTTGTACATCTAAGATGATGCTTGATAAGATGATAAGATACATGGTTATGTTCTTAAGAATAGGGCATAGTGGATGTTGTTCCAAACATGATAACATGATAATAAGTAAGAGCTATGTCTGGTGATTTTAAGTATCTCTCTTGATGTGCATACTAACCATGCATGTATATTAAATGGATTCATAGCTAGGTAAGAGCTATGAGGTATATGTGCTTTGAATAACACTAAATGATAATAATCCTTGTTGATGAGATAACATGCATCACCAGTATGATGAGATAGGTCTGAGGACCTGATGAAGGATGAGTGCCTAGTTGAGGTGTTATCCTCTAATGATGAGATAAGGGATTTCTATCCCTGGATGTTGATGCAAGATGTTGATGCCTTGAGAGGTAGTAGCAATCTGTGAGGAGGGATTGAGATCCCATGATTGTTATAGTGATAATATAACTCAATGTTGTATAACTTGGTTTCCTCAACAACTCACTTAAAATATACTAATTAATTATAGTGGAATATATTATGTAGTTGCCCTGGCCATAGATCCATCATCGTCAGATTTTGGTGATGGTGAAATAGGTTTATCCTATGGGATTACCTGGAGCGCATATTGTTGAATATGCAGGGTTTTCTCCTAGCCGAAAATAGGAGGATTGGAGTGCAACTACGGTTGAAGACTCAGGATATATGGATCACGGTGAACAGGCACATGGCTCAGGATATGTGATAGAGCATGAATGCGTTCATGGCTCAAGAGCACAGTGAGCATGCCCATGGCTCAAATGGATACTAGCACCTGTGTCAAGGTGAGCTAGAGAGATGGGTAGCTTGCGGACCTAACCCTAAGGCTGAGGCCATATAAGCATGAGCCTATGGTCCTACTTTGGTTTTCGTGCACTAACCACGAGGAGGTGAGGTCATGGAGTCTAGCTCTCCCATTGACCTTGTATGGCACTGGTTTTTGGGCTTCGCAGCCAAAGGTTGAATTTGAGAAGGAACATCTCACTTCCTCAGGGCATAACAAAACATAATCCAGTCGAATAGTATATACTGCTTAGAGAAAAAATGGAACATTATTTGAGGCTTTGCTTATATAGCTGATCTAGTTATACCTTGCACTTATGTGTACAATCCTTATATTTTGTGATAAGTTCTTATAAAACTTATCTTGTCAATCATGTTCCATAAAGAAATACTTGGTTATATGCCTCCTGGATATCTTGGTAAGATTGATGGTAATAATAGTCTGGCTCAATATGTTGCTCTTATTATATGTCTTTTCCAGCTACCTATTTTATCTGCATTAAACCTTCTGAGGTTTTATAGTTTTGGTGGGGAGTTATGTTTCTTGATGGGACTAGGTGTCTCACCCCGCTGGTTTACAACCTCTTTAGGCGATCATGCTAGACGTGGTGGTCGTGAGGTTGTGGCTAAGCAACAAGAAGAGGAGCAGTAGAAGGCAAGATATGGACATGCTGCTATTTTGGTGGTTTTGTAGTAGAGTCCTAGAGTCATCCCTGTACTCTCAAGTCCTCGGAGGTGTTTGACGATGTTTTATGATGTATGACTGATATATTTTGTATATCCTACTACTGGCCCTACGTGGCCCATTATGTATGTGTAAATAGGTCACGAACTCATGTGCTGGCAGTACAGCTGGTTCTGATAAGTTGTGTACATATATCAAGGCTTGTACATGTTTATATAACATGTTTTGTTGCAGGATCTGGATGTAATAAGCTTTCTTTTATATGTTTCCACAATAAGTTTTAATTAACCCGTGTTTTTGGTAATATGTGGTTTATGGTGTTTTCTGCATGTTTTCATGTGTCACCTTGTTGTCTATGTGATGGCGGGGTGTCACAGTTGGTTTGGTATCAGAGCCCTAGGTTAGCTGAGTCTATAGGGATCTAGGACTAGGTTATGGCTGTTCTTGTGAGTTTTCCAGATTTTCTTACAACAATCTTCTTCCCTCAGCGAAAGATAAAGCTTAAAAATGTCTCGAAACCATGAAGAACATGCTACCGAGAGCAGCGAGGCTGCATCAGTTGATGGAGCTAGAGTGCAGGCACATGAAGATTGGGTGCCTGAGGTCCCCAACTTGACCCAGCCATTCTTGAAAACCCTTCCTACCAGCAGCTTATGGGGCAGTTGATGGCTACGATGAATCACATGGTGGAAAGAGTGTCAGTGCCTCCGCCAAGAGCACAGGCTCCCCATGGTGAATCATCAGGCATTGGGAAGACCTTTGAGTGGCATCACCGAGTCAGAGCTTCGGATTACGATGGAATGGTTGATCCGGCAGATGCAAATATGCGGCTGACAGGTCTCGAGAAGGCCTTCCAGATCCTCGACATCCCTGAAGCAGACAAAGTCAAGCACGCTGTCTACCTTTTGAAAGGTAGTGTTGGCCATTGGTGGGCCATTGAGGAGGAGAAGTGACCCAGTGAGGTGATCGGTTGGGAGGTTTTCCGGCGGGAGTTCGTCAGTAGATACTTCCCGAAGACATTCCTGGACAAGAAGATCAAGCAGTTTGAGCATCTGCGCCAAGGATAGATGGGCATCACTGAGTATGAAGCCAAGTTCATGGACCTGCTAAGGTTTTGTCCTCACATGGCGGCAACAGATGATGAGCGGATCAGGCGGTTTGAGAAAGGTTTGAGTGCTGAGATGTCGACACGTGTTGCTGCTTTGGAAAATCGGGAGCGGTTTTCCACGTTCATGGAGTCTGTCCGTAGGATTGAACGGTCTGTCTAGGAGAAAATGGAGTCTGTGACCAAGAAGAGGCATGCTCAGTTCCAGAGATAAAGGTTTGATGGCTTCAAGAAGCCAAGGTATTTGGCACCTTCCGCAATGCAGAATTCTCGTGTACCATCTCAGTGCTCCCCGAGTAAGGGAAGAGGTTATGCTTCTTCACCGTCAAAGGAGCATAGTACAACTTCAGTGGAAGTGACAGAGCCTTCTAGGCCGCAGATAGAAGGAAGGTCATGTTACCACTATGGATAGACTGGGCACTTGAGGTCAAATTTCCCAAAGAGAGATGTTGAAGTGACACAACAGCCGAGATAGAATCAACAAGGGTCAGATAGACAGCAGCCCAGTGGTAGCAGACGGTGAGGATGCAGTCAAGCGTTGCAAGTGGGATCGTCTGCTCAAGGAAGCAGAGGATGTGGATAGCTAGTAACGACATGATTGTATGTTATGAGTCAGTCGGAGGCGATAGTCAACCCACAAGTGGTGGCAGGTCCAATGGAGTTATTTCATTTTGATTTGTCTTCTTCTTGCTTTATATCTATTCTGGTTGACCCGGGTGCTACGCACGCTTTTATCACACATAGTACACTTGATAGTTGTCTTTTACCTATTAGCTGTAAGGAAGATATCATGTTGTTAGAAACCCCTCTTGATGGTTCCTTGATGCTTTGAGAAGAGTGTCCATCTTGTGTCTTATCTTTTTCGGGACATAGTATACAAGTGGATCTTATACCACTTGGTATGCATGGATTCAATGTGATCCTTGGGATGGGTACCTTAGAGAAATATAAGGTTGTATTGGACTGTGGTTCCAAGCAAGCAATGTTTGATGATGATGGGGAAAGATGGATCTTCCAAGGTGATAGGAAGATTCTTATGACGTGTTTAGTGTCAGCGATGGTGGCAGAGAAGTTGTTGAGGCAAGGTTGTAAGGCATTCCTAGCTCACATTGTGGATACCAAGGCAAAAGGTCCTAGCCTTGAGTAGGTTCTTGTTGTCTGAGAGTTTGCAGATGTGTTTCCCGAGGAGTTTCCCAGTGTTCCCCCACCTCGAGAGATTGACTTTGAGATCAATTTGGTGCTAGGAGCATAGCCAAGTGCTCAGATGTCGTACAGGATGGCTCCAGCCGAGATGGAAGAACTAAAGAAGCAGCTACAGGAGTTGTTGGATAAAGGTTTCATCAAAGTGAGCACATCACCGTGGGGTGCTCCGGTACTCTTCTTAAAGAAAATGGATGGTTCGATGTGTTTGTGCATAGATTACCGACAACTGAACAAAGTTACGATCAAGAACCAGTACATGTTGCCGAGGATAGACGATATGTTTAATCAGTTGTGTGGCGCTACAGTGCTCTCAAAGATCGATCTACGATCTGGATATCATTAGTTGAGGATTAAGGATGACGACATATCAAAGAGCGTGTAGGACAAGGTATGGTCACTTCGAGTTTGTGGTTATGTCATTTGGGCTAACCAATGCGCCTGTTGCTTTCATAGATCTGATGAACATGGTGTTCCATCTGTTTCTAGATCAGTTTGTTGTGGTTTTTATAGATGACATCTTGATCTATAGTCGGGACAGTCAAGAGCATGAACAACATCTTTGACAAGCTTTGACTCTTCTTTGCCAACATTAGTTGTATACCAATTTTAGTAAGTGCGAGTTTTGGTTGAAAGAAGTGACTTTCTTGGGTCATGTGATATCTGTAGAAGGAGTCAGAGTGGACCCTAAGAAGGTGGAGTCAGTTGCAGATTGGGAGCAACCAAAGACACCATAAGTGTCTGTAGCTTTCTGGGTTTAGCAGGATATTACCGAAGGTTTATAAAGGACTTTAGTGTGATTGCATTGCCGATGAAAAAGTTGACCAGGAAGGATTTACCTTTTGTTTGGGATAATTGTTGTCAGCAAGCTTTCCAAAGCTTGAAGAAGAAGCTGACTAGTGCTCAAGTGTTGGTGCTACTAGAGCCTGGGAAGGGTTATGTTGTTTTCTTTGATGCTTCCAAGAAAGGCTTAGGTTGCGTGTTGATGCAGGAAGACCATGTGGTTTCTTTTGCTTCATGAAAGCTTAAGAAACATGATGAGAACTACCAGAAACATGATTTAGAGTTGGAAGCGGTGGTGCATGTGTTAAAGATTTGAGGACACTATCTTTATGGGGAAGTGTGTCAGATCTTTACAGTTCATAAAAACTTAAAGTACATCTTCTCGCAGAGTGAGTTGAACTTGTGACAATGTCGCTGGATGGAGCTGATCAATGATTATGATTTCACCATTGAGTATCATCCTGGTAAGGCGAATGTGGTAGCTGATACGCTTAGTAGGAAGTCTTCTTCTCTTCTGATGAAGAAAGAACAGTTGAGTTCTTTGGAATGCCATAGGCGGGATATGTTTGTCTCCTTACGATAGATGAATGTGCAGATGGAAGTTTCATTGTTGGAAGGTTTGTTGGCATAGATGCAAGTCAAGCCTATGTTGAGATAGCTGATCAAAGATGCACATCAGGCAGATGCATCAGTGCAGTTCATCAAGTCAAAGTTCGATAATGAAAAGTGTGATGGTTTCCATGAGTCCGAAGAAGGACTAGTTTGTTATCATAATAGGGTGGTGGTCCCTGATGTTGATGATCTGAGAAAGCTAGTGGTCGAGGAGGAACACACATTGATGTATGCTATGCATCTAGGAATCACCAAGATGTATCATAATCTGAAGGACCTATATTGGTGGTCTGGCTTGAAGAAGGATGTAGCCAAGTTTGTGGCTAAGTCTGCGGTATGCCAGCAAGTTATTGCTGAGCATCAGAAGCCAGTAGGTACGTTGCAACCCATGCCAATACCGTAGTGGAAATGGGATCATATAACCATGGATTTCATAGTTGATATGCCGAGGATAGCTAAGAATCATGATTCCATTTGGGTGATAGTAGACAGATTGACAAAGACTGTGCACTTCATACTGGTAAAGACAATGTATACAACAAAGAAGCTTTCTCAGGTGTATGTAGATGAGATAGTGTCTTTGCACGATGTACCAGCAACGATAGTTTCCGACAGAGGTCCTTAGTTCATGAGTCATTTCTAGGAACATTTGCACAAAGCATTGGGAACGCAGTTGAGGTTCAATACTTCTTTCCACCCAGAGACAGATGGGCAGTCTAAAAGGACTATTCAGACTTTGAAGGATCTTCTCCAAGCTTGTGTTTTGTAGTTCCTAGGCAGTTGGGATGTGCATCTCAGTTTGATTGAGTTTGCCTATAATAATAGTTACCAACGGAGCATTGACATGGCTCCTTATGAGGCTCTATATGGAAGGAAGTGCATATCTCCCCTATGTTGGTATGAGTCTGGCGAATATCAGCTTTTAGGTCCAAAGTTAGTGCAGCAAACAACAGAGAAGATCAGAGTAATACAACAATAGTTGAAAGAAGCACATGATAGGCAAAAGTCTTACGTAGACAATCGTCGACGACCTTTAGATTTCTAGGTGGGAGACAAAGTGTATCTCAAGGTCTCACCTTGGAAAGGCGTGTTGAGGTTTGGCCGGAAAGGCAAACAGGCACCCAGGTATATGGGGCCATACCCGGTAATAGCACATGTTGGGAAGGTAGCTTATAAGTTAGAGCTGTTGCCAGAGTTGCACAGGTTACATCCGATGTTCCATGTCAGCATGCTGAAGAAAAATCATCCAGACACAAGGACAGTGATAGAGCCAGTTGAGGTTGAGCTTGATGAAGATGTGACCTATGAGGAAGATCCAGTGACGATCCTTGACAAAATAGTAAAGAAATTAAAAAGGAAAGACATGGTTCTTGTGAAAGTTCTTTGGCATCATCGTGGCATTGAGGAAGCCACGTGGGAGCTTGAGGAAGAGATGAGGAGGATGTATCCCTCACTTTTCTCTTTGGATTTTGGGGACGAAATCCCTTTGTTGAGGTTTATGAGTTGTAAGGACCATGACCTTCATTTTGGGCATATCATGTTTGCTTTGCCTAACCCTGGTGTTTAGTTTCTTGCTAATCACCTCAAGTGGTAATTAGGGTTTGTTTGTGCTTTGTTGAGAGTTGGAGGTGATACATGCAAATAACCCAAGTTTAGGGTTGATGAGCAAGTTTGTCACCTTGAGAGATGTTTTTCTCTCTCTTTGCTTCCTCTAGAGTTGAGAGGAAGGGTTGGTCTCGTTGCTTGAGTTGCCTTGGGATTTGTTGAACTTTGTTGGGCTTTGTTTTGCCTTGTTTGGGCCTTGGTTTTCCTTGTTGGACCTTGTATCAGGCAAGTGAGCTTGATGTCATCCATGGGTGTGTCGCCCATGGGGCTGTCTCAGGCAAGGGAGTGTGGTGTGTCGGCCATGGACCATCTTTGACCTTTGGTTTCGTTTGTGTCACCACTCTAGTGGACACTTGGTGCATGGTGCTTGCATGTGGCAATAGCCTTGGACATGTGGTCGTGGAGAGATGAGAAGGTGGCATTGCCCATGGACAAGTGTCCCTAGGTGGGAGACACATTGCCTTCTTTTCTCCTCCACCCTCTTCTATATATGTATCTCCTTTCTCTTGCTAAGGATCCCTTTAGTTCCTTAGTTTCCCCTCTTCCTTGGTGAACGAAACCTCTCCTTTGTAAGCTTGGTGGCTGATACCCTTGGAGGAGCTAAGCTTGGTGGCCGATCCTTCTCCTTAGAGTCTTCTTCTTCCTCTTGTGGTGGTGCTTGACCTTAAAGCTTGGAACTTTGAAGCTTGAGGAGCTTGCTTAAGGCGGGTTACATAACTTCTAACCCTAATTATACTACCTCCTTTTATGTTTCATGTTCACATATGATTATTATCGACCATGCATGTTGTTGGATATGTTTCTTGGTCTAGTTTGTACCTTTAGTCTTGTTGGACTTTGATAGTTGTATGACCTTAGACCTTGTTGGCCGAACCGATGGAATAGGGTTTTCTTTGGGGCAATACCCCTTTCTCTCCTTTAGTCTTGAGAAGTGAGTTCGGATCTAGTGATATGGGTAACACCCCTCTTACTTGGTTGTTGAGAGGTGAGTCTATACTCTAGTTGCTTGGGCAACACTCTTCTGTCACCATGTATTTGAGAGGTGAGCCTTGGTTGAGTGTTGACCTAGTAATGGTTGAGAGTTGGTCAATATGGATATGATTCATCATGTTGCTCGATTGGTGAAGGAGGTTGTGCAAAACCCCTCTCTCTTGGTTGTTGAGAGGTGAGCCGATCCTTTTGATCTTTTAGGGTTTTGATGACGGTGATCTTGACGTTGATGATGACCTGGTTGGGATGATCTTGGTGCCTTGCACGGTACACCTTGGGGTAGTGCTGCCCGACACACCTCCCTTGGTCTAGGGTTTTGATCTTGGCCGATATCATGTGTTTAGTTGGCTTTGTGCCTGATATGGCTCTCTTGACCTTGATGATGGGCTTGGGTGATATGCCTTGATCTAGATGATCCTTTGACCTAGTAGTTATTTTCCCTTTGGCTGATAGAGTGCCTAGTTGATATCTCTATTTTGAAGTCTTGGGCGATACATGTTGGGTCGGGTTCTTAACCAGCATGGGTTGAGTGGTGGCCCTTGTGATGTATTAGACATTATGGTGTATTAGTTGGCCGTTAGGCTTTGGTTTTGGGCGCCATGCTTCTGGTCGACATGACCCTTAGTTGATGAAGTGATGTGGGTTGCCCAACATGCAACCCTAACCCTATATGGGCGATAGAGTTCTTGGTCGTTGGGTAGTTGTGATGCCCGACACATCCCTTAGCACCTGGTTGCACGACACAGTTCTTGAACCAGTTTGTATGATACCCTGGGTGTTGGTCTGCTCGTCATCGTCTATGCATAATTGCACGACACGATGATGGCTAATATGGTGGCATAACATCTTAGGGTTGGATGCCCTAGTCGATAGAGCCTTGGTGAGGGTTGTTACCTTGCCCGCTATCACCTATAGTAAAGGTTGCACTACCCGTCACACTTCTAGTGAGGGTAGCGAGTACCTTGAGTGAGGGTTATGTCCAACTCGGAAACCCAAGGTAGTAGTCCTTTATCATATAACTGCATCTTTTGATACATGGACGATAGTTGTAAACATATGCAATGTTGGAAATCTAAGATGTTGCTTCATAATATGATAAGATACATGGTTATGTTTTCAAGAATAGGACATAGTGTATGCTCGTGGTTTGATAACGATAATATGGTTGATACAGCGTATGCTTCATATAATCATGGATGTTGTTCCAAACATGATAACATGATAATCAGTAAGAGCTATGTCTGGTGATTTTAAGTATCTCTCTTGATGTGCATACTAACCATGCAGGTATATTAAATGGATTCATAGTTGGGTAAGAGCTATGAGGTATATGTACTTTGAATAACACTAAATGATAATAATCCTTGTTGATGAGATAACATGCATCACCAGTATGATGAGATAGGTCTGAGGACCTGATGAAGGTTGAGTGCCTAGTTGAGGTGTTCTCCTGTGATGATGAGATAAGGGATTTCTATCCCAGGATGTTGATGCAAGATGTTGATGCCTTGAGAGGCAGTAGAAATCTATGAGGAGAATTGAGATCCCATGATAGTGACAATGATAATGTAATTCGATGTTGTATAACTTGGTTTCCTCAACAACTCACTTAAAATATACTAATTAATTATAGTGGAACATTTTATGACGTTGCCCTGGGCATAGATCCATCATCGTCAGATTTTGGTGATGGTGAAATAGATTTATCCTGTGGGATTACCTAGAGCGCATATTGTTGAATATGCAGGGTTTTCTCCTAGCTGAAAATAGGAGGATTGGAGTGCAACTGCAGTTGCAAACTCGGGATATAAGGAGCATGGTGAATAGGCCCATGTCTCAGGATATGTGGTAGAGTATGAATGCGTTCATGGCTCAAGAGCACAGCGATCAGGCCCGTGGCTCAAAAGGATACTAGCACCTATGTTAAGGTGAGCTAGAGAGATGGGTAGCTTGTGGAGCTGACCCTAAGGTTGAGGCCATATAAGCATGAGACTATAGTCCTACTTTGGTATTCATGCACTGACCAGGAGGAGGTGAGTCCATGGAGTCCGGATCTCCCATTGACCTTGTATGGCATCGGTTTTTGGGCTTCACAGCTAAAGGTTGGATTTAAGAAGGGACATCTCACTTCCTCAGGGCATAACAAAACATAATCCAGCTGAATAATATATACTGCTTAGAGCAAAAAACGGAATGTTGTTTGAGTCTTTTCTTATATTGTTGATCTAGTTATACCATGCAGTTATGTCTACAATCCTTATATTTTGTGGTAAGTTCTTATAAAGCTTATCTTGTCAATCATGTTCCGTAAAGAAATACTTGGTTATATGCCTCCTAGATATTTTGGTAAGATTGATGGTAATAATAGTCTTGCTCAGTATGCTGCTCTTATTATATGTCTTTACCAACTACCTATTTTATCTACTTTAAACCTTCTGAGGTTTAATAGTGTTGGCGGGGAGTTATGTTTCTCGCTGGGACTTTGTGTCTCACCCCGCTGGTTTACAACCATTTTAGGTGATCGCGATAGATGTGGTGATCGTAAGGTTGTGGCTGAGCAGTAAGAAGAGGAGCAGTAGAGGCAAGAGATGGACATGCTTCTATTTTCGTGGTTTTGTAGTAGAGTCCTAGAGTCATTCATGTACTTTCAGGTCCTCGGAGGTGTTTGATGATGTTTTACGATGTATGGCTGATATAGTTTGTATATCCTATTGCTGGACCTACATGGCCCGTTATGTATGTGTAAAAAGGTGATGAACTTGTGTGCTGGCAGTACAGCTAGTTCTGATAAGCTGTGGACATATATCAAGGCTTGTACATGTTTATATAACATGTTTCGTTGTAGGATCTGGATGTAATAAGCTTTCTTTTATATGTTTCCACAAACGGTTTTAATTAACCAATGTTTTTGGTAATATGTGGTTTATGGTGTTTTCTGCATATTTTCACATGTCACCTTGTTGTATGGACAGAGATGAGGAGCACAGCCGGAGGCATGCAGAGTTGGCAGCAAAAGTCTACATGCCAAACCATTTATGCCACAGTCGTCCTTCTACCAGATAGGCATTTTTGACAAGCTGGGAAATGTCTTAGAGGTTGTCAAGCTGAGGAAGATATGTTTCAGCCACACCACCAACTACATAGAATTCATGAAGGAGTTCATGTCGGCCCTCCGCTGGGTGAAGAATACAACAGAAGAAGTTGAAAGTTTCATTGGGGTAGACAGACTGCAAGGGCGGTTATACAACGTTGAGCACATGATATCTGAAAAGCTACTCAATGAGATCTTCTCCTCCAGCGAAGCTGAGAAAGACCTACTCAACAACAATGTCAGAATCGCCGAAGGTGACGGGTCAACCCGGTCGCAGTCTAGGGGAGGCTCACCTGTGAGACAACGTTCAAACTAGGGAGTAAAGTGGTGGCAGTGCACTCCTGCTTCTGGAGGATAGTGCACAAGATCATGGTGTGTCTGCACTTTAGTAAATAAGAATTGAGCAACTTGTAAACTAAAGAGCTCCACTTCATGTGGCACATAATGGAGGGACACACGATCAACCTGGGGCAGTTCCTACTTAACTGACTTCATCTAGTGAAGGACACCACCAAGGACTACAACATGGGAGGGCTAGTAGAACCTGATCGTGGTAGGGTTAGGATACCCCAAAGAACTATGTAGTCTGTCGAGGACGAGAGGTGACAACAAGATCAACCTCAAATTCCTAACGAGGGCTAGCATCATCAAAAAGGAGGGCCACCAGTACTTCTACAAGTTCGCAAGGACGAACACCCTCTTTCCGCTCCCACGTTGTGCCAACTATGTTGCAGAGAAGCTGGTCTTCACCACAGTGGAAATTGAAGTTGTGCTGGTTGAAGCCGCTTACGCCGCCAGCATAAGAATACAAGAGAGGGCGGCTGCGACAAGAAGGCCAATCCCCCAAAATGCTTGACAAGACAAAGCGGCGAATGTCGTTGCCCCCACCGAGCCATCCACCGCCACCATACAACCCACGACAGCTACTCCTGAAGCCGCAGTTGCCACCACCAAACCAGCAGCAGCCACCCTCGAAGTTGTTATTGCTTCTCCCGAGCTGGTCGCGATTACCACAGCAAAAAGCACCACGACCACTGAGGAAACAACGACGATTGTTGAAATCGTTGACACCACTGGGGTGGATGCTATGATGACAACCCCCGAGGATGTTGTTACAGAACAAATAATTGTAGGTCCTAATGCGGTGGTGCCGCCAAACACTAGCGACGACGCATTCACTGAGCTCCTAGAGGCGGAGCTCAGGGCTGTGTATCCAACACTAACACCGCCGCCAACGGCGCCGATAGTCGTTGCGGAGGAGGACACTGAGAGTCGGATGGAAGATCATTATCTGCCTACTCTGCGCCCTTCTCCACCACCACAAGATGATGAGGCAGAGACAACCATGAAGCAGCTGACGCCTCATCCTGAAGAAATGCCCTCACACACAATGCAAATGGATTCAACCACGCTTGAATATGTGCACTCTTCGGGCCAAACATCTCGCGTGAGCAATGTGACGAGGACTAGAGTCCGATCAGCCACAGTGCCTCCAACACTAGGGCAGTTCCTCAGTTAAGAGTTTGACCACTTGCAGGAGGTACAAGCAACCACTCTGTTACTTTTGCTTCCCTAACCTGCAAGTTCAGTGTGGCAAACAACTCAAAAAAATTGTGGCCTCTGGTCTCCAAACCACGATATAAACACGATTTAAACTTAGTGGAAGCGATTCGATTAGAAACGGAATACCAAAAATCAGCGGAAATTAAAACTTTTTGAGATAAAGCATTGAAACCATAAAACTTCCTTCATAAAAGGAGATAAATTGTTTACATCTCAGATAATTACTTCTTGAGTAATTATATACAACATGATACAAAATCTCAAGAACTCATAACCAAAATCTCAGACCAAAAGACTCCAAGACCTGAGAGTACAAAGGACACATAGGACTGACTCTAACTACACCACATGGCAGGCTAAATCTCCACCTGAGATTTCACTGCTGCCCCTGGTGATGCTGTTGTTGGGACTGGTCACCTGTAGACCTGTTCCTCCATCCTCGACGTCCACCTAAAAAGTTGAAGACTACGGGGTGAGACAATTTTACATAATTGTCCCAGCGAGAGTTATAACTCTCCGCCAGAAGCTTTATTATAGCACCTCAAAGAATAACTTAAGTAGTAAAAGCTTCAAAGTATTCAATCATCAGATTTAATAGTAAGCATGAGTTCAACAGTTATGAAACATGAAGACATTTGCACTATACAGTGTAACATCAATCAATCAACTCGTAGTTATCTCTAACAGGTATGCTACGCTGTGGATTATGTTTTTCAAACATTACTTTTATGCCCTGTGGAGATGAGGTTTACCACTCATACTCCAACCAATCACTGCTAAGTGCCTCGGTATCATACTAGGTCATCGAAAGAGCCGGATTCTCATGACCTTCACCTTCCTCAGTCAGTAAGAGGATTACTTGTAGGACATCTCGTGCCTCTACTATAATATCTTACCAGGGTAATCTGGTCCTTCGCTATTTTAGAGTTACAGTGGCGTTCTGTACTCTCTTCGTCATCAGGAGATTTCATGTTTATCTTCCACTGATACGGATATCTGTGCTTTCTTCGTCATCAGGAGGTTTCATGTTTACCATCCACTGATACGGTATGGGATTGTAGTGAAGGATTGACGGATTACACATCTACATCAAACACCTACACTAGGATGTAAGGTTCTACACATCCATATACCCCACATACTCAAAAGTATGTGATCCATGAGTTCCCTTAGGAAAACCTGTTTCACCATCATTTGATCTCTGACAATGATGGATCTATGATCAGGTCTCTACATTACACTTGATTAGTTAGGTACATTCAGTATTCTTTTAACATCATACATTGTTCTTCAAACAATAACATTAGCATAACAGCTATGAAATGAGAATACTAAATGTAACAAGCCTAACCCTCATCAATCATCATTTCTCAATACATTCATCACAAGTCATCTCTAAAGCATGACCTTGATGGTATTTATGGCTCTCACAGCCCATTTAATTCATAGGTTGCCATTAACAAGGCGTCAAGATATTTTACTATTCATAAAGCTAACAACATGCTTTCAATGAATATAGCATTATCATCCATACCTGGATATGATCATCTTCATATCAGAACCTGCAAGGTTTATTCAACTGATAAAAGCAATTCAAATCAATAATTATACTTTCCACTCTTGCCATAAGAGCTAAGTTCCCTGATTCTCATCAATTAGGGTTTACTATTCACATTACATGCCATCACCCTAGAATTAGGGTTTATTATTCACATTATGGTAAAATGAACTCATAACATCATCATGTATGAGGAACATCATCAATGATGCTCTTAGATTAGGTTAAGATTCATCATCTATCATAATTAGGGTTTTCATGATCTCACATAGGTGGATCATACCCTAATTATGCACATTCATGTGTATTGAAGGTATTTTACTTGGATTTCAACCATAATTGGGATTTTCTCTCTCCTCTTGCTCATAGGTGATGATTACATCCCTCTAGATTGGGTTAGGTCTAATCAACATTGATAAGCCTAGCCAAGTCATCACCATTGTAACCATTGGGGTTTGCATGATAAAAAGGGGTTACCTACTTGAATCCATAAAGGGTATTTTGGTAAAGTTCACCATTGATCATAACATGGGTTAATATACTAACCACTTGACCCTTAATGTCCCTAGGTATCATTAGGGTTTAGGTTGAACAACCATCAAACTATCTAAGCCTTCAAGGCATTAGGCAAACTTATCCTTAAAAGTCCCCAATAGGTTTCACACCTTCAACCTTCAAACGATCCTGAGATCGTTTAAGGTTGTAGACCATTTAGCTTTGGTTGACTTCAAGACTGCATGACACTCAAGACTGTTTACCCTTAAACGATCTTGAGGTCGTATGAACTCATTCGGTCCTGAAGTCGTATGAACTCATTCGGTCCTGAAGTCGTATGAACTCATTCGGTCCTGAGGTCGTATGAACTCATTCGGTCCTGAGGTCGTATGAACTCATTCGTTCCTGAGGTCGTATGAACTCATTCGGTCCTGAGGTCGTATGAACTCATTTGGTCCTGAGGTCGTATGAACTCATTCGGTCCTAAAAGCTCAAGATCGCATGGACCTCCAAGGTGATTCAAAGGGTAAACTCGATTAGGGTTTCCTATGACGAAGCCTTCAATTGGTCTCAAGCTTGCTAACCACTTATCAATTGAGACAATTAGGGTTAGCCTTAACCAATTGGTCACTCAATTGATCCTCAATTGATATCCAAAAAGTGTTGGAGTTGGTTCAATTAAGGTCTATTGACATTCAACCATCAACACTCAACAATATGAATCAAATCGAAGTTGATCCCATCAATTGATCTCCAATCGGGCTCAAACTTGGCCCAAACGGTCTTGGGATCGTTTGGATAACCTCCAAACGGTCTTGAGACCGTTTTCCCAAGAATGCATCAAAATCTAAGTTGATTTGATAGGGGTTGAACCTTAATTAAGTCACAAATCAGCAATTTGATTATTTCAACAACCCACTGTAATTGGGCCCTCAATTGATCAAATTACCTTAACCCTAGACCTCCAAACGGTCTTGGGTTGACACCAAACGGTCTTGAGACCACTTGGATGAGTTCCAAATGGTCTTGAGACCGTTTGCCCATCCATCCTTTGGACTCTAGTGAAAATTCATCAAGGTTTGATCTATTGAGTTGATCATCACATCAATACTTAATTGCAATATGATTTGGTACCTTTGGACCTTCAATTGGTCAACTATACTTGACCCCAGACCTCTACACGGTCGTGGGTGATCCCCAAACGGTCTTGAGACCGTTTGGATGATTCCCCAAACGGTCTTGAGACCGTTTGGGCTAATCAACCCAAAATCACTAATTAACTCATTGGAATTTCAGCACTGATTTCAATTAGGATTTGCCCTATTAATCAACCTTCAACTCATAACTCGTTTGGAATTAATCCATCAAATTTGGTGAGTCGTTAATCAACATCATTATGAACAGTAATACCAAACCGTCAATGCTTGGTCAACCATCTTAAACGGTCTTGAGACCGTTTGCCCAAAAAGGGCAAATTAAACAGATTGAAAATCAGAACTTAATTCAATTGGATTTGCTAATTGATTTGATTATATCTCACGATTCCTTTGGAGTTAACCCCTCAAATTTTGCGGGTGATTAACCTACATAATTATAAACAAGATTCCCATACGGTAATCGCTTGGTCAATGCGACCAAACAGTCTTGAAGGCCGTTTTCCTTCATACGACCCTAAAACCGTTTGCCCACCAAACGGTTGTGTAAACCATATGGGCAATTGGTGGAGGTCGTTTGGTAAAGTGGAAATCCGTGGATAAGCATAGGAATTAATGCCCTTATCTTCTACCTCAAGAACAGTAGCAGTTCTTCACGATTTTGCTTGCAAGGATGCAAGGGAAGATAGGAAAGAAGAAGAACTAGCAACTATATGCATAGAAAAAGATGTATAATCAAAGCATAAGGTTTAGAGTTATAAAACCCGCCTAAAGGTTGTTCCTTGAGCTCCAAGCTTCCAAGCTTCAGGTCTTTAATGGCGTCTTTGAGCTCCACAGGTTGGCCAAGGTGAATTCTCCAAGTAAAAGTTGGAAAGGAATGGCTAGAAAGATAAAGCTAGGTGAGCTAGCCATGAATTCAACCTTGAAAACGAGTTTCCTCCATGAATTCAAGAAAAAGGGGTGATACAAACTTACCTTGAACTCCCTGGTCATTCTCCTATGCTCCAGAGCTCTGCCTTAGTCAGTTTTAGCAAGGGGGATAAGTGAGGGAATGAAAGAAACATTCCTTTGCTTGCAAAGGAAGTGGTATATATATTTTGGGTGAAATTTCTCCATAAAGCTTCTACTTTATCCCATTTCTCATCTAAGTCCTTCCTTTCTTCTTTGCTCGTCCCTACACCTTATTTCTAAGGAAAACTCCTTCTAAGGTCAAGAATTGAAGGCAAAGAGGATCAACCCATCACTAAAGCATACACATAAAAGGGCTATTAAACATACACCTTGATTATTCAATCACAAAGGTGTTCTTTATTATATGATTATTCAAATGAAGTGACCTTTTCATCATTTCTCTTCTAAATGATGCCAAGAGTCATAAAAGATATTTTAGATGATGTATTTTACAAGTTGCACCCCTCAAATTGGGTAAATTGCACTTTACACCAATTTAGGGTTTTCAAGTACAGGGGTTGCTTCCACAGCTGCACCTTGGTGCTCAAGCTTGGGAAATCCCTCAAAATTCATCATAAATATCCTCATGATGTCTCAACATCATAGGAACATCTCAACATGTGTAATTTGCAAGTTAATCCCTTAACTGGGTAATTTGCACATAGATCCATGTGTTACAAAACAATGCTACAACTATATATATAAAGGAGCAAAATTGAAATATATGTTTATGAGGAACTTAATTACATGCCCAAAGTTAATCACAAGGATTTAATTACATATTTAGGCAAAACACCTAGGGTTAGTTCATAACCCAGGTCAGGGATGTTACAAATTATCCACCCCTTACAAGGATTTCGTCCCCGAAATAGATAAAACGTATTAAGAGAAAAGGCCAGGGTATTTCTTTCTCATCTCATCCTCTAGTTCCCAAGTGGCTTCTTCAAAACCACGGTGGTTCCAGAGGACTTTCACAAGGCTTAAATCTTTCTTCTTTAACTTTTTAATTCTGTTATCAAGGATTGACACTGGTCCTTCCTCATAAGATATATCATCATTCAATTCTACCTCCATAGGTTGTAGAACTGACTCAGTATCTGGGTGACATTTCCTCAGCATAGAAATGTGAAACACAGGGTGTAACCTCTGTAACTCTGGTGGCAGCTCTAGTTTATAGGCTACTTTTCCAATCCATTCAATGATTGGATAAGGCCCCATAAATCTAGGAGCTAACTTCCCTTTCTTTCCAAAACGAAGGACTCCTTTCCAAGGCGAGACCTTGAGATACACTTTGTCTCCAACCTCGAACTCTAAGGGTCTACGACGCTTGTCAGCATAAGATTTCTGCCTATCTTGTGCAGTCTTAATTTGTTGTTGTATTACCTTAATCTTTTCTGTAGTTTGCTGCACAAGATCAGGTCCTAACAACTGATGCTCACCAGTCTCATACCAACACAAGGGTGATCTACAACGTCTACCATACAAGGCTTCATAAGGTGCCATATCAATACTATGCTGATAGCTATTATTATAGGCAAACTCTATCAAGCTTAGGTGTAGATTCCAACTTCCAGTAAACTGGAGAAAACATGTTCTCAACAGGTCTTCCAAGGTCTGTATGGTCCTTTCCGACTGTCTATCAGTCTGTGGATGAAAGGTCGTACTAAACCTTAACTGGGTGCCTAAAGCATTATGAAGTCGTTCCCAAAAATGACTTGTAAACTGGGGACCTCTGTCAGAAACTATAGTGACAGGAACTCCGTGAAAACGCACTATCTCTTGAACATACCACTGTGATAACCTTTCAGCAGAATAGGTTGTTTTGACAGGTAAGAAATGTGTTGTCTTAGTCAACCTATCTACAACTACCCAAATGGAATCATGTCCTTTGCTTGTCCTGGGTAGGCCAACAACAAAGTCCATGGTCACATGGTCCCACTTCCACTGTGGTATGGGTAAAGGTTGCATTGTTCCTGCAAGCTTCTGGTGTTCAGCTTTAACTTGTTGACACACAGGACACTTCAGAACAAACTCTGCAACATCCTTCTTCATTCCAGGCCACCAATACATATCTTTCAAGTTTTGATACATCTTGGTGCTCCCTGGATGCATAACATACATTGAAGAATGAGCTTCTTCCAGGACTAACTTCCTCAAGTTATCCACATCCGACACTATCATCCTCCCATGGTAACATGCTACATGATCATCTAAATCATGGAAACTATCTCGCTTCTCATTTCCATACTCTGATCTAATCTGCTGAACTACAACATCAACATGTTGTGCCTCCTTAATCTGCTCTCTTAGGGTAGGTTTAATATGCATCTCGGCCATCAACCCGGCTAACAATGATACCTTCAACTGTACATTGTCTTGCCTTAAAGAGATAAGCATATCTCTCTTAGAGCATACTAAAGAGTTTAGTTGTGCTCTATCCATGGTTGATGTTGCTGATTTCCTACTCAAGGCATCTGCAACAACATTGACCTTCCCTGGATGGTAATCAATTGTACAATCGTAGTCCTTGATTAACTCCATCCAGCGATGTTGCCTCATGTTAAGCTCATGCTGAGAGAAGATATACTTAAGGTTCTTGTGATCTGTGAAAATCTAGAATGTCTCTCCGTAGAGATAATGCCTCCAGATTTTCAATGCATGAACTATGGCAGCTAACTCTAGATCGTGTGTTGGATAATTCTCCTCGTGCTTCTTAAGCTGTCGGGAAGCAAAAGAAATCACTTGTTTATCCTGCGTCAACACACATCCAAGTCCATTCTTGGAGGCATCACAGAAGACTACATATCCTTTTCCTTGCTCAGGTAGCACAAGCACAGGTGCACTTGTCAACCTCTCCTTCAACAACTGAAAGGACTGTTGACACTTATCACTCCAAGAAAAAGGAGCATCTTTCCGGGTTAACTTGGTCAAAGGTAAGGCTATAGAGCTAAAGTTTTTAATAAACCTTTGATAGTAACCAGCTAACCCCAAGAAGCTTCGAATCTCCGTCAGTGTCTTCGGTTGTTCCCATTGTAGAACAGATTCTACCTTTGTAGGGTCAACACGAATTCCCGAGGCAGATATCACATGTCCAAGAAAAGATACCTCCGACAGCCAGAACTCACACTTGCTAAACTTAGCATACAACTTATGTTCTCTTAGCAAGGTCAAAGCTTGGAGAAAATGTTGTTCATGCTGCTCAACATCCTTACTATAGATCAGAATGTCATCTATGAAGACGACAACACACCAATCAAGGAAGGGTCGAAAAACTCTATTCATGAGTTCCATAAATGCAGCTGGTGCATTGGTTAGTCCAAACGACATAACTGTGAACTCATAGTGACCATATCTTGTCCTAAAAGCAGACTTGGATATGTCACTATCCTTAATGCGGAGTTGATGATATCCAGATCTCAAATCTATCTTTGAGAAGACTGTTGCACCACGCAACTGGTCAAAAAGATCATCAATCCTCGGCAAAGGGTACTTGTTCTTTATTGTTACTTTATTAAGTTGTCTGTAGTCAATGCACAACCGCATTGACCCATCTTTCTTTTTAACAAACAAGAGCGGAGCACCCCAAGGTGAAGTGCTCGGTCGGATAAAACCCTTCTCAAGTAACTCTTGAAGTTGTTTCTTGAGTTCTGCCATCTCGGCAGGCGCCATCCTATACGGTGTCTGGGCTATGGGTTTCGTATCTGGGACCAAATTGATCTCAAAATCAATCTCCTGAGGTGGTGGTATACCAGGAAGTTCTTCAGGAAACACATCCTCGAATTCCCTGACTATGGGAACTTTCCTTGGTAACATCTACCACATGGGCCAAGAATGCATAACATCTTTGCCTCAACAGCTTATCAGCAACCATAGCTGATACAAGACAGGTGGGCAGAAACTTTCTTTCACCTTGAAAGATCCATGTGTTGCCTTCATCAGCAAACACAGCCAACTTGGATTCACAATCCAAGACAACTCTATACCTTTCTAAGGTATCCATCCCAAGGATTATATCAAATCCTTGCATATCAAGTGGTATAAGGTCCACTTGAATGCGATGATCAGAAAAGAAGAGGATGCAAGGAGAACATACCTCCTGCAAAACGGCAGACCCACTCAACGGAGTCTCCAACAACAAACTATCTGTCCTATGACTAACCGTCATATTACAGTTATGAATCACTCTCCGAGTGATAAAAGTGTGCGTAGCACCCGTGTCAATCAGAACAGATACAACACAGGATGTAGACATATCAGAATATAAAAGTTCCATCTGACCTGCCACTACCCGTGGATTGACCACTGCATCTGGTGGGTTCATCGCATAGAACCTTGCTGTCTCCTGGTGTTGAGGTGGTGCTGATGATCCAGCTTGAGACGCTTGGCCGCGTCCTCGAGCTGCTCCTTGAGATTGTCTTCTCTGTGATCCCTATTGACTCTGTCTATGAGGTTGTGTCATACTGACAGGTCTAGATCATCTGTCCTTCATCAAGTGTCCCACCTTCCCATAGTTGTAGCAACTTCTTTTCAGTTGTTGTGGTCTTGGTGGTCCAGTAACTGACATCGATGCTGAACTACGAGTCTCTTGTTGAGGTAGGCTTCGTCCCCTGCCTTTACTTGGTGACCACTGAGTTTGGGAACTTGATCTGGGTGGTGGAGGGTTAGGTGCAGAGAATCTCGGTTTCTTGAAATCCCTAGATGAAGAACCTTGGAACTGTGGATATCTTTTCTGGGTTTGCCTCTTCTCAACCACAGATCTCTCTATCCTTCGGACTGACTCAACGAAGGTAGATAATCTCTCTCGGTTTTCTAAGGCAGACACAGGGGTTGATACATCAGTATTCAAACCTTTCTCGAATCTCCTGATTCTTTCCTCTTCTGTGGCAGCCATGTGTGGACAGAACCGCAGCAACTCCATGAACTTAGCTTCATACTCGCTAATGTTCATCATGCCCTCCCTCAATCTCTCAAACTGAGAGATCTTCTCATCTAGGAAGGTCTTTGGAAAATATCTATTGATAAATTCCCGACGAAACTCTTCCCACGAGAACTCTATCCCAGGTCTCTTCTGCTCTTCCATGTTCCACCAGTGACCAGCACTGCCTTTGAGAAGATAGACAGCATGTCTAACCTTCTCAGCCTCCGGGATATTAAGAATCCTGAAAGCCTTCTCCAACTCTGTTAACCACAGATCAGCATCTGCGGGGTCGGCAGTCCCAAAGTACTCGGTAGCTCCGACACGACGAAGTCGCTCGAACGTCTTACCGATACCTTGTCCTTTAGGCTGGGCAGGTGCCCTAGGTGCAGGCATGGGCATCTTGTCAGTTATGTGTGTCATGGCAGTCATAAACTACCCAATCATCGTCTGAACTGCTGGGTTACCCATATCAGCTGGGTCAAACTGGGGTGGTTCAGGTGCAGGCTGTTCTATTTCTGGAACCCTTGCACCGCCTCAAGGTGCACTAGCACTACTCTCTGCCACGTACTCATCATGTGGCTCTGCCATCCTTATGTATATTCTTCTCCTGAGGAGCAGAAGATTCTATTAGATAAGGAAGAGATACTAAGGATAGACTCGACATCCTAAGTCCTATGCCTCTGTAGACTCAGCGAACCTAGAGCTCTGATACCACTTAATTGTGGGCTCTGATCTCCAAACCACGATATAAACACGATTTAAACTTAGCGGAAGAGATTCGATTAGCAGCGGAATACCAAAAATCAGCGGAAATTAAAACTTTTTGAGATAAAGCATTGAAACAATAAAACTTCCTTCATAAAAGGAGATAAACTGTTTACATCTCAGATAATTACTTCTTGAGTAATTATATACAACATTATACAAAATCTCAAGAACTCATAACCAAAATCTCAGACCAAAAGACTCCAAGGCCTAAGAGTACAGAGGACACATAGGACTGACTCTAACTACACCACATGGCAGGCTAAATCTCCACTTGAGATTTTCACTGCTACCCCTGGTGCTGCTGCTGCTGGGACTGGTCACCTGTAGACCTGTTCCTCCGTCCTCGACATCCACCTAAAAAATTGAAGACTACGGGGTGGGACAATTTTACGTAATTGTCCCAGCGAGAGTTATAACTCTCCGCCAGAAGCTTTATTATAGCACCTCAAAGAATAACTTAAGCAGTAAAAGCTTCAAAGTATTCAATCATCAGATTTAATAGTAAGCATGAGTTCAACACTTATGAAACATGAAGACATTTGCACTATACAGTGTAACATCAATCAATCAACTCGTAGTTATCTCTAACAGGTATGCTATGCTGTGGATTATGTTTTTCAAACATTACTTTTATGCCCTGTGGAGATGAGGTTTACCACTCATACTCCAACCAATCACTGCTAAGTGCCTCGGTATCATACTAGGTCATCGAAAGAGCTGGATTCTCATGACCTTCACCTTCCTTAGTCAGTAAGAGGATTACTTGTAGGACATCTCGTGCCTCTACTATAATAGCTTACCAGGGTAATCTGGTCCTTCGCTATTTTAGAGTTACAGTGGCGTTCTGTACTCTCTTCGTCATCAGGAGATTTCATGTTTATCTTCCACTGATACAGATATTTGTGCTTTCTTCGTCATCAGGAGGTTTCATGTTTACCATCCAGTGATACGGTATGGGATTGTAGTGAAGGATTGACGGATTACACATCTACATCAAACACCTACACTAGGATGTAAGGTTCTACACATCCATATACCCCACATACTCAAAAGTATGTGATCCAGGAGTTCCCTTAGGAAAACCTATTTCACCATCATTTGATCTCTAACAATGATGGATCTATGATCAGGGCTCTACATTACACTTGATTAGTTAGGTACATTCAGTATTCTTTTAACATCATACATTGTTCTTCAAACAATAACATTAGCATAACAACTATGAAATGAGAATACTAAATGTAACAAGCCTAACCCTCGTCAATCATCATTTCTCAATACATTTGTCACAAGTCATCTCTAAAGCATGACCTTGATGGTATTTATGGCTCTCACAGCCCATTTAATTCATAGGTTGCCATTAACAAGGCATCAAGATATTTTACTATTCATAAAGCTAACAACATGATTTCAATGAATATAGCATCATCATCCATACCTGGATATGATCATCTTCATATCAGAACCTGCAAGGTTAATTCAACTGATAAAAGCAATTCAAATCAAGAATTATACTTTCCACTCTTGCCATAAGAGCTAAGTTCACTGATTCTCATCAATTAGGGTTTACTATTCACATTACATGCCATCACCCTAGAATTAGGGTTTATTATTCACATTATGGTAAAATGAACTCATAACATCATCATGTATGAGGAACATCATCAATGATGCTCTCAGATTAGGTTAAGATTCATCATCTATCATAATTAGGGTTTTCATGATCTCACATAGGTGGATCATACCCTAATTATGCACATTCATGTGTATTGAAGGTATTTTACTTGGATTTCAACCATGATTGGGATTTTCTCTCTCCTCTTGCTCATAGGTGATGATTACATCCCTCTATATTGGGTTAGGTCTAATCAACATTGATAAGCCTAGCCAACCCTGAAACCGTTTGCCCACCAAACGGTTCTGTAAACCGTACGGGCAATTGGTGGAGGTCGTTTGGTAAAGTGGAAATCCGTGGATAAGCATAGGAATTAACACCCTTATCTTCTACCTCAAGAACAGTAGCAGTTCTTCACGATTTTTCTTGCAAGGATGCAAGGGAAGATAGGGAAGAAGAAGAACTAGCAACTATATGCATAGAAAAAGATGTATAATCAAAGCATAAGGTTTAGAGTTATAAAACCCGCCTAAAGGTTGTTCCTTGAGCTCCAAGCTTCCAAGCTTCAGGTCTTTAATGGCGTCTTTGAGCTCCACAGGTCGGCCAAGGTGAATTCTCCAAGGAAAAGTTGGAAAGGAATGGCTAGAAAGATAAAGCTAGGTGAGCTAGCCATGAATTCAACCTTGAAAACGAGTTTCCTCCATGAATTCAAGAAAAAGAGGTGATCCAAACTTACCTTGAACTCCCTGGTCGTTCTCCTATGCTCTAGAGCTCTGCCTTATTCGGTTTGAGCAAGGGGGATAAGTGAGGGAATGAAAGAAATGTTCCTTTGCTTGCAAAGGAAGTGGTATATATATTTTGGGTGAAATTTCTCCATAAAGCTTCTACTTTATCCCATTTCTCATCTAAGTCCTTCCTTTCTTCTTTGCTCGTCCCTACCCCTTATTTCTAAGGACAACTCCTTCTAAGGTCAAGAATTGAAGGCAAAGAGGATCAACCCATCACTAAAGCATACACATAAAAGGGTTATTATACATACACCTTGATTATTCAATCACAAAGGTGTTCTTTATTATATGATTATTCAAATGAAGTGAACTTTTCATCATTTCTCTTCTAAATGATGCCAAGAGTCATAAAAGATATTTTAGATGATGTATTTTACAAGTTGCACCCCTCAAATTGGGTAAATTGCACTTTACACCAATTTAGGGTTTTCAAGTACAGGGGTTGCTTCCACAGCTGCACCTTGGTGCTCAAGCTTGGGAAATCCCTCAAACTTCATCATAAACATCCTCATGAAGTCTCAACATCAGAGGAACATCTCAACATGTGCAATTTGCAAGTTAATTCCTTAACTGGGTAATTTGCACATAGATCCCTGTATTATAAAACAATGCTACAACTATATATATAAAGGAGAAAAATTGAAATATATGTTTCTGAGGAACTTAATTACATGCCCAAAGTTAATCACAAGGATTTAATTACATATTTAGGCAAAACACCTAGGGTTAGTTCATAACCCAGGTCAGGGATGTTACAAAAACATAATTAACTTAAGAGGAAGCAATTACTAACAAAGGATTACAGAAAATTACTAAAAGTTAAAACCATTTTCGAAGAGATCCAATCATAGGAAGACTCTTTCAACGAGAACCAATGTATTATAATTATGACCTAGTTCATAAGTACATATCTTGTACCAGTTCTTCTCGAGGTTTACAACATCAACTACCTTGTTAAAAGCTAAACACAGACAATAGAAGAACCTCGAGGCATCAAGCCAAAATATCAAAACGATCATTAAAAGCACTAACTATTAACTCTGAGGACCTGAGAGTACAGAGACGACACATAGGACTTCAATCTACATGACATGACAGACAGTACACTCAACCTGAGTTGTCACTGTTGTCCCTGTTGTTGTTGAAGTTCCTCCTCTACAAGATGTTCTCACTCTCCTCCGTGCTTGTCCATCTAAAAAAATGTTGGATCCCACGGGGGTGAGACAATTGTAATTGCCCCAACGGGAGATATAACTCTTCGCCAAAAACATTATAATTGTAGATTAATAGTATGTCACTGGGCAGAGGATAACCAGTTTAAAGCATTGCAACTGTTTATGATAAAACAATAGATCATTTATTCTTTTTATAAGGAATAGGAAGAACATGCATATCATTTACCCATCACATTATACCGTTATGTCAAACTTCTCTTGTGACACTCATTCTCTTAATATGTCACCCATGAGACATTCTTATTTTAATTTGTTGGCCTTAGCCAATCTGCTAACCAGTTATTGGATTATATCTACCGTGTACTCATATATCATTAATACAAGTATTAGGTTATTTCCAATCATGTGTCATCATTACAGGCATTGGGTTATTACCAATCATGTGTCATCATTACAGGCATTGAGTTATTACCAATCATGTGTCATCATTACATGCATTGAGCCTCTACTAGGTATTGGACTCTTTCAAACCTGATTACACCGCAAGGCATTGGACACTACCAATCCTGATTTCACAGCCAGGCATTAGACTCTAACCAATCCTGATTATAGGCATTACACCTTTGTCAAGTATTGGACTTTAACCAATCCTGGTTCCACTGCCAGGCATTGGACTCTAACCAATCATGATTACACTGCCAGGCATTGGACTCTAACCAATCCTGATTACAGGCATTACACCTCTGCCAGGTATTGGACTTTAACCAATCATGATTACACTACTAGGCATTGGACTCTAACCAATCCTGGTTACACCGCTAGGCATTGAACTCTAACCAATCATGATTACACAACCAGGCATTGGACCTTAACCAACCCTGATTACAGACTTCATGCCTCTGCCAGGTATTGGACTTTAACCAAACCTGATTACACTTCCAGACATTGGACTTTAACCAATCCTGATTACAGGTTTCATGCCTCTGCCAGGTACTGGACTCTTCCAAACTTGATTACACAGCCATGCATTGGACTCTAACCAATCCTGATTACACATCCATGCATTGGACTCTAACCAACCCTGATTACAGGCTTCATGTCTCTGCCAGGTATTGTACTTTAACAAAACATGATTACACCGCCAGGCATTGGACTTCAACCAATCCTGATTACAGGATTCATGCCTCTTCCAGGTATTGGACTCTTCCAAACCTGATTACACAGCCAGGCATTGGACTCTAACCAATCCTGATTACAGGTATTACACCTCTTCCAGGTATTGGACTTTAGCCAATCCTGATTACACATATCATGGTATGTAGATCCCTTTAACTCATCATTAATCATCACATCCTTCTCTAGGCTTTGAACCCTGAGGCTAGCCTTCATAGCTGTTCACATTCTTTATTAAATACAATTATTCCTTTTATTATGTTTATTATTATCATTTATTACATTAAACTTTTATAATCACCATGGTGCCTCTCACTATGCCACCATTGTTCTCATGGCTCATAAGGCCCATGAAGCATCTTGTCACTTCTCACTAGGCAACATCTAACCATATGGCTCACAAGGCCATTAAACATTTTGTCACCTATCACTAGACAACAACTAATCATATGGCTCACAAGGCCATTACACATCTTGTCACCTCTCACTAGGCAACAATAACATATTACCTCATGTAAAACAATAGTAGCACCACTATTCCCTCAATAGGGTTAGGGCTTACTATTCACATTACATTAGGATTTCTCATGTCCCATTACCCAATTTAGGGTTAGGGTTTCCCAACTCACATTAATTAGAATTTCATATTTATCAAATCCATCTTAATATATTGCTCCACACCTCTAGGAGCATCTATTACCATCTTGAGTATTCAATCATTTTTATTACTCTTAACATTTATCATTAAATGATTATCAATTCAAGGTATGAGTTCTTTTCTCATCCTTGTCATAGTATGACTACATCATACTCATTAGTTTGGCTTGACCCCATTCTCAAGGTATATTAACCTATACTTTTGAAAGTATATCAAACTCATTACATTTCATTGTAACAACTTACATAACACACTTCATGTGTTTCTTATCCAAGTATATTGGATTTGAGGTGCATCAAGGTATATCAACCCTGGAATGCTAAATGTGATAGCTATCATATCTTGATGTATCACATTCCTCATCACTTCCAACTTTCTTGAGTTATCAACTTATCTTGGATTAAGGTATTTCCCATCTTAATACTTTCATTCACTAACCTATCACTCTTACCATGAAGTGCATAGGTCACCCACAAGAATGGTCCAGCTATCTTCAATGATACAAACTCATTTCAGGTTACTACATTGCTTACTTTAAAGTTGTCTATAATCAACCATGTGGGATATTTCACCTTTATAAGGCATTACTCATTATTTTAGCATTAGGGCTCTTTCATACCATTACCTAGTAATTAGGGTTTTGGTTTATCATCATATTGCCTATGATTAGTGCTTCATGTATTATAACTCAAAATTAGAGTTTTATATACCTTCACCCTGTATTAAGGCTCCTCATCATATCACTGCATAGGGTTTCACATGGCATCACCCTCAATTAGGGTTTCACATGGAATCACCCTCAATTAGGGTTTCACATGGAATCACCCTTAACTAGGGTCTCACATGGCATCACCCTCAATTAGGGTTTCACATGGCATCGCCCTCAATTAGGGTTTCTCATGGAATCACCCTCAATTAGGGTTTCACATAGCATCACCCTCAATTAGGGTTTCTCATGGAATCACCCTCAATTAGGGTTTCTCATTCTTACCCTAGATTAGGGTTACACCTAGCATTACCCTGGATTAGGATTTCCCATGGCATCACCCTCAACTAGGGTTTCACATGGCATCATCCTCATTTAGGGTTTCACATGGAATCATCCTCAATTAGGATTTCCACTTTAATTACCCACAATTAGGGTTTACTATTCATCCCAATTAGGATTCCTATTCAAGTATCAATAATCAGGGTTTACTATTCATACCAATATAGGGGTTTACATCACATTACCCTGAATTAGGTTTACACATATCATCACCCTAGATTAGGGTTACATCCTTACCCTAGATCTTGAATTAGGGTTAGGGTTCAATAACCTTGTCAATTAGGGTTTTATGCTCATGATTAGGGTTTTATGATCTCTTTACTAAGGATCATACCCTTAATCACCACATGAATCATACTCAAGTATGAATTCCATTCTATCATTTTCTCCACTTGATTTGGTTACATCAATCATACGATCCAGTATATACAACTATTATTAACATAGTGTACTAAGTTATTACTATTATAAGCAATTATGGTTTATCCCTTTAAAGGTACTAATCATCTAGGTACTTTAGGGATTCAACCTTTATACCTATCATTGATTATCATTGCTATCAATCATTGGATCAATGGAGCAATCATCACCTTCAATTTCCAAATGATTGAATCACATTTGACCTCCATTTGGTTTTGGGGTTTCATCACCAAATGGTTTTGAAACTATTTGACTCCAAACGGTTTTGAAACCGTTTGACCCCAAATGGTTTCAAGACCATTTGGACTCAAACGGTCTCAAGACCGTTTGGGCCAAATTAGTCTTAAAACCGCAAGGGTTCATGAATTACATTCATCAATCAAATTGAATGTAATTGCACCATTGAACTGACCATTGATTAGGAAATTGAAGGATTCATCAATCAACACCATTATATCTTTATCTAATAATCAAGGATCAACCATTAACCCTCCAAAAATTTTTGAAACCGTTTGGTCCCAAACGGTTTCAATACTGTTTGGGCTTAAATGGTTTCAAAATTGTTTGACCCAAATTATCTCGAAATCGTTAGGAACAATCATGGATTCTTTAATCAACTCGATTAGGATTTCCAATTGAAGGATTGTACATGCATTGAATCAATCAATTGGATCCATTGGATCATCATCCAACATGTACTTGGGTTCAGACCTCAAACAGTCAACCTAACCAAATGGTCAACCCTCTCTTGTGGTTTGGATTCCAAGTCATCAAACGGTTTGCAAATTGTTTGGTCTCCAAACGGTTTTGTGAAACCGTTTGGACCAAAAGTCCAAAACCGTTTGCAACTCAAATTTGTTGAGATGTGTGCTTGTGATGATTTCGTCACCATAAAGCTCTAAACCCACGAAACTTTCTATGATTTTCATGGTGATTGCATCAATCAACCAAATAAAATTTCGAGAATAAGAAAGGATCAACAATTTGATAAGGAATTGAATGCAGTAACAATATTAAGGGTTCAAGTTATAAAACCCGCCTACAATTGAGCTTCAAAGCTTGGAGCTTCACATCAAAAATGGTGGATGAAGCTTTTGCAACTCCCCCTAGGCTCGTCCTCAAGCTTTTGGGTGAAAAGATTGGCTAGGGTTGAAGATGGAGTGAAGAAAAGAAGAAATCAAGCATTGATTTGTGATTTCCACCAAGAATTCAAGGTGAAAGAGGGTCAAGAAGATTACCAACAGGTGGGGCTCTTTCTCCTCTTTCTCCCAAGCTCCAAAGGTCGTTTTTAAATCAAAGTTTGGAAGTGAATTCGAAATTCCCCTTTTACTCTATGTATAAATGAGCTTATATGCAATTTTTATTAAAAAATCAATTAGGAGAGAGAAAGTAGGAATTATCTCCCCCTTATCCTTGCCACTTGCTCCCTTCTCTTCCTTAGGGACTAGGCTATCCTATTTTCCTCTTATTCCTCTCAATTATCCACAATTTAAAGAAAAGCAAATTAAGCACCTTACTCCATTTAATAGTAATATCCATAAGCGAGTGGATATTTCTTTTTCTTATAATAATGTGAGTGGGTTTTTCACCTCGTTGAGATATTTCGTGTCCCTTGCAAAGAACAAGGACGTCCACACATATATGAATTCAAGCATTTCAATTTTGGTTGAAGAGCATATTAATTAATAAATTTATTTTTCCATTAAATTGAAGTAAAGTTCCAATTATGCTTAAATATTGATTATTTTATTATCAAGATTCTCTCTCCTCCAAAGAGATACAAATGAGACGCCCCTCTCATTTTCTTTACTCTACATGATGAAAAGAAACATTAGGGACTATTTTGAAGTGGTACTTTGCATATTAAACCCTGGGTTTTGGGTAATTTGCACATTACACCAAAACTAGGTTTTAATGAACAAACATTGCTTTATCAGCTCTTTCTTGGTACTCAAGATACCACAAGCCATACCTCTACATCACCTTCATTCTCATGATGCTTAAACACATGAGGAACATCTTATCATGTAACATTTGCAATTTAACCCCTCAACTTGGGTAATTTGCACTCTAGTCCAAAACAATGTTTCAACATTTTTCGAAAAGGACTAAAATTGAAACATAAGTTCCTATTAAGCCTTAATTACTATTAAAGAAATAAAAGCAAGAAGATAATTATCTTTATTAAGCAAAACATCTAGGGTTAAGGCATAATCCAAGTCAGGGATGTTATATTCAGTGTTTTCCAGAGGAGGTTGAGCGAGCAGGAATGTCAGCTACTAACTATAGTTGGCCTTCCTGGCCAACTAGAGGCGTTGAATAACACTATGCAACTGGCACTACAACACATCGACGCCATCAAATAGAGGCTGAATCATAGGGATGACCACCCCCACTCAAGACAGCTAAGGAAGTCTCCATTGCCTCCCGACCCCGGCCCCCACCCATCATCCTAGACGTCCTCCTCAGGAACATCATCTTCTTCCTACTCCAGTGGGCCCTCCACAATGCCTGAGGAAGAAATGATGAACAAAACCATCGACGGGACTCCAGCAGGACAGGAGAGCACCCACAGCGCTGATACAGCTTCTCCATCACCCACCCTAGAAGAAGATGAAGACATGGACATATCCATCAGCTTAGAGGAGGGTTCTTTTGGAGAATCAGAGGGAGAAGGGGGACATATACTCTGCCAACGACAGACACACCCAGAGGAAGGAGCTCGATGGCAGATGCATTTTCTATGCCGTCAGAGATCCCCTCCTTCGAGATGGCAGACTTTGACCGACAAGCCATCAGATACCTAACGATCAGAGACCAGAAGCTACTGAATAAGGTCCTGAGATCACAGGCAGATGGAGAGGATGTCATCTAGAGCGATGACTACTTTGCCATATGATGGGAAGCATTAAATAGCATGCTTCGTTCCCCATCTGTCATCGAGAAAATCCTCTTTCGGGTCTTAGAGAGCATGATGATAAAGAACCTAGGCACCAGGACAGGCCGGTAGCCAATCCACACCGCCACCCCAGCCTTGGCAAGAAGTTTAAGGACCCTGACCCAGGTTTTGGGCTAGCCCACTTTGCTTTGCTTATGAAAGGTGCTTAGAACCTTAATCGAATCTTCTAAGATGTTTTGGTATCATGTGACAAGCTCATGTTTCCAGTTTGGTTCCGTTTGGATGTTGTTTGAGCAATGTTTTCTTATTTTGGACCAAAGTGCAATTTACCAAAAATAAGGGGTTATATTGCAATATGTCACATTTAAAGCATGCCTTTAGTTCTCTTGCATCATTAGAAAGAGAATGATGCTGTGGGACACCTTGTGGAGGACCTATGTTTTAAGTTTGAGCTTGGTTGGTTGATGTTTATGCTTTTTATGCTAGTTTTGGTGTAAATTGCAATTTACCCAAAGTGGAGGGTCAATGTGCAATTTATCAGGTCTAGAGTTTTCTTGCTTATGTATGACATCATCTAGAATGAGTATGGATGATGGGGCGCCATGTTTGATTGGTCAAGAAGAGAATGTGTGTTTGCTGCTTGGATCATGGAGTTTTATGCCTTTCATTGAGATCCTCTTAAGGCGGGTTACATAACTCTTAACCATCTCTCTTATGCACACTCTCCCTATATGTATATGATGGTTCTTGAACTTAAATCGTTACCTTTTCTCCATGATAGATATATATATATATATATATATGAAACTTGGAATCTTATATAATGACGATGCTACGTTTTATTACTGCCTTTAGCTTGTACAAGATGGTAATGGGTGGCTAGAGGTTGAGATGACTTATACGATATGAGTCTTTGGCTGATACTATGAGGCTGACCGATATGGGTCTTTACCCGATACAGTACCTTGTTCTATAGCCTATGCTTTGGTCGATGGTTATGGCAACACCCCTTTCTCTCCTTTGGACTTGAAAGGTGAGCCTATGACCTAGACCTATGGATGATATGATGAGTTGGTAATAGTTGTACCTTAATGCCAGATATCCCCTATCCACCCTAGAGACAAGCTTTGGACGACATAAGTGCTAGACCCTTGGATGGGCTTGATAACAACAAATTTTGTGTTGTTTTTTACTCTTATTTTGTTATCAAAAATGTCCTTTTAAACTGTTTTCCTCTCTTTTTATATATACTTTTGCAATAACAGGCCATGCTACGCTCTTAACCCAATATTTCCATCTTTTGCAGAGTTTTCCTCCATTTTTGGCTCATTTATCATCGAAAAGGCCCGTCCCGACCCATAAATGTGTTCTACCTGCATTGGCCTTCCCACCAGCCGGCCGATACGATCACTGCCCGATAGGGAGGTGTGATACACTGACGCGCAACATAAAGGTTTCGTGCAAGAGGAAGCGGGCGAGCGATACACTTTTTACCCAACAGGGAGTCGGGCTCGCCACGACAACTGAAGTGTGTCGCGCGATACAGGCCACCCACCGGCAAGCGCCACTCATCACGATGACCGACAGCCGACATCCTTGTGTCGAGAGATACTGATATCGGCCATCCACCGACTCCGCAATTTCAGAGCCGATGAAGGACACGTGGCGTCCAGAGCACCATAACTTCTTCCAACCGCTGCCTATAAATAGCATCTACAGGAAGCTGATATCGGCCAACAAGGATACTCGATACAAGTGACTGATACTAGAAGCATCACTCCAGCCCAGCACGATACTGAACCCCGATACGCATTACCAGTCACGGTGTGTCGCCCGAGAGGGTGCCGCCCGATTTGATCGTATCGGCCCAGGGCGCCCCGCGCGATACATCCTCCTGTCGTGAGCATGTCGCCCGAGAGAGTGTGCCCCCCGACACGGGTGTATCGAGCAAGGCTCCTGCCTGGTATCCGGCTGGAAAGTTTGCTGTTGTCTGTTTCCCTTCTAAATCAAGAAGGCGACACTTATCTTACTTATTTCAGTCATTACTTCTTTTACTTATGCAATGTAATCAGACCCTTACATGTTAATGGAATTAGAAGAGTTTAATTATCTGCTGCTTTATGTTTGGTACCTTTGTTGGATGATTGTTATGTTTAACATCTGAACTCTAGCTTGTACGCTTGGATCGTGTTTCGATTAGCTATCGAATCGTGTTTTCCCATTGCAACAACCTTGAGGGAGGTGTTGTGGATCTAGTGTTTGGTCTGATTCTGGAGTACAAGAGTGCCCGGAATCAGAGTTGCTTTAGTAGCCTTTCCACTCTAACTAAAGTCCATCAACCTCGAGAGGGGTGTTGATACTTGGTTAGAGGTACCCACTTCGAGAGGAGGGGTACATGATGTTTCTGCTACCGCTTGTTTTACCGAAGCTTTCTCCTTCGTTCCTTACTATAGCATTAGTATCATCTCTCTGTTTCCGTTGCACAAAAAACCCTAAAAACTGATAAATGCTTAAAACTTTAATTTTCCTCGTAGCTCCATTTGGAGATAGCTTTCTTTTGTTTTATCGATCTTATCCTGTTGTTCCCTCAGGGAATTTTGTCATCTCCTTACTTCTACTGGAGTGTAACGTGTCGATTCCGTGTTCTCAACACTACCACCCTTGTCCCTGTGTTCGACCCCATATATCTACTTCAACCCCATAAGCAAAGTTGTGGGGCCTAGAAGGTTTCAGGTTATAAATTTAAAAGTCTGACTACTTCAAATCCGCCTCCAATTTTAGAACGCGCGATTTAGGCCGGTCAACTTTTTGGCGCCATTGTCGGGGACAAGGTAAAATGGTACTGTTGACAAACCCGAATCCACTAACTACACTCCAGTGCCTCAAGTTTAGAAATAAGCTTGACAACACTCTCTTTTTCCTTTCATTATTATTAGTATTATTCTTTGCCTGAAATGAATAATTTGTATTATATAACAGATTTTCTAACTTGATTTTTCGTGCTATCTCAGGTACTCAGAAGAAAGGCATTTTGTTCAAATGAGCACCGACACCATCCAACATGCCACCTCGCATTGAACCACCTCATTCAGAAAGTGAACGCCAAGGGAGGGCCAGACCTCTCTCAAGAACTAGTCAAGGCAAAGACGAGGTTTCAAACCAACCAAACTTGGTTCGACAGTTATTTAATTTTACAAAGAGACAAGATACAATGATCAACCAGCTGGCGCAGAGTGCGCTTCCCAATCCTGGACTTCTAAACTCCATGCAGTTACAGATGGCGAATTTGCAGACGCGCCAGCGCCAGATAGATCAACAGTTGGCCCAGATGGCCGATTTGATGAAGAACCCTTCAGGAAAGATGCTCTCCAGTCCCGAAACTACCAGAATGGCAGTACTGAGATCCGGGAGGACAATGGAGTGTAATGAGGAGGCCATACCCGAACTTGAATCGAGAACTATGGGTGTGAATCCCGCAGAAGATGAAAATCAACAAGCTGATGCCAGAGAGCCTGAACAGAGATCCTTCGAGGATGTACCTGGTGGGAGAAGTCCTTACGCCCCCAGGCTACCTTTTCCATACAAATTGATAAAGGTAAACCTGAAGAAGCATAACGAAAAATTCATGGAATCAATCAAGAAACATTATCTTGAAGTTCCCTTTCTAGACGCCTTGGAAGAGATGCCAACTTATGCCAAGTTTCTCAAAGATCTGATTACGAAGAAGAGAAGAGGAGGAAGGATTGAAACTGTGCATCTAGCAGTTGTTTCCTCGGCTTTTGTAAAACTGGATCTCCCCAACAAAAAGAGAGATCCTGGGGCTTTCACAATCCCTTTCGCCATCGGAGATAACTTCGAGCGGAAAGATCTTGTCGACTTAGGGGCTAGCAATAGCCTCATGCCCTTGAGCTTCGCGCAAAGGTTAGGCTTAACCGATATGGTTAGAACCAATATGAAAATTGAGCTAGCAGATCATACCTTCAAAAGACATGTCGGCGTTGTTGAAGATGTGTCGATCAGAGTAGGTAATTTATTCATTCCATGTGATATAGTTGTCATAGACACCGTGGAGGACCCCCACTGTCCTATCATCTTTGGACGTCCTTTCCTGGCTACGGGAAGGGCGTTGATCGATGTTTCTGAGGGGATAATCACTCTGAGGGTCGGAAAACGACCACATAGAATTCAAGGTGAAGGATGCAATGAGAGGACCTTCCCTGTCAGAGTATTCTTTCCTTGCGGACAGCTACGAACAATTCTGTGAGGAGATAGAAGAAGACATCTAAATGGTAGACCCCCTTGCAAGGGCGATAAGCAGTCAGGATTCTGACTTTAAGAGTCCAGAAGTTGCGGAGTGTCTCATCCTTCTTAACCTGTCTGATGAAGACTTGAGAAACGAGGATGAGGTGGTAGAATCTGTCAATTATTCCTCTTTTGAGGGGGAGCTGCAAGAAAGACATTCAGGGCCAAGCCTGAATTGAAGTTGTTACCTGAAGGATTGAAATACGAATTCCTAGATCAAGAAGAAAGGAACCCTGTCATCGTCAACGCCAATCTTTCAAAGAACCAGCTGGATAGACTTCTTGGGGAGTTAAGACTCCACCGTCGAGCTATAGGATACTCAGTGGAAGACATCAAAGGCCTTAGCACCGCTTTATGTATGCATCGCATCAATATGGAAGAATCTGCCAAACTTCTGGGTCAACCCCAAAGAAAGTTGAATTATATGCTGAAAGAAGTCGTCAAGAAAGAGGTAATCAAGTTAAGGGATGCGGGGATCATTTACCTGATCAGCGACAGTAACTGGGTAAGCCCGATCCATGTAGTACCCAAAAAGGGCGGTGTGACAGTGGTAAAGGAGATAAGGGAGGTTAGGACCAAGCTACAAAAAAGGATCATTTTCCGCTACCTTTTATTGATCAAGTGCTTGAAAGATTAGCGCATCATGACTTTTTCTGTTTCTTGGATGATTTTTCAGGATTTTATCAGGTCCCCATCCTGCCAGACGACCAGGAGAAGAAAACCTTTACCTACCTCTAAGACACCTATGCCTTCAGAAGGATGCCCTTCGGCCTCTGCAACGCTCCCGCTACGTTCCAATGATGCATGATATCAATGTTTTCAGATTTTCTAGAAGATATCGTGGAAGTTTTCATGGACGATTTTTCAGTCTATGGAAAGGACTTCAATACCTGCCTAAAAAACCTATCTTTGGTTCTGCAAAGATGTGAGGAGAACAGTCTAGTTTTAAACTGGGAAAAATGTCATTTTATGGTACAAGAAGGGATCGTTCTGGGACATAAAATCTCAAGGCGTGGCATCGAGGTGGACACTATCAAATTTGAAGCCATATCCAAGCTTCCTCCATTGAAGTCCGTGATGGGAGTGAGGAGCTTCCTCGGACACGCCGGGTATTACCGAAGATTCATAAAGGACTTCTCAAAGATTTCAAAACCTTTGTCCAATCTGCTGGTAAAAGATGTTGAATTTGTTTTCTCTGATGACTGTCTAACTGCTTTTTAGGCTTTGAAGAACGCTCTTATCTCACCACCCATCCTCTGAGCTCCAGATTGGGATTTACCATTTGAGCTTATGTGCGACGCCAATGACTATGCAGTAGGGGCGGTCCTGGGGCAGAAAAAAGATAAAAGGCACCATGTGATCTGCTACGCTAGTCGCACGTTGGACAAAGCTTAGGTAAATTACACAACTATGGAAAAAGAGATGCTCGTGATCGTCTTCGCTTTTGATAAGTTCAGGTCGTACCTCAATGGAGCAAAGGTCAAAGTATACACTGATCATGGGGCCATAAGATACCTAATGCAAAAGAAAGATACAAAGCCCAGACTGTTGAGGTGGGCCTTATTGCTACAAGAGTTCGACCATGAGATTACTGATAAGAAGGGTGCAGAAAATGTGGACGCTGACCACTTATCAAGGATCGTGGTTGAAGGACAAGGGGAACCGCCCATCAATGATAACTAAGCCAACGAATCTTTAATGTTGGTTGAAACAAAGGAAGAAGACTTACCCTGGTTCGCAGATATATGTAACTATCTTGCCTGCGGAGAACTACCCCCCGACATTACCTATAACTAGAAAAAGAAGTTGTTCACAGATGTAAAAAATTACTATTGGGATGATCCTCTACTTTTCAGAAGATGTGCTGATAACTTGTATAGGAGATGCAGTCCCAAAGAAGAAACACTGAACATTCTGAAGGAGTGCCACACCACCCCTTATGAGGGACATCTGGGCAGCGAAAGGACTGCTGCAAAAGTGCTACAGTTAGGGTTTTACTGGCCCTCTTTATTTAAAAACGCCGCACAGTTTGTAAAGGTCTGTAAAGAGTGCCAGTCAACAGGTAATATAGGGTAAAGGAACGAGATGTCGATGGAAAATTGGATTGAAGTAGAGATCTTCGATGTATGGGGGATTGATTACATGGGGTCGTTTCCCTCATCAAGGGGGTATCAATACATTCTAGTAGCAGTAGACTATGTATCGAAATGGGTAGAAGTTGTGGCAACCCAAACGTGTGATGCTAAATCTGTGATAAAGTTGTTTGAGAAGACGATTTTTCCTCGGTTCGGTGTACCACACACTGTAATAAGCGACGGTCGGTCGCATTTTAGTGAAAGACAGTTTGAAGAACTCCTACAAAAGTATGGAGTTAAGCACAGGACCACTACACCCTACCTCCCACAGACTTCTGGGCAGGTAGAAGTTTCAAATAGAAAAATCAAGCAGATTCTAGAAAAGACTGTCAGCCAGACGAGGAAGGGTTGGTCATTAAAGCTTGACGATGCACTTTGGGCCTATAGGACTGCCTACAAAATGCCCATTGGAACCACCTTCTACAAGTTGATCTCTGGAAAATCCTGTCATCTACCTCTTGAACTGGAACACAAGGCCCTTTGGGCAATCAAATTCTTGAACATGGATCTAGAGAAAGCAGGAGAAAAGAGGTATTTATAGCTACAAGAGCTTGAACAGTTAAGGATACATGCCTATGAGAACACAAAAATCTACAAACAAAGGATGAAGGTGTGGCATGATGCCCACCTAAGGAGAAAGGATGTAAATGAAGGAGATAAAGTTTTATTATTTAAATCCTCCATTAGGCTTTTTTTGGAAAGTTACAAACGATATGGTCGGGACCGTTCACCGTGTCAAAGATATACCCATCAGGAATGATGGAGCTATACAACAAAGGTGATCCGACCAAGGTCTTTCAAGTAAACAGGCATAGAGTGAAGAGGTACTATGAAGACGAAGCTTTTGTTAGGAGGGCAGAGATCAACTTGCAGGACATGGATACTGTTGAAAGCCAAAAGTGAAGGACCTAAACCGATCGAGCTGGCGACGGAAACTACAACGCTCCTCGGGAGGCAGCCCGAGCTTTTCTTTCCTAGAATAGGATACAATTTACTTTCTTGCAAACCAAACATTATTGACTTTTGGATTGTAATAAGGCCTGAGTCAGTGCATGTGCCACATGCGCTGACTCTTGTGTTTTATGGGCCACCACTTTATTTGATTGACCGGCATGGATAATACTATCTGAGGCCGAGCCTTAGGCCAATGATGTTTTACTCATCGACCGCTTTTTCCCCGCTTTGTTTTTTTTCATCTTGATTTTGTTCTGAAGGTTTCGTGTCGGGCAGCAACTCAACCGGCACGCAGGACACGCTCATATTGGGCAAAAAGGGTCTATCGGGCATTGCATAATTCATGTCGGATGACACATCCTGGGGGCAAGCTCCCGTGTCAGGAAAGATGAGTAATTACCATTGATTAGATGGATGGGACCATTTGTCTCGGGAATAACTTGTCTCAATGGCTGACACGCATCCCAGATTTACCCGTTTTGCCCCCAGTTGAGATTGCTATATATAGTACGGAGGTTTTACCGTGTCGGGCTATTACTTTTTCTCTTCTAGCTACCTGTATCATGTAGTAATTTCTCTCTTTGCTCTTGTGTCACCCTAGGTAGCTTCGGGTAGCTAAGGTATAGCCTGACAGCATGTTTGCCTGACACGAGTTTTTTATCGCGCGTAGCGTATCGAGTGGACAACTTTAGTTGATTTTCCTTGTATCGCCCGACACGCGTGCCGCACGATATGTTTTTTTCGTACATGTTTGCCCGATACGCCGCATAGAGCGATAACCGTGTCTCCTATTCTTGTGCCGCATCGCTTTTTCAGTATTGGGCGACACATTTTTCTCTTTCTTAGAAGGCCCTATCGGGCTGTCTGTTTCGTGCAACCGTATCGCCCGACACACACCTGTGTCGGGCAACATCTTTAACGTGCAAGTTTGTCTTTTTTTGTATCATCCAACTTTGTATCACCCTATATGTTTATGGACGACACCCGGAATTTGCAACGAGATAAGTTTTTTCTTGCCTACCTAACATTTAAATGATCAATGAACTTGATAACAGGCATGGCCCATACAAAGCATACCTCCAGAAGAGTTGACAAACACGGTAGAAGAATCGACAATGCGACCGTAGCTGAAGCAACAACAGTCAGATAGAAATGCCAGAATCCCGAGACAGCTGGGCCATCAACCGCCAAAAAGAGAACAAGGACGTAGTTTCTTAATTTGGTATCCCCAAGAGAGGTCCATTTCCTTATCATAATCTGTCTTCTGTGGTGGTTTAGGACCATCTCTAAAAGAGAAAATCAGTGGAAGTTTTTCTCCAATGGCCTCTAGATTGAATGTGGGTATTTTGGGTTCATCAGCCATGAAGCCACCTTCATCATGGGGGGTATCCTCTTTTGATATAGTGTCCACAAGTGTTTTCAAGAGCTCTCTATCTAACATAGGCCGGTTATCATTGTCATTATCTTCTCGAGCCTTGTGCTTCCTTCTTGAGAGCTTTTCCCTTGTTCTGGCTGCATCCTCCTGGGAAAGAAAATAGACTCCAGTGGACTTCTCTGACTAGTCCTATAGATGATGAAAATTTAAAGAATCTGAGATTGATGATCAATCCTTTTGTCCATGTTCACAATAGAAGTGTCTTGAAAATTCAGCCTAGTTTGAGGGAATGCCTAATAGTTTTGGAACTTCTATCAGATAAAGAGAGGTCTGACCAACTCCCCCACATCGACCCCGATAGCAAATAAGGAGAATGTATTGGAGCTTCTATGTGGCGCAGGCGCGATCACCAACTAACCCTCACTGGTTAACATTACCTTACCCTATCTACTTTACTACTCTGGGACAGAGTGTGGAGTAAGTTTGGGGGGGTACCCATGTACTAGTGAGGGAGGTATAAAATTTTCCTCTTCAAACTCCACCCTTTTATGTTCTTTCATTCTTCTATATCATGTGTACATACGCATGCTCATACAAAAAAAATTGAAACTTTTTGAAAATTTTTGCTTATTTATGTACAAAGACATTATATAGTAAAAACCTGATACGACTTCTTGCCAATCTATTTTCTATGTGCCTAAGGAGATGCAAGTTTTGATATGTCATCCTGGTAATACAACCTCAAACAATAAAAGACTACAACTTTTCACGCCAAAAATTTTGAAAAAATAATCTCGCTACTGCTAAGAGACGTGTATGCAGAAGGAAAAAGCTGCCCAAACAACAAAAATCTCTCTTGTTTTCCCTTACCCAACAAAAATCCCAAAATGAGAGAATGGTCGTATGAGAGTGAATAAAAGCATGAGAGTTGTGCGAAATGAAAAGAAAGAAAAAAAATATACACACACTTGTTTTCCAAAAGTACCCATCTTTAGGCATGGTAGATTCGGGGCAGTGGTACGTAGGATGTGAAATCACTACTCTAAAGCCAACTGGCTTGGACTGCAGGGACCACTTGCCCGTTAACGGACCCGTACCTGGATGGACTAATGGGAAACAAGAAAAACCCAAAAAGCCTTAAGCCTACCCAAACACAAAACTTTCTACCCCAAAACCTGTTTGGTGTGCAAGCTAACTTCGAAATCATGGACCCAAGTGTCGCTGAAGCTGTGGAGAAAATTTTTGCTTAATAAGGCAGGAAAAATAAAGTCTGTTGTTCGTGGTCAGGCCGCATTCTCTGTGAGACATCTCAATACTCGCTAAATCCCATGGTCTAGAAACTATACCGGCCAAGAAGAAGCATCACAAAACAAAGTTTAAAGATTGATTGAGGACAATCAAAATGCTAAGTTTGGGGGAGTTGATAACACCAAATTTTGTGATGTTTTTTACTCTTATTTTGTTATCAAAACTGCCCTTTTAAACTGTTTTCCTCTCTTTTTATATATACTTTTGCAATAACAGGACACGCTACGCTCTTAACCCAATATTTCCATCTTTTGCAGAGTTTTCCTCCATTTTTGACTCATTTATCATCGAAAAGGCCCGTCCCGGCCCATAAACATGTTCTACCTGCATCAGCCTTCCCACCAGCCGGCTGATACGCTCACTGCCTAATAGGGAGGCACGATACACTGACGAGCGACACAAGGGTGTCGTGCAAGAGAAAGCGGGCGAGCGATACGCTTTTTACCCAACAGGGAGCCGGGCTCACCACGACAACTGAAGCGTGTCGCGCGATACAGGCCACACATCGGCAGGCACCGCTCATCACGATGACCGACAGCCGACATTCTTGTGTCGGGCGATACTGATATCAGCCATCCACTGACTCCGCAATTACAGAGTCGATGAAGGACACGTGGCATCTGGAGAACCATAACTTCTTCCAACTGCTGCCTATAAATAGCAGCTACAGGAAGCCGAAAAAAGAGGTCGGAACCCTGCGAGAGCTACTAGAGAAAAGAGCTTGGAGCTAGCGTATTGTGCCTCCGAGGTTGTGTCAGGCGATTCTAGGTGAGCACTTCCCCATCCCGAGAGGGAGGGAATGGTTCACTTAGGGTCGTCCCGGGCACCACTGCAGACCGATATCGGCCAACAAGGATACCTGATACAAGTGACAAATACTAGAAGCATCACTCCAGCCCAGCACGATACCGAACCCCAATAAGCATCACCGGTCGCAGTGTGTCGCCCGAGAGAGTGCCGCCCGATATGATTGTATCGGCCCAGGGCGCCCCACGCGATACATCCGCCTGTCGTGAGCGTGTCGCCCGACAGAGTGTGCCACCCGACACGGATGTATCGGGAAAGGCTCCGGCCCGGTATCGGGATGGAAAGTATGCTATTGTCTATTGCACTTCTAAATCAAGAAGGCGACACTTATCTTACTTATTTCAGTCATTACTTCTTTTACTTATGCAATGTAATCAGACCCTTACATGTTAATGGAATTAGAAGAGTTTAATTATCTGCTGCTTTATGTTTGGTACCTTTGTTGGATGATTGCTATGTTTAACATCTGAACTCTAGCTTGTACGCTTGGATCACGTTTCGATTAGCTACTGAATCGTGTTTTCCCGTTGCAACAGCCTTGTGAGAGGTGTTGTGGCTCTAGTGTTTGGTCTGATTCTGGAGTGCGAGAGTGCCCGGAATCGGAGTTGCTTTAGTAGCCTTTCCACTCTAACTAAAGTCCAGCAACCTCGAGAGGGGTGTTGATACTTGGTTAGAGGTACCCGCTTCGAGAGGAGGGGTACAGGATGTTTCTGCTGCCGCTTGTTTTACCGAAGCTTTCTCCTTCGTTCCTTACTATAACATTAGTATTATCTCTCTGTTTCCGTTGCACGAAAAACCCTAAAAACTGATAAATGCTTAAAACTTTAATTTTCCTCGTAGCTCCATTTGTAGATAGCTTTATTTTGTTTTATCGATCTTATCCTGTTGTTCCCTCGGGGAATTTTGGCATCTCCTTGCTTCTACCGGAGTGTAACATGTCGATTTTGTTTCTCAACACTACCACCCTTGTCCCTATGTTCGACCCCGTATATCTACTTTGACCCCGTAAGCAAAGTTGCGGGGGCCTAGAAGGTTTCGGGTTATAAATTTAAAAGTCCGACTACTTCAAATCTACCTACAATTTTAGGATGCGCGATTTAGGTCGGTCAGGGCTCTTGGCCGAAATGTTTCCATGATGACCCTTTGAGTGTGTTTCCCAATACCCTCTTCTAGAGTTGAGCCTTGGGTGATATGATAGGTGAACTCCTTAGTGACCTCGTGACCGATATGTAACTCTACCCAAGATGATGGTGGTTGGCCGACATAAAACCCTAACTCTAGTGTCTTGGACGATATGGAGCTTCAACCCTAGTTTGGGAGATAGGGTTGTCCTGGACAACATAGATGATCTACCCTTGTTGCACGGCATGGTCTTGATGTTGAAGATAACCAACTTGGTGTGGTCCTTGTACCCTTGGACGGTACACCTTTTTGGTTCCCTAAACGATACCCCCCTCACAAAAGGGTTTGCCTGGAACGTTATGCTACCCGATACGACTCCTTACCATGGTAGTACTTGTTTGGCGATATGGATAAGTCTTGAGCCTAGAATGATGAAACCCTAGGTGGGCGATACCATGGCTGCCTCCCTGACCGATATGAGTGTGTTTGAGGGGCTTTTGTATCGGTCATGAGGTTTGTGCTTGCTCAACACTCTCTAAGTAAGTTTCCCGACATGGTGCCTATGGACGACATGGAGCCTTGAACGATAAGGTTGCTTTAACTCTAGATGACCGACAGAGGGTGTTCTCGGGCGATATGGTTGGACGGCACCTTGTAGACCCTTCGCCCGATACGGTGCCTGATAGTTGAGTTAGTAGAGTGTTGCCTTTTACGAGATGTTGCCCGTTATGATGAGTTAGGCATTATGGCCTTATTGTGTTTTGCATGATACTTTGGATGAGAGCCCCACTCTTGGTTAGGCTTTGAGTAATACTAGTAATCCTGCCCGATATGCTTTAGTTTGTGCTCAAGGGAGTTACGCCTTTGGCCGATAAGATGCACGATAGATATCCCCTTGTATCTGGTTGCTGATACTACCATACTCATGGATGCACGATACAACTTATAGCTCTAGTGACACGATGCACCGTTGGTTCTAGTCTACTGTTACACCAAGAAGGTGCATTTCCCGTCTCGGGGCGTTGCCCGATATAGATAGCACGACATAGCGTTACATGTGGGTTCTTAGTTGTTGCTCGATATGACGTCTTAGGCGTTGCACCTACTGGGGGTGCTGCTCGGCATGGTGCCTTGGGGGCTTGGGCGATACGAATGGGGCAATAGGGTTTGTTGCCTTGGGCATCACAGGTTGTGTGTGGAATGATACCGAGGTGATGATGGTTGGCCGTTATGATCTTAGCCCTAGAAGGGTGCTGGACGACATAAGTGAAGAGTTGCGTGCTTAACCGATATAGTGTCGGGCGTTACACTCTTTGGTGAGAGACGCTATGCATTTAGCAAGGGATTGTTTGGTCATTTTAAGCTTTTGGTGAGGGTAGGTGACACCTTTAGTGATGGTTGTGCCTAACCCGATATACCTATGCATGTTTCTTAAGCTTACACCTTTGATCATGTTGAGATACGACAAGATAGGTTGTGAACCCTTGTATAGTGGTTACCTATGGTTAATGATAGATGAATCTCCGATAAAGTTGGATGGTGAAACATGGTGTATGATCCTTAAAGTTAATCCTTAGGGATGATGCTCATATGATTTGAGAAATAGGGTATGATGGGATACCCATGATGTGGTAACAGTAGTATGTATTGATTTATACACCAGTTATGATATTAGTCTGCATATGTTCATCGTGATGGAAGAATATTCCAATGTTATAAACCGTAATCTTGATGACATGATAATCAAAGACATGTTCATGAGATATGGGGCATGATGGATGCTCACAGCTTCATAACAATAATCTAAATTAACTACAGACACAGCTATGAACATGGATGTTGTTCCAATCCTATACACCTAAATCCTTGATAGCAGGATAATCATAATATGTTCTATAAAGGATCTATGTTCTATGTTTGGTGATCTAGTTATCTCTTTCTTATGCAAGCTAACCATGCAAGTGTATTGAATTCATAGCCAAGTAAGAGATATGGTGACTATATGCTTATGTGCTTCATATAGCACTTGATATATGTGCAATATCCAAGTAATAATGTTGATGAAATAACTTACACCATCAGTATGATGAGAAATGCATGTTGAGGTGTGATCCCCTAGTAATGACATGAGGGATTGATATTCCCTAATGATGTTGATGATGCCTTGAGAGGCATTAGTGTAATGTGATGAACTCAGGGATTGATATCCCATGATGATGTGAAACGATGAAGCCTTGAGAGGCAGTAGCACTATGAGATGATGTGAGGGATTTATATCCCATGGAAATGTGATGATTGTTAAGGGAAATGGAAATAGAAGTAGCAATATAACATCAATGTAACGAAATCTAATGATGTTCATCTTTTATATATGGTTTCTTAATACAACTTGATTTCCCCAACAATCTACTTAAAATACATTAACTAATTACAGATGAATTTCTCATGTAGTTTGCCCTAGCCATAGATCCATAATCGTCGGTAGCTGGTGATGGTGAAATAGGTTCTCTTGCGGGTTAACTTGGAAGTGCATATTATTGAATATGTGTGGTTTCTCCTAGCCAAAAATGAGGAGGTTAGAGTGCAACTTCGGTTGTAGACTCCAGAGTGCAGTTCCAGGCCTGTAGCACAATATGTTGGAGCATGGTGAATAGGCACATGGCTCGGAATGTGTGATAAGAAGAGCATGAATGCGTTCATGGCTCAGAGCACGGTGAATAGGCCCCTGGCTCAGTTTCACTAGCGTCGATACCTATACCAAGGCGGGCTAGGAGAGGGTAGCCTGACCCTATGACTGAGGCCACTTAAGCATGAGATTGCGGTCCTGCTTGTGTTGTACTCGTGCACTGACCATGAGGTGGGAGGTCATGGAATCCGGCTCTTCCATTGACCTTGTATGGCACTGACTTGGGTTTTGCAATCGAAGGTTGGATTTGAGCGGTACGGCTCACTTCTCAGGGCATAATAATTTGTCAGCAAGCCATATAGTATCTTTGCTTAGGGCAAATATGAAACATTGGTTGAGGCCTTATTTGTATAGTTGCTCTTGTTTTACACTTGTAGTTTATAATATATTCCTTATATCATGTGATAAGATCGTATAAAGCTTATCTTTTCAATCATGTTCCATAAAAAGTACCTGGTTATAGGCCTCATAAATATCTCTGTAAGATTTGTGGTAAGATTAGCCCTGCTCAGTATACTGCTCTTATAATCTGCTTATATCAGTTATCTGTGATCATAATAAAGTTGGTAGAGGGTTATGTTTCTCACTGGGACTGTGTGTCTCACCCCTCTGGTTAATAACCCTTTTTAGGTGGGCGTGCCTGGCGAGATGAAGATCATGTGGCTGTGAATGTTATGCAGAGGTATCGTACCCGGTGGGATAGATAGTGTCTCGCAGTAGAGTCCTATGTGTCATCCTTGTACACTCAGGACTTCGGGAGAGTTTTTTGATATTTCTCGTACAATGATCGATGTATGGTTTCTGATATGTATCTTGATGTAAAGCATCATGCAACAGTTATTTCATGTAACGATATGATGGGAAATTATGTTGTAGTACCTTGGAAATATGCTATGATATGCAAAGTGTTGGCTCAGATATTATATGTTTCATCTTGTGGTGCTTGTTGCAAATCAGTTTTAATTTCTCGTGTTTTTCAGTAATCTGTTGGTTAGCATGTAATCGTGTTTTTTTGAGGATGAGGTGTTACAAGAAGACTGATGAGAGGGGCATATGACTCGATTTTGGTGGCCAACATGCTGCAACACATCGAAGAACACAACCCGAACTTTGTGTTGGCCCCCTACAAGCACCGAAGAAACTAGTTCCTTTGTATAGAAGATATTTGGAATCACGACGTCCAACTCCTCAGCTACTGCAATGAGGAGGTCCCATGCTCAGGACACATATTCGTACGCCCATAAGACAAGCATCTCAGCCTTCTCCCGCTGTGTCTTCTCCGCGTGATCAAGTATGGAATCCAACACCATAGCATTGTTTGGAACTTCTTCACCCTCAGAGAATTCCCCGTACAAGAAGAAGTAGGAAGCGGAAACAATGCCTTCATAGTCTTTAGCACCATGGAGATGTTCTACATCTTCAGATACATAAGGCAACTCCAAGGCCAAAATTTCTATCAGCTTAGAAGCACTTATGCGCTGTTGCTGATCAAGGACGAGCGCTATTTCCGAGACGCATGCGTCCTAAAGAAATTGTTGGATAGTGATCAAGAAGATAAATCTTCCCCGACCAGAAACCTTCTAGGAGAAGAGGCCAAGATAGCCACGGACATCTACGGGGTAGGCAAGTGGATGGATGTTGTGTGAGAAATACTCACCAATGAAGACCCCGTTTTGCCTGATATTTCAGAAACGATTATTAGTAATTTTGACCATTCTGTGGGTGCTACACTAACTCAGGAACAGGTCAACATAATTATCCTCAAGTTAGTTGATTCTACCCCCATAGACGTCATCTACGAGGCAGGAAGCATCATAGTCCCAGTTGATGATCTTCGGGACATAATGAAGGCAGGAGGATGTATGGTGATATCGGTAGCAACAGCCTACATCTAGATCCTATAGAAGAAGTTTGAACACACCTATATCACCCACATGATGGTGTTCAATGACATCTTCCTAGCTGACGAGTCAGGAGTGAAATAATAATTTTTGGCAGAGATATAGAGTAGAATGTCACGTATCATTTTCCTTCCAATATTGCACTACAATCATTGGATGCTCCTGACAGTGTACACTCGCCCACGAGCATCAATTTTCTACAACAACTCCGACAGCAACAAAGATCATCCGGTGTAGTGTACATCAACAACGTTAACACCACTTGAGCACCTAGAAAGGAAATACTACATCGAGGTGGAAACACTGATCCAACCGTTCGTGGAGAACACAACGAACAAATGGCACGAGCTTCAATTCTGCAACAATTGCCCACAACAAACTCCACTTTCAAACGACTGTGGCATCTACGTGCTTGAATGGATTTCTAGTTCGGTGATGCTACCGCAAATGCCTGACAAGCTCCACCACATCGACTATCACAACAAACATGGAGAATATGTGATGAAGCTTTTATCAGATATAGGCGCAATCACCGGCTAACCCTCACTGATTTATCTTCCTTATCATTCTCACAACTCTGGGACATAGTGTGTCGTAAGTTTGGAGGGTAGGTATTCTATCAGTGAAGGAAGTACCTAAAATTTCTCTCCCTTCCTATCTTTCTTTTTTGTTTTCCCACATCCTGTGAACATAATACATACAAATTACAAAATAGTAAATATACAACTACTTGCTTCTCAATCATTGTACAAGTACACTTTATAGTAAAAACCTGATACAACTTCTCCCAACTTGTTTTCTCTGTGTCTAAGGCATTGCAAGTTTTTGTTATGTTCTTTCCAAAAATGCAGTATGAAATGACAAAGACTATAAATTTTCTATGCCAATTTTGAAAAATAATCTTGCAACAGCTAAGAGATGCGTATGTGAAGGAAAACGTTGCCCAAACAACGAACTCTCTTTTGTTTCCCTACCCATCAAAAACCCCAAAAAGAGAAAAAAGCATTATGAGAGTGAATAAAAGCATGAGACTTGTGCCAAATGAAAAATAAAAACACACACACACACTTGTCCTTCCAAAAGTACCCATCTTTAGGCATGGTAGATCTGGGGCAGTGGTATGTCGGATGTGAAATCACTGCTCTAAAGCCAATTGGCTTGGACTGCAAGAACCACTTGCCTGTTAACGGACCCGTACCTGGATGGACTGATGGGAAACAAGAAAAACCCAAAAAGCCTTAAGCCTACCCAAAAACCCAACTTTTTACCCCCAAAGTTGTTTGGTGTGAAAGATAACTTTGAAATCATGCGACAAAGTCTCGCTGAAGCTGAAGAGAATTTTTTTTTCTTAAATAAGATAGAAAAAAAATAAAGTTTGTTGTTCATAGCCAGACATATTTCTCCTCAAGGACGTCTCAAAAACTCGCTCAAACCCCTTGTCTGAAGACTATGTCGGGTTACGAAGAAGTATCGCAAAACAAAGTTTTGAAATAAGTTTAGATTGATTGAGGACAATCAAAATGCTAAGTTTGGGGGAGTTGATAGAACCCACTTTATGCCTATTTATGGCTCATATTTCATTGTCAAACCTACCTTCTAAACTATTTTCCTCTCCATTTTATCCTATTTTTGCATAAGAATAACTGACACTGTGCTCCTAACTCTTTTCCCATCTTTTGTAGAGTTTTCCCTCATGTTTCCACCCAAAGACACCAAAAAGGCCCATCCCGGCCCACTTACAACGAGCACCTGAACCAGACCTTTACTGGCCGCATGACACGCCCACTTACCTATCTCGGTCGCTGCCCGTCACGATCGCAACCCGAGACGAGCGTGTTGCGCGAGGGGCCCTGACGAGTGATATGCCATCTACCTGACAAGGAGCTTTTCCTGCCACGACTCACCCCGATTCTAACGACCCTGCCTCCCGGTAACCCCCAATTAAGGGAGACCCGAAGGTCAGAGCCGTTATTCAATTAACTGGATCAAAGGTTCGACAAATAATCAATAATAATTATGAAATTCTACTAACTAATTGGAATTTCGTATAAAATAAAAACTTTACTTACCTTTGAAAACTTTGGAAATCTATCTATCCAGATCTTGATTTACTCTATCTAATCCTCCTTGTACTTTATTTCTCATTTCCACAATGTGACACTTTACTGTTTGTTCTTTCAGTTGTTGTTCCTAAAACACCGACAAACAAAATGTCGGTCAGTATATTGAAATATACTGGTATGTGGGAACAACCAAAATCTTGCAAATATTGCTAACAATTTAATATTCACAATCAAATTAATTAACAAGCCAATTTACACTTTCTAGTATGACATTCTCCACCGCTTTTGCCCTAACCCTGGCATACCCACCTTAGGGTGCCCTTTGCCAATGACTTAAGGCCACCTTCTCAATCCTGAGCTTGGTGCCTGGGGGTCACCACTCATGGTGCCCACTAGTCATGCAATATCATAGGCCACCTCCTTGGTTCCTGGGGTCACCACTCAAGGTGTCCATTGGTCTACCCATCTGGTCCTGACCTTTGGCATCATCCATCAGGGTGGCATGTAGGTGCGAGAATACATACTCTTATTTTTAATGTGATAATCATAGTGACTTTATGATTTGCAAGTATGAACATCCAAAAGATAATTTGCATTCAATGCGATTAACCATCCGGAAAATCCATGGGAAACTAAGGTGGTTATTCATAACTAACCACATACCTGATCCAGAGCAACTTGATTGTCCAAGCAATAAGGATAAAGAATAAATCAACAATCAATCAACAATATCCTGAAATTAATGCATGCGATCCAAGTGTTATAGTTTATCTAAAACATTCTAAAGCTAGACTTGGATTCCACCTTAGGCTTTCTAGATCACATTAGGGTTTTATTAGGGTCCTTTTTGATCTTTTTACAACTTTCCTCATTTATACCCTAGAACAGCAGTTCTAATCACAAAACCCTAATTACTCACATATTCACATTAAATCCTTTTTAACATTTACTAAACCGAGGTTAACCTAACATCAGTTTTATACAAAGGACTTAAAATTATATCTCATGAACAACCATTAACCTTAAGTCATGGTTTCTAAACTATTATGCATCTTCATGCGTTCAAAACCCTAAAACAGACATGATATCATCTTATTATTCTCCACAGGTTATCATATCCCCAAAATAACATAATTACGACGTTAAACCCAATTTCTAAACATAATTAGGGTTTCTAAGTGTTTAATCATCATTTAACACTTTTAATATCCAATAGGTTGCGATTACTCACTTTCATCAATTAAGTATTATGAACTTAACCCTAATTCTTCATTATCTTCAATAAGGATTCATTAATCCAACTTATGTTCAAGAATCATTATATTTCAGTTGTATACTAGAAATTTTCAAATTATAATCACTAAAACTCATGTTTTCCCAAATTAGGGTTTTTATCCCATTAAACCATGTGGATGATCAATAAAACCCAAAAAGCAACATATTAATCATCCTTTTATGATTTTACCTTTTCCTTTACCCTAAACAGGTTTATTTTGATCAAAAACCAAAATCATTATCCATCATGATTGCTTTTATCTCTTCCTAGGGTTTTTCCATTATTTAATGCATTAAAATATGAAAAACCCTATACTTCTTGAAAAGCATTCACAAACAGGCTCTACTATCATTTTTATCATGTTCTACACATTTTTCTGGTTAAAAATCACTACTTACTTGTATTTTTCGGCCAAAGGATCTATTTTTAACGATTTATACAAATTCAACCTTTTTCTTGAATATAGATCAGAGAGTCGAGTTACCTGAGTTTTTCTGGAAAATTTTCAACCGTCGGATCACTGGTCTTCTTTGATCACACACGATCGCACGGCTCTCACAACTAGCACACACTTACAGACTTACAGAAGTCACGAAGAACCCCTGGCCGTTGATCCTCACTGTGGTCCATCATGGTCTCTGATCGAACGGAGACCGCTCCTTCCTCGCCTGATTCAGTATAAGCCTTGCGGCGGTGTCGAAGCTGAGGGCTCACTGGAGCAAGGTGCTCTCGTCAGGCTAGGGCACAAGGGAGCTAGGGAAGGCGCCGTTTGGGTTCGTGAGGGTGAGCGTAGTCGAGAGAGGGTAGAATATATAGGGTCTAGGACCGATTTCTAGGGTTCCCAAATCCCTTCATCGCCTGCCTTTTAGGAAATTTGGGAGTTTTCTCTAGAAGCATCCATAGCGCGAAGAACCTAGGTATAGGTTGCGCGGAATCTTCTCCTAAATTCAACCATGTGCTTTCCATGTTTGCATATGGTCAGATTTATGAGGAAATATCGAGGGAAATATCCCTCTATTGCACGGCTCCTTTCCTGTATGGACTCAAGGTAGGAGACACACAGCTAACGTCGGATCTTGATCCGACGACTGGCATCGTCCCTACATTAACCAAATCAGAATGTGACATTGATGATAATCACAACACTTTAGGGGATTTTGTAAAATCCTTAACTCCCAAACCAATTATCCAATTAATCCCAAATTTGGAGGGAAAGTCCATAATGACTTAATCTATCCCTCTACCAAAATTGGACTCATTATCTCAAAAAAAAACATTACTTTTCTTTGAGTGCAAGCTATCACTTAATTTTATATATATATATATATATATATATATATATATATATATATATATATCACCTATTTTCTCTTTCCCTTGCTATTAAATTATTATTTTGAGTTCCTTGCACCTCAGGGAACCTTAATGGCTCGAAATCCCTTCTTGGGAATATTTCCTTAGCCTCTTTCCTTCTTTTTCAACCCTTTTCTTATTATCTTGCTTTTTCTTTATTTAAAATATCTCTTTTTGAATATTTCTCTTCATTTCTATTTTATTTTACTCTTTGGTATTCCTTTTAACATTAGGAATCCTTGGGATACAAAAATCCACCAGGGATAACTCAATTATGCCTCTTTTCACTTATTTTCCACATTTTATCATTATTTCCAATTTCTTTCTTAATAAGGAAATTCTTAATTAATATTTTCTTTTCTTATTGCTTCTCTTTGCAACCTTGAACCCCTTGGAACCCAAGGAACCCAAGAGGCACGAAATCCATCCTTGGATTGCATTCTTTTGCCTTCCAGAGGTTTCCACATCTCTCTTTTCTCAAAAACTCAATTATTCATTTATTAATTGAATTTCCTTGTTATTGGGCCCAATAGCCAATAAATCCCACTACACAATCAGCAAGGCTATTGTAAACAAAATCCATTTATTCCAAACAAATTATATCATTATTTGTTCCAATATTTTTAATGTGAGAAATTACATTTCTCACCAATGAACCCAAAAGTTGGGGTTGTAACATCCTTCCCCTCTTATAAGAATTTTGTCCTCAAAATTCCATCAAGCAAACAAACAGTTCAGGATAAGTCTTCTTATGTCCATCAGGGCTCCCATGTGGCTTCACCCTTTCCATGGTGTTTCCCAAGAACCTTCATTATCTCATATTCTTCCATCTGAGTTGTTTCTTACCTTGGTATATCGTACCCTCATAGGTGACTCAGGACTTTTCAGCCTTTCAAAAGATGAATAGGTTCAGGGCACAACACCTGGCTTGGGTACCTCACATAGTGCTCTAGATCAGACTCATGCAACACATCATTTTATCCTGAGGGGTAAGGTTAAACACAACCATCTCCACCAATCCATCTCAAATGGACCCATATATCGAGGACTCAGCTTTCTCAGCTATAGCTTAGAGGGGTCGGATTTTCACATCACATATTCTCCCACAGTGAACTGCATGTCAGTCTGCTTTGCATCTGCTCGTGACTCATGTTACCACTGGGCTCTCTCTCGGCCATTGCACGATCAAAGCGACTCCATCTACACACACTATGGTTCTTTTCTGACCCTCGTGAGGTCTCCTTCACCAACATCATCTTAATGAATTGGTGACCGACACAACCTCTCTATAAGACTTCTTGCATCCCGATAAAGGCTATGGTGGTTAACATCACATCTTAAGAACTGCCTCTATGTATCACCCTGAATGAGCACATGTGCTCTCATCAGACCCTCTAGTCTAGGTGATACTATCCCTTAGTATGGGGTGATAAACTGTACTATCATCGAGTTCTTCATGTATCCACTTCTACCTCATGGAAGTGAACCTTGGTCCTACCCAAGAACTTTTGAACCCGCATCATGGTGTAGTTGAACCATCTTTCTCTCTTAAGTAGTTCAACATAATCTATCTCTTGACAGCACTCCTTTCATTCTCATGCCATCTAGGTAAGGCGATCTACCATAACCCATATTGCATCTTGACCTTTCTTGTTCAAGGGGAGACTTACCACAACACCCATAGAAGTGAACTCCCATTCCCTCTCAGGAACTCTTTATCCTCTATGTCAAAGCATTGGGTTACTGGTGTTCATCCTTCACCCCCGGCTTGCTTGGTCACATGCTACATGCAACTTCATATTAAGCATTCAAAATGCTACTATCACTTACTATCTTTGTAGTTTCATGGTGTACCATGATCTCTTGTATGTCATGATTCCTCAAGATCAATACCTCAAAAACAAGAAACCACTCTCATCGGGGTTTTATTACCTTCCTATCCAAAGAAGTGTATCTAAGGTTCTATCACCATCCTTTCACTACATCAAGGACTAAACTGGCTAACCAAACAACCATTAACTTGTTCAATATATCTTATTACATCTTTGTGTTAGCCAAAAGTCATCTTCTTTCCAAACTTAGGGTTAGTAGAACAACTTCAACTTCTTCTAGCCTCTAGTTAAACTAGGAAGCTATATCTCAATTAGAGCATTCATTACCACTTCACCTCCTTAGGTGTCAGGTAATGTTGAAGACATTCACCTCCACATATTCCACTTATCATCTCATCTCAAACTCTAAGCTTGTCTTCATCACAAACCCTGAGCTCATCCTCATGGTGACCAAACTCGTCCTTAGTTAACTTGCAAATTCCACATAGCTCAAGATGACTATGTTATTTCTCTTAGTGTTGGTAAACCATCCATGTATCATTCACTCCACCAGGGTATGTTATCCTTTCTGTAGTAATGTCTCAACTCACACCATCTTTATCCTTGGTGTATGGCATGTGTACTGTCCTATCTCTCACTCCCATAATAAGAGGAAATAAGCATTTGGCTGCAGTCCAAATACAGAGTTCTTCCTATTCCAAGAGTAGAGATGGTACATCCCACCTTGCCAGTATACCTTTAAATTTGAGTGAGACCGTGCATCTTATGTCTATACATCATGTTATCAAAATTACTTCCATCGAAAACTGGTCTCAACCCTACTTGGTCTAAACACAATCCTTGGTCGTCTCCTCCAGGTCTATAGGGTGTCGGCACTTTTGGGGTCATCCCTTTTCCCTTATGCATCCAGAGAGTGCCCTACTCATCTGCCCTTTGGGTCCCATGAGTTCATGAAGGTGATCAATCTCCTAACCCATGGCCCTCAGACAATGATAGTTGTTACCTCCCGACCCTATGGTCATGTGCAACTAGGGAATTAGGCAACTCCTTCTTCCATCGGTCTTATCCCTACCTGACCCTAGGATAGACATAGGATCCTAGCATAGTACATGTTCAACTTAGAACCTTACCGAATCCTTCATCATCTCTCTCTCTACATTCATGACTGACTTTCATCCCTTCAAAGGGGTCATGGCAACCTGCCTACCTTGGTCAGGCCCCATACCAATTACCTCCATGGTAACACATCCATATGCACTTAGAGATGGTTAACTATAGGTCTACAGGTTCAATTTCATACCATGTACTTTTCACTTAGCTTCTCAAGATCCTATGAAACTTCTTTAGGTTACCTCAAAACCAAAAAACTGGTATACAACCTACCAAAGTGCCCCTCTCCCAAGATGGGAGGAAACTACAACTCTTGACCACAAGGTCACAACTGTTCTTAGGGTTTACATTCACATGAACATACCTAACCCGGAGGCTACTAAGGCACAAGCAGTTCACCATGCTAGGTCATACTTGTTCTCCTTCCTCAACATTAGATCAACTTAGGCATGAAGGGTTCATCCAACATACCCTTAACTTAAGGGGTTTCCTTTTCCTCTACACCTGAGGAGTACCATGCTCAAAACCATAGAGACTCACATCTCATCATGAGCATTGGGTACACAGCTTCCCTTCTTAGGCCTAGGAACCTTAGGTTCACCTTTGGGGTATCCAACTGCATGTTCAATCTCTTAACCACGAATCAAGCATGTATAAGGCATGACATGCACTCCATATCATCCTTCAACTCGAGTAACACTTTAGGGTCGAGTCCTCCTCAAGGAAAACCAACAAGGTATAAGGGTTCACGACCTGCTACCATACCTCTCCAGGTCTAAGGAACTCTTCTTCCTATCTCATAAGGTAAACTCCTATACCACAGGCACATAGGTGCTAGAAGTCTCATCCTATCTCTAGGGTTTGGTTCTTCTCATGGAAACCAAGACATCCTCAACCTCCATGGGTTAAGCATACAACAAACACTATCATCCACATAGGTCACATCATCCTCGACTCCCCCATTGTTCCTCACGTCTTGAGGTTTTAGGTTTCCAACCTTCTTACTTGGTTCCTTGTTACTCTCCCTCTAAAGCTAACTCCACATCCAGGCATACAACTAGAGGTCATCTCTCCATGAAGGATCAAGCTTTACTAGCATACCTTCATATGGGTGAAGCATATGCTCAAACTTAGGCTTGCTCAATATCATTCCTAGCCCTTTATGCTTACTCCATGATCCCTTAACCAGGGTTTCATCAAGATATACCCTACTTGTCTAAGCCCATAGGGTAACTATAGGTTCTCTTCTAACCTCATCCATGAAGGAGTTATCCTTCTCTCTAGTATGCACGACCCTCTCCAAGGTTGGTCGCCAAAGGTACTAGGTCATCTACCCTTTTATGGCATTCCAAAGGCATGTCCAACCTTCACTTAGGGTTAGGGTTAACATCATCCTCAAAGGATGTGCTAGGTATCTACTTTTAATGGAGGTCTCTACCTCCAAGACTAACTCTCTCTACTCATCGACCTAAGCATGTTTCTATTCTTTAGTTTATGCTTAATCTATTAAGATTATGTCCATGACATCTTATTTACATGCTTTTCATTAATTTGGTGGAGGATTCCTTAGTCCTTATTAACCTTACCCATACCTCAAGAGGGTGAGGAGAAGAGAGAGAAAACCCTAATCCTTAAGGTCCTTAATAGAATTTGAGTTGAGAAGGGATGAACGAGATGAGAGAGTCCTAAAGGTGTCTTATTTCGAGTCATATCCTAAGACATCGGCCAGGCAGTCACACAATCCGGGAGTCCTCATATTCCGACTAGCGGTGCGGAGGAAAATATTGCCAGCCCCCGGAAGTGATCCTTTTCTAAACACCTCAATCTTTTGGACACTCCTCTAATAACTCCCTTGGATTCTATCGAAATTGTAAAATTTAATAATTATTAAACATTAATTGAGGAACCTATGCTCTGATACCAATTGTAACGACCCCGCCTCCCGGTAACCCCCCAATTAAGGGAGACCCGAAGGTCAGAGCCGTTATTCAATTAAAAGGATCAAAGGTTTGACAAATAATCAATAATAATTATGAAATTCTACTAACTAACTGGAATTTGGTATAAAATAAAAACTTTACTTACCTTTGAAAACTTTGGAAATCTATCTATCCAGATCTTGATTTACTCTATCTAATCCTTCTTGTACTTTATTTCTCATTTCCACAATGTGACACTTTACTGTTTGTTCTTTTAGTTGTTGTTCCTAAAACACCGACAAACAAAACGTCGGTCAGTATATCGAAATATATTGGTATGTGGGAACAACCAAAATCTTGCAAATATTGCTAACAATTTAATATTCACAATCAAATTAATTAACAAGCCAATTTACACTTTCTAGTATGACATTCTCCACCGCTTTTGCCCTAACCCTGGCATACCCACCTTAGGGTGCCCTTTGCCAATGACTTAAGGCCACCTTCTCAATCCTGAGCTTGGTGCCTGGGGGTCACCACTCATGGTGCCCACTAGTCATGCAATATCATAGGCCACCTCCTTGGTTCCTGGGGTCACCACTCAAGGTGTCCATTGGTCTACCCATCTAGTCCTGACCTTTGGCATCATCGATCAGGGTGGCATGTAGGTGCGAGAATACATACTCTTATTTTTAATGTGATAATCATAGTGACTTTATGATTTGCAAGTATGAACATCCAACAGATAATTTGCATTCAATGCGATTAACCATTCGGAAAATCCATGGGAAACTAAGGTGGTTATTCATAACTAACCACATACCTGATCCAGAGCAACTTGATTGTCCAAGCAATAAGGATAAAGAATAAATCAACAATCGATCAACAATATCCTGAAATTAATGCATGCGATCCAAGTGTTATAGTTTATCTAAAACATTCTAAAGCTACACTTGGATTCCACCTTAGGCTTTCTAGATCACATTAGGGTTTTATTAGGGTCCTTTTTTATCTTTTTACAACTTTCCTCATTTATACCCTGGAACATCAGTTCTAATCGCAAAACCCTAATTACTCACATATTCACATTAAAGCCTTTTTAACATTTACTAAACCGAGGTTAATCTAACATCAGTTTTATACAAAGGTCTTCAAATTATATCTCATGAACAACCATTAACCTTAAGTCATGGTTTCTAAGCTATTATGCATCTTCATGTGTTCAAAACCCTAAAACAGGAATGATATCATCTTATTATTCTCCACAGGTTATCATATCCCCAAAATAACATAATTACGACATTAAACCCAATTTCTAAACATAATTAGGGTTTCGATGTGTTTAATCATCATTTAACACTTTTAATATCCAATAGGTTGCAATTACTCACTTTCATCAATTAAGTGTTATGAACTTAACCATAATTCTTCATTATCTTCAATAAGGATTCTTTAATCCAACTTATGTTCAAGAATCATTATATTTCAGTTGTATACTAGAAATTTTCAAATTATAATCACTAAAACTCATGTTTTCCCAAATTCGGGTTTTTATCCCATTAAACCATGTACATGATCACAAAAACCCTAAAAGCAACATATTAATGATCCTTTTATGATTTTACCTTTTCCTTTAACCTAAACAGGTTTATTTTGATCAAAAATCAAAATCAATATCCATCATGATTGCTTTTATATCTTCCTAGCATTTTTCCATTATTTATTGCATTAAAAGATGAAAAACCCTATACTTCTTTAAAAATAATCACAAACAGGCTCTACTATCATTTTTATCATGTTCTACGCATTTTTCTCGTTAAAAAGCACTACTTACTTGTAGTTTTCGGCCAAAGGATCTATTTTTAACGATTTATACAAGATTCAACCTTTTTCTTGAATATAGATCAGAGAGGCGAGTTACCGGAGTTTTTCTGGAAAATTGTCAACTGTCGGATCACTAGTCTTCTTTGATCGCACACGATCGCATGACTCTCACAACTAGCACCCACTTACAGACTTATAGAAGTCATGAAGAACCCCTGGTCGTTGATCCTTGCTGTGGTCCATCATGGTCTCTGATTGAACGGAGACCACTCCTTCCTCACCTGATTCAGTAGAAGGCTTGCGGCGGTGCCACGGCTGAGGGCTCACCGGAGCAAGGTGCTCTCGTCAGGCTAGGGCACAAGGGAGCTAGGGAAGGCACTGTTCGGGTTCGTGAGGGTGAGCATAGTCGAGAGAGGGTAGAATATATAGGGTCTAGGACCGATTTCTAGGGTTCCCAAATCCCGTCATCGCCTGCCTTTTAGGCAATTTGGGCGTTTTCTCTAGAAGCATCCATAGCGCGAAGAACCTAGGTATAGGTTGCGCGGAATCTTTTCCTAAATTCAACCATGTGCTTTCCATGTTTGCATATGGTCAGATTTATGAGGAAATATCGAGGGAAATATCCCTCTGTTGCACGGCTCCTTTCCTGTTCAGACTCAAGGTAGGAGACGCACAGCTAGCGTCGTCCCTACATTAACCAAATCAAAGTGTGACATTGATGATAATCACAACACTTTAGGGGATTTTGTAAAATCCTTAACTCCCAAACAAATTATCCAATTAATCCCAAATTTGGAGGGAAAGTCTATAATTACTTAATTTATCTCTCTACCAAAATTGGACTCATTATCGCAAAGTAAACGTTACTTTTCTTTGAGTGCAAGATATCTCTTAATTATATATATTTCACCTATTTTCTCTTTCCCTTGCTATTAAATTATTATTTTGAGTTCCTTGCACCTCAGGGAACCTTAATGGCTCGAAATCCCTTCTTGGGAATATTTCCTTAGCCTCTTTCCTTCTTTTTGAACCCTTTTCTTATTATCTTGATTTTTCTTTATTTAAAATATCTCTTTTTGAATATTTCTCTTCATTTCTATTTTATTTTCCTCTTTGGTATTCCTTTTAACATTAGTAATCCTTGGGATATGAAAATCCACCAGGGATAACTCAATTATGCCTCTTTTCACTTATTTTCCACATTTTATCATTATTTCCAATTTCTTTCTTAATAAGGAAGTACTTAATTAATCTTTTCTTTTCTTATTGCTTCTCTTTGCAACCTTGGACCCCTTGGAACCCAAGGAACCCAAGAGGCACGAAATCCATCCTTGGATTGCATTCTTTTGCCTTCTAGAGGTTTCCACATCTCTCTTTTCTCAAAAACTCAATTATTCATTTATTAATTGAATTTCCTTGTTATTGGGCCCAATAGCCAATAAAGCCCACAACACAATCCGCAAGGCTATTGTAAAAAAAATCCATTTATTCCAAACAAATTATATCATTATTTGTTCCAATATTTTTAATGTGAGAAATTACATTTCTCACCAATGAACCCAAAAGTTGGGGTTGTAACACCGATAGAGTCTATCATGCATTGAAGCCACTCATCAGAGCAACTGCCCGCTAGGGTCATTACCCGACACAGTCAAGCGATTTTCTCACAAGCTGATATGCACCGCAAACCATGTCGGGCGATAGACACGTCGGTCCTCCCCTGAAGCCACGTGAACGGAGTCGATAAAGGACACATGGCCCCACGAGAAATGCAACCTCTACCAGCTGATGCCAATAAATAGAAGCTACTGGACTCTAACGACACGAGTTGGAATCCCATGAAAGTTAACTCCGAAAAGACATCAGGAGCTAGTGTGTCACGTTCCAAGGCGTGTCGGGCGATACTATGTGAGCACACCCCCAACCCGAAAGGGGTGGGAGGAGTTCAGTTAGACCCTATCTCGGTAGTCGTAGCAGCACGATACGACCAGGAGGGCCTCCCTTGCCAGGTCCCTAGATGGGCCTCAACCCGAGATGGCTTGCCCCTCTATACCTGATACACGGAACCTGAGAACTTAAGAGATTCCTAACTTGACATGATACTAAACTCGATACGAACTGACCGTTACAGCATGTCACCCGAGAGGCCGCTGGCAGCCCGACACGGTCGTATCGGGTAGGGAGTTCTCTTGGTACGCCCTGGTCGTCACGCCTGTCGCCCGAGAGGGTTGGCTACCCGACACGGGTGTATCGGGTAGAGCTCCTGCCCGGTACCGCGTTAGCAGTCCCTTAGGGGTCCGGTGTTGTATATCGACCTCCTAAATTAAGGAGACCGATGCTTATCTTTCCCTTTTTACTACATTTTACTTTCATTTCCCTATGCATTGTAACTAAACCTTTTTACTCTCCTTAAGCTTATTGGAATCTATGGAGTTTATCTCTTGTTGTTACCTTTTTATTAGATGATTTCTTTATAGCATCTGAACTCTAGTTTCTTCTTTTAGATCGCGCTTTTAACTAGATATCGAATCGTGTTTCCCGTTTCGACACCCATGAGAGGGGGTGGTCGCAACTCTAGAGTTTGGTATGATCTGGGTGTATGAGAGTACCTAGGATCAGGGTTGCTTCGGTTTACCTTACCACTCTAATCTACAACAACTACCCTTGAGAGAGGGAAATGGTGCATGGTTAGAGGTACCCTCTTTGAGAGAAGAGGTTGTAGGATGTTTTCCATTGTTGATTGTTATGCCTAAGTTTTCTTCCTTCGTGCTTTACCTCAACGACAGTTTTATCTCCTCGTATTCTATTATTTAAAACACTTATAAAAATCTCTAAACCGCAAAACTTAAATCTTTCTTTTAACTCCTTTTGGAGATAGGGTCTTTGTTTGTTTTCCTTATGTTTAGTCCATGTTACAACACCCCCTTTTATTGCACCCTTTTTGATGTGCTTAGACAAGTGAAACTCAAGTTCTGAAGCGTTGTTCTTCCTATCCCTATGTTCGAGCCCAAACTACTTCGACCATGTGCTACTTGTAGGTGTCTTAAACATTCGGGTATTATAAATTTCTAAAGTCTGATAACCTAGACATGATTCCATTCTTGGACCCACATTTAAGGCTCGTCATGGATACATCTTATTCTATTATTCAACTGATTGTTCTATAGACTATTTTATAGTAGTGCAATGTTTGATTTTTTTATTTTATTGTAAATCGGAATAATATGAAACTTCTTCTTGGAGATCTAAAAGTCAATGATAAAAAACATGCTAATTTTTCATAATTTTTTAATAAGGTTTGACCTGTTAAGTAAACAATTTATAGTGATATTTTCATCACAGAATATTATGTTGAAATAAAAAAAAGTGTAAGTAGGATCAATTTGCAATTGATCCAAGCACCTCAATTTCTCTATATGAGTAAGAAAACACACTAGGTTCTCTCATATTTCATGATTCAGTCCAGACAAGTGAAATACTAGAGAGAGAGGGAGAGTGTTATAACCTCATTTTCCAAAACATGTAATGAGATTTGTGAATCTCCTTTAAAAGATACATAAGATCGATGTTTGATTTAATGGTTTGTTTTGAATGATTTTCATGAATAATAGCCTTGCATGCTCCCTGATGGGCCTTATTGGCCATTAAGCCCAATTGAAAGAAAAAGAAAAAAGAAAGGAAAAAGGAATTCAATGGGATAACAGAAATATAAGAAAATGGATAAAGGATTATTAAAAGGCTAAAAGATAATTTCCCAAAATAGGATTTCGTGTTATAAAGGTTCCTTGGGGTTCAGGGAACTCAGGATAAATAAATAATAGCAAGGGAAATAAAGAATATGTGGAAATGTGAATAAAAAGGTGTTTTTTTCCAACTAAAGAAAATGAACTTTTTAATTGATATAATGATCCCAATTTTTGCAAGATGAAAGATAAAAACATAAAAGAGTTTCTCTCCAAATTTGAGTAAAAACGGAGTTAAGAATTGGGAGTTATGGTTTTTCCAAGTTATCTTTAATTTGGGAAGATAATTCGAATATTTGGAAATCTCTCCTTTTTTCTGTTTGAGCGCGGACAATGATGGACGTTGGATCTTGATCCAACCAACCCAGCTCATTGTCTAGAGTCCGAATGGGACACAGACTATAGCCGCACACAGGGGATTTTTCCCCTCGTGTTTCCGATCACAGCAGAGCACGAGCGCTTATGGGAAGTGTCCCATTAGGTTCGGGGGAGAGAGAGGAACATTCTCGACCCAAGGTTGGACGGCTTTCCTTGTGTATGCATGAAACGCCCAATTGGGCTGAAGGTTGTCTTAGCGGTGGGGTCAAAAACCCTAAAGGGGACCATCCGTACCCTATAAATAGGCCACCACTCGAGTCCTCGTGACCTAGTGATCTCGAGCGGCCACCTGTTACACCTCAGAGCTCCCTCTCCCTCTCGATTGCACCAGCTCCGACGAGCTTCAGCCGCGGCACTACCACATTCTGAAGAACAAGGAAGGGAGGGAGACGATGAGCAGCCACCCTCGGATCCTATCCCATTGTGGACCTGAGTGCGATCCAGCAGTTTAGTGGAAGGAAGGGGGGTGCGTACTCTCGCTAGTGGAGCTGGCCATCGCGGGGCGTTGATCAGGGGTCCATCGTGGGCCCGAACGCCATCCAACGGACGACGGCCCGCAGCCACACGTGCCTCAGTGCTAGTGGAGGCCCTTGACGTGGAGCGTCAGATCCCGATGTTGACCTTGGGTGCACCGATCCAACGCTCTAGGAATTTTGGTAAAATTCCCTCTCCGATCGTATTTGCAAATAAATGCTTTTCCTTGCTAAAATCATAGAAATAGCTAGGAAACTCGTATAAAGGAACTTTATATATGAAAGTGGGGTAGAAAAATGCAAGGAATCTGATAAAAATGATTGAAGAACCTAATTATAGTTTGTTTTGCAAACATACTTTAATTTTCTAGTAAAATGCATTTCAAGTTAATTAGAAACCCTAATGGTAAAACTCTCCCCGCGGCCGACCCGTCGCTCCGGTGATTAGGGTTTGAAGTGTGGGACACCTTTCTCCACCTCGTGGTTTTCTCTTGCAGGTCCAAGGGTGGTCGATCTCTCTGGTCCTCTACCAGCGATGGCAGACGAGTTGGCGGAAAGATGTGCACAGTTGCAATTGACACCGGAGGAGGAAGACCTAATTGAGATTACGACGCCGACGGTAGATGGAGACCATAGTCATCTATGTCTGGTGCTGGTTGCGCAGATATTATCAGACTGACCGGGGAACTTTTAGGCAATGAAGTGTACCCTAACCCAGGCGTGGGGACTCCAAGGCAAGGTCGTATTCAAGCAGGTTGAAGGAGGCCAGTTCATCATACAATTCTTTGACTGGCGAGACAAGCTAAAGGTAGAAGAAGGTTCACCATGGAACTTTGACAATAAACTCCTATTGTTGAAGTACATAGAGATGGAAGAGAAGCCGGGGGAAATTGACATAAACCACAGCCTATTTTGGGTTCGGTTGTATGGCATACCTCTAGGGTTTTGCAACAAATGAAGTATCGAAGAGATCGCGTCCAGGGTAGGCGCAGTGGTCGTGACGGACCTGGACGAGCTGGGTTGGGATACTTTGGCGAGGGTTAGAATTAACCTCGACGTATCGAAGCCACTGAAGAGAGTTCTGCAGATGAGAGGAAGCAAGAACAATGTGATCGAGATCGAGATAAAATACGAATGGCTCTCGAATTTCTGTCACGGTTGTTGTCGTCTTGGCCACGTTGTCAAAGACTGCGAGGGAAGCGATGAAGGTGAAGGATGAGAATAGTAGTGGGGCGCATGGCTGAAGGCGTCTCCGAGGAAGCCCAAGCGGTCACTTCAGGAGGAGGTTCATGGCAACACCCGTATAAGTAAGAAGATACAATTCAACTTCAAGCCAACAGTAGTACCCGAGAAGAAGGGGAGCAGTGATCAGGGACCGCAGAAGGGACCAAACCAAGGTGTGGCAGGAAGGGTAGGAAAGGAGCTTTATGAAGATCACTGTGGGTTGACAGAAGCACAAGCGGAGATGCAAAATGAAGCGGAAGGCAGTGACGAGGCAGATTATAATATGGGTGAGTTGTTTCCGGAGAGAACCACCGAGTCCAGCCAGAGGAGGCAAAGAGGTGGAAGTGAAGAATCAGACCCTTCTGCTACGAAGGAAAGGGAAGATAACAAGCAGACATCAGAGCAGCTACGGCCTCAAAACGCAAGCGAAGAGCAAGCAGTAATATGGGGAAGTGAAACACAAGTGAATGAACTGTATGTCTCACTGGGGGCGGTTAGGCAGGAGGACGGAATCAGAACATTTAGAACTGAACAACAGGCAATCCTTGGGACCGAAGAGACGTGGATCAACAATAAGCAGGTGATATCAGTTGTTAAAATGAGGGCACAAAGAGAGAAGGAAGATAGAAGAAAAACAGGGAGGAAGACAAAGTCAAATCAATACAAAAAGAGAGACCCACCATGGGTTTAAAAAATGAGTAGGAGCCAATGGTTGGGTATCCCAGAGGATGCAGTAGAATGGAGCACGATCGTAGGGAAAAGAGGCAGGAAATCCGAGCTCTGTGACATGGAACTAGACTAATATGATGTTGTGACTGAGGCAGGGAAAAAAGCAAGGAACATGGACCGAGAAGGGCAACAGGAAGGAGGGGGTACAACCCAAGTAGCAGAGGCTAGAAAGAGCCAGCCCCGCGAAGAGTAATGAAAATCCTAAGCTAGAACTGTCAGGGACTAGCCCGCCCTGACACGGTTACTGCGCTCAAGTCTAGGTGCATGAGGGAGGGCCCGAGCATAGTTTTCGTGATGGAAACTATGATTTCCAGTGATGATTTAGAGGTGGTCATGAGGAAGTGCGGATTCACACAAGGAGTATGTCTTTCTAGTACAGGCAGAGCTGGGGTGATGGGCCTTTGGTGGAAGGACGTCGATCTCACAGTAACATCATATTCCCAACACCATTGTAGATGCGAAATCAAGGAGTGCAACCAGGTGGAGAGCTATTGGCATATACGGATGGGCGGTACAACAACAAAAGCATAAGACATGGGAGCTAATGAGAGAATAGAAAGGAATCTCGAATCTACCTACAATTTTCTTCAGAGACTTCAATGAGATCCTATCCAATTCAGAAAAAGTCAGGGGGGCTCCCAAACCTATCAGGTTCATCTAGGATTTCATGGATGTAGTTGATGACTGTGACCTCACGGATCTGGGGTACAATGGCAGCATATTCACTTGGCAGAGAGGTCTCACTCCAGAAACATTAGTAAGGGAACGCCTTGACAGAGCTCTGGGATGTGCACAATGGGTGGCAAAATTTCCACAGGCAAGAGTGATCCACTGCATCAAATATGAATCTGATCACGTACCCATCATCATCAATACTGAGTACAAAAAGAGGAAGAAGGCAAGGAACCAACAATATTTTTCCTTTGAACCTATGTGGGCGGAGGACAATGCATGCAAACAAATCATAAAGTCAGCATGGGAGGAGAGGCATAGTACAAACCTACAAGGAAAGATGGGCTACTGTGAAAGTAAACTGAAAGATGGGCTGCTGAAAAATTCAGAGAAAGGAGAAGGAAGATCAAACAATTGGAAGAGGCACCAAGGGAACTACAAAATTTACCACCCGACAGAACAAACTTAGAGAGGTACACTCACATTACGACAGAACTCCAAGAATGGCACAGGAGGGATGAGGCGTTCTGGCATGCCAGAGAAAGGGTGAATGAGATGAAGTCAGGAGACAGAAACACTGCATACTTCCAGCACAAGGCATCTCAAAGAAGGAAGAGGAACAGGATTGAAGGACTAAAGAATGAGGAAGGGCAATGGAAAGATGAGGAAGATGAAATTGAAGGCATAGTGCTGAATTTTTTTCAAACTCTTTTTCAGACTAGCAACCCATGCGGTTGGGAGGAGGCTACGAGAGGAATCAATACCAAGATCAGTCAGAATGAGAGTAAGGAGCTAGAGAAAGAAGTCACAATGGAGGAAATCTTATCGGCACTGAAGTATATGCATCCGAACAAAGCACCGGGCCCGGATGGTATGAAAGCAATGTTTTTTCAGAAGTACTGGCACATAGTAGGGAATGACGTCTCCAACTATATAAAAGGGTGGTGGAAATCTAAAAGAAGCATAGCCGACATCAATGACATGCTGGTAGTGCTAATTCCAAAAACTCAGAAGCCCATGGAGATTGGGGAGTTTAGACCCATCAGCCTATGCAATGTCATCTACAAGATAGCTTCCAAAGTCATAGCAAGCAGGCTACGACCGTTCATGGACAGAATCATAACCGAAAACCAGAGTGCCTTTATCCCGGGAAGACTCATTACAGATAATGCCCTTATTGCATATGAGTTGTTCCACACAATGAATAGGGGTAATAAAGTAAGGAAGGGACATATAGCGCTCAAACTGGACATGTCTAAGGCCTATGACAGAGTGGAATGGAAGTTTGTTGATTATGTGCAAGAAAAAATGGGGTTCGGGGAGAAATGGAGGAACAAGGTATATGATTGTATGTCAACTGTGACCCATTCGTTTGCCATCAACGGGGAGCGGACCAGGAAGATTCAACCAACCCGAGGAATTCGCCAGGGTGACCCTCTCTGTCCTTACCGTTTCATTTTATGTGTCCAGCTTTTTCTACTTCTCTAACCTTGGCAGCACAGCAAAAGATTATTCAAGGAATCCGAGCAAGCCATCACGGCCTTCAGGTTTCACACCTTTTTTTTGCAGATGATTCCATCATGTTTGCGAGAGCAACCAAAGAAGAATGCCTGAAGTTAGCTGAGATCATCAGCCAATATGAGCGGGCATCCGGACAGAAAATCAACCTATCCAAAACTGAGGTCGCTTTCAGTAAAGAGGTGGAGTGGGAAAAGAGAGCAGAAATAACACAGCTCTTACAGGTCAAAGAAGTAGACAAGCATGGGAAATATCATGAGCTGCCCACGACTGTAGGGAGGTCAAAGAAACAAGTTTTTTCTTATATTTAGGAGAGGATATGGAAAAAGCTACAAGGGTGGAAGGAGAAATTGCTGTCCAAAGCAGGAAAAGAAGTCCTCGTCAAAGCAGTAGTCCAAGCCATACTATCGTATATCATGAGTTTTTTCAGCTTCTGGGATACCTTCTCGACTCTATAAACAACACTATAGCGAGATTTTGGTGGGGGGGCAAAAGACGAGGAGAGGAAGATGGCATGGGTCAGCTGGGACAACATGTGTAAACCAAAGAACCAAGGTGGAATGGGGTTCAGAAACATACACACACTACAAAAAAGAAGCCTTTTAGTGGAGGAAAATTGTGAAGGTCCAAGTTCCTTCAAAAAAAATTCCTATTAGTGAAGGATTGTCCCACACATATAAACAATTAGTCTTCAACCGAAATTTCTATATAAAAATTATTTTGTGAAGGATTAAAATCCCCCACAGATAGAATTTTTCCTTTTGGACATTTCCCACCTTTTTTCCCTGCCCCATTGATTCATTATTATGCGATAATCAGTCAACCAGTAACTGCTCTCTCTCCTCGCTCTCTTTCGTTGCGCCTAGTAGAAGGGATGAGTAATGAGCAGCCGCCGGTGGTGTTGAATGAACGAGTTTTGTGGGGGCGTGTGGCCGCAGGCACAAGGAAGAAGAACCTTCTACCGCAAGACGCAATGGCCAACTGATCCTCTGTTTGCCATCATTCCATATCGCTCTTCCTCAGATCGCCCTCCCTAGTGCGCCCAATCGACCGCCCTCCAGTGGGTCGTCCTCCAATCCGCTAGTTGGGTGCCCTCCTGCCAAGCAGCCTCCAGTCGATCTTCCTCAAAATGTTCATTTTCCCAAAAAAGACTCCTCGGTTGTGAGTGAAGGCATGGTGTTTCCGGTAGATTGGACTCCACATATTGCTGCGTCCATCATCGTTTTCTTTCGGACTGTAAGAGGTATGCTATTTCTCTCTGATTTTCTCTTTTATTACAGTTTATAGATATCCTCATTTAGACATGATCATGTTGATTAATGTCGCTACTCCATTGTATGTTTCAAATCCTATTGTAATTAACAACCTTCTATCTCATCTGAAGTTAAATGTCTCTCATGCCTTCTGAAATTGTGCTCCATGATTAGCAGGTGTTACCCTCCGTGCTACCCTATCCGTCAGGCCCTTTCCTCGCCTTGCTTCTTGTACTATAAGGATGGCTTGGTGCAGCTGTTGAGGTTGCAGGTCTTACCCTTTTTTCTTTTGCTTTTCTTCCTGCGTTTATCAGTGATGTGTTGGTCTCATTGTTGTCTTTGTTGGCATTTCCTTGTTGCAGGTCTTACCCTTTTTTCTTTTGCTTTTCTTCCTGCGTTTATCAGTGCTGTGTTGGTCTCATTGTTGTCTTTGTTGGCATTTCCTTCTTCTGCCATTTCTATTTCAGGAATAATAGGTTCTTCGGTTTCTTTGCCTCTGCCTTGGATTACCTCATCACCTTCCGGTATAACCATAGTGTGATTGTTGGCATTGCTACTTTCCCCAGTAGTATTATGGCCTACTTTAGCTGCGGTTGCTTCTGCTGTTTCCCCATTAGCTGTAGTCTTGTTTCCCGAGCTGTCCTTGATTTCAGTATTATTGTTGTTGCTTATTTTCTATTTTTTCCTCCAGACTTTAGGACCCCTGGTATCTTCCTGGTAGTTCTGTGTCATAGCCACTTGAGTCTCATTAGCTTCTATTTCTTCCACCTCTTCTTCGTCATCCAGAACTTAATATTTGTTTGTAAGTCCTTTCCCTGTCTGTTGTTGCTTCTTGCTTTCTTTATTGCGTGGGGGTCTATGTGTGAGGATTTTCTTCCCGTAGTAGACCTCCCATATTTCCTTGCCTTCAACCCATCGCACCCCAGCCTCGTCGGGGTTGTCAGGTGGTTTAGTGCCTCCCGGATCACCTTTCCCCTTATTGAGATCTTTGCACTCCTTAGCTGTGTGTCCCAGCTTCCCACATTCTAGGCATAGATTGGGAAGTGACTCATACTCAATCTTATATTCTCTTCCGTTTATGATGATAGCATGGTGAATAGGTTGCTTGGTGTTGATTTCCACAGCAAGTCTGGCAAACTTGCTTCTTGTGTGGTTAGTAGAGTGATCGTCTACCCTTATGAGTTTCCCCCACAGCTTGACCGATACGTGCGAAAATTTCTTTGTGATAATAGTGCAGCGGCATGCCTATCACTCGGATCCAGGTGACAAAGTGTTTTGGAATGCCGTTGGTTGGTTCGAAATAGCCATCCCATGGCCAGACCATGAGACATCCTCCAAACAGGGACCAAGGACCTTTTGTTAGAGCAGTCATGTGGTCGCCCTTGTTCGAGAATTGTACAACGTAGAATTGGTTGAGATATCTTCAGTACTACACTGCTAGCGTTTTTCTTCCTTTCTCAGAACAAACTTTAGAGTTTTTGTCAGCAACTAAGTAATCATCAATTCTATAGTAGCAGGTAGCTTTTGCAATGAACATTGACATTATTGAGGATTATGATATTCCTCTTGTTTCCCCTATACTACAGCTCTGTCCTATGTAGATGTATGCCCAATATACTCCTAGTGTATGCATCAAATTACTCCCACGAGTTTGAAGTGAGCCACGAATTTGGCTGGAACTATGAAACTGACCCAAAACATGACTGGAGCACTGTACATTGCTAACAAGAATGTCAAGCTACAAAGGTTGATTGGAATGTAGAAGAATAATTTGAAAATTTCTGATGTTCATCTCATTGAAGGACGTGGAAGGGTCTGATGCTTTATCAATTTTCGTTCAACTCTCTAACTACTCCCTTTCTTCTTCGATTAGAGCTATCATTGAGTTGTTACTGCTGATCTTTCTAATATTTTGTCCATGTGCTCTCGAAGAAAATGATCCTAGTAATGCTTGGAAACAATATATATAATTTAATTATTTCACCTCATGTTTTTTACAGATAGTAGATCCACACAATGTTGATGTGAACGGGAAGCTCTACACGACAAAACATATATCAATCTCAGTTGATGGCAGGCCTAGTATTCTACATATACCTGGAATAGAATACACCATTGATTTTGATGCTACTCTAGACCTTCTATCCAAACCTGAAAAGGTTGCCATCATTGGAAGTCGCTATATCACACTAGAATTTGTTGGCATATTCAATGGCCTGAAAAGTGCAATTCATGTATTTACTCGCCAAAAGAAAGTGCTAAGAGGGTTTGATGAGGAAGTTATATGAAATAACAGAATCAAAGAGTAGCTTTGTGTCATCAACCACCAAATACTACTTACATGAGTTCCACTTCCTGCATATCAGAGATTTTGTTTCGGAACAGATGTCTGTTAGGGGTATTGAGTTCCACACTGAAGAAACACCTCAGGCCATCTCTAAAACAGTTGATGGTTTACTCTCACTAAGACAAACAAAGGAACTATTAACGACTTTTCTCACATCATGTTTGCCACACGAAGAAGGCCTAACACAAATGTGAGGAACATAATGTGGCTTCCTATTTTATCACAGAAGCACTCATCCCTGCGATGGGGGGGTGTTATTCTATCTATCCTGTTGTTTGGTATTCAATACTTAATACATAAATATCTATTAAGTAATTACAATAGATTTATTTTGGTATTTTCTCTGAGTGTTTTACTATCCAATTCATGTTCAACCTTGCAATAAAGCTACTGGAGTACATATCCAGAAGTGGTAGAAGTAAATTAAGTTGATAGCACATGTTTGAGAGATTACAGAGTTTGGATGATGTAGCAATTGAGGCATATGAGGCTTGCAGACAGCTTATAATCGGGTAATGACCTATATTTTTGGTATTTTCCATGTTTGTAATCTACTATTTTACTCTTCTAAATACCACCACTCGTCTCCGTCCATCTTATTCCCACTAAATGTTGGGCTCTTCATTTCCGTAATCTGTGTTCTCACATGCTTCTGTTAATCCTATTCCCTCGGAAAGAAGGAGTCTTCACTTCTATCATTTGGTACTGGAAAATAACTAGATATCGTTGTTCCATTAGCATCATGTTATTAATATTATTTCCATAATTTGGTACTGGAAAATAACTAGATATCATTGTTCCATTAGCATCATGTTATTAATATTATTTCCATAATTTGGTACTGGAAAATAACTAGATATCGTTGTTCCATTAGCATCATGTTATTAATATTATTTCCATCATTTGTTCGTATTCCTATATAAATCCCATTAGAACGCCTGTTCTCTTGATGCAAGTTGCAGTCGCAGCCGATCCCTAGGTTACTCGTCTGCGTGAGGGAGAAGTTGCAAGAACTACTATCATCTACTCCTACTGTTGAATATACAGGGACTAACAGAGATGATGTGCTTCTGTAATATACAGGGATTAACAGAGATGATATGCTTCTATAATCTGTTGCTCGATGCATTCATTGCTGATGTTGTGTTCTGTCTATCATCTCCGATCAACAAGGTGACATCCAAGCTTATCCATGCAAGCTTTCACAAAATCTAGACTGTCAATCTAATACTATACTCTACTAAACACCACCGATGGAAAACTCAACTTCAATTCCATGTAAGAGTGGGGCTTTTTATTACTCTATTCGATCATTTCTATAAAGCAGATGAAGAGTTCGGCTTTTTGTGGGATCTCATCAAGAATTTGCCTTCTGCGCTCTCATCTTCTTCGCTATTTGGAAGTGGTTAAAGAAGAGAGGTATTATTAGTGAGAAGGAATCCTGCCCTGAATCGAAGCACCTCCAAAAATCAGACATCATAATTAGAAGCACCAGAAACCTTCAAGAAACTAGCCCGGTATGTAAATACTGTATCGACATCCTCGCACTTACATGTTCATTGTCTCCCGTCGCCAGATTCCTTGTAGGGTACATTAAGGTACCCTTGGAGGAATGTTAACCGCAGAAGGACTATTGCTGCAATATCTTCCATCTTCCTCTCTAGCTACCTCTTGTGTCAACATATAGTAAATTAGTAATGTTATTTCAGGCAATCCAGATACCCTGCTCCATAAACACATTGTTCTATTTTTACATTTTTCTGTTTCTAGCATCTTGTCATAGCAGTCAGATTCGGTCATCTATCTCAACTCGTATTTACTTCATTATGTTGTCTGTTCAGAGGCTTTCCAATACTTGATCCCTCACAGCGGCATAGATATCTTATATATCACAAACCAAGTGCCCACCTCCCCTTCTCGTGTATTTTGTGTGCAGGCAAAGTGAACGGTGCAACATGTGTTTGTATGCTTTCAACCTGGAGGGAAAGGTTGACCCATCGGCTCTTGTGTACTTAGTGCCGAATCTGCACTATATTATTTATGATGCATGGGGAAGGAAGAACTGCAATAGCTCATATATATGATGTTGCATACTAGAGAAAACAATCAGTGGATATTTTTATACTTGTTTCAGGGCGTCAAAATCAGCAGGGGATTTTTTTACCAGAAGATGGAGGGTGCTGCCTTTGAAACGTTGATATTTTTGTGACCCTTGTGGACATGAGGAATGGCATGCAATGCGGAGTGGAGAAATGACATGCAGCAGATTCCAATTTAATTTAGGAACACTAAAAGAGAGAATCATATCTCACGGCTCTTACATCTTGGGTGCGCTGAACAAGTTGTGATCTATAGAGCAATCATCTGCTCTCTGCAGTAGTTACGACGAAGTTGCAATTCATTCTATGATTCCCAGATGAAAGTCCCTTTGTCAGTTAAACTATGGGTGGCTTCAAACTGTGGCAAATACTATACGAACAGATCAGCTCCTGAATTCAATGTAGATGGTGGCTTCTAATCTCATCAAGTTGCATATTAATAGTACCTTCGGAGATCAGCACTAGCTTGGTGTTTCCATGGATGTTCATATATATATATATATGCGTAGGAGTCATTTTTCCTGGCTATGTGCTATGATGCTGCACTTGATTCCAAGATAACTTGATGACTACTTAGTTTGTGCCCAGAATTATGATCAAGGTGTCTCCCCAAATTGGTGCAGCAACAGAAGGTAGGGCATCGGTTTGGCCCAACTTTTTTAACTACTGAAGTTGGATTATTAATTTTCTATCCACAATAAGCAATTACAAAGTGAGATATATATGATTGTCTAAATATGTGGCTTATAAACTTTATCTTTTTCATCATTGGGTGTCGTTCTTGTAATAGAGCATAATTATGACAACAGAAGGATAAAAAGATCAAGGCATATGTTTATAGAATGTGAGTTTCCATTTATTCATTATACTTACAACATTGAAATTCTAAGAAAATAATCTTTAATGTGAATTATTAACATATATATGTATTCATGTCACGTGCAAAGCACGTGTAATTACTAGTATCATCTAAACATCAATTTTGTGGTAGTCAAATTATCATGTGTGACTACTCACTGCCCAAAATGAGGTTTACCTTATTGTCTCTAATGTCTTATTTTTTAATAATTGGAAGTTGATTGTGGCTTTTTCCTTGTTACAGTAAAGGTGATAATGACTTTGATATTGATTTTGTCAAAGGAGTTGATCCCCTCAATGAGGTATGTATTTGAGATTTAGTGGCTATTGCGTTCAGAAGTTATTGTATCCGTTTACCCACTGGAAAAGATCCCCTGTATTTTTATCTTATTCAGACCGCATGTAGTTTATCAATATCAAGTAATGTGAAATACCTTTTCATGTGAATTTCAAGACCCATGCTACATTCTGGGAAAAAGAAAGAGAAAGATATGTTCAGTGATGCATGACATTCAAATGGTGAGAAGAAGGTATATTCAAGTGCACATGTGGTGATCTTCATAGTGTCTTTGCAAAATTGGAGAGATATTTAGGTAGGCTATCTAAATATATTTTATCTTTGAATCATTTATTGCTTTATGTTAATAAAGATGTGCATATGAATGATAAATCTATTTTTTCATTGAATTGCAATCTATAGTGTAAAGAAGTTGTCTCCAACGCATTCTTTGATTGCTATTACTGGAATCATTACCTAAGAAAATTGTTGGATATGACAACGATTACCTTCTCATTGAAGATTATTGGAGGAAATTTGTGAAGAATCACCAAGCCTCATCTCAACATTCTCAAAGATGGTCATTGGCTAAATGAGTGATAAATGATGAAATATATATATTTATTTATATTGAAATTTGTATCGATTAAGGGGAAAAGGTCCATGTCCTCCCCTATGTGATGAACAATTTTTTTATGTGAAATAAAAAGGAATGTTTCAAAAGAGTGACTTGTTGTGGTTGTTGTGTCTTATTAACTCAATCAATTTATTAAAATATCATTTGTGCCTAATAGAAGACACCAATGTATTGTTTCATTTAATACAAGATTTTTTAAGGTTAAAACCTCACTGACAAACAAAAAAATGTACATCACGATTGTAATTCATGGGGAAGTAAGAATATTTGCGAAGGCCCCAGAACCTCATTGAAAGTTGTGAAATTAGCCTTCACTAATGTATTTGGAAGGCTTGGGAAGTCTATTTGTGAAGGTCAAATAGTCCTTCAAAAAAGTAATTGTGAAGGCCACAGTCTCTCATCAAAGTATTTGTGAAGAGACTTTTAGAGTAGGACCTTTTGTGAAGGAACGACCCTCAACCGAATTTTTTTTTGAAGGAATTAATGTACATTTGTGAAGGATTCATCCTTCACAAATAGCCAGTTTTCTTGTAGTGACATTTTCAACCAAGCGCTTTTGGCAAAGAAAATATGGAGACTCTTCCATAGAGAAGATATGTTAGTCTACCGTGTGCTAAAAACAAGATACTTTCCTAGGGGGACATCACTCAACGCCAGAAGGGGACATGACCCAAGCTTCACCTGGAGGAGCATATGGAATGCAAAGGCCATCATTCTTGAAGGGATGCAGTGGAGAGTGGGAGACGGAACAAATATCAACATATGGGAGGATCCCTGGATCCTGGGAATAAGAGGAAGCATAGAAAGTGCCTACAGTTTCTCAAGCACCAATGTCCAATGGGTGAACCAGCTTATGACGGATGATTCTACCACTTGGAACAAGGAAGGCATATGCAACCTCTTCACTCAAGAAATAGCACAGAAGATCTTGGCAATACCACTTGGCCTCAATAAGCAGGAGGACAACATCTATTGGAAACCAGATAGAAGAGGAGAATTCACTGTAAAATCGGCCTATTGGATGGCATCCCAAGACCCGACAGGAAGAGAAGTGTGTAGAAATTGAGAGTAGGCTGAAGGATGGAGGCTAGTATGGAGGAAGAACCTTATCCCAAAGGCGGCACATTTCCTATGGAGATGCATGACTAGGGCGTTAGGCACCTTGGGACGTCTATATGACCGGCACTGTCATCCAGACGGAATTTGCAGCATTTGTGGAAGAGAGAAAGAAGACATTAGGCACATGTTGTTTAGATGCCCTCAGGCGTGGGAGCTTTGGAAAGAAAGCTCGGCTGTAGTGCAAGCAAGGATCTGAGAAGTGGGGGAGATCAATGTGGGCAGCAGAATCATGAGACTCATTACCCAGCAGCGAGAAGATGAAAACCATGTTATGATAGCAGTGCTTTGGGCGGTGTGGACGAGGAGGAACACAATCATATTCAAGGAGCAGTCGAAGCCACCACTCTTAATTCAGTGCCAGTTTCTAGCACTACTTGTTGGATACCATGAGGTACATCAACACGCCGCAGACCGACCGACAGCACAAGGGAAAAGGACGGTGGTCTGGGTGGCGCCCGACGTCGACATGATCAAGGTCAATTGTGACACAGCAGTGTACATGCAGGGCTTTGACGGTACAGGTCTCGTGTGGCGAGACCACGCTGGGAGAGTGTTGCATGTAGCGGGGAGCAGGCGACCATCTATCCAGGATGTACTGATAGCAGAAGCTTGGGCAATTAGGGAGGGCATGCGACAGTCCAAGGAGCAGCATATATCAAGGCTTGTGGTGGAATCAGACTCGGACACAATCATCCAACTCATAAAGGCAGAAGTTAAAAGGCCGGACTTGCTTGGAACTCTCCTAGAAGACATTTATAGCTTAAAGTCTTTTTTTCAGTCTATTAGTTTTGCTTTCTGTAGAAGACAGGCAAATGGACTAGCACACCTGCTAGCTCGTGAAGCCGTCATTAGTTCTAGCTCTTTTTGCTTATCTTCGTCTTTTCCTCAGTCTGTATCAAACTGGAATGAGCCATCTTTGAGCTCGGTGTAATAGAAAGATGGTGATTGACCTCAAAAAAAAAAAAAGAAACCCTAATGGTACATAAAGGACGATTCTTTGTAACTTAATGGGTTAAAATGAGGATTATTAACATGTTAATTAATAATATAAAGTTTTCATTCGTTTTGAATGTAAATATGGCTAAATTAGGGTTTATGTCTATAAATGAATGATAAGGTACATGGAAACCCTAATTTAGGGAAAAGGAAAAAGAAACCCATGTTATTTGTGAATTAAGGAAGTAAATTTCTAAATAATGATCCTAAAACTGTTAGGAATTTTAAAAGGAGAGAATTTAAAGATTTTAAGTGGGTTTGATGAATTAGGGCTCATAATACTTAGGAATGAAGGCAAAACCCTAGTTTCCAAGTAAACCCTAAAATTTGAAATAGAAACCCTAAGGAATAAGATGGAGTTGGATAAATTTTGATAAATATAGTTGGAATGTTTATTTCAGGGTTTCTGTGCAATTTGCTTGCTTGCTTGGATATTCTCTCTCTTCATATTTAATTTTGTAACCAAATCTGCAATAAGAGGTATGTGGTTACGCTTATGACTATACCGATTAGTTTTCCGAGGATTTTTATCGACGTTTCCCTCAATTCTTGAAATAACTGTTGGATGTTTTAATTCATGCAACTATAAAGTGACTATTACTATAACTATGAGTTTACATGTATAACTAGCTAGATCCAAGTCCACCCCTGTGGCTATGCAAAGGCTAAGGATAACCTAGAGCAAGGTCTAGGGTATCATGAGTCAGAAACTGGGCTACACATGTGTACTGCCATGAGACTCTTAGCATACCATGAGTTAAAGAGTGAGCTACCTACGGGTAGTGCCATGTGACTCAGCCCTAGAAATTGATTCACCTATTAGGTGAAATCATGATGGGTATAAAGGGAATCTACCATAAGGGAGGTAGTATACAGGTCCACTACAGGGACAACACAGGGGATAGAGTACACATGGATCGTGTAGTTATACTTAAAACGTAAAATTGTTTGTTAAATGATAATTGAATGTAATACATTGTTATAGATAATTGCATGATTAGTGAAACCCCCACATACCAGCTTTGGCTGACCGACGTTTTGTTTGTCAGCATTTTAGGTACAAACAAAAAGGACAAACAGTGAACTGTCATATTGTGAAATACACTAATTAAAGTCCAAGGAGGATCAGTTAGTTAGTCCCAGTTTTGGGTAGAAGTTTAAATATCCAAAATTTTCAAAGGTATGCAAAAATTTTATTTATTACACAACTTTTCAGTTTAGTCTAGTATAATTTATTAATTATTATCAATTAATTGTTGAACCTTGATCCGAAAATTGGATAACGGCACCGACTTCTCGGTCTCCCTTAATTGGGGGTTACCAGAAGGTGGGGTCATTACAGAGATCTAGGGTTTGGATGGAGAAAGTGGAGAAGAATCTAAACAGTGTTTGAAAATAAAAAGCATTGGGTTAGATTACAATCATACTTTTAAGTATTGGCATTGTGCACTCATACTTATTACTGCATTGTATTGCTTAATAAATAGGTCAAAACATCAAAATGGCATGTTTAACCATTTTATTACCAAAATGACATGTTCTTGAACTTAATTCCCAAAATGACATATTTACAGATCAATACGTCCCAATTGGAGACGTATTGCTCTATCCGGGGGCAATACGTCACTAGTAAAAAACATATCGTCAACTACTCCAATACTTGTAGCAAATTTTAAAACAACTATGAGAAAACTGGTAGCGAACTGAAAGTCTGTGGCCAATTCTTGGTAGCCATTGCCTTTGTAGCCGATTAAATATTGCTACAACTCAACTTGTAGCGGGTTGGATACTTTTTAGCGAATTTTACCTATTATATTTTAATATAAAAACTGAAATTCTCTACCACAATATATGTGGCCTAACAACATTACTGCATCACAAGATAACAACAACATATTGTACATTTCATCTCCAACCCCATATATCGGGTCTAAATACTTGTTACATCCAAGGCGATGGGAGTTTATAAAACAAAAATGGTATAGCTGATTGTAATGTTATTTGGCACAGTCATGTTATAGTTTACTTTTTTTCTTTAGTAGTTAATCGAAAGTGATATATGCAAAATATATAATCATCAACATTTGTTTGTATGCAACATATAGATTGTGGATCATAAATTTTCTGGAGTAAAAAACACCATATAGAGTATTAAACAATATGCATTGCAGGTCATTATACATTTTTACCAACACATCATAAACATGTCTTCTAGATTTCTTACAAAAGAAAGGGTGTCTAGAACATTGTACATCCATACTGTTTTTATATGTTGATCATGTACAGTTTTGACCAACACATCATATAACTGACTTCTTTTCTGGAGTCAGACAAAATTAGCTGCTCCAGGAACAATATGTACACCAACACCTATTTTACACAACATATGGACAACTGATCCTTGAAGTTTTTGATGAAAACATCATGCAAACAGCTTCGTTCCTGGAGTGGGTGACAAAAAGTTGCAGCTCCAAGAACATGAATACAAGCACCAAAAAGAGACATGTAGAATTTCCTTCTATCAAACCTAAATTTCATACAAGAAACTACACATAAGAATACTTAATAGCTCATTATCTACAACATTTATTCAGAAACTATGAATATAAGCTAAACTTCTTGAATATAGCACTGAATCAACAAGGTCGTGTAACATGTTCCTCACGCATGCATTGTCCATCAAGCTAGAGATAAAACAACATTGAAAGTGGAATAGTATCAAGATATGATACTCAAAGACATGTAATACATAAATACATTATAATTTACTATTAAAAAAGGAGATTTGTATAGTTCTAGTTGCATAATAACAGTTCTACAGAGATATCTTAACATAGTAAGACTTCAAGAAATCTTAGGGGCTGTTTAGATGACGTATTTTAGCACAATATTGTATTTAGTTTTTGTATTCTAAACACTATCATTAGAAAGATATCATTTTGATGGCCTGAGTATGTATTCATCAAATTATGGTAATCTGAGGCCCGGTATTTTCCTGTATACTCGACGAGCTTCTTAAAATCCGCCAAAATTGGCAGGATCTAGAATACCACACTGTCTCTTCTAAACATGAAACCCCCGATAGCCTTTCTCTACCACAATGCATCTTCTAATTTCCACTATGCATGGTCCACCTTCCACCACCTTCTCCGTCTTTTTCCCATTCCTATACATGGTGGGACGCTTCCACATTGTGTCTCTTATAGATCTGGGCGCCGCCTCCAAACACGGCTTTGAGTAAAGGATGGGGCAAGAAGCAGAGGCTATTTCGGTCTAGCTAGATCTGCAGTGGATTTTGGTGAGGACCATGTCGGCGCTCGGTTGTCGTCCTCATTCAAGTCTCATTCAGCCCGCCACTCTCGTCTCTGTTCTATAACTAGGACAGTCTAGATGGGTCCTCATCATCCACGACGTCTACTACCTGGAGGTTTTTGGCATCATCGTCTCTTCGAAGGGCGGCGGCGGCACATTCCCAAGGAGAGTAGAGAGGGTGATGATGTTCCGGTGGCGGTGGCGCCCCTACTGCCTCTGCTGGCGCCTAGCGGCAAGCATTCTGGCAGATCCCATTATTCCATGGCTTTCCGACAACAACAGTCGGTCGAAGGTCACCGAACTTACCTATGCCACAAAATCAAGCAATGGAATGTCTGTTTTAAGGAGCGGATTCATCTCAATGAGACCCATTGCTGCGGAAGGCATCCCGATGCCAGTAGAGGTCCAAACTTCAACCTCCTCTGATCTGGGGAATAGAGGAAGTGTTTTCGATCTGTCTTGTACATCTCACCTCCGGTAATCAGTCCTCTAAGCCGCCATTAACTTCTTTATGTTGTCGTTAATCAAACGATATAATTTGGAACTGAGGCATTCATTAATTGCTTCAGTTCAACTCCCACAACTTATAATTACAACTGCAGTTATGAAGCTATCATCCAAATGACTCCTTAGACATCCAATCTTTCCCCTCTTGAAGTTCCAAGCATAAGAGAGAAGATCTTCTTATAAGACAAGTCTCTAAGGATGAATGTTCTTCGTGTTTTTGTTTCATCATTATTATATAAACATCCTTTCTCATTCAGAAATGCATCATTGTCATAACAAGGGCACACATAAGAAAACGTCCATTCTAAGAAAGAATGGCTTTCACAATTGGAGAAGTATCTCAGAGAGCCTTTGAACTACATGGAAATGAAGCAAAGGAAGATGGAATGATAGGTTCATCTTTACAAAGACACAAATCAAAAGCAGTAGCATCTCTAATTCGAGATGACAAATCAGGTTCCAAAGTACCATCTTGTCTTTAAGGTTGGGAGCATGGTCAACAACAAGAACAAATCGAAGGCATCAAATTTATGGGAAAATGTCTTACAGAATTTTGAGGATCCCTAAATCTCAGGCATCAAATTTATGATAAAATAGTTTACATATGTTTAGAAATCCCCAAATCTAAGACATCAAATTTATGAAAAAATAGTTTATAGAAGTTTGTATCCCTAAAGCTAAGTATGGATAGAACGATCACCTTTGAAATACTAGTGAATATGTAATAATTTGAGTTGATTCAATGTATAAATCACTGATGGAGGACCAACTAACCAACATGACTAGTGAGTGGATTCTATTGTGGAACATAGACATCCCTCAGTTCATAAGTTTATTCTCTTGTTTTTTATATATAAGAGATTGGTGACAAGTACATTAAGACATATATGGATGAGTCATCATCATCAACAACTAAGCCTCAATCCCAACTATGTTGGGGTCGGCTACATGGATCCTTCTTTTCCATTCAGCTCTATCATGGGTCATATTCTGGTTCAAATGTAGAGATCTAAAATCTAGAATACACTCGAGTGTACAAATTACGTCGTACACCTCAATGGTGTTTTCCTATCTAGACCTTGTCTTTCTAAAATCCAATCCATTGATCTTCATGGTTACAATAATAATAGGCCACATATAAAATTTGAGCTCATTTGGATGAGTGTAAGTCACACATCCAAGGACAACAAAATCAACGCACAAAACTAATTTGAAATGCATGATTCTTACCTCCTTTAGATGCACGACCTATAAGTATCCAAATGAGCTAAAATTTATTATATAGTATGTTCTTAAGATATTTAAGAAGATCAATGGTTTAGAATTTTTTCATCCTACATTGCTGACAGGATTACAGGATGTTGCTGCCAACATTTTGTTGTGTACGTAGTTGAAGATAGATGGTTCTCTACTTGGTACCCCTTCAATAAGTATGAATACATGCCCCGGTAGAAATTTTTCATCCTACGTTGATGTATCTGTTCTCTTTGTGGGTGGGATTTATTGTATGTTCAACTCTTCATCAGAATAGGGTGTGAGTTATTCTGTGTGGGCTTGTATGATTGTTTTTTGGTGTGTTGGTCTAGGTCAGAGTCCTCGTCTTTCTGTTTGGGTCTTCCGTGCAAGAACGTTAGTTTTCCTTTGGTGATTTTTAGTAATCCTCTTATAGGATTAGGTGGTGTGTTTATTTGTATCTAGAGTTTTGGTATTTCACAATAGTAACACGAGTTTTTTGCCGACCAAAAAAAAATATTACTTTAACTGAAGGACCTTATGAGAAGCTTTTAACTTTATCAAGCACATCACAACGATCAGATACTTTTCTAGCATGTAGATAGAAATAACATTATAGCATAATATATTGGTCAGATATATTATTAATATCATAAATTATGCACATAATTTTTTAGGAACAAATAATTCAACTTCATTCTCTAATACCTTTATGGTACATTAATTATCATTTAGCAGTGATACTGTAACATCCCAGGTTTGAGGCCTAGGATAACATGATCTTAAAAGGAATGATTGGACTACCCATATCACCAAGGTGCACCTCCTTTTCAGGGAGCCCATCTCTAAAGAACTCCATAGTTAAGCGTGCTCAGCTTGGAGTAGTACTAGGATGGGTGACCAGTCGGGAAGTTGATCCTGGCTTGCGCGTCAGTGTGGACAAAGTGCGCAGTTAAGGCTAGTGGTGGTCTGTGGGGTCAGTCGTCATTCCTGAAACTCTACTAGAGCCTTGGGCAGTGAGCCCAGGCGTTACAATTGGTATCAGAGCCATAACCCCTCCAGTAGGTTGGGCCCACATGGGCATGTGGCATGCCAGTCTTGAGCCGTGCGGTCCAGGCAAGTTGGAAAGGGCTATCCGTAGAGACGAGATGGAGCCGCCCTTGCGCCGGTAGCCGTGGACGGGAACTGGGTGTCCATGGGCCATTCTGGGTCTGCACTGAAATGGGGTCAGATTATGAGGCCATATAGTTGAGCCTTGACGAGGAAGTCAAGAGTCTAAGTGGGGGAGATTGTAACATCCCAGGTTTGAGGCCTAGGATAACATGATCTTAAAAGGAATGATTGGATTACCCATATCACCAAGGTGCACCTCCTTTTCAGGGAGCCCATCTCTAAAGAACTCCATAGTTAAGCGTGCTCAGCTTGGAGTAGTACTAGGATGGGTGACCAATCGGGAAGTTGATCCTGGCTTGCGCGTCAGTGTGGACAAAGTGCACAGTTAAGGCTAGTGGTGGTCTGTGGGGTCAGTCGTCATTCCTGAAACTCTACTAGAGCCTTGGGAAGTGAGCCCAGGCGTTACAATTAGAGTTGTCGCGCCCCAATCTCACATTAATCGCAAACCACGAGATTAAGGCACGACAGGTGGGATTTCACATATAAACCAACCATTCATCACTTTTCAAAACGATTAACAACATTAATAGGAAAAACTGATTTATACTGTAAATGAAACTAAACAAGTTGCGGAAGCTTTTTTTTAGTAACTGACAAGAAATATAACAGAGTCGACAGCAATTTACAATGTTCAACATAAGATAAAGCATAACAGTTAATTTACATCTTTGTACATATCCTCTCTCTCTCACTCACACCTTGTCCCAAGGATCGAGGGGAATGGACTAAGAGACCTCTAACTAGACTAATTACAAACCTTCTATCAACTAGGCGTTAGGGTGATATGATCCTTCTGACTCCTGATGCTGGTGCTGACCTGAAAATGTTTGAGTAGAGGTATGAGCCTACTCGCTCAGTGAATAACATTTCACTTAGCTATCAATAAACAACTCGTCAGGTTTATTAACTGAAATAAACAGGTATACAGTTTAAGCAGAGCAGTTCTATTGACATAGCAGATGTACAGATAAAAATCACATTTCTATGCATCATCAGATATTTCAGATAAATAGACAGATTTATAAATTTACTGTGAATCCTAAGTGAATACTTATTCATTTTATTGTTATGCCCTAAATATATGCAGTGTACTCTGCATATAAAGATCCGTAACAAGTCCATGCTATGATCCCACCGTACAAGACTTAGCGAAACACCCGGGAAATGCTAAGTCTGACGCCAGCCCTGCTCTGCCACAGGGTCACTGGCTCACCGGCTAGAAACATAGGCTCTACGGCCTCAAGCACTACTCTGAGTGCACCCGACTCCTCCTTAAACCTGAGTATACCGGCGGAGAGTCACAGGGTTACCTTCGTGACACAAGCACGAATGGTGTTAGATAACCGTGTTTTCCTTTTTCCTTGCCCAGTGCCATCGTGACACAAGCACGATTGTTGTTAGACACTGCATTTTCTCTTTCCTCGTTTGTTCGCGACACAAGCACGGATGATGTTGCAACACGAGTTTCACCCCTAAGTTGCAGATACCTCTTAGGGGTTCTACGGTGTTAGGGCATCTATTCTATTAATTAATTAACAGATAAACAACTTAGAAGAGATATCATATTACAACTATAAAACATAAAGTTTCCTCTCTTTTCATCATTTAAAACACGCATTCCAAGTTCCAATGAACCTATCATTCTTTAAAATACATACTACATTGTTTAAGATTCATGTCAACTGATACTAAAGCAAATAAGCATTTGAAATGAGTTAAATAATGATTTCTAAATGAACTGCCACTCACAACTTGGAACTCGGCCGAACACCTTGGAACTCGGCCGAACGCCTCCCAGATTCTGAAACTCGGCCGACCAATCTCAGCCGACCAACTCACCGCTTGAAAAACCTACAAAGAAACTCGGCCGATCAGGACCAAACTTGGCCGACAAAAACGTTGTTCGCTTATCTTAATTGAGAAACTCGGCCGACCAAGATCAAAACTCGGACGATCAGAAAATGCTGTACAAAAGCCCTAAATAAGAACTCGGCCGACCGAATTGAAACTCGGCCGAACCGCACACATGCAGAACATAAAAACGGCCTGCAGAAATCGATTTCTCTCGAATCGACGGGCAAACTTCGAACAAACACCACCAAACGATCACAAACGACGTATATGACTAAACCGCACCTGAAGGAAAGAAGAAAACGAGCTGGGGCTGCACCGTGCACCCCAATCTCCAAGCCGTTTTCCCTGCAAACGCAGCTCCAGCTGCAAAAACCGATTCGAATCGACGGAGAAGAAGATCCACGGAGGGAAAGGACGAACTGCAGCAGCTGATCAGAGCAAAACGAAGCTCCGACGTCTCTCCCTTCTCAACTCCCTCTCTCTCTCTCTTACTTTCTCTCTCTCTCACACAAGGAAGGAGAACGCTTCTTGCGTTCTTCATTTCTGAGAAATGAAACGAATAAGGGAGAAAGAGTAGATAAGGAAGAAAACCTTGGGGCCAAATAGCAAAGTTCAAAAACTACAAACGGGTCCCTATAAGCCCAAAAACATGCAACTTTTGACTCGAAGGTCGGATTCGAACGATTTCTCTGGCAACGCTTCAAGCGTAAGATACTACACGCTTTAGAAGCTAGAAAACACACCAAGCACATATCATGTCCATTTTAAACATTATTAACAAAAACAAGCTTATAACTTGACACATCAGCTAATCATATGCTTAACAGCATACTTACAGAATAAGCTCGACGCGGGTCGTAACAATCTCCCTCCCTTATAAGAATTTCGTCTCAAAATTCCTAGAAGAGAAAAGGAAACTTGCTACGCATCTCAGACTCTAGCTCCCACGTAGCTTCTTCAAGATTATGGTTTCTCCATAAAACCTTCACTAAAGGTATCTCGCGGTTCTTAAGCTTTTTGATCCGGTGATCAACTATCTGCACAGGTCCTTCAACATAGGACACATCTGTCCTAAGTTGCGTTGGTTCTGAATCTACAATCTTTTCCGTACCGGGATGACACTTTTTCAGCATAGACACGTGGAAGACATCATGAAGATTTGCCAACTCAGACGGCAAATCCAACCTGTAAGCTACAGGTCCAATCCTCTCAACAATAGGATATGGGCCCATATATCTAGGGGTCAACTTACCCCTCTTGCCAAACCTCAGAACTCCCTTCCACGGCGAAACTTTCAAGTAAACCTCGTCGCCAACCTCAAACTCAAGAGGTCGACGTCGTCTATCAGCATAACTCTTCTGTCTATCCTGAGCAGCTTTCAACTGATCCCTGATCACATATATCTTTTCAGTAGTTACATCAACTAACTCAGGTCCAAGAATTTCCTTCTCACCCACCTCATACCAACAAACTGGCGATCTACACTTCCTGCCATAAAGAGCTTCAAATGGAGCCATTCCAAGACTAGAATGGTAACTGTTATTGTATGCAAACTCCATTAGGCTTAAGTGTTCCTCCCAGTTGCCTCTAAACTGTAGCACGCATGCTCTCAGCATGTCTTCAAGGGTCTGAATGGTCCTCTCAGATTGACCATCTGTCTGTGGGTGAAACGTTGTACTGAACTTCAGCCTTGTGCCCAACGCACGATGTAACTGATTCCAGAATCTAGATGTAAACTTTGGATCTCTGTCAGAAATAATGGACACTGGAATCCCATGCAACCTGATTACCTCATCCACATAAACTTTAGCCAGCTTAGAAACGTCAAAGGTTGACTTGACTGGAAGAAAGTGAGCAGACTTAGTTAGTCTATCCACAATCACCCATATCGAGTCCGAACCCTTAGGCGTCCTGGGTAATCCTACTACAAAGTCCATTGTGATGTGTTCCCATTTCCATTCAGGTATAGGAAGCGACTGCAAGGTACCAATAGGTTTCTGATGCTCAGCTTTAACCTGCTGACACACTCCACATCTAGCCACATATTCAGCCACATCCTTCTTCATACCAGACCACCAGTACAGCTCTTTGAGGTTCCTGTACATCTTTGTGTTACCTGGATGCATAGCATACATAGAGGTATGCGCTTCCTCAAGAATCTGCTCTTTCAACTCACTGTTTCCAGGTACACACAACCTATCATGAAGATACAACATGCCTTCATCAGAAAATCTGAACTCTGTTCTTTTACCTTCTGACATCTCCTGCATGATTTGCCATAACTCATCATCACTCTGCTGTAACTCTTTAATCTGATTATAAAAAGTAGGTCTGACTTGCATATGTGCAATTAGCCCACTCTGTCTTGTCACCTCCAAGTCCAAGTTCATCCTTCGCATATCTACAAGCAAGTCTCTCTTGAAACATGCCATAGAAAATGCATTGGCTGTTGAACTTGACTTTCTACTCAAAGCATCAGCTACAACATTCGCCTTACCAGGATGGTAATCAATCGCCACATCATAGTCTTTAATCAGCTCTAGCCATCTGCGCTGTCTCAAATTCAGATCTTTCTGAGTGAAGATATATTTCAGGCTCTTATGATCTGTGAACACCTGACATGTCTCTCCATACAAGTAGTGACACCATGTCTTAAGAGCATGAACTATAGCAGCTAATTCCAAATCATGGACAGGGTAATTTTCTTCATTTTTCTTAAGCTGTCTAGATGCGTAAGCAATAACTTTACCTTCTTGCATCAGTACACAGCCCAAACCTCTCCTAGAAGCATCACAGAACACTGTATAGCCTTTATCAGCTTCTGGCAGAACCAACACTGGTGCTGAAGTTAACTTTTTCTTCAAAATCTGGAAACTTCTCTCACAGTTATCAGACCAAACGAATGGTACATCCTTCCTCGTCAAGCGTGTTAAAGGTGATGCTATCTCACTGAAGTTCTTTATAAACCTTCTATAATAACCTGCCAAACCCAAGAAACTTCTGATCTCGGTAGGAGTCGTAGGCTGTTCCCACTGAAGTACAGAATCAACTTTCTTAGGATCCACGCTAACTCCATCTTTCGAGATAACATGTCCAAGAAATGCTACTTCGGCCAACCAGAACTCGCATTTGCTAAATTTAGCAAACAACTGGTGTTGTCTCAACAACTGCAACACTATTCTCAAGTGCTGCTCATGCTGTTCATCGTCTCTGGAATAGATCAGAATATCATCTATAAAGACTACAATAAACTGATCTAGAAAAGGTTTGAAAATCCGATTCATCATATCCATAAAGGCTGCTGGGGCATTGGTCAGTCCAAACGACATGACCAAAACCTCATAATGCCCATACCTGGTTCTGAAAGCTATTTTGGGAATATCAGTAGCCTTTATCCTGAGTTGATGATACCCGGATCTCAAATCAATTTGGAAAAGATCGTCACTCCACGCAACTGATCAAACAGATCATCTATTCTCGGCAAAGGATACTTATTCTTTATTGTGATCTTGTTCAGTTGCCTGTAATCTATACAGAGACGCATGGTACCATCCTTTTTCTTAACAAACAGGACTGGAGCACCCCACGGTGAAGAGTTGGGTCTAATGAAACCCTTATCTAACAACTCCTGCAACTGCACCTTGAGTTCTTTCAACTCAGCAGGTGCCATTCTGTAAGCTGGCAGTGCTACTGGATGACTACCTGTATATATCTGGATTTCAAAATCAATATCCCTGACAGGAGGTAAGCCTGGTAACTCGTCTGGAAAAACGTCAAAGAACTCACGAACCACAGGCACATCATAAACACTGGCAGTGCTCTTCTCTGCTCTGGTGTCAATCACATGAGCAAGGAACGCTTCACATCCTTTCTGTAACATATTATCAGCTACAGCAGCTGATATTATGCACGTAGGCAGAACTTTCCTGTCTCCAGTAAAGACACAAGAAAATTCTCCTAATTGAAAGGAAGCTTCCTTTTTCCAGCAATCGAGTTGCACTCGATATGTCTCAAGGAAATCCATACCCAAGATGACTTGAAAAGTATTTACATCCAAGGGTATGAGATTAGCAGCAAAGGTGAAACCTCCAAAAGATAACAAACATCCGGGACAGGACTCAGATAAAACTGTTGGTCCACCTAGTGGAACCCTCAACACTAACTCATCTACCAACTCTTGAGTTAACAGATTAAGTTCAACAACTAAAGAGCGTCGTATAAAAGAATGAGTAGCACCCGGATCTATCAAAACTAAAACTGGTATACTATTAAACAAAAGCATCTCTCCTGTAACAACTTGTGAAGAAATTATACCTTCCGGAGGTGTCAAAGAAAAGAAACGTGCGGAAGCTCTCCCTCTGCCACGCTGTCCTCTCTGACCACTCCTGCCACTAGACACTCCACCACTTCTAGAACCAGAAGCCACAGAGGAACTCGGAATATCATGGTATTGAGGCTGGAAAGCTTGTGATGCCGCTTGCTGAAGCTGAGGACATTCCCTTTTAAAATGTCCAACTTGCCCACAAACAAAACAACTCAGAGCCCGACATTGACCAGAATGTGATTTTCCACATTTGTCACATGGCGGTATTCCCTGTCCTTGGGGACCTGTCACTGACATTGACGATCCTGAAGACTGTCCACTAGTGGCACTGCTCCATCTTCCTGGGTTATATCCTCCTCTGCCTCTAAAGGTAGTGACATCCTCAGATCTCTGCCTGCCAAAACAACCAAGGCTACGCCCAAGTTTAGAAAAGAAACCTCTATCTCCACCTCTGTATCCGCTACTGGACTGTCCTCTACTGAAATCTGCAGATCTTTTCTTAGACTCAGGCACCTTGTCAGTGTTCACAGATTCCTCAACCTGTCTAGCAGCCTCGACAAACTCACCAAAGTTTTCTCTGTTCCTCCTGCTAGTAGCAGAAACTGTATGCCGAATCTCTGGCCTTAGCCCTTCCTGGAACCTTCTACATCTCTCTATGTTATCAGGAACAAGCTGTGGACAGAAATTAGCTAACCGGGTGAAAAGCGCTTCATACTCTGTAACTGTCATATTTCCCTGCTTAATATTCTGCAACTGCCTGATTTTCTCATTAAGGAAAGTGGGTGGATAGAATTTGAGATGAAACTCCTCAGAGAAATCCTGCCAGGAAAGCTCTGTTCCTCCCCTCTTTTCTTCCACCCCACGCCACCACAACTCTGCATCGCCTGTCAAAAGGTAGACTGCACGACTAATATTCTTATCTTCTGGAAGCTCCATCAAACGAAAGACCTTTTCTATCTGTCTAAACCACTCATCAGCTTCGGCGGGATCTGTGGTGCCACTGAACTCTGTGCCACCTAGCTTCTTCACAAGCTCATAAGATCGCATCAGATCTTTATTGCTGGTAGAAGAAGATTCTCGCCTATCAGCCTTATACCTCTCTTTGGTCTCCAGGAACATCCTGTACATCCGGGATGCATCATCCACGTGGTCACCACCACCTGGACCCAAGTACTGCGGATCAGGGCCAACATGGCTCTCAGCCTGATCATCACGATCAAAGCCTCTTCCTGCCATCTGCAATGATATAACAGAATATTTCCTGTTACAAAACTACAGATAGAAGAAAGACACCTAAACCTTAATCCTATTGGTCTCTTATCGTCCCCAGACCTGGACTCTGAGTAACTATGTACTCAAACCAAAGCTCTGATACCAAGAGTTGTCGCGCCCCAATCTCACATTAACCGCAAACCACGAGATTAAGGCACGACAGGTGGGATTTCACATATAAACCAACCATTCATCACTTTTCCAAACGATTAACAACATTAATAGGAAAAACTGATTTATACTGTAAATGAAACTAAACAAGTTGCGGAAGCTTTTTTTTTAGTAACTGATAAGAAATATAACAGAGTCGACAGCAATTTACAATGTTCAACATAAGATAAAGCATAACAGTTAATTTACATCTTTGTACATATCCTCTCTCTCTCACTCACACCTTGTCCCAAGGATCGAGGGGAATGGACTAAGAGACCTCTAACTAGACTAATTACAAACCTTCTATCAACTAGGCGTTAGGGTGATATGATCCTTCTGACTCCTGATGCTGGTGCTGACCTAAAAATGTTTGAGTAGAGGTATGAGCCTACTCGCTCAGTGAATAAAATTTCACTTAGCTATCAATAAACAACTCGTCAGGTTTATTAACTGAAATAAACAGGTATACAGTTTAAGCAGAGCAGTTCTATTGACATAGCAGATGTACAGATAAAAATCACATTTCTATGCATCATCAGATATTTCAGATAAATAGACAGATTTATAAATTTACTGTGAATCCTAAGTGAATACTTATTCATTTTATTGTTATGCCCTAAATATATGCAGTGTACTCTGCATATAAAGATCCGTAACAAGTCCATGCTACGATCCCACCGTACAAGACTTAGCGAAACACCCGGGAAATGCTAAGTCTGACGCCATCCCTGCTCTGCCACAGGGTCACTGGCTCGCCGGCTAGAAACATAGGCTCTACGGCCTCAAGCACTACTCTGAGTGCACCCGACTCCTCCTTAAACCTGAGTACACCGGCGGAGAGTCACAGGGTTACCTTCGTGACACAAGCACGAATGGTGTTAGATAACCGTGTTTTCCTTTTTCCTTGCCCAGTGCCATCGTGACACAAGCACGATTGTTGTTAGACACTGCATTTTCTCTTTCCTCGTTTGTCCGCGACACAAGCACGGATGATGTTGCAACACGAGTTTCACCCCTAAGTTGCAGATACCTCTTAGGGGTTCTACGGTGTTAGGGCATCTATTCTATTAATTAATTAACAGATAAACAACTTAGCAGAGATATCATATTACAACTATAAAACATAAAGTTTCCTCTCTTTTCATCATTTAAAACACGCATTCCAAGTTCCAATGAACCTATCATTCTTTAAAATACATACTACATTGTTTAAGATTCATGTCAACTGATACTAAAGCAAATAAGCATTTGAAATGAGTTAAATAATGATTTCTAAATGAACTGCCACTCACAACTTGGAACTCGGCCGAACACCTTGGAACTCGGCCGAACGCCTCCCAGATTCTGAAACTCGGCCGACCAATCTCGGCCGACCAACTCACCGCTTGAAAAACCTACAAAGAAACTCGGCCGATCAGGACCAAACTTGGCCGACAAAAACGTTGTTCGCTTATCTTAATTGAGAAACTCGGCCGACCAAGATCAAAACTCGGACGATCAGAAAACACTGTACAAAAGCCCTAAATAAGAACTCGGCCGACCGAACTGAAACTCGGCCGAACCGCACACATGCAGAACATAAAAACGGCCTGCAGAAATCGATTTCTCTCGAATCGACGGGCAAACTTCGAACAAACACCACCAAACGATCACAAACGACGTATATGACTAAACCGCACCTGAAGGAAAGAAGAAAACGAGCTGGGGCTGCACCGTGCACCCCAATCTCCAAGCCGTTTTCCCTGCAAACGCAGCTCCAGCTGCAAAAACCGATTCGAATCGACGGAGAAGAAGATCCACGGAGGGAAAGGACGAACTGCAGCAGCTGATCAGAGCAAAACGAAGCTCCGACGTCTCTCCCTTCTCAACTCCCTCTCTCTCTCTCTTACTTTCTCTCTCTCACACGCAAGGAAGGAGAACGCTTCTTGCGTTCTTCATTTCTGAGAAATGAAACGAATAAGGGAGAAAGAGTAGATAAGGAAGAAAACCTAGGGGCCAAATAGCAAAGTTCAAAAACTACAAACGGGTCCCTATAAGCCCAAAAATATGCAACTTTTGACTCGAAGGTCGGATTCGAACGATTTCTGTGGCAACGCTTCAAGCGTAAGATACTACACGCTTTAGAAGCTAGAAAACACACCAAGCACATATCATGTCTATTTTAAACATTATTAACAAAAACAAGCTTATAACTTGACACATCAGCTAATCATATGCTTAACAGCATAGTTACAGAATAAGCTCGACGCGGGTCGTAACAATCTCCCTCCCTTATAAGAATTTCGTCTCGAAATTCCTAGAAGAGAAAAGGAAACTTGCTACGCATCTCAGACTCTAGTTCCCACGTAGCTTCTTCAAGATTATGGTTTCTCCATAAAACCTTCACTAAAGGTATCTCGCGGTTCTTAAGCTTTTTGATCCGGTGATCAACTATCTGCACAGGTCCTTCAACATAGGACACATCTGTCCTAAGTTGCATTGGTTCTGAATCTACAATCTTTTCCGTACTGGGATGACACTTTTTCAGCATAGACACGTGGAAGACATCATGAAGATTTGCCAACTCAGACGGCAAATCCAACCTGTAAGCTACAGGTCCAATCCTCTCAACAATAGGATATGGGCCCATATATCTAGGGGTCAACTTACCCCTCTTGCCAAACCTCAGAACTCCCTTCCACGGCGAAACTTTCAAGTAAACCTCGTCGCCAACCTCAAACTCAAGAGGTCGACGTCGTCTATCAGCATAACTCTTCTGTCTATCCTGAGCAGCTTTCAACTGATCCCTGATCACATATATCTTTTCAGTAGTTACATCAACTAACTCAGGTCCAAGAATTTCCTTCTCACCCACCTCATACCAACAAACTGGCGATCTACACTTCCTGCCATAAAGAGCTTCAAATGGAGCCATTCCAAGACTAGAATGGTAACTATTATTGTATGCAAACTCCATTAGGCTTAAGTGTTCCTCCCAGTTGCCTCTAAACTGTAGCACGCATGCTCTCAGCATGTCTTCAAGGGTCTGAATGGTCCTCTCAGATTGACCATCTGTCTGTGGGTGAAACGCTGTACTGAACTTCAGCCTTGTGCCCAACGCACGATGTAACTGATTCCAGAATCTAGATGTAAACTTTGGATCTCTGTCAGAAATAATGGACACTGGAATCCCATGCAACCTGATTACCTCATCCACATAAACTTTAGCCAGCTTAGAAACGTCAAAGGTTGACTTGACTGGAAGAAAGTGAGCAGACTTAGTTAGTCTATCCACAATCACCCATATCGAGTCCGAACCCTTAGGCGTCCTGGGTAATCCTACTACAAAGTCCATTGTGATGTGTTCCCATTTCCATTCAGGTATAGGAAGCGACTGCAAGGTACCAATAGGTTTCTGATGCTCAGCTTTAACCTGCTGACACACTCCACATCTAGCCACATATTCAGCCACATCCTTCTTCATACCAGACCACCAGTACAGCTCTTTGAGGTTCCTGTACATCTTTGTGTTACCTGGATGCATAGCATACATAGAGGTATGCGCTTCCTCAAGAATCTGCTCTTTCAACTCACTGTTTCCAGGTACACACAACCTATCATGAAGATACAACATGCCTTCATCAGAAAATCTGAACTCTGTTCTTTTACCTTCTGACATCTCCTGCATGATTTGCCATAACTCATCATCACTCTGCTGTAACTCTTTAATCTGATTATAAAAAGTAGGTCTGACTTACATATGTGCAATTAGCCCACTCTGTCTTGTCACCTCCAAGTCCAAGTTCATCCTTCGCATATCTACAAGCAAGTCTCTCTTGAAACATGCCATAGAAAATGCATTGGCTGTTGAACTTGACTTTCTACTCAAAGCATCAGCTACAACATTCGCCTTACCAGGATGGTAATCAATCGTCACATCATAGTCTTTAATCAGCTCTAGCCATCTACGCTGTCTCAAATTCAGATCTTTCTGAGTGAAGATATATTTCAGGCTCTTATGATCTGTGAACACCTGACATGTCTCTCCATACAAGTAGTGACACCATGTCTTAAGAGCATGAACTATAGCAGCTAATTCCAAATCATGGACAGGGTAATTTTCTTCATTTTTCTTAAGCTGTCTAGATGCGTAAGCAATAACTTTACCTTCTTGCATCAGTACACAGCCCAAACCTCTCCTAGAAGCATCACAGAACACTGTATAGCCTTTATCAGCTTCTGGCAGAACCAACGCTGGTGCTGAAGTTAACTTTTTCTTCAAAATCTGGAAACTTCTCTCACAGTTATCAGACCAAACGAATGGTACATCCTTCCTCGTCAAGCGTGTTAAAGGTGATGCTATCTCACTGAAGTTCTTTATAAACCTTCTATAATAACCTGCCAAACCCAAGAAACTTCTGATCTCGGTAGGAGTCGTAGGCTGTTCCCACTGAAGTACAGAATCAACTTTCTTAGGATCCACGCTAACTCCATCTTTCGAGATAACATGTCCAAGAAATGCTACTTCGGCCAACCAGAACTCGCATTTGCTAAATTTAGCAAACAACTGGTGTTGTCTCAACAACTGCAACACTATTCTCAAGTGCTGCTCATGCTGTTCATCGTCTCTGGAATAGATCAGAATATCATCTATAAAGACTACAATAAACTGATCTAGAAAAGGTTTGAAAATCCGATTCATCATATCCATAAAGGCTGCTGGGGCATTGGTCAGTCCAAACGACATGACCAAAAACTCATAATGCCCATACCTGGTTCTGAAAGCTATTTTGGGAATATCAGTAGCCTTTATCCTGAGTTGATGATACCCGGATCTCAAATCAATTTTGGAAAAGATCGTCGCTCCACGCAACTGATCAAACAGATCATCTATTCTCGGCAAAGGATACTTGTTCTTTATTGTGATCTTGTTCAGTTGCCTGTAATCTATACAGAGACGCATGGTACCATCCTTTTTCTTAACAAACAGGACTGGAGCACCCCACGGTGAAGAGTTGGGTCTAATGAAACCCTTATCTAACAACTCCTGCAACTGCACCTTGAGTTCTTTCAACTCAGCAGGTGCCATTCTGTAAGCTGGCAGTGTTACTGGATGACTACCTGGATATATCTGGATTTCAAAATCAATATCCATGACAGGAGGTAAGCCTGGTAACTCGTCTGGAAAAACATCAGAGAACTCACGAACCACAGGCACATCATAAACACTGGCAGTGCTCTTCTCTGCTCTGGTGTCAATCACATGAGCAAGGAACGCTTCACATCCTTTCTGTAACATATTATCAGCTACAGCAGCTGATATTATGCACGTAGGCAGAACTTTCCTGTCTCCAGTAAAGACACAAGAAAATTCTCCTAATTGAAAGGAAGCTTCCTTTTTCCAGCAATCGAGTTGCACTCGATATGTCTCAAGGCAATCCATACCCAAGATGACTTGAAAAGTATTTACATCCAAGGGTATGAGATTAGCAGCAAAGGTGAAACCTCCAAAAGATAACAAACATCCGGGACAGGACTCAGATAAAACTGTTGGTCCACCTAGTGGAACCCTCAACACTAACTCATCTACCAACTCTTGAGTTAACAGATTAAGTTCAACAACTAAAGAGCGTCGTATAAAAGAATGAGTAGCACCCAGATCTATCAAAACTGAAACTGGTATACTATTAAACAAAAGCATCTCTCCTGTAACAACTTGTGAAGAAATTATACCTTCCTGAGGTGTCAAAGAAAAGAAACGTGCGGAAGCTCTCCCTCTGCCACGCTGTCCTCTCTGACCACTCCTGCCACTAGACACTCCACCACTTCTAGAACCAGAAGCCACAGAGGAACTCGGAATATCATGGTATTGAGGCTGGAAAGCTTGTGATGCCGCTTGCTGAAGCTGAGGACATTCCCTTTTAAAATGTCCAACTTGCCCACAAACAAAACAACTCAGAGCCCGACATTGACCAGAATGTGATTTTCCACATTTGTCACATGGCGGTATTCCCTGTCCTTGGGGACCTGTCACTGACATTGACGATCCTGAAGACTGTCCACTAGTGGCACTGCTCCATCTTCCTGGGTTATATCCTCCTCTGCCTCTAAAGGTAGTGACATCCTCAGATCTCTGCCTGCCAAAACAACCAAGGCTACGCCCAAGTTTAGAAAAGAAACCTCTATCTCCACCTCTGTATCCGCTACTGGACTGTCCTCTACTGAAATCTGCAGATCTTTTCTTAGACTCAGGCACCTTGTCAGTGTTCACAGATTCCTCAACCTGTCTAGCAGCCTCGACAAACTCACCAAAGTTTTCTCTATTCCTCCTGCTAGTAGCAGAAACTGTATGCCGAATCTCTGGCCTTAGCCCTTCCTGGAACCTTCTACATCTCTCTATGTTATCCGGAACAAGCTGTGGACAGAAATTAGCTAACCGGGTGAAAAGCGCTTCATACTCTGTAACTGTCATATTTCCCTGCTTAATATTCTGCAACTGCCTGATTTTCTCATTAAGGAAAGTGGGTGGATAGAATTTGAGATGAAACTCCTCAGAGAAATCCTGCCAGGAAAGCTCTGTTCCTCCCCTCTTTTCTTCCACACCACGCCACCACAACTCTGCATCGCCTGTCAAAAGGTAGACTGCACGACTAATCTTCTTATCTTCTGGAAGCTCCATCAAACGAAAGACCTTTTCTATCTGTCTAAACCACTCATCAGCTTCGGCGGGATCTGTGGTGCCACTGAACTCTGTGCCACCTAGCTTCTTCACAAGCTCATAAGATCGCATTAGATCTTTATTGCTGGTAGAAGAAGATTCTCGCCTATCAGCCTTATACCTCTCTTTGGTCTCCAGGAACATCCTGTACATCCGGGATGCATCATCCACGTGGTCACCACCACCTGGACCCAAGTACTGCGGATCAGGGCCAACATGGCTCTCAGCCTGATCATCACGATCAAAGCCTCTTCCTGCCATCTGCAATGATATAACAGAATATTTCCTGTTAGAAAACTACAGATAGAAGAAAGACACCTAAACCTTAATCCTATTGGTCTCTTATCGTCCCCAGACCTGGACTCTGAGTAACTATGTACTCAAACCAAAGCTCTGATACCAAGAGTTGTCGCGCCCCAATCTCACATTAACCGCAAACCACGAGATTAAGGCACGACAGGTGGGATTTCACATATAAACCAACCATTCATCACTTTTCCAAACGATTAACAACATTAATAGGAAAAACTGATTTATACTGTAAATGAAACTAAACAAGTTGCGGAAGCTTTTTTTTTAGTAACTGACAAGAAATATAACAGAGTCGACAGCAATTTACAATGTTCAACATAAGATAAAGCATAACAGTTAATTTACATCTTTGTACATATCCTCTCTCTCTCTCACTCACACCTTGTCCCAAGGATCGAGGGGAATGGACTAAGAGACCTCTAACTAGACTAATTACAAACCTTCTATCAACTAGGCGTTAGGGTGATATGATCCTTTTGACTCCTGATGCTGGTGCTGACCTGAAAATGTTTGAGTAGAGGTATGAGCCTACTCGCTCAGTGAATAACATTTCACTTAGCTATCAATAAACAACTCGTCAGGTTTATTAACTGAAATAAACAGGTATACAGTTTAAGCAGAGCAGTTCTATTGACATAGCAGATGTACAGATAAAAATCACATTTCTATGCATCATCAGATATTTCAGATAAATAGACAGATTTATAAATTTACTGTGAATCCAAAGTGAATACTTATTCATTTTATTGTTATGCCCTAAATATATGCAGTGTACTCTGCATATAAAGATCCGTAACAAGTCCATGCTATGATCCCACCGTACAAGACTTAGCGACACACCCGGGAAATGCTAAGTCTGACGCCAGCCCTGCTCTGCCACAGGGTCACTGGCTCGCCGGCTAGAAACATAGGCTCTACGGCCTCAAGCACTACTCTGAGTGCACCCGACTCCTCCTTAAACCTGAGTACACCGGCGGAGAGTCACAGGGTTAACTTCGTGACACAAGCACGAATGGTGTTAGATAACCGTGTTTTCCTTTTTCCTTGCCTAGTGCCATCGTGACACAAGCACGATTGTTGTTAGACACTGCATTTTCTCTTTCCTCGTTTGTCCGCGACACAAGCACGGATGATGTTGCAACACGAGTTTCACCCCTAAGTTGCAGATACCTCTTAGGGGTTCTACGGTGTTAGGGCATCTATTCTATTAATTAATTAACAGATAAACATCTTAGCATAGATATCATATTACAACTATAAAACATAAAGTTTCCTCTCTTTTCATCATTTAAAATACGCATTCCAAGTTCCAATGAACCTATCATTCTTTAAAATACATACTACACTGTTTAAGATTCATATCAACTGATACTGAAGCAAATAAGCATTTGAAATGAGTTAAATAATGATTTCTAAATGAAATGCCACTCACAACTTGGAACTCGGCCGACCACCTTGGAACTCGGCCGAACGCCTCCCAGATTCTGAAACTCGGCCGACCAATCTTGTCCGACCAACTCACCGCTTGAAAAACCTACAAAGAAACTCGGCCGATCAGGACCAAACTCGGCCGACAAAAACGTTGTCCGCTTATCTTAATTGAGAAACTCGGCCGACCAAGATCAAAACTCGGCCGATCAGAAAAAGCTGTACAAAAGCCCTAAATAAGAACTCGGCCAACCGAATTGAAACTCAGCCGAACCGCGCACAGGCAGAACATAAAAACGGCCTGCAGAAATTGATTTCTCTCGAATCGACGGGCAAACTTCGAACGAACACCACCAAACGATCACAAACGACGTATATGACTAAACCACACCTGAAGGAAAGAAGAAAACGAGCTGGGGCTGCACCGTGCACCCCAATCTCCAAGCCGTTTTCCCTACAAACGCAGCTCCAACTGCAAAAACCGATTCGAATCGACGGAGAAGAAGATCCATGGAGGGAAAGGACGAACTGCAGCAGCTGATCAGAGCAAAACGAAGCTCCGACGTCTCTCCCTTCTCAACTCCCTCTCTCTCTCTCTTACTTTCTCTCTCTCTCACGCAAGGAAGGAGAACGCTTCTTGCATTCTTCGTTTCTGAGAAATGAAACGAATAAGGGAGAAAGAGTAGATAAGGAAGAAAACCTAGGGGCCAAATAGCAAAGTTCAAAAACTACAAACGGGTCCCTATAAGCCCAAAAACATGCAACTTTTGACTCGAAGGTCGGATTCGAACGATTTCTCTGGCAACGCTTCAAGCGTAAGATACTACACGCTTTAGAAGCTAGAAAACACACTAAGCACATATCATGTCCATTTTAAACATTATTAACAAAAACAAGCTTATAACTTGACACATCAGCTAATCATATGCTTAACAGCATACTTACAGAATAAGCTCGACGCGGGTCGTAACAGATACGAGGTTACTGATTTACAGAAAGTTACAAAAAAGTAGTCTTGATTCAACTTTTAAGAAGACTCCATATTGTATTGTATCTGTTTCCCCCACATAAACAATAAGGGTGACACTAGTATAAGGATACACTAATTTTTTATGTAATTTTCTTCTACATGTTTTAGTCCACAACCATCAAACTAATGTTATGCTTGTTTTCATCAACACTCAACCAAACCAGTCCAATGTTGTTACATCAATTGCTTACTAAAAATCAATTAAACTTCATTTACCAAATATGTATTATTTTTATGTTTCAAAATCGATCATTTTTTATTGAAAAAAATCACGAAAGTTTAGCTTACGCAAATATTCAAATTGTAGTGAATTTTATAGAAGGGAGAGTGAGGAAAACATTGATTTCAAATACCAAACAACCAAATATACAACATTGTATATGTTAAATTTAATAGTGACAACTGGTGCAGACATAAACTCAACACACTAAACAACCAAATATAGCATTTGCATATCTCAGAACTAGTTATCATCTACTATAGATTGAACATCATAATAGAAAAGAATGGATAATAGTGACCAATGTGTGGTGGAAAAATAGATAGAAATTTGGCTTATGTAAACATTCAAATTGAACAACTTCTATAGATGGAAGGAAGAAACAACTGTGCATGAGGATTATCAATCAACAATGTACATACCTTAGACTTTGCTAACACCTAAATTAGCAAAGTGCTAAGATTATGCCAGCACTCAACCAAATGAGGACTTCACAAAACTCTACTTTTGTTTGAAGTACGTGTCTTGAAGAGTTTCTACTATCTATGAGGATTGCACAATGAAGTCAGTATAAGAGTCAAAAATTAAGAGTATAACCAGAAGTATATGAGACAATACGTTATGCATCATGTATATTAGGAAAAGAAAAGAAATTTGCATGTCATCCATTTTATTTTGGAATCAAGCACATAATTGACAATTTTCAAAATCTATCGTAAGATTACTAACTCCTTTGTTACATCTATTTTGTTCACCAAATAATAATTTTTGAACATTATGGTTTTTTTTGCATTTGCAACTAATTTCTATATAAGAGAATGACAAGCATGAGAAAGTAATGAAGAATAAATTATTCAAGTAATGTCATAATAAAGAGGATAACATATGAAGAGAATGATCAACAACACTGTTTTATTTCTTAGTAAAAGAATTGGTTAGGATTCATGGATATTTTCCCATTAGGATTTTGTGGAGCCAAAAGAAGGCCCAACTATTGCTTACATGTAACAAGAAGCAATATTAAATTTTAAACTTGTTATAAGGACATTACTAAGTCATGTCCTTCAAATTTGTTCTAATGTAGATGCTCTTATTCCTAGTGTTGTTTTGCTCAAAACAAGTAACATAATCAAAGAAAAATAACTGAAAACATATCAATAAAAGGCACAATACAAACATGTAAAGAGGCAAACATGTAACCTGAGCAAAAAAAGAGAGCAAATATGTACCCGTTATTAATGACAAACTCCTAAAATCAGAAAATGATGTTTGTAGGATGTGCAATGTTGTACAAGAAACTATATTGTGTGCACTGATTGGCAGTACCAATTCGCAAAAGGTTTGATCCTATAGTGATTTGAACTTAGAAAATGACTAAAATGCAAAGAGAAAAGGTTGATGAAGCAACTAAATCCATTTGGGTAGCCTGGAGTTTCCGTTTTAGAAGGAACCTCATGGCATTTCCTTAGTTGGCATGTACCAAAATTTGGTCGCTGACTACTATGAGAAGGTGGAGACCACCACTTATGCTAGTGAGCTAAATTAGGATATAGCATTTAACATTCACGAAAACTCTCATCATCATATGTAAAGGCACTAATAATATGTATTACAATACGTTTTTGTCTTCAAAAGAACAACTTTCTGAAAAAGCTGTAAACTAGCCACGAAATAGTAGTTTATTTTTATTTTTTTAAGTTACGATGAAAGCCAATCAGTATACGTGAAGTAGTGTCATTACAACGATACATCCTAGATAATCTTGCAGAAAAATAACAACAAAATTGTGCTGAGGAACATGACGCCCTGAGGCTACAACAAGTCAACATTGTAAACCAGACAACATACTTGGAGCATGAGGTTTTACGACATTATTAGTCATACTAGAAAATTTATAATCAAGATGAATGTTGCAAAACAAGTTTATCACACTTAAGGAATGCACCTGGGCCAGGAAGATCGATCTCCAAACAGACTCCCCTTTTCTTACTTTGTGGTAAGCGAGGAAGCTATATTTGTACCTCCTGGGATGAGTAACTCTAGGTGACGTACAGACGGCTCTCATAGAAGTTGTTCAGCCTCCCTGAGATATGCATGTCCTTCCTTGCACTAAGCCTCTCTACAGAGAGAAAGATGGTGACAGAGGCGTCGGACCATAGGAGCACGGATCTAGCGTGGGAGCTGGTTGGGGACGATGAATGGGGTTTGGGCACTGCAGGCGTCGTAGCGGTGAGCAAGGTTTGTTAACCTCTGGCGTTGCCATGACGAGGGGGTTTATCGGGGGCTAGGGATTCGGGAGCAGGGGAAATAGGGAGACGGTTCCAGAAACTAATTTGTGTTGCGGAATGCCAATGTCTAATTACAAGGGTGGGGACGGAATGCCCGCCCAACCTTTTTCGCAGCCCGCCCGAAACATGTATGTAGCAAAATACAAATATAAAATTGGAAAATTTGCACTGGTAGCTAATGATTAGTTGGGTTTGTAGCGACTTTTTGGGCTTGTAGCCGAAGATGGGCTTTTTTCTAGTGAGGGATGTCCCTACTGGTCATCATGTTCAAGGTTTTTATCAGTATAGCACCATTTGTCCGACCACACATTGATGTCATTTACATTAATAGGTACCACAAAAGAATTAGGAAAAAAAACTAATTTAGCACACTTTTATTAAAATATTTACCAATATAGCACACTTTGCAACATATTTCCCAAAATAGCACACTTTGTGTAGAACCCACCACACAAAATGGCGTTTTTCATATCTGAAATTGAAAAATGCCAAAAATATTGACGTGTTTACTTTTAAATAAAAAGATTTAATTTTTTAAAAAAAATTGAAAGCACCACTTTAAGTGGAGCTTTTAGCTTTGCGTTAGAATTAATATTAAAGATGAAAACGCCACTTCAATGGCGCTTTTGCTATTTTTTATTTTTTTTCAAAAAAAATTATATTTAAAATAAACACACCAATATTTATGGTGTTTTTCAAGCCTAGATACAAAAACTCTACATAGAATGACGTTTTCAGACTAAAGTGTGCTATTTTGAGAAATATTTTGCAAACAGTGCTATATTGGTAAATATTTTTGCAAAAGTGTGCTATATTGGTTTTTTTTCCAAAGAATTATCTAGTATGAAGTCTTTGCACTGCATTGCAGCTCTACCAAGTCTAGAGACATTAGGTATCTTGTTTGGAGACATTCTAACATACTTTCTTCTTAACCCACAAGACCAAATTGATGTCCTACTGCTGCTCATCTCCCAAGCATGCTTCGCAATTTGAACCATGTTCCATTCGTGCATGCATTTTATTCTGAGTCCTCCATAATTCTTAGTGCTAGTCACTTTGTTCCAGACCACCAGAGAAAGGGGGGTACCCCTTGTGGTTACCTCCCCACACGAAGGTCCACATATTGCTATCAGTTCAGTCACAGATCTTCAGGGGGATGGAAGTTGTCTACATCACATAGCTAGGGATTGCTTTTAATGTGGACTTAGCAAGGCAAACCCTACCTGCCAGTGAGAGGGTTCTAGTTGTCCATGCATTAATCCTCGATGTAACCTTACAAATTGTCTCCTCATAGGTCTTATTATTTACTCTGGAATGTAAAAATGGAACACCCAGATCCGTAGCTTCCTTGAATCCGCTACATCTGCAAAGTTGTTCCCGTGGTTCATGGGACACTTGTGGGAAAACAAATGTTAGTTTTATTACTGCAATGGTTTGGCCGGCTACTGTTTCAAATTCTTTGAGGCAGTCGACGATGACTTTCATTTGCTTTAAAGTAGCTTTGGTAAACAGAAACATATAGCTGGTTCTTGGGAGAGGTTGACTTGCAGGTGTCTTCGGTCGCTACTTGGTTGGGTTTTAGCCAATCAGGAAGCTAACTTAGGTACTCTTATCGGGACAAACACCTTTTTCTGGTTGTTGGCTATTTGATACCTTTGATTGGTTAGCGGATGGATAACGATTCTACCTGCTATTTATAGAGCTCAAAGCATGGAGTTCGGAAGTACGGTTACACTAGTACCAGCTTATCTAGTTGCGTGTCAATCATTATGAAACTTAAAAATTTGTCCGTCCTTTTTTCTCATTATAATATGGCCCTATAATTGTACATTACATGTATTCCAACCAAATGACTTCATTTTAACTTTTTGACCAACTAGCTCCACATTGCTGCTATGAATGCTTGCCCCATGAGGTGGAATGTTGACTTGTCAAAAACTTTAGGAACAAGCTGTATGTTGTCAGTTCCATTCATTCCCGCACAACGTACTTTAATTTAAATAAATATTAATTGATCGACATGTCCACATCATATTTGTATCTTATATTTTCAAAAATCAGTGTATCCAAGTACCGTACTAGTACCCGGATCCAAACCCATATATGTATCAATGCTTCATAGTCATCCAAGTATTCATAGGAATCCAATAGTTTGATATAGTATCTCTATTTACTTTAAATCATAATAAATTATTATATATTTATATTTACAAGAATATCATGTAGGTAGGCAATAATACATATAAAATGAAACACAATAAGGTACAAGATTAATAATGGAGAATAGTACAAGATATTGGTCCAAAAGCTTAATTGAAACATAGAACAAGAATTATATATTTTCTAACAAGGTCCTAAGAAGGGTGTCGAAATTTAATGGAAATATGGTTTGTCTTATGAAAATATGGTTATAATACAGAAACAACATAAACCATAATGTTTACCATCTTTTCACGAGACCACTAACTCATCTCCAATAATTTGGCTTGAATTTCCACTATCTTGGCTCATCCTAGACATACGTATGGCAAAAGAGACCATAAACAGGTACAAGTAAAGCAAAAGGCAAATATATTTCATTTGGAAATTAAATGGAAAATGAAAACCAAAAGGGAGCAAGTAGCACGTACATTCATCTAAGACTGAAGTGAGGATTTGACAAAATGCTTAAAACTAATTCAAAAATAGTGAATCAGTAAACCATGCTAGAAATTATCATACCTAGAGAAAAAAGTTGACCAGACACAATGCTCCACTCCAGAGCATCTCCATGTGTAGGTAGGCCAACCTCTTCCTTGTGCGCCACCAGGATATAGGGCAATAGAAATTTGGGATTATGTTGCTGTTGCTGCCTAATGAACGAGACTACGTCTTGGGAAATTAGGCTCTGCAGTTTCTCTTGATTGTTGATGACGTTCAGCTATTTTGATGGAAGATGAGCACCGCTGTAGGCTTATTTGGATTCGGCTGAGAGATCGTGAGACCTGATCTATTGGGGGAAAAGAGGGGTACGGTAGGAGGGTTTGGCAGGAAGAAGTGACGACGAGAGGCAAAACTAGGGGAAAATAGGCATGGGAAACAGAGCATGAGCCGGTAAAAGGAAAATGTGAAGGAGGAGTACGACCAGGGAGTTGAAGGGAGCCACCAGGAGCAAAGTTGAAGAAGGGAAGAAGGGGGTTAATGGAGGAGGGCATTAGTAGTGGAAGGGGACAGAGGGGGTGAGCAGCTCCTTGATCGGCCGACGATCTAGGCATTGAGACCACACCCGAGGCGTTACCAATCACTCTAGGTTGATCGGGCTGCGTCGCTTGGTATTTGGTAACCGCTCGAAGAAGATCGATACGAATCGCGAGTCGGAGGTGGAAGCCGGGAGTCGAAGCGTTCTCCGCTGTGTCGCTCTCTCGGGTTGCAAGTTTCGCAATGTGCTTCTTTTGCACTAATAAGTGGGGTGGTAAAATTTCATTCTCGCGCCTTATATTTTAGGAGCCCGCTCAATTGCATATGGTAGCCAATGCCTACTCAATGGGCCGAGAAATAACTTATGAGGCTGGTAGCTATTATTTGGGCTTGTAGCCATATGAGGGTTGTGTTCTAGTGCGTCCGCCCGGGTAACACATTGGCATCTGACAGAGCAATAAGTTTTCAGTCGGTAGTGCAGAAACCATGCATCCACAACCCGTAACCGAACCAAACAGAACCATGGTTATGGTTCACCCGTCAGCAAATGGATGATATTTCTGTGGCGGAGTGGTTACTTTTTGTTGGGTGACCACGGATTCCCACTTCATCCGCGGCGTTGCACATGGACATGAGATGTATGATCCTCATGTAGATTTCATAGGCGTACCTTGCCGTGTTACTCTCAGCGGCACCCAGCCCGACCATAGAGGATGCCACCACCATCCTAGATAGTCACCGGCGGTAGCCTACACAGGAAGGTACGCTCTAAGCCATCGAGGAAGACTTCTGTCCCTACTAGCAGTTACTCCATCGCACCCGCCATCTTCCACGCCGTAGCAATGCCCAACCCAGGTACCCCGTCAGTGTCCTAGCAATGTCGACCCCTGGTACCCATTAGTCTAACGGCCATGACGGTGCTGAATCTGAGTTACCAGTTTGGAAAGCTCATCGGATGTCAGTGAACACAAAAAAATGCGCACCCCATGACAACCACCGAACATCAACGCCGACAACCTGCCAAATGCCTGCCAGACTTTACATGCAGGTAGATGGAGAGTTGTGAGGGCAATGATGAGGGAGAAGAGCCCCACAAAAGGTGCATGTAGGATCATGGCTGGGCCGGCGAGAAGCGCAACATCCTGAGGTGAAGATGGCACCTGCGTGCGGCCACCCTGCCATTCCGGCGGCCACCATGCCGATTAGTGCGACAGCGAACTACGAAGTCAGATCAGCGTTAGGACTTAGGAACCGCAGAGCTCCTAGTAGGAAGTATAAGACAAGCAGGGGTGCCGAGGAGGGTGTTCCGGTATGACCATGGGATTGAGAATGAAGAAGAAGACAAGGCTGTCGGAACCCTGCCTGATGGCGATGCAAAGGACTTCTGCTGGAAATGGCTTCGAGCTTTGATGCTTTGATCATTGACCATTCTCAAATGAATTATAATATTGTCACAGATATCCATCACCCAAACCACACTATTATAGTAATGCAGATATTTAAACCAATGCCAACCACTAATAGATTGGGTGACCGAAAATTGAATCGGATCGGGGTGGATCATGGTAATCCAATGGTAAGTGGATTATTTTGCCATCCCTACCAGCCGGGACACATTGCCCTATTGTGGGGCCATTACGTCCTGACCCGGGACGTATTGTTCTTGCGAGAGAGCAAGGCGTCTCGGCTTTGGACGCATTGACCCTACCGTAGACACTACTACAGATCCTGTCAAAGCCGAAGGCCAAATCCCTGACCAATACATGTGAATCCTTGACCAATAGTCCTTGGTCAGGGTAAATCCCTGACCAACGTACCCTCGTCAAAAGCTTGGTGACCAATAGTAGTTAGTCAGGACCTATCCCTGACCAATATAGATGGAATCCCTGGGCATCCATTGCATGGATAAAAGATATTATCCTTGGCCATTTCTTTGTATCCAAGGCACATCCCTGACTAGTGGAAATGTATGCATCTATAATATTTATGTCTATTCATGAATATATATATATATATTTATATATATTTATATATATATATATATATATATATCATTCAAAATATTACACATAACTAATTTATTATGCATCAGATGACAACAACTTGAATATAATAAAAAGGATAATTGCATTCAATTTTCAATTGTAACGTTTACATCCAAAAAAGCATGATTGGAGCATCATGTTTTTCCCCAAAAGGATAACTCATCCTCTAATATGACTTTGAAATATCATTCATATGCACCACATTACATCTCACATTGTTTTAAAATTATTTCAAATAAAAATAAAAGTGCATATCGTCAACTTCATGCATTCTCCCTAGTGTTGCTTCCGCAACTTCCACCATGGGGACTTTCTCCAGCATTTGCATCAGTCCTTCTACTTTGTGGAGTGTTTTCAATATCCTGCATTATAAAACTATATCAACTATACATAACAATGTACAAGTTCATAAACAAGAATTAACATTATAAAATGCATAAAACAAAAATAATCAAGCACAATTCTCATTCATGTACGCCTGACTCATGACATATATTTTCATCATATACATAGTATGTTGAACGTGCACATATATAAACTATATAAAAAAGTATAAACAGTAACCATGTATTTTAAATAAACATTTCTTCCAGCAAGTCGTCTTTCCGAACGTGCACATATATAAACCATGTATTTTCATCATATACATAGTATGAGGGTGGGTCCAGCAGGTTGTCTTCCCGATCTGTAGCCGCAAATTGTTTTTTAAATATCACTGTGATACCATGTCCATATAATTATTTAATAAGCACGTCTTATTGCAACATATGTCTGCGACATGACATTTCCATACCTGATTTAAAGGAGGTATGTATCCCGCTTGAGAGAATGGATATCCATTGTAGGGATATAGATATGGAGCTTGAACATTTTGCATATTATTTCCATGCTAGAGAACGACAAAGTACCAAGAAAACTTAGTATGAAACTAATTCATTCTTAAAAATCAGAATTTTTGCTATATGTATTTCTTACTTGTTGATGTGTTGGTAGTTGCCGTGGTCCTGGAAATTGAAATCCAGAAAAAAGAGTAGTACCAAATGATTGTTGACCCTACGTAAGTATACAATAATGTTGCAAAAATTATTGTTTTGATGAGAATTTTAAAAATGTTTTGAAAATAATGAAAGATGTAATACATGATATAAAGACTTGTACTAGAGAAGCCAAGGGAGATAGTTTACTCAATGTCTCTTTCATTTCAGCCATCATTTTGGTATGTTCTTCCACTTTGCTTTGCAGTACTTCATTAGTTTCCTACAAATATACAATATTAACATTTACACTCTCTATGATGTTCTTCAGTTTCTATAATAAAAACATATAAAGATAAGTTGATTACCTTATATCTCTTATTTTCATTTTGTAAAATCACATTGGATGCTCGCAAAGAGGCTCCACGAGCTCCAATCTTGTCATGTCCACTACCAACTAAACGTGTGCGGTTATATTTCACAGGTTTAATAATCTGAAGGATAGCCTCATCTTCTTGAGCTTCATTATTTTGACCAGATTCATCAAATGACAATACACTTTGTTGAGATTTGTGGTGTTCCACAATTTTCTCCTAAAAAATAATGTATATATTTATAATGTAATCATATTCAATGAGAAAATGAATAAATAATGTTAAATGCTCACCACTATATCCTTATCTTTTGTGTATGCAACTTTTAACAAGTCTATTTTACTTGGAGCATGCCCAAGTTTCTCTTCCTGCATAGACATTTTTTATTATAGCGTACATTACATTGACGGCAAAGTGTCGTACTTAGAACACATATCACAAAATATAACTACACCAATACAAACTGTTTGGTAATCTTACCAGTTCATGACGCTTCCTTGCAAACGTTTTAGCCCCTGTACAATGATTCATTTGCTTCTTTGATCTATTAATTTTATTCTTCTCCACAATTTCCTAAACCGACATAGATAAATAACAAAAAACAAATTTAATTACATAGCAGCAATATACGAATTGTGTACACACTTTTTCAGTATTTTATGCTTTACATCTACAAATAAGTTGCAAAAAGTAATATAAAAAGTAGTCATATATTTCACATAAATGTTTTTGTCCATCAAAACAAATATAGTCACTTGTTGTCAAAGTAAAAGTGGGCGGATTTCTATATAGTTGCCTCCAAAAAAATAGTTATTGTATTATTCTGATACCATGTACTAATTCAATTACATAGTAGCAATGTATATGGAATATGAATATTTGTGTTACCTGTGTTTAGGTTGTTTCCATTTTTCAACCAATCTTAAAAACTGCTCATGATCAACTCGAGAATCATTTGAAATTGCTTCCATAATTGCATATGTGTCATCTTGATACTTCAACCAATATTTAGCTTTTAATTCTGCCCTCCAATCAGTAAGGCTAGAACTAATATGCGTCCATACTCTTTCCCAACCATTAGGATGAGCACTCAAGTCAAAATAAGCCTAGTTCATACGAAATAATATAAATATATAGATGCATAATTGATAAATTGAAATTATAATGATAGTGAATTACCTTTACAATGTCTCTAGTGTCATTGAATGATGACATGGACATTTGTGGCCAATACTTATCAATAGGCCACAAAGATGGTCTTCCAGCTAATATCCCACATAGTAGGCTTAATTGTTTTCCCGCATCTCCAATTTCAAAACCTTTGTCATCAAAAACTACATGATGCCTCTCACCAGGGGGCGGCTTAAGCTTTGAGATAATTGTAGGACCCCTACCATGTTTGTCAATTGGTTGGGGTTGAATGTTTCTTCTTGGATCATTTTCATCTTCAACATCTGTACTTACTGCTAGAGGTGAGGTTGGATGAGTAATTGTTTTATCTTCTTCTTCAACTTCAACTCTTCGTGCCAATCTTGCTGATTTCCTTGACATCTAATTATTATATACAATATAAAAAATAAATAAACAAAAAAATATGATGGAAGTAGAAATATTTGAAGACAACATATAAAATAACAAAATACTATTAAGTAGACAGACCTTAATCTATCTTTGTTTGTTTGCATGCCCATTAAGTAGACATCAAGGACATATAGTATTAGTATGTATACTATATTGTGTAATATTCCTACACTAACTCATGACAAGTTTTCTTTAAATTATAATATAGAATTGGATAATATTAGTATTCAATTTATTTAATCATTTGTTTAGCTATTAAAAAATTCTTATAACAGAATAGGAAAATTTTGACAAACAATACGTGCTCACTAAGAGATGATTCATTTTTTAAATGCAATTGAAATAATTTTTTTTTCATATTCTTCATTACTAAATCAAGCTGAATACACAATTATATAAGGTAAATATAAAAAATTTCATCTTAGATGACATTACTTTTGATTAAACATATGGGTTCTGACCTACCTCTGGACGGGTCCTCCTTTTCAAGTACCATCTTCTGTTGTCAACTATATTATATGTTGTGCACAAAAGCTTTGGGCAGCAGGTACGCACCTATATTATAACAATAAAAATTCATATATACTTTTTTAATTACTTTCAAATGGTCCAACCTATTTGATAAAAAATACTAAATAAATATGATGGAATAAACCATTAACACTCAAGAACACTATGGGAACTTCTACAAATAATCATGACTTTTATTTTATATTAGATTGGTATAACATAAGCGGAGTAGAAAAGACGACATCACAATTTAGGAATAATAAGTATTATAGATAACAATTTTTTTAATAAAATTACAATATATAAAATTTCGGTTAAGAAGTGTCAGCCACATACAATTTATAAATATATGAAGGAGTTTGATGTATTTTATTTAGGCATTGTCCTAATGGAAAAAAGAACAAAATTATTTTAACAAGTATTATAATTGGTAAGATGCAAGAGTATGTTTAACGTTAAACACCATTAGTTGTTCTATGCACATAGTTCCCATTAGGATGAATGAAATAAATAGTTAGATTTTTTACTATATTCTATTACGTCATGATGAAATTACAAGTAAAACTTGAACTAGACTGATTGATTGAATCTCCGCCTTCAGTTCTATCTATCTCATGTCAAGAATAATCGACCGTGAGAAACTTTGATCTAAGTGTAAGTATAGTATGTATATTCGTTGATGGAAATAATATGAGGTAGTTTTAGGAGTTGGTCGGACATGTTTAGACTGTAAGCATGGTCAATGAAAATTATATAATTTCTAACAGAGTGATCTTATATCAGAAAAGATACTACATTTTTAATAACAAGGTTGAAAAATAGTTCCACCTCGGGGTACAAGATTCACCCTTGAGACTGTTTATAGTCGAAGAAGTCACCGTAAGTGTACCGAGATGCTTTTTAAATGCACCCTGTAAGTCCGATCTTCTTTGATTTGCACAACAGATACAGAAGGGAGCACCCCTAACGTTGCACTTGTAGCCAGAAGAAGAAGACAGGTCCACAAACTTTACACCTGAAAATATCCAGCGTAAGCAACTTATATTCCTAATTAGACATTGTATCAAACAACTTTAGGACATTACATATCTAAGCAAATAAAAGGACTGATATTCCTAATTAGACAGAACTTCTTTGTTTCTGCCTGCCATCATACTTTGGCACAGTCGGGGGCATCCTGCCAGGCCGCCCATACCTCTTCAAGTATAGCTTAAGATCCAATTTATCGAAGGTGTGGGAGGGGTGGTCCTGCTGGACGCAAAGAATTCTTTGATTTGTTTTTCCGTAGCTTTCTTGAAGAATTGTTCTCGTCGATTGTAGAAACAAAGAGGAGACTCTCAGTTGCCTGTAATTGCCATATTTACAAATGCAAGGAATTTGCATGACACCAGCTCGATTGGGAGAAGTGGGTTGTGTAACTTGTGTTATCAAAATACTAGATAGTTGTTCGACGCCATGCTTATCCAAACCTGGAGATTACTGGATGAGGGTCTGGATTGATACGTCGTTTCATGTTCGGACAACTCAAGTCAGTAGCGCGCGGAGCCAGAACTAGGCTACCTCCACCCACCGGGATGCGACGACGCCCATCCCACCTGCGTCTAATCTATCGCAGCACCTTCGAGTGCAGAAGGCGGTCTTCACAGGAGCAGCCCAGAAGGGCGCCGTCGAAGCGAACACGAGTCGGAGGCGGCGGAACTCGTTTTACCGTGGTTTTGACACAGACGTACAAAACTAGAAGGTACCAGAAAAAGGATGAAGGAGAAAGTCAGAAACGAGAAGGAAGCTAGCAAAACCTGTTGAACAATGAGCAAAGAGGCGAGCCGAGCGGCAACGGTTGGCTGGCAGCCAATGGTCGGCTGCGGCAACGGGCGGCTGGCAGCCAACGGTCGGCTGCGGCAGAAGTCCTTTGCGCACAAGAACTGTTCACCGGAGTCGGGCTGCGGTAGAAATCCTTCGCGGACAGGAACCGTTCGCCGGAGTCGGGCGGCGGCTTGCGAGAGAAGTTGAAGAGCGGGAGCGGGGGACTATTCGGGGGCTGGTGTGAAAGCGGAAGGGTTGGAAGCGTGAAACGAACCGTCGCCCTGGTTGCATTAGCGCTAAAAGGCCCGCTCAATCTGGGAAAGAAATCTAAAAAAAAGATATATTTTGTCCAGGGATTAAAATCACATTGGCCAAGGATAGGCCTTGGGAACCAAATCTAATTTGGTCAGGACTTTTATCCCTGACCAGTTAACCCTGACTTATAATAGATTTTGTTGTAGTGAGAGTAATATGTCCCGCTTCGAGACGTATTACCTATCAGTGGGACCAATACATCGCCCATTGTGACACATTTCTCTCATGCAGAATAATAAATTCTGGGTTAGGACGTATTGACCCCACAATAGGGCAATGCGTCCAGGTCCAGGACGTATTACTGCCACATCAGACCAATATGTCTACATGCAAGAAATATTTTCTATAAAGTAAGAAAATATGTCCCCATGCAAGACGTATTAATATTTTATCGATATTTTTTGTTCTTATAATTATTATTTGCTACTTATTGATTTAATAATAGTAATAATGATATAGATTATATTTGGACATTTGCAATTAGATCATTTGTATTTTTAGTATACAATATGTTCAATTATTATAAATTTGTTAAGTTGAGTAGCTCTAGAAATACCTACAGATTATAGAAGTGTTATTGCAAGCAACAATTCATGATTGTTACCTGATTAGATAAGAAGAAATTCATCCAAAAACATGAGATATCAATTAAAATTAAGGTTACAACATTAACCAACATGAAGAGAAAATAATAAATTTAATGTCTAGATCCAGATGATATCATAAATCAAAACAATCATCAATCAGGAACCACAAATATAAACCATAGGTGGTGGACATATATGATTGATCAAATACAAGCTAGATAAATGCCTACACAAAGGCATATATGCTAAATAATACAACTGTAATAAACTAAGCACGTCCTCCATACCCACGTCACCCTCGCCCACCTCCATGCACCTCTGACTCATGAGTAGGGATCCAATCTGGAGACGCATCAATGGGGGATAATTGTGTAGCAGTAGGCTGACAAGGTCCATTATAGAAATGGAAAGGTGGAGGTAGGGTGAGGGGTCTTTGAAAGCAAGGTTGTGGGGCCTCAGTTGCAAAATGAGAAATCAAACAGAGTCAATGAGTATGTAACATAAGATGGTGGTCAACTCTCATGAATAATTGGTGGTGGGACTGGAGTGTATTGAATAGAAGAAGAACTTGCTCCATAGTAGGTTGTGGGTAGAGGAGGTGGGGTGATGTATGAAACAGATGTACCAACTCCTGAAAAGTATGGTCCTATAGGTCCCCATCCCATGAACTGAGAAGTTGGAATGAATTCAGTAGCAGTGGGAATGGGCTCAGACTGAGTGGCACATCTATGAGTAGGTGTAGGCGTGGGTTTAGGACAAGTGGTATGAGTAAGAGTGGGGATGGGATCATATGGGCGAGGATAGTCAGGAAGACTCGAAAAGTATCTCCCTTGGATGTTGTAGATATCATCTCTAATCTGTTCTGGGGCATATGCTCCAAAGCTGCTCAGATCCGCACATGTGATTCTACCTGTTCAAATAAAGTATGTAAAAATAATAAAGACTAATTACAAATAGTATTGAATAATAAGAGATTGTAAAAAAAATTATCACGATACTCACAAATTGTTATTATCGGTAACTTGTTGGGTAGTATGTGGTCGAAGGCTAAGATGGAGGGACTACTACATATTGTGGATGACACCATGCATAGTGCACCTATGGACTGAAGACTGTCACTACTGGTAGAGAGGGGACTAAGCTCTAATGTCTATTGTGCCACAATTGCACCTCCCGCCTATACTGAAGAAACCAATCCTCACAACATGACCCCTCCCATATATCCTACTAAGACGTGGTAAGTCAAGAGTATGTTGTACTTGAACAAAGCCAAATTGTCCAAACACTCTGTCTGGAGGTGCCACTCTACTACCGTGTATCACACTAGAGGCACTCGGTCCAACCAAATATCACGACCCTCCGGACACAATGCTGGAAGTCTCTGTATAATATCCTCGGTGTAAGGAGTTAATTGTATCTATTTTTTAGAAATATAACATATATCATATACAAAGAAATAATAAATTTCAGAAATATAATATATCATATAAAAAGAATATTTTTTAGAAATATAACATATATCATATAAAAAGAAAGAATATTTTTTAGAAGTAAATTATATCTGAGTGGGTAAAATCTGATCAACAGAGGAATCATAAAACTGGACTGATCCTCTCATAGTATCAGTCCTTTGAACAATATTATGCCACCTATTAAATTGACAAACTAAAGTTATTTGAATTTACAACATAATTGATTTTTTTTAAGTAGAAGTTGTGTAAATCTTTACTTGTAACCCAAGGGAACATCTTCTAGCCACTCCCCCAGTTCATAACTAGTGATCCTGGGTGTCCAATTCCTAACCTCTCCCAACACCATATCTGCAGTAGACATACACAACCGGACAGGTGGGCAGTTTTCTTGGAATGGGTAGCAGCCTTGTACAACTCCCTATACAAGTATGCTAGAGTTGCAGCACCCCAAGATAGAGTGTTATAACTTGTAAATTCAGCCACAAGTGGGAGTTACCTTAGATGAACCTTGTCCCCAGTACTATCTGGAATAAGGTAACTACCTAAAAAGTATAGGAGATATGCTCTAGTATACCTTATCCTCATTTGTCTTTGATGTTCTTCATCTCCTAAGGTGAAATCCATCCCACTAAAGTTGTCTCGCAACTAAGTAAGACAAATATGACCCTTATACATCCCATCTGGTGCATCTCCCAAGTAATGCTCACAAAGGTGAGCCCATGAAGAAAACTGGCCCCCATCTGTACCTAAAGGATATGCAACTATAACTGGTGGTCTGCCAATCAGAAGACCTAGAAGAACTGTGACATCATGAAGTGTGACAGTCATCTCAAAACATGAGAACTTAAAGGTGTTTCTAGACTTGTCCCAACGGTTAACTAGGATAGTGATAAAATTTGGATCTAGGTGGATAGGTTGTAGGTTATGAACAAGTCCAAAACTGGCTAAAGAAATGTTATGCAAGACACGCTCATCAGTAATAGGCCAACCTAACAACATGAAGTGGTGCTGGAGAGTCAGAATGATACTTCTCTTAGAACCATATCTAGGAAAAGTACAAACAATACGTAAACTGAAATAAGTAACATTCAACTAAAATAAGAAACATTCAACTGAAATAAGACACATTCAATTTCCCTTTCAAACATTACATGACTTGATTGAAACTCAAACATTGCATGCCTTGAATAAAATAAAATTCAAACATTACATGACTTCAATAAACTAAAATAAGAAACAATCAAGCTACCTTTCAAACATTACATGACTTGACTAAACTAAAATTCAAACATTACTGACCTGACATAACTGAAATTTAAATATTACATGACTTGACTAAACTGAAGTACAAACATTATATGACTAGAATAAACTAAAATTCAAACATTACATGACTTGACATCAAATTACATTAGGATAAGTGCATATGTTATGACCTTTTATGTCACACTTATTGAAATGATAGGTATATTGTTTTGGATCAACATCCATAGTTGAAGGCCTTCTATTTTACTTTGGTTTCCCAACATGCTTTTGTTTCCGTAGGGGTAGTAATGGATAAATACCTCTGCTTTCATCTAATGGGGGCCAATACCTCTTATCGAAAATACCTCAAAATTCAGTTTTTTATGCGTTCAAATGAGAAGCATTTGTTAAATATTGGCTCACAAGCCTGTCACAAGCGTAATTGACAGTTATTGTAGCTACCCAAACATGACAACATGGTAAATGCCATTGTTGTGGAAAACCTCAACTGGATTCACTGGCACCATTTGGACGCACTTTGACTTGAAATTTATGTCCTTCCATGTCATCAACAAGACATTCATCATTGTTTATGCAGAGTGTTACTCTTAGTCTCTCTGCATCTTGTTGTACATTAAAAAGCTTATTATGACTCTTTGGGGGCCATATATCTCCATTATTTGCATGACCATATGCTTGATTACGCCTCTCCAACCACATTGTTACAGAGCGATAGTATGTGGCAATAATTAGTCCCTATATTGGTAAACCTCTAACACCATTTAAGACTCCATTTATTGATTCAACATGATTGCTAGTCAATGACCCATATATGTAACCTCTGTCATATGTGAGAGACCAATGTACCGAATTTTGAGCAATCAAATAATTCTTAACATCCGGTTTCATTGTTTGTATATCAGCCATTAGATGATCAAATTTAAGCATATCAGTTGTGGATACCACCTTCCATAGAAGTTCTCTTAATTCTTGTGACTTGAACTTTTGATGTAAGTTCTCACAAAGATGTCAAAGATAATAACGATGTTGAGCCCAGTCAAATTGTGACTTAAGTGTTGAAAAAATTGCACTCATTCAATCAGAAATAATATACAGATATGAGCGACGTTGAATGACCAAAATACATATTCGTAGAGAACCAAAGAACCACTCCCATGAGTCCTGATTTTTTACCTTGACAACAGCAAAAGCGAGTGGAAATAGACCATTCTCAACATCTATGCCACATGCAACAAGAAGTGTGCCATAATAATTTCGAGTAAGAAATGTGTCATCAATAGTAAGAACATGCCTGAAATATACCCAGCCCCTCATAGCTGGACAGAAAGCTCAAAACACCCAGTTGAATCTATGAGTGTCTTGAGTTTGGAGGGTATAATCATCCACAAGGTGGGTATATACAATTTTTGGAATATACTGTAATAGAGATATCATGAACGGTAACAAATTATGATATGATGATTCCCTATCTCCAAATATTTTATAGACAACCTTCCTCCTTGCTAGAAATACATTGTATGAGATATGAAGGTTTAGTTCAGCATTCACCTTGTCATGAATTTCTCATGTGGACATATCCAATTATGACACTAGGATTGACATTATCATACAAGCCATATAAGAGGTTTTGCATTGGCAATGGTCTTGATTTAGAACAGTTAGTTGACAATTTAGGTTTGTACTATGACATTTTATCTTCCACATGCCACCTGCTCTTTTGGATTGACAATTGGCCAAACTCCATGGACATCGTTCGACATGGATACAAAAAAGTTTGATAAACAAATTATTTGAGTGTTGTGTACGATATTGGACGTTATTTTTTACTACCCATTTTTAAATCGTCTCAATCATAATAGTTTTGGATGCAAATAAAGCACCCTCATAAATTTTAGTGCTAGAAAGTTTGTAATTGATACAAATTTCATGACAAAAACCTTCCACCCATTCATCATATTGAAAAGCTTCATAGTTATTATCAATGTGATCGTGTTGGAGCCATTCTCTATCAAATATCTCAGGGATAGTACTCAATTCTTCTATAGAGTCAAGGATTGGATGTTCACACCCATCATCAGTTTTAGTCGATGAGTTTCATCATCTTCTTATTCACTATTCTCTTCCCCCTCCTCGACCTGAGGACCACTATTCTCATTATCAATAGTAGGGTTTTGAGAGAATTCAGATGGTTGATTCCATTCATCAGTTATATTACTATTAATTCGGTGAAATTGATTCAATAGACTCATGTAATTATAACTAGAATGTTGGTGGATAGATATTTTTTCAAGATAGACATCAATATAGGCATCATATGAAAGTGAGAACAAAGTTCTATATGCATCATCATTGTCAACTTGTATGAGCATATGATCTTCTCCAGGAAAAAGATAGGATATATTGATAGAGAAGTGGTTGGGGCCGATGCCAAGTATTTTATGGATATATGATTTGAATTCGATTAGAGTATTAATAAGTGTAATATTTATGGGTCTAATAGATCGACTAGAATAAGACCCATCAGAGAGAAATTGACCATCATATCGAAGCTTGATAATTCGTGAACGTAAACTAGATGTCGTTTTCGTATCATAATAAAAATATAAACTTAATTGAAGAAAACTCATTTATAAAAATTTTATATTTACGTTGACAACATTTACTTAATAAATGATAATACAGATTTTTGAACAGTAATGTCATTTTTCTATAATTTGGAATTAAATAACCAAGAATAAAATTATTTCATTTTTAATATTGGATGGTTATTTTAAGTTCAAAATAATAAATACATGAAAGTAGTAGAGAAAATACCTCATGTGGTGAGATCTCCCTTGTGAAATAAAATTCCAGAGAAAGAAGATAAGAAGATTGTTGCCCAGAGAAAGAAGCTGAAAAAATCGTCACCAGAGAAAAGAAGAGAAACAGATTTCCGATGAGAGAATAGAAGAGAAACCGCCTTAAAAGCAGCTAGAAAATCTGCCCGCAGTAGCTTAGCCCCCAAAGCACTCCAAAGAAGTAGATATTCATAGAAAATGAAGAAGAAGAGAAGAAATGGATTGCTTGTGTGTCTTTGGAGGGGCTGATTTCGGCCACCTTATATAAGGAAGCAATACATCCCGCATGGGGACGCATTGCCCCACTCGGCACCCGACCGCGGCCCCAATGACTATCTAGCATTTGGGTCAATAGTTGGGAGCTATGTGGCAGCAATACATCCTGGGTGGAGACACATTGGTGGTCAAACAGAGTTAATGCGGTCACATTCAAACAATATGTTTTGGTTCCCAATGTATTGGTCCCATTGACAGACAACACGTCCTACTTCGAGTCACATTGCTCTGCGGTGGGATCGATATGTCCAGTCCCAAGATGCCTTGCTCTCTCACAGAGAAATACATCTTGGGTTAGGACGTATTGGCCCCGCAGCTGGGCAATGCATCACGATTAGAGACGTATTGCTCTGGTAGAGGGCAATACATCACCTGCTCAGACGTATTGCCCCCAAATAGAGCAATATGTCTCCAGCTGGGAAGTATTGGTCTGTAAATATGTCATTTTGGGAATTAAGTTCAAGAACATACCATTTTGGTAATTAAAATGGTTAAATATATCATTTTGATTTTTTGGCCTAATAAATAGATGTGTTTTCAAATGGAAGTGGGTTTTAGTATAACTAATTTGAGCATGTCATCTGGCATTCACCTTATTAGATAAGTAGGTGATAGATCACATAATGTTTAAGTGTAATGAAAACTCACCTTTTAATTATGGTCCCTACTTCTTCCCATGCAAACTTGTTGTTCCTCCAAATTTGTTGTTGTAGATTGTTGTTGTATTAAATCCTAACCTTACATCAACCCCAAAGAACCACCCCTAAAAAAATAAATGGGTGTTTTTATGGCAGAGATTGAATGCAACAACACCAGAAGTGTGTGCCAAAATAGCTAATTGGAACCTAACTTGTTGCACCGCAAAACTAGATACATAGCTATGTATCAACCCAACGGTCCTATGGTTAATGTGTTGTTCATGCTTACGTATGGTGCTACTTTCAATGATTGAGGTAGTGCTTTCGACCGTTCCAGTCAAACTAATAGGGTTATAACATGTTAAGTGTCTTTGCAAATACAAAAGGGGTTGTTGTATGAAGTGTATGAAACAATGTTTATGGTTAGATATATTTGGTATTGATGTATCTTATAGGGCATTGTCAAAAATGTTATGAAATAACATTGCTCAACTAATTTAAATAAATCCTGCCTAATGATTTATAATTTTAGATAATCTCATGTTGGATCAGTTCAAACGGCCGTCCGGTCCTTGTTGAAATATAATTTACACATATATCTAAACATTGATTTGGCATACAATAGTATTTTTCAATTGATCTGACTTATATGGGGGCCAACGCTTCACAATTGGAATTACTAGCCCTTGATGGGAATCTCAAATCGAATGGCTAAGATTAAACTTTGTATTCCATTGTTTTGTTGAACTGTAATATACCAATAAGATCATAACTGTACTTTCACGAGTGAAAAGAAGAAGGGGTTGGGGGAGGGATGAATGTACCAAACAATTCATAGTCATACTTTTAACTATGTTCTATTGCTTAATCAAAATTCGTGCCGCACTTTCAATTATCTTTTTGCTCCAACATCAATTTATTGAGAGAATATGTATTCAATTCAAATGTGAAAGCTTCGAAGGAAAACAACAACCACAAGAACAACACACAACAAATTAAATCATGAAAGATATATGTATTCATACCACTCACCAACACGTGGATAATTTTTTTTGTCAAAGGTCCCGGTTGATAAATTTACAGACGCATTGCCAGTTTTCTTGATTAAGATGTGGTTTGATCGGTTCTCCCAACAATATGCCACGTCGTTTGTACCTTTTTACGTTCACCGATGATTGATGATAGAACTATCCAGTTTCTTTCCAATCCCAATAGCACCAACGCAACATTTTATTCATCCATTTCCATGGTTAGTTTGTACACATTGGCTGAAACACTTTTCCGTTTGGATGAACTCCAATAACCCCGCCTAGGGGCATATCCAGGGGGTGGGGGCAGGGGCTTCCAGGGCTGAAACACCTCAACCCCCTGTCAATTCAAAATGCTAAATATACATTTTGCATAACGAAATAAAAATATGTGTGCGTACTATTGGGACAATTGTCTCAATTAGCGCAATTGGTAGTTGTGTTGTCTGTTGTTTAAGTAGTTCTAGGTTCAATTCCCATCAGTGTTTGTCAGTTAACTTGTTTTTTTTGTGCGTGGTGTTTGTCAGTTAACTTATTCTTTTTGTGCGTCACCAGCGTGCTATTAGGTATTAGCTAAGTGGTAGGTACATGTTGTCTCTAATTATTTTCCTTGGGTTTAAATCACTACAGTTACACCATTTTTATGTTAAAAACGTGTATTTGTTTGTCATTTAGTCATATCAATAAGTGAAAAAATGAGAAAATAAATGACATGTATATTTATATATTTTTATATTTTTTGTTGTTCTATATTTTTGTGTGAGTGACTATTTAGAGAAAAATGTTGTTTAAAATTTCTAAAAGAATACATATTATTTTTTTCTATATAGTCTATTTTTTGTTGATTGGTCTTTTGGAATGTGAATCTAAAAATGAAAAATTTGTGAAAATATCTAAGTTTGGTGAAAAATTATTTACAGTTTTCTGTTTATAAGTAAAAACGGAAGGAGAAAACGAATGAAATGCGTTCTTTTTTCATCTGTTATTTGTCATTTTCATAAGTTTTTTAAAAGGGGAACGTTGATGTGATTTACGAGGAGCTCTCTTTCTAATTCAACTCCCCCCTTTAATTTTCTAGATCCGTCACTGACTTCATCGGTTTTATGAAACTATTTTTGTTTGTACGTATGTTTCAAATATTCAGTGTTTGTAAGGACCTCTTCTTTCAAATTTCCAGTTCTAGTAATAAGAATAGGAACCGTTGGTTAATCCTCCTCGCAGTTAGGTTCACACAGAAACGGCTAAACCGCTGGCGTGCACATTTCCATTCACCGTACCAAACAACCACATCAAGACAAGGAGCATTGAAAAAAAAAGAGATTTAATGCATCCGGGAGATATTCCACCAGTAGCTATTATTGTACATACAACATTCATGCAAAGTGCAGTTATTGTATATATTTCCTAACTAATTGCACTGTGATATCTCAACTCCATCACATATTACGAAAAATATTTAGAATTAAATTTTTGTTCGTTTCTAATTCCCTCAAACTCATGTACTGTAAACGCACGTACTGTGCACACGTTTGTTGATACATTTTATTGTAAGATATTTGATATACTGCGTCTAATGTCGTTATATATACACAACAATATAGCTTTTGAATTTTAATCAATTATATAGTATTTTAAACAATGTTACATATTGCAATATTTGTTCATGCATAATCATTATCATTTTAACTCAATTTTTACATACAGTACACAATTTACAACAATATATAACGACCGTATATTAGATGTAGCCCTCAAATCTTGTTACCACCATCCAATCTGATATTTGTATCTTTAATAGGTACCGTACAAGACATACAATATGATAAGTACAATACTAACATCATTTGACAATACATTTAGATGTAGAGTACGAGACGTACAGTATGAGTGTGCAATATAAAACTACATTTTGCATACATTTAGAATGTAGTGCTTGTCAAAATTGCACACAAGAATTATAGTACTAACAACCGCATTGTACAAGAACACAATACTAACATCTACATTTTGTATACATTCAAAATGTAGTGTTTGACTGTGTACAAAAAATAACTTTCAACCACGTACTGTAAACATATGTACTGTATTAGTGCGCGAACGGTGGTGAGGTAGAATAGAGCCAAGGAGTGGAGTTGCAAGAGAGAAACGAATTTTTGAAAATTGGGACTGGAGAGAGATGTAGGGAGAGAATTTTAGGATTCTTGAACTTTTCTATGGAGTTAATTGTTTGGAGTTAATGCGCATGAGAGAAAACGGCTGGATCAAACTTTTGTAGGCTCCCGAGAACCAGATGTGTGAACGAGTATATAAGTTACCGTTGGTAGTGTAACTCGACAGTTAGCCGGCAACGCCATCGTGCCAAATGGGACTCGGAGAGTAGTTGAAGTAGAATCCCATTGTCGCTCCTATTTTCCCCAACCCCATTTTTCTAGCCGGAGCAGCTCGTCCTTCCCGCGGTCTCATTCGCTGAAATCACGTAGTACGTAGTGGGTTAGATGGTCATCTTATTCGCTTTCGTTGAGAATTAAAGCGCGTGATTCACAAGTTACCTGCATTAGAGTATTACTAGACCATGACTGTTTCGTCCTTGATCAAGTAGGAACTTTGGACCATATGCCGTTTGACGCGGGCACAATTGTCTCCTTGGATCAATTGCCGCTACTCCACATGCAACGCCGTTGAGATGCCTGACTGGCTTGTTAAGGCTCAGTACTAGAACTATTAAAATAAGACGTTAGGAAGTGTGCACAGGCCACTACAAATAACTTACTTGTATCAGCTATTAAAAAGGTACATGCAGAACATATTTTTAAAATTTGAGCATTTGGATTGATTCAGCAATGTACATATCACACGTGTTTAAGAGATTATACCTATATCTCACATGGATCATGAGATAAAAAAATATATCCGTAACTATTTTTGTGATTTTCTCAACGTATCGTGATTAAAAAATACACATTCTTTAAATGGATGACTGTTACAACCCTGATTTTGGGTTCAATTGCTGAGAAATGTAATTTCTCATATTAAAGATAAATGAACAAATAATGAATGAATGCATGATTTTCGTTTAAAATAGCCTTGTTGATTTGTTTGTGGGCTTTATTGGCTATTGGGCCTAGTAACTAGAAAGGATAAAAGAAATTCCATTATTATCGAGTAAATAAGAAAATAGAGAAAAAGGAAAAGTGTGGAAACCTCTAGAAGGCAAGAGAATAGAATCCAAGGATGGATTTCGCACCTTTAGGTTCCTTGGGTGCCAAGGAATCCAATATTGCAAAGAAAGGGCAATAATAAAAGAAAAGATCTAATAAGTATTTCTTTAATAAGAAAGAAATTGAAAACATTGATGAAATGTGGAAAATATGTGAAAATATGTATAATTGAGTTATTCTTGGTGGGATTCCGTATCCCAAGCATTCCTAATGTGGGAAGGAAAACCAATGAGGAAAATAAAAGAGAAATAAAGAGAATTCCTAAAAAAGAACTATTTTAATAAGAAATAAAACAAGATAATGTGGAATAATGCATATTGATGCATTTAAGGGTGATGAGTATTTCTTAAAAAGGAATTTCGAATTCTTTGAGTTTCTTAGAATCTAAGGAAACCCAATGAAGAAGAAAGAAAGATAAAATGCCAAAATTATTAAATAAGAAGATAATATGCATACATAATTAATGGATTGTAAAGAAGGAAGTATTTTCTACGAAATGAAAATAGAATTTCTTGCCTTTAGAATAAGGGGCAAGTACTAAGAGGATAAAAAAAGCTATTTTCGAAATCTTGAGCATAAAGAAATATCAAGGAGATAAAATTCAGATTTTCCTAATAACTAAGGGATATGAATAATTAGAAAAGAGAAGAATTTCTTGTAAACAAGGAAATGAGTTTTCCTATTGACAATGGGACTTGCTCTCCTCGTGGGTAGGCATGCTAGGATATTGCTACCCATCTCTATAAAAGGAACGGATCCACAGACTCGAGCTTTCCCTTGTCTCCCACTCTTCTCCTTCTTCTTCTTCAAACTCGTTCAAACCCTAACTTGGGTGTACCTCTATCCCTAGAGCAACGAGGGGGTCTGCTTGTAGCCTTGATGGAATCGGGACGTACCCACGACAACCGAGGAACGATTGGCCATCATCCCCTTGCGTTCGTCCATGCACAACACCGACAAGAGGGCTGCAAATCCGTAGGGAAGCACAGGCTTGTCGTGCCTAGAACTGGCCGTTTCGGCCATGTGTTGCAGCTTGGTTGGCTGCGGCAGGGAAGGTTGGAGGTGGGGCGGCCACTTCCGGCAAGCTACAGGTCGTGCAGCGAGGGAGGAGGCTGTGTGGGCCGCTGCTAGGGCGACGCAGCGCGCCATCGCATGGAGGAAGACGACCCACATGTCGTTGGACCATCTTGCCCCTCCGCGGGCTGAAGGCGTGACCACTTAACTAAGGGTATAACCGTAATTCGGTTATATTTCCTAAAGCAATCGCTTTGCATGAGAGGGGTGACGTGGCGCACAACCATTGGTCCATCAGGTAAATATTTGCTAAATTCATATCTCTCTAATGGTAGCTCGGATGAGTATGCATAAAATATGAAACTTGCTCAGAAAATCGAGAGGAATCTAAATAAAATATAACTGAACTTGATTCCTTATGCAATTCAAAAAGTAATTGAAGATATCAACTTTAATGTAATGATGATTAAGAAACCCTATTTTGATATGATTAAAGTGATTAGTAGGGTTTAATAGATGATTAATGTTGATATTAGCCTGTTAATGATAAAATGGAATATTAGGAAGAAAAAGGATGAACTTTGCATATAATTAGTTAATTTAGAGTTTCATATTCATGAATATACTTTAATGGGTATTGAAACCCTAATGTTGGTACTTAGGACTACTAATGTCTTTAATTGTTCGATTTCATGAATAGAACTAAGTTTTTAGGGTTATAATCTATTTCGAACATGAAAAGTTGTTAATTTGTGGATAAATACCCTAAAGGTAGTAATTAGGGTTTTCTCATGAATCAAGGTAGAATTAATGATTAATAACGTTCATATGAGTAATAGAGCATAATGAATTACAAATTGATGATAAATAAGCATAATGATCTTTTCATGGATTAAAAGGATAAAAATCACAGTTTTAATGTAAGATAAGTTTAATGGGTTTAATTGATGGATAATGATGCCTTTAATTCGAAAATAAGGCTAAATGTTGTTAAGGGATAACCATAATATCTTTTGTGAATAATTAGGGTTTAAAATAGTGAAAGATCAAAGGAAACCCTAATTGCAATTAAAACCCTAAAAATGAAATAGTAACCCTAGGGCTCGAATAAGGTCTATTAGAATTGGATACCATGATCCATGATAGAAAATATTGGATGTTTGTTTCAGGATCTTATTGAATGCTTGCTTGCCTATTGTTGATTGGACTATTCTGTCTCAAATCTGCATGTACATGTATGTGGTTACGCTTATGACTACCCGAATTAGTTTTCTGGGATTTTATCGATGTTTCCATCATGGCTTGAAATAAACTGTTCGATGCATTTAATTCTTGCAAATTATAATGTGAATATGACTATCATCTAAGATATGTGCCTACTAGCTCAGATCCTAGTCCCCTCTGTAGCTTTATAGATTGACCTAGTAAATGGCTACCAATGGGGGTAGGTCCATCAGGTCATTAAATGACTTAGTAAATGACTACCAATGGGGTAGGACCATCAAGTCATTATGAGTCAGGGATTGGGCTACCTTTGGGTAGGGCCATGCGACTCCATAACCCTAGGTATTGGCTACCTGTGTGATAGGGCCATGGCGGTAATGATCCACCATATGCGAGAGGTGGTATCCATGTCCACTGCAGGGACGTTACAGAGAAAGGGGATAGGCAAGGATTGAGTAGTATTTCTTAAAAAGTAATCTTGGATGTTAAATGATATTTGGTTGATTACATTGTTAACATAGTTGCACAATTAATGTTTTCCCCATATACCAACTTCGGCTGGCCGACGTTTTGTTTGTCGGTGTTTTAGGTATAATGAAAAGAACAAACATTAAAGTGGCATATGTGGAATTTAATGAGAAGTAACGTGCACAGGAGGATTAGTTAGATTAGTATCATCATGGATAGAAGTTTAGAAATCCCAGATTTTAAAAGGTAAACAAAGTTTTATTTGATACCAATTTTCAGTTTAGTTGGTAAAGTTTATTAATTATTATTTATTATTTTTGAACATTTGATCATGTTAACTTATTAATGGCTCTTTCCTTTGGGTCTCCCTTAAGTGGGGGGTTACCGGGAGGCGGGGTCGTTACAATTGGTATCGGAGCATAGGTTCCTCAATTAATCTTTAATAATTAATAAATTTTACAAATTATGTAGAACCCAAGGGAGTTATTAGACGGTTATCCGAAAGACAGAGGTGTCTAGAAAAGGATCACGATCGGGGGCTGGCAATATTTTCCTGCACACCGCTAGTCAGAATACGAGGACTCTCGGATCTGTGTGACTACGTGACCAAAGTCTTAGGGTAAGAATCGAAATAAGATACCTTTAGGACTCTCTCAGCTTGTTCATCCCTTCTCAACTCAAATTCTATTAAGGACCTTAAGGATTAGGGTTTCCTCTCTTCTCCTCACCCTCTTGAGGTATGGGTAAGGTTGATAAGGATTAAGGAATCCTCCACCAAATTAATAAAAAGCATGTAAATAAGATGTCATGGACATAAGCTTAATAGAGTAAGCATAAAAGGAATAGATACATGCTTAGGTCGTATGACACGAGTTTTCATTGCCCTCAGGAGAGACCTGAGGATAGACCTCCTTGGTAGGAGGATGAGTAGAGAGAGTTAGTCTTGGAGGTAGAGACCTCCATTAAAGGTAGAGACCTAGCACATCCTTTGAGGATGATGGTAACCCTAACCCTAAGTGAAGGTTAGAGAGAGGGATGACATGATGAGTTAGATGTCATGATTGACTGGGTGTTTGGTTGGTCATTCCTTTGGGATGCATAAGAGGGTAGATAACCTAGTACCTTTGGCAACCCAACCCTGGAGAGGGTCGTGCATGCCATAGCAAAGGATAGCTCCTTCGTGGATGAGGTTAGAGAACCTATAGTTACTGTAAGGACCCTGGCCTGCGTTTAGGGCTTACCCTGTTTGCTTTTCTTAACCTTGGTGGTTTGATGCTTGCTAATCACCTTTAGTGGTGATTAGGGTTTGGTTGTGATTTGTTGAGAGGTGGAGGTGCTACTTGCAAATAAACCAAGTTTAGGGTTTTGTGTGCAAGTTTGCCATCTTGTGAGATGTTTTCCCCTCTTTGCTTCCTCCTAGGGTTGGGAGGAAGGCTTGGGCTTGTTACTTGAGTTCTTTGGGCCTTTGTTGAGCTTGTTTGGGCCTTGGAGTTCCTTGTTTGGGCTTGCTTGAGCCTTGTGTCAGCCAAGGAAGTGAGTGTGTCGACCTAGAGGTGGTGTGTCGACCTGGAGTAGTATGTGTCGCCCAACAGAGTTGTGCTTGTGTCGCCCATGGTGCTTGGTCCAACCTTGACCTTGTTTGGTGGACACTTGGTATGCATCTTTGACAAGTGTCTTTTGGTGTGCTAGTGTGTTGGCCTGAACCCTAGGACAAGTGTCCCTTGGGTGGACGACACATAGCAAGGGTTTACCTTATTTTCTCCTCCCTTCCCTTCTATATATGTGGCTCTTTCCCTTGCCTTAGTCTCCTTTGATCTTTTGGTCTCTCCTCCACCATGAGTGCATGACATCCCTCTATTTCTTTGCTTGTGTTGGCCAATACACTCTCTTGGAGTTGAAGTGGTGGCCGACACACCCTCTTGGAGAATCTTTGGTGGACGATACCCTTGGAGCTTGAAGTGCATCTTCTTCCTTGGAGATTGGAGCTTAAGGCGGGTTGTATGACTCTAACCCTAACTACTCTACCCTCTTTTCACATATGTTGCTTTAATCTTGTCTATGTGCACGTTAGTAGCTTGGTTCTTATTTATCTTGCATGTTGGCCTATCCTTGTAATCTAGGGTTTATAGGAGAGCAATACTCCTTTCTCCCCTTGGTCTAGATGAGTGAGCTTGGGTCCAAGTGTCATGAGAAATACCCCTCCTTCCTAATCGATTGAGGTGAGTTTGTGACCTAGTGGCTCGATCAATACCCTCTTCTCACCTTGGGCAAGCTGGTGAGCTCGTTTAGATGGCTTTGATAATATGTGCCTTGGTCGAGATGTGCTTGGGGAGGTGCTGCCCGACAGCCCTTGCCCTAGTTTTCCCTGCACGACTTGAGTGAGCTATGTTCTCTCTTTTGTTCCTTGGGCGGGTGAGCATTCTGACTCAGCTCGCCCGGAGGGCTGCTCGCCCAGTAGCTCTGTGTTGGCTAAATGGACATCTATAAATCCCTTTGTTTTGATTATGACAAACATTTCATTCTTATTAATCTAACGAGCTACTTGAGTGTGCAGGACTAAGATGGATGGCAAAGCAACTAGGGAAAATCCCCAAGCTAAAATGTTTATATTTTCATGCAATGTAATCATTGTTGTAAAAACTTGTACAAATATATAATGTACAAGTACTTAGAATTGCATGTAAATCAAGCGTTAGATTTTCCCTAGCCAAACACCATAGTTAGACATGTCATCCCATTTAATTAGGATCACCTTTGCATACTCACACATATAATTAGTGCCTAAATTGAAACCTTGAAACAGGATCATTCTCGGTCGACAAACTCCTCGACCGAGACACTCTCGGTCGACAATCTTCTCGACCGAGAAAGATCCAAAGTAGCCGTTAGACACAACAGACAAGTTAGTTGGCAGTTGAAGAAAGACGTTGCAAATCACTTGTTCCAGAGAGCCTGTCGGTCGACAAAAGTTCGACCGAGTAGGTGTCTCGGTCGACCATTTGTCGACCGAGATGGTCTCTGACAGCAACTGCAGAATAAATTAATTAGCCGTTGTTAAAGCAACAACTTTGTACCTAACGGCTAGTTAAGCACTTAGAAACCCCTAGAAGTTGTCTAGAACGTCCTTAAGCATACTTAGGCCATTCCTATAAATAGGACAAGCCATAGGACACTAGAATTCACTTGTTACACTTGAGAATTCACTTGTTACACTTGAGAATACACTTGAGCATACTCGAGCAATCTATTGCAAGCAATTTGAGCACTGTGATCATTAGTCTACATTCTCCTTAGCTCAATCTCGTGTCCTATAGGCTAGTTTCTCCTACCCACAGCAATCACAAGTTCACACACTTGGCTAGGAGATCTATACGCTTGATCTAGGCATATCAAGCCTTGGGCTTAAAAGATAAGTTGTAATTTCCTTTTTCCTTTCTTGTTCCTTTTTATTATTTGTACTCTCCTTGCTACTCCTAGGGTTGGAGGCTGCGGATTGGAGAGGATTGACTTCTCAGGTGGAGAAGGGGACTTCAAGCTACTTCAAGAAGGCTATCGCAAGGGAAGCTACTTCAGAAGGCTGGTGCAACGGGAGTTGGTGCATCTACTTCAAGGGAAGGCTGCTTCAAGGTTGGGCGATTACTTCTAGGTGAAGGCTGCTTGAAGGGTTTGGGAAAAGAAATTGTATTTTATGTAAAGTCCTTGCGAGGTAATAAAATAAATTTCTTTTCAAATCCCGGTTGGGTAAGCAACCGGGTAGTGGACTGACGGCTATAGTATTTGCTATAGTTGGAACCACTCTAAACCCTGTGTCTCCGTGTCCAATATTTTCATTGTGGTTGTTTGAGTTCAATAATTGTAAATTATCTATAAAACTCTATTCACCCCCCCTCTAGTAGTTTTCAATTGGTATTAGAGCAAGGCTTCAAGGAACCCTAACAAGGTCTTGAAGAAATGGGTAATGGAATGCTCAACAACCTCAACATTGAAGGGACTCTTGTTGCTAGGCCGCCGGCGTTCGATGGAACAAACTACCAATACTGGAAGAGAAGGATGCAGTTCTAATTCCAAGGCGTCAACTGGGATCTATGGAGAATGGTATCTACTCCTTATGAATTCCCTCAAAATGACTTTGCGGAATGGGATGCAAACACGGTAAAACAGGCCCAAATGAACGCAAAAGCTGTACGCATTTTATATTGTTCTATTTCTGTAGGAGAATTTAATAGAATATCAAATTGTGATACAGCGTATGATATTTGGCATAGATTGTCCATCACTTATGAGGGTACATCCCAAGTCAAAAATTCCAAAATTAGCCTGCTTAAAACAAAGCTTGAACATTTTCGTATGGATCCTAATGAATCTATTAGTGAAATGTATTCAAAATTCTCTACTATTGTTAATGGTTTAAGTGCTTTAGGAAAACCGGTCCTTGAGGAAGATCAGGTATCAAAAATTCTTTGATCACTTCCTCCAAAATACAAGCCAAAGGTGACAGCCATTGCAGAAGCAAACGACCTCACTCGTCTCAAAATGGAACAACTCATTGGTAATTTAGAAGCTCATGAAGCAGATCTAGAAGAGGAAGAAAGAAGAGAACGTGAACACCAAAGTGGGAAGAAGAAGGATGTGGCTCTCAAAGCCTCAAAAGTCGTCACACAAGAAAGTGAGGAGTCAAGTGAAGAAGAAGAAGAAGCCTTAATCGTCAACGGTAAGAAGTACAAAAGGTTTAAATCTAACAAAATTTCTAGTTCCTCTACTCCCAGGTGCTTTGAATGTGGGAAGAAAGGGCATCTCAAAAATGAATGTCCCAAAGCAAAGAAGGGAAAGAAAAGCTCACATAAGAAGAAAGGAGAAAAAGCCTATAAAGCTTCCTGGGATGAGTCAAGTGACAGTGAAAGCGGAGAAGAGAAAGTGGAATGTCTAATGGCAAGAGAAGAAAATGAAGACTCTCAAGAGGTAAGCCTAGTTGATCTTCCTAAAGAAGAGTTGGTTACTAGTTTACAAGAAACTCATGATAAGTATGTTGATGCCAAGAAGAAACTAAAGAAGGCTATAAAATCAAATAATGAGCTCATTACCAAATTAGATGAACTTTCTTATGAAAAGAACAACATTGATCTTGAAAATGTATCTTTAAAAACATCTTTAGATGATTGCACTAGAAAGCTACTCAATTTGGAAACCAATGTTGATCTTCTATCAAAAGAAAAGACTGATTTGTTAGCCAAACTACAAGATTTTCAAACTCAACCTATCTTGAGCAACCATCCGGACTATGATAATATTGTAAAAGAAAAGGATTCATTGTTTTCTGATTTAGACCAAGCAAGAAAAGATATACATAAGAAGATGAATGATATTGCTACGTTGCAAAGAGAACTTTATGAGTTAAGAAGAAAAGATATTCTTGATAACATATTGAGAGTTGGTACTGTCTTCAATGGAAGAAAAGGTTTGGGATATGTTCCAAAGAAAAACCAACCCAAAAAGACCCAAACTATGTTTGTACCCAAGAACACAATGGCTAGAAAGAGAAATGAAATTGACTCTATTACTTGCCATTTCTGCTTACGTCTTGGACATTATTGTTTTTCATGCCCCTACAAGACTAAGGAGTCTGACTTAGTTTGGATCCCAAAACCCCAAACTTAGAAGAATGGAATGTAGTTGAGATATGACCAAATGCTTAATTTTGCTATTTCTATTGACTTATCTCAACAAAAGGTGCCATGCTTATTGTTATTATTTTTCTGCATTGCTGTACTAAAACAGAAACTTTGTCGGTCGAAGTATTGTCGAACGAGCTCTGGGTCGGTCGAAGTATTGTCGACCGACTGGATGTCTTTAATAAATCAAAAATTTACAGCACCTATTTCGGTCGAAAATTGGTCAACCGAGAAATTTTCTGTGTTTTTGCTTGTAATACAGTAACCTGCTCGATCGACAAATTGTCGACCGAGACAGATATCGGTCGAACAATTGTCGACCGACTGGTTTTCTGTATCAGAACTTTTATATACATAAGAACTTAAAAAGTTTCTAACCATATCGGACCATCACATGGGTACCAAAATTTACATTCTAATGTAGGAATGGGTAGTTGACAGTGGCTGCTCCAAACATATGACCGGGAACAAGGACGCATTTCAAACTTTTGAAGAAAAGAAAAGTGGAACGGTCACCTTTGGAGACAATGGTAAGGGCAAAATCGTTGGAATAGGTAATGTTGGAACAAACCTCGAAATTAAAAATGTTCTACTTGTTGATGGATTGCATCATAATTTAATAAGTGTAAGTCAACTATGTGATAGTGGTTATGATGTGTTATTTAACAAAACCTGCTGCAAGTTATTGATAGAAAACACTACAAATGTCGTTTATGAAGGAAATAGAGTTGGAAATCTTTATATCCTTAAACCAAACTCTATGAAATCAGTAGTAGGTAAATGCTTGCTTGCAAATGAAAATATCTTACAACTATGGCATAAAAAGCTGGGCCATGCTAGTTCACATGCTATTAAAAAGTTAGTGAAATATGATCTTGTTCGTGGATTACCTGCTTTGTCTTTTGATCAAGTTGAAAACTGTGAACCCTGCACAATGGGAAAGCAAACCAAAACATCTTTTAAATCAAAACATGTACTTAGCACCAGTAGATCCTTAGAATTAATTCATATAGACTTATTTGGACCAATGAGGACACAATCTATTGGTGGTAAACGATACTGTTTTGTTATTGTTGATGATTATAGTAGATATACATGGGTACATTTTATTGCAACTAAAGATGATACTATTCATGTCTTTATGCAATTTTGTTCCAAAATTGAAAATCTTTTACAAAATAAAATATGTACCATTAGAAGTGATCATGGTGGCGAATTTTAAAATCATACATTTGAGACCTTTTGTACATCTCAAGGGTATACTCATAATTTTTCTGCTCCACGTACCCCGCAACAAAATGGTATAGTTGAACGGAAAAATCGATCCCTACAGGAAATGGCTAGGACCATGATGCTTGAACACAACACACCTAAAACCTTTTGGGCTGAAGCTGTAAACACTGCTTGTTATGTGCTTAATAGAGTAACTGTTCACTGTCATTTGAAGAAAACTCCATATGAAATACTACACTCTAAGAAACCTAGAGTTGACTACTTTCATACTTTTGGCTCCACATGCTACATTTTAAATACCAAAGATGATAGAGACAAGTTTGATTCTAAATCACACAAAGCATTCTTCTTGGGATATTCCACTTCTAGCAAAGCCTTTAGAGTATATAACACTATCTCTAGAAAAGATGAGGAATCCATTCATGTTTCTTTTCATGAAGAATCGAAATCTGAAAATCTAGATATCATTGATCTCACTAATCAATTCGAAAATATAACCATTCCCAATGATAGTGAGAAAATTCCTATATCCGATCCCCAAGTTGAAACACAACCTACACCTAGGCTTATCAAGGATCATCCCCAAGAACTAATTATTGGAGATCCAAATGATAAAGTCAAAACTCGGTCTTCCTTCAAAGATGTTGCAAACATGGCTTTTGTTTCTATCCTTGAACCTAAGAAGATATCCGAAGATCTTAAGGATGATTACTGGATAATAGCCATGCAAGAGGAGTTAAATCAATTCACTAAAAATGATGTATGGGATTTAGTTCCTAAACCACAAGATAAAACTATCATAGGAACTAAATGGGTTTTTAGGAATAAGCTGAATGAGGCAGGAGAAGTCATAAGGAATAAAGCTCGGTTAGTAGCACAAGGATATAATCAACAAGAAGGAATAGATTTTGATGAAACATATGCACCCGTAGCTAGACTTGAAGCTATTAGGATGTTACTAGCTATTGCTGCCTATAAAAACATTAAGCTATATCAAATGGATGTCAAAAGTGCATTTCTAAATGGCATCATACAAGAAGAAGTTTATGTTGCTCAACCACCTGGCTTTGAAATACCAGAAAAAGGTGACCTTGTTTATAAACTTAAAAAGGCACTTTATGGTCTAAAACAAGCACCTAGGAATTGGTATGAACGGCTCAAGACATATCTTTTTGATAATGGTTTTTCTATTGGAAATTCAGATTCTACTTTATTCTTCAAAACATATGCATCTGATTTCCTAGTTGTGCAAATATATGTTGATGACATTATTTTTGGAGCTTCTAATGATTCATTATGCACACAATTCAGTAACATTATGCAAAAAGAATTTGAAATGAGCCTCATGGGTGAACTAACATTCTTCCTTGGTTTTCAAATTAAGCAAACACCTGCAGGAATTTTCATAAGCCAAGAAAAATATACTAAAGAACTTTTAAAACGTTTTGGGATGGATCAATGCAAACATGCTACTACTCCTATGGCTACCTCTATCAAAATTGATAAGGATGAAAATGGGGAACCTATTGATGATTCCTTATATAGAGCCATGATTGGTAGTTTGCTATACTTAACTGCTTCTCGACCGGACATTATGTTTTCCGTTGGTCTTTGTGCTCGATTTCAATCCCAACCTATGCAATCTCATTTTCTAGTAGTTAAACGAATTCTTCGATATCTAGCTGGTACTACTTGTTTTGGTTTATGGTATCCAAAAGGACAATCCTTGGATTTTAAAGCATATACTGATGTGGATTATGCTGGTTGTCGACTTGATCGCAAAAGTACTAGTGGTGGCTGTTTCTTATTAGGGAGAGCCTTAGTATCTTGGTTTAGCAAGAAACAAAATACGGTTGCCCTATCTACAACTGAAGCTGAATATATGGCAGCCGGGTCTTGTTGTGCTCAAGTGCTTTATATGCAACAGGTATTAAGCGATTATGGTTTTCATCTTTCATCTACACCTATTTTTTGTGACAACACGAGCGCCATAAACTTAGCACACAATCCTATTTTACACAGCCGGGCAAAACACATTGAAATCCGTCATCACTTCTTAAGGGATCACATCTCAAAGAATCATGTTTCCCTTCATCATGTTGATACGGAAAATCAATTGGCTGATATTTTTAGAAAACCGCTTCCACTAGATCAATTCAACAACATTAGGAAGCAACTGCTTATTACTCCTTTGGAAGATGTTTTCTTTGATATCTGCGGTTCTTAAAATGAATACGTTCACTTGTTTAATTTTGGCTTTTCAATGGACATCTTTTTCATTAGATTTGACGGGATATCTAATTAAGGGGGATTTTTTATTAAAACAGTTATCTTTTTGAAATGACAAAGGGGGAGAGATCAATAAAACTATGACTTAGTATTTATGAAAAACTCAATCAATGAGTTTCATAAATTTACTCTTGGCTTTACATTGAAAGTTGATATATTCCCAAATGAACTGGATTTCATGTTCCATAATTCATTGGGAATAATAAGCACACATTTTATAAACAAGAGGAAAAGCTACATAAGGCAATCTAAAGGTATGAAATTCATATGTTTTATATTTCCTTATTTATATTTTGGAAATGTTTGTCATCTTCAAAAAGGGGGAGATTGTTGGCTAAATGGACATCTATAAATCCCTTTGTTTTGATTATGACAAACATTTCATTCTTATTAATCTAACGAGCTACTTGAGTGTGCAGGACTAAGATGGATGGCAAAGCAACTAGGGAAAATCCCCAAGCTAAAATGTTTATATTTTCATGCAATGTAATCATTGTTGTAAAAACTTGTACAAATATATAATGTACAAGTACTTAGAATTGCATGTAAATCAAGCGTTAGATTTTACCTAGCCAAACACCATAGTTAGACATGTCATCCCATTTAATTAGGATCACCTTTGCATACTCACACATATAATTAGTGCATAAATTGAAACCTTGAAACAGGATCATTCTCGGTCGACAAACTCCTCGACCGAGACACTCTCGGTCGACAATCTTCTCGACCGAGAAAGATCCAAAGTAGCCGTTAGACACAACAGACAAGTTAGTTGGCAGTTGAAGAAAGACGTTGCAAATCACTTGTTCCAGAGAGCCTGTCGGTCGACAAAAGTTCGACCGAGTAGGTGTCTCGGTCGACCATTTGTCGACCGAGATGGTCTCTGACAGCAACTGCAGAATAAATTAATTAGCCGTTGTTAAAGCAACAACTTTGTACCTAACGGCTAGTTAAGCACTTAGAAACCCCTAGAAGTTGTCTAGAACGTCCTTAAGCATACTTAGGCCATTCCTATAAATAGGACAAGCCATAGGACACTAGAATTCACTTGTTACACTTGAGAATTCACTTGTTACACTTGAGAATACACTTGAGCATACTCGAGCAATCTATTGCAAGCAATTTGAGCACTGTGATCATTAGTCTACATTCTCCTTAGCTCAATCTCGTGTCCTATAGGCTAGTTTCTCCTACCCACAGCAATCACAAGTTCACACACTTGGCTAGGAGATCTATACGCTTGATCTAGGCATATCAAGCCTTGGGCTTAAAGGATAAGTTGTAATTTCCTTTTTCCTTTCTTGTTCCTTTTTATTATTTGTACTCTCCTTGCTACTCCTAGGGTTGGAGGCTGCGGATTGGAGAGGATTGACTTTTCAGGTGGAGAAGGGGACTTCAAGCTACTTCAAGAAGGCTATCGCAAGGGAAGCTACTTCAGAAGGCTGGTGCAACGGGAGTTGGTGCATCTACTTCAAGGGAAGGCTGCTTCAAGGTTGGGCGATTACTTCTAGGTGAAGGCTGCTTGAAGGGTTTGGGAAAAGAAATTGTATTTTATGTAAAGTCCTTGCGAGGTAATAAAATAAATTTCTTTTCAAATCCCGGTTGGGTAAGCAACCGGGTAGTGGACTGACGGCTATAGTATTTGCTATAGTTGGAACCACTCTAAACCCTGTGTCTCCGTGTCCAATATTTTCATTGTGGTTGTTTGAGTTCAATAATTTTAAATTATCAATAAAACTCTATTCACCCCCCTCTAGTAGTTTTCACTCTGTTCGCCCAGCTTTTGTTGCTCACGCGGCCTTTCTCTGCTCGCCCGGCAGAGAATCCTGCATGGCTAAGTGCCCGACACACCCTACACACTTGAATGCACTCTGCTCGCTCGCCTCACAAGTTTGCTCGCCCGGTAGAAGTGCTCACCTGATATCAGCTGTGCCGCCCGACTTCCCTTGGCTCGCCCGATACCTTGCTCACCTGACTTTCTCTGGCTCGCCCTGCACCTGAGTCGCCCGACACATTGTTGCGCACCCGCTGACCGTGTCGCCTGAGATCCAACCTGCCCGCTCAGTTGAGCCATGCTCGCCCGACATGCCTTGCACGCTCAGCAGTGAGAAGCACACCTGACCTGGTTGCACGCCCTGGTTTGGGTGAGGGTGAACTCTACCCGAGTAGGTTCTTTTGTGAGGGTTTTGTACCTTTTGTGAGGAAGCTTGGTGTCATGGAAATGGCTTGGCTAGCGATTGCCCTTGATATCTTTAGTAACACCTTGCTCACCTAATAGTTACGATAATGACTATGTTAATGCTTGTGTTATTTGTCTCTTTTTAATATGATGTCAAAGCATGGTAAGTTACATGAATAGTTGCATCATAATGTGTCTTGAGCACACGATTATCAGGCAATGCATGGTGACAATTATAGAAATGATATCTCCTAATGGTAGGCATAGTCCTTATATATCAATGATATGCTTAACCCTAATTGATCTTTGGTAATAAACCCTAGATGTCATCCTGTGAATGATAAGTTCCTTGGTTATTCTCATTAATTATTGATTGATGCTAACCATGCAGGAAATGCATAGCCAAATGAGAGGATGTGAATATTGTAATGACAGGTGTATTATGAATGAGGTTCCATAATGATGTTGAAAGCCTTGAGAGGCTATGGCACTATGTGGTGATGGATTGAGGTCCCTTGATATGTGATGATCCTTGAGATGGATCTAGATGGTTGGCAAGAGGCCAAGTGGTAAAATGTGATGTGAGATCCTTGTGATGGATCAGTGTGATGTAAATTGTAGCAACATCATAATGTTGAGTTTATGTCGTTTATCTTTTGTTATATCTTGCATGTTATACAACTTGGTTGAATCTTGCAATCCATCTAAAAGATACTAATTAATCACAGTGGAATATATAATGTAGTTTGCCCTGGACATAGATTCATCACCAGTCAGGATAGGGTGATGATGAAACGGGTTCTCCTGCGGGTCAACCCGGAGTGCATATTTTGAATATGTGAGGTTTCTCCTAGCCTAAAATAGAGAGGTGAAACGAGTGCAGCTGCGGTTGTAGACTCGGATATGTGATGAGCATGGTGAACATGGCCCATGGCTCCAGATATGTGATATGATGAGCATGAATGCGTTCATGGCTCAGAGCACGGTGCTTAGACACGTGGCTCAGTTTTACTAGCACCGTGACCTGTACCGAGGCGGGCTAGGCAGAGGGTAGCCTGTGGAGCTGACCCTGTGGCTATGACCACTTCAGCATGAGACTGCGGTCCTGCTTATGTTATACTCATGTATTGACCATGAGGCGGAGAAGGTCTTGGATTCCGGCTCTTCCATTGACCTTGTATGGCACCGGCTATGGGCTTCGCAGCCGAAGGTTGGAATTGAACGGTACAGTTCATTTCCTCAGGGCATAATAAAACGTAATACATCCGTTTAGTATATACTGCTTAAGACAAACATGAAATATTGGTTGAGGCCTTGTTTGTGTAGTTAACTTCAATTACCTTGCAACTGTTTGCACATTTCTCATTTGTGGTGAGTTTCATATATTTCATCATGTCAATCATGTCCCATTGAGAGGTATACTGGTAAATTGAATGGTATGGATGGCTTTGCTTTTCATTAATTACTCATGTTATATCCTGTATCAGTAACCTGCTTATATATGCTTATCTGAGGTTTAGTAGTTTTGGCGGGGAGTTATGCCTCCCACTGGGACAATGTTCAATTGTCTCACTCCGCTGGTTTGCACCCTTTTTAGGTGGTCGAGCTTGTCGTGGTGGTGGTCGCGGAGTTGCGGCCGAGCAGCTAGAATCTCAGTAGAAGGCAAGCTTTGGAGATGCTGCTGTTTTGGATGTTTTGGTGTAGAGTCTAGAGTCATCCCTGTACTCTCAGGTCCTTGGCGGTGTTTTGACGTTGTTTTACGATGTACGAACGATGTTGTTTTTTTATCCTGCTACTGGCCGGATGTGGGCCTAACATGTTTTCTTGCAGGATATGGACTGGAATGTAATATGTTTCTCAGTTTATCAGTTTCCGCAATCAGTTTTAATTAACCCGTGTTTTTGATAAGCTGTGGTTATGGTGATTTCCACACGTTTTCGCGTAACACCTCGTTATCTGTGTGATAATGGGATGAGTTACCACAAGTTTGGTATCAGAGCTTTAGGTTCGCTGAGTCTACAGGGATCTAGGACTAGGTTGTGTTTGTTCTTATGAGTCTTCCAGATTTTCTCATAGAATTCTTCCACCCTCAGTGGAAGAAAAGCCAAGATGTCTGGAAACCATGAAGAACTCGTTGCTGAGCACAACGATGCTGCATCTGTTGATGGAGCAGTAGGCCAAGCACATGAAGATCGGGTGCCCGAGGTCCCCCAACCTGACCCAGCCATACTTAAACACCATGCCTACCAATAGCTTATGGGGCAGATGATGGCTACAATGAATCTCATGGTTGAATGATTACCAGTGCCTCCTCCACGAGCACAGGTTCCCCATGGAGAAGCATTGGGTATTGGGAAGACCTTTGAGCGGCTTTGCCGAGTCGGAGCTTTGGAATATGCTGGAACAGCTGATCCAGCGGATGCAGATCTGTGGCTGACAAGTCTTGAGAAGGCTTTCCGGATCCTCGACATCCCCGAAGCAGACAAAGTAAAGCACGCTGTCTACCTTCTGAAAGGTAGTGCTGGTCACTGGTGGACCATCGAGGAAGAGAAGCGGCCTGGTGAGGTGATCTGTTGGGAAGTGTTTCGACATGAGTTCGTCGCCAGATACTTTCCCAAGACGTATCTGGATGAGAAGATTCGTCAGTTCGAGAGTTTGCAATAAGGAACGATGAACATCACTGAGTATGAAGCCAAGTTTATGGATCTGTTGAGGTTTTGTCCTCACATGGTGACGACAGACGAGGAACGGATCAGACGTTTCGAGAAGGGTTTGAGTGCTGAGCTGACGACACCGGTTTCTACGTTGGAGAACCGAGAACGGTTTGCTACGTTTGTGGAATCTGTTCGGAGGATTGAACGTTCTGTAAGGGAGAAAGAGTGTCCATGGCTAAGAAGAGACCTTGTTAGTTCTAGGGTCAGAGGTTTGGTGGCTTCAAGAAGCCCATGTTTTCGGCACCGGCAACGATGAGAGGTTCTGGTAGGCCATCTCAGTGGTCCATGAGTAGAGGAAGAGGCTATGTTTCTTCACCATCTAAGGCACCAAGTTCGGCTTCTGTGGCGGTGACAGGGCCATCCAAGCCTCAAGATGATGTTAGGACATGCTATGCCTGTGGTCAGACAGGGCATATCAGGTCAAGTTGTCCCTACAAAGATGATGAAGTGACGCAGCAGCCGAGACAGAACCTTCAGGGGTCTGAGAGACCACATCCCAGTAGTAGCAGAGGATGAGGACGCGGTCAAGCGTCTCAGGTTGGATCGTCTACTGAGGGAAGCAAAGGTCATGGACAACAAGCAACGACTCAATTCTATGCTATGAATCAGCCGGAGGCGGTAGTCGACCTGCGAGTAGTGACATGTCAGATGGAGTTATTTCATTCTGATATGTCTTCTTCTTGCTTTATATCTGTTTTGGTTGACCCGGGTGCTACGCACTCTTTTATCGCCTATAGTATGCTTGATAACTGTCACTTGCTTGTTAGCTGTGAGAAGGATAGCTTGTTGTTAGAAACCCCTCTTGATGGTTCCTCTTTGCTTCGAGAAGAGTGTCCGTCTTGTGTCTTGTCTTTGTCTTGTCTTTCTCGGGACATCGCATTCAAGTGGACCTCATACCACTTGATAAGCATGGTTTCGATGTTATCCTTGGGATGGATACCTTAGAGAGGTATAAGGTTGTTTTGGACTACGGTTCCAAACAGAAAGTGTTTGATGTTGCTGGAGAGAAGTGGATCTTCCAGGGAGATAGGAAGATTCTTCTGACGTGTCTGGTATCAGCTTTGGTGGCGGATAAGTTGTTATGAAAGGATGTGAGGCGTTCTTAGCCCATGTGGTAGATACCGTAGTGGATGCCAAGGAGAAAGGTCCTAGCCTTGAGGAGGTGTCAGTTGTTCGTGAGTTTGCAGACGTGTTTCCTGAGGAGTTTCCTGGTGTCCCTCCACCCCGAGAGATTGATTTCGAGATCAATCTGGTTCCAGGAATGTAGTCAGTTGCGCAGACACCATACAGAATGGCTCCAGCAGATATGGCAGAGTTGAAGAAGTAGTTACATGAGTTGCTAGATAAAGGTTTTATCCGACCAAGTACGTCGCCATGGGGTACTCCAGTGCTATTTGTCAAGAAGAAGGATGGTTCGATGCGGTTGTGTATAGACTACCGACAGTTAAATAAGGTCACGATCAAGAACAAGTACCCGTTGCCGAGGATAGATGATATGTTCGATCATTTGTGTGGTGCTACATTGTTCTCGAAGATCGATCTACGGTCTGGATATCATCAGTTGAGGATAAAGGTGGATGATGTACCAAAGTCAGCTTTCAGGACTAGGTATGGTCATTATGAGTTTGTGGTTATGCCGTTTGGATTAACCAATGCACCTGCAGCTTTCATGGACCTAATGAACAGAGTGTTCCGTCCGTTCTTAGATCAGTTTGTTGTAGTGTTTATAGATGACATCTTGATCTATAGTCAGGAGAGGCTAGAGCACGAGCAACATCTTCGTCAAGCGTTGACTCTTCTTTGCCAACATCAGTTGTATGCCAAGTTCAGTAAGTGTGAGTTTTGGTTGGATGAAGTGACTTTCTTGGGTCATGTGATATCTGCTAAAGGAGTCAAAGTAGATCCGAAGAAGGTGGAATCTGTTGCAGATTGGGAACAGCCGAAGACGCCGACATAAGTTCGTAGTTTCCTTGGTTTGGCAGGATACTACCGGAGGTTTATCAAGGACTTCAGTGTGATCACGTTACCGATGACGAAGTTGACCAGGAAGGATGTACCTTTTGTTTGGGATGATCGATGTCAGCAAGCTTTCCAGAGGTTGAAGGAGAAGCTGACCAGCGCTCCAGTGTTGATCTTGCCAGAGCCTGGGAGAGGCTATGTTGTTTTCTGTGATGCTTCCAAGAAAGGTTTAGGTTGCGTGTTGATGCAGGAAGATCAGGTGGTTTCTTTTGCCACGCGACAACTCAAGAAGCATGAGGAGAACTACCTGACTCATGATTTGGAGCAGACGGCAGTGGTTCATGAGTTAAAGATTTGGAGACACTATTTGTATGGGGAGGTGTGTCATATCTTTACAGATCATAAGAATCTGAAGTATATCTTTACACAGCACGAGTTGAACATGCGACATCGGCGATGGATGGAGTTGATCAACGACTACGACTGCACTATCGAGTATCATCCTGATAAGGCAAACGTTAGCAGAAAGTCTTCTTTTTCTCCAAGGAAGACACAGTTGAGTTCCCTAGTTTGCCATAGGCGGGATATGTTTGTTTCTCTACGACAGATGAATGTGCAGATGGAAGTGTCCTCGTTAGCTGGACTTTTAGCACAGATGCAAGTCAAACCTACATTGAGGCAGCAGATCAAGGATGCACAGCAGACAGACGATACGGTACAGTTGATCAGATCAGAGTTCGGCAACGACAAGCGTGATGGGTTTCATGAGTCCAAGGATGGACTAGTTTGCTATCGTGATAGGATGGTGGTTCCAGATGCTGATGATCTGAGGAAGTTGGTGCTTAAGGAAGCACACACGTCAATGTATGCCATGCATCCAGGTGTCACCAAGATGTATCATAGTCTGAAGGCACTACTACAGAAATAGCATTCAGTGTCGCTTTTCTGGGCGTCGGTTATTAAGGAACATCGACGCCTAACATATAAAGCGTCAGTTGTTTAATAAAACCGACGTCTATATTCGAAGACCAGCCAGACACGGGTACCGCTTTGTATTAAGCGTCGGTTTTTTATAAACAACCGACGCTTAAAGTCGCCCGCGAAATCCATTTTTCGATAAAAAAATAGTGTCATTTTCAGCGTCAGTTATCCCTCTCTAACCGACGCTGAAGGTGGTTCCCGCCAAAAATTTCCATGAAAATATCGTCCAATTGGACGTCGGTTGTTTCAACCAACTGACGCTAAAGATGTTTAGGCGTCGGTTGTTGTAAACAACCGACGCTATTTGGGAACTTATAACCCCCCGCGATCGCCCGACTCTTCCCCTTTCTTCTGTTTCATTGCTACCCTATTGCGGCGATTTTCCCTGTTGCGGCGACTTTCCGGCGCTTCTCTGCTGCTGCTGCTCTCTGGCACCCCATCTCCGGCATCCTTCTTCTCCGGCGCCCTTCTTCTCCGCCGCCCCTGCTACTGCTGCTGTCCGCTCGTCGCCGCCGGTCGTTGCCCACCGCCCCTGCTCTCCTCTAGTCGTCGCCGCCAGTAGAAGCAGCTACGGTGCTGTCGTCGTCACCTCCGCCCCCGCCGGTAGAAGCAGCTTTACTCGTGCTGTCCTCGTGCAAGGTAACCCACAAACCTTCACCACCTTTTTTGTCCTCTGCCTTGCTTTTCTCTGCCGCCGCCAACCTAGAACTCATGCAGGCAGCGCCTAAGTAGGTGCCAGGGCACGCCTAGGGTCCCAAGCCCAGGTGCCCTGCCTAGATAGGCCTCTGGGCAGATGCTTGGGCGGTGCCAGGGCACGTCTAGGCTGCACGTCTAGTGGATTTTTTGCTAAAAGTTATTTACTGATTGTGTTTATTTAATAATGTACTGATACATATGTGATATACCAATCTGATAGTCCATGATAGAACAAAACATAATGATGTTGACTGCAACTTTGTGTGTCATGCTATTCTTAATTAAGTGTATATTTACTTCATAATTGAATGTTTAAGTAAGTTATAGATATCTTGATGATGAACTGTAATGCACACATGTGACATGTTTGGAATGTAAATGATGAACTGTAATGCACACATGTTTAACTTATTTTATTGTTGAGTATATTGAGAATCCTAATCACCCTTCTTGCTTAATGATGAACTGTAATGCACACATGTGAATGCTTGGAATTTAAATGATGAACTTTTCCCTAAATTGCCAATCATGCTTTTAAAGACATCAATAATCACCCTAATTTGAAGAACTAGGATTTTAGGTATAAGAATGACAACACATTATTTGTTGGCCTAGAAATTTTCTTGAAAACCCAATACACATTATACACTTACTAATGAGATTAGGTGTTCAAGGATGGGATAGGTGGTACACATTTATTATATATAAGAATGACATCACATGTGTTTGTTGGCCTAGAATGTGAACAATCATTGTTTTTTATATTACTTGTACATTGATATAAATTAGAATGAACAATCACTAAATTATATACTGTTTGTATGGAGTCCGGCTTCATTGTAGATATCTATTATTGTGTTTGTTGGCCTAGAAACCCATCCAAGATTTACTCATTAGGAGTAAATCTTGGATAGTCCCCGGTTTGGGACTATTCTTGAACACCTAATCTCACTTAGGATGTAAGTGTATAATGTGTATTGAGTTTTCGAGAAAATTTTGGTAGCATTTCCCCGTTTGTTCTCTAAGTACATATGTACTTAGAGAACAGCGGGGAAATGCTGCCGAAATTTTCTTGAAAACCCAATACACATTATACACTTACTAGTGAGATTATGTGTTCAAGGATGGGATAGGTGGTACACATTTATTATATATAAGAATGACATCGCATGTGTTTGTTGGCCTAGAATGTGAACAATCATTGTTTTTTATATTACTTGTACATTGAAGGATTGCTAATTGATAAAAGATCACACTTTTAGAGACATGTATGTTTATACAAATGCTAAATGGTTTCCTTATTCTAGTTGATACAAATGCTAAATGTTTTCCTTTTTAATGAAATTTTCAGATGGCTCACCATGATGAGAATGATGTCCATGATGAGCATGAAGTCCATGATGAGCATGCTGTCCATGACGAGCATGGCGAGGATACCAACGTAAGTTCTAAAAACATATCCCGTATTTCTATAAAATTCATTATCTTCTAGTTATGTCATATATCCTGTATTTCTATATTGGCTTAATTCGGTGTGTTTATTTTTGTCAAATTTTAGGTTGATGATGCACAGCTACCCACTGAAGCAATTGAGCAACTTGATGCACAGCAACAAAAACTTAACAAGAAAAGGGGTATCACTCTGTTGAAAAAGTTACTTGCGCTGAGTGGCAGTGGATCCAAATTGGTTGTGGAGTTTGATAATGGAGGGAATGCAATTGGAGTGAACCGCAATAATTTTATAAACTATCTTGGGGTTGTCACTCGAAGCCATTGTGGTGTTAAGTATGATAATTGGCATAAAGTTCCTCAGGCGAAGAAAGACTTGATATGGAAAGATTTATGCGTGAGTTATTATTATTTGCAATTCTATTTTGTAGATTACAAATTCTATTATTTGCAATTATATTTTTGGTACTAGTTAATAACATTTCTATTTTACAGAATCTGTTTGCATTGGATGAGATGTTGCATCGTAAAAGTGTGATGCAACGCGCTGGAAAGATGCTTAGGAATTACAGGACAAATCTGAACAGAGAATACATAAGACAGGGTGATAAGAAGAAGAAGTCAGCCCTTGAACAATGGAACTTCTTGGACAAAGAAGATTGGGACAATTTTGTTGCTTCAAGAAAATCTGAAGAATTCAAGGTATTAGGCGTCACTCCCATTTTAATTAATATACATTGTATTCACCTATTCAAGATTAGCATTTAGTGCTACTAACCTAATTATAAATGTGCATACTAACTAGGCCCTCAGTGACGCACAAAAAGCAAGGCGTGCACTGAATGTACATGACCATACTATGGGTCCAAAAGGCTATGCAAGCGTTCGCCAAAGACTACAGGCGGAGTCTGCGGCTACTCAGGAGTCTGCGACTACTCAGGAGTCTGCGGCCACACCCTTCCCTCACCATGATATCTGGATAGCTGGCAGGAAAAACAAGAAGGGTGAAATAAAGAAGCCCGAAACTGCTGAGGCGGCTGCAAAAATGGTAAAATACAACTCTTAGAGCAATCATTTGAATATTGATTATTTGTGGTGTTAACTTACCAATTTTTGTTTATGGTGATTAGCGGGAGCTGCACGAGCAGAGGAAACAAGGCATGTTCATCCCTCATGGCACAAGGGATGAATTGACAGTTGCTATGGGTAACCCAGAGCATCCTGGACGTGTTAGAGGTGCCGGCGCTGGTGTGGGCATCAAAGCATTCTTTGGGCCATCCCAGCGCAAACCCAGAGCGGGACTTTCTCAAGAAGAGGTAACATATTCTATTTTTATAATGTTACTGCAAAAGGAAATTCATTAATAAAAAGCTAATATTTGTTTTATCCATGTATAGGAGAATAAGAGAGTCGAGGATATAGTTGCTAAGAAGCTCAACGATGTGGTTGCTGAGAAGGTCAAGGAAGAATTGCTGCGGTGGCAGGCATCTCAGGCTTCCAATCAGCCTATGCCGACCCACTCTTCTCCTGGTGCACAGACTGCAAGTAATCCTGGAGACCCATCGCCTAACACGTCTGCTGTAAGTATTGTTTATGACATTGTAGCTAGTCTTTTCAAGATGATATGTTTTCAAGATGATATGTATATATGTATAACATTCTTTACATAAATTTGTAGGCATTAAAGCCATGCCGCTTAAGAATGGAAAACTATGTTGTTGCAGAGGCGCAAGCTTACCAGTCCCTTCCTGGGGCAACGTTTCATGGGACTCCAATGTCGCAGGGCTACATTCGTGTGAGCCCGATACATGTATTACCCGATTGGAGGGAAGTTGAGTTGCCATATGCCCACCCAGATATTGATACACTTGGTGAGGCAGAAAGCGGGGTCATATTGTGGCCCAAAGCAGATGTCCTCTACACGACTGAAATTGTAAGATAAATTTACATTGATTTAGACTGTTAATGTGTATATATGATGTCAACTAATCTGAAATTATATATACAGGTTAAAAAGAAGACACCAGGAGCACCTAGGCCTCCACCTCCAATTCCCGCATTACCAACTTGGGTTCCAACTGACCTACAATACCCGTTAGGTCCTGCTTGTAGGGGAATGGCATGTTGGCTACGGGCACATAATATACTTTGCCCTATAATTGTTTCTTTAGATGCAGATTATGCAGGTCAATCATACGACAGCTCTTTATTTATACAAGATATTATTGAGCTGTTTATGTATGATTGGTTGAATACATCAATGATAGAGACATGGATAAGGTGAGATCTTGTTTATACATCCATATACCTTGTGTAAGATCCGGTGATCTAGTTTCTTATATATTAATGCATACGTCTATATGTTTTGCAGCTACTTAATCGAAGATCATTGCAAACAATTTGCATATGATCATGTGGGATTTTTGATTCCATCATTGATTAGTATGGTAGCTAAAGACCCTGATAGTGTTCAACAATACTGTATAGATGCTTTTACAATTTTTGGTCATCAAATGAAGACGATAATAATAGCTCCATTCAATGTCAAGTAAGTTTGCTTTATTTATAATTTGGACTTAAGAAAATTCCATTATTATTTTGCATTTTGAGTTATTAATTGTTAACTTTTTACCTCTAGTGGTAGACATTGGGAGTTACTAGTTATTGTCCCCGGGACGTTCACTGTTTATTATCTAGATCCCGCAGGAAGTACATTAAACACTAAAATTGGACACGTAATGAGAATGGCATTATTCTGGTGAGAAATATTTCATTTTTATATCCGTTAACATCTTTTATTACATTACTATTTACTTATGCAACTTAGTGTGTTATATTAACATGTAGGGGTTTAGATGCATTCAAAAATGCTGGAGGAAAGGTCCCAAGGAAAAAGAACCAGCCATTGTCTTGGGAGAACGTAAAAGTAAGTTCCCGACTCCCCGACTCCAATGTATATATTATTGATGTGAATTGTGCTTAGTTGTATTAATTTGTATGTTTCAATTTATAGTGCGCTACACAAGACAATGGCTGGGCATGCGCATACTATGTGATGTGATTTATGCAGATGATTATCAAACATGCTGCATTGGACATCGATACCATACATGAGGTATTATATATAGTCTCATTAGTTAGTATGAAATATATCAATCTTATTTTTATATTATTACTTATATATATACATCATTCTCTTTGCAGGTGTTTAAAACTGACCACACTATAGGCAAACGCTTAAAAAATGTACATGCTCCATATACGAGGGAAGCATTAAATGAAGTAAGAGAAGAATGGGCAATAGCTGTACAAACAGTGGCAACTGTAAGATATAATTGGGATGTTGATAGTGATGATGAATGATACTTTGTAAATGAATGTTTCTGAATGTTAAAACATGTATTTGAATGATTCTATATGTGTGAACGTGACAATTGAATTGATGTCTGAATGTATCTACTTGTGTGAATCTTTTTATGTTAATTTTGCAGGTTTGTGGCCTGTTTGTAGGCTGATATCAATGGATGTCGTAAACCTGCAGTTCAGAAAACTGAACTGCAGGTTCTCATCCTGCTGACCAGCCACAGCAGGCCTGCAAATAGATTTATAAAAAAAAAATAGATATAGGCGTCGGTTATTTACTGATAACCGTCAGCACAGACTTACAGCGTCGGTTTTTTGTTGAACACCGACGCCAAAAGTGTTCGCGCTACAGGAAATGGGAGTCATCTAGGACACTTTTCTGCGTCGGTTGTTTAGTATATAACTGACGCAGAAAGCGTCCTAGATGACGTTGTTTTCTGTGGCGCGAACCCTTTTGGCGTCGGTTTATTATAAAACACCGACGCCTTTATGTTAAATAGGTGTCGGTTTTTTAACCGACGCTGAAGTGTCCAACCTTTTAGCGGCGCCCACATAGGCGTTGTTCAGAAACCGACGCCAAAGGGGGTTAAACAACCGACACTAAAAGGCACTTCTGTAGTAGTGAGGACTTGTATTGGTAGCCCGGTTTGAAGAGAGATGTAGCTGAGTTCGTGGTGAGATGTGCGGTATGTCAGCAAGTGAAGGCTGAACATCAAAAGCCGGCAGGTACGTTGCAACCTTTGCCGATACCGCAGTGGAAATGGGATCATATAACCATGGATTTCATAGTTGGTCTACCCAAGACAACTAGGAATCATGATTCCATTTGGGTGATAGTGGACAGATTGATGAAGTCTGTCCATTTCCTGCCTATGAAGACGACGTATACAGCTAAGAAGCTCGCTAAAGTGTATGTGGATGAGATAGTTCGTTTGCACGGTGTGCCAGAAACAATAGTTTCTGACAGAGGTCCCCAGTTCACGAGTCGTTTTTGGGAATAGTTGCACAGAGCGTTGGGAACGCAGTTGAGGTTCAGTACAGCCTTTCACCCATAGACAGATGGACAGTCTGAAAGGACTATTCAGATTGTGGAGGATCTCCTTCGAGCTTGTGCTTTGTAGTTCCTAGGCAGCTGGGATGTACATCTAAGTTTGATAGAGTTTGCTTATAACAACAGTTACCAGCAAAGCATCGACATGGCTCCTTACGAAGACTTGTATGGAAGGAAGTGCATATCTCCGTTGTGTTGGTATGAGTCTGGTGAGTATCAGCTTTTGGGTCCTGAGTTAGTGTAGCAAATGACAGATAAGATCAAGGTGATTCAGCAACAGTTGAAAGTGGCACGGGACAGGCAGAAGTCTTATGCAGACAATCGCCGACGACCGTTGGATTTTCAGGTAGGAGACAAAGTATATCTTAAGGTCTCACCTTGGAAGGGTGTGCTAAGTTTTGGACGGAAGGGAAAGTTGGCACCCAGGTATATGGGGCCTTACCCAGTTACAGCACGTGTTGGAAAGGTAGCCTACGAGATAGAGTTGCCTCCAGAGTTGTACATGTTGCATCCAGTGTTCCATGTCAGTATGCTAAAGAAAAGCCATCCAGATTCAGGTACAGTGATACATCCAGTTGAGGTCGAGCTTGATACAGATGTGACCTACGAGGAAGGTTCTGTGGCGATTCTTGACAGAAGGATCAAGATGCTAAAGAGGAAGGACCTGGTTCTTGTGAAAGTTCTTTGGCAGCATCGTGGCATCGAGGAAGCCACGTGGGATCTTGAGGAAGAGATGAGGAGGAAGTATCCCTCACTTTTCTCTTCGGATTTCAGGGACGAAATCCCTTAAAGGGGGTTAGATTGTAAGGACCCTGACCTGCGTTTAGGGCTTAGCCTGTTTGCTTTGCTTAACCTTGGTGGTTTGATGCTTGCTAATCACCTTTAGTGGTGATTAGGGTTTGGTTGTGCTTTGTTGAGAGTTGGAGGTGCTACTTGCAAATAAACCAAGTTTAGGGTTTTGTGTGCAAGTTTTCCATCTTGTGAGATGTTTTCCCCTCTTTGCTTCCTCTAGGGTTGGGAGGAAGGCTTGGGTTTGTTTCTTGAGTTCTTTGGGCCTTTGTTGAGCTTGTTTGGGCCTTGGAGTTCCTTTTTTGGGCTTGCTTGAGCCTTGTATCGGCCAAGGAAGTGAGTGTGTCGACATAGAGGTGGTGTGTCGACCTGGAGTAGTATGTGTCGCTCAGCAGAGTTGTGCTTGTGTCGCCCATGGTGCTTGGTCCAACCTTGACCTTGTTTGGTGGACACTTGGTATGCATCTTTGACAAGTGTCTTTTGGTGTGCTAGTGTGTTGGATTGAACCCTAGGACAAGTGTCCCTTGGGTGGACGACACATAGCAAGGGTTTACCTTGTTTTCTCCTCCCTTCCCTTCTATATTTGTGGCTCTTTCCCTTGCCTTAGTCTCCTTTAATCTTTTGGTCTCTCCTCCACCGTGAGTGCACGACATACCTCTCTTTCTTTGCTTGTGTTGGCCGATACACTCTCTTGGAGTTGAAGTGGTGGCCGACACACCCTCTTGGAGAAGCTTTGGTGGACGATACCCTTGGAGCTTGAAGTGCATCTTCTTCCTTGGAGCTTGGAGCTTAAGGCGGGTTGCATGACTCTAACCCTAACTACTCTACCCTCTTTTCACATATGTTGCTTTAATATTGTCTATGTGCACGTTAGTAGCTTGGTTCTTGTTTATCTTGCATGTTGGCTGATCCTTGTAATCTAGGGTTTATAGGAGAGCAATACTCCTTTCTCCCCTTGGTCTAGATGAGTGAGCTTGGGTCCTAGTGTCATGAGCAATACCCCTCCTTCCTAATCGATTGAGGTGAGTTTGTGACCTAGTGGCTCGATCAATACCCTCTTCTCACCTTGGGCAAGATGGTGAGCTTGTTTAGATGGCTTTGATAAGATGTGCCTTGGTCGATATGTGCTTGGGGAGGTGTTTCCCGACAGCCCTTGCCCTAGTTTTCCTTACACGGCTTGAGTGAGCTATGTTCTCTCTTTTTTTCCTTGGGCGGGTGAGCATTCTGACTCTGCTCGCCCAGAGGGCTGCTCGCCCAGTAGCTCTGTTCGCCCAGCTTTTGTTGCTCACGCGGCCTTTCTCTACTCGCCCAGAAGAGAATCTTGTACGGCTAAGTGCCCGACACACCCTACACACTTGAATGTACTCTGCTCACTCGCCTCACAAGTTTGCTCGCCCGATAGCAGTGCTCACCTGATATCAGCTGTGCCGCCCGACTTCCCTTGGCTCGCCCGATACCTTGCTCACCCGGCTTTCTCTGGCTCGCCCTACACCCGTGTCGCCCGACACATTGTTGCTCACCCACTGACCGTGTCGCCCGAGATCACCCTGCCCGCTCAGTTGAGCCATGCTCGCCCGACATGCCTTGCACGCTCAGCAGTGAGAAGCAGGCCTGACCGGGTTGCACACCCTGGTTTGGGTGAGGGTGAACTCTACCCGAGTAGGTTCTTTTGTGAGGGTTTTGTACCTTTTCTGAGGAAGCTTGGTGTCATGGAAATGGCTTGGCTAGCGATTGCCCTTGATATCTTTAGTAACACCTTGCTCACCTAATAGTTACGATAATGACTATGTTAATGCTTGTGTTATTTGTCTCTTTTTAATATGATGTCAAAGCAGGGTAAGGTACATGAATAGTTGCATAATAACTTGTCTTGAGCACACGATTATCAGGCAATGCATGGTGACAATTATAGCAATGATATCTCCTAATGGTAGGCATAGTCCTTATATATCAATGATATGCTTAACCCTAATTGATCTTTGGTAATAAACCCTAGATGTAATCCTGTGAATGGTAAGTTCCTTGGTTATTCTCATTAATTATTGATTGATGCTAACCATGCAGGAAATGCATAGCCAAATGAGAGGCTATGAGAAATGGTTATATGTGAATACTGTAATGACAGGTGTATTATGAATGATGTTCCATAATGATGTTAAAAGTCTTGAGAGGCTATGGCACTATGTGGTGAGGGATTGAGGTCCCATGATATGTGATGATCCTTGAGATGGATCTATATGGTTGGCAAGAGGCCAAGTGATAACATGTGATGTGAGATCCTTGTGATGGATCAGTGTGATGTAAATTGTAGCAACACCATAATGTTGAGTTTATGTTGTTTATCTTTTGTTATATCTTGCATGTTATACAACATGGTTGAATATTGCAATCCATCTAATAGATACTAATTAATCACAGTGGAATCTATAATGTAGTTTGCCCTGGCCATAGATTCATCACCAGTCAGGATAGGGTGATGATGAAACGGGTTCTCCTGCGGGTCAACCCGGAGCACATATTTTGAATATGCGAGGTTTCTCCTAGTCTAAAATAGAGCGGTGAAACGAGTGCAGCTGCGGTTGTAGACTCGGATATGTATTGAGCGTGGTGAACATGGCCCATGGCTCCAGATATGTGATATGATGAGCATGAATGTGTTCATGGCTCAGAGCACGGTGCTTAGACATGTGGCTCAGTTTTACTAGCATCGTGACCTGTACCGAGGTGGGCTAGGCAGAGGGTAGCCTGTGGAGCTGACCCTATGGCTATGACCACTTCAACATGAGACTGCGGTCCTTCTTATGTTATACTCATGTACTGACCATGAGGCGAAGAAGGTCTTGGATTTCGGCTCTTCCATTGACCTTGTATGGCACCGGCTATGGGCTTCGCAGTCGAAGGTTGGAATTGAACGGTACAGTTCATTTCCTCAGGGCATAATAAAACATAATACAACCATTTAGTATATACTGCTTAAGACAAACATGAAATATTGGTTGATGCCTTGTTTGTGTAGTTAACTTTAATTACCTTGCAACTGTTTGCACACTTCTCATTTGTGGTGAGTTTCATATATTTCATCCTATCAATCATGTCCCATTGAGAGGTATACTGGTAAATTGAATGGTATGGAAGGCTTTGCTTTTCATTAATTACTCCTGTTATATCCTGTATGAGTAACCTGCTTATATATGCTTATCTGAGGTTTAGTAGTTTTGGCTGGGAGTTATGTCTCCCGCTAGGACAATGTTCAATTGTCTCACTCCGCTGGTTTGCACCCTTTTTAGGTGGTCGAGCTTGTCGTGGTGGTGGTCGCGGAGTTGCGGCCGAGCAGCCAGAATCTCAGTAGAAGGCAAGCTTTGGAGATGTTGTTGTTTTGGATGTTTTGGTGTAGAGTCTAGAGTCATCCCTGTACTCTCAGGTCCTTGGCGGTGTTTTGATGTTGTTTTACGATGTACGACCGATGATGTTTGTTTATCCTGCTACTGGCCGGATGTGGGCCTAACATGTTTTCTTACAGGATATGTACTGGAATGTAATATGTTTCTCAGTTTATTAGTTTCCGCAATCAGTTTTAATTAACTCGTGTTTTTGATAAGCTGTGGTTATGGTGATTTCCGCACGTTTTCGCGTAACACCTCGTTATTTGTGTGATAATGGGATGTGTTGCCACAGTTACCCTATGGGCTTAGGCAAGTAGGGTATAGCTTGATGAAATCCTGGTTAAGAGTTCATGATGGATGGCTTATGAAAGGGGTATGGATGATCTTGAGCCAAACATGAGTGGAGAATAGGCTTCAACCACATAGGGGTATGCTTGTGAGCATGAGCCTTCATGGAGAAGGGACCTCTAGTAAGTATGGTTGGAGGTGGAATTAGCTCTAGAGAGAGGAAGCAGAACCCCAACAGGGAGGTTGGAAGCCTAAAACCCCAAAACTTGAGGAATAGTGGGGAGTCGAGAATGATGCGACCTAAGTGGATGATGGTGGTTGCCTTATGCTTGATCTCTGAAGACTGATGATATCTTGGTTGCCGTTAGAGGAACCAAACCCTAGAGAGAGGACGATGCTTCTAGTACCCAGGGTATAAGTGGTTACCTGCTGGATGAGATAAAGAGTGCCTTAGACCCTGAGGAGGTTTAAGTACCCTGTTGTGAGGTTTTATATCTAGTTGAATGTCCTTAAGGAGGACTCAACTCTGAGGTGTTGCTCATATAAAAGGATCATGGGAGTACATGGCATACCTTGGACATGATTGATCCATGGTTAAGAGATTGAGCACGCAGTTGGATATCCGAAGGAGAACCTAGGGTTCCTAGGCCTAAGAGGTGAAGTAGTATACTCGATGCTCATGATGAGATTTGAGTCTCTATAGTTTCATGCATGGTATTCCTCATGGGTAGAGGAATAGGAAACCGCTTAAGTTGAGGGTATGTTTGATGAACCCCCTCGCAACTAAGTTGAACTAGTGTTGAGGATGAGAACAAGTACGACCTAGCATGGTTTAATAGGTGATCAGCTTGTGCTTTAATAGTTGTCGGGTTAGACATGCTCATGCGAAGGTAAACCCTAAGGACAGTTGTGACCTTGTCATTAAAAGTTGTAGTTTCCTCCCATCCTGGGAGAGGGACCCTTTGGTAGGGTGTATACCAGTTTTGTTGGTTTTGAGGTAACCTAAAGAGGTTTCATAGGATCTTGATAAGCTAAGTAGGAGAATGAATTTGTAGGCCCATAGATAACCATCTCTAAGTGCATGTGGATGTGTTACCATGGAGGTAACCGGTATGGGGCCTGTCCAAGGTAGGCAGGATGCCTTGACCCCTATGAAGGGATGAAAGTCAGTCGAGAATGCGGAGAGAGATGGTGAATAATTGGGTAAGGTTCTAAGTTGAACATGGACTATGATATAATCCTAAGTCTATCCTAGGGTCAGGTAGGGATAAGACCGATGGAAGAAGGTGTTGCCTAATTCCCTAGTTGCACATGACCATAGGGTCGGGAGATAACAACTATCATTGTCCTAGGGCCATGGGTTAGGAGATTGATCACCTTCATGAACTCATGGGACCCAAAGGGCAGATGAGTAGGGCACTCTCTGGATGCATAAGGGAAAAGGGATGGCCCCAAAAGTCCCGGCACCCTATAGACCTAGAGGAGATGGCCAAGGATTGTGTGGTGACCCAAGTAGGTTTCAGATCAGTTTTCCATGGAAGTAAATTTTGATATCATGATGTTTGTGATGTGGAGACATGAGTTGCACGTTTCAACTAAGATTTGAAGGTGTACTGGCAAGGTGGGATGTACCATCTCTACTCCTAGAATGGGAAGAACTCTGTATTTAGATGGCCGCCAAATGCTTATTTCTTCTTGTTATGGGAGTGAGAGATAGGACAGTACACATGCCTTACACCAAGGATAAAGATGATGTAAGTTGGAACATGGCTACAAGGTATGAGGATAGAGATGATAACATACCTTGGTGAAGTGAATGATACATGGATGGTTCACAAACACTAAGAGAGGTAGTGTAGTCAGCTTATGAGGATGTTTTATTAGGAAATATGTAGAATTTGCAAGTTAACCAAGGTCGAGTTCAATCACAGTGAGGATGAGCTCAGAGCTTCTTGATGAAGATAGACTTAGAGTTTGAGATGAGATGATAAGTATAATACATGGATGTGTATGCTACTTAATACTGAAGGATGAGAGGTGTTGAGGAATTCTTTGTTTGAGGTATAGTGCCTAGTTTAGCTGGAAGCTAGAAGAAGTGGAGGTGAACCGGACAACCTTAAGTTTGGAAAAAGAGATAAGTTGAACAAGAATGGTGGTTGTTTGGAGAGCCATAATGGTTGAGAAACCCCAGATGCACTCCTCTGAAAAGAAAGGTGATAAAACCCTGATTAGAGTGGTGTAGGGTTTCTGAGGAATAAGCTGGAGTTATCATGACACGCTGTAGATCATGATCATCATATACCATGATATTACTGAGATAGTAAGAGATAGTAGTACTTTGGCTGCTTAAGATGAAGATGCATGTGGCTTGTATCCATGCACGATAAAAGTGAAGGACGAACCCCAGTAACCCAGTGTATCGATATAGAGGATAAATGTTATGACCCACATTTCGTTTTACCAGTAAGTACCTTGGTTAGTGCATAATTGAACTAGTTATGTTGAGTTGAGTACTTGCTTTTGTTAATAGTGTTTGGAGCTTTGAGCTAGTGTTAATGTATCATTAGCTTGTTTTCTTGTCCTGAGGTTGAGGACAAGTTTGTGCTTAATCCGTTGCCGAAGAAATCATGTGAAACCGACCTACGAGTAAAAAGATATGAGCTTTTTAGTGTGCAGGGACCTATGTGCAATTTTAGAAAGTTTCTGGGCAATTTACACCCGGCCCCCTGGTTGCCCTTCCTTATCCTTTCCTTCAGTTTTTCCTTTTTAACTCTTTTAACCGACTTTGGAATGAACGATAGTTCATTTCCTTCGGTTGCCGCTTGGGAAAGACAGAGAAGAAGAAAGGGAGAGAGAGAGCAAGCTAGAGGAGAAGCTAGGCAACCCAGCTCCTTCCTTCTCCGTTCTTCCTCGATTTCTTCATCTTCTCCAGCCAAATCAACCGGCTGCATCATCTTCTTCTTCTTCACCTTCTTCTTCCTCCTGCAGCCATGAAGAAGACGACCATGGAGATGGTCTAGGGAGCGAACGGTGCTTTCCCCTCCGTTCTTTCTTCTTGCCAAGTGCTTGCTAGGTCAATACGAAGCTATAGGAGTGATTCGGGTAAGAATCGTCCACCGAATCGACCCCAATCGTCTCTTTTATTTCTGCAATTTCCGCCTCTGTGCAGGTTACACGGCGTGCAAATCCGTTTTGCACGGCGTGCAACATTGCAGAAAGCTGATTTAGGGGATTTCTGTTTCTGCGCAGGTGCACGGCGTGCAAAGTCAGTTTGCACGGCGTGCAAAGTTACAGATAGCGGAACGAGTTTCAGCCCAGGTGCACGGCCTGCAAATCAGTTTGCACGGCGTGCAAGGTCAGTTTGCACGGCGTGCAAAGTCAGTTTGCACGGCGTACAAAGGTGCAGAAAAGTAGAACTGAAGTGCACTGAAGGTGCACGGCGTGCAGTCTGGGTGCACGGCGTCCACGCTGCTGTAAAGGGCAGAATTAGGCGTGTTTGTGGATGTTTTTCGGTGTATATGAACACACCGAAGTGGGTGAGTGGCAGTTCATTTAGAAATCATTATTTAACTCATTTTAAATGCTTATTTGCTTCAGTATCAGTTGATATGACTCTTAAACAGTGTAGCATGTACATTAAAGTATGTTAAGTTCATTGGAACTTGAAATGCATGATATGAATGATGAAAAAGAGGAAATTACATATTTTGCAGTCGTAATGTGATATTTCTGTTAAACTGTATATCTGTTAACTAATTAATATACATAGGTGCCCTAACACCGTAGAGCCCCTCGTGAGGTCTGCACCTTGGGGTGAAACGACCTACCTAGCGTGTGTCTAGATGGTCGGTGACTCGTGTTCAACAATAATCCGTGCATGTGTCGCGGTGGCACGAGGGCAGAAAAGCAGTGTTCAACAATAATCCGTGCGTGTGTCACGGTGGCACTGGGAAAAGAAGGAAAACTTGGTTATCTAACACCATTCGTGCGTGTGTCGCGAAGGTAACCCTGTGAGACTCTCCGCCTGTGTGCTCAGGTTAAAGGAGGAGTCTAGAGTACACTCTTTTGAGAGTGCAGTGAGGCCGTGTGAGCCTGAGAGTCCTGTAGCAGACCAGGACAGCAGTCAGACTTAGCATTTCCCGGGTGTGTCGCTAAGTCTTGTACGGTGGGACCGTAGCATGAACTTGTTGCGGATCTTTATATGCAGGGTACACTGCATATATTTAGGGCATAATAATAAAATGGATAAATGATCAAGTAGGTCCACAGTAAATTTATATAACTGTTTATTTACCTGAAATATCTGTTGATGCTTAGAAATGTGATTATTATCTGTATATCTGCTATGTCAATAGAACTGCCCTGTTTAAACTGTATATATGTTAATTTCAGTTTATAAACCTGACGAGCTGTTTAGTGATAGCTAAGTGAAATGTTATTCACTGAGCGAGTAGGCTCATCCCTCTACTCAAACATTTTCAGGTCAGCATCAGCATCAGGAATCAGAAGGATCGTTTCACCCTAACGCCTAGTTGATAGAAGGTTTGTAGTTAGTCTAGTTAGAGGTCTCTTAGTCCATTCCCCTCGATCCTCGGGACAAGGTGTGAGTGAGAGAGAGAATGTGTACACAGATGTAAATTAATGTTATGCTTTCTTTATGTTAATCAATGTATTATGCTGTAGACCTTGCTTGTATCTTTATTCAGTAAATTAGAAAAGTTCCTGCAGTTTGCTCAGTTTTCTGTTTACAGTTTAAACTTGGTTATCATTTAAATGCCTTGAATTGTTTTAAAAAGTGACGAATGATTGGTTAAGTGTTAATCCCATCTTGTCGCGTCTTAATCTCGTGGTTTGTGGTTAATGTGAGATTGGGGCGTGACAACTCTTGGTATCAGAGCTTAGGTTGAGTACATAGTTACTCAGAGTCCAGGTCAGGGGACGATAAGAGACCAATAGGATTAAGGTTTAGGTGTCTTTCTTCTATCTGTAGTTTTCTAACAGGAAATATTCTGTTATATCATTGCAGATGGCAGGAAGAGGCTTTGATCGTGATGATCAGGCCGAGAGCCATGTTGGCCCTGATCCTTTGTATTTGGGTCCAGGTGGTGGTGACCACGTGGATGAAGCATCCCGGATGTACAGGATGTTTCTGGAAACCAAAGAAAAGTACAAGGCTGATAGGCGAGACTCTTCTTCTACCAGCAGTAAAGATCTGATGCGATCTTATGAGCTTGTGAAGAAGCTTGGTGGCACAGAGTTTAGTGGCACTACAGATCCCACCGAAGCTGATGAGTGGTTTAGACAGATAGAAAAGGTCTTTCGTTTGATGGGGCTTTCAGAAGATAAGAAGATTAATCATGCGGTCTATCTTTTGACAGGCGATGCAGAGTTGTGGTGGCATGGTGTGGAAGAAAAGAGGGGAGGTACAGAGCTTTCCTGGCAGGATTTCTCTGAGGAGTTTCATCTCAAATTCTATCCACCCACTTTTCTTAATGAGAAAATCAGGCAGTTACAGAATATCAAGCAGGGGAACATGACAGTTACTGAGTATGAAGCGCTTTTCACACGGTTAGCTAATTTCTGTCCACAGCTTGTTCCCAACAACATAGAGAGATGTAGAAGGTTTCAGGAAGGACTAAGGCCAGAGATGCGGCATACAGTTTCTGCTACTAGTAGGAGGAACAGAGAGAACTTTGGTGAGTTTGTTGAGGCTGCTAGACAGGTTGAAGAATCTGTGAATGCTGACAAGGTGCCTGAGTCTAAGAAGAGATCTGCAGATTTCAGTAGAGGACAGTCCAGTAGTGGATACAGAGGTGGAGGTAGAGGTTTCTTTTCTAAACTTGGGCGTGGTTTTGGTTGTTTCGGCAGGCAGAGATCTGAGAATGTCACTTCTTCTAGAAGCAGAGGGAGATACAGCTCAGGGAGATGGGGTAGTGCATCTAGAGAGCAGCCATCGGGATCATCTACTTCTGTAACTGGTCCACGGAGACAGGAGATGCGGGTATGTAATGCTTGTGGAAGGTTACACTCTGGGCAATGTTGGGGTTCAGACCCTATAGAGTGTTACCAGTGTGGGCAAATAGGACATATAAGAAGGAATTGTCCTCAGCTTCAACCAGCAGCATCACAAGCTTCTCAGTCTCAGTTTTATGATGTTCAGAGACAACCTCCAGCTGAAGGACCGAGTTCTTCTATGGCCTCTGGTTCCAGAGGTGGTGGAGTATCCAGTGGCAGAAATGGTCAGAGAGGACAACGTGGCAGAGGGAGAACTTCAGCACGTTTCTTTTCTTTGACACCTCAGGAAGGTATAATTTCTTCACAAGTTGTTACAGGAGAGATGCTTTTGTTTAATAGTATACCAGTTTTAGTTTTGATAGATCCGGGTGCTACTCATTCTTTTATACGACGTTCTTTAGTTGATGAACTTAATCTGTTAACTCAAGAGTTGGAAGATGAGTTAGTGTTGAGGGTTCCACTAGGTGGACCAACAGTTTTATCCGAGTTCTGTCCCGGATGCTTGTTATCTTTTGGAGGTTACACCTTTGCTGCTAATCTCATACCCTTGGATGTCAATACCTTTCAAGTCATCTTGGGTATGGATTGTCTTGAGACATATCGAGTGCAACTCGATTGTTGGAAGAAGGAAGCTACCTTTCAATTAGGGGAATTTTCTTGTGTCTTTACTGGAGACAGGAAAGTTTTGCCTACGTGCATAATATCAGCTGCTGTAGCTGATAAGATGTTACAGAAAGGATGTGAAGCGTTCCTTGCTCATGTGGTTGATACCAGAGCAGAGAAGAGAACTGCCAGTGTTTATGATGTGCCTGTGGTTCGTGAGTTTTCTGATGTTTTTCCAGAGGAGTTACCAGGCTTACCTCCTGTCAGAGATATTGATTTTGAAATTCAGGTATATCCAGGTAGTCATCCAGTAGCACTGCCAGCTTACAGAATGGCACCTGCAGAGTTGAAAGAACTCAAGGTGCAGTTGCAGGAGTTACTAGATAAGGGTTTCATTAGACCCAGTTCCTCACCATGGGGTGCTCCAGTCCTGTTTGTTAAGAAAAAGGATGGTACCATGCGTCTCTGTATAGATTACAGGCAACTGAACAAGATCACTATAAAGAACAAGTATCCATTGCCGAGAATAGATGATCTGTTTGATCAGTTGCGTGGAACGACGATCTTTTCTAAAATTGATTTGAGATCTAGATATCATCAGCTCAGAATAAAGGCTTCTGATATTCCCAAGACAGCTTTCAGAACCAGGTATGGACATTATGAGTTTTTGGTCATGTCGTTTGGGCTGACCAATGCCCCAGCAGCCTTTATGGATATGATGAATCGGATTTTCAAACCGTTCCTAGATCAGTTTATTGTAGTCTTTATTGATGATATTCTGATCTATTCCAGAAATGATGAACAGCACGAGAAACACCTGAGAGTAGTGTTGCAGTTGTTGAGGCAACATCAGTTGTATGCTAAGTTCAGTAAGTGCGAGTTCTGGTTGGCCGAGGTAGCATTTCTTGGACATGTTATCTCGAGAGGTGGAGTTAGTGTTGACCCTAAGAAAGTTGATTCTGTGCTTCAGTGGGAACAACCTAAGGCTCCTACGGAGATCAGAAGTTTCTTGGGTTTAGCAGGCTATTACAGAAGGTTTATACAGAACTTCAGTGTGCTAGCATCACCCTTGACACGTTTGACGAGGAAGAATGCACCGTTTGTTTGGTCTGATAACTGTGAGAAGAGTTTTCAGATCTTGAAGAGAAAGTTGACTTAAGCACCAGTGTTGGTTCTGCCAGAAGCAGGAAAAGGCTATACAATGTTCTGTGATGCTTCCAGGAGAGGTTTAGGCTGTGTGTTGATGCAAGAAGGCAAGGTTGTGGCCTATGCATCTAGACAGCTTAAGAAGAATGAAGAGAACTACCCTACTCATGATCTGGAATTAGCTGCTATAGTTCATGCTCTTAAGACATGGCGTCACTACCTGTATGGTGAGACATGTCAGATGTTTACAGACCATAAGAGCCTGAAGTATATCTTCACTCAGAAGGATTTGAATCTGAGACAGCGCAGATGGCTTGAGCTGATTAAAGATTATGATGTGACAATCGATTACCATCCTGGTAAAGCAAATGTTGTGGCTGATGCCTTGAGTAGAAAGTCAAGTTCAACAGCTAATGCATTTTCTATGGCATGTTTCAAGAGAGACTTGCTTGTAGATATGCGAAAATTGAACTTGGACTTGGATGTGACTGGACAAAGTGGGTTGATTTCTCAGATGCAAGTCAGACCTACTTTTTATAATCAGATTAAGGAATTACAGCAGAGTGATGATGAGTTGTGGCAAATCATGCAGGATATGTCAGAAGGTAAGAGAGCAGAGTTCAGGTTTTCTGATGAAGGCATGTTGTATCTTCATGATAGGTTATGTGTACCTGGAAACAGTGAGCTCAAAGAGCAGATTCTTGAGGAAGCACATACTTCTATGTATGCTATGCATCCAGGTAACACAAAGATGTACAGGGACCTCAAAGAGCTGTACTGGTGGTCTGGTATGAAAAAGGATGTGGCTGAATACGTGGCTAGGTGCGGGGTGTGTCAGCAGGTTAAGGCTGAGCATCAGAAACCTGCTGGTACCTTGCAGTCGCTTCCTATACCAGAATGGAAATGGGAACACATCACGATGGACTTTGTGGTAGGATTACCCAGGACGCCTAAGGGTTCAGACTCGATATGGGTGATTGTGGATAGACTAACTAAGTCTTCCCACTTTCTTCCTGTCAAGTCAACCTTTGACGTTCCAAAGTTGGCTAAGGTTTATGTGGACGAGGTAATCAGATTACATGGGATTCCAGTTTCCATTATTTCTGACAGAGATACAAAGTTTACATCTAGATTCTGGAATCAGCTACATCATGCGTTGGGCACAAGACTGAAGTTCAGTACAGCATTTCACCCACAGACAGATGGTCAATCTGAGAGGACCATTCAGACTCTTGAAGACATGCTGAGAGCATGCGTGCTACAGTTCAGAGGTAACTGGGAAGAACACTTAAGCCTAATGGAGTTTGCATATAATAATAGTTACCATTCTAGTCTTGGAATGGCTCCATATGAAGCTCTTTATGGCAGGAAGTGTAGATCGCCAGTTTGTTGGTACGAGGTGGGTGAGAAGGAAATTCTTGGACCTGAGCTAGTTGATGTAACTACAGAGAAGATATCTGTGATCAGGGATCAGTTGAAAGCTGCTCAGGATAGACAGAAAAGTTATGCAGAAAGACGACGTCGACCTCTTGAGTTTGAGGTTGGAGATGAGGTTTATTTGAAAGTTTCACCGTGGAAGGGAGTGCTGAGGTTTGGCAAGAGGGGTAAGTTGACCCCTAGATATATGGGTCCATATCCTATTCTTGAGAGAATTGGACCTGTAGCTTACAGGTTGGATTTGCCGTCTGAGTTGGCAAATCTTCATGATGTCTTCCATGTGTCTATGCTGAAAAAGTGTCATCCCGGTACAGAAAAGATTCTAGATCCAGAACCGGCGCAGCTTAGAACAGATGTGTCCTATGTAGAAGGACCAGTGCAGATAGTTGATCACCGGATCAAGAAGCTTAAGAACCGTGAGTTATCTTTAGTGAAGGTTTTGTGGAGGAATCACAATATAGAGGAAGCTACGTGGGAGCTTGAATCAGAAATGCGTAACAAGTTTCCTTTTCTCTTTTAGGAATTTCGGGGCAAAATTCTTATAAGGGAGGGAGATTGTTATGACCCACATTTTGTTTTACCAGTAAGTACCTTGGTTAGTGCATAATTGAACTAGTTATGTTGAGTTGAGTACTTGCTTTTGTTAATAGTGTTTGGAGCTTTGAGCTAGTGTTAATGTATCATTAGCTTGTTTTCTTGTCCTGAGGTTGAGGACAAGTTTGTGCTTAATCCGTTGCCGAAGAAATCATGTGAAACCGACCTACGAGTAAAAAGATATGAGCTTTTTAGTGTGCAGGGACCTATGTGCAATTTTAGAAAGTTTCTGGGCAATTTACACCCGGCCCCCTGGTCGCCCTTCCTTATCCTTTCCTTCAGTTTTTCCTTTTTAACTCTTTTAACCGACTTTGGAATGAACGATAGTTCATTTCCTTCGGTTGCCGCTTGGGAAAGACAGAGAAGAAGAAAGGGAGAGAGAGAGCAAGCTAGAGGAGAAGCTAGGCAACCCAGCTCCTTCCTTCTCCGTTCTTCCTCGATTTCTTCATCTTCTCCAGCCAAATCAACCGGCTGCATCATCTTCTTCTTCTTCACCTTCTTCTTCCTCCTACAGCCATGAAGAAGACGACCATGGAGATGGTCTAGGGAGCGAACGATGCTTTCCCCTCCGTTCTTTCTTCTTGCCAAGTGCTTGCTAGGTCAATCCGAAGCTATAGGAGTGATTCGGGTAAGAATCGTCCACCGAATCGACCCCAATCGTCTCTTTTATTTCTACAATTTCCGCCCCTGCGCAGGTTGCACGGCGTGCAAATCCGTTTTGCACGGCGTGCAACATTGCAAAAAGCTGATTTAGGGGATTTCTGTTTCTGCGCAGGTGCACGGCGTGCAAAGTCAGTTTGCACGGCGTGCAAAGTTACAGATAGCGGAACAAGTTTCAGCCCAGGTGCACGGCGTGCAAATCAGTTTGCACGGCGTGCAAGGTCAGTTTGCACGGCGTGCAAAGTCAGTTTGCACGGCGTACAAAGGTGCAGAAAAGTAGAACTGAAGTGCACTGAAGGTGCACGGCGTGCAGTCTGGGTGCACGGCGTGCACGCTGCTGTAAAGGGCAGAATTAGGCGTGTTTGTGGACGTTTTTCGGTGTATATGAACACACCGAAGTGGGTGAGTGGCAGTTCATTTAGAAATCATTATTTAACTCATTTTAAATGCTTATTTTCTTCAGTATCAGTTGATATGACTCTTAAACAGTGTAGCATGTACATTAAAGTATGTTAAGTTCATTGGAACTTGAAATGCATGATATGAATGATGAAAAAGAGGAAATTACATATTTTGCAGTCGTAATGTGATATTTCTGTTAAGCTGTATATCTGTTAACTAATTAATAGACATAGGTGCCCTAACACCGTAGAGCCCCTCGTGAGGTCTGCACCTTGGGGTGAAACGACCTACCTAGTGTGTGTCTAGATGGTCGGTGACTCGTGTTCAACAATAATCCGTGCATGTGTCGCGGTGGCACGAGGGCAGAAAAGCAGTGTTCAACAATAATCCGTGCGTGTGTCACGGTGGCACTGGGAAAAGAAGGAAAAATTGGTTATCTAACACCATTCGTGCGTGTGTCGCGAAGGTAACCCTGTGAGACTCTCCGCCTGTGTGCTCAGGTTAAAGGAGGAGTCTAGAGTACACTCTTTTGAGAGTGCAGTGAGGCCGTGTGAGCCTGAGAGTCCTGTAGCAGACCAGGACAGCAGTCAGACTTAGCATTTCCCGGGTGTGTCGCTAAGTCTTGTACGGTGGGACCGTAGCATGAACTTGTTGCGGATCTTTATATGCAGGGTACACTGCATATATTTAGGGCATAATAATAAAATGGATAAATGATCAAATAGGTCCACAGTAAATTTATATAACTGTTTATTTACCTGAAATATCTGTTGATGCTTAGAAATGTGATTATTATCTGTATATCTGCTATGTCAATAGAACTGCCCTGTTTAAACTGTATATATGTTAATTTCAGTTTATAAACCTGACGAGCTGTTTAGTGATAGCTAAGTGAAATGTTATTCACTGAGCGAGTAGGCTCATCCCTCTACTCAAACATTTTCAGGTCAGCATCAGCATCAGGAATCAGAAGGATCGTTTCACCCTAACGCCTAGTTGATAGAAGGTTTGTAGTTAGTCTAGTTAGAGGTCTCTTAGTCCATTCCCCTCGATCCTCGGGACAAGGTGTGAGTGAGAGAGAGAATGTGTACACAGATGTAAATTAATGTTATGCTTTCTTTATGTTAATCAATGTATTATGCTGTAGACCTTGCTTGTATCTTTATTCAGTAAATTAGAAAAGTTCCTGCAGTTTGCTCAGTTTTCTGTTTACAGTTTAAACTTGGTTATCATTTAAATTCCTTGAATTGTTTTAAAAAGTGACGAATGATTGGTTAAGTGTTAATCCCATCCTGTCGCGTCTTAATCTCGTGGTTTGTGGTTAATGTGAGATTGGGGCGTGACAATAAAAGAGTCCACGAGAGAATGGGAGTTCATTACTATGGATGTTGTGGTAAGACTCCCCTAGACCAAGGAGGGTCGAAGTGCAATATGGGTTATGGTAGATCACCTTACCTAGATGACATGAGAATGGAAGAGTGTTGAACTAATTAAGGGAGAATATGGTTCAACCACAAAAAGATGTGAGTTCAAAAGTTCTTGGATATGACCAAGGTTCACTTCCATGAAGTGGAAGTAGATACATGACAAGCTTGATGATTGTATAGTTTATCACCCCTAACTAATGGTTAGTATGATCCAGACTAGAGGGTCTGATGAGAGCAAGTGTGCTTGGTCAGCGTGATACCAAGAGAGAGTTCTAACGATGTGATGTTAACCACCATAACCTTTATCGGGATGCAAGAAGTCTTATAGAGAGGAGGTGTCGGTCGCCACTTCATTAAGATGATGTTGGTGAAGGAGGCCTCACTAAGGTCAGAAAAGAACCACAGTGTGTGCAAATGAAGTCGCTTTGATCGTGCAATGGCTGAGAGAGAGAGCCCAGTGGTGACATGAGTCACAAGCTGATGCAAAGCAGACTAACATGCAGTTCACTATGGGAGAATATGTGATGTGAAAATCTGACCCCTCTAAGCTATAGCTAAGAAAGCTAAGTCCCTGATATATGGGTCCATTTGAGATGGATTGGTGGAGATGGTTTTGTAACCTCACCCCTCAGGATAAAATGATGTGTTGCATGAGTCCGATCTAGAGCACTATGTGAGGTACCCAAGCCAGGTGCTGAGCCCTGAACCTATTCATCTTTTGAAAGGCTGAAAAGTCCTGAGTCACCTATGAGGGTACGATATACCAAGGTAAGAAAGAACTCAGATGGAAGAAAATGAGATAATGAAGGTTCTTGGGAAACACCATGGAAAGGGTGAAGCCACATGGGAGCCCTGATGGACATAAGAAGGCTTATCTTGTTTTATTTGTTTGCTTGATGGAATTTTGAGGGCAAAATTCTCATAAGAGGGGAAGGATGTTACAACCCTGATTTTGGGTTCAATTGTTGAGAAATGTAATTTCTCATATTAAAGATAAATGAACAAATAATGAATGAATGCATGATTTTCGTATAAAATAGCCTTGTTGATTTGTTTGTGGGCTTTATTGGCTATTGGGCCTAATAACTAGAAAGGATAAAAGAAATTCCATTATTATCGAGTAAATAAGAAAATAGAGAAAAAGGAAAAGTGTGGAAACCTCTAGAAGGCAAAAGAATGGAATCCAAGGATGGATTTCGCACCTTTAGGTTCCTTGGGTGCCAAGGAATCCAATATTGCAAAGAAAGGGCAATAATAAAAGAAAAGATCCAATAAGTATTTCTTTACTAAGAAAGAAATTGAAAACATTGATGAAATGTGGAAAATATGTGAAAAGATGTATAATTGAGTTATTCTTGGTGGGATTCCGTATCCCAAGCATTCCTAATGTAGGAAGGAAAACCAATGAGGAAAATAAAAGAGAAATAAAGAGAATTCCTCAAAAAGAACTATTTTAATAAGAAATAAAACAAGATAATGTGGAATAATGCATATTGATGCATTTAAGGGTGATGAGTATTCCTTAAAAAGGAATTTCAAATTCTTTGAGTTTCTTAGAATCTAAGGAAACGCAATGAAGAGGAAAGAGAGTTAAAATGCCAAAATTATTAAATAAGAAGATAATGTGCATACATAATTAATGGATTGTAAAGAAGGAAGTATTTTCTATGAAATGAAAATAGAATTTCTTGCCTTTAGAATAAGGGGCAAGTACTAAGGGGATAAAAGAAGCTATTTTAGAAATCTTGAGCATAAATAAATATCAAGGAGATAAAATTCGGATTTTCATAATAACTAAGGGATATGAATAATTTGAAAAGAGAAGATTTTCTTGTAAACAAGGAAAGGAGTTTTCCTATTGACAATGGGACTTGCTCTCCTCGTGGGTAGGCATGCTAGGATACTGCTACCCATCTCTATAAAAGGAACGGATCCACAAACTCGAGATTTCCCTTGTCTCCCACTCTTCTCCTCCTTCTTCTTCTTCAAACTCGTTCAAACCCTAACCTGGGCATACCTCTATCCCTAGAGCAATGACAGGGTCTACTTGTAGCGTTGATGGAATCGGGACGTACCCACGACAACTGAGGAACGATTGGCCATCATCCCCTTGTGTTCGTCCACGCACAACACCGAAAAGAGGGCTGCAAATCCGTAGGGAAGCACATGCTTGTCGTGCCTAGAACTGGCCATTTCGGCCATGTGTTGTAGCTTGGTTGGCTGCGGCAGGGAAGGTCAGAGGTGGGGCGGCCACTTCCGGCAAGCTACAGGCCGTGCAGTGAGGGAGGAGGCCGTATGGGCCGCTGCTAGGGCGACGCAGCGTGCCATCGCAAGGAGGAAGACGACCCACGGGTTGTTGGACCATCTTGCCCCTCCGCGGGCTGAAGGCGCGGCCACTTAACTAAGGGTATAACCGTAATTCAGTTATATTTCCTAAAGCAATCGCTTTGCATGAGAGGGGTGACGTGGCGCACAGCCATTGGTCCATCAGGTAAATATTTGCTAAATTCATATCTCTCTAATGGTAGCTCGGATGAGTATGCATAAAACATGAAACTTGCTCAGAAAATCGAGAGGAATCTAAATAAAATATAATTGAAGCCTGATTCCGTACGCAATTCGAAAACTAATGGAAGATATCAACTTTAATGTAATAATGATTAAGAAACCCTATTTTGATATGATTAAAGTGATTAGTAGGGTTCAATAGATGATTAATGTTGATATTAGCCTGTTAATGATAAAATGGAATATTAGGAAGAAAAAGGACGAACTTTGCATATAATTAGTTAATTTAGAGTTTCATATGCATGGATATACTTTAATGGGCCTTGAAACCCTAATGTTGGTACTTAGGACTACTAATGTCTTTAATTGTTCGATTTCATGAATAGAACTAAGTTTTCAGGGTTATAATCTATTTCGAACATTAAAAGTTGTTAAATTGTGGATAAATGCCCTAAAGGTAGTAATTAGGGTTTTCTCATGAATCAAGATAGAATTAATGATTAATAACGTTCATATGAGTAATAGAGCATAATGAATTACAAATTGATGATAAATAAGCATAATGATCTTCTCATGGATTAAAAGGATAAAAATGATAGTTTTAATGTAAGATAAGTTTAATGGGTTTAATTGATGGATAATGATGTCTTTAATTCAAAAATAAGGTTAAATGTTGTTAAGGGATAACCTTAATATCTTTTGTGAATAATTAGGGTTTAAAATAGTGAAAGATGAAAGGAAACCCTAATTGCAATAGAAACCCTAAAAATGAAATAGTAACCCTAGGGCTCGAATAAGGTCTATTAGAATTGGATACCATGATCCATGATAGAAAATATTGGATGTTTGTTTCAGGATCTTATTGAATGCTTGCTTGCCTATTGTTGATTGGACTATTCTGTCTCAAATATGCATGTACATGTATGTGGTTACGCTTATGACTACCCGAATTAGTTTTCCGGGATTTTATCGATGTTTCCATCGTGGCTTGAAATCAACTGTTGGATGCATTTAATTCTTGCAAATTATAATGTGAATATGACTATCATCTAAGATATGTGCCTACTAGCTCAGATCCTAGTCCCCTCTGTAGCTTTATAGATTGACCTAGTAAATGGCTACCAATGGGGGTACGTCCATCAGGTCATTAAATGACTTAGTAAATGGATACCAATGGGGTAGGACCATCAAGTCATTATGAGTAAGGGATTGGGCTACCTTTGGGTAGGGCAATGAGACTCCATAACCCTAGGTATTGGCTACCTGTGTGGTAGGGCCATGGGGGTAAGGATCCACCATATGAGAGAGGTGGTATCCATGTCCACTTCAGGGACGTTACAGAGAAAGGGGATAGGCAAGGATTGAGTAGTATTGCTTAAAAAGTAATCTTGGATGTTAAATGATATTTGGTTGATTACATTTTTAACATAGTTGCACAATTAATGTTTTCCCCATATACCAGCTTTGGCTGACCGACATTTTGTTTGTCAGCATTTTAGGTACAATGAAAAGAACAAACAGTAAAGTGGCATATGAGGAATTGAATGAGAAGTAACGTGCACATGAGGATTAGTTGCATTAGTATCATAATGGATAGAAGTTTAGAAATCCCAGATTTTAAAAGGTAAACAAAGTTTTATTTTATACCAGTTTTCAGTTTAGTTGGTAAAGTTTATTAATTATTATTGATTATTTGTCGAACCTTTGATCCCGTTAACTGATTAATGGCTCTTTCCTTCGGGTCTCCCTTAAGTGGGGGGTTACCGGGAGGCGGGGTCATTACAATGACCTACCGATATCAGATAGTGGTGGTATTTGATACACATCTTATCTAAGAGGTATACATCACATTGTAAGGAGGGGTATACATCACATCATAAGGTTAAGATTGTCCAAGTATCATTTCACAATAATCATAATGATTGGTATATGTAAGCTTAATGTATTCAAGTAGAGCATTATGTATCCTTAATAATGGTATTCATAAATAAATCCCCCTGATGAAGAAGAAGAAGAAAGAATTGTTTCAAGTTGCTACCTGGTGGTTTAGCCTTTCATCACTCTACCTCATCGCCTACTCCATGTTCAATTAGGTTTGGTACGTACACTACCTAGTTGAATAGAACTTATTCCAACGATATACAAACCACATTTTGGTCCATTTGATCTACAATCTCATTCAACTGATTCTAATAGGCATCTGATAGAGTAGAGCTCAGGATGCAATCAATAAAATTGGATGAGTTGGACGGGAATTTCTAGATTGTATTAACCACTCTCAAATGATATGTCATACTTCCTTAGAGTTAAAATGAGCATTCAAAGATAAGGCACACATTCCATGTTAATGAAAACATATTGCCACTATATATCTAAGTATGACAAATGCATGACTTCTCAATTATTTAAATTAATATGTTTGTGGGTATAGTACAATGTGCTTTCTAGTTGGGTCATCATCTAGGCTCTTTAGTTTATGAATGAACTCAAGAAATATATAGAAGATAAACATTATCACAATGTTTGGATGACATGTAATTCCTATTATCTACACACCAGAAACAAGTATTAGCAATGATACGAACTAGGTGAATGACCTTTATGCCAACATGATAATGTAGTAGATACTACAAGCATCACAAATGGAAAAGGGATACATAATGGTTGTATGTAATAGGGTATGTAATCCCCACCATCCTTCACACTCAAAAGAAATATATATATTCTATCATACCATACCCACTGCTAAGTCATATGTAATTATATATATTGCAATAACAACAACACCAAACACCAAGCACATAAACAACTATACAAATATGTGCAAGTTGACATGCTATTTATTCCTAAATTAAATGGACACACTATTATTGTGGAATCATGCATTTAAGATCCTACGAGATTATCCAAACAACCCACACTAAACCTCAATAAAATTTGGAATCACAAAAACTGATTATACAAAAGAAAACACAAATAATTTTTTTATTTCTAGATTTATCACAAGCAACTAAAGTTGTAATCATTTCATTAGATCATATGTAAGAAAACTCTAGACCTAAGCATTGTTTAATGTAAACCTCTAGTACAACAAAAAATAAAAAGTTACACTAAAACAGTAAGATCCTCAAATTTGGTAAGTTTGGATTCTATGATTAGGAATTTGATAATAATATATTGAGATTCCTTATAAGACAATGAGAGTAGTATTAGAATGATGAGGTTGATATTGTGACTTTGACTTAATTGGGATGATGAATCTAAGCCCAACACTTAGAATGATTCTTATGTTTAAGTAACTAATGTAATGTTGGTCAAATACATGATTATGAAGCTTGAATTTATAACAATGCCATAATTTTGTAATTACAAAGATAATTAGGCTTGTAGATCCACTAGAAGGTTTAATAATGGACTATGGGCCTTGGGATCTAGTCTAGGCCCAATTGGACTATTTGGGTGAAAAAAAGGTCCCCTGGTATGCATGTTAAAGAATTTAGAATTTTGAGCATAATAATGAATTTAGCAATATTGTGAGTTGATTGACGTGATAATTAAGAGATAATAAGCAAGTTTCTAGAATATTATAAAGTGATAAATAATGAGATATATATTTATCTTCAATTGTTGTATTCTCTTTAATTCTATTTTCCTCTTATTTAAGTTTTATTTAATATGAGCCTAAGTATAATAGGTCCATTAGGGTTTGTTTCTTTGTTGGGTCGCCTCCTATTTATAGAAGAGGGTTTTAGTATTTTCAAAATATAGAAAGACGCATACTTTCAACATGGTATCAAAGTAGGATGTATAGCCTCCTCATCACCCCTCCTTTCCAAGAGGACGTCACTTCCATCTCCCCTTCCATCCCCAATCATTATCTTCCTTCTTCTCCACTACTACTGATCACACCAACGGAAATTAAATCTCCTTTCTTATCTTATCCTCTTCCCAACAAGAGGATCTAAGATAACTGCCTATGCCCTTTCCTTTGGTCTTATACCCTAAAGACCAACTGTTTGGAAAGTTGCACGACATCCTTTTTGTGGCCATCTATGAGCATCTTTGATAGGGATTTATCTATGTATTATTTTATATAATTGGATCTTTTCAACATATCTCTATTTCTCTTGGTGATCCATAAGGTTCACTATCTATTTTGGTTTTTTTTTTTGGACTTACATTTACTATTTTGCCTCCTACACTGTGTGTTTGTGGCATAACACAACATGTTGTCATCACGAATCTACTGATGTGTATTCAGTTGCACTCACCATAGCATGGCAACTTCCTGAGACAGCGTGTCAGTGACTTTCTGACCCCTTTCTTCTCTAAATATGTTGTTTTGATATATCTTGCATTGGTATATCATGGATCATGTTCTTATTCCATTGGTATTTCTGAGACACACTCAAAGTGTCTAACCTCTACGAAGTTTAATGACTTCAACTCTGTCCTATGGACAAGCTCCTTTCTGATCTATACGTACTGTTTGGGAAAACTAGAGCATCTCAGAAATCTACCTCCACCATTACAAGTCATATCTGATAAAAAGAGATTTACCAAAGAAGCATTTTGCAAAAGAAAGACAAATTTTAAAATGTGGGTGGAACATGACTCTCAAGTTCTCTCCTAGATTCTGAATAGCTGGGTGAATTACATATATCTGCCAATCGAATACACAATCAAGGATGTATGGGATCACCTTGTCTAAGTGTACTTTAGATAAGTAAATTCATCCCAAGAATTTGATATATACAAACATTTGTATTTCCTTAAACATGAATATATCTCAGTCTTTGCTTCACATTTCAATATTTTTAAAGGAATTGGTGCGATTTGAAGCTTCATCACCGCTTATCATCTATTTTTTTTCAAAATATGAGATAATGATGTAACACAATAAATGTTTAGAGAATAATATTACTCAATGATGTATGTCTTTGGGTTGAGGACCTAAAAAATGAGATCATATGGATGCCAAGAGTTTATGCATTCTTGTTATTTCCCTAGTCGGATGTTAATGTGGAAGGATAATAGACAACAATAACACGTAAGACTAGAGTGTGTGTTGGTTAATGATAGAATCTCACTAGTCATGATATGTGATATCAAACCAAGCACATAGATACTTGTTATGGAGAGGTGTATAGGACATACGCACTGAGAGTGACACACTGAACCATGATTGGTAGTTAGAGTCATCTCTCATAGTGATGGTGGTGATTGTGGTTCTTAGACCTAAATCACTACACTCATTACATGTCATTCAGTGTGCTTTGAAATTATTCACTACGATCCTGAATACGGATTGCTATAAAGGTGGTGCTTGGGTGCACTATGACACATGGGGATGACTGTGAGTTATATATGTAGATGGGATTTTCCCCTCCTACAATAGTTTGATATCCTAGCCACTTGATAAGTGAGACCGAGAAATGCATGGCCATGCTGGTGTGAGTCAATATGTGATATTGAGCTACAATATCTAAGACAATCTACTCTAGATCAAGGAACATGGATTGAATGTTGAAGAGGATGTCGATTCAATGTCTTGAGTTCAATCCAGATATCAGAGACAAAGGAACTATACAATCGAATCAACACCAATCATAGATGTAGCATCAATCATTGATGATAGGTTAAGTTGTTCTCCAACTTCTCCAATTACTTGGGTAGTAATGAAGTCTTGATACATACCAATCATTGCTTGTGAAATCATAGTATGGTTATGAATATCATTGCCAACATAATGTGGATCCTACCAGGTCACACAAATAGGATGTGATTGGAATAGGAGTATAATTGTGAACGTGATTGGAAATGTTTTGAATCAAATTGATTACTAAAATGTTTGGTTAATCTACTATAAAATTGGAATATAATCTAAGTTAATTGGTTAAAGTGTTTAAGTCAATTAATTAGATTTCATTGCTAAGTCAGTTGGCAGATCTGGAGAGATTAACTAGAGATGGAGAATGGAAATTAGTTAATCAATTAATGTGATTAATTGCTGAATTAAGTGATTCTAAAATATTCTTGTCCACGAGCAATTCTTTTTAACAAATCTACAACCTTTTATTTTCTAAGGGTTTTGGAAAACCCTACTTCCTTTCTTCTACTATTTATAGGGGCATGATGGTTGTATTTTGATACAAGCTTGGATACACGCTCTTGTACGTGAACCCAAGTCGTTAGTGTCCCCAAGCGAGAGAGGAGAGCAACCAATACTAGCACATTGTCAAGTAGAAGCCTGCTCCTTCCGGTCGATTTAAGGAAGTGAGGCATGGAGTTCCAGTCCATCCACGTGGATGAAGTAGAGAAGAAAATGCTGAGTTTCCTACGTTCAGAAGATGGACAAAAACCTTCTGTGGACACTAGGAGCAACGCCCATCACCACCCCAATGGGCATCTCTGGACTTGCTCCGGGATGAGGTATATCCCTACACCCTCTTTCCGAATACTCTATTTTTGATGAGATCCTCTATCAGGATATATGTGGAGAAAATTTTATTACTTCCGTTGCACCTGCCGCCTCCACAAAACACAATGACATGGTCATCCTTCAGTTAATGAAAATTTTTTGTGTCAGTCTTGTCATATCAGAAAACAATTTCAAACAATATTTCCTCCTCTTCGCAACACAATGAATCCAAGTTTGTTTTATTTAGTTCATTTTGATGTTTGGGGAATATGTCGTATTGCTAATCGTATTAGTGTAGAGTTTTTTGTAACATTTAGTGATTATTGGCCTCGTGCTACTTGAATCTATTTGTTCAAGATTGTTCTGACGTTTTAGATGTTTTCTCCAAATTCTTAAATGAAATAAAGACTATACTTTCTACTACTACTAAATTTGTCCGCACTGATATGCTTCTAAATATGTGAGACATAGTTTTCAAAAGTATTACATCACCAAGGGGATTATTGACCATATTTCTTGTACCCATAGTCGATAATAAAATGGAGTTTCTAAAAGAAAAAATAGGCATCTACTTGATGTATCTTGCACTCTTCTCATTGAAATGATTGTGCTTCAGTTTTATTAGGTGGATGCCATCCTTTTAATTAATTATCTTATCAATGGGATTCCTTCTTATGTTCTATGAAATAAGATCCCTTATAACCTTTATCCTCATGAACAAATCTTTGCTTTTCCAATAAAAGTTATTAGTTGCATATGTTTGGTTCATAATCACCAACCTGGGAGTGATAAACTATTTTCTGATGCTTTCAATGGTTTCTTTCTTGGATAGTCTAGTTCAAAAAAGGGGTATAAATGTTTCGGTCACATTGTATGTCAGTGCAAACATCACCTCTATTGAAGATATATCTTTCTTTTATGAACTTATTAACCATGTGCCACTTCCAACTGTACCCACACCGAGACTCACTATGTCTGCTTCTTTTCTCTAAGTATTCACATTTTTTATACTGATGATCCACTTCAAGACAATGGTAATATTACTGACTCTATAAAACTTATGATTCTGACATTCCCATTGCACTACAAAAGAGGAAACAAGGTGGTACCAGATATTGTATCTCTCAATATGTTTCTACAACTCATTTGAATGCTTCCATGGCTCATTTTACTACTATGCATGCAACTTTTTTCCTAAAGAATATTCATGAGACTCTACTACACTTTGGTTGGAAATGAGCCATGCATGAAGAGATGGATGCACTTGACACTTGTGGGAGATGGAACCTTGTGATCTCCATACATGTAGTAAACTTGTTGGTTGTTGATGGGTTTCTACTATGAAATACTTTCCTGATGGGATAGATGAATGCCTAAAGATTGGACTTATTGTTAAGGTATGCATAAAAGAAGATGGGATTGATTACTTTGAAACATTTTCTCCTATTTCTTGTCTTAATTCTATCTATATCTGATTTCCATTGCTATCATTAAAGCCTGGCACTTAAATAAGTTGGATGTTAAGAATGCCTTTCTATATGGAGATTTATATGAGACTATATATCTGTCACAACCTATGGGTTTTGTCGCTTAGGGGGAGTACTCTGGGAAAGTATGACTTTGGAAGAAAGCCATTTATAGCCTCAAATAGAGTCCTCTAGCATAGTTTGATAAGTTATCACTTGTACTTGACGAATTTAGCTTCACATGGTCTCAATGTGACCATTCCATGTTTATTAAAACTACTAATTCTGGGATATTCTTATTAATTATGTCAATGATACTGTCCTATTTGGAAGTGATGACACATGTATTATTGATGCAAAGAAATATCTTGTGAAGCATTTTGTAACTGAAGACCTTGGGTGTCTATTATATTATCTTAGCATTGAGATAGCAAATAACAAGGATGGAGTATCTTTATCTTAGAGAAAGTATACTTTAGGCTTACTTATTGAAACTGGAATTCTTGGTTGTAGACATGCAACCTCCCCTATGGATCAAGGACATGATCTATGGGTAGAATCTACTCAAGAAGATAAATTTAACTATAAGCACTTTGCTGGCACTTTTATATCATACAGTTACTAGTTGATATATATATATATATATATATATATATATATATATATATATATAGTTTTTGGTGTTCTTAGCCAATTTATAGATTGTCCTTGACATTGTCATTGGGAAGTTGCATGTTGGGTGTTGATATATTTGAAAAACACACATGGACAGGGGTTGTTTTATAAAAGAAATGAGAATCTAGATGTGACATGATATTTTGATGTTGATTATGTAGGGTGTAAATCTGACAGGTGATCTACCTCTGGCTATTATAAATTTGTAGGGGTAACTTGGTTAAGAGAAGTAAGAAACAAAATATTGTTGCTATATCCAACTATAATCTAAGTATCATGCAATTGCACATACTACTTACTAGTTATTATAGACCAAATCCATTCTTTTCAACTTTGGGTTTTGTATCACGCATGCTACTTTTATATATTGTGACAATCATGTTGCTACTTTTGTTGCTAATAATCCCATATTTCATAAACGTACTAAGGATATTGAGAAGGACTTCCACTTTCTCCTAGCTTGTGTGCTGACTAAGAAGATCACTACCCCTATTCTATCTACACATGAGCAAACAACAAATATTTTTACAAAGCCTCTTCTGGAAACAGAGTTTAGGAGACTGCTATTGTTGGGTTTTAGGGGAAGCAGAAAAGGCAGTGGAAATAAAAATTTTCTCCCCCAAACCCGGAACAAGGAAACGCGTCAACGTCTATACAATAGGAAAGGATGGTTTGTGGAATCATACCTTGTCCCGAGGCTTGCTCGGAGACAATACCTCGCGCCTTGCACGGTCTTCACCTCTGGTCTTGGACGATGTCTGTGCAGCTCCTGGTCACACTGGGACTGACGACTCCTACTCTCACCGGGACTGTCGGGATTGAAAGTTGTCCTCCGAGCGGCAGAAACCTCCCGCCTCTGAAGTAGTCCACACGGACCACCTAGAACTCCAATCTCCTTGTCCCACAAGGAATTGGAAGGAGTCGCACCCTCCAGTCAGCGTACTAGTCACCAACACACACTCCTACCACCAATTGCTTTCTGCAGTTGTCTTTTTCTTATTGTGCCTCCCTTATCGGGTAGCACTTGCTCGGGCTCTCTCGGTTACCAAAACCAGAGAGAATGACAACTTCACAGAGCAACTGGTTGCACTGAGTCGTACTTTGAGAAGCCCCCAATACCCCTATATATAGGAGGGTCATGGGACAAGGTTCTCCATCCCGGGCAATGCGGGACTAAAAGTAGGAGTAGAAGAGTTCAAGATTTTCCACAAAACAACCAACTCACAACCTAAACCAATCGTTTCACAACTGAAACGGTCGGTTGGGCACCTGAGCCGGTCGGTTGACACCTCAACCGATCGGTTGGGACCCATGAAACGGTCGGTTCATTTCTAAACCGGTCGGTTCGTGGTCCTGGTTAGTTTTTGATTGACTTTCCATCTTTTATTTCTAATTGGTATCAAATACCAATCCTTGTTCCAATCAAATTGGGTAGGTGAAACGAAAGGAAATTTCTCAACAATCCTACTTTCCCAACTTGCTCAGTTGCACCAGTTGAATCGATCGTTTCAACACTTGAAGCAATCATTTCACCCTGATCCTGAGCCGATCGACTCACAACTTGAGCTGATAGGTTCACCAAGCTGATCCGATTGGTTCATCACATGAGCCGATCGGTTGGGAGTGCAGATTGTGCATAATCAGTTAATTGAGGTTTCAGTCAATCTGATACTCCAATCGATGTGTCCAACACCTTGAACACTATGATTTTGAGCTATCAATCAATTGAGTGTTTAATTGAACTACTAAACTCCTTTCGTAATCAATCTAAACATTATTTGTGGACAAAACTCATCTTCCAAGTTAAATCCTATGTGTGTGACCCTACAGGTCCTTTTCACGTTGGCAGTGAAAGTCCATAACACTTATGACTTCACAAGCAAAGAGCGGTGCCTAATCACACATCAGTGCTACCCAAGTGAAATAGAAAGTTGGGGAACAACTTTCAATCCTACAATTCGTGAATGGTGTTACAGTGAATGTATAATTCCTTTGTCACTGATATCCCGAATGAACTCGAGGCATGGAACAGTCATCCTGTCAACGATCATTCACTTTCTTGATCTCAGAGTAGATTGGAAGAGATATGTATGACATCAATTTCACATACTGATTCACACATGTCTGCGCATGCCTTTTTCAATCCTACTCATCAAGTGGCCTTGGATATCAAACTCCCTCAGGAGGGACAATTCCCATATCTATCACTCACCCCTCAAAAGCCCCATGTGTCAAAGCCACCCAATCATCACCTTTATAACAACCCATGTTTCAGGACTGCGTTTGATGATGTCAAAGTGTGCCCAATGACATGTGTTGAGTGTAGTGATTTCAGGTCAAAGAATCACACTCACCACCATCATTGTGAGTACTGACTGTGACTACCATGTCATGGTTCCATGTGTCAAACTCACGATGGGTCTGTCCGGTATACTTGTTCTCTAACAAGTACCTATGTGTTTGGTTTGATATCTCTATATCATGACTAATGAGATTTTATCATCAACCAACACCACAATGTAGTCTTGTGTGTCATTGTTGTCTATCTACCTTCCACAATGACATCCGACTAGGGACATAATGAGAATGTACAAACTCTTAGCATCCATATGATCTCATCATTCAGGTCCTTAACCTGAAAGCATACATCATTGAGTATTGTCATTCTCTAGACATTCAATCTGTTCTATCACTATCTCATATGAATGAACCAAAAAGAATTGGAAGCTTGCCTTTGATGTTTATCAAATCAATCTTAATGTATCCCACCAATCATCCCATGATTGGCTCTTAGGGCATACATACCAATAGACTCCCACTTGTACTGTGAGCCAATCACCCTTGAATCATATATATAGTCATCTTCAAACATGTCCCACATGTTACGGTGCTCTAGTGCGAACATAGTGAGTAATGGAAACACCTTGCCAAAGTCAGGATAAATTGCATGTCTCTCATCTCTTCACTGTACGTCACACGTATGAGATGGAGTTGTCATAATATGTGATCTAGTATTCCTTTGCTAACCTTTAGCCACATTGCATGATCAAGGATTCCATACTTGTCATCAATGAGAGGAATATCTATAAGTTCATCTCATGAACTTCCAGATCCATATAGTATCCACTGTTGTTCTCTAACACATAGATACTTGGCATTTCCTTTTAAATGGTTTTATTGGAACACTTCCAATTATCAACAAACTTTCACTTTTATATATCCTATATATTTTGCGATTAATTTTATGTCCTTTCGGAAGTTCTCATCAATGTAACTCTTTACATTGAACTCTTCCTTATCTCCATAGAACTAGTACTTCACAAGTACTTATCAAGTTCTCATGGTGTTCCAGTAACCCTTATTGGAAGCAGACAGACATTCACTCGTCCTGTCCCACATACGAGTTATCAGGATGAGAACATCATATTGTCATGTCCTACATACAAGATGATGAATGCATTTTTTTCTTGCCATGCAAGATAATGGGATGATTACATACATGATAGATCCATATCTATTCTTAGTGTTCCCATTCTTCATAAGAATTGGACACTTGGCCTTGGGATACTAACTCCATGTAACATGGACAAGTTTTCTCCCACTGAATCTGTGCATACAGAACCCTTCAGTAGAGATTGCCAATGTATGTTTTCTCCTTTCAGTTCAAGAGGTTTTTGAGAACTATCTCTATAGATCTCTATTCCTCTCACATAGGAAACATCTCTATCTTCCTTAAAGATAATTTCCACTTTTGGATTTCCATTCTAGAATATTTCCATTTCACATCAACATGTGGAATGTGAACACACTCCCACTAAATCATAGATCCCTTCTTTATCTTTGACATATCAGTCAAACCCTTTGACTATATCGTAAAGTAAAGATCCAATTTTGAGTTTCTTTTACTCAATCAATCACATTGATTAGTCCATTGTAACTTATAGACTTCATTTGCATTAGTAAACCTTATAGGTTGTGTCACGTACACATCCTTGTTTTATTCCTCATAGGAATAGAGTTTTAGTATCCATATGCCAAATGTCTAAGTCATTAAGTTACAATCAACAAGCATCATCATTCTCAAAATGTTATCCATGTGTCTTAACACTTAAGACTCATTTGCACTTATGGATTTCATCCAATGGGTGCTACCATCAAGGTCATACCTTATGGTTCACATGGATGTCATTTAGGATGTAATGGCCATAAACCATAACTCAAAATTCGGTTCCTCATATTCATTTAGATAGTTGACTCATCACATGAACAACTCATCACATAGATAATTGAGGTGTATCTGTCAAGGATATAAGAACTCACAACTCCTTGTGATTCTCAATGGCCTTTATTAGTGTGGGGTATTCTTTTATTAAGAAGAATTCAGTTATTTGATAATCATTCTCTAACTCTTTCGAGTATGATTCCTTCTTGATTTAGACATCACCATGCCTTAATCATGAGTTCACTATGATACACTATCATAATCACTCATAAGGATCTCAAACATTTGGTCCAAGTATTTCATTCATTGATCTCATCAAGAATTAACACTTTACCAAATTTGCACTTCATCTATGATAATCTTGAACACTTCAAGATACTCATATTGGTATTTCTCTAAACACCATTTGAAGTATTAGCATTTGTTCCAATAGGTATGTAAATACATCACATGTATCATACCTAATAGGATAATCATTCTCCCACTACCATTAGTGAAGATTGATTAATCATGTCCAAGATATTCATGTCTCTTAATGGTTCTCTAACCAAAAGAGTCTAGATTTATCCATCACATGGAAACTACAAATGAATTTCTCATGATTGATGCTAATTTGATTGTTTGAGTTATCTATAACTTTTAGGTATCATTTTATCTTATGCATATAAAATACCATAAGATAAATAAGGCATTGCCACAAAGATCATATCTTTATAAATTGAAACACCTCTTTATTGATTGCCATCATTGTCATGCAATATGCAAAAAGAAAGTGTTTCTATCTATTGGAAAATATGAAATAGCAGTTCATAACTGCATTACATGCCTTTTAGGCTGAAATAAACTGAAAGGTACTCTTATCTATGGCAGCAACATTTGCTCCAATGATGGGTACTCCTTTCTTGGTCCTTTCACAAAGGCCATCACTTCTTTGTGGATATTACATATCATATATGACATATCCATATCTTGGTATCATATACCTCAGATAAAGAAGTGGTTCATTTCATGATACCTTAGGTGGAGATCTCCATCCCCTCCTTCATCTTCTTTTGTTCTTCCATATATAGAGGGCAATTCCCTCATACACCCTTTCCCCATGTGCCTTGAGGTTGAAGACGGCTTGGGCTGCTGGCCAGCATCAGAACACTTCTTTGCTTTGCCCTTGCCCTTGCCCCTTAAGACTTACCTTTCATTGATCTCATCAAAGATTAGGGTTAGTCTTTCTTCATCTTTGCCTCTACTGTCCTCAACATGTCCAAAAACTTTGTCAACGCTTGTCAAAGTTGTTCATGTTGTAGTTTATCATGAACTGTATGATTCTTGCAACATTTGCAGTATCATACCAATAGCCAACTCTTGGATCAGAGGGAGTCCTTCTTAGTCAGGTCTTTCCACATAGCCAATCATATTGAGTGTGTGAATACCTTATTGTATCTCCTTCTGTGATGACATACTTGGACAATGTCTTGGAGACATCATATGTCTCATGTTGTCTCTGCAACTCATAGTTCAGAGAACACAACATAAAGCACACCTCATCAATGTCATCCTCGGTATGCTTCCATATACATACTTTCAGCCATTGATGTGGTGGGATCGAGTTCATCTGGTTCTGGTATAACTAGGACTTAGAGCTTTCGCTCTTTGATTGAGAACACTTCTCAACGTCCTAACCAATCATGGAATTATTCCCATTTAATTTGTTGGTCTCAAATACCGATCACAAATAAAGTGATTTGTTGATTAACCATTTATTTTAACAAAAGGAAATATATGCAATTTTAGTCCAAAACTCTTTTTGACTTGTTTGATTGATTTGAAATGTTGACGATAAAATTAGGCCTTTAATTAATTATCGCTCCCACAATTTTAGTTCAAATTGTAGCCCTCACTGTCAATTCGGAAGATTGCAGCGTAAAACCTTCTAGTGGGAAAGATCATGAAATCCTCTAAGTCATGGACCAGCTAGGGCTGCCACCCACAACTTAGATCTCTCAGGTAGGCAACTCTTGCCAATTGCATCATATGAAACTCTTGATAAGATGTCATATACAACTCCTTGCCATGATCATCTCCATGCCTCAAGGTACTAGATCCCATCTAGATCACCTTGTTCAGTCCGACCCAAAGCAAACACGATGAATATGCACCCTGCTAGGGCAGACCCACATATCCATCCTTCACGCTTCCACGAGATATACGATGCACCACGCTAGGGCGTGCCCACACTTGGTCGATCAAGCTTTTCATGTGTGTCGCATTTGGAAGGCATCTAAAACTTAATATTTAATGAGGGATTTGGTTTATATACATATACATATCCAATCACCACAATGCATAGTACATATCATATACATGCTATATCCCACAGAAAACATGCAATACGATAGAAGCGATGATTATGGCCATCCTAATGTGATCAACTCATCACATGAATGATCAACTCGCCATCAGACTGGTCGGCTGGGTGCCACCAGCCGATTGGTTGGCTCCTCCAACCGATCGGTTCACCTGGTCATCGTGCATCTTTTCATGGCCGCCACCCGCTCGTCTCGCTCCTCAAACCGGTCATCAACCGATCGGCTCACTCCTTGAACCGATCGTCTGGAACTTCAACCGATCGGTTCACGCCTTGAATCGATCGTCTCATCTGTCGTCAGATGTCCTCTATTCTTTGACATAACAAGAAATAAAATTCTATCCTATTTTACATTGTAAAAAGAGAAACCTCGAGTTACATTCGAGGGGAGCAAATGTAGGAAAGAAATCTTGAATTATTTTGACTTACATCAGGAATAGGAGAAAGGGAATTGGTGCGCACACCGAGATGCAAGCAACCACATACAACCATACACAGATAGGGTTTATTGGCCATAACCACGCTATACATCCACCAAAAAACCTGTTTAAGGGCGACGCGTATCGAGTGCATTCATAATACATATCATATATGTAAATTGGGATTTGTGGATTTAGGATTGGACATGCATAAAGCCAATTTTATTCGCATCGTATGCAATAAATAAAGGCGACAAACCAAAATTGATCATATCGATAATCCCTAAAGTATAAAGCAGTTGATGTGGCTTTGATACCACTGTTGGGTTTTAAGGGAGGCAGAGAAGGCAGCGGAAACAAAAATTTTCTCTCCCAAACCCGGAACAAGGAAACGCGTCAACGTCTATACAATAGGAAAGGATGGTTTGTGGAATCATACCTTGTCCCGAGGCTTGCTCAGCGATAATACCTCGCGCCTTGCGCGGTCTTCACCTCCAGTCTTGGACGGTGTTTGTGCAGCTCTTGGTCGCACTGGGACTGACAACTCCTAGTCTCACCGGGACTGTCGGGATTGATAGTTGTCCTCCAAGCGGCAGAAACCTCCCGCCTCTGAAGTAGTCCACACGGACCACCTAGAACTCCAATCTCCTTGTCCCACAAGGAATTGGAAGGAGTCACACCCTCCTGTCAGTGTACTCGTTGCCAACACACTCTCCTGCCACCAATTGCTTTCTATAGTTTTCTTTCCCTTTCTGTGCCTCCCTTATGGGGTAGCACTTGCTCGGGCTCTCACGGTTACCAAAACCAGAGAGAACGACAACTTCACAGAGAAATTGGTTGCACTGAGTCGTACTTTGAGAAGCCCCCAATACCCCTATATATAGGAGGGTCATGGGATAGGGTTCTCCATCCCGAGCAATGCGGGACTAAAAGCAGGAGTAGAAGGGTTTGAGATTTTCCAAAAAACAACATACTCACAACCTGAACCGATCGTTTCACAACTGAAACAGTCAGTTGGGGACCTGAGCCGGTCGGTTGACACCTCAACTGATCGATTGGGACCCATAAAACAGTCAGTTCATTTCTGAACCGGTTGGTTCGTGGTCCTGGTCAGTTCCCGATTGACTTTCTATCTTTTGTTTCTAATTGGTATCAAATACTAATCCTTGTTCAAATCAAATTGGGAAAGTGGAACGAAAGGACATTTCTCACCAATCCTACTTTCCCAACTTGCTCGGTTGCACCAGTTGAATCAATCGTTTCAACACTTGAAGCAATCGTTTCACCCTGATCATGAGCCGATCGACTCACAACCTGAGCCGGTTGGTTCACCAAGCTGAACTGATTGGTTCATCACATGAGCCGATCGGTTGGGAGTGCAGATTGTATAGAATAGGTCAATTGCGGTTTCAATCAATCTGATACTCCAATCAATCTGTCCAACACCTTGAACACTATGATTTTGAGCTATCACTCAATTGAGTGTTTAATTGAACTACTAAACTCCTTTAGTAATCAATCTAAACATTATTTGTGGACAAAACTCCTCTTCCAAGTTAAATCCAATGTGTGTGACCCTGCAGGTCCTTTTCACGTTGGCAGTGAAAGTCCATAACACTTAAGACTTCACAAGAAAAGAGCGGTGCCTAGTCACACATAAATGCTACCCAAGTGAAATAGAAAGTTGGAGCACAACTTTCAATCCTACAATCCGTGAATGGTGTTACAGTGAATGTATAATTCCTTGGTCACTGATATCCCGAATGAACTCGAGGCATGGAACAGTCATCCTGTCAACGATCATTCACTTTCTTGATCTCAGAGTAGATTGGAAGAGATATGTATGACATCAATATCACATACTGATTCACACATGTGTGTGCATGCCTTTTTCAATCCTACTCATCAAGTGGCCTTGGATATCAAACTCCCTCAGGAGGGACAAATCCCATATCTATCACTCACCCCTCAAAAGCCCCATGTGTCAAAGCCACCCAATCATCACCTTTATAACAACCCATGTTTCAGGACTGGATTTGATGATGTCAAAGTGTGCCCAACGACATGTGTTGAGTGTAGTGATTTTAGGTCGAAGAATCACACTCACCACCAACACTGTGAGTACTGACTATGACTACCATGTCATGGTTCCATGTGTCAAATGCATAGTGGGTCTGTCCGATACACTTGTTCTCTAACAAGTACCTATGTGTTTGGTTTGATATGTCTATATCATGACTAATGAGATTCTGTCATCAACCAACACCAGAATCTAGTCTTGTGTGTCATTGCTGTCTATCTACCTTTCACAATGACATCTGACTAGGGACATAATGAGAACGTACAAACTCTTAGAATCCGTATGATCTCATCATTCAGGTCCTTAATCTGAAAGCATACGTCATTGAGTACTGTCATTCGCTAGACATTCAATCTGTTCTATCACTATCTCATATGACTGAACCAGAAAGAATGGGAAGCTTGCCTTTGATGTTTATCAAATCAATCTTAATGTATCCCACCAATCATCCCATGATTGCCTCTCAGGGCATACATACCAACAACTATAAGATGAGCATGATTGATATTTGTGCTCCAACTTGAGGGGAGTATTTACATATATTTTTATATTTAGTTTCTATATTCTCTTTGTTTATGTTTTTCATTTATTTAAATTGTATGTAATATGAGCCTAAGTATAATAGGATCATTAGAGTTTGATGTCTACTTCCTTGTTGTGTCCTTTCCTATTTATAGGAGTGGGTTGTACTCTACCTAGAATATAGGAACATGACTACTTTCAACCTAGATGACTAAATTTAGAAAATACTTGAATGTCAAGAAAATGATATTTATATCAAGTATTATGATCCCGATCTTTCCATGAAACAAAATTATGCTAACAAGAAGATTAACTCCAAATTGGGTATTATTTGGGCAATCCTAGAGAGAGATAACTTTTTTGAAAGATTAGGATAATTTCAATAAGTATGAAGTTTATCCTAATTATCTAATTTAAATGATGTAGTCACACGAAAGTCCAAATAATCTGCGACTTTAGTTGCATAACACAAATTCGACCATAAATCTTTGACATTGATATAGATTAGATGGACCTAGATTATATTCAACCTCTCTTGGTGAGGCATGTGGACATTAGACAATGACCTAGTGATGCATGGGTTTTGAGTCACTTTTATAGGCATATTTTATATCTGTTTTATGCATGTATTTGTCATTTTCTTGATTATATTTGCATAATTCACTATAGTTGGCCTTTAAACTCTTTTTGCATCAAATTATACTTCTTTTATAATATTTATATGATTTTATATAATCCCCGGACTTATACACATGTTTCGGCACTTTTTCAGGCACTTTTGCATTGTCCGGAGTTGATACTATCGACCCCCAGGTCGATAGTATCGACATTTTATCAAAAAGCAACCCTAAAACGTGATCTTGGAAGGAATAACCTGTCCCATGGTCGATACCATCGACCTTGGGGTCGATCCCATCGACAGCGTCGGGATCTGGCAATTTTCAGCACTAAAACGGAGCGTTTTAATCCGACGGTTGAGCTTTTTCGGAGCCATAAAGTGGTCCTATGACCTAAGAAGAGCACGGACGGCCCGAGGGGGAGATTACATTGTGTTGCACAACATCCAAGAAGGAGAGAGAGAGATAGGAGATGAGAGACGAAGGCCGTCAACCGAGCGATCCGGGCACCTCCGACGGGCGATTTTGCTGCCGAAAGACTGCAAAACGCACGTTTCTCGAGGAGGATCTCCAGGAACACCTTTGTATTAGGGGTTATACGAGTTTGCTCCATGTTTCCCATGTTTTTCTTCTCTACTCCTCTGTCTTTCATTGAGATGACCATGCGGGGCTAATCCCCTTTGTCTTTAGGACCGGGAGTAGCCCGGGGATTCATTGTATGACAATTTTATAATAGTAATTCATATTTTATCTCTTAAATCCATGGTATAGTTTCGTTTTCTCCATATATTGTTATGCTTGATCACCATAATAATAACCTAATGCCCTTAATCACTTTGAAAGAAGAATTAACGGCTAAAAAGAGACGAAATCTACATTAATCGATAAATCCCTTGACCAAGGTGGTGTAAAATTAATGGTGGATACTGAGAGATCATTCATAATGCACCGAGTTTAGGGTATAGGTTACTACGACGGTGGAACCGACCTAGACCTAGGTAGTGAATTGCACCACGACAGTGGGCAATTTTGTTTTCAGGCCACTACCCAGAAAGAGAGATAAAATTGAGTAGCTATATAGAATTTAATACAATGAAAACCCACGGTGAAACCGCAATCCTAAAGATACCCTTTTGAATTGATTAAATTAACATTTAATCGATCGTTTGTTTCGTTTTTGTTTTTATTTTCTTTTAATTTTAACAACAACCCTCAATTTGTTATTCGGCTTAGCTGATCGCAAATAGTTAGTAGGAGTCTCCAACAATTCCGAGTATCCCTGTGTTCGACTCGGGCCTCACAAAGGCCTGTACTACTCGACGCGTTCACTTGTGTTTTTAGCACGTAGTAAAATACACGTCAAGTTTTTGGCGCCGTTGCCGGGGATACGGCGAATTGTTGGCACTTTGAGTGCTACGAGCGGCCACTCTAGGCCACAATTTTGTTTTTTTGAAACAACTTCAAATATTTTCTTTTTATTGTTCGTTAATTTTGATACACGTCAAAGCACTGTACTGAACTTAAACTTTCCTATTTCAGGCACGTTGCATGGTGCAAACACATAGTACTGACTACGCGAATCCTGCACCCGAGGTTCCTCTTCAGGGACCTGAGGACGAGGAGTATTATGAGCAAGAGCACCAAGAAGAGGTAGATTCTGAATTTGAATAGGAAGAGATGGCCGAGCCACAGACTATATGGGAGAAGATCAAGGCTTCTTCCTCATCAGCTTCCAAGGGGCCTATAAAAAAGCAGGCGATCAACATACCGACATATAAGATCGATCCAGCGTTGATTAATTTGGTGAAATCAAATGCGTTTCATGGGCTGAAGAATGAGGATCCTGTTGCACACATCAGCCAGTTCGTTGAAAACTGCGACATGGTAAAAATAGACAGGTTTCCACAAGATGCATTGTATCTCAAGCTTTTCCCAAGTTCCTTGGCGGGAGCAGCAAGAGAGTGGCTACATAATCTAGACGATGAGTTCGTGGAGTCTTGGGACCATATGGTAGAGGTTTTCTTTGAGAGGTTTTTTCCTCCTGAGAAAACCAACGACATGATTAGGAAGATTCACAATTTCACCCAACAGGCGGGTGAAACATATTCTGAGACCTGGGAGCGATTTCAGGTCATGTTGAGGAGATGTCCACATCATGGGTTGGACAAGGAGACACAGGTGAAGATCTTCTATTTTTCTCTCTCCGAGCATGATAGGAGTAATTTGGACTCAGCCGGTTCAGGATTTTTCCTGAATAACACTGACACGAGATGCTGGGAAATACTGAAGAACATGGCAAGAAAGCAATCCTGGGGAGAAAGAGAGAGAGGCCCAGTTGAGAAAGCTAGAGTCGCCAGCGAATCAAAGGCAATAAGAGAGCTTAATGAGAAGATGGATCTTCTCGCAAAGAAGTTACTCTAGAAGGAAGACAATGAGTCCGAGGATGAGGCTCAAGTCAAGTACATCAGGAAACAACAAGGGTACAGGAACACTGACTACTCATGGAGAAAGGACAAAAAGTTTTCATGGAAGGATCCGAATAATTTTCTGTAGGATCCGGATGCCAAACCACAACCAAGAGCCGAGGATAAGAACACTAAACTCTTGAGTCAAATGGTATAGCAAAACCAAGAGATGATGGCCATGTTTGGTAAGCAATTGCAATCTCAAGGTGATATTCTAACCAAATTTGGGCAGACGCTGCAAAGCCATGGAGCACAAATGCGGGCATTAGAGACCACCGTGGCACAGATTTTGAGTGAAGTGGCAGCCATCAAGCACGCCAATCAACAGAAACCAACCGAGAATGCAAATATGGCCCAAGCACACCATCATGTCAAGTATATGTCTGTGGTAAACAGTGAGGAGGAACCTCAGGTGCAAGAAGCTGTAGAAGAAAGAAGAATGACGTTTAATACGCATGCGACACCGGCGATACCGTATCCACGCACTTACTACGGATTGCCGGGCGGAAACCCTTTCTTCAGGAAATCACAGCGAGTTGTGAGTATGGTATCTCCATCTAAGCAAGAGGAACAAGTGCAGGTTGTTTGTGCACATGCGGAGACATATAAGGCGAGAGAGGAACCACAACAAGCTGCTAATATTGAGAATGTCTCGCCAAAGCCCATGTCGGAGGGAGTGCTTGAAGCAAGCTTAGGGGAGGTACTCCCGAAAAGCTCATATGTGCCACCTCACAGGCGTGTTGAGGCAGCAGATGTTTCAAATGTGGTTAATCCTAAGTCAAAGAAAGAGCATCGTCACTTTAAGAAATTCCTGGAGATATTCCGAAAACTCGACATCAATATTCCATTAGTGGAGATGATCGAGAAAGTACCCGCCTATGGGAGGTTCATCAAGGAAATCATCAATAAGAAGAGGCGGATAAAAGACGATGAAATTTATTGGATGAATGAGACGGTGAGCTCTATGATTCACGGGAGTTCACCAAAGAAGAGAAAAGATCCAGGAGGTTTTTACATTCCGTGCTCAATAGGTGGTCAACAATTTCTGAAAGCGCAATGTGATTCTGGCGCTAGCATAAATCTCATGCCTTTGGCGACATTTCAAAAGCTGGGGTTAAAAGAGATAAAGAAGTTGGCCGCAACAATTGAATTAGTGGATGGGTCTACCGTGAGACCATATGGAGTGTGTGAGGATGTGCTCGTCAAAGTGGACAGATTCATATTTCCGGTGGACTTTGTCGTCATGGATATGCCACCACTCCAAAGCTGTGAAATTCTCCTAGGAAGGTCGTTTCAAGCAACGGCAGATGTCGTGACTGCCTTAGGGAGAGGTACTTTGTCTTTGGGAATTGGAGGAGATCGAGTTGAATTCAAATTACCGAATGATCCTCTAAGTGCTGTGCCCAAGGTGAAAAGATGATGAGCGTCACACTGTCAAGCCTAGGACATTAAACAAGGGCGCTTGTTGGGAGGCAACCCAACTTTAGGTTCAATTTTATGCTTGGTTATGTTCTTTTATGTTTATGTACTTAGTTTTTGCTTAGGTTTTGATAATTTTTGTAAAAATGGTACCCTAACTTGTGTTTTGAAGTGTGCAGAATGTTAAGGTCGATACTATCGACACCCATGTCGATAGTATCGAGTTTGGAGAAGTAAACGTTGAAGAAAAGTCGATACCATCGACCCTAGGGTCGATAGTATCGAGATTCCTGAAGATTTACAGAAAAATTGGTGCCAGTAAAGTCGATACCATCGACCCTAGGGTCGATAGTATCGACACTTTTGAGTTCCCAGGCTTTTAGATGCGTCGATTCAACAAAATCACTGAGGTCGATGGTATCGACACCTGCAGGACAGCTACATAAAATAGGTCGTAAAAGGTATCGAAACGAGATTTTTTCGAACCGTTTTTTGCAGAGGAAAGATGGATGAAGCAAGTCACGTCTTAGAACCACTAAGACACAAAAATGGGCCACAAAAAGGAGGGAGATAGCAAGCATCACTTGGTCTACTTGAGCATCTGACCATCCTTCTTCACCACACTTCAAAGCGAATGGTATCGTTGTTCCACCTCTTAAGTGAGAATGTTGACTATGAGGCCATAGTCATATTCAAGCTTGGGGTGGTGTTGGAACAACCCTCTATCTTAGTTTTTACTTACTTATTCATGTTGATTTTACTTTTGAGATATTAGTTGTTTTTATTTCTAGGTTTACCGCTTTTGTAGGATCCACATCTATCTAGTGTAATCTGTGGAGCAATAAATGCATGGTTTCAATTGGGAGTTTTACTCTTGGGTTGTGGGCACATGAAAATATGAGCAAAATATGAGCATATTGAAAACTTTTTGAGCTTATTCTTGTGAGTAAATGAGTTGCATAACTGAGGAAGTGCTTGGGTGAGTCAGCTTCAGGACACGGGGATATGAATGACCATCTTTATTGTCTAAGGGAAAGTGATTGACAAGGATGTTTGAGCCCAAACCGAACAAACGCTAACGTGACCTTAGACTAAAGTTTAAGAGAGAAATCCTTCAGTTACCCTGTACACAGGTCTTTAGAGAGGGACATATGATATTTTTGAAAGGTTCTGTCAATTAGTCTTGTGATCTGATCCACTGCAATTTCATCCACACTCCACCATAAGAAATGGGAGCACATTATTGTCTTTCACTTTTTGATTGCATCTCATGTAGATAGGTCTTGCATTATAACTATTTTCACATTTTTTGCATGAGAATGAAAAAAAAGATAGAGTAGTTATACATGCACATTATCCTTAGGTGCATGTCATAGTAGTTGCATAACTGTCATTATGTAGTTGCATTTACTCTTTTGAGCATATTGTACACCATGTATCTTATGTTACTCTGAAAACATTAAAGGTGAATAATTTGTTCCATACCCTCCAAATAGAATGCTTCAGATGCACAAGTATGTAACAAGAAGTGAGCCCGACATATAATTCATTATCATCTATGAAAATAAGGGCTTGAAAAAAAAATTGAAAAAAAATTGAAAAAAAAGAGAAGAAAAAAAAAGAATTGAGAAGTAAGTAGGAATGAGAGGGAGAAAGGAACATGTTCTCACTTACATACTAAGAAGAATAAACACATGGTGTAGTTTTCTTAGATATTCCATCTCACCTTGAGACGGAATGATAGTGCATGCATCATTCCACCAAAAATGTAACATTAGGACATTTTCACTTGCATTTTGCATCATGATAGGTCATTAATTTTTGTATTGCATGATTGACTATTATGTGATTCCATCTCTTCCACAACCACCTATCCCATCCACCCGTTGCTCTAATCGGTAGGCCACCCATGATATTCTCCTCATTCATTAATATCAGGAGATCTGCTTCCATTTAGATGGTAGTTAGGAAATGAGCAACGTAGATAGGAGATCACAAGATGCATCAAGTATGGACCAAATGAGTTTATCATATTAACTGCTTTAATTGATAGTGTTTCATTGATTGGGGGACGGACATCTTTTACATATGTCTTTGGTCGCCTGGATGGCAGTTAGTGTTCAGTGGTCAATGAGGGCCGATTTGTGGAAAGAAAGCGGGGATGATGTAGATTCATTTCATGTATTTATGTCCTGTTGCTGACTTATCTCAACTAGATCCAAAGTTTTGTTGCTCGAGGACGAGCAAGGGTTAAGCTTAGGGGAGTTTGATGCATGGGTTTTGAGTCACTTTTATAGGCATATTTTATATCTGTTTTATGCATGTATTTGTCATTTTCTTGATTATATTTGCATAATTCACTATAGTTGGCCTTTAAACTCTTTTTGCATCAAATTATACTTCTTTTATAATATTTATATGATTTTATATAATCCCCGGACTTATACACATGTTTCGGCACTTTTTCAGGCACTTTTGCATTGTCCGGAGTCGATACTATCGACCCCCAGGTCGATAGTATCGACATTTTATCAAAAAGCAACCCTAAAACGTGATCTTGGAAGGAATAACCTGTCCCATGGTCGATACCATCGACCTTGGGGTCGATACCATCGACAGCGTCGGGATCTGGGAATTTTCAGCACTAAAACGGAGCGTTTTAATCCGACGGTTGAGCTTTTTCGGAGCCGTAAAGTGGTCCTATGACCTAAGAAGAGCACGGACGGCCCGAGGGGGAGATGAAATTGTGTTGCACAACATCCAAGAAGGAGAGAGAGAGAGAGATAGGAGACGAGAGACGAAGGCCGTCAACCGAGCGATCCGGGCACCTCCGACGGGCGATTTTGCTGCCGGAAGACTGCAAAACACACGTTTCTCGAGGAGGATCTCCAGGAACACCTTTGTATCAGGGGTTATACGAGTTTGCTCCATGTTTCCCATGTTTTTCTTCTCTACTCCTCTGTCTTTCATTGAGATGACCATGCGGGGCTAATCCCCTTTGTCTTTAGGACCGGGAGTAGCCTGGGGATTCATTGTATGACAATTTTATAATAGTAATTCATATTTTATCTCTTAAATCCGTGGTATAGTTTCGTTTTCTCCATATATTGTTATGCTTGATCACCATAATAATAACCTAATGCCCTTAATCACTTTGAAAGAAGAATTAACGACTGAAAAGAGACGAAATCTATATTAATCGATAAATCCCTTGACCAAGGTGGTGTAAAATTAATGGTGGATACTGAGAGATCATTCATAATGCACCGAGTTTAGGGTATAGGTTACTACGACGGTGGAACCGACCTAGACATAGGTAGTGAATTGCACCACGACAGTGGGCAATTCTGTTTTCAGGCCACTACCCAGAAAGAGAGATAAAATTGAGTAGCTATATAGAATTTAATACAATGAAAACCCGCGGTGAAACCACAATCCTAAAGATACCCTTTTGAATTGATTAAATTAACATTTAATCGATCGTTTGTTTCGTTTTTGTTTTTATTTTCTTTTAATTTTAACAACAACCCTCAATTTGTTATTCGGCTTAGCTGATCGCAAATAGTTAGTAGGAGTCTCCAACAATTCCGAGTATCCCTGTGTTCGACTCGGGCCTCACAAAGGCCTGTACTACTCGACGCGTTCACTTGCGTTTTTAGCGCGTAGTAAAATACACGTCACCTAGCATCTAGCCTCACATTCTCTCTCCTCTAAAACATTCACCATGAAATGAGAAACATTATTTTCATGAGATCATACCAAACTCAATGAGTCCTGATATGGTCGTTGTTGTCGTGTGTTGGGATAATACCCAAAATTCACGAGGGACATCGAGGAGTTAGAATCAATCACTTCCATTACTTCTCTCACCCAACTCCTATATAAGGATTCATGAAGCACCATCGAGGTTCGTAGAGCACAAAGGAACCTCCCATTCTCTAAGAGAGCATTCATAACCCTCTTATGATGAGGTCATCATATCCAGTGGCCCCTCCACCCTCCTAGAAGTGGTGTTTGAGGTTGTTGTTTCCCCAGACCATGATGAGAGTGCGAATCAGTTCTTGGAGATTATACAATTCTCTCCCCACCTTATTAGTACATCCAAAGAGGTAATAAGACTGCTACAGAATTTTTTTTTTACAACATTTCATTTTTCCATTTTACAACATGTGTTAAGTGTTGTATTAGATTGTGTGGTCTTATGGGGGGTACTTTATACAACATATGATCACATGTTGTCATACATATATTTTATACAACATTTGAAACATGTTGTATTTGAATGAATGACTCTTTATAATATGGGTGTTTTATACAACATGTGGTGCATCCGTTGTAATATATATTATACAATATTTGAAGCACGTTGTCCTTCACTAAATACACCTATTGTAATATGGATATTTTTTATAACATGCGGTGCACCTGTTGTAATATATACACACCCATTCTAATAGGGTTTTTTTTACAACATGCAGTGCACATGTTGTAATATATATGTTTATACAACAATTAAAGCATGTTGTCTTTTGATAAATACACATGTTGAAATAGGGGTGTTTATACAATATGATGTATGTATATTGTAGTAAATGTATTTTATACAACAAGTGGTGAATGTTGTAGCTCACTAGACACACGTTGTAATAGGGATCTACTTTCCAGACACACCTTTTGTAATAGGTGTGGATAACATAACATGTGTTGCTAGTTGTAGTATCAAGCCTTTCACAACATATCATTAACTATTGTATTTTATTAGAGTTTGACTGGTCATATCGAACAAATTTTATTGATTGAATTAACCATATTTTAAAAAAATTATTATACATACAAAATTATAATTTTTTATTTCACAAACATGCACAATATTGAACAAAAACTTCATGAAACCTTAAAAAAACATGCACTATATTTAATAAATAATCAATCATCCATACAAAGATTCAATAATATACAGTAGTGAGAATGCACTCTAGAATCAAACTAAAATTAACTACAAATGTTTCACGTATTGATCTATGCTAAAGAACAAGTCTCCCACTCATGTCACATAATATGATGTGTACTCAAGAAAACATGTCTCCCACTCATTTTGAAGCTCGTCGATCTCTTCTTGGTTGAAGCTATGACCAATATACTTTGAATAAATTGCAATCATATTTCAAATAGATCAACAATTGTCATTTACTTAATGTATTTAGAAATTTTAACAAAATAAAAGAATATAATGATAAGTAACTTACACATTCATGAATATTTCTAATTCTCGTATCAACGATGTCTCTCATGTATTGCAACATATAATGGATGCCAAGAAGATACATGCATGCCCAAATAATTGTGTATTATTTCAAAAGGACTGTGTGGATTTGAAAGATTGTCCAAAATGTAGTGCGTCACAGTATAAATTGATGACTTCAGAGGAGTCCAAAACTGGTTCTCCTGCCAAGGTGATGTGGTATGTACCTATAATATCACAGTTTCAATGCTTGTTTGCCAATCTGATAGATGCGAAGAATTTGAGGTGGCATGCAGATGTTAAGAAAAATAATGATGGGATCCTACAACATGCGTTTGATTCCCCACAGTGGAAGAAGATTGATCTATTGTACCCTGAGTTTGGTGAAGAAGTCAGGAATATAAGACTTGGGCTTTGTACAGATGGGATGAATCTGTACAGGACATTGAGCAGCCAACATTGCACTTGGCCAGTCATGCTTGTTATATTCAATCTTCCACCCTGGCTGTGTATGAAAAATAAGTATGTAATGCTGTCGTTGTTGGTATCGGGCCCTAAACAACCTGGACATGATATCGATGTTTATCTTGAACCTATGATTGATGACTTAAAGAAACTCTTGGGTGAAGGTGTGATGACCTATGATGCTTCACGAAGAGAGACATTTCATTTGCATGCTATGTTGTTTTGCACTATTAATGACTTTCTAGCATATGGGAATTTGTCTGGATATAGTGTCAAAGGAGCTAAAGCGTGTCCTATATGTGAAGAGAACACTGATTCAACAAGAGTAAAACATGGTGGTAAGACTGTATAGCTCAGTCATCAAAGGTTTCTTACAAAATTCCATCTGTATCGTAGGAAGCACAAAGCATTCAATGGATTGAATGAGGAACGAAGTACACCTAAACCTATACCAGGGAGTTGTTTATGAACGGAGTACACCTAAACCTATACCTGTGACAATTCGATCTATATTGCCGAAGCATGTAAGGTTTGCAATCACCAGACTCTATTTCTTTTTCAACAGTCTGTGCAGCAAAGTTATTGACCCTGATACTCTCGATAATTTGCAAAGAGAAGTGGTTGTTACCCTATGTCATCTTGAGATGTATTTTCCTCCTTCGTTCTTTGTTATCGTGGTACATCTTGTTGTCCACTTGACTAGGGAAGTGAAAATGTTGGGACCAGTTTTCTTTCATTGGATGTATCCCTTTGAACGATACATGAGTGTTTTTAAAAGTGATGTTCGAAACCATTATCGGCCTGAAGGGAGTATTATTGAGGGTTGTGTGGCGAGAGAGGTTATGGATTTTTGCAATGACTTTCTCGTTGTGATGACACTCTTGGTAATGACAAGAATATTGAGGAGCAATTTGGCAAAGGAATTTTGGGATCACGGGTGAATGTAATCAGCCGTGAGCAGTTGGAACAAAGTCACTTGTATATTTTACACAATATGGATGAACTGAGTGTTTATATCGAGGAGCATATCAATTTCATCAAGAGACAATATTCTCGAGCCAATACAATGTGGCTTGCTAGAGAGCATAATAAGAAATTTATTAAGTGGTTTGAAGATAAAGTCTTACATCAACTATCTCAAACACCCGATGATATTACTAAAACTATCAAATGCCTCGCCTTTAAACCAAAATTGAATGTTATGTCTTATGAAGGGTATGACATTAATGGATTCACATATTACACAAAGTGCCAAGATGATAAGAGTGTCATCTAAAACAGTGTGGTCACCCTTCAAGCGTCGACTATGTTTTTTGCAAGTGCAAAGGATAAGAGTCCACGTGAAGCTAAAATGTCATATTATGGTGTCATTGAAGACATATGGGAGTTTGACTACATAGATTTCAGAATTCTGCTCTTCAAATGTTATTGGGTTGATAACACCAAAGGAGTTATAGTAGATGAATCGGGTTTCACTTTAGTGAACTTTGAAAAGATTGGCGAGAAGGGTGAACCATTCATATTGGCATCACAGACGAAACACATATTTTATATCGATGATCCTACAAATGATAAATGGTCGGTTGTTCTTCATGGTAAAATACAATTCATTGAAGATCCTATAGATGAAGAAGAGTACTATGATAAGTATTTTGACTCCAGTCCATTCTCAGTTGGGTTGCCAACACCAGGAAATATTGAAGCTAATGATGACTTTTATGTGCGCGGAGATCACAATGAAGGATTGTTAATTGATAAAAACTTGCAATATTAGAGGCATGTTAATATTTTTTTATATGTTTTATTTTTCTAAATGTGAACTTTACAATGTGAATTACTTTACAATGTGAATGTGAACTTTACAATGTGAATGTGAACTTTACAATGTGAGCTTTATAATGTGAATTACTTTACAATGTGAACTTTACAATATGAATGTGGACTTTCAGATGGCTGAGCATTCTCCTGATGAGCATGTTGATGATTACAGTGAGGGTGAGGACATCAATGTGCCGCCTCACAATGTAAGTTTTAAAAATATATCATATATTTATATGTACATGTCCATTTATAGTTATATCCTATAAGTGTGTTTATTTTGTCAAATTTTAGGTTGATGATGCACATGTACCCTCTGAAGCACTTGAGGCACTTGATCAACAACACCAAAAAGTTAACAAGAGAAGGGGCATCACTATGATGAAGAAGTTAATAGCACAAAGGGGCAATGGGCCCAAACTTGTTGTGGATTTTGATAATGCAGGAAATGCAATTGGAGTGAATCGTAATTCGTTTGTTTCATATCTTGGGTATGTTACTCGTAGCCATTGCGGTTGTAAGATAGATTCTTGACATAAAGTTCCTAAGGGGAAGAAAGACGTAATATGGAAGGATTTATGCATGATTTATTATTAATTTGCAATTCTATTTTGTAGATTACTAATTTTTTGGATACTAGTTAATAGCAATTCTATTTTACAGAGTATATTTGAATTGGATGAAAAGCTGCATCGTAAATGCATGATGCAATACTGTGGGAGAGTCCTAAGGAACTATAGGACAAATCTCACCCGAGAATACATAAAAGAAGGTGGCAAGAAGAAGAAGACAACCACTGAATAGTGGAACTTCCTGGATCAAGAAGAATGGGACGCGTTTGTTGCTTCAAGATAAACTGATGAATTTAAGCTATTAGGCATCACTCCCAATTGAATTAATACATGTTGTATTAACCTATTCATGATTAACATTTATTGTTACCTAACTAGGCCCTCAGTGAGGTGCAAAAAGCAAGGCGTGCACTGAATGTGCATGACCACACAATGGGTCCAAAGGGGTATGCAGGCATTCGCCAAAGACTACAAGCTGAGTCTAATGCTCAGTCAACTGCTACTCAGGAGTCCTCTACTATAGGTTCCACACCACTGCCTCACCATCATTTCTGGATAGCTGGGAGGCAAAATAAGAAGGGAGAAATAAGGATGCCCGCAACTGCTAAGGTGGCTGCAAAAATGGTAAAATACAACTCTTAGAGCAATCGTTCGAATATTAATTATTTGTGGTGTTTACTTAATCACAAATTTTTGTTTTGGCGATTAGTGGGAGATGCACGAGCTGAGGGAACAAGGAAAGTTCATCCCTGAAGGCACAAGGGATGAATTGACAGTTGCTCTGGGTAACCCAGATCATCCTGGACATGCTAGGGCTGCAGGCGCTGGTGTGGGAATCAAAGCATTCTTTGGGCCATCCCAGCGCAAACATTTCCCAAAAGAGGGACTTTCACAAGAAGAGGTAACCTATTCTTTCTTTATAATGTTACTGTAAAAGATAATGCAATAATCAGAAGCTAACATTTATTTTATCAATGTATAGGTAGATAAGTTAGTTGATAGGAAACTCGAAGAAGCAATGAGTAAGTGGCAAATATCTCTGACTGCCACTCAGTAGATAGTACATATGGCATCCCGCTCTACTCCTACTGCAGAGGTTGGGAATAATCATGTAGACCCACCACCTAGCACATCTGCTGTAACTATTTTTATGACATAGTAACTAGTCTTTTCAAGATGATATGTATATATGTATATAACATTCTTTACACAAAAATTTGTAGGGGTTGAAGCCATGTCGTCTAAAAAGTAAAGAATTTGTCGTTGTAGAGGCGTCGTCTTACCCATCCCTACCAGGGGAAATGTTTCATGGGTCTCCATTACCATCTGGTTGGGTTCGTGTGAGCCTAGTACGTATATTTCCCAAATGGATGGATCTTTCATTGCCATATGCCCACCCAGATTGTAAAACGTTTGGTGAGGTAGAAGGAGGAGTGATATTGTGGATGAAAGCAGATGTCCTCTATACTAAAACTGTACGGTAAATTTACATTACGTTAAATTGTTAGTGTGTGTATATGATGTCAATTGATCTGAAATTATATATATATATATATATATATATATATATATATATATATATATATATATATATATATATATATATACATATACATGTTAAAAAGAAGACACCCAGAGCATCTAGGCCTCTACCTCCACCTCCTACATTACCAAGTTGGGTTCCACAAGACCTACATGTCCCGTTAGGTCCTAATTGTAAGGGTATGGCAATATGGTTAGGCGAACATGATATAAATTGCCCTATAACTGTTTCTATAGATGCAGATGCTGCAGGTCAATCATACGAAAGCAATCTATTTATACAAGATATTTTGGAGTTATTTCGATATGATTGGCTGAATACATCAGTAATAGAGCTGTGGATAAGGTGAGATCTTCTTTATACATCCATATACCTTGTGTAGGATCTGGTGATCTGGTTTCTTATTTATTAATGCATACGTAATACATGTTTTGCAGCTACTTAGACAAGATATGTGCAGATTTTTCATTCGAACATGTAGGATTTTTTATTCCAAATTTGATCAGTCTAGTAGCTAAAGACCCTCCATTAGATCAACAATACTTCCGTGATGCTTTTACAAATTTTGCTCAAAATAAGAAGACTTTGATAATAGCTCCATTCAGTGTGGAGTAAGTTTACTTTGCTTATTATAATTTGGACTTAAGAAAATCACATTTTTATTGTGGATTTTGAGTTATTATTTTTAACCTTTTTACCTCTAGTGGTATGCATTGGGAGTTACTAGTTATTGTCCCCGAGACGTTCACTGTCTATTATCTAGATCCTAATGGGAGTAAATTGAATTCAAAATATGGACACAAAATGAAAATGGCATTATTCCAGTGAGAAATATTTCATTTTCATATCCATTGACATATGTTATTACATTACTATTTAATTATGCAATGCACTGTGTTACATTAACATGTAGGGTTTAGATGAGTTCAAAAAGGTTGGAGGAAAGGTCCCCAGGAAAAATAACCAGCAAATAACTTGGAAGAACATGGAAGTAAGTTCCTGACTACAATGTATATATTATTTATGTGAACAATTCTTAATTAGTTGTATTTTTTAATATTTTGTATGTTTCAATTTATAGTGTGCTATACAAGACAACAGATGGGCATGTGCATACTATGTGATGCGATTTATGCACATGATTATCAAATATGCCGTAGTGGACATCGATACCATTCCTGAGGTATTATATATAGTCTCATTAGATAATATGAAATATAACAATCTTATTTATAGCTCATTAATTATATATATACATCATTCTCTTTGTAGGTGTTTAAAACTGAACACACTATAGGAAAGGCCTTATAAGATGTACATGCTCCCTATACGACGGGAGAATTAAATGAAGAAAGAGAAGAATGGGCAATAACCATACAAGTAGTGGGGGTTTAACATATAATTGGGATGTTGATAGCGAATAATGACTAAAGAATGATATTTTGTAAATGAATTTCTGAATTATAATATGTGTGAATGTTTCGACATGTCTGAATGTTTCTACATGTATATGAATGTTTATACATGTGAGAATGTGAAAATAAATGAAACTGTTGGTTGCTATATGAATGTTTCTACATGTGTGAATGTGAAAATGAATGGAACTGCAGATTGCTACATGAATGTTTCTACATGTGTGAAAATCAAATGGAACTGCAGGTTGCTAAATGTGTGAAAATTAATGTTGTTAATTTTGTAGGTTTGTGGCCTGTTGTTGGCTGATATCAATGGATGTTGTAAAACCTGCAGTTCATAACTGAAATGCAGGTTTCGCATCTTGCGACTAGCCACAGTAGGTCTACAGACTGATAAAAAAAACATGCAATAGGCGTCGGTTATTTGTTTAAAACCGACGACAAATGGTTACAACGTCGGATAAATAATTAAAAACGACGCCTAATGCATGTGATGTGGCGTCGGTTATCAATATGTGGGTCTCCCGAAGTTGTGTGCATATTCTATCATGTCGGCTTGTGTCTTAGGCTCAAATAGGTGTTCTTGATGGGATTAAGTGTATAGAAGCATAGAGATGGAACATGAGAAACAATTGTGCAAACCATATATCATGAATTGCATGCGATGAAATGGGAAAATGTTTCCTACCTAAATAATCAATTTGTGGATGACCAACATAGCTAACTCATGTTTTGATGAAGTATGGATCTTGACCCACTAAAATATTGTATTGCAGTATTTGTATATTGATAGTGATGGCTATTAAATTAAATTATAATTGTGGACATGATAATTAATTAAAGGACTAATTAATGTCGTCAATCTTTTTCAAATCAAATAAATTAAAAGCATTTTGGCAAATGTAAAATTTATTTTGTAGAAACAAATGGCACCCAACAACACCTTTTTATTGCAATTGGTCCTACAGAAGGACAAATCAAATAAGAACATCCATGACTAGTTCATGATTTTGAGAATGATTCTCAATCATGAGTAAAATCTCTATGTCCTGGATGCACTAGTGCTAGAGGAATATGCTCACACCGTGCCTAGTGTGGCAAGGATAGTTATTGTAAGCATCATAATAATGCAACAAACATCAAAAGCCTCATGCTATGCTCTATGAAGTATGAGTTGTAGAAGCAGCATGAAAACCTGGACATTCTTGAGATGTTAACACATCTAAAGAACATGTACTAGGATCAAGCAAGGCATAAGAGGTATGATGTCTTCAGGGATATCTTTGAGTGCAAAATGGCAATGTGAGACTTAATAGGTCCCCATGCGCTTAAGATAATGGGGCATACGAAGAACCTAGAGAGATTAGATTTCCTTTAGGCCAAGAGTTGGACATAGTCATGATTCTACAACCATTCCCTAAATCGTATAGCCAATTTATCATGAACTATTACAAGAGAAACTTAGATAAATTGTTGTATAAATTACATGGCATGTTGATAAATGTTGAAGCACAAATGAAGAAGGAAAAACCCAAATCCGTGATGATGATCAACGAAGGATAAAGAAAGTTAGAGGGTAAAGGAAAATCAAAGAAAAGTTTTGAGGCTAGTTAGAAACCCAAGTCTTCTACATATAAGGCGAAGGGATGTTTGAGTAAGTAAGGCAATTGTCACCACTATCACAACTCTAGACATTGGAAAATGAATTGCCCTATTTATTAAGGGAACTCTAGAAAAAGAAGTAGGTGATAGAGATCTTACATACTTATGCATGTGTACCATTAACATGAATGCTAGAGGTGGTTACTAGTACTTCATCATATTTACTGATGATCTCAATAGATACAACTTTATATTTTTCATGAAATACAAGTCAAAACCCATGAAACGTTCAAGGATTTCATGAATGAAGTATAACACGAACTTGGTAAATGTATTAAAGCATTTCGATCCGATCAAGGTCGATAATACTTAGGCCAAAAGTTTGAGGACCTTCTACAAGACCATGGTATTGTATCACCATGTACCTCCTCTAGAACACTGCAACATAATGGTGTAATAGATAGAAGGAATCACACCATGTTGGATATTGTGTGATCAATGATGATTTTTTTTTTATCTTCCAAATTCCTTCTAGGGATATATTTTAGAAAATATAGTGTTTACACTTAACCATGTACCTTCTAGATTGGTTCAAAATACATTGTATCAGATATGGATTGAGAAATGTCCCAATGTGTCTTTTATGAACATTTGGAGATGTGAAGCCTATGTGAGAAAATAGTTTCTTCAAAAGCTTTTGATAATTTTTTTTATATTATAAAAAAGACAAGGGATACTAATTTTGCATTCGATATGGCAACATAGTGTTTGTTTCCAGGACTGTTGTATTCCTTTAAAAGAAATTCATTTCCAAAGGAACTAGTGGGAGCAAAGTCAAACTTAAAGAAGTTTGAGACAAACAAGAAAACATTGAGCCTATAAAGGTACAAAAGGAATAAAAATAATCACAATTAGTTGTGGAATCTCAAGTTGCTCTTGTAGCACATGAACCTCATAATCTAGTAGGATACTTCTTGAGCTATAGAGATTTGGATACTCATGACTCAACCAGGCAATGAGTTGGTCATAAATGATGATGAGACAACAAATTAATCAGAAGATATTGAGTGACCAAATTCTAAGATGTTGCTTGAAGACATGAGATCTGAGTTGGACTCCATGTACACCGACAAGGTATTGACCATGGTGGATCCACTTAAAGGGCTAAAACCCATCGGGTGAAAATGGGTCTTCAAGAAAAACACCGATGTGGATGGTAATGTGCAATCCTATAAAGTTCAATTGGTTTCAAATTCTTTTAAACAAGTTCAAGGTGTTGATTATGACAAAACCTTTTTCACCAGTTCCCACGATTAAATCCATCATGATCTTGCTTGCCATTGCAACTTCTTATTACTATGAGATTTGTCAAGTGGATGTTAAAACTTCTTTCGTTAACATAAAGCTACTTTAGGAGTGTACATGGCACAAAAAGAAGGCTTTATACTCCAATAGAAGACAATAATGTTTGTTATCTACAAAGGTCAATCTATGGATTGAAGCAAGCACCTTGTAGATAAAATCTTTAATTTGATGAAAATGTCAAATAGTTTGTGTTTAGTCAATATGAAGAAGAACCATGTGATTACAATAAAGTTAGTTGGAGCATAATTATATTCCCCATATTGTATGTAGATGACGTACTATTGATGGTAAATGACATCCCTACCCTATGTAAGGTAAAAACCTAGTTGGGAGGTACCTTCTCTATTAAGGACTTAGGTGAAGCATCCACTTTGTTAGGAATCACAATCTATAGAGATAGATCTAGAAGGATTCTTGGCCTAAGATAGAATACAAACATTGACAAAGTGTTGAAATGATTTTGCATGCATGAATAAGAGAGAGGAAACGTGCCCATTTCTCATGTTTTTAGTCTCTCTAGAGCCCAATGTCCTAGTAAAGGGAACACATGAGTTAGATTTCATACACATCAACAATTGGATCTATCACGTATGCTATGTTTTGTACTCATCATTATGTCCGGTATGCTTTGAGCATAATGAGTAGGTACCAATAATATCTTGGTGAAGGTCATTGGACTACCATAAAGAATAGCCTTTAGTATCTAAGAAAAACTAGAAATCACTTCCTTTTTTATGATGGTGAGGATTAGTTGGGTGTAAAGGGTTACAGCGATGCAAGCTTCCAAACTGAAAAAGATGATTATCTTTGCAATATAGATTTATGTTTTGCCATAACAACTTAATTGTAAGATGGAAAACTCCCAAGTATGAAACAACTGATGATTCTACAACAAAATCTGACTACATATGTTATGATCACGTCTAAGCTTCAATGGTAAATTAGGGTTTATCTGGATGATTAAATTCTTAATTTGATTGATTATTTCTTAAACTTTATTAAGGATGGTAGATCAATTATGATGTGTTGAACCTAATGAGAACTCCAATAATGCTTTTCCTTTTAATAACTTGGGTTTGAGAAGTATAGACCCTAGTCAACTAGAATAAGAGTTTTTCTCACCATGGTCATTTTGGGCAACATGACCGACGTGTAGGGGAGGAATAACGACCGTGTTGTAGTGAAATAGACGAGTTGAAAAAAGTGATAGTGAAAAGGATTTGGAGGCTTGGGTAGAATGGTCATGGTGGGCACCATGACCATGTAGGGTTGTTTGAGGCACGGGCATTCTAGGCCGCACAACCATTTGAAGAAATAGAAGTGTTGGCCATATCCATACTTCAATCTGATGTATTCTTGGTACCATGACTGTGGTATAGGTAGGAAGTCCATGTTGTGCCCATCTTTGCACAACCGTTCTGGGGGTCTCAAGGACATTTTTCTCTTAGTTGACTTTTCTGTAGACTACATGATAACAATGCACCTTTGATTTTTATTATTTATCAGTATCTCAGAACGATTTCAAATCTTTGATGGAGCTCTGAAACTTAATAAAAATACATTCTTATTTTTTGTACTTTTTGGATGAGGTTTGACATATTCAGTAAATGATTATAGTAACATGTTTATGACAAAAAGTTCTACTAAAATAGAATAAAGTGCAAGCAGGGTGAATTTGCAATTAACCAAAGCAACTTAATTGCTCTATATGAGTAACCTAATGCATTAGGAGCTCCCCTATCTCATTATTCATTCCATATAAATTAAATCCTAAAGAGAGAGGGAGAGATAGTGTTTGGATGAAGGAAGTGGTGAAGATGGCAATCTAGGGTTTTTCTCTTCCTAGAGTTGATTAAATCAAGTTTGTCATATGTAAATATCTTTTATTGGTGATTCTTCTCTGACATGCCTAGATTCCATCCCTAATCTCTTCCTAGAGTTGATGAAATCATGTTTGTCACATGTAAATATATTTTATTGGTGATTCTTCTCTCACAAGACTAGATTCTGTCATTGATCTGATTTGATTAGGAATGATATGAAATCTCCATCATTTCTGACTCTTTCTCCATAATTCTCCATTGCTATGGTCTTCGAGTTTAAAGGAAGAAGAAAGTGATGATTTGGAAAAAGTTTGATATGAATTCTAGAATTTTAGTTCTTGGGATATGTTTTTAAGGTGTTTCCACACGATAGGTGAGTGGGTACTTCCATTTAATAATATATTTCACAATATTGAATTTAAATCCACAATAATCTTCAATTCATTTATATGCGACTACAAATCCTAAATCTTCCTTTTAGTTTAATATTATGAAAGGTGATCTAGAAATGGATTGTTTTCCTATTGTGATGAATTTTAGGGGATAAAATCATATTATAAATGGAAATAAATCAAATAAATTATAATTCCTGAAGTTATTGGGGAAGTTATATGAATATCTTGAAATCTAGGATGTTTGGTTATGTCTAAAATTATTGTATGCCTAAAAGATCTTTTCCTATTTGAAACTCTTTTTTGATCAATTCTTGTTTTATTTGAATTTTTAGCACAAATATGTCAGATATTATCTTGGGATTTATTTGATATTATCATTGTTTTCTTTATATCTCAATGAATGGGGTGAAATCCTATATGAGTGGAAAGTCATAATTTTTTCAATAGACATCATGAAACCCAATAGAAGTGATTCATTTTAATGTTATAGATTTATTTATTCAAGGTTATTGTTGATGGATGATAATTTGATGATTGGTGTGGAAACCCTAGTTCAGGTGATTCCAAGTTTCCGTACATTCATTTGCTTGTATGTGAACTATTGAAAGTAGTCTTTTATCAGTAAAGGTCTATGACGAATTAAATCCATATGTGAGTCATGGGACATGTCAATGAGGCAAATGAAGCCCTAAGGATAGGGTATTCAGTGAATCAAGTATTTTCAATTTAGTGTTCTTCAATATGATAAATGGTGTTGCTCAATTACACAATTTATAGTGCAGACTCCTGATATTTATGAAAAAAACTATTCAAGGTTGAACTGAGAAATACTAATTTGATGATTTAAATGTGAATTTAAAGAGTGAATTAGACTTCACATGTTCTGGACACTATAGAATCACCATAGGACGAATCTTGTGATGTGAGGAGGAAACATGTTTCCCCACTAGAGGTATTTTGTCTAGAGCAAGGTAAGTTGAAGTGCATCAGCAAGGTGTGGGATTCTAGGCCACTGAGGGCAGACTCCTTACAGTTGTGTGGTACCCAACACCAACTAGGGATGTTGGTGGTACATTTGTTACGAGTTGTGTTGATCAGTAGACATCTTTTATAGGTGTATTGATGCACAACATGCTAGCGCACTTTGACTCTCCATTTGAGTATCATGGTTTATAGGAGGAGTCCAAATATCCAACTACTCCCATTAGCCACTAAGAGACTGACGTAGCAACTTCCCGCTTTAGATCGGGCCGATGAATCTATAGGCTTAGGAACCCAAGCATATTTCTAAGCCTTGTACAGTGAGATCGTAGCTTGCTGACATGCTTTCACATGTCATGGTATGCTTCATGTGGGTTCAGACATAATAAGATAAATGAGAGATTAATCAAGTGTGTGTAGTTATTCATATATTTTTTGTAGTTATCTCTAATAACCGACCATTTGTATTATTCTGAATTACTACTTTCCTTTGTGATTAATCAAGTATGCTCAGATAATAATTTACTCTTTTTGTATATCTAGATCATTATGTCATACTTATGTTTGTGAATGATTACTCCCTTTATAGCTTGCTTGTGTTCTTCTTTATATTAGTTTCTCAATGATATATCTCATTTTATCTATGTTTTTAAACTATTTGTTTAAAGTACTCATTCACTAAGATAGTAGGCTCACCCTCTACTCACAATTTATAGGGAAACCATGTGGATTTATATAATTTCTATGATAGAGTAGATCTTCCACAAGAGCTAAGTATCATATTAGTTAAGTTCATCTGGTCCCCATCACTCTAGGTCCTTGTATAGAAATGAAAGATTTGTAAATGATGAAGTGTAACTTTGTTTCTATAACAATAGAAAATGTATTCAATTATCAATTTGTATGTATATGTAAGTGTGAGAAATAGAATTAATGTTTACATATGTATCTTTATTATTGGAATCATATTAGAGTAATTATGTTTCAAATCCCCTTGCATAGTGCTTTATGTGAATGAATGTAAAACAAATAGAGAGTTTGAAATAAATAAAAAATTAAGGACGTTCTTCATATTATGTTTAATTCTCAACTTATGGCCTAAAATCATGATTAGTGGTAATTTTGGGATATGGGTGTAACAACATTTGCTACATCTAACGTGGCAAAGGAAGTTATTTGTATCAAAAAGTTCATTATTAACTTAGAGTGGTTCCAACCATTGCTGATGTAGTAGAGTTATACAATGACAACAATCAAGCTATTGCATAAGCTAAGGAACCTAGATCACATCAACATTTGAAGTACAAACTTTGACATTTCCATCTCATATGAGAGATCATACAATTAGGAGTTGTGAAGATTTGTAGAGTTGAGGGCAATGTTGCTGACCTCTTGACAAAAGCACTTTCACATATAAAATATGAGGGTCATGTTAGATCACTTGGGATTATAGTCATGAGTGACTAGATCTAAGGGCAAGTGGGAGTCTGCTGGCATGTATGTCCTGAGAGCCAGTCATATGATGATTGTATTGCGACATTATGTACTTGAATTGATTAAAAATAAAGTAAATTACATTGATTATGTTTATTTGATTATGATATGATGATATACCATAATAGATATCTAAATAATGATGTTACTAGATGACATAAGGATTTTACAATGATCTCCTCCCCCTATTATCCCCTATTCAAGCGGACCAAGAGGGCAAGGGCCATTACCATCATCATTGGATCAAATGTTTAGCTAATAACCTAAAATAATTAATAAATTTTCACTAAATAAGAATGAGTTTGTACAAGATTAACTTTCCACAAAGGTATTACGAAGTATGATTTTCTATAGTTTGCAACATGAAATAAAACTAACTAAATCCTCCAAAGATTACATTAATTCCTGTTTGTTTGGTACCTTCTTCATGAGTGTCCACTTTCCATTAAACTTGCGGCAATAAAAAAAGATTATCCTAAAACAACGAAAGAAAAAATAGTCGGTTAATATAACAAGTAATACTAGTATGCGGGGGAAATAAAAGATTGCATCTAGGTGTAACAACATAATCATATCAATTAATGTTACAAAATCAAAATTATTGTTTTATTCATAATTTCTCAACCTATTTTATTCAACCTTTGGATTACCCTTTTTGGGTCTTGTCCATTCATTGGACGAAAAGGCCACCTCTCAATATGAACCTAGGTTCCATATTGGCCACCTCTCAATCTGGAGCTAGGTGCCATGTTGGTCTTCCCAATGTGGGACATGACCTCATATGACCTTCCTAATCTTGGGCATGGTCTGACCTTCCCAATCTGGGGCCTGGTCTTTAGTCATCACCATGACTTTTCATTTCTTTCCATTTTCATATTCTGAAGTTTGTAGGTGGGGTTTAATAAAGTTATAAGCATAAATTGTGATAGCCATAATGACTTTAAAGATTGTCATAATTACATAAGCATGCAATCATTTAATTTCAAACAATCTAGAAAACCTCAAAAAAATATTAGGATACTAATGTGGTTAGTCATTGGAGTAACCACATACCTTTTTCAGAAGTAACTTGATGTCCAAGCAAGAGCAATCAGTAATAACCAAGCATGCAACCAAGAAATTATCCTGAAAGTTAAAGTATAACACCCATGTATCATTATTCTATCCAAATTTATCGCTAAGACTAACTTTGGTCTCAAGTTAGGGTTTCATTAGGGTTTTGTCTTCCAAAACCCTAATTATTACTTTTCATGACTTTTAGGTTAACAAAATCTAATCTTACCACTATCTGGATTTTTAACCTCAAGGAAACCCTAATTCATCAATTATGGGTTGTTAATCCCAAATTAGATCCAAGTAATCCTTTTTATCCAAAAAGATCAATCATTGACTATTAATATCCATTAAACACATTATGATCATCAAAATCTATAAAATAGTGTTCTTATGCATTAAACATGTTAAAAATAGAATATTTGGCTACTTTTAGAATTAGAAGCAAATATATGTCTGAATCATATTTTATTTGGATTATATGTGTTCCCCTGATAAATTTTCATATTTCTCAATTTGATATACCAATCATTTTATACCATATTTGCAAAATAAAGCTATTTAAACCAATTAGATGTTGATACCTCATCAAAATGCCTTGGAATTCATGTCTGAGCAGTCCTAGGTTTAAGAGGGAATGACACTTTTACCCTTGAGTTGCGAGCATGCATGAAGAGGCATATTTGTCCTAAACCTACGGGTCTCCTTATTTCTCGTGACGGAGTATGCCCATAGATATGATGCCCAGACATCAGGTCGAGCGACTCGTGTGCTGAGAACTAAAGGACTGGAGAAGTTTGGGAAGCTTCACCCTCTCCCGATGAAGGTGACCAGACCCCATCATCATTAGAACCCACAGATCACGACTGTTGTCCCTCTCTTCTTAGTGATGGTGGCTGGTTATGAGTGACAACGACCAAGGCTGTGAGGAAGTTTCTGATCTACCCTAGCTTGCTGGAAGTGAAATGAGGCAAAGCCACTTACTAGGGATACCAGTGCTGGTGGCTCATTCCTAACGGGCCAACACTATCCACGACAGGGTGTGCTGGTGTCCTTTCTTGATCATAGGAGGATGGTGAGAAGAAGAAAGTGTCATAGAGGTCACTGCACTAGGTTCTTGTAGGTGTTATGTTCTTAATTGGGAAACACATGTGATCCCACCCTCCGTGTGACGTCAGACCTATTAAGGCCTTATGCATGCATATTGGAGAGCCATCTCAACATCAACCACAATCCCCCATGTCGTGGTGACTACTATAGTACTTGTTGTTGTTGTCCATGATCATAGCTTCTCTCTTGGATTCATGTGAAACCACAATGCATCCATAGAGAAGATCTAGGATGCATTTATCTATGTCAGGGAGAGATAAGGGGAAGGCTAGTTTGGTTGGTTGAGTCTCCCCTTGATTACCAAGATGATCATGCATATATAGGAATAATGATTCTCCTATCTTCTTTATTTTCTCCCCCAAAAGAGGCAAGGCACCCCCATCACTCCTTTCGGAATGTATTTTGTTAAATTGTTTACTAATTAAGGACAAAGCCAAACATGTCTCCCATGAGATACATTAATCCTTTTTTCTCTCTCTTTATTAATATATTTATAAAACAAATATCCATATTATTTGGTTGACACAATAAAAACAATACATGGCACTTTTTGATATTCCTTGAGCACACCATTGCTCCCCTTAATATATGTATTAAATATATTCCTTTTTCATAAATTAATTTAGCACCCACTAGATCATGGGGAAAGGAAAAGAAAACATATAGGAAAGAATTAACTATATTCTTCTTGCCTTTCTTTATCAATAAAAACTTTTAAGATATTTATTACATAAATCCCAATTTACAAGAAGGAACTCTCCACTTTTCCATAAAACATGGATTTGGCAATGTTGTATCTAAAAGGGAAAACAATTTATATCTTTCTAGATTGTATCTAATCCATGGGATCTAAATAAAACATGCTATTTAAACATTCTACTAAAACAATTATCATTTTCTCATGGAATGTCCTTCATAAATCCTTCATTTATTCACAAAAACTCTATTTTCCAGAGTATTCCACATAATTCAATATTAATTCCCCATTAATTTTAGTGATTCATTTACTTTGGGGTTTTCTTTATTCCTTTTCCTCATATCCATTATTGGAATAACAAAAAATAGCAAAAATCAAGAAATTCACAAAAAAGGGAAATTTTGCAAAAGAAACAAATATTTTGAAATAATAACATATTTTCAATATGTTCTTTTTATTGAAATTATTGCATTTCAATTTTACAAATAAATGTGAAAAAGCAAGTTATAACATCCTTCCCCTCTTATAGGAATTTTGTCCTCAAACTCGACTAACCACACAAACAAATCAGAATGGGACTTTTTCCATGTCCGTTAACTCCCATGTGGTTGCATCCGCTGCATGGTGCATCCAAAGAACCATTACAATCTTTATCTTTTGTTCTAGAGCTCTCTCACCTTGGTATTCAGTACCTTCATAGATGACTCAGGGTATGTTAACCTCCCTTGGAATTTAATAGGCTCAACGCTTAGTACATGGATCGATCCATCACATATAGCCTCAGATGGGACACATGGAACACATTATTCACTATACTATACTATGGGGTAGGGTTAAATGATAGGCAACTTCATCCGTTCATTCTAGAATCTCAAACATGTCCATGTAACAGGGACTCAATTTTCCTCTATTCTTAGATATAGCTCAGAGGGGTCATATTTTTAGAAACACATAGTAACCTACAATGAAGTATCAACCTATCTACCTTGCATCATCATATGATCTCTATCGAGTCAGGGCTCTCTTTAGCCCTTGCTTGATCAAAGCAACCTTGTCAGCACATCATTGTAGTTTCTATGATCTCAATAAGGTCCTCTCACCGACATCATCCCAATGAAGCAGTGATTGACATGACCTTTCATAAAGAGCTTCATAAATAGGCATCCTGATATTGGCTTTGGTAGCTAATATTATGGGCACACTCAGCTACGAGAAAGTACTACTCTCATGATCTACCGCAATCAAGCACACATTCTCTCAACATGTCTTCTAATTCATGAATCATTCTTTTTTACTATTTGTCAGTCTGGGTGTGATAGGGTGTACTGAATTTCAATCTCATACTGAGTTCTTCTTGTACTTGTTCCAAAACTTTGAAGTGAACTTAGGATCACAATTAGAGATAATTGAACTCAGAACATCTTGCAGACAAACTATTTCTCTCACGTATAGCTCATCTAAGTTTGTCACCTTGGTAGTGATCTTTAAGGGTTGAAAGTGTGCTTACTTGGATAGGCAGTCCACAATAACCCATATTGCATCTTGACCTTTTCTTTTTCTTAGGGAGACCCACCACAAAATCCATAGTGACCTGGTCTCATTTCCTCTCAGGAATCCCAAATTGTTGCAGCAACCCATTAGGTTGTTGGTGTTCAACAGTAACACCCCGATTTTCACATCGCATGAGCAAAAACTATTTTTTTTTCAACTAGGAGTGTCACAAACATGATATACATAGCAATAATAATAGACAAGAACCAATATAGACTAGTGTATAAAAGCATTCTAAAATATTCTTAAGAAGGAAACTCTATTGCAACATCATATACAAAAGAAACTTAATACCATGTACTACTTTATACAAACTCATCTCAAATCTGGGACCATGTAGATGGTGCCCCACCAAGCAAACCTCCTATAGATTTCATTACATAATCTTATCATGATAATCTCCTAGAGTTATATACTTGTGAACATCTCATCCCCAACCATGCAAAAAGGGAAACATAGGTTAGAGTAAGTGGCATTGAACTTATAATAAGATAAAATGAATATACTATAACAAAAAGCTTAACTAATATCTAAAAGTTCTAAACTTATACTGAATCGATGGGTATTTTATTTATGTCTTTTATTTGATTTGTGGCCACCATTATACGATAAGTCCTCCGGAATTGGCATACCTACGCCCCGAATTGGTACCAAAGTACCTCTAAATTGGCACTACATGCCTCTGTATGATATAGAGTTGTCTCTGAATTGCTATAACTATGACCCTACTTGGTACCAAAGTACCTCTGAATTGGAATAAACACTACTCTGAATTGGAAACAGATGCCTGTGAATCTTCCTAGCACTACTAAATGAGGACTTATCATATAATGTCTTATGTGAAGGTTTCAACATATTATCTTAAATCTAAACTTACCAAATTTTGAATATGAACTTATCTTATACTGATAACTGAGCATGTACTGAATTCTAAACATAAATTTGAGTACAAATCTAGTCTGAATATCTCAGACTATTTGTCTTCCTTAATTGATACATTAAAATTTATGAAATCTTAGTAAACAAAATTCTTGATCAAAATATCTGCTCTTAAATCCTGTATTAAATCAAAATCTGAGTTCTGAATATAAATCTAAATATGTATCTTCATAATTGTACAGAAACAATTGATGCGCGATGGGGAAACCTAGGGGTCGGAGGGGGACTGGTGATGACGGTGGTGGAGTGTGAACAATGGCTTCCGAGGTGGATCGAGGAGGATCGGAACCAGAAAAAGAAGAGGCAGCGGATCAGAAAATCCAGGAGGATGGCATGGAGAAACATACCAATTGACGGACGCTACAAAATGATGGGGGGATCACGATCCAAGAGATCACATTGCATCTCAATTACATAGGCATGAAGGGAAGGCAAGGTGACGATGACGGCAACGCATCACACATAAATCCGGTCTGCACACAGTCGAACTGGATAGAGCCTCCGTATGGGGGGAAATATAACCAGGAGATGGAGATTGTAGCGACGCCAACAGACCCTAACAAGGAGACAGACCAACGACAGAGCACGGCTGCGACCATACCGCCGCTTAACTATAGCGGAGCCGTCTCGGGCATCCAGAGCGCGATGAGAAATGACACCTTCATTGACAGGCTTTTCGTCGGGGAAGTATCTACCCGAGATGTCACGTTAGGAGAAGCTGAAGGGAAGCCAGCCATATCCATCATTCTGACAGCTGAAGATAGATTAACACAACCTTGGAGATACGTTGTGGTTGTCAGGCTTATGGGATCCGAGATCAGATACATGACGTTAAGAGATTGTGTGAAGCTCATGTGGAAAATAACAGGACATTTCAACATGTACGAGATGGAGATGGGGCACTTCGTCATCCAATTATCTTGCAAAAGGGACTTCGAGGAAGCCCTAATAGCAGGGCCATGGAAGATATTCGGGATGAACCTGCTGGTGTGGGAGTGGTACCCAACGTTCAAACCAAGGGAGAAGTACCCAGAACTATTCTTAGCATGGGTAAGGATTGTTAATCTTCGTCTACACCTGTATGTGACAAATATGTATGATTACATAGGGCTAGCATTAGGAAGGTTAATAAAAGTGGATGATCATACTGCTAGCCGGACAAGAAGCCGTTTCGCCAGACTAGCAATCAAGATGGATACAACAAGGGACTTGGAAGAGCACATACTAATTAATGGGGAGGAGTATGAAGTTATATACGAAGGGCTCCCAGGGGTGTGTGCCCTCTACGAAGAGGAGGGCCACACATCCAAGAACTGCATCATCATACAAGAAGTGAATGGAACAGAGACACCCCCAAACAACAAGGAAAATGGAAATATGACAGCCGGGTCCCAGAGAGCCGATGAACAATGGCAGATACAGAGAGGAAGGAAGGGGAGAAGAAGAGGCCCACTGCATGTAGAGAAATAGACCTCACCACAGACTGCTAATCCATTTGAACACCTAGCAGGAGAAGACGGAAATGAGGAACCCCGAAGTCAGGAGATGCCCCAGAACAATATGAATACAGAAATGCATGTGCAAACTAAGAAGACGGAGAAAGTGTGGAGGAGGAAGAAGACAAGTAAGCCGACGTCCGATGAGGGAGGGGAAAACAACCCACTGCAACACATTACAAATACGGTGTCTCAAAGGGCCAAAGAGCAGAAACAACAAAGCAATAAACATAAGGCCGTCAGTCTTGCTGTTGATGAGGTAATAGAGGTTAATGATGAAGAAACAGAGATGATCGAGGGAGAATCTATGGATGTTGAAGTGAACACCACCAAAGAAATACAAAAAGAGAATGTCTCACCGGTAGAGCTGCAACATATAAATGAAGCACTAGTGTCCACGACAATGGTAGCATTAGGGAGAAAACAGAAGGGTAGTGGACCAAAAATGAAAAGAAAAGGAAAACAATGAATTGTCACCACATCTGAACCACGACAGAGGAATCCAAGAAGGCTGAATCAGGACAACCCGGACAAGAGCTCTATGGAAACACAGGAGCAACAGATAAACGCTGTTGAAGGGGAGGAGATCACTAAAACTCCAGGCAAGGAGAGTGAAATAGATGCGGCAACTGACAGTGACCAAGTAAGCACTGCCCAAGAAGGAATTGCGACTGAAGGAGAGATTACCCAAATCACTGAAACAGTTACCTAATGCTAGACATCATGTATTGGAATATTCGAGGGATAGGTAAAAAGGAGACAACACTCAATCTCAAAGAATTAATGTCCTATTACAAACCGAAGATAATAGCAATTGCTGAGCCGTGGCAGAGTGGGATTAAAGCCACACAAACGATTTCTAAAATGGGGTTCAGGAACTCTTTCCGAGTTGAAGCGCAAGGCTTTTCAGGGGGAATCTAGGTTTACTGGAATGAAGAGGAAAGCACTATCAAGATCATCAACTACCACCGGTAGTTCATTACATGTTGTATCAATAACACTACGATGGTCACTTTCGTTTATGCAAATCCACATATTGATGTTCACAGAATGCTATGGAAGCATCTGGTAAACATGGATAACAACTTCACAAAACCATGGATCGTGTTAGGCAACTTTAATACAACCTGCAATCCGGAGGAACGGATCGGAAGCGTGTACTACAACTTTTCTAAGGCTCGTATTTTTCAGGAAACACTTCTGGAGGCAGGGCTTTCTGACATGGGTTTTTTGGGGCCCAAGTTTACCTTCTGGCATGGTAGGCTACAAGAAAGGCTAGACCGGGTGGTAGCTAATTATGCATTCATACAAACATACCAAGACTATTTGGTCACTCATTTACCTCGGCTACAATCGGATCACAACCCTCTTTTGGTCAAGTAGGTCAGAAGAAAACCCATGAGCTACAGATTCACTTCCCGTGCTGCTTGGGCACGTGACAAGGCCTTTTCGGCTTTGATTAAAGATAAATGGGAGCGGCAGAAGAGTTTCAACAAAGCACTTAACAATATTAAAGGCACCGTTATGAAGTGGGACAACAGTAGGAGGCAAGAGGTTGGCCGGCGCAAACAAATACTCCTCCGAAACATTAGCAACCTGGAAAAGGAACTAGCCAGCAACTACAACCAGATAACGGACGAGATCTATAATGATATGAAGGCAAGACTGGAAACTATTCTTATAGAAGAAGAAGAGGAATGGAAGACGCGAAGTCACATAAATTGGATGAAAAACGGTGATAGAAACACTAAATTCTATAATGCTTATGTGAAACAAAGGATAAGACACAATACCATTATGCAACTTAAGGACGCGGAGGGAAGGTGGGTGACAGAAGTTGAACCACTGAAGGAAATGGTGTGAAACCATTTTCATACCATCCTCACCGAACCACTAACTAGCCGCCTGACCAGTGCTGAGTCTATTCCAGGGAAGTTCCGCAAGCTCAAGAAGGGGGAGAGGATACAGTTAGCTGCTGAATCGAAAGAAGAAGAATGTCTGCAAATAATTAAAAGGTTGAACCCATACAAGGCGGCAGGCCCAGATGGTATAAATGGGCTTTTCATCAAAAGCCAGTGGGAAACCGTAAAGAGCTCGGTTATGCTAACTATTAAGAAAGCTATTAGTGGAGAGAAGCTATCGGAGGAACTCTGTGAATCAACCATTGTCCTAATCCCTAAAATAAACAAACCCACGTCTTGCGACCAGTTACGTCCCATATCACTCAATAATTTCTTCCTGAAGCTGGCTTCGAAGGTTGTTGTAGAAAGAATTAAGAAATACCTACCAGATTGGGTTTCTGAAGTACAGAGTGCATTCGTTCTAGGAAGACAAATCACAGACAATATATCTCTGACACAGGAGGTCATCCACATGATGAAGAAGAAGTAGGGACCTGCGAACATGGCAATAAAAGTAGAAATATCTAAAGCGTATTTCAAAATGTCCTGGGACTATATTCACAACACTTTGCAGAAGATTGAGTTGCCTAGTAATATAGCAAACTATATCATGAACTCAATCACTACTAGCGAATGCTCAGTGCTGTGGAATGGGACTAAAACTGAATCCTTTAAGCCAAGCAGAGGGCTACGACAAGGAGATCCACTCTCTCCATATATTTTCGTGTTATGCATCAAGAGACTAAGTCAGATGATACATGATCTGGTCCAAAGAGGGGAATGGAAAACCATAAAAATGGGAAGGAGTGGGATTGAGCTATCTCATCTATGTTTTGCAGATGACTTAATTCGTTTTGGAGAGGCATCAAGAAAACAAATACGCATGATTAAACAATGCTTCAAACAGTTTGAGCATGCTTCGGGGCAGGCTATCTCCATAGCCAAAACACAAATTTTCTTCTCTTCCAGTGTACACCGCACCAATAGAAGCTGTATCAAACGTATTTGCAGATTTCAAGAAACGGAGGACTTGGGGCGCTACCTAGGAGTGCCGATTATACACTCTCAGGTGAACAAGAAGACTTATGCAGTAATCCTAGATAAGATCGAGGCCAAGACTAATGGGTGGGCCGCCAGAACCTTGTCTCTTGCAGGGAGATATTGTCTAGCAAAATCAACATTGGAGGCCATACCTACGTACATCATGCAGACCACTGCCTTGCCGCTGAGACTATGCGATCATATAGATGGATGTATGCACAAGTTCATTTGGGGTGGTTGCCACAAGGCACATCCGATGGCCCTTGTCACGTGGAACAAAGTCACTCGCAACAAAGCATATGGAGGACTCGGTCTCAAAACCATGCTGGAATGGAACACTGCCCTCCTCGCAAAGAACGCATGGGAAATTTCCTGCAACAGATCGTCCATTTGGAGTAGATATATGAAGAAAAGGTTCAATAGCTATGTCGAAGGCAGAGGAACTAATGCGTCGAGACTTGCCAGATCAACTCTCCAATGCAAAAAGTTCATTATGGACAATTCTATTTTAATACCTCACAATGGCCAACAAATTAACTTTTGGAGGGACTGCTGAGTCGGACCAGGCATCCGATTGGGCGAGCATGCACTAAAGGAAGTGCCAACTGACCTTACTGATCTGATGGTAGCGAGCCTTGTTCAAGAAAATGGGCAGTGGGATGTATATTTTCTCAGACATTGGCTCTCGAGGGAAATGACGGAAAGAATCTTAAAGCTCCAGCCTCCAACAGGATCTAATGCGGTGGACGTCAGAGCCTGGGCTGTGACAGAGACGGGTGTATATACCACAAAGTCAGCATATGGAATTCTGTGAAAGGGGAAGGATATCACTGTCGAAGGTGAATGAGACAAGATTTGGTAGACCAGAGTGTCGACCAAGGTACGTATGTTCGGGTGGCTGGTCATGCATGATGTTATATTGACGAACGTCAGAAGAATGCAACGCCGGCTCACAACCTCTTCAACCTGTGAGAGATGTAGGTTAACTTGCAAAACATCCACACATGCCTTGAGAGACTGTCCACTGTCGTCGGAGGTGTGGAAAGTAGTGTTGAATACCGACCAAATAAACGAATTCTTTTAGGTGGAGGAAGCTGGTTGGTTTTGAAGCCAAGTTAAGAAAGGCGGAAAAGAGGTACAACACTTTCTGATAACTTGCTATAACCTGTGGAAGGCAAGAAATAGGACGTTGTTTGAGGGTACAACGGTCCCCGCCAATGTAATGATTCAGTGGATCAAAAGCGACATTTCCTTGAATGAAAAAGTGTGGGAAGGTGACCAACAATTAACTAACTCCACTGCAAGAACTACCCATATGTGGACACGACCACCAGAAGGATACATTAAGTTGAATACAGACGCTGCCTGGACTAAGAAAAAGGCCACAGTTGTAGTAATTATTCGGGACCATGATGGAAAATGGGTCAGAGGATATGCAAGGGAAGTGTTTACGGAATCTACAACACAGGCTGAGGCAATTGTTGTTGGCATGGCATTAGAAGCGGCAGAAAGGAACAAACACTCCAGAATAGTGGTTGAAACGGACTGCAAGGCGTTGGTGAACATGTTGCATAGCAACCCGGAAAACAACCCCAGGTACGCGAGGGTTATTAACAGAATACAAAAGTGCAGGCTGGAACATCCCGAATGGGAGCTGAACTTTGAACCCAGAGAATGTAACAAGGCGGCTGACGCTCTAGCAAAGCTGCACCAGAGAAATAATTTAGGTCATGTGGAGTATGGAAGACCTCTAGAAGGTATTAGCTCAGAATTAGCTAGAGATAACAGTAATGGTAGTAGTACTACCAAATTTCTTTTTCAGCAGAATCTAGTCTCGTGTAATAGTTTTCCATATTGGCTCGCAAGAGGAGGGCGAGATGAATAAAATAGCCTCCTAGTTTCCCCCCAAAAAAAAATATATGTATCTTAATTACTAAATAACTGAGATTGGGTCTGAGAATCTTATAAGGTCTGTGGATCTAATTTAGGACTACTCACAATGATTAATCTAAATCTAAAATCTGAAATTTAGGTTCTTCTTGTCTAAATAAGTGTTCATCTGAAACTCATATTAAATAGATCACTTAGTTAAATGCTGATATTGAATATATGTCTTGTGTGTCTAAAGGCTTGTGAAAAAAAAACCAAACTGAATAAATGAATACTAAGCATTTGAAAGTATCTTAAATATCTACAATCTATAATCTGATATCCTCACAAAATGAGTTCATCTGAACAACATCTGATTTGTAGAGGCATTATTGAATATGAGATGCACATTAATAACTAAATGTATGAAAGTAACTTATTCTCTAAGTTACTTTGCATATGTGTAGGCTGAATCATAAAAATAATGAAATCCAATGGATGACCCACTTAACTTGTTTGAGCAGATCCTAAATGTAGTCTGGATTCCATAGTTTACAATGTACCTACCTAGAAATCAATACATGTCTATATGTTCATGTACCTTTTACCTTTTCTATCCTTAAATCTCAAACCCTTTCTTCCTAGCCATATGCACCAGATTAGGACTCTCATTTTGACTAAATCAAAATCCAGTATAACCCATTTTTAAATTTATAAATATTAAATTATGTAAAAGTCAGACATTATGTAGCATACATATAGTGATGCATCCATATAAACAAAAAAGCATCTTGTGCCCTAATATATGAGTATATACATCATATACCAATAGTAAACCTCAAATATACTCACATATACTACTCTTAATGACTTAATTATAAAAATAGATGAAAATATAATTAAAATAATTTTTCATACTAAGTAGGTATAAAATGTACATGTTGTCTCACAAATAGTCATTTGTCACCTTACATAATGATCACTTAGGTTCAAAACTAAATACTAATATATTTATACATGAAACTCCAAGAAAGTCTTTTGAGATGGTAATAATAATGTATAGCAAGATTTAGGTAAAAACTTGAATTGTTTCATTGTAAATCAATGAGTGAAATACCCATAATACCCTTATTAGGTTTTGCATCAAAACATGGATTCAAAATAGATTCAACAAGATTAGGACTCAAAATCATGTTAAACACATCAAAATACCTTTTAAATTTTCATTAATTTTAGAAGTCATTAGCTACTCTAAATGTCCAAAAGACTAAAATATGATAGAGACTATTAATCAAATTGTAATAAATACTAGACATCAAAAACAACCTTCAAAACCATTTTTATAATATAGTAGACATTTATAGCTTTCCACAGACAACCTACTTGTCCAAAATGGATGCATGATTAATAGATACAAATGATTGAATATTACCTTTCTATCAATGAATATCCATTGTCCATACATGATCCAAGGATCTTGATAGCACCTAGTATAGCCAAGTTAAGCTGGAATTGAGGAGTGAGGATGCAGATCATGGGATGGATCCATCTATTGGGCGTGTGCCCCTTTCTTCTTCTTCATCACGATCTCCTATTTTGAAACCAGAAATAGGGTAGGAAGGTGTCGGCCACCAGTTTGGGTTCCAAACCCTCTCCGCACAAGATCTAGTGACCTATAAATCCGAATGGACTTCTATGGTCTCGGCGGCCCATCCTCGTCATGGGTAATGGGTCAGGGTGCAAGACCCCAAACACCATTGTTGGGTTTTACGTGGTCAGAGTAGGCAGCAGAAACAAAAACTTTTTACTTGACCATAAACCCATAACCAGTAGATTGCATCAATATCTATGTAATGGGAAAGATGTTTTTAGTGAGTTATACCTGGTTCTGATGCTTTCTCAGTGTCAAAACCTCACAACAAGTGCAGTCTTCAACCACATCTTCAACGGTGTCTATGCAACTCCTGGTCTTGACCTGGACTGCGGTTGACTGTCGTCCTCCTGAGCGGTAGAAGACTCCCATCTCTATAGATAGTCCACACGGACCATCGGGAACTCTATTCATCATGAAGAATGGACAAGAATGAGTTGTCCCCTTCTGTCAGTGTACTGGTCACCAACACACTCTCCTACCACCAGTTGCTTTTCTACAGTTGTCTTTCCTTCGTTGTTCCTCCCTGGACAGGTAGAACTTGCGTGGGCTCTCTAGGTTACCACAACCAGAGAGGAAAACAACTTTGTAGAGCAACTGATGTTTTGATTTGTTTCTCTGGAGAAGCCCCTTGTACCCCTCTATTTATAGTAGAGGGCAGGGTCAGGGTTCCCATTTGGTGCGGGAGAAGGGTCCGAAATTTTCATGAACAATTTACACTACGGCAGGCGAACCGATCATTTCATAATTGAACCGGTCATTGGGAGTGTGAGTCGATCAGTTCACTAGTGAACTGGCCAATTGGGAGTCTGAGCTGATCAGTTCACCCAGTGAACTGGTCATTTCACTTCCCAGACATGCCTACAATTGACTTTCCTTATTCGTTTGTAACTAACACAAATATTAGTTCTTGTTGCTATCGAATTGAACAAGTGAAACAAAAATCTTTTCTCATAAATTGGGAAAGCCCAACAAGTGTGTTTGGTCCAAGTGAACTGGTCATCACACTGACCATGAGCCGATCAGTTCACCCAGTGAACCGATCGGTTGGTGGTCCAAATTTTGCAAAACACAGTCAATTCAGTTCTCAATCAATCTGACTCTCTAATCAGTTGGTTCAACACTTGAACTTGATGATTCTGAGTCAAGTCTATTGATTGAATGTTTGATTGAGTACCTAAACACATTAGTAATCAATCCAAAAATCATTCATGGATAAACTCCTCTTCTAGGTTAATCCTTTGTGTGTGACCCTATAGATCCCATTTCACATTGGTAGTGAATGTCCATAACTAGCTTATGACATCACAAGAAAAGAGTGGTACCTAGTCACACATCATTGCTACCCAAGTGAAAAGGAAAGTTGGAGAACAACTTTTAGTCCTACAATCTATAATTGATGTTCCAGTGAATGTATAATTCCTTTGTCTATGATATCGTAAATGAACTCAAGGCATGGATTTGTCATCCTTTCAACGTTCATTCATGTTTCTTGAACTAAAGTAGACTGTCCAAGATATGTGTGACATCAATATCATATATTGATTCACATGTGCATGCACATGCCTTTCTTATCTCGCTTATCAAGTGGCATGGACATCATACTCCCTTAGGAGGAACAAATCCCATATCTATAACTCACAATCAATCTCATGCATCAAAGGCACCCAATTATCACCTTTATAACAACCCATGCTTTAGGATTGCATTTGATGATGACAAAGTGTACCTAATCACATTCGATGAGTGTAGCAATTTCAGGTCTAAGAATCACAATCACCACCATCACTACGAGAGATGATTATGACCACCATGTCATGGTTCCATGTGTCACTTTGATGGTGTGTCTGTTTGACACATTGTTCTCTAACATGTATCTGTGTGCTTGGTTTGATATCATATATCATGACTAATGGGACACTGTCATCAACCAACACACACTCTAGTATTGATGTGTCATTGCTGTCTATCAACCTTCCATAATGACATCCGACTAGGGACATAACAAGAATGTACATACTCTTAGCATCCATATGATCTCATTGTTCAGGTCCTCAACCTGAAGACATACATCATTGAGTATTGTCATTCTTTAGACATTCATTCTGCTCTAATCGATTGAGCTAGAATAAATTTGAAGCTTTCCTTTGATATTTATCAAATCAATCAGAACATATCCAATCCAATCATCATATGATTGGCTCTCTAGGAATACATACCAATAGACTCCCACTTACACTTAGAGCTAATCACCTTTGAATCATATTCTTAGTGATCTCTAAACATGTCCTACATGTTGATGTTGCATTAGGGCTAATCCAGTGAGTTAGCAACATTTTACTTTAGTTGGTATGTTGCATGTTTCACATCTCCTCATTGTATGATATTTCTTATGAGATGGAGTTTCCGTAATATGCTATCTGATATTCCTTGCCTAATAATTAGCTCCATAGTTAGACTTAGTATTTCTACTTTGTCATGAATGGTTGGGATATCTATAAGTTCATCCATATGAACTTCTAGATCCATATAGTATCATCTAGTGTTCAAAACACAAGGATACTCGCATTTTTAGAATTAAATGAACTTTAATTTTACTCAGAATGTTTCCATTTATCAACACATATTTACTTTTATATTTTGCGATCATTTTTCTATCATTTTGGAAGCTTGCTTCAGTGTAACTCATTTACACTCAATTCTTCCTTTTATTACCATTGAACTAGTCCTTTAATACTTCACAAGTACTTAAATAAGTTCTTTATGGTATTCCACTGATTCTCACTGGATGTAGATAGACATCCACTCATCATGTCCAATACATATGAGATAACTGCATGATCATATCATATTTTCATGTCCAATACATAATAGATGATGAATGCGTATACATTTTCTTGTCATATCCACTACATATAAGATAATGGGATGATTACATACATGATAGATCCAATTGTGAATGCATAAGGAATTTATCTATGTGTTCCTATTCTTCATAAGAATTTGGGACACTAGGCATCTGATAGACTAACTCCATGTCATGTGGACAAGTTCTCTCCCACTGAATCTTTGCATATTGAACCCTTCAGTACAAACTGCCAATGTATGCTCTCTCTTTATCATGTCAAGATACTTTCGAGAACTATCTCTATAGATCTCTATTCCTATCAGATAGGACATTTCTTTTTATTCCTTTAAAGAAGGTATTTCCACACCCGTTTCTATTCTTAGTACATTTCATTCCTCACCATCATGTGGAATATGAATATGCTCCACTAAATCTTTGTAATCACAGATCCCTTCTTTATTTCGATATATCAGTCAAAACTTTTGACTATATAGTCAAAGTAAAGATTCCAATTGTGAGGTGCTTGTATCTAATCAATCATATTGATTAAACTCTTGTAACTTATAGACTGTATTTTCATTAACGGAATTATAAAACCCTTCAAGTTGTGTCACGTACATAGCCTCATGTTATTCCTAGTAGGAATGCAGTTTTAATATCCATATGCCAAATTTCATAGTCTTCAAGCTCCAATAGCAAGCATGATCCTTAATGGCCTATAGCCACTGCAATTGGTTAAATAAAATCATTAGGTTCAACATCTTGAACTCACATGAATTTATCTCAACCAATCAACTTTTCAAATGTCATCCATGTCAATATTAACTCTTAATACCCAATTTCACTTATGGGTTTGATCCCTATAATTGCTACCATTAAGGTCATACCTTATTTGGTTCAAATGGAAGTCATTTTGGATCTTATGGCTTCAAGTCGTAACTCAAAATCTAGTTCCTCAACATCGTCTAGATAGATTATTGGCTCATCATTATATGACCAATTCATCACCTTTGAGTTTGTAGGATATCATTATCCATCAAGGTCAAGGTGTTTTCTACTAGATATATGAGGTGTATCTATTACACAAGGAATTTGAGATTCCACAACATTTTTTATTCTTTATCTACTTTTATACATTTATTTACTATAAAGCATGTTCTTTAGAAGAATTCTAGAAGATTAGTTATTTGTTTGATGATCATACTCTTACTATTTAGAGTTTGATTCCTTCTTTGATTTAGACATCATTATACCTTAATCATGAGTTCTCTATGATACACTATCATAGTTACTCACAAGGAATGTTACAACCCCAATTTTTGGATTCCTTTAGTGAGAAATGTAGTTTCTCACATTAAAGATATTGGAACAAATAATGATATAATTTGTTTTGAATAAATGGATTTTGTTTACAATAGCCTTAATGATTGTGTTGTGGGCTTTATTGGCTATTGGTCCCAATAACAAGGAAATTCAATTAGTAAATGAATAAATAAGTTTTTGAGAAAAGAAAGGTGTGGAAACCTCCATAAGGCAAAAGAATATAATTCAAAGTTGTATTTCGTGCCTCTTGGGTTCCTTGGGTCCCAAGGAGTCCAAAGTTGCATAGAGAATGCAATAAGAAAAGAAAAGACCAATTAAGTATTTCCTTGTTAAGAAAGAAATTGAAAATAATAATAAAATGTGGAAAATATGTGAAAAGAGGTATAAATGAGTTATCCTTTGTGGATTTTCGTATCCCAATGATTCCTAATGATAAAAGGAATTCCAATGAGGAAAATAGAAGAGAAATCCTCAAAAAGAGATATTTTAATAAGAATAAAACAAGATAATGAAGAATAATGCATTTAGATGCATCTAGAAGGATAATGAGTATCCATTAAAAAGGATTTCGAAATAATAAAGTTTCTTGGGATCCAAGGAGTCCCAATGAAAAAAGAGGAAAGACAAAATACCTATAAAAGAAAATAGGAATATAATGTGAATACATTATTAATGGATTTCATGGTATTATTAAAAGGGTGATATTTTCTACTAAATGAAAGTATAATTTGATGCTTATAGAGTAAATGTCAAGCATAAGAGAAACTAAGAGAAAGGATTTTCGAAATCCTAGTATTTAAAGAAAAAGGAATAAAAAAAGGATAAAGAAGAGAGAGAAGGATTACTTCTCCTTGAAGCAATATGATTCCTTTTGGAAAGGGACTCTTTGAGTCGTGTATAAGCCGATCTATGGCTTCATTTCCCACCCCTATATAAGGGGTAGAGCCTTGGTTTGAAAGGAGGAGAGTACCCCATGTTCTTCTACCTTCTTCTTCCACGTTTTCATCCAGAACCTAACCTTTGAGAATGACTATATCTCTTGAGCAGCGAGGGACTGTGTGAAGTCGAGATGGTGGGTGGATGCCCCACGAGACTAGGAAGAAGCATCACCATCATGGCGCTGCCCTAGCTTGAACGCAGCAGCTGCAGCACAACTGCTATGATAGTCGTGCATTACAGGCATGTCCAGCCAAACCAGCCACCATGGCCATAGCTGGAGGACACATAGAAGGGCACGGAGGGTCGACGGTTGTCAGGGAAGGATCTTCCATGACTTTCGGTGTCCAAAAGGGGGGAGATCGGGTTGCGCAAGTCGCGGCTAGTGTTCCTGTCCTGAAAGCAACAACTGTTCGGAGGTTGAAGAAGTCGTAGAGCCTTTAGACGGTTCTACCCTCGGCATAACAAAGGATGCGTTAGTTAAATGTAGGGAAAAATGGTCTTTTCGAAATGTTTTCAAACCCATCCGAGTTCGATGCATGGATGGGCTGACGTGTCAGCCTCTGATTGGCTCAAGTAAGTGAATTTTTGCAAAAATCATATCTCCTTATTAGTAGCTCAGATGAGTACGCATAAAATATGAATTTTTCTCATAAAAATGAGAGGAATCCAATAAAAATAGTTTGAGAGACTAATTCCTCTTGCAATTCGAAAAGTAATGGAGATTATCAGCTTTAATTCTTTAATGATTAAGAAACCCTATTTAGAAATGATTAATGTGTTAAGTAGGGTTTAATGGACGATTAAAGTTGATATTAGCATGCTAATGATAAAAAGGAACATTAGGAACAAAAAGGATGAACTTTGCACATAATTTGTTTCATTTTGAGTTTATGTGCATAAGTATGCTTTAATGGGCCTTGAAACCCTAATATTTGGTAAATTCAACTCTTAATGGCTTCAATCGTGAATAAAGCTAAGATATAATGATCCTAAGATATTTTGAGTATTAAAGTTCCTAATTTGTGGATAAATAACCTTAATATAAAGAAATTAGGGTTTTTGAATGAATAAAGGTAGATATAATGATAAATAATGTTCATATGGGTATTAGAGCATAATGAACTACGAATTGATGATAAACAAGCATAATGACTTTGTCATAGATTAAAAAGGATAAAAATGATAGCTTTAATGTAAAAGAGGCTTAATGGACTTAATTGATGGTTAATTGTGTAATAGTTTGGAATTAAGATTAAATGTGTTAAAGGATAACCTTAATCATCTTTTCTAAAGGATAGATAAGAAAATTATGGTTTAAAAGAGTAAGATGAAATAAAACAAAGTAAACCCTAAAAAGAGGTAAAAATCCTAAAAAGGAATAGAAACCATAAGTAGCAAGATGGTTTGGCTAGATTTTGATGAAAAGGAGTTGGATGTAATTTCAGGAATCTTGTACTTGCTTGATTGGATGTCTTGGTTGATTGGACTTTTCTGTCTCAAATCTGCATGTACAGGTATGTGGTTAATTATGAATAACTGCCCTAGTTTCCCGAGGATTTTCCAGATGGTAAATCGCATGGAATGCAAATTATCAGTTTGGATGTTCATACTTGCAAATCATAAAGTCACTATGATTATCGCATTAATAATACAAGTATGTATTCTCGCACCTACATGCCACCCTCATGGATGATGCCAAAGGTCAGGCCCAGATAGGTAGACCAATGGGCACCATGACTGGAGACCCCAGGCACCAAGCTCGAGAATGAGAAGGTGGCCTATGATATTGAATGAGTAAACGGGCACTATGAAGGGTGACCCCAGGCACCAAGCTCGGGATTGAGAAGGTGGCCTTAAGTCATTGCCAAAAGAAACCCTAAGGTGGGTATGTCAGGGTTAGCGCAAAAGCAGTGGAGAATGTCGTACTGAAAAGCATAAATTAGCTTGTTAATTAACTTGATTGTGATAGATAGATTGTTATCCATATGTGCAAACTTTTGGTTGTCCCCACATACCATTATATTTTGATATGCTGACCGACATTTTGTTTGTTGGCATTTTAGGTACATGTTTGAAAAGCACGAATAGTAAAGTGACACATCATGAAAATAAGAAGTAAAGTACAAGGAGGGTTAGATAGAACAATTCAAGTTGTGGATAGATAGCTTTCCAAAGTTTTCAAAAGGTAAGCAAAGTTTGATTTTGTACCAGTTTTCAGTTTAGTTGGTAAAATTTGATAATTGCTATTGATTAATTGTCGAACCTTTGATCCGGGTTATTAGATAATGACTCTAATCTCTTGGTCTCCCTTAAGTGGGGGTTATCAGGAGACGGGGTCGTTACAATTATCCATCAAGGTCAAGGTGTTTTCTACTAGATATATGAGGTGTATCTGTTACACAAGGAATTTGAGATTCCACAACATTTTTTATTCTTTATCTCCTTTTATACATTTATTTAGTGTAAAGCATGTTCTTTAGAAGAATTCTAGAAGATTAGTTATTTGTTTGATGATCATACTCTTACTATTTAGAGTATGATTCCTTCTTTGATTTAGACATCATTATAACTTAATCATGAGTTCTCTATGATACACTATCATAGTTACTCACAAGGTCTTCAAACATTTGGTTTAAGCATCTCATTCATTGATCATGTCAAAGAGTTAATACTATTACCAAGTTTGTTCTTTATATTGGTATTTCATTAAATACCATATATGAAGTATTAGCATTTATTACAATAGGTATGTATATATATCATTATGTATTATACCTAATAGAACAGTCATTCTCCCACTACATCTACTGAAGATTGACTTGGCATCCTGCCAATAAACAAGACATTCATATCTCTTAATGGTTCATTAACTAAGAGAGTCTAGTTTATCCATCAACATGGAATCTAGAGTTGAATTTCTCATTCATTTTCTTAGGTGATAATGCTAATTTATTGTTTGAGTCAGCAATAACTTTTAGGTATTATTATTTTATCTCATGCTACCCCAAGATAAATAAGGCATTTCCATAAAAGACCATATCTTTAAAATTGAAACATGAATTTTATTGATAGCCATCCTTGTCATTACAAGATGTAGAAATAAAATGTTTTTATTTATTGGAAAAAGGAAATAGAAGTTCATAACTCTATTACATGCCATTTGGGATGACATAAACTAAAAGATTCTTATATCTATGGCAGAAACACTTGCTCCAATGTTGATGAGTGTTCCTTCTTAGTCCTTTCAAAAAGGCCATCACTTCTTTTCAGATCTTGCACATCATTTATGTCATATATGTATCTTGGTATCATATACCTAAGATAAATAATCATTTTAAGTTTATTTAATGATACCTGAGGTGGAGACTTCCATCCCCTCCTTCTTTCATCTACGTAGAGAGGGCAATTTCTCTTCCAATGTTCTTTCTCATGACAATGGTGACATTTGCCTCCCTTGTTCACCCCTCCCTTGCCTTTGAGATTTGAAGATGACTTAGGAAGTTGGCTAGCATCAGAACCTTTCTTTGCTTTGCCCTTTCCCTTGCCCTTAGACTTCCCCTTCTTTCTACTGATCATCATCATAGAATTGGGTTCGTCTTTCTTCATCTATGCCTCGGTTGTCCTCAACATGCCCAACATCTCTGTCAGTGGCCTGTCAAAGTTGTTCATGTTGTAGTTCATCACAAACTGACTGTAGGATTCTGGCAACAATTGTATTTTCACATCAATAGCCAACTCTTTGCTCAGAGGCAATCCCAATCGAGTTAGGTTCTCCACATACCCAATCATCGTGAGTGTGTGAGGGCCTACTGGATCTCTTTCTATCATGAGGCACTTGAACAATGCCTTGGAGACATCATATCTCTCTTATTGTGGTTGGTCTTAATACATGTTCTTGAGATGTTGAACCATTTCAATGACGTCCATGTTCTCATGTTGTCTATACAACTCATAGTTCATTGAGAACAACATCAAGCACTTCAAATCAATCGCATCCTTAGTATGCTTCATGTAAGGATCCCTTTCATCCTTTGTTTTAGTGGGAGCGGGTTCATCTGGCTCTAGTGTATCTAGGATATAGAGCTTTCGCTCTTGAGTGAGAACAATTCTCAACGTCCTAAACCAGTCATGGAAGTCATTTCCATTTAGCTTGTCCTTCTCAAGGACCGATCGCAATGAAAAGTGATTGTTGTTGGTAGCATTTATTCTACAAAAAGGAAAATTGCAATTTTAGTCCAAAACTCTTTTGATTTGATTAGATTTGAAAATTGATGATATTACTTAGGTCTTTAATTAATTATCTCTCACACTATTTTGATCAAACTGAAAGCCCTCACCATCAATTTGGAGGATTGCAGTGTACAACCTTCTAGTGAGCCAAGATCTAAAACAATTGAGTTATTACCCAGCCAACGCCGACGTCCATAATCAATTATTAAGGTAGGTAACATTTACCAATTGCATCATATGCAATTCTTGGATAGATGTCATGCACAACTCCTTGCCATGTTCATCTTTATGCCTCAAGGTACTTGATCTCATTAAGGTCACCTTGTTAAGTCCAACACAAAAGCCAATGGAATGAATACGCACCCTGCAAAGGCAGACCCACATATTCACAATCACACTTCCATGAGATAGATGGTGCATAAAATGAGGACATTCCCACAATTAGTCAATCAAGATTTTCATGTGTGCTTCTTTTGGAAGGCATCTTCAACTTGATATGTTTCTTGAGGGGTTTTAATATTCTTATATATGCATATATGTATCCAATCACCACATATATAGTACGTATCATATACATGCTATATCCCACAAACAAAAACATGCAATAACGATAAAGTGATGATTGTGGACATCCTATTGTAGTTCCTTGGAGCCACAAGGAACTACATTCATTTAAGGTTTACATCACATGCAACCTGTAATTGATGAAGATCTTTTCTTGCCAATCCGGGTTGATTGGTTTAATCTTTGAACCAGTCGACTCACCTCTTGGTCGGTCGGTTGGTCTCCTCCATCCGGTCGTCTGGCTTCTCTAGATGGATGGCTTGTCCAGCCATCTGGGCTTCTTGTCCATCCAAAAACTGCTCCTCTGTCGGTCGTCTAGGTCCATCAAATGGTCATCTTCAGTCTTCATCATAACAAGAAATAGAGTGAATCCTATTTTACATAATCCTTATGAAACCTCGAGTTACATTCAAGGGAAGCAATGGTAGTAGAGAATCTCGAGTTATCTTGAGTTACATTCAGAGTAGAAGAAGAGAGCTCGGTGCATAGACCTAGATGCAAACAACCATAACCAACCACACACATGCACATAGGGTTTATAGGCCATAATAATATTACACATCCACCATCAAAACTGTTTTAGGGAAACATGCATCGATTGCATATATACCATATCATAGATGTATATATTAGTTTGGGATAATGTGGTATTAATTAGATATTCAAATTAGTAATTTAAATATTTGCATTGTATATAATAAATAAAAGATGGTAAAACCAAAATCTGATCATATTAATTATCCCAAAACATAGAGTATTGACATGGCTCTAATACCACTGTTGGGTTTTACATGGTTAGAGTAGGCAGCAGAAGCAAAATTTTCTTACTTGACCATAAACCCATAACCAGCAGATCACATCAATATCTATGTAATGGGAAGGATGATTTGTGTGAGTTATACCTGGTCCTAAGGCTTGCTCAATGACAAAACCTTGTAGCAAGTGCAGTCTTCAACCACTTGTCTTCGACGACATCTATACAACTCTTGGTCTTAACCTAGACTACGATTGACTTTCATCCTCCTGAGCGGTAGAAGTCTCCCACCTCAATAGATATTCGACACAGACGATCAGGAACTCTAGTCGTCTTGAAGAACAAACTAGAAGGAGTTGTCCCCTTCTATCAGCGTACTAGTCACCGACACACTCTCCCACCACCAGTTGCTTTTCAGTAGTTGTCTTTCCCTCGTTGTTCCTCCCTGATAGGAAGACCTTTCTTGGGCTCTCTCGGTTACCACAAGCAGAGAGGACACCAACTTTGTAGAGCAACTGATGTTCTAAGTTGTCTTTGGAGAAGCCCCATGTACTACACTATTTATAGTAGAGGGCAGGGTCAGGGTTCCCAGTCGGTGCGAGAGTAGATGGGTCAGAAATTTCAATAACAATTTACACCGCGACAGGAGAACCAGTCGTTTCATAAATAAGTTGGTCATTTGGAAGTGTGAGCCGATCGGTTTACTATTGAACCGGTCAGTTGGGAGTGTGAGCTAATTGGTTCACCCTATGAGCCAATCATTTCACTTCCCAGACCTACCTATAATTGACTTTCCTTATTCGTTTCTAATTAACACACATATTAATTCTTATTCCAATCGAATTGAACAAGTTAAACAAAAACTTTTCTCACAAATTGGGAAAACCCAATACTGCTCATTTGGTCCTAGTGAACCGGTCATCTCACTAACCATGAGTTGATTGGTTCACCCAGTGAACTGGTCGGTTGGTGGTCCAAATTGTGCAAAACACAGTCAATTTAGTTCTCAATCAATCTGACACTCTAATCAGTTGGTTTAACACTTGAAATTGATGATTCTGAGTCAAGTCTATTAGTTGAATATTTGATTGAGTACCTAAACACTTTAGTAATCAATCCAAACATTATTCATAGATAAACTCCTCTTCTAGATCCTTTGTGTGTGACCCTATAGGTCCCATTTCATGTTGACAGTGAATGTCCATAACTAGCTTATGACATCACAAACAAAGAGCGGTACCTAGTCGCACATCAGTGTTACCCAAGTGAAAAGGAAAGTTGGAGAACAACTTTCAATCCCATAGTCTATGATTGGTGTTCTAGTGAATGTATAATTCCTTTGTCTCTAATATCATGAATGAACTCAAGGCATGGACTTGTCATCCTTTAAAAGTCCATTTATGTTTCTTGAACTAGAGCAGACTGTCTGAGATATGTGTGACATCAATATCATATATTGATTCACATGTGCATGCACATGCCTTTCTCAGTCTCTCTGATCAAGCGGCCTAGACATCTTACTATTGACTTAAGAGTTATACATTTCCCATATTTTTCTAATGACTTAACCATTCCATTTCTATGTTTCTAATATGTTTGTTCATGATTGATTTAAGGCTTTAGGTACATGAAAAGGATAAAATTAGACAAGCCCTAGCTTGTCCAAGTTCAAGTCAAAAGCAATGCAAGTGCACGTTTTGGGAAATCACTTCGAATGACCTTAGAAGAATTTTCTAATCACTTGTATTGATGATATGACTTGTAACTAAGATGAGAAAAATATGAGGGTCACTTAATACCAAGGATTAATCACTCAAAAGTCAACTTATAAAATTTGTCACAGGTTGTTCATCGGTCGAGTTGGAAACTCGACCGATCCTATGATGGATTTTTTGAGGATGACCAATCGGTCGAGTTGTACACTCACAAAACTCGACCGACTGAATCACTGAGAAAATATAATTTTAGCTCATCGGTCGAGTTTCCCAGAACAAACTCGACCAATTGTTCAAAAATTGGTTTGGTCTTTTAGTTGATCGGTCGAGTTACCTTTATTGAAACTCGACTGAATGTACTGTACGGATAACACAAAAAAAGTGATTATAACTAATGGTGAGTTTTTTTGGGTGAAAATAGATCTGTTGGCTTGAGGAAAATGACTATATTTGGACCCTAAGTGATCACCAACTCAAGGGAACACCCCTAGTTATAAATAGGACCCCTTGGAGTTCATTCCAAGTTTTCTCATTCATGTCATTCTAAGTCCTTGCTGTAGTTGAGTGTTGCAACTCCTTGAGCCCCTTTCTCTCTCTAGTTTACACTTCATTTCATGATTATGAGTGAGATAGGTATGTTGTAATAGAGCTACTCCATTGTGCATTTAAATATCTCATCTACTACATCTTGTTTACCCCCTTTCCTCCATGAAGAAAAGGTGATGCATGCTTCTCCGAGTGAAGGTGGAGCAATTGCTAGTCTTCTTCAAGTTTGAAGAAGAGGTGATGATCTTCTCCAGGAGAAGGAGAAGGCTAAGGCCAAAGATCCAAGAAGAGTAGAAAAGTCCTTGAAGGCAGAAGACTTGTGCTAGAGTGCGTAAGACCTTGGAGAAGGATAAAGACTCTTGGCAAAGTGGGCAAGTCCTTGGTAAGGTGGAGTACTCTTGGTGCTTAGATGGGTAAGTCCTTTGGTGGTCTTGTGTGATAATTCTTATTGGTGATAATATAGAGAAAAGCACTTACAATGTCCTAGCGGTTTACCTCTCTAGGTAGTAGACTGACTCACTTCTAGTTTGAAGTGTGGAACCACTCTACATCACCTTGTCAAGTGATTGCTATCATTTCCTCTCATCCTTGCTATGCTTGTTACTTAGGACTTCAAATTGCACTTAAGCTATTGGTTTCAATTTGATATAATTTGAAGGTCTAATCTATCTTGTGAGAAATTTTGTAGCTCGATTCTCCCCCCCAGAGCCCTAGATCCAACAAGTGGTATCAGAGCTAAGGATCTTCTCCAACAATCTCCCACATGATGAGAAGATGGGAGAAAACCTACTTGGTTTTTTCAACCTAGAGGGAGGCTTCTCCTTGCGTCATCCGGTCTTTGATGGTACCGACTTCCTCTATTGGATGAAGTGTATGAAGTTCTACATACAAGGCATGAACTTTGACATGTGTAAGGTGATGGTCACACCTTACAAGGAGCCAACTGGAGCTATTGCAACATGGAGTGAAGCTGCACTCAAAGAAGCCCAACTCACTGCCAAGGCCATAATCATCCTCTACGCAGCCCTCACCCCAACAGAGTTCAATCAGATCTCATCTTGGGACACCACCTATGAGGTATGGGTCAAATTTTGCATCACCTATGAAGGCACAAAGTAAGTCAAGGAGATCAAGATCTACATGTTGAACAACCTTCTAGAGAACTTCAACATGGGCAAGAAAGCAGGCATTACATAGATGTACTCAAGACTCAATGTCATCATCAATGGGCTGGTTGCATTGGGAAACACTTTGGATAGAGGTGTAATCAACTCCCAAGATCTTGAGGACTCTATCAAAGAGATGGGAGTCAAAGGTCACCTCAACTAAAGAAGTGGGGAGCCTTGGTGACATCCCAACCAAAGAGCTCATTGGCAACCTCCAAGCCCATTAGCCAAGGCTTGATAGGAAAGAAGAAGAAGCAAAGCAAGAAGAGAAGGAAGCCCAGAAGATCAAAGATAGTGCTTTTAAAGAACGAGTGGAGGTTGTCATCCTTAAACAAAAACTTTCTTGCCAGACTTCTCCTTCCTCCTCTAGTGAAGATGATGGCCCAAGTGAACATGAAGCTAACTACATCAAAAGCAAACACTTCAAGGGAAAGCAAGCCTCCTCATGCTCTACTCCTAGATTCTACAAGTGTGGACAAAAGGGACACTACAAGAGTGAATGTCACGAGTCAAGAAAGTCAAACCACAAGGTCAGCTCAAAGAAGGAAGAGGAGTACAAGAAGGAGAGCATATACAAGAGGAAGGACAAGAATGAGAAGAGACACAAGAATACAGCTCATGCAGCTTGGTAAGCTTCATCTTCAAGAAGCTGAAGCTCCAAAGAAAATGGAGAGTGCCACCTTGCAGTCATGGCCTCTACTAGTGAAGAAATTGGTGAGGTAAGTTTGCATGAGTTACCTAAGTAAGTTGTTATTGGCATGATTATCTCTACCCATTCATCTTTTGTTAAGTGTAAATCTAAGAGAAAACAGTTAGGAAAAACCATTAATGATCTATATGCTAAACTTGAAATTCTTGAATTGAATGAGAAAACTAATCTTGCGAGTATTGATAATTTGCAAGGGCAATACCTTGATCGTGATCTCCAATACAATGGGGTTGAAGTTGAGAATGGTATCTACCTTAATAATATTGAAAATCTTAAGGAAGAAAACCAAAATTGCCTTAAAGAGCTTGAAATAGTTAAAACTGAAAATGCAGAATTTAAGCTCCTTATTGATGCTCGTAGAGAAGAGAGATATGTCTATCTTAAAGAAATCCAAATGCTTAAATATGAAAATACTAGGTTACTTGATCAAGTAAATGATCTATCTTCTAGACCTTAATTGCCTAGTGTTAATGTTGCTTCTAACTCACTTGAAAAGGATTCATACTTAACTAAAGCCTTATGTCTTGAGGCTGATCTTATTCATGCTAGGGATGACATATCTAGTTTATCTTCTAGCATTGTTTCTTTGAATAATGATAACCATACATTGAGAGAATCCCTAAAAAAATTCCTCAAAGGGAAGAACTCCCTAAATGAAATCCTTGACCATTCTAACAAACAAAGTGGTACTAGTGGTTTGGGATTTGTAAGGGGAGTATATAAGGACAAGAGCAAAGCCAAAGGTAAGAAAAAGTGAAAAGATACCTCTTTCTTTGTAGGAGAGTCTTCTGGCACTAAGGATCCTATGGTTTGTTCTTATTGCAAATGTGATGATCGCTACTCTACTTATTGACCTTACAAGCCTAAGGGGACCAACCCAAAGATGAAATGGGTCCCCAAGCTAACTCTGGATCCCAAAGTTTGAGTTTGGAACTGACATTCTCCTTTCTTGCAGGAAAAAGGAAGATGGATTGTTGATAGTGGATGCACTAAGAATATGACAGGTGATATAAGACATTTCAATAACTTCAACAAAAAGAAAGGAGGATCGGTCACCTTTGGGGACAACAAGAAAGGTAAAGTCAAAGGTGAGGGTGATGTAGGTGAATCCTTGTGTATCAAGAATGTTCTCTTTGTGGATGGCCTACATCACTATTTAATTAGTGTTAGTCAACTTTGTAACAATGGCTACCTTGTGTTATTTACTTCTTTTTAATGCTTGATTCTAGATTCCCTCACTTACCAAGTTATATATAAGGGAACTAGAATTTTTTATCTTTATGTTATTATTCTTGACTCTATTAAGCATGTTGTTGGTAGATGCCCAGTAGTCAACTAGAATGATATTTCTCTTTGGCACCATCAGCTTGGTCAGGTAAATATACATCACTTGAAGAAGTTGAGAAAAAAAGACTTGGTCAAGGGACTTCCCAAATTGTATTTTGAAAAGGATGAGGAATGCCAACTTTGTACCCAAGGAAAGCAAACCAAATCCTCCTTCAAATCCAAAGTTGTCCTTAGTACCAAGAGAGCTTTTGAGCTTCTTCACATTGATCTATTTGGAACATATGAGAACTCAATTGCTTTGTGGTTCTAAGTATTGCCTTGTTATTGTTGACAATTTCTCTAGATATACTTGGACCTTATTTCTCATTTCTAAAAGCAATACGCTTAATGTTTTCTCGAGCTTTTGTAAATGAGTTGAGAATGAAGCTTCTTGTCACATTGTTTCCATCTGTAGTGACCATGGAAAGAATTTGAAAATGACCTTTTTGAGAATTTTTTTCAAGAATCTGGTTTTGCACACAACTTCTCTTCACCTCGAACACCTCAAAAAAATGGGGTTATAGAGGGGAAAAATGGGTCTTTACAGGAAATGGCTAGGACCATGCTTCTTGAGTATGATACTCTGAAGAAGTTTTGGGCTAAAGCTGTTAGCTCCTCATGTTTTGTACAAAATTGGGTTTTTACTCATCCTTCGCTGAAGAAAACCCCATATAAGCTATGCGTGATAAGAAGCCTTATATTAAGTATTTCCATGTCTTTGGATGTCCTTGTTTTGTTTTAAACATGAAAGATTCTCTTGACAAGTTTGATCTGAAATCATACAAGGCTTTCTTTCTTGGCTATAACACTACTAGCTAGGCTTATAAAGTTTTTAATGTTGATCTTGCTAAAGTAGAAGAATCCATAAATGTAAAGTTTAGTGAGACTAACCCCTCTATTTCCAAAGATAGTGTTCCAAATGATAATGTTGCAGGTGAAGTAATTCCTATTCTAAAAGATTTCAACATCACCCAAAAGGGAAAAGAGGTGTCCACTCAAGAAGAAGAGAAAGATGATGAGAAGAAGGATCCAACCCCCCAGTTTGCCAAGAATCATTCAAAGGAGCTGATATTAGGTGATCTATTTGAAAGAGTGAACATACGGGCTGCATTCAACAAAGAAAAAACCAAAAACACCTTCATCTCACAACTCGAGTCTAAGAATTTCAAAGAATCCCTTGGGGTTGACGAGTGGATCATATCTATGCAAGAAGAGTTGGAGAAATTTGAAAAGAATAAAGTTTGGACCCTAGTGCCAAGACCAAGTGACAGAAAGATCATTGTCACAAAATGGGTCTACCGCAATAAGCTTGATGAATGTGGCAAAGTGGTAAGGAAAAAAGCAAGGTTAGTGGATCAAGGCTACAATCAACATGGAGGGATAGATTTTGATGAGACATATGCACCTGTAGCTAGACTTGAGTCCATTCGTATGTTGCTTGCCTTTGCTAGTTATAAAAACTTTCTTTTATATCAAATGGATGTTAAAAGTGTGTTTTAGAATGGTACAATTGAAGAGGCAGTGTATGTTGCACAACCTCCGGGCTTTGAACATGATAGTCTCCATAACCATGTTTGTTTGTTGCAAAAAACTCTCTATGGACTCAAACAAGCACCTAGAGCTTGGTATGAGAAATTAAAGAACTTTTTGTGAGATCATGGGTATATCATGGGCAAAGTGGATTCTACCTTATTTCTAAAGTACACTTCTAACTATTTTCTTATCATACAAATATATGTGGATGATATCATTTTTGGTGAAACTAACCTTGATCTTTGCAAAGAATTTAGTGATCTTATGCAGAGTGAATTCGAGATGAGTATGATGGGTGAACTCACGTTCTTCCTCGGCTTTCAGATCAATAAAACAAAATATGGGAAATTCATCAACTAAGGCAAGTACACAAGTGAACTACTCAAATGCTTTGGGATGGAGAACACCAAGCCGATGGACGCACTCATGTCAAACTCCACCAAACTTGACAAAGATGAAGAAGGTGAGAAAGTAGATGAGATGCTCTATAGAGGTATGATTGGAAGATTACTTTACTTATCTTCCTATAGACCTGACATAATGTTTAGTGTTGGCTTGTGTGCTCACTTTCAATAAAATCCTAAGAAATCACATATTATAGTTGTTATGAGGATTTTAAGGTACTTAGCCAAAACCCAAAATTTTATACTATGGTATCCCAAGTCAAGGGACTTTACTCTTATTGCTTATAGTGATGTTTATTATCTTGGGTGCTTGATTGATAGAAACAGAGCACAGTGGCATTATGAACCACCAAGGCATAATACATTGTAGTCAGGAGTTGTTGTGCTCAGGTGCTATGAATGAAGCAAATGCTCTAAGACTTTAACATTCATTTTGATGCTTCTCCTATCTATTGTGATAATACCAGTGCAATTAACTTCTCATATAATCCTATCTTGCATAGTAGAGCTAAACATATAGAGGTTCTTCATCATTTTCTCCATGATCACATTGCCAAGAAGGATATCTATATCATGCATGTGGATACGGAAAATCAGTTGGCAGATATTTTTACTAAACCTCTAGCTAGAGAGCAATTTAACTTTATTAGATCAAAATTGCTTATAACTGCTTTGAATGAATCTGATATGCCTTCTAGATAGTTGTCATCTATCATATATATCTTATCTCTATTTTGATCATCGTTGCTTGCTAATATGCTAAAAATCCATTTTTCATGTTCATTTTGTCTTATTTTTTTCTTAATTTTGGGTATTTTTTGTAAACACGTGTTTTATCACAAAACAGTACCCAATGATGAGTGATATGTGCCTAAGTATGTTCAAAATACATAATGGACTTGAAAAATAAATTTAATTATCACTCTAATGGATAGAAATTCAGTTTGTTAGTTTTAGGTCAGGTTGACCATCAGTCGAGTTGCCAACTCGACAATCAATGGCCGAAAGCTTTATAGAAAAGTCTATCAGTCGAGTTTCTGAGTTCATAGAACTCGATCGATGGTTGGGCCAGAGCAATCTTAGGTTGGGTTCGCCCGACTATTCTTCCTCTCAACTAGAGAAAAGTTGACCAATTCCACCTCCATATGCCTTAAGCTCTCTACGCTTTGCCTTCCCTTCCTCAACCTAGCCCTAATCCGACCTAGCTAGACCTTCCCCATTTGCAAGCCTAGGTCTGTGGATGTTTTTGGTGGTGGGTATTTAGCTTTTTCCCTCTCCTTCCTCTCTTTTTTGTCTCCATGGCATCCAATAGGAGGAAGAGAGCCACCTCAGCTAATGCATCATCTTCTTCATCCTCTTCCCACTTGATCTCTTTTGATGGCACTCTTTTTGTCTCAAATGGGGCTGTAAATAGGTATAAGGAGCTACTTCCTTGGAATAATTTCCCTTTTCACACCCTCTTTGAGCCTATACCTAGAAGCCAAGAGGTCATAGATCAAGTAGCGAAGTTTCTCAACATTCACATCTCTCTATCTTGGGTGTTGAATGTGCATGCTACAACAATTCCATAACTAGCATTAAAGCAGTTCACAAATTCTATGCTAACTTGTGTTGGAATTATGACACCCTTGTACCCCTTCCTAATACTCAAGTAGTCCTCACGTCCATGATAGCCGGGAAGAAATTCCAAGTCTCAGAGGATACCCTGAACATCTTCTTTTCAGGTACCGATGAGACTGACACCTAGCGTAAGGATTACCCTAAGTATTTTGACCTAGTTGAGCCTAAGGCTTTCTACAAGCAATATGATCTTACTCTCCCTAACATTCATAAATTCTTGAAGAAGCCTCAATTCCCTTATAAGAAGAAGTGCACCCATCCCTCCTCTTCCTTGGATCTCAAGAGACACATCCTTGCCCTAGTTGTTAACTGCAACATTCATCCAAAGAAAAATCAAATGGAGATTGTAGAAAACACTATTGTGATCCTGTATTGTCTCTTAGAGAATGTCAGAGTAAAGTGGTCAAGATACATCCTCCACCATATGACCTGCTTTGACTCAGGAAAGAACAGTCGTGGCACCCACCCTCCCTACTATGCCCTGATTTGTGGTCTTTTTCAACTTGCCACTAGAAAATCTCTTTTCCACAACTTCCATTACAAACCTACCCAGAAAGGAGTTTGCATCAGTGAGACCACTCTTCAAAAGTCTATGCCTATCCTCTCCTCCAACACGCCTGCTGCCTCTACCTCTACCTCTACCCGTGCACCTCCACCACCTCAACCTTCCCGTCCTACACGTGCCTCATTTCATGTGTCAAATGAAACCCTTATAGGATACATGATGCTTCAATAAGCATACAACCTTCAGTTTCAGGAGCATCTACATCAGGATCTATGTTCAATCATGTTCAACATGAACATTTCCTGTGCACATCCCTACCTATCCTACCATCCCTACCCTGTATATGATTATGCATCATGTACATATAATCACTTTTACCCAGCCCCTCCACCAGCACCTTCCGATGTAGCTACACCCTCTATTACTGGTGGACTTTCCCCTGTTGTGTTGCCTCTTCCTGCTGGCCCTTTGGCCACTCTGTTTTCCAACCTCGGTAGTTCTACTCCCACCTTCCCATAGACCAATGAGCTCCATGCTCTTGGTATGTCTTGGGATGAGTAGAATGCATGTTGGCCCAGTCGAGGTTTTGGTTCTCTTGCTGATAAGGAGATGTCAGACCAAACTGTTGAGGAGGCTGTTGCTGATGAGAAAGTTGATGATGAGGATGACAGTGTTGCATCTGATGAAGATGGTTCTGATGGCTTTGCCAGTGTCTCCAGTGATGAAGGTGATGTTGCTGCACCTTCAGATGGTGATGATGACTATGAGCTTGATGATGATGATGATGTGGATGATGTAGATATAGATGACCTAGATGTCTTGTTGCTCTTAGTTTTAATATAGATGATGATCATATATATCTTTATAGGCAATTTTGTATTAGCAACATCTGGGCACATGTTCTGAGTTGTACTATTTTATCATCTTATTTTTCATCATTTTTGCTTGTAGCTATTTTATGAGAACTTGCTTTCTGGGTTGTAATCTTAATTTTGTGCACACTTACTCTTTGATTTATTATATATTATGAGTTGGTGCCATGTTTTACCATATTTTGATTATGCCTTAGACTTCTTGTTTCTCTTGTCTCTATTTGATGTTTGTTTTTGAGATTGCATGTTATGGATATATGCTTGGTCGTTCTTGGAGAAGACCTATTTTTATGCTCTTCTACCCTCCTTCCTTTTTGATAATGTCAAAAGGTGGAGAGAAATTCAAAGCTCAACCATATTGTTCTTATTGCCTATGTGATCCTTTTCTTGTTCATTATATGTTTCATCTCATGAATTTCTATAGGACAATATAGTATATGTATGTCATGTTGTGTTGTGTAGATAGACTAACTATGTAGGTTAGAGTAAGAACAGATTGAGGGGGAGCAATTTACATTGTTCAAATCTTGAATCCCCTTACAATTCACAAGGCAAAGGTATCACTTCAATATCCTTTTCAATATGATTAAGGAATGGTTTGTCATTGTCAAAAAGGGGACGATTGTTGACTAAAGAGTTATACATTGCCCATATTTTGATAATGACTTAACCATTCCATTCCTACGTATCTAATATGTTTATTCAACATTGATTTTAGGCTTTAGGTACATGAAAGGGATCAAATTACACAAGCCTTAGCTTGTCCAAGTTCAAGTAAAAAGCAATGCAAGTGCGCATTTTGGGAAATCACCACAAACAACCTTAGAAGAATTATGTAATCACTTGTATTGATGATATGACATGTAACTAAGATGAGCAAAATATGATGGACACTTAATACCAGGGTTTAATCACTCAAAAGTCAACTTAGAAAATTTGTCACAGTCTGTTCATTGATCGAGTTGGAAACTCGACCGATCCTATGATGGATTTTCTGAAGATGACCCAACGGTTGAGTTGTACACTCACAGAACTTGAGCGACTGAATCACTGAGAAAATCTAATTTTAGCTCATCGGTTGAGTTTCCCAGAACAAACTCGACTGTTAGTTCAAAAATTGGCTTTGCCTTTTAGTTGATTGGTCGAGTTACCTTTATAGAAACTCGACTGAATGTATTGTATGAAAAATGTAGAAAAAGTGATTATAACCATTGGTGAGTTGTTTTGGGTGAAAATAGATCGGTTGGATTGAGGAAAATGGCTATATTTCGACCCTAAGTGATCCCCAACTCAAGGGAACACCCCCACCTATAAGTAGGACTCCTTGGAGTTCATTCCAAGTTTTCTCATTCATGCTATTCTAAGTCCTTGCTATATAGTTGGGTGTGTTGCAACTCCTTGAGCCCCTTTCTCTCTCTAGTTTACACTTCATAATGTGATTATGAGTGAAATAGGTCTATATTAAGCTACTCCCATGTTCATGTAAATCTCTCATCTACTACATCTTCTCTACCCCCATTCCTCTATGAAGAAAAGGTGAAGCAAGCTTCTCTCAGTGAAGGTGGAGCAGTTGCTGGTCTTCTTCATGTTTGAGTGGGTATGACGTTGGAGAAGGCTGAAGACTCTTGGAAAAGTGGGTGAGTCCTTGGTAAGGTGGAGTACTCTTGGTGCTTGGATGGGTTAGTCCTTTGGTGGTCTTGTGTTGTAACTCTTATTGGTGATAAATAGATAAAAGCACTTGCAAAGTCATAGAGGTTGACCTCTCTTGGTAGTGGACTGACTCACTTCTAGTTTGAAGTGTCGAACCACTCTACATCACCTTGTCAAGTGCTTGCTATCATTTCCTCTCATCCTTGCTATGCTTGTTAGTTAGGACTTCAAATTACACTTAAGACATTGGTTTCAATTTGATATAATTTGAAGATCTAATCTATGTTGTGAGAAATTTTGTAGCCCTATTCACCCCCCTCTAGAGACCTAGATCCAACACATACTCCCTTAGGAGGGGAAAATCCCATATCTATCACTCACAGTCTATCTCATGCGTTAAAGCCACCCAATCATCACCATGATAACAACCCATGATTCAGGACTATGTTTGATAATGTCAAAGTATACCCAATCACATTCAACGAGTGTAGTGATTTTAGGTCTAAGAATTATAACCACCACCATCACTATGAGAGATGATTTTGACTACCATGTCATGGTTCCATGTGTCACTCTCATGGTGGGACTGTATGATACATTGTTCTCCAACATGTATCTATGTGCTTGGTTTGATATCATATATCATGACTAATGAGACATTATCATCAACCAACACACACTCTAGTCTGGATGTGTCGTTGTTTTCTATCAACCTTCCACAATGATATCCTACTAGGGACATAACAAGAATGTACATACTCTTACCATCTGTATGATCTCATTGTTCAGGTCCTCAACCTAATGACATACATCATTGAGTATTGTCATTGTTTAGACAATTATTTAGCTTCGTCATTTATATCATAATCGATTGAGCTAGAATAAATTGGAAGCTTGCCTTAGATATTTATCAAATTAATCAGGATATATGCCAATACAATCATCATATGATTGGCTCTCTGAGCATACATACCAAAAACCATCCCTTCGAGTTGCTGCTAGGCTGCACTCCTCTTTCTTTTTCTTTCGAACGATCAATATCTTTTCGAGTTCGGCCTAAAACCCTAATATTGGCTTCTCTCCACTATTATGATTCCACCATTGAGCCTATATATAGACATGTCCTTTGATATCTCTTGAGCGGGGTTCTACTCGTGTTCTGTGTCGGTGCTTCCTCCAGTCCACGAGGGATTCTCTGCTCTATATTTTTTTTCTTATTTTTTTTTTCTTTTTGATAAAAGTCCAATATAAAGAAATAGTATTATAGCCCAAACCAAATCTCTATCTAATCTCAAATTTTGGATAAACTATATATTTCATCATTGCTTTATGGGAAAGATATTTGGTCAAAAATAATAGACACTCTAAAAACATCCTTTAAATAATTATTTGAAAATTACAAATCTAATTATATAGGACACTAACTGTATCAAAATCATCTGAAATTTCACCCACCATCTTATATTCTGATTATTCATCTACTAAAAACATACTTTGAGCATTTTTTATGAGCACCAAATACTCCATTCCCAATTTGTACAACAAGGACCTATTTGTAAAACTTAATTGGCCAAATTTGTCTAGAATTGAGCTCTAGGGCACATGGCCCATTCCTTAATCTTTCAAAGGGTACAAGAGCTTATTCATATTCTAAATCCAAAAAATAAATCTTGAATCAATATAATTTATCAATTCAATCACCTATATGATGCATGTGATCGATGTTGCATTAGTTACATAACATGACCTAAGCTAGGTCTAGGGATCAAACAATCAACTATAGAAATCATATTTACTTTATAGTTAAACTTTAGTTTTGTCACCTCATATCATAAAAATGAATATGAAACTCCCAAACCGTGAGGATATTAAAAAATTGACCAAATTGCACAAGAGATCCTTTCTACATGCTTTCTCTCTTATATCCAAATATCATGAAAATTGGATGAGACCTTATTGTAACCATAAATAAATCATGTACTTATGTCATCAATAACTTAGTCATGTAACTTCTAGGTCCCAAAAAATCAGGGTGTGACATTAACCCTCACTATCTGGCATGTGAGACAACTAGTTACATATGCCACTATGTTTCTTTTCATTCCAGACCACCAGAAATATCATTGGAAGTCTTTAAACATCTTGGTGGTGCAAGGGTGTAGTGTACACCATGAACTTCTAAGTCCTTAAGGGTGAAACCTCAGGAACCTAAAATACAACTTTTGTATATTCCTCCATTGACACTCATCGAGGTATATGTTTGAGGTTTCTCATTAGCCACTTTATCTCAACTAACTCTGGTTCATCTAACTAGGTTGTTAAAGCTCAGTCAACAAGTCAGGCTTGGTTTACCTTTATTTGGTACCTCAACTCTTTCATCCATTATTTTGATCACCAGATTCAGTCTTATACTTATAGAATCTAATTCCACTTGGTAAATATATCCCCTTTTGAAATTGTAATTTGGCAGTTACCTTGTTCACCTAGGATTCCAAACCATTTATTCTATCTCTTCATAAGGGTGTGATAATACCTCAAATTCTCAGTTATCCTAAAGGATTTCAACTTAAAAGTTTTTTCCTCATATCATTTCCATTTCTAATATGGCATGTGTGAGTCTCATCTCTCACACTCATAACAAGATGAAATAACCATTGGGCTGGAGTCCAAATACAAAGCTCACCCCATTCCAAGAGTAGAGACGATGCATCACACATTACCATCTTAATTCCATATTTAGGTTGACTCCCTCTCAACATGACTCCAAACCATACATGCATCTCATTTCACAATATTCTTATATTTCTTGAAGTCAAGAGCATCCCTCATTCTAGGGTTTGTTCAATATTAATATTATTTTACTTCATATTTATTTTCTCATTAGCCTTAGTCATCTCCTCAAAGTCTCTAGGGTACCGATCATTTTTGAGTGATCTCATCCTTATGCATCTTGGGAGTGCCTCTCACATTTACCCCTTAGACACATGAACTCATGAAGGTGGCCAATGTCCTAACTCATGGGCCTCAGGAAAACATAGTTGTTACCTTCCGACCGTATGCTCTTGTGCACTCCATGAACAATCAACTCCTACTCCCATCAGTCTCACCCCTTTTTAATCTTAGGATTGACTTAGGGTTCTATTGAGATGTCACAACTTTATTTTTACATCATCACACATCTTACTTGAGGTTTTCTTGATGATACCCAAGAACTTTATTTCCTTTAAAAAAAATTCACCCAAATTTCCTTCATCTCTTAGGGCACATGTGGTTTTCTTTATGTCCCTTCATGGCGATCATGGTGGCTTTCCCATCTAGACCTAGTCCCATTATATCTGTCACTTCCATAGTGACTTTTCCTCATGTCCCTTAGAGATGACATACATGGGTGCATTGAATAATACTCAATATTTGTTCTCTTGTGCATTATGAACTTAATCTCTCAAGTTTTTAAGTGACCTTTAATGTTACTTCAATTCTTAAACTAATTTTTGGAACTCACCCATTCAAGAAGGGTCCTTTCCCAGGACAAGATAAAACTAATACTTGGCAGTACTAAGGTTAAAAATAACATACTTGAATCTAAAGCTTATATCATCACATGTAAGCATATTTCCTATTATTCCACCCATGCATGTGTCTAGCAAGTATAGAAGTATTAAACCTTTTCTAAGTTTTTTGTTATTTCATATCCATTCATCATATCTCAAGGTTGGTCCAGTTTCATACGTACATATGATAGTATGGTAGTGCTAGACCAACTTGTGTGAGTGTCTTATCAAACATATATCATATTATGAATGGGGTTTCCTTTAACTAAAAACTTGAGGGGGGTGCCATGCGTAATCTCTATGAACTCACTCAACTTTGGGAGAATTATATGCAATAAATACCACCACTTCCCATCTTTTGTCTTGGAACCTTGAGTTTACCCCCTTAGCATGTCATTTAAATTGCATGACTTAGCCACTCAAGCATGTTCCGAACCAAAACCTCATACGGCATTTTCTTCCCAAGTTTCTCTTCCACATAAACAACACTTAGAGTCCTACATAAGGAACTACCAATCTGAGTATGAGACTTCACATCATATTACCATTTCACACCTCTCCAGGGTCTTGGGACTCTCTTTCTCTCACCTAGATGGTTGGTATTCATATCATCTACACATCTGTATAAGAAGTCCCATTTCTATGTCTCTAAGGTTTGGTCCATACAAGGACACCTAGGGTACAACAAGCCACTAGTAACTCAACTCATTCACTCAAGGGCAATCTATTTTATGATCTATCATACAAATATTTCTCATAATTCCTCATGTCTTGGAGTCTAGCGACCCAACCTTCTCCTCCTGGGTCCCACTCTCTCAGGAGTTAACCCTATAATTGATCTTAGCACTAGAGGTCCCCCTTTGAAGAAGGGGTTGAGGATACTATAGGTTCACATCTTATCCTCATCATACTCAAATCTTATTGTCCAAAATTACAAAACTACAGTCAAATTCTCAATTCTGACTGAGTTCATCATAAACCATACTAACTCATTACTAAATTCCTTGTCCATCCTATCTAGTACGCCTATCTCATAATTCAATAGACATTAACCCTATGGCTTACAACTAATCCCTTTTCTAGACTTTATGTCACCTACATTCGCATAGATGCATGTCTACTTCCTACTTGTATCTGGGTGGGGACACACTTCCCAATAGGGTTCCTACTGGAAGGATTTTAGACTTTCTAGTCATAAGCTGATCTTAGGGTTTATCTCCCTCATAGATCATTACCCACCTCAGGTAAGGACACCTATCCTAAGAGTTGCACTAAAGGGTTTCATATTTCCCTCATTATGTCTTCACTTATTTTGCATTCTTTGTATATATGTTCAACACACATTTGTATTCTACATGCTTTATTTGACGTACCTACATGCATGGATGAATTGCTTGTATTTTCTCTTACCTCTCTCCATTATTTAAGATTAGGATTTTAGGTTACAGTTAGGAACCATACCCCAATACCTTTTGGGTTTTCTTAAACACTCTAAAATTATGTCCATAACATCTTATTTATTTGAATTTTATTATTTGGAAGAGGATGCCTTAATCCCTAGCATCCATAACCCTAATAATTAGAAGGAGAGCAGTTAGAGGTACCCAAGGTTTAGCAAGTGAAGGGGGTAGAGAAGTGGTGAAAGTAGATGAGATATCCTAGAGGTATTTTATTTTGAGTAAACTCCTCCAACCTTGTCCAGGCCAGAAGCATGGGCTCGGGAGTCCCCACAAGCTAACTAGCGGTGCGGAGGAAAATATTGCTAGCCCCCAGATCGTTAACCTTTCTAGAAACCTTGTCTTTGAAAAACACTCTAATAATTCCCTTTGGCCACTATAAAAATCATAAAATTTAATAATTATAAGAGGTTAAATGGTAAATCATAATCTGATACCAAACATAATGACCTCCTCCCCCTGTTATCCCCTATTCAAGTGGACCGAGAGGGAAAGGGCCATTACTTTAATTATAGAGATGAAGGTTTCGAAAATAACAAAAAACAATTAATAAATTTTCAATACATAGGAATGATTTTGTACAAGATTAACTTTCCATAAAGGTATTACACAATATGATTTTCTATAGTTTTCAACATGAAATAAAACTAACTAAATACTCCAGAGATTACTTTACTTCTTATTGTATGGTGCCTTCTTCATGAGTGTCTATTTTCCATTAAAATTGTAGCAATAAAAGTAGATTACCCTAAGACATAAATAAACAAAATAGCCAGTCAGTATAACAAGTTATACTGGTATGTGGGGGAAACCAAAGATTGCATCTAAATGTGAAAACATAATTACAGAAACTATTGTTACAAGATCAAAATTATCATTTTTTTGTAACTTCTCAATCCGATTTTATTCATCCTCTTGAATACCATTTTAGGATCTTATCCCTACAACGAAAGAAAAGGCCACCTCTCAATCTGAAGCTAGGTGCCATTTTAACCACCTCTCAATCTGAAGCTAGGTGCCATGTTGGTCTTCCCAATGTAGGGCATGACCTCATATGACCTTCCCAATCTGGGGACTGGTCTTTAGTCATCACCACAACTTTTCACTTCTTTATATTTTCGAATTCCAAAGTTGGTAGGTGGGGTTTGAGGAAGTTATAAGCATAAATTGTGATAGCCGTAATGACTTTATATATTACAAAAAAAACATGCAAGTATTTAATTTCAAGAAATACAGAAAACCTCAAAAAAATTCCTTCAAACTAATGTGGTTAGCCATAGGTGTAAACACATACCTGTTTTGGAAGTAATTTGATGTCCAAGCAAGAGCAATTAGGAACAACCAAACAAGCAACCAAGAAATTTTCCTGAAAGTTAAATCATAACACCCATGTATCATTATTGTATCCAAATTTATCACTAAGACTGACTTGGGTCTCAAGTTAGGGTTTCGTTAGGGTTTTGGCTTCCTAAACCCTAATTATCACTTTTAGTGACTTTTGGGTTGACAAACCCTAATCTTATCACTATTTGCACTTTTAATCTCAAGGAAATCCTAATTCATCAATTAATGGGTTTTTAATCTAAAATTAAATCGAAGTTATCCTTTATATCCAAAAAGATGAATCTTTGACTATGACGATCCATTGAACACATTAAGAACATCAAATTCTAAAAAATAGTGTTCTTATGCATTACACATGTCAAAGATGAAATCTTTGGGTACTTTCATAATTAGAAGCAGATCTAGGTCTCTATCATATTTTATTTAGATTCTTTGTGTTCCCTGGTAAATTTTCATATATGACATGTCTCAATCTGATATATCAAACATTTCTACCTTATTTGCAAAATAACTATTTAAGCCAATTAGATCTTGACAATCATTGGAAATACCTTCAATTTCATGACCGAGTTGACCTACTTTTAATGGGGAAAGACTCTTTGTGCATGAAGGGGAATACTTTCCTTAACACGTGGGTCTCCTTATTTCTCACAAAGTAGTATGCATGTGGCTGTGACGCCCGGCCGCTGTCTTGGCTGACCCAATTGCTGAGAATCAAAGGATTGGAGAAGTTTGGGAAGTTGCACCCTCTCTCAATAAAGGCCCATCAAGTGCCAATAAGATCATGTAGATATAGGAAGAATCCTGCTTATATCTTCTTTTTTTTCACTTCCAAAAGTGGCAAGGCACCCCATCACTCCTTTCCAAATGGATTTTCTGAAATTTTCTACTAATTAAAGAGAGAGTCAAACATGTTTCCCATGAGATGCATTACTCCTTTTCTCTCTCTTTATTAATATATTTCTAAAACAAATATCCATATTATTTGGTTGAGACACCAAAATTCATACATGGAACTTTATGATATTCCTTAAGCACACCATTGCTCCCCTTTCAATATGTATTTAAGATATTACATCTTCATAAACTAATTAAAACCCACAAGATCATGGGGATAGGAAAAGTATAAATCTACTAAAGAATAACTATATTCCTCTTGCCTTTATTTATCAAGAAAACCTCTTTAGTTATTCATTGCATTAATCCCAATGTTACGAGATGGAACTCTCTAGTTCCCCATAAAACATGGATTTGGCAGCAGTGTATATAAAAGGGAAAACAATTGATATATTTCCAACATGTATCTAATCCATGTGATCTAAATAAAACTTTCTATTTAAACATTCCACTAAAAAAAATATTAGTTGCTCATGGAATGCCATTTTCCTCCCACTTTCTCAAATCCTTCATTTATGCACAAAAACTCTATTTTCTGGAGTATTCCACATAATTATATATTACTCCCCCATTGATTTTAGTGATTCATTTACTTTGGGGTTTTCTTTATTTCTTTTCCTCATATCCATTATTGGATTAACAAAAATAGTAGAAACCACGAAATTCAAAAAAAGGGAATTTTACAAAGGAAAGCCATACTTTAAAAGCATAACATATTTCCAATATGTTCTTTTTATTGAAATGATTGCATTTAAATTATTCAAACACATGAGAGAAACTAGGTTATGATAGATTGCATTGAGGATCTAAACATGGGATCATATGTATGATAAGCGTATATACATTCTTTTTATGTCCCTAGTCAGTTACTATTGTGTAAACTATAAAGACAACAATTAGACTTAAGATCAGATTGTGTGTTGAATGATGGATGAATCTCTTTATTCATGATATTAAATATCGATTTAAACACATAGGTACTTGTTAGAGAACAAGTATGCCTGGTAGACCCACTTTGAGAGTGATACATGGATTCTTTGCATGGCAATTAGAATCATCTCTCAAATGTGGTAGTGGTGATCTTTGTTCTTAGACCTAAGATTGCATGGCATTCAATGGACTTGAACACCATTCAACATGACATGAATAAGGGTTCACATACACATGGTGCTGGGTATATTGAGACACATGGGGATGTTTGTGAGTGATGTTGGTGAGATTTTTCCCTCCTACTGGATTGATATTCTAGCTACTTGATACAGTGAGAGCGTGAAACACAAAGCCATGCTCATGTGAGTCAATATGAGATATTGAGCTCATGTGATCTCTACAATCTACTCTTGTTCAAGAAACATAGATTAAATATTAATAGGATGATTGTAATGACCCCACCTCCCAGTAACCCCCAATTAAGGGAGACCAAGAGGTCAGAGCCATTATCCCAATTTCCGGATCAAAGGTTCGGCAAATAATCGATAATAATTATCAAATTCTACTAAATTAAACTGAAAAGCTGTAATAAAAATTAACTTCGCATACCTTTTCCAAAAACTTGGACATCTACTTCTATCCACCTCCGGAGTCTATACTAACTAATCCTCCTTTGCACTTTAATTCTCATTTAATTCCACATATGCCACTTTACTGTTTGTTCTTTTTACTTGTACCTAAAATGCCAAAAAACACAACGCCAGTTAACATAAATGAATTATGTTGGTATGTGTGGGAAACAATAATCGTGCAATTAACTGTAACAACATATTGCAGTCAAATATGATTTAACAAACAACTTTATGTTTTCAACATAACTGCTCAATCCTTACATACCCTAACCTCTGGGTTGTCACTGCAGTGGACCTGGATGCTACCTTCCTTATGGTAGATCCCCATTTAACCCCTCATGATCATACCTAATAGGTGAATCAATTTCTAGGGTTGAGTCACATGGCACTACCCATAGGTTGCCCACTCCTTAACTCATGGTGTGCTAAAGAGTTGCATGGCACTACACGTAGGTAGACCAATCTCTAACTCTTGATTGCCTAGACCTTGCTCTAGGTTACCCTTTTTAGCATTTGTAAAGACACAGAGGAGGACCAGGATCTGAGCCAGTCATGTATGCATACTTATCGTGATAGTCATAGTCACTTTATAGTTGCATGAAATAAAAGTCATCCAAGCAGTTATTTTCAGGCAACCGATAAAATGTTTGGGAATCACCATGAAACTAAATCGTTTATCCATAAGTGTAACCACATACCTGATTTGATGAGTTGAGATAGAAATATTCCATGCAAGTAGGAAATCCAAGCAAGCAAGCACACATAACAAGATCCTAAATAATCTTACAATTCCCTATTATTGATCATGCCATCAAGATCTATTAAACCTAGCTCGCTTCCTAGCGTTTCTAGTCTACTTTTAGGGTTTCCTTTCATCTTTAACTATTTTAAACCCTAATTTTATACAATTACTCGCAAACCCTAATTATCTCATTTATTCTTCATGAAAGATATTAAGGTTATCTTTTAACAACATATAACCCTGATTTCATAAAAAACATAATTAACCATCAATTAAGTCCATTAAGCCTCTTTTACATTAAAGATACCATTTTTATCCTTTCAATCCATGACAAGATCATTATGCTCATTTATCATCAATCCACAGTTCATTTATCATCAATGTAACGACTACGCCTCCCAGTAACCCCCAATTAAGGGAGACTAAGAGGTCATAGCCATTACAAACGGTATCATAGCCAATTCCCCTCTAGTAGGTGGGACCCACATGGGCACGGCATGCTAGTCTTGAGCCGTGTGGTGCAGGCATGTAGGAAAGGGTTGTCCATGGTTAATGTAGCCACCCTTGCGCTGGTATTCCATGATCGGGAGCTGGGTGTCCATGGGCCATTGTGGGTCTTCACTGAAATGGGGAAGATATTATGAGGCCTTATAGTTGAGCCTTGATGAGGACATCTAGAGTCTAAGTGGGGGATATTGTAACATCCCAAGATTTGAGGCCTTAGATAAAACACTCTTAAAAGGAATGATTGGACTACTCATATCACCAAGGTGCACCTCCTTTACCGGGAGCCCATCACAAAGAACTCCTTAGTTAAGCGTGCTTAGTTTGGAGTAGTACTAGGATGGGTGACTTGTCGGGAAGTTGATCCTGGCATGCACGTGAGTGAGGACAAAGTGTGCAGTTAAGGCTAGTGGTGGTTTGTGGGGCCAATCATCATTCCTGAAACTCTGCTAGAGCCTAGGACAGTTGGCCTATGTGTTACAATGATGATTCCATGCCTCCTGTTAAATCTAGATATCTATGATGGAACTATATGATAATTGTAAAATTAATCACATGTTCAAGTTAAAGTTGTTCTCCAACTTATCCAATTACTTAAAAGAAATGATGTGTTGTTAGATACCTCTCATTTCATGCGGAATCATAATATGATTATGGACATCACTACTAATGTAATATGAAGCCTATAGGGTCACACCGATAGGATGCACTAGGATAAGTAATTTAATCATGGAAAAATTTAATTTATTTACTAAAGGTTTTTAGTAATCAAACTAACTAATATTGGTAATCTAGCCGACCAACTAGGAATCCAATTGACTGAAACATCTATAGACGATGGTCCCTACCACTCGATTGACTGGAAAGTGTCACACAATAGTTGTTTGGAATGGCCAATCAACCAGATTGAGAATATAGTCGACGAATTGATTCAAATCAATCAATTGGACTGGAGAAAATGATTAATGATATTAACAATTACACACATTAATCATTGTATTAAAAGCTAGTTTTATTGCATCACTGATATAAGCCAATCAACTAACTAGACAGTCTAGTCGACCAACTGGCTATGCATAGCCAGTACGCAAGTCAAGTGACTGGATAGTACAATTGACTAACTGGCAGTGCACAATTGATATCCAGTCAAGAAACTTGACCCTTTGTCTTATGGGGGTTTTAGAAACCCTAGCCATACTAGTTCTATTTAGGGGGGTGGGGTGGCCAAGTCTCTCAACACACTTCTCATATCACATTCTAGTATCATGAGATTCTAGCATCTTACCCATGAAAGGGAGAGACAACAAGGGAGAAAAATTTGATGCCAGCACATCGACTAATGAAGGGGCTACTCCTTTGCTCGGGCTCAAGAAGCATGACATGGAGTTCCTGATAGTATGTGTGGACTATATAGAGGCGTAGAAGATTCGCAACTGTGCTAGGAGGATGGAATCAACTGTTGTTGGTGTGCTACTCAATAAGGAAGTACATCCATGTGCAAGGATAGTCGTTCGACTTGCTCCATGACAAGATATATCTTGAACCCTCTTTCCTATACATCATTGTTTGCACAATCTGCTAGTAAGGGAATATGGATGTAAATTTTGTTTTGATTTTCTTTCACTTGCTCCATATTTCCCAACAATAGATGGTCCTAGACAACATCATAGTACAAGGAAGCTAAATTTTATTGATTTTCATGGATATAGGGTTATGGATCACTTAATCTAAAAGTAGTGCATGTTGAGGGATATTTAAAAAGCATAAAATCATAAAGGCATCATATTTAGATAATTAGGCATGGAACATATAAAATTATTAATGATGTCACTACCACTAGGAAGTTAATGTTTTTCTAAACAAAATGATGTTCTACATCATAGGTTTTGATTAAGGGACTAAGGAGACAAAGGGGTTCAAAGGTTGCACAACTATATGGATTTTGAAGGAGATTTACCCTAAAGGTGGTAGGGATTCGGTCAAGGGCACTACAAGGGTGCTTGCTAAGCTCACAACTCTTGATAGGCTCGTGAGTGAGGAGTCCTAGCAACCCAGCCAGAGGGGTTCCACCTCCCAACACTATAGTTTCCAAATGCTTAGGACCACTACACGGTTGGGGCAATAATGGGTGAGCGCTCATCAAAACTGTTCACCATAGTTTATGCTCAATGTCGTGCCTCAATTCGACCGTTAGTGTACACCCAATTTCCAACCATGCACAACACTAAGTGGATGTCACAAAAATGATTATAATTGCATAAAAACAAAGTTCATGTATAAACCAACATAGGATGAAATAACAGTTCTCATGATCATGTCCTCCACATAACTCATACATGAATTAAACATGATTTCACTTAAACATCCTATACTTTCTTATAAAACTCACACTAAAGTAAAACACATGTTTCATAAACATAAAGGAAATCTAATCTATGGATAGTTGGCACCCCACCAGGTATGGTCTCAGATGTCCTTGAGCTCCTTCTTCAACTGGTCCTTAGATGGATTTATCCTTGACTTTGCTCCTTTCCTACGGGCATCATGCCCCCAGCCATGTATCAAACAAATTGGTAAGTGGAACTGAACATATTATAATTTAAAGGGAACATGTAAACCGAAAAATAAACTTCAAACATTAAAAATTGAAAAAGAGTCAATTGATTTTAGATTATGTCTTTTATCTTGACCAATGTAAGGATCCTCAGGTTTTGCACCAAAGTGCCTCTTCTCTTATGCACCAAAGTTCCTCTCCTTTTATGCACTGAAGTGCCTCTTGGGTTGCACCAGAGTGCCTCTTCTCTTATACACCGAAGAGCCTCTTAGTTTTGCTCTGAGGAGCCTCTTGGTGAGGACCTTATATAAGTTATCTTTTAATCATTATCTTTCTCTTAGACTCTTAAATTTCTATTAAACATTATTTTTGACATTACTCTTAATGTTCATGAAAGATGGTACAATAAATATTGACAACAACATAACTTTATATTTATCATAAATTCATGACTTAATAATTAAAATAATAAATAATACATTTATAGCCTTCATTGTACATTCATATATACAATCAATCAAATAATTATCTTTAAATTTCATGGACCACTTACCTCTCTCTTAGAAGAGATCCTCGTTGCTTCCATATGTTGATGAAACCCTAAACACATTCATGGGGTGAAGATACCCTAATCATTCATTAATACTTAATATTCAACCTAATTTCTAGGATTTTGGGGTTCTAGATGAAAACAGGGAAAAATAGAGTCAAATCAGGTTCTGAAACATAGTCCATCTTCTAGATCTCAAAACTGAGCAAAATACATATAAGGTTCATCTCCATCTGAGCTTTGTAGAAATTTCTATTAATTTATTAAGATTAGGTCTATTCTAACCAAATAGAATGCTCAGAAAAGCCATGTATGTACATTATAAAAAAAATGAACACTCTAGTGCTCGGGCCTGTGCCAACATTGCCCAACCCTAGGTGGCCACATGGCCTAGACTCGCTTGGAGGTAAGCCTGAGGCTGAAGAAAAAGAATGTTGAATACCACATCTGCCCCTGGAGGCACATGACACAAGACTTATAGATGTGGGCAAAATTGGTAAACAAATTCAGCGATACTTCTTCTCAATGAAGAATAACAGAAGAAGCTCGACCAAATCTCATGATATGTAGACCTCAATCAGGTTCCTATTCACTAAGAATCAAGTTGTTGGGCACCTTTGCAATGGCCTGGCGAATTCAAAGAACTAAACATGAGCTTCTCCAGTGGCTAAAATCCCCAAAACCATTATCACCCATGGTGGCAGCAGGGCACAAGTCGGAATCATTAAAATAGGAAAAAACTGAGGTGAGCAACTCCCTAGACCGTGGGTTAGTACCAAAGAAGAAAACATAGAAAGAACGCACCACACCTTGACTAGTTTGGGCGGAAAATCCTCTGTGGATACGCGAAATACATAGTAGACATATGAAATTGGCTAGAAAATGATAGAATAAATGAATGGGGCGAAGAATTGCTCAAAACTATTGCTTGAGAAGATGTGCAGGCATTCCCTTGGACTATCCTAGAGCATCGTCACTCCTATGAGGCACCTAGGGCATCGCTGCAGGACGCCGCAGGTAGTCGGAGAAAGGAAGAGTAGGGGAGGTCATCGTGAATAGGCAAGAGAGAGAAAGGACAGTAGCGAACTATTCCGTTGAACATTTCATAAGGGTGTTTATATATATGATGCCCTAGAGAGGGCTGGAGTCACTGCCGAGGTGGGAAATAGGGGAGGAAGGGGGAGTTCTAGTCAACCTAGGGTTCTAGGGAATGAAGCCCTATCATGTTTACAATCAAACTATTCGGGACGCATCGCTGATGATGAAGAGAGTCCCCGATTCTGGAGACACCGATAAGAGAGAGGGAGTGTGGGTGTCAGGAGGTGTCTAGTCACAATGGAATCCCTACCTCTCTAGACTTGGGCGGAGGGGTTGGTCTCCCCATGCTCAGCTGGATCTATGAGAGACTGACCCGAAATGGTTCACTAGCATAGGCACATGACAGGATGAATCAGCTAGACCAAAGTCCAACAGATCTAGGATTAGATTATTATAGGACTATATATTAGATTAGGTTATTTCCTTATTAGTTCAATTGGATTATCTAGGAGACTCCAAATCTTATCAAATTTTGTGTGTTCCTTAATCGGGACACAAGGAACCCAAAATAGGGTTAGATTCCTGATTTGGCCAAATTAGATTGTTATGTCTCTCTTTTAGGATAAACATTTAATTTGTCATACAAGATTAAAAAATTGAATTTGAGGATATTAAAAACCCTTACTTATCATAACCAACTTCTGTTAAAATTATTGGGCCATAAAAAGAATGTTGATTGGGTTAATTTCATATAAAACCCTAAATGTTTTTATTGGATGCTTAGAGCTACATTGGTGATATTAAGTTTCAATTTAGGGAAAAATGTATTTTATTTAACAAATTAGGATCCATCATTGCATTATCATATGTTTTAATTATGAATTTTGAAAACAAAACAAATTCGGATTTCAAATTGGGGTCATTTTATAAGGTTCAACATTTTAGGGTGTTACAGTCGGGTCATGATCCAATAGTTGATTTGTCACCTCCTTTATGGAGAGACACCCGCTGCATGACAACTATCCACAATAGTGTTGCGATGGTGTGCTTCTCTAGGGGAAAGGTGTTGGAGGAAAGGAGCACCTCAGACCCAAAACACAGTCAACCACAAAGAGGGCAGAACCAAAAACCGATTGCTAGCAAGATCATAGGATGTGGTGGCTCAAGGGTAGAATTCCCAATACATCCAACTGATAGTGCCACCTCGAAGGTGCACAACAAAGGAAATGAATACATGGGATTAGGGTCCACCAAAGGTCAAGAAAGTAGAGGGGAAAAAGGGAAAGAGGAAAAGGAGCATAATGGGGGTTCATCCAAACATGAAATAGGATAGGAAAGGGGGGTGTTAGGTAAGGTTAGTGTCATGGCCTCCTAAAAGATGTGCATAGGTAGAGGAAAGTAGGATGACCATAGAATGGGGTTCACATCCGAGGGTGTAAGATCCAAAGGACCAAAATTGGCAGTATATGAATGGAGGAATTTGATTGGTTGACGAAGGTGTGCATGGATTTTTCCCAAATGAGAGGGACATGTAGTGGGATGTGCACCCTATTGGGCCCAATAATATGCTAAAATCAATTAAAAGTGGATAGAAATAAAGTTAAGACAATGTGATTTGAAATGAGCATAACTCTCACATCCTATCCCAGAATTGCGAAAAAAATGATATGGTGGAAACATTACAGAACCCTCTACACCATGAGCTCAAGGTCAGATAGAGAGAGGTACAAATACATGATAAAAGTAGGGACGATGTGAGATTTGATTGAAAACTAGGTTTTATGTCAATTTTAGCATCAACACGACACATGTACATAAGATAATCAAAAGCATCAAAACACATTCAATCATTAAATTGAAGTCAAGATTTAGAAAAACAAAAAAAGATGAAGTTCATAAATTTACATGAGGAGGGAGAAAGGCACAAGTTATCACAATTTATCTCTATATAAGGCATAGAAGATGATGACTTTCTACTCAATGTATCTGCCACCACATTTGCCTTTCTAGTATGGTAATCAATGGTGCAATCATAGTCTTTAATCAATTCAAGCCATTTATGTCACCTCATATTTATATCTCTTTGATTGAACATGTGTTTTAGGATTTTATGATCAGTATATACCTAGAAAGGCTCTCCATACAAATAATGTCACCAAGTTTTTAATGGTAAGACTACAAATTCTAGGTAATGCATTGGGTAGTTCTCTTCATGATTCTTCAATTATCTAGAAGCATATGTGACTACCTTACCATCTTGTAAAAGAACACAACCTAAACCCTTCTTGAAAGCACCACGATATACAACATAAACTTGCCCTATATCAGAAATAGTAAGGATTGGTGTAGATATCAATAGCTTCTTCAATTGTTAAAAGCTAGGTTCACACTATTTTCTCCCTATAAATTGAACTTCTTTACTCGTCAAATGAGTCAAAGGCAAAGAAAAGTATTGAGTCCTATATAAAAAATTTATAATATCTGACTAATTCAAGAAATCTCATCACTCCTATGCGTGTATGGATTGCTCCCACTAGAGGACAAATTCAAATTTATTAGGATCTGTATGAATTCCTTATTTAGATATACATGGCCTCAAAAGCCACCTTAGATAACCAGAACTCACATTTATCTTATTTTGTCTCAGCAAGTGTGAACCAGTTGTAAATGCTCTTCATACTACTCTCTATTCAAATAATATATCAAGATATCATCAATAAAAAATAATGAACTGATCAAGGTACCAATGAAATACTCTATTTTATCAATTTTATACATGTTAATGGCTAATTTAATAGTCCAAAAGACAACCAAGAGCTCATAGTGGCAACATTTGGTAGTAAAATTTGTCCTAAGAATGTCTACAACCTTGATCCTAAGATGATGATAACCTGATCGTGTATCAATCTTAGAAAAACACTTGCCCCTCTATGTTAATAAAAAAGACATCAAGAAAATTATATTTATTTTTATAGCAAGTTTGTTGATTTTCCTATGATCAATACACAGACACATAGTTGCATCCTTATTCTTCATAAATAGAACTAGTTCTCCCCATTCTCATAGGTAGTTTGAATAAAACCCTTATCAACCAATTCTTGTAATTGCTTATTTAGCTCTGTCAATTCAACTTGAGACTTGCAATATGGTGCTTACGTAATAGATTGAGTGCCTATATTTAGATTGATAAAGTTAGTCCTTGTAATTGGATGTAATCTTGAGAATTCATCACGTAAATCATAACTTCATGTTTTCACTATAGGTACATCGGACAAGGTAGGGTTCTCAATCCTAGTCTCCATTACAAGTTCAAGATAACATGTACATCCCCTCCTCATCATCCTTTCAACATTTATAGTAGATATAAAACATGTAGGTAGTACTATCTTGTCCCCTTGAAAGATCCAAGAATAATCTTCATCAGAACATATAGCTTCCTTGGTAAAGCAATCTAGCTTATTCTCCAAGCAATTCATGCCTAGAATAATATAAATTCTATGTAATTAAAGTGGTAATAAGTCCCCTTGGATGCACTGTCCATTAAATCTTAGAGCACATATAGGAAACATCTTTGTCAAAATTATAGGTTGTATAGTAGGTATCTCTAACAAGAAATCATAAGGTATCTCTTAATCACAAAGATGACCTCTATCTTTGAAATAATGTGTTGCAAAATCATGTGTAGCATTAGAGTTTATCAACATTATAACAAGAATAATAATGGGTTTAACTAAAAAAATATGACTTGTCACAACATGTGGAGAAATTGCTCCCTCCTTCTTGGTCAAAGTATAAGCACATGATATTTCTTGTTGCATACCTCAAGTCATCCTCTACCATGATAAACTATGGCTCCATGAGTACTTCGACATGCCTCTGATGCAAACCCACTATCTTAGACCTTTCATGATTGTGGTATTTTTCCTCTGGTCAGTGATTGTTTCTGAGTTCTCTATTGACAATCCCTGACAGAATGTCTCCTGTCCACATGAGAAACAACCCTTGAAATGAAGGCCCCAAGATGGACCTCTATGGATCCTAGCACAATTTGTACATTGTGATGGTGTTGAGTGAAAGTTTGGCCAATGTGTTCATGTCACAGTTCTTGTACTATGTGTCCTCTCCGACGTTGGTGCCCTAGATGCAAAATTAGAAGTACCCCTACCATATGGAATCTGTAATGGTGCACTAGATGAAGCTTCTAGTCTCCTGGAATGATAGGTAAGAGGACTAGTCATCCTTGGTTGTTTACTAGCTCTTGGCCTCTACAACTCACAACCTGCCCTCTTGCAATTCTCAAACTCGTTCCCCTATTGGATGACTTGCTCCACATGCCTAACTGCATTAACAAAGACATGAAATATATCTTGGATTCTATGACAGCTATCCTCTCCTACAGATCATAGTTTTAACGTTGTATAAAATGCCATATCTTATCCTCATTTGTGACACATAGTTAAGGACAAAATCTAATTAATATAGAAAAATAAATTCATATTTAGTCATTGTTGCCTCTGCCTCAGAGTATCAAACTAACAAATCTTATTGTGTATGTATATGGAAGGACAATAGAATGACTCAAACCTCTTCCTAAATTTAGCCCATATCAGACTTTACTCACTCATGTGTGTTTCTTCTATGTCACACCAATAACTGGCACTGCCTTTTAGAAGACAAGTAGCATGATTCACCTTCTTTACATTAGATAAATGAGCCATTTTGAACACCTTTTGAGTTTCATATAGCCAAGCATGTTCTTCTACAGGATCAACAATGCTATAGAAATCATAGGCACTCATCTACATCATCCTCTCATAAGTTTGTCTAATATTAAGAAATGGATTAGGAACATTTGGAGGTGATGAAGGGACAACCCCAATTGCTACATCAGTCATCGCTTACACTATTCTTTGTGCCACAACATAGAGAGGTTCAATGGTAGATAAGGTAGTCACTACATGATGTTGATCCATTACTTCAATATGAGGCTCTTCCTATCCTAGTTCCACACTACCACCACCGAATGAAGGTGCCAGATAGCAGCTCGCCTCATGTTCTTCACATTTACCATCCATGATTTAAAATAAAATAGAACATTCCATATATCATTAGATAATGTAAAGGGCCCTGTAAGACTCATTGACTCATCTAATGTCCCTATACATAGGCACTAACAATAATCCTAGGCTATGATACCACAATTTGTGGGACCCCACCTTTGAGACAACATGGGGTTATCCAAACTCTACCCACAGTAATCCACGTAACATCAATTAGTCTTATAATAACAACTTCTGACTATATAAAAATGCAAAACACTTATTCAATTTCCATATTTCTAACAAACAACTAAACTTTTAATCATTTTCATCATATCATATATAAGCAAACCCTAGATGTAAGCATTGTTCAAGATAAACATCTAGTACAACATGAAATAGAAAGTTATAATACTACATTAACATAAGCAATGTTGTTTAAGAATAAGTACATAATTGCATGCACACACACCCTCCCAACACTCCCTAGTATAGAGATCACCTATACATATAATCTGCAACGAGAAGAGTGTAAGGAGTGGGACCCGATACGGGATCCAATCCCTACTAAAATTTGCTGAATAAAACATCCATTCCAAACACATGAAAAGGTATGCTGGAATAGGTGTACAATTTCAAATCTCAAATCATTGTATAAAAAAGACCAAAGTATAGCAGTGGAATATAAAACATGAGTATAATCAATTTTTCAAAAGTACATCATCATATCCCATATAGGGTTTACATGGATATTACATCATAAAGATCTAGTAGAGGGGAATCTAAACCATATCAAGTTTGTCTCCAAGCATCAAGTCCATAAGCTAGGTCCATGTCAGCATGCCATGTCCTCCATGTCCTACACCTAGGGTTGAAGCATACTCCAACAAGAAGAGAAAAATAGATGGCATCAGCAAAAAGTTGGTATGTGCATACTAAAATAGAATTGAGCAATATATGGAGTAAAGGACATCAAGTAAACAATGCTTCCCATATAAAAGTAAAAAACTACCCAAGTGGGCATCAAAAGAGACAAGTTGCAAATATATGATAACAAAAGAGATACTTTCCATAAGTAAAACAATAATGTTATGCCACATAAGCACATGTCATGAAATTAGGGAACATAACCCATCATAAATATCATCAACATGCATGCATGTGAGATAAGATAGCACTAGAATAATATAAAGACAATGGCAGCTAAGACTCCTAAACTATAAACCTGATAGATATATAATGACACATAACCAAACTCCCCAATATATAAAGTGTAGGCTCACAAACTGGCTATGGGGCACATAATCTCCATTCCAAAAATATAATTAGGGCACATAACCCTAAAACCAATGTACTTACACTACTCTAGGGTGACTATGCGGCAACACATCCCATTATCACACAGATAACGAGGTGTTACGCGAAAACGTGCGGAAATCACCATAACCACAACTTATCAAAAACACGGGTTAATTTAAACCGATTGCAGAAAACTGATAAACTGAGAAACATATTACATTCCAGTCCATATCCTGCAAGAAAACATGTTACATACGTATCCATACAAGCCTGAATACATGTCCACAACTTAGAGAAATAGGTGTCCTATCGTAACATAAGTTCATCACCTGTTATATACATAAAGGCCCGCATTTGGCCAGCAGCAGGATATACAAACGTCATCGGTCGTACATCGTAAAACAACGTCAAAACACCGCCAAGGACCTGAGAGTACAGGGATGACTCTAGACTTTACAACAAAACATCCAAAATAGCAGCATCTCCAAAAGCTTGCCTTCTACTGATCTTCTTGCTGCTCGGCCGCAACTCCGCAACCACCACCACAACAACCTCGACCACCTAAAAAGGGTGTAAACCAGCGGAGTGAGACAATTGAACATTGTCCCAGAGTGAGGCATAACTCCTTGCCAAAACTACAAAACCTCAAGATCATATACATTAAGCAACTATCTGAAAGAAGATATAGCAAGAACAGTTTATTGGAATAAAAGTAACTAAACTTACCAGATATATTCAAGTATTACATGTGAGACATAATTGATGAGATAGGATACCAAAATTCTATTCCATATGAAAGACATATGAATAACTGCAATATATACAAAGAGAGTAACTACACAAACAAGGCCTCAACCAATGTTTCGTGTTTGCCTTAAGCAATATATACTAAACGACTGGATTACGTTTTTTTATGCCCTGAGGAAGTGAACCGTACCGTTCAATTCCAACCATCGGCTGCTAAGCCCATAACCGGTGCCATACAAGGTCAATGGAAGAGCCAGAATCCATGACCTCACCCCTCGTGGTCAGTACACGAGAACACAAAGAAGGACCGTAGTCTCATGCTCAAGTGGTCTAAAGCCACAGGGTCAGCTCCTTAGGCTACCCTTCCTCTAGCCTGCCTTGGTACAGGTCACGATGCTAGTAAAACTGAGCCACGGGTCTAAACACCGTTCTCTGAGCCATGAACGCATTCATGCTCATCACATATCACATATTCGGAGCCATGGGCCATGTTCACCATGCTCATCACATATCCGAGTCTGCAACCGCAGCTGCACTCGTTTCACCTCTCTATTTGAGGCTAGGAGAAACCTCTCATATTCAAAAATATGTGCTCCAGGTTAACCTGCAGGAGAACCCGTTTCACCATCACCCTATCCTGACTGATGATGGATCTATGGCCAGGGCAACTACATGATAGATTTCACTGTAATTAATTACTATCTTTTAGATGGATTGCAAGATTCAACCAAGTTGTATAACATGCAAACTATAGAAGGAAACAAATAACATAAACTCAACATTATGTTATTATTACAGTCACATCAACCTGATCCATATCAAGGATCCAGCATCACATGTTATCACTTGGCCTCTTGCCAACCATCCAGATCCACCTCAAGGATCATCACAAAACATTGGATCTCAATCCCTCATCACATAGTGCCATAGCCTCTCAAGGCTTTCATCATCATTATGGAACACCATTCATAATACACCTGTCATCACAATATTCACATATAATCATTCCTCATAGCCTTTCATTTTGCTAAGCATTACCTGCATGGTTAGCATCATTCAACAACCATATGAATAATCAAGAGACTCATATTATTAACATAAGGTGACAATTGGGGTTAAGTATATTGCCAGCACATAATGACAATGATAATTACATCCATACCTCATCTTAAGGTTACATATGTAAGCACATTATTAAGCAACCCTAATGCATGATTTAACGTTACTCTTAGCATTAAAGATATAACCATGGTAGTCACACTCGTACACATAGGCTTTACCTTGCTTCAACATCATGCTCAACATACAAACTAGCATTATTACTATTGCTACCATTGTCACTATCTTCATCATTAAGAGAACAAGGAGTCACCAATGATATCAAGGCATATATAGTTCAAGCCGTTTTCATGATGCAAAGATCCCTCACAAAAGGTACCCAAAACCCTCATCAAAAGGAGTGTGTCGGGCAAGGCTCACTAACACAGTGTCGGGCACCTCTACCCTCACCCAAGGCCATGGCGTGCAGCCTAGTCAGGCATGCAATGCACATCACTAAGCGTATAGCTCTATCGAGCATGCAGCCCCAAGGCGTGCAAGGTGTAACGGGCGTGCAGGGCGCTACTGGGCGTGCAACTCTGTTAAGCGCGCAAGTGTGTTCGGTGTGCAGGGTGAAGCTGAGCGAGCAGGGTAGGTATCGGGCTAGCAGAGGGATGTCGTGCGAGCAGAGTGTGTCGGGCGACACTGGCTGATGTCGGGCGAGAAACATGGTGTCGGCCGAGAAGCATGGTGTCGGGCGAGCAGCCCCAAGGCATGCAGTCTGCCGGGCAGAACTAGCTCAAGGCGTGCAAGGTCAGAATGCTCACCTGCCTAAGGAACAAAAGGGATACATTGTTCACTCATGCCGTGCAAGGGCAACTAAGACATGAGGGTTGTCTAGCAGCACCTCTACAAGCACCAAACACTCAAGATGCATCTCGTCAAGGTCATCTAATGAGCTCACCTTCTTGCCCAAGGTGAGAAGAGAGTCTTGCTCAAGCCACTAACTCATAAGCTCACCTCAATCGACTATGAAAGAGGGGTATTTCTCATGGCATTAGGACCCAACTAACTCTTCTAAACCAAGAGGAGAAAGGAGTGTTGCTCCCTAAACCCTAACTTACATGGATCGGCCAACATGGCTACTAGGCAAGAACTAAGCTACTCACATGCATATACACAAGATTATAGATTTAACATATATGAAAAGAGAGTAAAATATCTAGGGTTAGAGTTATGCAACCCGCCTTAAGCTCCAAGCTCCAAGGAAGAAGAAGAGCTCCAAGCTTCAAGGGATGTCGACCACCAAAGCTCCTCCTAGGGGGGGGGGTGTCGATCTCCAAGCTACTCCTTCAAGGGTGTATCGGCCACCACTCTCCTTCTCCAAGGGTGTGTCCATCTCCAAGCAAGGAAAGGAGGGAGTGTGTCGTGCACAAGAGGGAGAGGAACCAAAGGGTCCTTAAGCTAAGGAAAGAACCATCTTTATAGAAAGAAAGGGAGGAGAAAACAAGGTGGAACATGGCAAGGTGTCGCCCCAACAAGGGACACTTGTCCTAGAACTCAAGCCACCATTCTAGCAAGGCATAAGACACTTGTCCAAGACATGCACCTCGTGTTCACCAAACAAGACCAAGCACCATGGGCGACACACCAAGCTTGCACTAGGGCGACACAACTCCTTGTTGGCCTCCACAAACACCCTAGGTCGACACACTCTTCACTTTGGGTGACACAAGGCTCAACCAAGCCCAAACAAGGCACCTTAATGCCCAAACAAGCTCAACTAAGGCCCAAAGAACTCAAGCAACAAGCCCAAGCCTTCCCCTCAACTCTAGAGGAAGCAAAGAGAGAGAAGAACACCTCTCAAGGTGGCAAACTTGCTCACAAAACCATAGACTTGGGTTATTTGCAAGTAGCACCTTCAACTCTCAACAAAGCACAACCAAACCCTAATCACCACCAAAGGTGATTAGCAAGCACCAAAACACCAGGGTCAAAGCAAAGCAAACAGGGTAGGCCCAAAACGAAGGTCAGGGTCCTTACAATCTAACCCCCTTTAAGAGATTTTGTCCCCGAAATCCGAAGAGAAAAGCGAGGGATACTTCCTCCTCACCTCTTCCTCAAGCTCCCACATGGCTTCCTCAACGCCACGATGCTGCCAAAGAACTTTCACAAGAACCAGGTCCTTCTTCTTCAGCTTCTTGACTCTTCTGTCAAGAATCTCCACAAGACCTTCCTCATAGGTCACATCTGCATTAAGCTCAACCTCAACTGGCTGTATCACTGTACCTGAATCCGAATGACTTTTCTTCAGCATACTGATATGAAACACTGGATGTAACCTGTGCAATTCTGGAGGCAACTCTATCTCGTAAGCTACTTTACCAACACGTGCTATCACTGGGTAAGGCCCCATATACCTGGGTGCCAACTTACCCTTTCATCCAAACCTTAGCACACCTTTCCAAGGCGAGACCTTAAGATATACTTTGTCTCCTACCTGGAACTCCAAAGGTCGTCGGCGATGGTCTGCATAAGACTTCTGCCTGTCCTGTGCCACTTTCAACTGTTGTTGTATCACTTTGATCTTTTCTGTCGTCTGCTGAACTAACTCAGGACCCAAAAGTTGATACTCACCGGACTCATACCAACTCAATGGAGATCTGCACTTCCTTCCATACAAAGCTTCATAAGGAGCCATGTCGATGCTTCGCGGATAACTATTGTTGTAGGCAAACTCTATCAAACTCAGATGCTCATCCCAACTGTCGGGGAACTGCAAAACACATGCTCGAAGAAGATCTTCCAAAATCTGAATAGTCCTCTCAGACTGTCCATCTGTCTGTGGATGGAAGGCGGTACTGAACCTCAACTACGTACCCAACGCTCGATGCAACTATTCCCCGAAACGACTGGTAAACTGAGGACCTCTGTTTGAAACTATCGTCACTGGCAGACCATGCAAATGTACTATCTCATCCACGTACACTCTAGCGAGCTTCCCTACTGTATACATCATCTTCACAGGCAGGAAATGGGAATACTTTGTCAATCTGTCCACTATCATCCAAATGGAATCATGATTCCTAGTTGTCCTGGGCAGACCAACTACGAAATCCATGGTGATATGATCCCATTTCCACTGCGGTATCGGCAAAGGTTGCAACGTCCCTGTCGGCTTCTGATGCTCAGCCTTCACTTGCTGACAAACCACACATCTTGCCACGAACTTAGTTACATCTTTCTTCAAACCAGGCCACAGATACAAGTCTTTCAGACTACGGTACATCTTGGTGACACCTGGATGCATAGCATACATCGATGTGTGTGCTTCTTCAAGCACCAACTTTCTCAGATCATCAACATCTGGAGCCCCCATCCTATCACGATAGCAAACTAGTCCGTCCTCGGACTCTTGAAACCCATCATGCTTGTCACTGTCGAACTCTGACCTGATCAGCTGTATCACATCATCTGTCTGTTGTGCATCCTTGACCTACTGTCTCAACATAGGCTTGACTTGCATATGTGCTAAGAGTCCAGCTAACGAGGAAACTTCCATCTGTACGTTCATCTCTCGCAAAGAGACAATCATATCCCTCCTATGGCATACCAGAGAACTCAACTGTGCCTTCCTGGGAGAGAAAGAGGACTTTCGACTAAGCGCATCACCTACCACATTTGCCTTACCAGGATGATACTCGATAGTGCAGTCGTAATCATTGATCAACTCCATCCATAGTCGTTGTCACATGTTCAACTCGTGCTGCGTAAAGATATACTTCAGATTCTTATGATCCGTAAAGATCTGACACACTTCCCCATACAGATAGTGTCTCTAAATTTTAAACACATGAATCACTGCTGCCAGCTCCAAATCATGAGTCAGATAGTTCTCCTCATGCTTCTTGAGCTGTCACAAGGAAAAAGATACCACATGATCTTCCTGCATCAACACGCAACCTAAACCTTTCTTGGAAGCATCACAAAAAACAACATAGCCTTTCCCCAGTTCTGGCAAGATCAACACTAGAGCACTGGTCAGCTTCTCCTTCAAACTCTAGAATGCTTGCTGACATTGATCATCCCAAACAAAAGGTACGTCTTTCCTGGTCAGCTTTGTCATTGGCAACGCGATCGTACTAAAGTCCTTGATGAACCACCGGTAGTATCCTGCTAGACCAAGGAAACTACGAACTTCCGTCGGCGTCTTTGGCTGTTCCCAATCTGCAACAGATTCCACCTTCTTCGGATCTACCTTGACTCCTTCAGCGGATATCACATGGCCCAAGAAAGCCACCTCTTCCAACCAGAACTCACACTTACTAAACTTAGCATATAACTGATGTTGGCGAAGGAGAGTCAACGCTCGACGAAGATGTTGATCATGCTCTAGCCTGTCCCGACTATAGATCAAGATGTCATCTATAAAGACTACAACAAACTGATCTAAGAATGGACGAAACACTCGGTTCATTAGGTCCATGAAAGCAACAGATGCATTGGATAACCCGAACGGCATAACCACAAACTCATAATGACCATACCTCGTCCTGAAAGCTGACTTTGGTATGTCATCCGCTTTAATCCTCAATTGATGATATCTGGACCGTAGATCGATCTTCGAGAACACGGTGGCACCACACAACTTATCGAACAGATCATCTATCCTCGGCAATGGGTACTTATTCTTGATCATGACCTTGTTCAGCTGCCGGTAGTCTATACACAACCGCATCGAACCATTCTTCTTCTTGACAAACATCACGGGAGCACCCCAAGGCAACATACTCGGTCGGATAAAACCCTTGTCCAGCAGCTCTTGTAACTGCTTCTTCAATTCGGCAATCTCTGTTGGAGCCATTCTGTACGGTGTGTGCGCAACTGGTTGTGTTCCTGGTACCAGATTGATCTCGAAATCAATCTCTCGGGATGGGGGAACACTAGGAAACTCCTGAGGAAACACATCTGCAAACTCACGAACAACTGACACCTCCTCAAGGACAGGACCTTTTGCCTTGGCAGCCACGACGGTATCCACCACATGAGCTAGGAAAGCCTCACATCCTCGTCGTAACAACCTATCTACCACCATAGCCGATACCAAACACGTCGGAAGAATCTTCCTATCTCCCTGGAAGATCCACTTCTCTCCAGCAACATCAAACACTGCCTGCTTGGTACCGCAGTCCAAGACAACCTTGTACCTTTCTAAGGTATCCATCCCAAGGATAACATCAAAACCATGCATATCAAGTGGTATAAGATCCACTTGAATGCAGCGTCCCGAGAAAGACAAGACACAAGAGGGACACTCTTCTCGAAGCAAAAAGGAACCATCAAGAGGGGTTTCTAACGACAAGCTATCCTTCTTACTACTAACAGGTAAATGACAGTTCTCAAGCATACTATAGGCGATAAAAGAGTGTGTAGCACCCGGGTCAACCAGAACAGATATAAAGCAAGAAGAAGACATATCATAATGAAATAACTCCATCTGACCTGTCACTACCCACGGGTTGACTATCGCCTCTGGCTGATTCATAACATAGAATCGAGTTGTTGATTGTTGTCCACGACCTCTGCTTCCTTGAGCAGACGATCCAGCCTGAGACGCTTGACCGCGTCCTCGTCCTCTGCTACCACTAGGTTGTGGCCTCTCTGAACCCTGAAGGTTCTACCTCGGCTGCTGGGTTACTTCATCATCTCTGAAGGGACAACTCGACTTAACATGCCCTATCTGACTGCAGGCATAGCATGTCCTACCTTCAACTCGTGGCCTAGATGGCCCTATCACTGCCATAGAAGCCGAACTTTGTTCCTTAGATGGTGAAGAAACATAACCTCTTCCTTTACTCGGAGACCACTGAGACGGTCCTCTAGAACCTCTCATCGCTGACAGTGCTGAAAACCTATGCTTCTTGAAGCCACCAAACCTCTGACCTTGAAACTGAGTAGGTCTCTTCTTAGCCATAGGCTCTCTCTTCTCCCTAATAGATCGTTCAATCCTCCGAACAGATTCCACAAACGTAGCAAACTGTTCTCGGTTCTCTAACGTAGAAACCGTTGTCGTCAGCTCAGCACTCAGACCCTTCTCGAAACGTCTAATCCGTTCCTCGTCTGTCGCTGCCATGTGAGGAAAAAACCTCAACAGATCCATAAACTTGGCTTCATACTCAGTGATGTTCATCGTTCCTTGCCGCAGACTATCGAACTGACAGATCTTCTCATCCAGATACGTCTTGGGAAAGTATCTGGTGACAAACTCACGTTGAAACACTCCCCAACAGATCACTTCACCAGGCCGCTTCTCTTCCTCGATGGTCCACCAGTGACCAGCACTACCCTTCAGAAGGTAGACATCATGCTTTACTTTGTCTGCTTCGGGGATGTCGAGGAACCGGAAAGCCTTCTCAAGACTTGTCAGCCACAGATCCGCATCCGCTGGATCAGCCGTTCCAACATATTCCGAAGCTTTGACTCGACGAAGCCGCTCGAAGGTCTTCCCAATACCCGATGCTTCTCCATGGGGAACCTGTGCTCACGGAGGAGGCACCGGTAATCACTCAACCATGAGATTCACCGTAGCCATCATATGCCCCATAAGCTGTTGGTAGGAAGGATGTTCAAATATGGCTGGGTCAGGTTGGGGGACCTCAGGCACCCGATCTTCATGTGCCTGTCTTTTTGCTCCATCAACGGATGCAACATCGCTATTCTCAGGAGCATGTTCTTCATGGTTTCCAGACATCTTGGCTTTTCTTCCACTGAGGCAGAAGATTTCTATGAGAAAGTCTGGAAAACACATAAGAACAAACACAACCTAGTCCTAGATCCCTGTAGACTCAGCGAACCTAAAGCTCTGATACCAAAACTTGTGGCAACACATCCCATTATCACACAGATAACGAGGTGTTATGCAAAAACATTGCGGAAATCACCATAACCACAGCTTATCAAAAACACAGGTTAATTTAAACCAATTGTAGAAAACTAATAAACTAAGAAACATATTACATTTCACTCCATATCCTGCAAGAAAACATGTTACATATGTATCCATACAAGCCTGAATACATGTCCACAGCTTAGAGCAACAACTGTCCTGTCGTAACATAAGTTCATCACCTGTTATATACATAAAGGCCCGCATTTGGCCAACAGCAGGATATACAAACGTCATCAGTCGTACATCATAAATGTGGGCTCTGATCTCCAAACCATGACATAAACACGATTAAAACGTAGCGGAAGCAAATCGGTAATCAGCGGAACACAAAAATCACGAAAAATTAAAACTTTTCGAGACAAGAGCTTGGATCCATAAAAGCTTCTTTCATAAAGAGAGATAAACTGTTTACATCTCAGGATAATTACTTCTTGAGTAATTATATACATCCAGATACAAAATCTCAAGATCACTATACAAAAGACTCTAAGACCTGAGAGTACAGAGGACACATAGGACTGACTCTAACTACACCATATGGCAGGACAATCTCCACCTGAGATTACTGCTGCCCCTGATGCTGCTGCTGAGACTGATCACCTGTAGGCTGGTTCCTTCGTCTCCGACATCCACCTAAACAGTTGAAGCCTACGGGGTGAGACAATTATACATAATTTTCCCAGCGAGAGTTATAACTCTTCGCCAGAAGCTTTATTATAACATCAAAGAATATTTTAAGCAGTAAAGCCTTTAAAGTATTCTATAACAGTTGCAGGTATAACAAGATCTCTACAATTTAGGAGATATGGAGAATATAAACATTATTGCAATGTAACATCAATCAACTAACTTGGAGTCATCTCTAACAAGTTATACTGCATGGTTGATTATGTTTTACAAACAACATTATGCCCTGTGGAGATGAGGCTTACCCCTCATACTCCAACTGATCGCTGAGAAGTCACATCAGTATCATACATAGGTCATTAAGAGAGCCAGATTCTCATGACCTTCACCTTCCTCAGTCAGTAAGAGGATCACTTGTAGGACATATCGTGTCTCTACTTAATATAGCTCACCAGGGTAAACTGGTCCTTTGCTATTCTAGAGTCACAGTGGCGTTCTGTACTCTCTTCGTAATCAGGAGGTTTCATATTTACCTACCACTGATACAGATATCTATGTTGTCTTCGTCATCAGGAGGTTTCATGTTTACCTACCACTGATACGGTATGGAATTATAGTGAAGGATGGATGGATTACACATCTACATCACTTTCCTACCCTAGGATGTAAGGTTCTACACATCCATGTACCCCACATACTCAAAAGTATGTGCTCCAGGATTTCCCTGAGGAAAACCTGTTTCACCATCATTTAATTTCTGACAATGATGGATCTATGATCAGGGCTCTACATTATACTTGATTAGTTAGGTACATTCAGTATTCTTTAACAGCATACATTGTTCTGCAAACAATAACAATAGCATAGCAGCTATAAAAGAAGAATACTAAATGTAACAGACCTAACTCATATCAATCATCATTTCTCATTATCCTCATCACAAGTCATCTCTAAGGCATGACTTTGATGGTATTCATGGCTCTCACAGCCCATTATCAGTATAGGATGCCACTGTCAAGACATCAAATTATTTTACTTATTCATAAGGCTAACAACATGCCTTTAATGAATATAACATCATCATCCATACCTGGATATGATTACCTTCATATCAGAACCTGCATGGTTAATACAACTAATAAAGGTAATACAAAAAATAAGGAATATCCTTCCTACTCTTGTCATAAGAGTTTAAATCTCTAATTCTTATCAAATAGAGTTTAATATTCAAAAGCATGCCATTACCCTTGAATTAGGGTTTACTATTCGCGTTACATGTCATCACCCTTGAATTAGGGTTTACTATTCACATTAAGGTGAATTGGACTCATAACATCATCATGTATGAGTAACATCTTCATTGATGATCTTAGATTAGTTAAAAGTTCATCATTTATCATAATTAGGGTTCCTATGATCTCATACAGGTGGATCATACCCTAATTATGCTCATTTCTGGGTATTGGGGATGCTTCAATTGAGTTTCCACTTAAAAAGGGTACTTTCTCTCTCTAGAAGTACTTTCTCTCTCTATAAGTACTTTCTCTCTCATCATAAGGTTAGGTGATGTCAACATCACTCTAGATCAGGTTGGATTAAGTCATCATAGGCAAACATAGCCCAAAACATCACCATTATGTGATTTAGAGTCACTTTCTCTCTCTAGGGTACTTTCTCTCTCTAGAAGTACTCTCTCTTTCATCATACTAATGGTGGATGATAACATTAGACTAGATCAAGTTGAATAGAGTCATTATGACTAAAAACATCATTCTCTTGTAATTAGAGTTTGAATTGAGCAAGGTATAACTCAATTGACCCTTCAGGGGTATTTTGGTAATTCCCCCCATTAATCATCATTATGGTCAAAAACCTTAGTCAAATAACCCCTTACTATCCTAGATTATCATTAGGGTTTGATTTGGGCAACATTGGACCATTTATATTATGAATTGATTGAAAGAAGTCAACTTGGAATCACATTGATTGATTTCAATCATTAATCATCAATTGAGTTGAAATCGGTTGAAAGTGTTGACCGTTTGCCCACTTTGACTTTCCAAGACCGCGAGCCTCTTTCTAACTCCAAGACCGCGAGCCCCCTTAGGCTTCAAGACCGCGAGCCTCTTCAAGTGGTTCAAGACCGCGAAGCCCTATCATTGGTTCAATTGATGTTGAGACCGCGAAGATCAAATTGAAGTTGAGACCGCGAAGATCAAATTGGAGTTGAGACCGCGAAGAGACGTTGACCGTTTAGCTAGTTTGACCTCAGGACCGCGAGGCCCTTTGCGGTCTTGAGACCGCGAGCCCCCTCTCGGTCTTGAGACCGCGAGCCCCCTCACGGTCTTGAGACCGCGAGGCTCACATGGTCTCAGCCGCTTGGTCCATCAACAAAATCAAAGATACAATCGATGATGTTAACCGATGTTGAAGCCCTCAAAAGGTCAAATTTATGTTGACCACCTATGGATTGGGTCAACTAAGGTTATGCTTAACCAATTGGTCATTCAATTGACCCTCAATTATTGACCAATTAGGATTGAAATCGATTCAATTAGGGTCTATCAATGTTCACCCATCAATACTCAACAATGTGCATCAACACAAGGTTGAACCCTTCAATTGAGCTCCAATTGGGCTTAAACTTGGCCCAAACGGTCTTGAGGTCATGTGGGTGGACCCCACATGGTCTTGAGACCGTTTGACCAAGATTTCATCAATATCTAAGGTGATTTGATAGAGGTTGAACCATGATTGGGTCACCAATTCAGTATTTTGATCAATTGATAACTTATTTGCAATTGGGTCCTCAATTGGTCAAATTACTCAACCCTAGACCTTCAAACGGTCTTGGGTGATTGTCCTCTCGGTCTTGAGACCGTTTGGATGAATTCCAAAGGGTCTTGAGACCGTTTGCCCATCCAATTTTGGATTCTAGTGCAGATTCATCAAGGTCTGACCCATTGAGTTGATGATCATGTCAATATTTAATTGCAATGTAATTCGGTGTAATTGTACCTTCAATTGGTCAACTATCCTTGACCCCAGACCTCCAAACGGTCTTGGTTGATTGCCCTCGCGGTCTTAAGACTGTTTGGTGACCCCCAAACGGTCTTGAGACCGTTTAGGTCAATCAACCCTAAAAACCCTAATTAGGTCACCATAATTTCAGTACTGATTTCTTCTAGGGTTAGCCCTAGTATTCACCCTTCAACGCTTAGCCCGTTTGGAATTAGACCATCAAACTTGGTTAGTTGTTAATTAACATTATTTTGAACAGTAATCTCATACGGTCAATGCCTGGTCAACGACCTTACACGGTCTTGAGACTGTTTGCCCAAAAAGGCAATTTCAGACCATTTGCAAATCAGGAATAAATTCAAATAAAGTTGTTACTTAAAAAGGTCATATCTACCGATTCCTTTGGAGTTAGCCTCCCAACATTTGAGGGTAATTATCCTATATAATTAGGAACAGATTTCTTACACGGTCCATGCTTGGTCAATGGGGCCAGACGGTCTTGGAGACCGTTTTCCCTGTCGCGGTCTCGAGACCGTTTGCTCACCTCGCGGTCTTGAGACCGAGAGAGCAAACTTTTGAGACCGTTTAAGGAAGTGAAAAGCGGTGGGTTTTTCTTGGAAATCACGCCTTCATCTCCTAGCTCAAGAACAGTACAAATATCCCATGGATTTACTTGCAAAATAGCAGGGAAAAGTAGGGAAACACTAAGAGCTATCATCCAACCGCATATAAAGATGCACATAGTAAAGCATGGGTTTAGAGTTATAAAACCCGCCTAAAGCTTGCTTCTTGAGCTCCAAGCTTCCAAGCTCCAATCTCTAATGGCGTCCTTGAGTTCCCACAGGTTGGCGAAGGTGAAAACTCCAAGGAAGGATGAAAAGAGACGGCTAGAAAGGTAGGGTTTCAAGAGTTAGCCATGAAGATGACCTTGAATTCGAGTTCTAACCATTGAATTAAACAAGAAGAGGGGTTTAAACCTACCTTGCACCCCTTGGTCGTCCTCCTTAGCTCCAAGGCAGTCCTTGGTCGTCTTTGGTGAAATGAAACAGTAAGGGAACGAAGGGTGAGTTCCCTTGCAACTAAGGGAAGGAGAGCTTATATACATGGGGTAGGATTTTCAACATTAGTTCATAAGTTGTCCATAATTCCAACCAGGTCCCTCCTTCTTTACTTGATCGTCCCTTCCTCTTTATTCTAAGGACAAACCTTCTCTTAAGGTCTTAGGAAAAGAAGGTAAAGTAGAGCAAGCTAATAATGAGGTACATACATAAAGAAATATTGCACATATACCCTGATTATTCAATCACAAGGCATATCTCATAACTTGATAATTCAATTGAGGTGACTTCCTCATCATTTCTTCTCTTAATGATGGCAAGAGTCTAAAAAGATACATTAGATGACATATTTCACAATTTGTATCCCTTAATTTGGGTAAATTGCATTTTACCCCAAACTAGGGTTTCAAGCACCGGGATTGCTTCCACAGCTGCACCTTGGTGCCTTAGCTTGGGAAATCCCTCAAACTTTGCTAAAAAGATTTCTCATGATGTCTCAACATCAGAGGAACATCTCATCATGTGCAAATTGCAAGCTAACCCTTTTAACTGGGTAAATTGCACATAGGTCCCTGTATATCAAAGCAATGCTACAACTTTAAATAAAAAGGAGCAAATACTGAAATATATGTTTCTGAGAAACTTAATTACATGCTCAGAGTTAATCACAAAGATTTAATTACATATTTAGGCAAAACACCTAGGGTTAACTCATAACCCAGGTCAGGGATGTTACAAATTATCCACCCCTTACAAGGATTTCATCCCCGAAATCGATAAAACATACTAAGAGAAAAGGGCAGGATACTTCCTTCTCATCTCATCCTCTAACTCCCAAGTGGCTTCTTCAATACCGCGATGGTTCCAGAGGACTTTCACAAGACTTATATCTTTCTTCTTTAACTTTTTAATTCGTTTATCAAGGATTTACACTGGTCCCTCCTCATAGGATATGTCATCATTCAATTCTACCTCCATAGGTTGTAGAACTGACTCGGTGTCTGGGTGACATTTCTTCAACATAGAAATGTGAAACACAGGATGCAACCTCTGTAATTCTGGGGGAAGCTCTAGTTTATATGCTACCTTTCCAATCCGTTCAATGATTGGATAAGGCCCCATATTTCTAGGAGCTAACTTCCCTTTCCTTCCAAAATGAAGGACCCCTTTCCAAGGTGAGACCTTAAGATAAACTTTGTCTCCAACCTGGAACTCTAAGGGTCTACGACGTTTGTCAGCATAAGATTTCTGCCTATCCTGAGCAGTCTTAATCTTATGTTGTATTACTTTAATCTTTTCTGTGGTTTGTTGCACCAGGTCAGGACCTAACAACTGGTGCTCACCAGTCTCAAACCAACACAAGGGTGATCTACAACGTCTACCATATAATGCTTCATAAGGTGCCATATCAATACTATGCTGATAGCTATTGTTATAGGCAAACTCTATCAAGCTTAGGTGTAGATCCCAACTTCCGGTGAACTGGAGAACACACGCTCGCAACAGGTCTTCTAAGGTTTGTATGGTCCTTTCCGACTGTCCATCAGTATGTGGATGAAAGGCCGTACTAAACCTTAGCTTGGTGCCTAAGGCTCTGTGCAACTGTTCCCAAAAACGACTTGTAAACTGAGGACCTCTGTCAGAAACTATTGTGACAGGAACTCCGTGCAAACGCACTATCTCTTTAACATACAACTCTGATAACCTTTCAGCAGAATAGGTTGTTTTGACAGGTAAGAAATGTGCTGTCTTAGTCAACCTATCAACAATTACCCAAATGGAATCATGTCCTTTGCTTGTCCTGGGTAGGCCAACAACAAAGTCCATGGTCACATGGTCCCACTTCCACTGTGGTATGGGTAAAGGTTGCATTGTTCCTGCAGGCTTCTGGTGTTCGGCTTTAATTTGCTGACACACAGGACACCTCAGAACAAACTCTACAACGTCCTTTTTCATTCCAGGCCACCAATACAGATCTTTCAAATTCTGATACATCTTGGTGCTCCCTGGATGCATAGCATACATGGAAGAATGGGCTTCTTCCAGGACTAACTTCCTCAAGTTGTCCACATCTGGCACTATCATTCTCCCATTATAACAAGCTACTTGATCTTATGAGTCATGAAAACCATCTTGATTCTCATTTCCATACTCAGATCTTATATGTTGAACTGCAGTATCACCTAGATGTGCCTCTTTAATCTGCTCCCTTAGAGTGGGTTTAATATGCATCTCAGCTAACAAACCGGTTAACAATGACACCTTCAACTGTACATTGTCCTGCCTTAAAGAGATAAGCATATCTCTTCTAGAGCATACTAAAGAGTTTAGTTGTGCTCTATTCATGGTTGATGTTTCTGATTTCCTACTCAAGGCATCTGCAACAACATTGGCCTTGCCTGGGTGGTAATCAATTGTACAGTCGTAGTCCTTGATTAACTCCATCCAGCGACGTTGCCTCATGTAGAGCTCATGCTGAGAGAAGATATACTTAAGTTTTTGTGGTCTGTGAAAATCTGGAATGTTTCTCCGTAGAGATAATGCCTCCAGATCTTCAAGGTATGAACCACAGCAGCTAACTCCAAATCGTGTGTTGGATAATTCTCCTCGTGTTTCTTAAGCTGTCGGGAAGCAAAAGAAATCACTTGTTTATCCTGCATCAACACACATCCTATTCCATTTTTGGAAGCATCACAGAAAACTATATACCCTTTTCCTCGTTCAGGTAGCACTAGCACAGGTGCACTTGTCAACCTCTCTTTCAGCAGCTGGAAAGATTGTTGACACTTATCACTCCAAGAAAAAGGAACCTCTTTCCGGGTTAACTTGGTTAAAGGTAAAGCTATAGAACTAAAGTTCTTTATGAACCTTCGATAGTAGCCAGCTAACCCCAAGAAACTTCGAATCTCCGTCGGTGTCTTCGGTTGTTCCCATTGTAGAACAGATTCTACCTTTGTAGGGTCAACACGAATTCCCGAGGCGGATATCACATGTCCAAGAAAAGATACTTCTGGCAGCCAAAACTCACACTTGTCGAACTTAGCATACAGCTTATGTTCTCTTAGCAAAGTCAAAGCTTGGCGAAGATGCTGCTCATGCTGCTGAGCATTCTTACTATAAATCAGAATGTCATCTATGAAGACGACAACACACTGATCAAGGAAAGGTCGAAAAACTCTATTCATGAGTTCCATAAATGCAGTTGGTGCATTGGTTAGTCCAAACGACATAACCGTGAACTCATAGTGACCATATCTTGTCCTAAAGGCAGACTTGGATATGTCACTATCCTTAATACAGAGTTGGTGATATCCAGACCTCAAGTCTATCTTTGAAAAGACTGTTGCACCATGCAACTGGTCAAAGAGATCATCAATCCTCAACAGAGGATACTTATTCTTTATTGTTACTTTATTGAGTTGTCTGTAGTCAATGCACAACCGCATTGACCCATCTTTCTTTTTAACAAACAAGACCGGAGCACCCCAAGGTGAAGTACTCGGTCGGATAAAACCTCTCTCAAGTAGCTCTTGAAGCTATTTCTTAAGTTCTGCCATCTCGGCAGGCGCCATCCTATATGGAGTTTGAGCTATGGGTTTTGTATCTGGGATCAGATTAATTTCAAAATCAATCTCCCGAGGTGTTGGTATACCAGAAAGTTCTTCAGGAAACACATCCTCGAATTCCCTGACTATGGGAACTTCAGCAGGATTGGTCCTTTCCTTGGTAACATCTACCACATGGGCTAAGAATGCATAACATCCTTGCCTCAACAGCTTATCAGCAACCATAGCTGACACAAGACAGGTGGGCAAAATCTTTCTTTCACCTTGAAAGATCCATGTGTTGCTTTCATCAGCAAACACAGCTAACTTGGACTCACAATCCAAGACAACTCTATACCTTTATAAGGTATCCATCCCAAGGATTATATCAAATCCCTGCATATCAAGTGGTATAAGATCCACTTGAATGCGATGGTCAGAAAAGAAAAGGATGCAGGGAGAACATACCTCCTGCAAAACGGAAGACCCACTCAACGGAGTCTCCAACAACAAACTATCTGCCTTATGACTAACAGTCACATTGCAGTTATGAATCACTTCACGAGTGATGAAAGAGTGCGTAGCACCCGGATCAATCAGAACAGCTACAACACAGGATGTAGACACATCAGCATATAAAAGTTTCATTTGACCTGCCACTACCCGTGGATTGACCACTGCCTCAGGTGGGTTCATAGCATAGAACCTCGCAGTCGCCTGGTGTTGAGGTGGTGCTGATGATCCAGCTTGTGACGCTTGTCCACGTCCTCGAGCTGCTCCTTGATGTTGTCTATTCTGAGATCCCTGTTGATTCTGTCTCGGGGGTTGTTGTGTCACACTGACAGCCCTAGAACGGCAATCCTTCATCAAGTGTCCCACCTTACCACAGTTGTAGCAACTCTTCTCCTGTTGCTGTGGTCTGGGTGGTCCAGTAACTGATACTGATGCAGAACTGTGCATCCCTTGAAGTGGTTGACTCCATCCTCTACCTCTGCTTGGTGTCCATTGAGTTTGAAAACTCGATCTGGGTGGTGGAGGGTTAGGTGCAGAGAATCTAGGTTTCTTATAATCCCTAGATGAAGAACCCTGGAACTGTGGATATCTTTTATGGGTTTGTCTTTTCTCAACCACAGATCTCTCTATCCTTCGGACTGACTCAACGAAGGTAGAGAATCTCTCTCGGTGACTCAGGTGCAGGTTGTTCTATTCTCGGAACTCTTGCACCGCCTCGAGGTGCACTAGCACTACTCTCTGCCACGTGCTCATCACGATGTTCTGACATTCTTATGTATCTTCTTCTCCTGAGGAGCAGAAGATTCTATTAGATGAGGAAGGAGTACTAAAGGTAGACTCGACATCCTAAGTCCTATGCCTCTGTAGACTCAACTGAACCTGGAGCTCTGATACCACTAGTTGTGGGCTCTGATCTCCAAACCATGACATAAACATGATTAAAACGTAGCGGAAGTGAATCGGTAATCAGCGGAACACAAAAATCACGGAAAATTAAAACTTTTCGAGACAAGAGCTTGGATCCATAAAAGCTTCTTTCATAAAGAGATATAAACTGTTTACATCTCAGGATAATTACTTCTTGAGTAATTATATACATCCAGATACAAAATCTCAAGATCACTATACAAAAGACTCCAAGACCTGAGAGTACAGAGGACACATAGGACTGACTCTAACTACACCATATGGCAGGACAATCTCCACCTGAGATTACTGATGCCCCTGATGCTGCTGCTGAGACTGATCACCTGTAGGCTGGTTCCTTCGTCTCCGACGTCCACCTAAAAAGTTGAAGCCTACGGGGTGAGACAATTATACATAATTGTCCCAGCGAGAGTTATAACTCTTCGCCAGAAGCTTTATTATAACATCAAAGAATATTTTAAGCAGTAAAGCCTTTAAAGTATTCTATAACAGTTGCAGGTATAACAAGATCTCTACAATTTAGGAGATATGGAGAATATAAACATTATTGCAATGTAACATCAATCAACTAACTTGGAGTCATCTCGAACAAGTTATACTACATGGTTGATTATGTTTTACAAACAACATTATGCCCTATGGAGATGAGGCTTACCCCTCATACTCCAACTGATTGCTGAGAAGTCACATCAGTATCATACATAGGTCATTAAGAGAGCCGGATTCTCATGACCTTCACCTTCCTCAGTCAGTAAGAGGATCACTTGTAGGACATCTCGTGTCTCTACTTAATATAGCTCACCAGGGTAAACTGGTCCTTCGCTATTCTAGAGTCACAGTGGCGTTCTGTACTCTCTTCGTCATCAGGAGGTTTCATATTTACCTACCACTGATACGGATATCTATGTTGTCTTTGTCATCAGGAGGTTTCATGTTTACCTACCACTGATATGGTATGGAATTATAGTGAAGGATGGATGGATTACACATCTACATCACTTTCCTACACTAGGATGTAGGGTTCGACACATCCATGTAGCCCACATACTCAAAAGTATGTGCTCCATGAGTTCCCTAAGGAAAACCTGTTTCACCATCATTTAATTTCTGACAATGATGGATCTATGATCAGGGCTCTACATTATACTTGATTAGTTAGATACATTCAGTATTCTTTAACAACATACATTGTTCTGCAAACAATAACAATAGCATAGCAGCTATAAAAGAAGAATACTAAATGTAACAGACCTAACTCATATCAATCATCATTTCTCATTATCCTCATCACAAGTCATCTCTAAGGCATGACTTTGATGGTATTCATGGCTCTCACAGCCCATTATCAGTATAGGATGCCACTGTCAAGACATCAGATTATTTTACTTATTCATAAGGCTAACAACATGCCTTTAATGAATATAACATCATCATCCATACCTGGATATGATTACCTTCATATCAGAACCTGCATGGTTAATACAACTGATAAAGGTAATACAAAAAATAAGGAATATCCTTCCTACTCTTGTCATAAGATTTTAAATCTCTATTTCTTATCAAATAGAGTTTAATATTCAAAAGCATGCCATTACCCTTGAATTAGGGTTTACTATTCGCGTTACATGTCATCACCCTTGAATTAGGGTTTACTATTCACACTAAGGTGAATTGAACTCATAACATCATCATGTATGAGTAACATCTTCATTGATGATCTTAGATTAGTTAAAAGTTCATCATTTATCATAATTAGGGTTCCTATGATCTCACACAGGTGGATCATACCCTAATTATGCTCATTTCTGGGTATTGGGGATGCTTCAATTGAGTTACCACTTAAAAAGGGTACTTTCTCTCTCTAGAAGTACTTTCTCTCTCATCATAAGGTTAGGTGATGTCAACATCACTCTAGATCAGGTTGGATTAAGTCATCATAGGCTAACATAGCCCAAAACATCACCATTATGTGATTTAGAGTCACTTTCTCTCTCTAGGGTACTTTCTCTCTCTAGAAGTACTCTCTCTTTCATCATACTAATGGTGGATGATAACATTAGACTAGATCAAGTTGAATAGAGTCATTATGACTAAAAACATCATTCTCATGTAATTAGAGTTTGAATTGAGCAAGGTATAACTCAATTGACCCTTCAAGGGTATTTTGGTAATTCCCCCCATTAATCATCATTATGGTCAAAAACCTTAGTCAAATAACCCCTTACTATCCTATATTATCATTAGGGTTTGATTTGGGCAACATTGGACCATTTATATTATGAATTGATTGAAAGAAGTCAACTTGGAATCACATTGATTGATTTCAATCATTAATCATCAATTGAGTTGAAATCGGTTGAAAGTGTTGACCGTTTGCCCACTTTGACTTTCCAAGACCGCGAGCCTCTTTCTAACTCCAAGACCGCGAGCCCCCTTAGGCTTCAAGACCGCGAGCCTCTTCAAGTGGTTCAAGACCGCGAAGCCCTATCATTGGTTCAATTGATGTTGAGACCGCGAAGATCAAATTGGAGTTGAGACCGCGAAGATCAAATTGGAGTTGAGACCGCCAAGAGACGTTGACCGTTTAGCTAGTTTGACCTCAGGACCGCGAGGCCCTTCGCGGTCTTGAGACCGCGAGCCTCCTCTCAGTCTTGAGACTGTGATCCCCCTCACGGTCTTGAGACCGCGAGCCCTCTCACAGCCTTGAGACCGCGAGGCTCACATGGTCTCAGCCGCTTGGTCCATCAACAAAATCAAAGATACAATCGATGATGTTAACCGATGTTGAAGCCCTCAAAAGGTCAAATATATGTTGACCACCTATGGATTGGGTCAACTAAGGTTATGCTAACCAATTGGTCATTCAATTGACCCTCAATTGTTGACCAATTAGGATTGAAATCGATTCAATTAGGGTCTATCAATGTTCACCCATCAATACTCAACAATGTGCATCAACACAAGGTTGAACCCTTCAATTGAGCTCCAATTGGGCTTAAACTTGGCCCAAACGGTCTTGAGGTCATGTGGGTGGACCCCACATGGTCTTGAGACCGTTTGACCAAGATTTCATCAAAATCTAAGGTGATTTGATAGAGGTTGAACCATGATTGGGTCACCAATTCAGTATTTTGATCAATTGATAACTTATTTGCAATTGGGTCCTCAATTGGTCAAATTACTCAACCCTAGAACTTCAAACGGTCTTGGGTGATTGTACTCTCGGTCTTGAGACCGTTTGGATGAATTACAAAGGGTCTTGAGACCGTTTGCCCATCCAATTTTGGATTCTAGTGCAGATTCATCAAGGTCTGACCCATTGAGTTGATGATCATGTCAATATTTAATTGCAATGTAATTCGGTGTAATTGTACCTTCAATTGGTCAACTATCCTTGACCCCAGACCTCCAAACGGTCTTGGTTGATTGCCCTCGCGGTCTTGAGACCGTTTGGTGACCCCCAAACGGTCTTGAGACCGTTTAGGTCAATCAACCCTAAAAACCCTAATTAGGTCACCATAATTTCAGTACTGATTTCTTCTAGGGTTAGCCCTAGTATTCACCCTTCAACTCTTAGCCCGTTTGGAATTAGACCATCAAACTTGGTGAGTTGTTAATTAACATTATTTTGAACAGTAATATCATACGTTCAATGCCTGGTCAACGACCTTTCACGGTCTTGAGACCGTTTGCCCAAAAAGGCAATTTCAGACCGTTTGCAAATCAGGAATAAATTCAAATAACGTTGTTACTTAAAAAGGTCATATCTCCCGATTCCTTTGGAGTTAGCCTCCCAAATTTTGAGGGTAATTAGCCTATACAATTAGGAATAGATTTCTTATACGGTCTCTGCTTGGTCAACGGGGCCAGACAGTATTGGAGACCGTTTTCCCTGTCGCGGTCTCGAGACCGTTTGCTCACCTCGCGGTCTTGAGACCGAGAGAGCAAACTTTTGAGACCGTTTAAGGAAGTGAAAAGCGGTGGGTTTTTCTTGGAAATCACGCCTTCATCTCCTAGCTCAAGAACAGTACGAATATCCCATGGATTTACTGGCAAAATAGCAGGGAAAAGTAGGGAAACACTAAGAGCTATCATCCAACCGCATATAAAGATGCACATAGTAAAGCATGGGTTTAGAGTTATAAAACCCGCCTAAGGCTTGCTTCTTGAGCTCCAAGCTTCCAAGCTCCAATCTCTAATGGCGTCCATGAGTTCCCACAGGTTGGCCAAGGTGAAAACTCCAAGGAAGGATGAAAAGAGACGGCTAGAAAGGTAGGGTTTCAAGAGTTAGCCATGAAGATGACCTTGAATTCGAGTTCTAACCATGGAATTAAACAAGAAGAGGGGTTTAAACCTACCTTGCACCCCTTGGTCGTCCTCCTTATCTCCAAGGCAGTCCTTGGTCGTCTTTGGTGAAATGAAACAGTAAGGGAACGAAGGATGAGTTCCCTTGCAACTAAGGGAAGGAGAGCTTATAAACATGGGGTAGGATTTTCAACATTAGTTCATAAGTTGTCCATAATTCCTACTAGGTCCCTCCTTCTTTACTTGATTGTCACTTCCTCTTTATTCTAAGGACAAACCTTCTCTTAAGGTCTTAGGAAAAGAAGGTAAAGGAGAGCAAGCTAATAATGAGGTACATACATAAAGAAATATTGCACATATACCCTGATTATTCAATCACAAGGCATATCTCATAACTTGATAATTCAATTGAGGTGACTTCCTCATCATTTCTTCTCTTAATGATGGAAAGAGTCTAAAAAGATACATTAGATGACATATTTCACAATTTGTATCCCTTAATTTGGGTAAATTGCATTTTACCCCAAACTAGGGTTTCAAGCACCGGGATTGCTTCCACAGCTGCACCTTGGTGCCTTAGCTTGGGAAATCCCTCATACTTTGCTAAAAAGATTTCTCATGATGTCTCAACATCAGAGGAACATCTCATCATGTGCAAATTGCAAGCTAACCCTTTTAACTGGGTAAATTGCACATAGGTCCATGTATATCAAAGCAATGCTACAACTTTATAATAAAAATGAGCAAATACTGAAATATATGTTTCTGAGAAACTTAATTACATGCTCATAGTTAATCACAAAGATTTAATTACATATTTAGGCAAAACACCTAGGGTTAACTCATAACCCAGGTCAGGGATGTTACAGTAAAACAACATCAAAACACCGCCAAGGACCTGAGAGTATAGGGATGACTCTAGACTTTACAACAAAACATCCAAAACAGTAGCATCTCCAAAAGCTTGCCTTCTACTCATCTTCTTGCTGCTCGGCCGCAACTCCGCGACCACCACCACGAAAAGCTCGACCACCTAAAAAGGGTGTAAACTAGCAGAGTGAGACAATTGAACATTGTCCCAGCGGGAGGCATAACTCCTCGCCAAAACTACAAAACCTCAAGATCATATACATTAAGCAGCTATCTAATAGAAGATATAGCAAGAACAGTTTATTGGAATAAAACTAACTAAACTTACCAGATATATTCAAGTATTACATGTGAGACGCAATTGATGAGATAGGATACCCAAATTCTACTGCATATGAAAGACATATGAATAACTGCAATATATATAAAGAGACTAACTACACAAACAAGGCCTCAACCAATGTTTCGTGTTTGCCTTAAGCAGTATATACTAAACGGCTGGATTACATTTTATTATGCCCTGAGGAAGTAAACTGTACCGTTCAATTCCAACCATCAGCTGCGAAGCCCATAACCGGTGCCATACAAGGTCAATGGAAGAGCCGGAATCCACGACCTCACCCCTCATCGTCAGTACACGAGAACACAAAGCAAGACCTCATGCTCAAGTGGTCTAAAGCCACAGGGTCAACTCCTCAGGCTACCCTTCCTCTAGCCCGCCTTGGTACAGGTCACGGCGCTAGTAAAATTGAGCCACGGGTCTCAACACCATTCTCTGAGCCATGAACGCATTCATGCTCATCACATATCACATATTTGGAGCCATGGGCCATGTTCACCATGCTCATCACATATCCGAGTCTGCACTCGTTTCACCTCTCTATTTGAGGCTAGGAGAAACCTCGCATATTCAAAAATATGCACTCCAAGTTAACCTGTAGGAGAACCCGTTTCACCATCACCCTATCCTGACTGATGATGGATCTATGTCTAGGGCAACTACATGATAGATTTCACTGTAATTAATTACTATCTTTTAGATGGATTGCAAGATTCAACCAAGTTGTATAACATGCAAACTATAGAAGGAAACAAATAACATAAACTCAACATTATGTTATTATTACAGTCACATCAACCTGATCCATATCAAGGATCCAGCATCACATGTTATCACTTGGCCTCTTGCCAACCATCCAGATCCACCTCAAGGATCATCACAAAACATTGGATCTCAATCCCTCATCACATAGTGCCATAGCCTCTCAAGGCTTTCATCATCATTATGGAACACCATTCATAATACACCTGTCATCACAGTATTCACATATAACCAATCCTCATAGCCTTTCATTTGGCTAAGCATTACCTGCATGGTTAGCATCATTCAACAACCATATGAATAATCAAGAGACTCATATTATTATTATAAGGTGAAAATTGGGGTTAAGTATATTGCCAGCACATAATGACAATGATAATTACATCCATACCTCATCTTAAGGTCACATATGTAAGCGCATTATTAAGCAACCCTAATGCATGCTTTAACGTTACTCTTAGCATTAAAGATATAACCATGGTAGTCACACTCGTACACATAGGCTTTACCTTGCTTCAACATCATGCTCAACATACAAACTAGCATTATTACTATTGCTACCATTGTAAGTATCTTCATCATTAAGAGAACAAGGAGTCACCAACGATATCAAGGCATATATAGTTCAAGCTGTTTTCATGATGCAAAGATCCCTCACAAAAGGTACCCAAAACCCTCACCAAAAGGAGTGTGTCGGGCAAGGCTCACTAACACAGTGTCGGGCACCTCTACCCTCACCCAAGGCCATGGCGTGCAACCTAGTCAGGCATGCAACACGCATCACTAAGTGTATAGCTCTGTCGAGCGTGCAGCCCCAAGGCGTGCAAGGTGTAACGGGCGTGCATAGCGCTACTGGGCGTGCAACTCTGTTAAGCGTGCAAGTGTGTTTGGCGTGCAGGGTGAAGCTGAGCGAGCAGGGTAGGTATCGGGTGAGCAGAGGGATGTCGTGCGAGCAGAGTGTGTCGGGCGAGCATCTTGGTGTCGGGCGAGCAACCCCAAGGCATGCAGCCTGCCCGGCAGAACTAGCTCAAGGCGTGCAAGGTCAGAATGCTCACCCGCCTAAGGAACAAAAGGGATACATTGTTCACTCATACCGTGCAAGGGCAACTAAGGCATGAGGGCTATCAAGCAGCACCTCTACAAGCACCAAACACTTAAGATGCATCTCGTCCAGGTCATCTAACGAGCTCACCTTCTTACCCAAGGTGAGAAGAGAGTCTTGCTCCAGCCACTAAGTCATAAGCTCACCTCAATCGACTAGGGAAGAGGGGTATTGCTCATGGCATTAGGACCCAACTCACTCTTCTAAACCAAGAGGAGAAAGGAGTGTTTCTCCCTAAACCCTAACTTACATGGATCGGCCAACATGGCTACTAGGCAAGAACTAAGCTACTCACATGCATATACACAAGATTATAGATTTAACATATATGAAAAGAGAGTAAAATAGCTAGGGTTAGAGTTATGCAACCCGCCTTAAGCTCCAAGCACCAAGGAAGAAGAAGAGCTCCAAGCTTCAAGGGATGTCGACCACCAAAGCTCCTCCTAGGGGGGGTGTCGATCTCCAAGCTACTCATTCAAGGGTGTATCGGCCACCACTCTCCTTCTCCAAGGGTGTGTCGATCTCCAAGAAATGAAAGGAGGGAGTGTGTCGTGCAAAAGAGGGAGAGGAACCAAAGGGTCCTTAAGCTAAGGAAGGAACCATCTTTATAGAAAGAAAGGGAGGAGAAAACAAGGTGGAACATGGGAAGGTGTCGCCCCAACAAGGGACACTTGTCCTAGAACTCAAGCCACCATTCTAGCAAGGCATAAGACACTTGTCCAAGACATGCACCTCGTGTTCAGCAAACAAGACCAAGCACCATGGGCGACACACCAAGCTTGCACTAGGGAGACACAACTCCTTGTTGGCCGACACATACACCCTAGGTCGACACACTCTTCACTTTGGGCGACACAAGGTTCAACCAAGCCCAAACAAGGCATCTCAAGGCCCAAACAAGCTCAACTAAGGCCCAAAGAACTCAAGCAACAAGCCCAAGCCTTCCCCTCAACTCTAGAGGAAGCAAAGAGAGAGAAGAACACCTCTCAAGGTGGCAAACTTGCTCACAAAACCCTAGACTTGGGTTATTTGCAAGTAGCACCTTCAACTCTCAACAAAGAACAACCAAACCCTAATCACCACCAAAGGTGATTAGCAAGCACCAAAACACTAGGGTCAAAGCAAAGCAAACAACGTAAGCCCAAAACGAAGGTCAGGGTCCTTACAGACTGACTCACATAACATGCTTGATGTAGAGGCATGTAGAAAGTATAGTTAGACTAAACAAGATTGTCATCACATAAATGGACAATATAAACATCCACAACAAAAGTGGGAAAAAATAACACATGTCACCATGTCGAAGTTCCATCATAAACCAAGCAAAGGATTCAGTCAAAAGAATGTCCCATCAGAGTAGAATCATCATAAGATCACAGGAAAATAAAGTATTCCACTTGAAATATATTTTCAAAAGAAAAACTGATATTGTGTAGCCTATTTGTCCATTAGACCAAGAGAAAGAGAAAAATAGGTTAATTTCTCAATCTGAATGATAACATATGAAAACACACCTCACTCTAGAGTCTAAACAAGTCCAAGTCAGTCCTAAATCTAAGTCTAAGTCTCCAAAGTTTCTATTAAGCATATATGTAGAATTAGGGGTTAGGTTTACTTTAATTTGATAAACCTAAAATATCACCTTTTTAACATTTATGAATTAGGTTATGAGAACCACATTACGTCTTAGATTGTATTTTTCTGAGTAAAAAACATATTTTACTTTATTTTTCTGATATATATATTTTTAGTTATGAATTTTAGAAGATCTAGCCAATTATATAAATCCATAATAAAACTTATTTAATAAATTAGAATCAAGAAAAGAGAATAGTATCATTAGATAGAGAAAAATGCCATGATTCCAAAACATATTTTACTTCATTTATCTGAGTTGTATATGATTAGTTACGAATTTTGAGAACTCAACCAATTAGAAATTTTTGTAAAGACACGTGCCTCGTATTATCCATTTTAAAACCAAAATGACAACCCACTAAGATTCGGCCACTTGTCTTGGGCTCGAAATCAGCCAACTACATAACACAACGTGATAAAAACAAAACCAATAGTGAAAAGATGTAACTACCCCTCGACCTCAGTTGAGAGGAGAAAGGAATCCAATGGCGGAAGTGAACCACCAATGGAAGCTTTGTTTCTCCACTGACAACGACATACCAACAAAGATGAACCAGATCATAGATCCCATACTAGTATGATAATTACACAAACCTAGTTGGACGAGTTCTTGATGGTCATCCGACCTTAGAGACCATGTAGATGAGTTCAAAGGTGGCCATAATCTATCAGAGCTACCTCCTCCGTAGTTGGCCAGGGACATGGAGAAGATGTGAACAAACCAATGAAGAATCACCCCCTTCCTAGAGAGCATCAACACCCTACTCAACTTCACTAAGTTGACATGAAGACAAACATAAAAAACCCACGAGAAAAGGGTAGTAAAACAGAACATGTAGCTTCAGGTTCTCAAACCAAAAGAAAGGGGATTGAGATGGGGTTATGCAATTACCTCTAGCTCAGGGAAAAATTGAAGGCCGATAAAGCTTTAGTTTATCAAAATGAACCCTTTGGAAGCGCCCTTAAGTCTAAAGTAGAGTTGGGTTGTTTGCACATAAAGGTGTAGATAAGAGAAGGCCCTAGATTTTAGGAGGCTAACTTGTCGAGTTACAGGGGAAAACCAACTCAAGAAGAGCTTCCTAGATGTTCGGTGATGGTGGGGAGGATGTTAATTGGTATATAGTTTCTAGTAGAAGAAACACCAAGACAAGACTTAGGAGGAATAAGATAGGTCCCTCAACGGATGCAGATGCATTTTTGGGTCCAATTGGAAGAGGAGGAAAGTCAAGCGAGACAATAGCTTGGATTTTGAATGGTTATGAAGGCTTATGATGCCAAGGTTAGGGGTGTGCGGTATCATGGCATCATGACAGTGGAACAAAGGTTTAGATGTTTCTTATATAGTGATCCTCCGGGCTTTTGTGAGGGTTCGATGGAAAGAGGAAGCCCTCATGAAGACAAAGGAGAAAAGATCTTGAAGAAAGATGGTGCATATATGGAGAAATTGGAAAAAGAAATCGATGTGTAATATGTTACTGGTTTCCTGAATGAGTGTAAGGTAGATGACGAGATACAATCCATCGATTTGAAATCTAACTACTAACAAAGATTTTAGAAAAAGCCAAACCAGTGGGATACTGAACACAACTAATACTTTAGGAAATCCAAAAAACATCAAGTATTAAATTAAGTTTTAATTAAGTTTCTTTTCAAATAAATTGGGGGCTCAAATATTATCCAACTCATGTGAAATTTTAACCCTAGACTAATTAGGACTTGAAGATTTTGATTTTGGATTTAATTTTTAGTTTTGGAGACTCTAAGTATTTTATTTGATTTCTCTTTCCTCTTGATTTAGAGACATCTAGAAACCACAAATTAAAGTCAAACTTCATCCTAAATACACTTTAAACATGTTCAATACGAATTGCCATTAATTTTATCTTTGGTATTGTTTAACACATTATTTAATACGTTGAGTTTTATTTACACTTTCTCTCTCCTAAACATAATAGAACATTGAATATCATCCAAATTAGTTGAAAATTCACACATAGGCATATTTTAGTATGTTGGTTTTGAATCTAGGGCTTAATTCCACTTGTGACGTCATTAAATGATTTATTTGATATTTTGGAGAAAAAATCATATTCTCTTTTTTAAAAGCAATTAGGATAATTATAATTGTGCACATAAGGTGAAAATTGACCCTTAAGCTAATTGGGGCCCAAGGAACATGATTTTCACATTAGATTTAATTTTTAAGATTTCCTTTCATTAGTTATTGATAATTAATATTTGTGGCCCATTATAATTTGAGTAGTTATAGTATTTCAACATTATTAATATTATTCATCCAATTGTGTCTCATAACTTCACATTACAACCTAAAGGGTTATTTAACATTATTCTGCACAAAATTCTATAGGTGTTGATTATTTAACTCATTAAATTTATCAATTCCATATTTATTTGAATTATGGGTCAATATTCTCAACTATGGACACCTAGTCCTTTTATGCATATTATTTCTCTTCACATCATACCTTAATCAACATTATCTCATGTGACACATTTTATTGGTTAATAGATTATTATGAGAGCATGAGATCATAATTGTTTTCATGCAAATATACTAGGGTGATTTATCCATGCATTAACATATTAGGTTTACATTTAATTACTATTAGGTTTATCTTCATCTTTGTTTGGCTAAGTATAAATAACTACACTTTCTAACCTCCAAGGCATAGATCAGGGTCAAGAGGCTAGGTTTTCGTACGTTACAAAGAGAATTCTCCACTTTAGATGGTGAATAAAAGATCATTAAGGATGAGTAATTCCTAGGTAGACTGAAGTTGAACCAATACATATAAAATTTTAAACCACCACTTATTAGCACATTGAGTGAGTGGAATAGGTTCAATATAAAGCTAGCTTTGAAATAACCATTTTTAAATTGATAAGAAATAAGTGCATCTCGGATTAAATTAAATAATTACAAATATCATGCAGGTAATGACAAATATAAACTACACGCACTGAACTTGAAATAAGAACTATAAAGTAACATGTATTTGGAGATAGATAATCAACTCTTATATATCAGCTTGTCAATATTTATTGTCAAATTTGCCCTAAAATTACTTTATTTGCACCTATCATCTAAAAGTCTCCACACTTGGTTCTCGTGTCAAAGACTCACTGTCCACATCATAGGGTTAATCAAAAACCCTAAGATAAGTCACAAGATTTTCTCTTCCTCAGAGTTTCCAAACACTAGTGGGTAAGAGCATAAAGCCTCTCTATCTTGCATAGCTCATCTCAGGTATATGAGATAGATTTAATGACAAAAATGTCAAAGCTAGGGATCATGTATGTGATACAAGTAAAAGATATCCCTACTAATCTCTATCACATCAAGATCACAACTATCATAACAATGGTTCACATATAATCCATTTCATTCACTCAACAACAAAGAATTTAGGATAACATCTCATCTTGAAACCTATACTATATTTTAGCAACCTATGCTTCAAGATCTAGAATTACACTCCATCATTCCTTTTCATAATCCAAGGACCACTAATAGGAATCCAATTTCATTTCTCCAGTACCACCTTAGGGTAAAATGACAATTTCTATGGCACCTACCTTGATGAGTTTGGGTTATGTTGGGTATTAAATGTACATACTCACTGTAAGAAACTAATTATTAATTATATGACATTTATGTAATCTTACACTCCTACCCAAGAATATATGGATTATAATTTTTAAGGTACATTGTATCCTAATTCAAATGACAAGTATCCTACATTTCCATTTCCAACACATTAATACAAGTTACGAACTTCCAACTCTATGATTCTCATATTTGCATAATACTTTTTAATCAGTATTTGTTATTTGAAATGGATATATATTAAATATTGGGTAAGTTGAACTCAAGTTATTCAAATTTCTCATAATTGATAAAAGTTATCATACACTTGATCATTTAACGGTATAACGGTAAGAATTATAGTTAAGATCATTGACCAGAACAATTCTATAAATCTATAAGAGGTACTCAATTTCAACCAATTGGAATTCAACGAGTAATATTTTGAATATAGTTCAATTAAAGTTTTTTAAAGAACCTACACCGCTCACTGTAGGTATGAAGAGTTGAAATTCTTAGCCCATCTACTAATAAGCTTGAATTCAGTTCAAGCTTCAAGCGACCAGTCTTTTTCATACTGCTATTTGCTCAAGAACCCTGAAAAAGAAGAATAGAAGAAAAGGAATGAGAAAATAATAGATTTTGAATCTTTTGATCAAAATAAAAGTGTTTAGAACCTTCAGACATAAGAGTGAAGAGAGGTAAAGAAAACTTAGCAAGGAGCGATAGAATATTACAAATTCACCAACCTTAGGCAGAGAAAAGCCCACATTTTGGAATTGCAACTCCAAGATCTTATACCCTAGAATCTCCCCCCCTACAATATTCCAAGCTCTAAATTGTAGGATAGAAATGGTAGGTGTTTGAATCATAGTATTATCAGATATACTCATTAAGGTTCTTTGTATAATTTAATAGTAAACATTTTTAGTATTTTTTAATTTCTGAAAAATACAAGTTCACTCCATTTATTTTTCAACTTAGAGAGCTATTGTCAGTTAGATAAAAATGGGCCAAAATTCCAAAAATTAAATATTTTATTTGGGATGGTTTATAGAAGCTATTGTGAAAAATTTATACAATTAGGCATTGCCAATAAATTGCTAAAAATAACTAGAATGGTGTACCGTAATTTGTATAATAAGTTTGATTGAGTTTTCCTTATGACAAATGACCAATTAGGAGTCACATAGAACACACAAAAAATCTAAATGTGAGTCGTCTACACATCTACACTCTGTAAAAAATTAAGATAATCTGAGTTACAAATAAATACAAAAAATATTTACTAAACTACTATACTTAATACTGAGATTGTTATCATGTGTGCTACTCATAAGATTGTGTGATTCGGGTTTTAACCTATAATAAAAAAAAACCTAATAATATCAAGTAATAAATAACAGCCAAATATTAGGGTTTTAATTATTTTTAAGTTAATATAATCAATTTGTATACTACTCTAAGAATGATTTTAACTAGGATTTATAAAATTCAGGAATGGGTCCTCAAAAATCTCCCCTACAACTCTAGAAAACATTAGGATGGAATTTCTACATCTCCTTTTCAAGTTCCCATGTAGCCTCCTTGACTTTGTGATGTCTCCAAAAGACCTTCACCATGTATCTCACATCTATGTAATCTTTTGATCTTCCTATTTATAATCTGAATCGAGCCTTCCTCGTAGGTTACATCATCTGCTATTTGTACATCATATGGATAATTTTTTTTTCTTCTAAATATTCGGATGACACTTCTAAGACATATATAGTAATATATGGCAATAACAACAACATCAAATACCAAGCACACAATCATCAAGCACCAAACACACAAAAAACTATATACACATGTCCAAGTTAATATGTTATTTATTCCTAGACTGAATGGACACAAAATAGAAATCACAAACAATGTATGTAATATATCAATATGTTTTTGGATAAGAAAAACATATTGTCACTTTTCTCAATTTTCATATTTTCTTATTCACAATTTCTAAAAACAAATGTCAATTTTCAGGTATAATTTGTCTCCATTTGGGACACATTACTCTGTGTGGGTTCAATGCATTCCTGGACGTATTGTACAATACATTGGAATTGGGGACGTGTTACTCTCATAATATTTACTTAGTTACCATATTAAGATTTTTTAGTTTATAATAAGTTTATATGGTTCCAAGAAAAAAATACTAAGATATATTGTTATATTAATACATTATAATAATATATATAATATCTACAAAAAAATAATTGAAATGATAACAATATACAATATAACGATACAAGATTAAATCATAACATATAAAAATTATAATATCAACCATTTAACAATAAAATTATAAATATATGAAATAAACATACAGATACAATGTGAAACATCAAATACAAAAATAACATATAGGAGGATGATATAAAAAATGTGTTAAATAAAACCACACCTACCCAAATTTAGAATAAAACCATACATACCATAATTTTCATTTGTTTTGTAATATATATATATATATATATATATATATATATATATATATATATATATATATATATATTAAACATATCAAAATTATTAACACATTACAACTTATTTTGTTTTGTTAATATAGTTTTTTTTGGAAAAATTGGGTAAATATATTCCAAAAACCCCAAAGGGGTTAGAGTTTACAAACCACACCCAACGCGTGGTTTACATCATACTAGGAGAAGGGTTACAAGAGATCCCAATTCCTAGCAATATAAGGAGGTAAATCAGTGCTAGTATTAAAGTTAAGATAAAGCATTTTAATCTCTTTAGCAAGCTGCTTGAAGACTTCAAAAAAGTCCACAGGTCCTCCATTATGTAGCCTTCTATTTCGTTCTGCCCAAATAAGATGCACAGTGCCAGAAATGGCCCATAGCTCAATGATTCTAGTATGCCTAGGCCTTAGGTCGAGGTTCAACATGCAAGTATGTAGAGAATAGGAAGATCTAATGTTGAGTTTAAGCTGAGCAGGACCCCATATGTATCTCCAGAACTTGCAGCTATCAAAAAGATGACCAACTGAGTCAGTTCCCAAATGACATAGAAGACAGATTGGAATGGGTGATCCATCCCAAGAGCAGATCCTTTCGAATGTAGGAAGAACATTCTTAAGTGCCTTGAAAGTAGTGAGACTCCACCTGGGATAATACTTGGGAAGACATAGATTTTTATAAGATTTGTCACAAGGGAGGTTTTGGTGAACATTTTCCCATAAGATACTATCATTTTCATTAGAAAAGGAAGACCATAGAAGGACATACGTCAATGGCTTGTGGATGCAGCTAAGGTAGAAAAGGCAGTAAACTCAGCTCCATAGCATCTGGTCATCCAATTGCTCCAGATGCTATTTGAATGTAGCAACTTCTTGATGCGACAAAGTGTGTGAAAGTCAGCTAGATCATCTAGCCTCTTAAGACCGATACCCCCTTCATTAGTGGGGAAAGTAAGCTTAGACCAGCTCGAAGGATGTACGGGACTGTCCCATAAGAATTCAAACATTAGGATTTCCATACATCTAAGAATAGAAGAAGGGATTTTGCCCATTCTCATCCAATAACCAATCAAGCCCATAGCACAATGTTTTGTCAGTATGAGACGTCCTGCCATAGAGATTTTGGAAGCAGGCCATCATTGAATCATATCCCTTAGTTTATCCAAGCATTCATGAAAATGATGCCTTCTAAGATTCCCACCAGCCATAGGAAACCCCAAGTATTTGGTCGGCCATGAACCCCTTTGGATGTCCATACAGTTGAGTAGAGCATCTTTATTATGAGAAGAAGCAGATAGGAAGAGATGTGTTTTGTTGAGGTTGCATTTCATACCAGTAGTATCACCAAACTCATTCAAAAGGTTCTTCAAATTGGTAAGGTTGCGAGAACGTCCTTCTGTGAAGATAAGAACATCATCTGCGAACAGAAGATGACTGAGAGCTTTGGATTTGTTGATAGGAAAACTTTTGATCGTTCTTTTGTTATGTGCATCTTCAATGCTTCTACTGAGTCCCTCCATAGCAAAGACGAAGAGTAAGGGAGAAAGAGGATCGCCTTGACGAAGGCCATTAGAACTTCTGAAGAAACCAACTGAGGATCCATTCGATAGCAAAGAGAATGATGGGGTTTCCATGCATTGTTTTAGAATAGAAATAAGCTTATCACAGAAGCCTAGTCCAGTAAGACAATCCCATAGGTAAGACCATCATACAAAATCAAAAGCTTTAGTGACATCTAATTTGATGCAAGGTATTGGATGGGTAGACTTCTGATTAAATTTTAAAGTGAACTCAGCTGCAAGAAGAGAACAGTCCTCTATTCTCCTGCCTTTAACAAAAGTGCCTTGGTGAGGTGAGTTTTGTTAATATAGTTTCTATGACGTCTCTGGATTTTCTAAAACTTAAACTGATGTGTGACGTACAAATTGAAACCCTCACCTCAGCAAGAATCCCAATTTAAACACCCCACACTAAGCTAAGAAAGAGAAAATTAGAGAAAGTCAAAAGGAAACACAGTAGCACATGCCCATGAACAATAATAAAACCATACAATACATGTGCACCATTCCACATATAATTACAAAATGAATTATTACAACATTTGATATTACATATTGAACAACAAACTTTTATAATAAAATATGATATAGTTTTTCTCCGATAAAACAAGTGTCAGAGAAAACTAACGATGTTCGATTCGATTAGAATAAAAAACCAAATCCAGAAACGAGTGTCCCATACATTGTAGAGAGTACAATGTCATGAAAACCAGTGAAATGGGTGAGAACATGGTGTAGACTAGTGTAGCTACCCTAGACAATGAGTGCCATATGTGCACAAAAAGGATATGGAACATAATGATCAAATAATGAACCATAATTTGGAAAATAACATCAGTAAGATAATTCCAAGACAAGATTGCAAGTGATAATGAAAATATACTAAAGAAATGAGTTAGAAAATCTAAAATGGATATAACTAGGGTTAAGATGATGGGAACCTAATGGTAATATGTGGTCTTGTCTTAATCAGGGTTGACCAAGATGTAGATGATATGAGGATATGATGATTAGGTTTGTTCTTGATCAAGGTACGCCATTACCTCTTACTTGGCTTATTATACATTATGCTTGTGTTATATGTAGTAAAATACTTGGCATATGATATTGGATGAAATGATTGTTCTTGTATGATATCTTTCTTGATTTTCCATACTTATGGCTATGAACACATGAAACATAAGATATCTGATCCATCATATGATAGCACTAAACTTTTTGGTAGTACAGTGCATTGAAGTGATCTCAAACTCTTTGGTAGTAGATCGCATATGTTAGATCTCAAACTCTTTGGTAGTAGATCACATGTAAAATGATCTCAAACTCTTTGGTAGTAGATCATAAGGACTAAAAACATCAAAGCCCTAGGGGCAGATGTACGAGATCTATGATGGAAATAAGCTTAAAATATATGTTCTCTTTTGTTAATGAATATCTTTGTGCAAGTATATGCTTTTCTTATATTCTTCTATCAATCCCAAGTATTAGTTTTATCTTATTACCAAGATATGATGAGAGGTATATAAAAGACATGTAGGCGTACCCAGTACAATATTCTTGAATATTGTGCTGACGTATATCACATGTAATCTTTTGTATAGGTTAGGGTTATGCTCTTGAAGATCCAGGATAGTTGAGAGTTGTGTAGCGAGCTGATGTACAGCTGGACATATTGTCTTAAGATCCTATAGTTTGTTGTTCAATATGTAATATCAAATGATGTAACAATTCATGTTGTAATTATGTGTTGAATGGTGAATATGTGTGTATGGTTTTATTATTGTTCATGTACATGTGTTACTCATTGTTTCCTTCTAACTCTCTTGATTTTCTTCTTCTTAGCCTAGCGTGTGGTGTTTAAATTGCAATTCTCACTGAGGTGAGGTTTCAATTTGGACATCATACATCAGATTAAGTTTTAGAAAATCTCGGGACGTCATAGTTTCCATTTACTTTGTTTACTTTTTGTAGTTGGCTATTTTTCTTCATAAGGAACACCATTATCATTCTTGATTCAACTAAGTTAAATAGATATATTAAATTTTAATAACAATGACACCTCCGTCATTGTGATCAACCCCGCCTCTCCGAAGAAAACTATTTTTTAACATTGTGTGCATATAAAATGACGGGTATAAATTTAAAATATAATTATCCACAATTTATCACCGTAATCAAGTTTCAATGTAATTTTAAATTCATATGTATCAAATGACTTTATTTGATTCGTTTATTTATATTATCTATGTATTTTTTTGTGTGTGCCTTAGCATGACTTATATTGTTTATTTTCTACACTTTTGATCTCAAAATTTAAATTGTATTATGATATTTGCATCTATTAGTTTCATCATTTACTAATATATTGTACAATCATAGTGTTATGATAATTAATTTTAAATAATGTTACATATGTATATTAATAGCATATATTAACATATATTACTAGAGATGTTTTATATTTAGGTATCATTAATATATATTATATCTTCACTAATTAAAAAACTAGATAAACATAATATACATTTTATAATGTCATAACATGGTATTCAAGTTAAAAAGTAAAGATTTTGACAGAAATAGGTTGAGAGGTAGGACGCGTTATTACGCTGAAGTGTCATTTAAAAAAAAAATTAAAATATTGACTAGTTGAATATTAAAATTCTAGAAAATGACATTTTATATTATTATCGTATCTTTTTAGGGATTACAATAACCATTTGTGATCAATACCTCATTAATATTTTATGTCCTAAACAAAGGTACAGTCAAAAATGAGAATGTGCTCCTTGACTTTCACAATTATACAGCTCTACTATTAATGGTATAACAAAATACAAAATAATAATATGATCAAATTTATTCTTCTTGAAAGATAATGTACTTGTGGCCCTAGTTTGAAAGCACCATAATTAGTATATGATGTGATCGGATTTAGTTAGGGAAGACCATTCAACCAAAGATGACCAACTTAGTTTCTAGTTATAGGGTTGAACCAACTAGTACCGACGGGCTTCACATGTAGAACCCAAGTAAGCATGTACCGAGGGGCTTTACAAGTCACATGAAATTTCTATATATTAGAAACCATAATATAGATTCCACATCCAACAATCCTGTCTTGTCTACCACCTTCGCGATGCCTCCCCTAGAATTTGTATGCAAATGGATACTGGTCGTAGTCAGTGGTGTATGCATGTATGGGCCACATGAGGCCATGGCCTCACCTAACGTCATCATGTCCTCTAGTTAATGCTTTGATTTACAGAGTGGCCTCACCCAGATTACTTATTTCGTATTATTTGGACGGATCCGTTACCTATAAACTGGATTGTTTTTCTTGCAACGTTGATGAAAAGAAGTCGAATGGAAAGCCTATGCAAAGCAAATGTGGAGGAGAGGGGATTCGAAAAGATCAAAGCAATAAATTTTAAAAAAAACTTATAGTTGAACAGAGAGATGAATAAAAATGAAGATAAAACTAATACGGTGAGAATAAAATGGATAATATATAGGAAATATAATATTTTCCCAATTGATAAATAATTTTCTTTTGGATGCTTCTAGTTAGATATAGGAAGATTAGGAGATGGGAGAACCGAGTGAAATGGTAAAAATTTAAGACGAGAAAAGGAAAACTTACGAGAATGGTGTTCTGGACATTAATAGAGAGAGGGGGGAAGAATCCAAGAAATAATAGGTGGGATAGAAGGTAGTCCAAGAAAGAGAGGGTGGTTAATTACTACCTTTCTCCATAAAATGGGATATTAAATAAACAACAATTATATAATATAAGTAGGATAGTAACGATTTATTTTGTTTTCGGGAACCTCATTTGATTTGACTGAGAGTGATTTATGTGCTACGGGGAGTTACATCTTATCTTTTTAGGAACTCTATAAAATATCAACACAAATTAGAAAACATATTTAAATGGGTATATGGGTATATAGGGTATGGGTACATACATAACCATAACCTTACCCAATAAGAGGCGGATACGTGGGTATAAGAGTAAGCGGTTATATGGTTATAAAAACTTATACCCATGACGGATTTAGAGGGTATGCGGGTATACCCATATCCATTTACAGCCCTAATCTATAATTTACAATGGTTGTTTGTACAATAACTTCATCATGTCATGAGACGTGAATCGAGAGAAGCATAACAAGTAAGATACCCTCACACAAGATATAGACATTTAATTATCATGGAGATATATTTGATCAGAAAGAAAATAGTGGTTATGGGAAAATATTTGATCAGTAAAAATGATGTCATTCTTTGAAAACTTTATCTCTTATGATAGAAGTAATTGATAGGGAAGACAATACACATTCATCAATATTTTGAATGCAATATATATAGATTGATATGCCAATTAAGTAAGTGAATTTAAATATTTTGTAAACACTTTTTCCATGAATTAAATAATTTTAGTGGTCTTGGTTAGAAATTGATCTAGACAAAGGAATACAAAATTTTTATATTTAGTGTACAGACTTGTAAAGTTAGAGACATATTTTGTTGTTGTTCTCATCATTGTGGAGATGGTCTTGTCTATGATAAAATCATAAAGCATCAATTACCAATAAGATGCGCACAGTTTGTTATATGATTGTGTGGTTCCATATATATAGCGGGACCTTTACAAAAATATAAAAATTGAGATTTTATGTATAGATTCTGGACTATAACCTCAACAATGTTTCTTTTCATATGAACTGTAAGTGAAGTAATTCGTTATATATGAAACTCTTTTAATAAGATTCAAAATATTGAATGCGTACTCTATAAAATATCTTTGAAATAGTTTCATGTATTTACATATTGATAAGGTTGTAGATAATAAATGGCCTACTATATAATGGCCTCACCCATTATAGATTTCTGGATCCGTCAGTGGTTGTAGTTAGAACAACATGAGTTTAAATGTAGTCAACCAAACAGACGCTTCTTAGTGGGGAGCAGGAGGGGTATGACGTGTGGATGCTTCACAAATTATTTTCTCCGAAGTTTTTTACAGGGAATGTTTTATTTCAAAGTGTGTTAATTTGTTTTTTTTTCCATGTAAACAAACTTGTTCTTCTCGAAAATTGATGTACTTGTAGTCCGTTTTTGATACCACTACGTACAATATAGAATCAGATCCACTCAGTTAGGGACTTAACGATTTATTGCGATTGAGAAGACAAATTAACCAAAGACGACCAGTTTGATTTCAGGTTCGGGGGGTTGAAGTATTAAACCACCGGTATCGAACCAACTAGCCTATACATGATCGTCAAACTCGAGTACAGCTGGAATCTACAAGTCACAAGGAATTCCCATATATCCAAACACAGATCTAAACCGGACCCTATCCGTTGCCGTCGCGATCTCTCTTAATCGATACAGCTGGACTCTACAAAAACTCGGCTTTCACTTCTGTGATTAGTGGGGAGCAGGAGACATATGACGTGGGGACGCCTCCTTTTGAAGCTTAATTTGGGATGCTCCGAGCCTCTGTTTGGTTCGGGCGTGGACCGGGTTTAGGCCTTGTCGCGTAGCGACACGTAGGACCAAATCAGTCCGGCTCGGGTTAGGTTTCCGTTCGGCAAGGAGACTGGTTCGGACCCTGTTTTGAGTTTAGTCAGTCCCCGTTTTGAGCTTGACGCAGTACAGGTAGAGGCAGGTTTGGAATCTCAAACCCGGTTTGCTCCCTCGCGTCCCTCGTCCCTCGCGTCCTCCCTCTCTCCCTGGCGAAGCAGCTTTCCCCCCTTGTCTGCTCCCGACGCAGCTAGCTTCGGCGTTGGTGGCATCTTCTCCCTCATGACGAATCGACAGTTGGCTACCTTCTGCCATGCTCACCCGTGAAGTAAATGCGAGTAGGCTGCCTCGATCTGCCATGGTTGGCCCGGTCAAGCGGCCGCTATGCTTCCTGCCGCATGCCACCGCCGAGCTAGGTCGGTCAGAAGCAAGGTTCCGGTGCTTATCTCCATTCGCCAGGTCTGCCATGAATGGTCATGTCGTCCACAGAAGAAGGCGTAGGCGGCACAGAGGAATCTGAAACCCCAGTCAGTGTTGTGCCTTTAAATTGGGGGTGTGGTGCTGCGAGGTGCTCGACTTCTACACAAGCCTCTTCGTTGAAGTGTTGCGAGGTGTTCCGCAGAAGATCGTTGCCGCTCGCTCGTGGTCTGTCGGCGCTGCCCAGGTCGACGCTTGTGCCCAGATTCCGCCGCTTCCGTCGTCACTCGAATGGGAGATTCTGCTAAGGTTGGTCTCTGGGCAGGGTAGAGGGTTCTTTCTGTTTTAATGTCGATTAGGGCACAATGTCGAATAAGTACCAAAACATTTGTGAAATGGTGTTCTTTATCGAAACATGTACGGTTGAATCTGATGTTATCGTCATTTCGGTTGAGTTTATCCGTTGTTAGATTGGGTTTATATGATGTTAAGTACGAAATAGTTGACTCCTTTTGCTAGTTAAAAGCATATATTTTTTGAATGTTGTTGATTTTGATGCTTTTCCCGTTGTTTACTCTGCACAGAACATACTTGTTATTGTTTTTATGCTCTGGACGAGCATGGTCTCTCAACTGATGTGGTCTGTAGTATGTGTTGGTCTAAGAAGCACGATTTCAATAGGAAAAAAATATTATTTGTATATGTAATGAAGGTCTTTGCAGTTACCTTATCATATGTACAAATAGTTGATTTAATGTATGCCATACGATCTACCTATATGAAGATGTTACAAAATTTAAAATGTTATATATGTGACAGTGATCTAGGATTATAACGTCATATATCCTTGTCTTCTTATTAGACATTAATTGATGGGGATGTTAAATGATGGTACTATACGTTTGTTTGATGGCTGAATATGGTGATATGGAGCATACACCATATCCTTTTGCTGGCTTTTCAGAAAGATGTTAGACTTGACTTGGTTTTAGTCATACACCACACTCCACTTGCATTTGAAGCTTGAAATGTGTTTTTCTTAGTGAGTCTGTATTCCATCTTGGTTAAGGAGTATCCTTCCCTCTGCTGTCATATTAGTGAGTCTGTATTCCCTGGTCGAGATGCTTTCTCTGTAAACCAGTCGGACAAAAGGTTCTCGTTCATCCATTATTCCTTACTGGGGTTGGGTATGCATTCCATCTTGGTTAAGGAGTAATTACCAAACCTTTTTCAGTTTGTACCATCTCATGTTTCGAGATCATGTGCTCTCATTGGGACATTCTACGTTCATATATTCTTGTGTTCTTATTAGACATGAAGAAGTTATGGGGATGTTAAATGATGCTATGAAGATGTGTCTTATATCGAATGTTAGATGATGATAGGTCCAGGGAGGAGTACCTCATTCAGATGAATCATTTGTTTTTTGTAAATGACCTTTTATATGGACAGTAAAATGTAGGAACAAGTAAATCATGTTACACTAATGTTAGTCATGTGCTCTGCTGAAAAGGTTTATCTCTGATGTTTCGTCCTGAACTCATGTTAAAAAAGGGTGGCTTAACTTTTTAATCTGTACTAATGTTAGTCATGTGCTCTGCTGAAAAGGTTTATCTCTAATCATTAACTGTCTAATCATTCTATTTGATCATTAACCTGCCTACATGCTCATTGGTGTTTCATTATTTGTGTTTGGGTGTTAATCAATCAAGCTTGTCTCATTTGATAATATTTGTAACTTGCCTATATGCTCGTTGGTGTTTCATTATTTGTTTTTCGATGTTAATCAATGAAGCTTGTGTATATGCTGATTGAATCAGTATTGAAGGAATACACATAAAAAATGGTTTCTGTTGTGACTGAATTGTATTAAACATTTACACTGATTATGTAAAGGTACTAAAAAATAGAAATGTATTTTAGCACAAAAAATTTGAGTGATGATCTCAGACAAAGAATTTGACTCATGTTAAAAACTATAACCCTATAGACATGTTAGGTTTTTGTTCTTTTATGTATATGTGCTTCAGTAACATGTGTTTGAACACATTGGTTACAACTTCATGAATGTGCTTTAATTTTAGTGATCTCATGTTATGAATTAGATGGAGTCATTTGATAATATCTATAATTTGTATAACCCTATAAATCAAGCACAATGTGGTGTGCTATTCGCCTTATTTACTCTGCCATAGACCACACTTGTTATTGATTTTATTTATCATTGTTTCTATTTTTTAAATCATTTTACACATGCAAGATCTGATATTTACAAAATGCGTGTGCCATGTAATTGATCTGAGTCAGGTGTGTTTGCCTACTTTTCTTTCCATATTTTTATTTTCAACTTTTGTTTAAATATCTTTCAAAGAATTTTTCCTAAATGTGGGTGACATGTAATCTGAACCAGCAGATATGTAATTTACACTATATTGTGCGGTCAAGATATCGAACATAGTTTAAGTCATTTCCCTTGTTGTACTAATTAATTATATGGGAGTTGGATCCCAATAATACATTGTAGGTTTTTGGTTTTAAGGTAGAACATATGACTTCGTTTTCAGTTAAAATTTTCCCAGTTAAGCAGGTTGATCTTTATAATTATTTCATCATGGTTGTTGTTATATATTTATGTACATCTTAGTTACCAGTCGTTGTCATCAAATATTGCAGCAACTACACGAGTATGCCTCCCATCGACCCTAACCACCGTATTGTATGGACAAGAGAGTCTGATGCCGATGTGGTGACAACATTGCGCAAACAATATCACCTAGGCAGGTGTATTGATGGTAATTTTACTAGGGACTCTTGGAGGGAAATAACTTCTAATGTCAATAATAGGCTTGGCGACATGTATAAGTTAGACCAGATAAGATGTCGCTGGAAGAACCTTAAAAAGGACTAAGACCATTTGAAGGGTTTGACCAACAAGAGTGGCATTGGATGGGATGAAGAAAGGCACAAGCCCATTGTACCGGACACCCCTGAGTGGAAAGAGGCCATTGTGGTACGCACACTATATAGAACATTTATCCTAACAAATTGTGACTGTACATGTAAATATGATTATCCTAATACACATATTTTTGAAAGCGTAGGCAGACAGGGACCTGACTAGGTTTCTTAGGTGCCCGTTTCCCCACTACTACGACATAGAGCTAATGGCGAGGAGGAACATTGCTAGAGGACACCATGCAATGTCTTCGGCGGACGGTCAGATTCCTACAGATGTTGCATCTGAGGATGATGTAAGTGTCCACTTAGACACGGACGATACACCCATGTACACAGAATCGGAAACAGACGAGCGTAGCGTACCCACAGCTACCGTGCAAAGTGAGGGTGGAAGCGCGCGGCCTGGGGGAACAGATAACCCGTCAGTTGGGGGCAGGAGTCCTTCTACCCATACGCGTAGGAAATGACAATCAACGCCGCAAGAGCGATGTAGTCTTTCCAATGAAGTTCTGGTTGAGTTCACACAGGTTTACACAAAGGTTCACGAGTTAGGCACATCCATGTTGACCAAAGCCTATGAAAAAGAAGAGTTGGCAAACATTTTACAACATTTTAATGACAATTTCCCCGATGCCCCCACCGCTATTTTTACTGCACTTGTGAACGCCATCAAGGACTCTACAAACTGCAACATCTACCTTAGCCTCAAAAACACCCCTGCAAAGATAACCTTGTGGTTAAACGACCTTTGTGAAAGGTCACAATTTGGTTTTGGCACATCTGTACCTCCAATGCCTTCATTTTATTTCCCATCTCCGCAACCATTCCCTTCACCCAACTTCAACAGCACGTCATCTCAACAATCATTTGTGCCGCCATTCCCTTCACACAATTTCAATACCACATCGTCTCACCCACCATTTATGTCGTCTTCCTCTGCACCCAACTTCCCAGGCCCATCGTCTCAGCCACCATTTATCCCGCCACCCAACTTCCTAGACATGCCACCGATGTGGTCTCCTACATCCAGTGATGCTGGCCCATCGGGAACATAATTGCACGATTTATTTCGTATGCATTTGATGTTAATTATTTTCCATCCAAACATTTACATTTGATTGACTGTTGTAATAATTTACTTTCCGCACACACATTACATATCTGTACTATTTCATTTGATTGAGTGTTGTAATAATTTATTTTTCACACGTGAATTGGATTGTCTTATGTTGTAGCAGTTATTATGTTGTTGTTTTCATTGTACATGTAGGCATCATGTCTGCCAATGATCAACCGCAAACACATGACATGCTCAACAACCTTTTATTAGATACCTTGTTGTGGCCAGTGATTCACGTTGGTGATTTAATTGTTGACTCTATTGCATACTCAATCATGGACGCAGTAGACGTTGATGCCTCTACACCACCTCGTATCCCTAGATCTGTTAGCATCAGGAGTGGCCACATAAAGGTCTTAGAAATATTGACCGGTCATGAACAAATGGCTTATGACCTATATCGGATGCGTCCACAAACTATAATGGCCCTTGTCGACAAGCTTGAGAGTCGTGGCTTCTTGCGAGGTAGTAGAGGCGTCACCTCAGTTGAGGCAGTCTGCTATTTCCTGCAGATGGTTGGCCATGGACACACAAATCGTACTTTGGCGGAGGACTACATTCACTCCGGTGAGACCATTAGCATAAAGTTCAACAAATTCTTGGAAGTTGTTTGTGCGTTGACCCATGACTACATTGTCATGCAAACTACAACTACATGCACGACAATTCATACTCGCATTTTACATAACACAAGGTTCTACCCATACTTCAAGGTAATAGTTACCCCCCTAATAAATTTAATTAATTTTCAAACATTCTGTATGTTTACAACATTATTTTGGTTTATAGAATGCCATAGGGGCTATTGACGGAACACACATCCCTGTCTTGGTCAGAAGAGACAAACAAAATCGATATCGTGACAGAAAAGGGAATGTCTCTCTCAATGTAATGGTTGTAGTAGACTTCTCCATGGAGTTTACATATGTCCTCACTGGGTGGGAGGGGTCGGCTGCCGACCAAAGGGTCCTGCAATCAGCAAGGACCCATAGCGGGTTTACAATTCCGCCGGGGAAGTTTTACCTGGTAGATGCAGGGTATGCCAGCACTTGTCAATTTCTTGCACCCTATCGCAACACAGCATACCATATTGCTGAGTACCGAGGAAACAGACATTCCTACACCAGCAAGAAAGAGATGTTCAACCACAAACACGCTCAACTACGTAATATTGTAGAAAGAGTATTTGGGGTGCTGAACAGACGGTTTGCGTACCTTAAGAAGGGGCCGACATATCCAATTCATTCGCAGTGTCGCATCGTACTTGCTTGTTGTATCCTACACAATTTCATCCGACGACAAAATGACGGCGTCACCATAATGGATGGCCCACTTGATGAGAATTCATCGTCTTCTATTCCCCCACCCGGCGTTCCCCCGAGTTCAGGGCAAGGTTCAACTCAGGTCGATTCAAGGGAGGGCGAAGTCTTACGTGAATCCATTGCTAATCACATTTGGGGGTCGTGATAGTACAATATATGTAATAGATTTATTCCCGAATTGGTTTTTTGGATCCTGATCTGAATCGTCACATTGTTTCAACATAGGTTGTCTTCAAATGGAGAACAGAATGCCTCGCTGTCAATGCGGCCTTCAATCCACTGTACGCGTATATATGGATGTCGAGGATGCACAAAACGGACGTTTTGAAGACAACAACCCACACAGGCCATATTTTACGTGTGGTAGGGTTGTGAATCAAAATAGATGTCATATGAGGTTGCCCGCGCAAGGGGTTGTACCCACAATTGCCACACTAACCGTCGTTAGGGCTGCAATGCTTTCACAACTTGCATATGCACGCAGTGAACGTCAGCTATGGTCTTCCCAGTGTGACTTTGTCTGTTCCACCAGAGCAGACATTGATAGGCTACAATTAGAAATTACAGATCTACGATCGAGGTCCCAATATCTTCACCATCGTCTTCACATAACTAGCGACAACAACACTTCAAATGAGGATGGTTACAATACATCATAGATGTATAACATCTTTGATGTATGTCGAACATTCATAATATAACCTTGATTTTATAATTGAACAAACCATGGGGCCTATCTTGTATGTTATTCACTACTACAAAAACGACCTTTGGCATCGGTCGTTTAACCCCATTTGGCGTCGGTTTCCGACCGACGCCTATGTGGGTGCCGCTAAAGGTTGAACACTTCGGCATCGGTTTTTTAACCGACGCCTATTTATTCTATAGGCGTCGGTCGTTTAGTATATAACTGACGCCAAAAGTGTTCGCGCCACAGAAAATGGCATCATCTAGGGCACTTTCTGCGTCAGTTATTTACTAAACAACCGACGCCTATATAGAATATAGCGTCGGTCTTTTAGTAGATAACCGACGCATAAAGTGCCCTAGATGACGCCATTTTCTTTGGCGCGAACACTTTTGGCGTCGGTTATATACTAAACCACCGACGCCTATACTTCAAGATGACACGGTCGTGCTTCCCTGCACGGCCGTGTTTAGTACTATAGGCGTCTGTTTTATATGAATAACCGACGCCTTTTCCACCACGGCCGTGCTATCCTGCACGGTCGGGTTGTTTGTACTATTAGGCGTCGGTTGTTATCAAATAACCGACGCTGTATGTCTTTGCTGACGGTTTTCTATAAATAACCGACGCCTATTTCTATTTTTTTTTAAATCAGTTTGCAGGCCTGCTGTGCCTGGTCAGCAGGATGAGAACCTGCAGTTTAGTTTTCTGAACTGCAGGTTTACGACATCCATTGATATCAGCCTACAAACAGGCCGCAAACCTGCAAAAGTCACAAGGAAAATTTCACACAAGTACATATATTCAGACATCAATTCAATTCTCACATTCACACATATAGAAACATTCAAATACATGTATTAACATTCAGAAATAATCATTTACAAAGTATCATTCATTATCGCTATCAACATCCCAATTATATCTTACAGTTGCCACTGCTTGTATGGATTTTGCCCATTCTTCTCTTACTTCATTTAATGCTTCCATCGTATATGGAGCATGTATATTTTTTAAGCGTTTACCTATAGTGTGGTCAGTTTTAAACACCTGCAAAGAGAATGATGTATATATATACGTAATAATATAAAAATAAGATAATATTGATATATTTCATACTAACTAATGAGACTATATATAATACCTCATGTATGGTATCGATGTCCAATGTGGCATATTTGATAATCATCTGCATAAATCACATCACATAGTATGCGCATGCCCAGCCATTGTCTTGTGTAGCACACTATAAATTGAAACATACAAAATAATACAACTAAGCACAATTCACATCAATAATATATATATTCGAGTCGGGAACTTACTTGTACGTTCTGCCAATTTATTGGCTGGTTCTTTTTCCTTGGGACCGTTCCTCCAGCCTTTTTGAATGCATCTAAACCCCTACATGTTAATATAACACAATAAATTGCATAAGTAAATAGTAATGTAATAAAAGATGTTAACGGATATAAAAATAAAATATTTCTCACCAGAATAATGGCATTATCATTACGTGTCCAATTTTAGTGTTCAATGTACTCCCTGCAGGATCTAGATAATAAACAGTGAATGTCCCGGGGACAATAACTAGTAACTCCCAATGTCTACCGCTAGAGGTAAGAAGTTAACAATTAATAACTCAAAATGCAAAATAAAAATGGAATTTTCTTAAGTCCAAATTATAAATAAAGTAAACTTACTTGACATTGAATGGAGCTATTATTATCGTCTTCTTTTGCTGACCAAAAATTGTAAAAGCATCTATACAGTATTGTTGAACATTATCAGGGTCTTTAGCTACCAAACTAATCAATGATGGAATCAAAAATCCCACATGATCATATGCAAATTGTTTGCAATGATCTTCGACTAAGTAGCTGCAAAACATATAGGCGTATGCATTAATATATAAGAAACTAGATCACCGGATCTTACACAAGGTATATGGATGTATAAACAAGATCTCACCTTATCCATGTCTCTATCATTGATGTATTCAGCCAATCATACATAAACAGCTCAATAATATCTTGTATAAATAAAGAGCTATCGTATGATTGACCTGCATAATCTGCATCTAAAGAAACTATTATAGGGCAATGTATATTATGTGCCCGTAGCCAACATGCCATTCCCCTACAAGCAGGACCTAACGGGTATGTTAGGTCAGTTGGAACCCAAGTTGGTAATGCGGGAAGTGGAGGTGGAGGCCAAGGTGCTCCTGGTGTCTTCTTTTTAACCTGTATATATAATTTCATATCAGTTGACATCATATATACACATTAACAGTCTAAATCAATGTAAATTTATCTTACAATTTCAGTCGTGTAGACGACATCTGCTTTGGGCCACAATATGACACCGCCTTCTGCCTCACCAAGTGTATTAATATCTGGGTGGGCATATGGCAACGCAACTTCCCTCCAATCGGGTAATACATGTAGCGGGCTCACACGAATGTAGCCCTGCGGCATTGGAGTCCCATGAAACGTTGCCCCAGGAAGGGACTGGTAAGCCTGCGCCTCTGCAACAACATAGTCTTGCATTCTTAAGCGGCATGGCTTCAATGCCTACAAATTTACGTAAAGAATGTTATACATATATACATATAATCTTGAAAACATATCATCTTGAAAAGACTAGCTACAATGTCATAAACAATACTTACAGCAGACGTGCTAGGCGATGGGTCTCCAGGATTACTCGCAGTCTGTGCATCAGGAGAAGAGTGGGTCGCCATAGGCTGATTGGAAGCCTGAGATGCCTGCCACCGCAGCAATTCTTCCTTGACCTTCTCAGCAACTATATCGTTGACCTTCTTAGCAACTAAATGCTCAACTCTCTTATTCTCCTATACATGGATAAAAGAAACATTAGCTTCTTATTAATGAATTTCCTTTTGTAGTAACATTCTAAAAAAAGAATAGGTTACCTCTTCTTGAGAAAGTCCCGCTCTGGGTTTGCGTTGGGATGGCCCAAAGAATGCTTTGATGCCAACACCAGTGCCGGCACCTCTAACATGTCCAGGATGCTCTGGGTTACCCAGAGCAACTGTCAATTCATCCCTTGTGCCCTGAGGGATGAACGTGCCTTGTTTCCTCTGCTCGTGCAGCTCCCGCTAATCACCATAAACAGAAATTGGTAAGTTAACACCACAAATAATCAATATTCAAATGATTTCTCTAAGAGTTGTATTTTACCATTTTTGTAGCCGCCTCAGCAGTTACAGGCTTCTTTATTTCACCCTTCTTCTTTTGCCTGCCAGCTATCCAGATATCATGGTGAGGCATGGGTGTGGCAGGATTCCATCATTATTTTTCTTAACATCTGCATGCCACCTCAAATTCTTCGCATCTTTCGGATTTGCAAACAAGCGTTGAAACCGTGATATTATAGGTAGATACCACAACACCTTGGCAGGAGAACCAGTTTTGGACTCCCCCGAAGTCGTCAATTTATACCGTGACGCACCACATTTTGGACAATCTTTCAAATCTACATAGTCCTTTTGAAATAATACACAATCATTCGGGCATGCGTGTATCTTCTTGGCCTCCATTCCCATTGGGCACAACATTTTCTTTACCTGGTATGTTGAGATTGGAAGCTCGTTTCCTTCAGGAAGCATTTCTTTCAACAAAGTCAACAATGAAGTGAAGCTTTTGTCGCTCCATCTATTGTTAGCTTTCAACTTATACAATCTCAACACAGCACTAAGCTTCGTAAACTTAGCACAGCATGTGTATAACGGTATCTCAGCATCATGCACAATGTTTGTAAAGATAGGAGGTGGATCGGTGTGCTCTACCCTACAACTATCCATCATCGCATCAACGATGTCTGCTGGAACTGGTTCGTTCACATTTACGTCATCGGAGGCAATTTCTTCTTCCACCCAAGCACTGCTATCGACATCTACTGGTTTCGATTTTGAAATCTCTCCATGCCAGTGCCATTCTGTATAGCCTTGTACAATCCCATTGCACATGACATGACTTTTGATTTCCTCACCAGTGTTGACTTTCAAGTTGTTACCGCAATGCCTACATGGACAGTAGAACCTATCTGTAGGTTTTTTCCTATGTTCCTTGGCAAATCTAATAAACTGATCAAGACCAGATATAAACTCTGGGGTGCAACGATTACGAATGGACATCCATGATCTATCCATTCTATGATCAGAGAAAACAAGTATATATTAGGAAACAAGTATATATTAGGAAAAGATTAGGGTATACACTTACAACCTAAGCGTATAATGTGATGTCATTCTTATATATAATAAATGTGTACCACCTATCCCATCCTTGAACACCTAATCTCACTAGTAAGTGTATAATGTGTATTGGGTTTTCAAGAAAATTTCGGCAGCATTTCCCCGCTGTTCTCTAAGTACATATGTACTTAGAGAACAAACGGGGAAATGCTACCAAAATTTTCTCGAAAACCCAATACACATTATACACTTACATCCTAAGTGAGATTAGGTGTTCAAGAACAGTCCCAAACCGGGGACTATCCAAGATTTACTCCTAATGAGTCAATCTTGGACGGGTTTCTAGGCCAACAAACACATTTGATGTCATTCTTATATATAATAAATGTGTACCACCTATCCCATCCTTGAACACCTAATCTCACTAGTAAGTGTATAATGTGTATTTGGTTTTCAAGAAAATTTCGGCAGTATTTCTCCGCTGTTCTCTAAGTATATATGTACTTAGAGAACAAACGGGGAAATGCTACCGAAATTTTGTCGAAAACCCAATACACATTATACACTTACATCCTAAGTGAGATTAGGTGTTCAAGAACAGTCCCAAACCGGGGACTATCCAAGATTTACTCCTAATGAGTCAATCTTGGACGGGTTTCTAGGCCAACAAACACATTTGATGTCATTCTTATATATAATAAATGTGTACCACCTATCCCATCCTTGAACACCTAATCTCACTAGTAAGTGTATAATGTGTATTTGGTTTTCAAGAAAATTTCGGCAGCATTTCCTCGTTGTTCTCTAAGTACATATGTACTTAGAGAACAAACGGGGAAATGCTACCGAAATTTTCTCGAAAACCCAATACACATTATACACTTACATCCTAAGTGAGATTAGGTGTTCATGAACAGTCCCAAACCGGGGACTATCCAAGATTTACTCCTAATGAGTCAATCATGGACGGGTTTTAGGCCAACAAACACATTTGATGTCATTCTTATATATAATAAATGTGTACCACCTATCCCATCCTTGAACACCTAATCTCACTAGTAAGTGTATAATGTGTATTTGCTTTTCAAGAAAATTTCGGCAGCATTTCCCCGCTGTTCTCTAAGTACATATGTACTTAGAGAACAAACGGGGAAATGCTACCAAAATTTTCTCGAAAACCCAATACACATTATACACTTACATCCTAAGTGAGATTAGGTGTTCAAGAACAGTCCCAAACCGGGGACTATCCAAGATTTACTCCTAATGAGTCAATCTTGGATGGGTTTCTAGGCCAACAAACACATTTGATGTCATTCTTATATATAATAAATGTGTACCACCTATCCCATCCTTGAACACCTAATCTCACTAGTAAGTGTATAATGTGTATTGGGTTTTCAAGAAAATTTCGGCAGCATTTCCCCGCTGTTCTCTAAGTACATATGTACTTAGAGAACAAACGGGGAAATGCTACCGAAATTTTCTCGAAAATGCAATACACATTATACACTTACATCCTAAGTGAGATTAGGTATTCAAGAACAATCCCAAACCGGGGACTATCCAAGATTTACTCCTAATGAGTCAATCTTGGATGGGTTTCTAGGCCAACAAACACATTTGATGTCATTCTTATATATAATAAATGTGTACCACCTATCCCATCCTTGAACACCTAATCTCACTAGTAAGTGTATAATGTGTATTTGATTTTCAAGAAAAATTTGGCAGCATTTCCCCGCTGTTCTCTAAGTACATATGTACTTAGAGAACAAACGGGGAAATGCTACCGAAATTTTCTCGAAAACCCAATACACATTATACACTTACATCCTAAGTGAGATTGGGTGTTCAAGAACAGTCCCAAACCGGGGACTATCCAAGATTTACTCCTAATGAGTAAATTTTGGACGGGTTTCTAGGCCAATAAATACATGTGTTGTCATTCTTATATATAATAAATGTCTATAAAGTACAGGCAACATGGTTAATCCTAATCAACAGAGCATTATTAAATAATAAATCAAGAAATCAATAGTTTCAAACAAAAGGTCTAGGAATCTTTACTAGACATTATATGTATCCCTAATCATCATATTTAACATACTACATTATTATGAACATCCAGATCAGATTAAGATCATACTATGTTATAACCATTGGTTTAATAACCCTATTTCCGCATGTACATGTTTATCAACTTTAAAACCCTATAATTCATGAAATCATTCTAATTCAATTTAATATGTTGGGATCACATAATTATATAATGACATCAGAATATATGGAAGAATCATAATTAACATGATTAACAACATGCTCATCAAACTAGGGTTTTCTTGAATATCATCTAATATTTGTGTACTAGACATTATATTTATCCCTAATCATCATATTTAACATACCATTATTATGAACATCCAGATTAGATTAACTCTAATCAAATACATTACATGCATTTTTATCACAACAATTTGATCGATGCATAAAAAAGCAGAGCAGCTAGCAGCGGGAAGACCAACCTTGTCAGAGGGAAGAAGGCAGAGGCTCCGGTGGCTCTGGCTGGAGAAGTAGCTAGCAGCGACGGCGGTGGAGGAGCAGCTAGCAGCTCCGGTGGCTCTGGCGGTGGTTGCACCGGCGCGACGATGGTGGAAAAGCACCAGGCGGCGCCTAATCTCAGGCGTGGCGGCGGCGCCGGTTCTCAGGCGCTTGGAGCAGCAGGGGCGGCGGAGAAGGGGGCGCGGAGAAGGAGGAGTGGTGGCGGAGAAGGGGGCGCCGGAGAAGAAATAGCCGGAGAAATGGTGCTGGAGAAGAAATCGCCGGAGAGAAATCACCGGCAGCAGAGAAGGTAATTGCTCGCAATGAAACAGAAGAAAGGGGAAGAGTCGGGCGATCGCGGGTTATAAGTTCCCAAATAGCGTCGGTTGTTTAAAACAACCGACGCCTAAACATCTTTAGCGTCGGTTGTTTTAAACAACCGACGTCCAATTGGACGATATTTTTATGAAATTGTTTGGCGGGAACCACCTTCAGCGTCAGTTATAAAAGGATAACCGACGCTGAAAGTGACACTTTTCGCGCAAATTTTCATCGCACATAGGCGTCGGTTTATACCTACATAACCGACGCTGAAAATGACACTTTTTTTTTTATCAAAATTTGGATTTCGCGGCCGACTTTCAGCGTCGGTTTGTTATAAACAACCGACGCTGAATACAAAGCGGTACCAGTGTCTGGATGGTCTTCGAATATAGACGTCGGTTTGCTTAAACAACCGACGCCTAACATATAAGGCGTCGGTTTTCCTTAATAACCGACGCCCAGAAAAGTGACACTGAATGTTATTTCTGTAGTAGTGATTGTTTCAATTTTCAATCAATCTTCATTACCATAAATCCTTTGACTGATTCAAATGCATGGTGTAGATGTCTATTAATCCAACTGAAGTTGTGCGGTGTGACTGTGGGTTAGACGCAGGCTTGTGACTTAACACTGACGATGCAGGGTTGTATGACTTTGGATTTCTCAGTGAAAGACCTGGTGAAATGTATTACATATGTCCTTCTCGCGAGGTGCACTTGTACAAACACACATATTAGCTAGCCACTCTGTACGTTACACATTCGTTGTCATTTACGTAAACTTCATAATACATTTTAGGGGAAAGAACGCTGCAGATACTTTCGTTGGGCAATCGATCTCAGGCCTACAATTGATTCATTGAAAGTTGAGATTGCGTTACTCACGCTCGAGTGCAAGTCAGTGTGGGGTCAGGCTATGAACTTGAAAGATTTTGTTGAAATTCATCACAACCACCATGATGTTTACACCAACAAAAAGTATGAGCATGATTATCTAGAACGCTACGTAGAAGAACTGGAGGAACAATGTAGGCTTCTGTTGAACACTCCTTCACCCCCGATGACGCCGTAACGTTGAATGGCGGACATACTTTTCATTCACCCCCGATGACACTGGAGAATGACTATTAATGGATGTTATGAACATCATACACTTGTTTAATTTAGGCACTTTTATAAACGTCATATTACATTTTAAGTGGTATGAAAATTTTCTTCATGTTGATGAGTGTTTTATTAATGATGTATGTTATTATTCGAATTTTTTCTTAACGTTAGCTCAAACCAAATAATACAATTAATTATGATATACACCCTTACTTTTGAAAATTATATTACTTACATAATCTGTTATATGGTTGGCCAACCGCCGACACCGTCTTTTATCAGGTCACACGAGCTTGATATGGTTCTCAGGGGTTTGATGAGAACCCAGTATCACGTGGGTAGATGTGTAAATGGAGTATACTCTACACAGGCTTGGATGGAAGCATGGCACCAGTTCTTATACATAATAGGAGGCCCTTACATTTCATTACCTGAGTTGCAAATGCGATGGCAATACATCAAAAGAGAGTTTGTAAGAGATAATATGTTCATATTGGCAGATTTATTGCCTCCCCCCACATTGGCCGCGCAACAAAGCATTGAACGCAACTTCTTGACAGCGCGTCGTACTTACCCACCAGGAATTTTTTTTAGCACTGACGATTGAAATAAACACATGAATTTGTAACATTTGTGCTAAATGTAGTTGTGTTTTTGCGTCGCAACAATATACATTCTCTACTTATGTGTTACATTATTATATGTTACTACCATAATGCGATCAAATTTCCTACTTCATTATTATCTTATTGCCATAGTTACTTTACGAGTTATGTTATTTGTTCATATCTTTGTTTTTATTAATTGTAGATGTCGACATCGCGTGCAAAGGCAAGGGAAAAATTTGAAAAACTTTTGATGTCACCGGAACAAATTCATAAATATGTTGAAGATAACCTTTTATGCAGAAAACCATGTTGCAATCACACAAACGAGGAGGGTAAAATCGGGACCGATGATCAAGTCAAGGGCAAAGTCCTCAAGGGAAAAGTCAGTCAACATGTTCCTCATTTGCCATTGTTGTTTGATTGGCCAAAAGACGAAATCAAACAACAAAACAAGCAGCCGGTGCAGGAACCATGCCCAGTGTCATGGGACGAGTACGATGAGGCCATAACGTTGTCCTTCTCCCCTGACGAAGATCACCCGTAAACAATTAATGTATTATCAGTGATCGTTTATGTTTCACTAATGACGACAATATGATTATTATCGGTTACTTTTACTGACGATAATGTAATTTGTTTATGTTATGAACAAAATATATTAGGGCAATTTCATATTTCATGTAGCTTGACTGTCAATTTCATATTTTAGTTACTTTTTTTTTAAACTTCTGTTTAAACGGCGTCACAATGCCACATTTTTAACAACAGTTCTGCGAGAATAGGACAGATTCAGCTAATCCTGCCTACAGTTCCCAAACAGAATCAGACTAAACTCAGCCTGCACAGCCAAACAGAATCAGCTTGAAACGAGTCTGAAATGAGTCCAACCCCCCAGAATGAGACTGGTTTGCCAAACAGAATCAGACTCCAGCAGACCTAAACTCGTCCAAGACAGACAGACTTGCATAAAGCCAGCCCCAAACCAAACAGGGGCTGAGAATCTGAGTTGTTGCCGGTGGTTGAAGGGAACGGTCCCGCGAGTACCTACTACGTTGTGCATGGATGCACGTGTTGTGGCGCGTAAGCATGAAGGAGGCACAGGAAGCGGGCATGTAAGGACGAAGTTGGCGAGCTACTAATTGATGCATGATTTGCGTCGTGGCTTGGCTTGTGAGTGGGTGCATACTATGCTGCTTAGTGAACTGGCTCTGTTATTTAATGACGTCTAATCCAATCACGAGGATGGAATGGTTTATTTTTCAGTTATTAGAGTAAGACAATGCCGTTTATATATTGTTTTGGAATACTTTATAGACAGCTAGGAGAGCAAGACTAGTCTACTTGTACATATGGGTATTTCCAAAAGTAAACCATAATTTAGTTATTTTGCGAAAGGGCTGAATCTATATTTTTGTTGATTCCAACTTTTCTGGTTATGACGAAACTAGGTAGTCAAATTTTCGTATAGAATTATAAATCAGTATAGTTTAAAAACACGGATAGAACTTATAGTTTAATTTACTTATTTCGCTTCAAGGAGATAGAAACCAAAGTCCGCAAGAAGTAGAACCGAATCTCCCGAAGTAGTAGAAGTAAGGGACAGTATAAGAAACTTAGACAACATTTGTTGACTTCGAAGAACACAACTATACCGCATTACACCTTCTACGCTGGTTACTAACCATCACAAGAGACAAGAGCGGCTCATCGCAACTACTGCTAGAGGATGGCCATTTGTTTTTGACGATTACGGCCAACCATGCTAGCCTCAGCCTCAATTTGATAACATCAAGAACGACTTCACAAAAAATACTATAATTGGTGTGAAGGATAAAAAAATCAGTGAATGATGTATATTTGTTTTTTGAAATTTGCTCCTGCGTATCAGGGAGCTATGAAACCAATAAATTCATGCAGTACAACTGATCGAGTCAATACTTCGGCCATTTCTGTAGTCATTTTTTCCCCTTTAATACATACTTCACATTTTATCCCTCAATACCCATGCTCCATGTGTTCCTATATTTAGTTGCACGTTAAAGACCTATTTTGTATGGTGTAGTTAAATGACAAAGTAGGAATTTGATGTATATTTTTACATGGCAAATTCAAATAACTACACCCAACTACGCCTTTCTAAACTAGCACTAAGCAATTAACAAATCATAGACTTGTCGGCCCTTGATGTTGACCTAAGTGTTATACATTATTCATATTTTGATGATGACTTAATCATTCTATTCATATGTATGTAATATGTCTATTTCAGATTGATTTCAAATACTATGTATAAGAAAATGATCAATTCAATCAAGCCCTAGCTTGATCTAGTTTAAGTCAAAAGCAATACAAATGCACTTTTGTGAAAAATGCCCTAAAGCCCTTACGACAATTTTTGTAACAATTTAAATTAATGATATGACTTGTAACTATGATGAAAAAACCAAGAGCACTTAATTCAAATGTTTAATCACTCTAATGACGATTTCTAACATTCATCACAGAATGCCAATTCGGTTGAGTTTCATCCTTGATAAACTTTGTCTACACCCTTGATGAATTTTGGGAATGTCCAAGACTGGCCAAGTTTACCTCAGGATACACTCGATTGACATCCTACATAGGCAAACTGCTTTTAAATGATAGCTTAAGTTTCATCTAGGATAAACTCAGATGACAACTCGAAATTAGCTTGTCACACAGTGCTGTCGGTCGAGTTACCTTTATAGAAACTTGATCGACTGTACTGTACGGAATGCACAGAAAAAGTGATTCTAGCTGTTGGAGTGTTGCAAACATCAAAAGTATATATGTTACAACACCCCAAACAACTAGAAATCGTTCCTAAGTGCTACTAGTGGCTACTGGGCATCCACTACAAGAAATACCAATAATCCTGGCATACCATTCCCACAAATTTTGTCGCATGCCATAAATAATAATTAAAAACTGAAGCTAAAACGACATCATTAGAAAAATGCCTCTAAAGGATTATCTACCGCCAACTCCACGCACGGCCCAAAGGAACGACTACTCGTAACCATAGTATTAATTTTATTTAGATAAAAAAAGGGTTATACGCAATCCTTTCTCCGCTCGACTACTCCTAACCACTTTCCCCAATCCCACAAGGCGCGTGCGGCATCTCTCTTCCTACTATGCTCACCGTGAATTCCGTCCCGACCGGCCTAATCGTGTGGAATTACTTCGTCCCCAAACTTGGCGCGAGGTTGATCTTCTTTCTAAGTGTTGGCGCTAGGGTGTGTCTTCTCTCTCAATGTTGGCGTGAAGACGTCTCCAACTTTAATTAGTTGGACGATCATCTCCATATTGATATGTTCTCGCTTGCTCTCAATACTCTCATCTCTGTCGTCGCCCAACTACGGTAGCCAGCAGTACCTGGCAACACAATATTATACTTGGTCATTGTTCATCTATTTCTCTCCCGGCCGTCTTGATTTGAAGGAAGAAAGAGGGTTCGACTCCACTAGGTCAATCCAATATGCATCGTTAATTTCTTCTGTTAATACTGGTAGATGATTGATATTTACCTCTCACATCATCTTAGTATTAACTACATCTTCTAATACCAGCAGATGGGATATCCAATTATTTTCAACAGAGGAATTAACAGGTAAGAGTATTGCGATCTGATCCAATTTTTTATTCAAAATGGGGGAGACAAATTTATAGTTTTTTCCTTCAAATTGGTTTTAGAAGCACTGATCGGCCTTTTTCTCGTGTTCGGATACAAACGCAGGACAAAGGAAGGAATCAAGTTTTTAAATTTATAACCCGAAACCTTCTAGGCCCCCACAACTTTTATTATGGGGTCGAAGTAGATATACGGGGTCGAACACAGGGACGTGGTGACATTTAGGATGCCACAGATCTCATTCTTGAGTCAGATAAGCCAGAACGATAGTCGATAAAAGTATATGCTAGAACTAATCTAGCAGGTTGTCACGAATTAAAAGAGAAAATAAAGAAAAGAAAAGAAAAGAAAACAAAACAAAACATAGTCTTCGGGATTCTACTAATCAGAGAGAAGGAGTTCTTGGCTATGTAACCACAAACGGGGCAATCTATGTGCTCGTTCTCAGGAGTAGACAACCCTCGAACACCCAAGCAAGCATCTAGTGCGCACAGTGGCATCTATCTTGTGGGGTCATCCAACTCGCTCTTGCGATGCGTGACTAAAACCATCAACGATATGTCATTGAGCCTCTCTCAAGGAATGACATATCAACACCTCGGAATATGCTAATTTCCCTTTCGGGTCTTAGGATATTTTGGGATGTTAGGAACATAATACCTTGGATCGTCCTCCTCTCGGGTTCGGATCCAAACTATCGTCTCTTAGCTATCTCTACAACGGATCTCTCGACACTGGTAAAAATAGCAGTTCAAGCGTGTAAGAGATCAACCAAACTAGCAATCACAACTAAAAAGGGAAGATAGAACAAGAAAACATACTAGATCTGTAATAAATCTACTTGCTTAAGAAAAAAGTACATAAACATGCCCAACACAGGCTACATAGCCAAGAAGGAGCTCAACTAGCCATGGACAAGCATAGTCGGCACCGAACAAAGATGGAAGAACATCATTGTACAAGAAACCAAGAAACATAGTAGAAGGGGAAGAAGGAGAGATTTAGCCCACGGAGGAGAGGTGGCTCTCGCTCCTTTGCCTCCTTATAGGTTGGATCTCGTCTTTTGGTCCTCCTTGATTAGATCTGGATTCCTTGGTCCTCTCTCTATCTAGATCCGCCCTGAACAACAGCTTGGTGGGTGAACGGAGGTGGAGGACGATGGCGGTCGTGGGTCTTCTCACTCCTAAGCTTCCGCCCTTGGAGCTCGAAGGTCAGGGGATGATGGAGGAGTGGTGGAGAACGGAAGCTCGCTGAAGGGGAGGGCGTAGGGTGAGCTCATTGGCCTTCTCAGACCTCTGGGATTTCCCACGGAACTCTAGGAACCTTCAGATCTCGGAGTAGCAGCCTCTCGGCGTCCTTGGTCGACGTCCCCCCTCAAAAGTGAGGGGACACCTATTTATAGAGGCGGACTGCAGACCGCGGCCAGCAGGTCACGGGGTCGGCCACGGTCGTGGCCTATGCCCACGGTAGTGGCCAACACCGCGGTCGCGGTTCATGGAATGGAAAATCGCGGTCGCGGTGATGAAGATCGCGGTCGCGGTCTGGGCGCCACGGTCGTGACGGGAGACCACGATCGTGGTGGAGGCAGTCGGCCACAGTCGTGGCTAAAGGACACGACCGCGGCGAGGAATCGCAGTCGTGGTTGTCGAAGGAAAAATCGTGGTCGCGGTTATTGGGAACCACAGTTGCGGTTATTTGCCACGGTCGTGGAGAATAATCACGGTCGCAGTTGTTGAAGATGAAGACTGAGGTTGCGGTGTTGAATCTCGTGGTCACGGTTATCGACCACGGTCGTGGCGAGGGATCGCGCTCGCGGTGTTGAAGACTGCGATCGCGGTTATTGACCACGGTCGTGGCGAAAGTGGACGGCCACGGTCGTGGCGAAGGTCGACGGCGACGGTCGTGGCGAGGACCGCAGTCGCGGTTTTGAAGGCCGCGGTCGCGATGGGCACCACGGTCGTGTCTGATTTCCATGGTCGTGGTCAGGGTGGATTGCCACGGTTGTGGCTGGTTGCCACGACTGGCGATATATATATATATATATATATATATATATATATATATATATATATATATATATATATATATATATATATATATATATATATACATATATATATATATATATATATATATATCCTTTTTCACGGTTAGTTGAATTTCAGTTCCGATAACTAGGATGGAAATGTTCTTTAATCCTCGTCGCCGTTGGTTTTGCATAAAAACGGTTAAACTGCTGGCGCTCACGTTTTTATGCATCGCACCAAGCAACCACAGAAAGACAGCCCGGCAGTCAGCCATCGTCGTGATCGTGCCAAATGGGACTCGGGGAGTAGTACAAGTAGAAATGTTTTGTCGCTCCTCCTTCTCTTCTCCCCCTACCCAAACTTCCCAGCAGTTTCATTCGCTGTAATCACGAAGCACACACGTGGTTGGTTAAATGATCTTCTTCGGTTCGGTTTATTAGTTGAATATCAGATTATCTGATTTCTTAAGTTACATGCGTTAGAATATATTATTAGACCACTATTGTTTCGTCGTTGATTAACAAGGAATATTGGGCCATATGCCGTTTGACGCGGGAACAATTGTCTCCTGAGATCGATTGCCGCCACTCCACATGCAACCCGGTTGGGATGTCTAACTGGCTTGCTAGGATTCGGCACTAGACCTATTATGGTAATGGAATTCAATCATTCATACATAACTCCCCCTGTTAAAGAAGAAGAAAAAAATAGTGTCGAGTTAATGCTGCCTGCTGATTCCGTCTTCCATCATCCTACTTCATCGCCGACTTCACGTTCAATTAGGTTAGTACGTATGTACACCACTAAGCTGAACAGAACTTGGTCAAATGTAACACAATCCATATTTAGGTTAACTTGATCTACACTCCCACTCAACTACTTCTAACTGGCAGCTAATAGGGCAGAGCTCGGGATACAAGCAATCAAATTAAACGAGTTCCACAAAAATATCTAGACAAAATTTACCACTCTCAAATAATATGATACATAAAACTATATTGAGAATTCAAAGATAATAAGGGCATGCATTCTATGTTATCAAAAACACCTTTCCAAGATATCCAAAGTACAAAAAATACATGACTCCCAAATGATTTAAATTAACGTGTCTATATGGTTGGGTAATTATCTAGGCCAGCTTTAAGCTCTTTAGTTTACAAATGAATTCAAGAAAATATATAGAACACAAATTTTACCACAATGTTGAGATGACATGTAATTCCCATTATCTACATACACCTGAAACAAGTATTTGCAATGATCTGAATTAGGTGAACGACCTTTATGCCAACATAATCATGTAGTAAATACTACAAGCATTCCAAATGGAAAATGGACACATAAAATCTATATCTACTAGGATATGTAGTCCCCCACCCTTCCCACTGGAGAGAAATATATATTCTATCATACCATATTCATTTCTAAGCCATATGTAACTATGTATGTGGTGATAACATCAACACCAAAAACCAAACACACGACAAACTATATACACATGTCCAAGTTAAAATGCTAATTATTCATATAGATCAAATGGACAAATTATTTTGTCACAAATATAAATAAAAAATATCTCAATATTATTTGGTTAAAACACCCAAATTTCACATTCAGTTCTACACAAGTTTGAAAAATAAATATTAATTTTTCAGTGATAATTTTGTCCCCTTTTTGGATGCATTCTGGGGACAATGTTTCCCCGCCCAAGATGTATTGCACAATATATTCAAGTTAGGGACGCATTACTCTCGTATTTTACATATATTTTACTTTGGTACCAAGTCATGATTTTTATTTCTTATAAGTTTATATGGTTAATGAAAATATAGCGATAGAGAAGTATAATATTAAATTAATGCATAATATTAATAAATGTTTTTAATAACATCTGCAACTAATAATTGAAACACTAAAAATATACAATATAAAAATACATGATTGAGTCCTTACATGTAAACTAAACTATCGAAAATTAAAAAGTAACTTTAGAAATTTCAAAATGAACATACAAATACAATGCCCACTGATAGATATAAAAATGACATACACCATGATAATATAATAATTATATTAAACAATACTATATCTCACTTAGGTTTTATTTCTTTAGTAATAAATATATTAAAAATATAAAAACCCACTAAAAATATATATAGCTTGTTTTATTTTGTTAAATTAAGTTTCTTTTTTCTATTGGTTAACTTGTTTTATAAGGAATAACGTATCTACCTTTGGTGTGATTTAATTAAGATAAGGTGTTAAATACTGAAAAAAGTAACACGCTCTCTACTTGTGTGATCTCACTTGATAAACAAAGATCCATATGATTGTTGTGAACATTTAAAGTGTTAGATATATATTTGAAGTCTAATTACATACTACATGTGACTATTTTTAGCACAAATTGTAGGTTGTAAACTCTTGATGTAAGTTTCAATTTATCTGTATCACATGATTTTATTATTATTTTTAATTATGTTATCTATGTATTATTAATTTATATGTGTTGCCAATTATTTTGTTGTTGATTGTTATATTAATGATGTAAAATGTTAAATTTGATACTATAATAATTGTATGTATGAATTTCATAATTCAATATTTTGTTATTTATTATAGTATTGTGATAATTTCATGCAATATTATATATATATATATATATATATATATATATATATATATATATATATATATATATATATATATATATATATATATATATATATATATATATATATATATATATATATATATATAACGCGGGAAAACCTCCCTGTTGCAAGATTTGGAGGAGGAGGCGAGATCAATGGGGAACTCCACCCTAACCGATCCCAGTTCATGAAACTCATCACATGGAACGTCCAAGGTGTCTGCGATAAGGACACCCAAAACGCGGCTAAAGAACTCTCAAGAAAGTACGACGCTTCTATCCTCTGTATCCTCGAACCGAGGTGCAGTGGTGATCGAGCTCTGAGCATCATCAAGAAGATGGGCTTCGCTCACTCTCACAGAGTCGAGGCAGTTGGTTTTTCCGGAGGAATATGGCTTCTCTGGAAGAATGATATCCCTTTGGAAATCTTAGTATCGCACAAACAGTTTATTCACTACAAAATTCATCAATCGTTCTTTACCTTCGTCTATGCTAGTACGCTAAGGAGTGGTCAGAAACTCCTATGGAACCAACTCGCTATGTTGGCTCCCTCCATCACTGGCCCGTGGGTGGTGGTGGGGGATTTCAACGTGGTTATGTACCCATCTGAAAAGTTCGGTAGCAATACTTTTGATAGCACCAATAGTCGTGATTTCATCGAAGCCGTCGAGGCATGCTCGCTGCAAGACCTGGGAGCTAGCGGAGCGTGCACCACCTTCAGGAGGGGACTCCTCCATGAACGGCTTGACAGAGCGCTGGGGAACAGCCACTGGATCGAGCAACCCGCTCGCAACTCGGTCCAAGTTCTCGAGAAGAACCATTCTGATCACGCTCCCATCCTGGTGTCGTCAGAGGCGCTATCCAAGACGAGACGGACGCAAGGGACTCGCACCTCCATGCGATGGTACACCACGCCGGGGTTCGATGACCTGCTGAAGCGATCATGGCCTAGGGATGAGAATCTATTCGATGCCAATACACAGTTCCTTGCTACGACGTCTAGCTGGGACAATGCGAGTCGAAAAGCTGATCGAAGATCAAAAGAACAAATCTCCAATAAAATTAAATGGTTTCAAATGAACCTCACCCTCAAATTCGACCATGCGATGGCCCAAGTAACAGTTGATCTACAAGCTCAACTTGACTCTATTCTTCGTCGGGAGGAGGCGGAGAGCCAATAGCGAGCCAGATGCGATTGGATTCAACTTGGCGACAATAATACCCACTTTTTCCACTCTATAACCAAGGCGAGGAGGCAACGCAATAGAGTTACACGCTTGAAGGATGGATCAGGCGTTTGGCTTGACGATGAACAGGAGCTGAAACTCCTTATTATTAACTTCTTTTCTTCTGTTTATCAGGAAAGCAATGAGGTGCTTAGACGAACGGAAAGCCCACGTTTCGTGGGTTCCTTTCTAAGCCTATCCCCGGAGCAGCGTGAGAAGATGTCACCACCTCCCTCACCGGGCGAGATTTGGTCAGCCCTCAGCTCTATGTCGCTGGTGAAGGCACCAGGGCCTGATGGAGTAGACGCCGCCTTCTATCAGAAGACCTGGTCGCTTTTGAAAGACCAGCTCTGCACCTTCATACATCAACCTTTCAGTGGCATTAGTCTTCCACCCTCCTCGATGGATTCCAGGATCATTCTTATTCCTAAGGTCCCCTCGCCGGAGCAGTGCTCTCAGTTCAGGCCCATCTCACTAAATAACGTATGTACCAAACTTTTATCTAAGGTCATTGCGACAAGAATCAGACCTTTCTTACAGGACTGGATCTCGCCCTTCCAGTCGAGCTTTGTGCCAGGAAGGAGGATTGGAGATAATGCATCGTTAGTCCAAGAAATAATCCATTCCATGGAATCCAAAACGAGCTCCAAGAAGTACCTTGCTCTCAAACTGGATATGGTAAAGGCATTCGATAAACTCAGTTGGCAATTCATTCTTGATACTCTAATCCGAACCTCCATTCCAAGGAATATTGTAGATATCATCATGCAGATCATTTGTTCTGGGCAATCATCGGTGATTTGGAACAGCGAGATATCAGGTTCCTTCCACCCATCTTGTGGTGTTAATCAGGGAGATCCTCTCTCGCCTTATATCTTCGTTCTCTGTCTTGAACGCTTCAACCAGCTGATAGAGATGGAGGCAGCTACAGGCAACTGGAGACCTATTCTTATCTCAAAAGCTAAGGTGCCGATCAAAAATGTCAGCTTTGCTGACGACATTATCCTTTTCGGAGAAGCTTCTCTACATAAAGCAAAGATTATGGGTCGATGTCTCCGCCTCTGGTCTTTTCCTTTCATATGAAAAATCATCTGTCTTCTACTCATATAACACACCCAAAAGTTCTAGAAACCGTATCAGCAGGAAACTGGGAGTTCAGGAAACCAACAACTTGGGAAGACACCTGGGTGTACCCATTATTCATAGAAGAAAGAGCAAAGAATTATTCCTCTCTCTAGTGGAGAAATTTCACAAGCACATTAACTCTTGGCAGAACAATATGTTGTCCCTCGCGGGGAGGATAACACTTGCTAGATCGGTGCTCCAATCTCAGGCTTGCTATATTATGCAAGCTATACAATTTACGATCTCCACATGTGATAAGATTGATCAAATCGTCAGGAATTTCATATGGAATGGGTCCTCTTCTTCAGGACATCTGAACCTAGTTGCTTGGAAGAAGATCACACTACCTAAGAAGATGGGAGGTCTGGGTATCAAAAAAACCAGAAGTTTCAACATTGCACTGGTAATGAAGCTAGCATGGGAATTCATTCAAAAACACAAAATACCTTGGGTGGAGGTAATGGCGGGAAAATACATCTCTCGCGGACAATACAAATCGACGGGATCGCACCTGTGGAGGAGCATACGCAACCACATTCCCTTTCTCCTGCAACATTCAAATCGCATTGCCATTTCGGGTCATGACACCTTAGTGTGGTCGGATGAGTGGATTGGGCAGGGGCAAGTACCATGTTTAAAAACTGGTCTCTCTCCCCCTGATGATTTGTTGGATCTCAAGGTTACAAGCCTTGTTACAGATGACAAAGGGTGGGATTTGGAGTTTCTGAACTCTTGGTTCACTCCACAATCTGTCAGCCTCATTACTGACATGCCGACCCTGAGATCTTCCTATGGGGAGGATGTCCGCATTTGGAAACCGGAGGCACATGGAAGGTTCACTGCCAACACTGTGTATATGCTCATTAATCAAACGGATGTTAACACAGATCAGGCACCATTCCTTACCATCTGGTCTCTTCCCATCCCTCATCGGATTAAAACCCATCTTTGGTTGCTGCTACATAATCGGCTCCTCATAAACTCTCTCCGTGTACAAAGGAAGATAGCTGATGACGCCAGATGCTCGTGCTGTGAATCTTTAGAAGAAGACTGCATTCATGCCCTCTGAGACTGTAATGAGGCCAAATCGACATGGTCTCACTTACTGCCGAATGAAGCCATTCATTTTTTCTCAAGCACCAATGTCAATGACTGGTTCGAGTATAATCTCCATACATTGCGTAATGTGCGAGATTGGGGTACTGTATTTGTCGTTACTTGCTGGAAGTTATGGAAAAACAAGAACACATTCATATTCGAACATAGATCTATCCCTCATCAGATTCTTGCGGTACAATGCTACGCTGAAGCAATCTCTATACGCAATGCTTTCTATCAAACATCCACGACTACTGCAGAAGTGAAGGCTCCAAATGTAGTTCAACAAATTCAATGCTCGTCCACCATCATTACAGTGGATGTGGCCACATCTTCAGCTACAGACCGTTCGTGCGCCTGCGCAATTGCTAGGACTGTTGCTGGAGAATGGATCACAGGATCTGCAACGATGATCGCCGGCGTTGATGCAATGCAAGGAGAACTGAAAGCTATCTTACAGGGTGCGGTTTTGGCTTCGGATAACCACATCCAGGTTGGGATCATCATCTCGGACTCCTGGAACGATGTATAATGGACAAAAGGAGATGCAGAACCTCCTCCGAAATATCTCACGATTACCATGAGAACCCGTGAGCTCCTACAGAGGGAAAAGATACAAGATATAGTGCACCTGAAGAGAGACCAGAACAAGCTCACCGACATGCTAGCCAAATTTTGCCTAAAACAGCCAACACTACCTACGGATTGGAGTAGATGCCCTACTAGTGCTCTTCAAACATATATATCAGATAAATCTGTCTTTAGTCGTTTATTCTCTAGATTAGTTTGCTGATGTAACCGATATTAGTCAGTATTGCCCAATATATATATATATATATATATATATATATATATATATATACATATAGTTTATTATATTGTACCATTAATGCTTTATTTTAGGTAATATTAGAATATTTTATATGTTCAGTGATTATAAGCTAGATACACATAATATAAACTTATAATGTAATAACATGATATTAAAGTTAAAAAAGTTATGAAGTGGCATTTTGGCAAAAATAATATTATGACCACAAAACATAGATGTTTTGGAAAATGACATTTGCTTCTTTTTTTCATTTTTTTTTTCTTGAGATTACAATTTGTGATCAATACCCAACTCATGACTTATGTCCTACAAGAAGGTAGAGACAAATTGAGAATGTGTTGCTTAACTTTCATAACTATATAGCTCTTCAATTAAGATGGTATAGAAGAATACAAAGTGATTATATGCTCAAACTAATTCCTCATGAAGGATAATGTATTTGTGGTCCTAGTTTGAAATCATCATATTTAGTATATGATGTGATTGGATTTAGTTACATACTAGTGAACGCACATGTGCACATGCACATGACATATAAAAGTTGTTGGAATTGCAATAGAAAAATACCATAATGTTAATATTGTAAAATAAGAAAAATTAAACTATTGCTTTCATAAATAATAAAAATACATGTTCATTTTGTAACTGAAAGTTCATTATGCGACAAAATTCTGCAGGTAATGTGACGCGTCTATTTTCCCATCCAAAATTGGAGTTTAATGAGTTCATCCTCATACGAACAATCAAAGAGAGGTGGACACCTGATTGGAGAAGAAAATATTAGTTTAATTATTTAATAAGAAATAAGAAATAAATAAATAATAAATATTATAGTATAATATCTCACTTATTATCAATGCATGTAATCACTTTCTGGTGATTTAATCCAAGAGATTTTATAATTTATTTCGAACTTTTCACATATGAAAAAATGATTAGTGTAACCATTCAGACAATTTAATAATATAATAGTATATGCAGTCCAAATACTTACAATTCTAGTGATTATTTTGGCAAAATGTTGTGTTTCAACTGTAATTATTGATGATTTTGTACTTGTTGTCACACGAAGCTTTGGAATGACTTTTGCTGTAAGTATATACAAATAACAATCATAAAAAGATTGTATCGTAAACACAACTGGGAATATAAATTATATGGAAAACAATAGTACCAATTCAGATTTAAAGATATACACAAAATAAAATCAAATCAAAAAGTAATGATGTGTTCGATGTCAAATAAAAGACTCATACATTCTTGCTTAATATCTAAGGGAACTACATCTAAGACTTTAGCTGATTGCTTCATTGTTGTTGGCGCCCCTTGTGAATCTTGAAAAACGGTTGGGCATCTTGTTCTTTGACATGAAAAAGCAATTGATTCCATTTTGCCTTTGATAATATGATATCCACCATATCTTCACCATTTTCCTATATTATTAGACCAATTTAATATTAATACAGATGTAAAGTTCATCAATATTATATGTATATAAGTATAAAAATATGGAGTACCTGTGAGTGGATATGGTTTAGCTCTACAACAATATAACCAAGGAGATGATGTTCAACAATGTCAAATAATGTTAATTTAATAGAGTCAAAAGCGTCTATGACTTCAACTTTCATAATGTACCTATAATCAATAAAACAAAATATTAATTTATAAGCTAATTATAATATATAGATGTATTATATGATAAAAGAAGGTAAATTTATTGAGGACACTATCTTTTGCTCCACATTTGGGGCAGACCTTGCCTTCACCATTTTCATCATATACTTTATTGCTACACCTCATACATGCATTGTACCAAAGGGTTCGATCATGGTAAATCTGTACAACTGCAGCCTTAATTTCATAAATGTGATCCTAAAAATATTCAACATGTTATTTTCATAATATTATATACATTTAAGTACTTGTATAAGTTACAAACATTGAGGTCTCTTACTTTACGTAGTGCCCCACTCTGTAGGGATTCATGCAAGATGGAAATATTGATCCTTCTTGCCTCTATATTCTCTTTTTGCATGGACACATTCACAAGTGATGAAGAACCAACACCGCTTTCAGACAATCTATTGAATTTATAGAATTCAATTTAGAAAGAAATATATATGAACTACTATTTGAATGTGAAATATAAAAACGACTACCTTGACTTCATTTCATCAACTCGTGGCATTGGGGGGTTAAAGAGAAGTCTTGTTGTGTAAGTACTTGACATGTATAAACCTATAAGTACTATTAAATTAATATAAAATAAGTCTCACAAATAGAATTAAATTCATTGATTGTGTCATACCTTGGAAGCATCGAACTTGCAATCCAGTAATAACAACTATACTTCTCATTTCAAACTGTGCTTTCAAGTTGTCATGTGACATCACAGCTATTTCGCCCCACAGTGAGCACCTTGCCATAGTGTGCCTAAATACCATAAATATACATATAAGTGTGAGTAAATGAATACTTTGTTTTAGTGATTGAGTAATTTAAATAATTTGTATGTATTACATTTCATTTTGTAATATGATGTCACACTTGGCAACCTGTTCACCATATCTCTTCGTAATGCTTTGAATATCACCAACATTGGAAATCATTCCAATGACATCTGTAATTGACATAGAAGACATTTATGAATATTATAAAATGATATTATAAATGAAATTAAAGTATAAATACCTATAAGAAATGTCTTCTTATCTTGAAGACCCTGAAAGTCATCAAACTCAGTAAACTGAAATGAGTAAATAGGTATTTTTTCACAATTTTCAGTTGCTTCAGCAACCACACAATTTTTGTTAAGTATGCACTCTTCATTCCATTTTTCATTTCTATAGTCATTGTGAATGCCTTCGACATGGACATTATTCAATAAATAACACTTTCCTTCATTAAAAGTATTACTGAATTTGTTAACTGCATCACCAATTAAACTGGCTTCCATCCTCTCTCCCTAAGAAACAAAAAGATACATTGAGGCATTACATAAACACATGAATGTATTTCAAATTAAATAAGAAAAAAGTCAGATCTTTGTAATCTAGTATACCTCTTCATCGATAAACAACAATTTCTACTTCATTCTTCCCATTGATATTTCATGTGCTTTCCATTTGAAGGCCACGCGAACCTTTAAATTCCAGTTTAGGTATCGATGTACACGTCGAAAGGGGGTATAGTTATCTTTCGTCATCCTATTTATAACATTTATAGATGTTAGTATAGAAAAGTTGTAAATACAAATAATCAACATGAGATACTAAGATAAAAGCATGCCATCAATAAAGGATAATACTTCTTTGTATACTATATTTTTTGTAAATGTTCCACCATTGAAATTCTTCTCTCCTGGTTTAACCAAGACCTTCGTCGTATTTTGGGATGTCCCTCTTGACAGTGCTACATACAACTATCCATGAGAGAATACAAGATGGGGAAAATAAATTCCGACATTAGGGATAGTTTGACCCTGTGACTTATTTAGTGTCATTGCAAAACTCAAACGCACAGAAAATTGTTTCCGTTTAAAAGAAAATGGAAGATCATCATTGTCAGGCGTTATAAGAGGTATTCTAGGTATGAAAACTCTTTTTCCCCATGCTTGACCAACTATAACCTCTGCGTCAATTGCATTTTTCTGAAACCCTTTACAAACCAGTCATGTACCATTGCATAAACCATTTGTTGGATCAATATTTCGCAACAACATTATAGGACAATTTTTATTTAGCCGCAATACATGAGGGGGCAAATCGTTTGGAACCAGTGAATTGAGGAATTCTTCAGGGTAATTATTATTTTCATCATCAACAACACTGTCAAAACTATTATTCTCCTCCCCAGGAAATTATTGTATGAGATCATTATTCATTTCATCAACATACTCATTATTTGTGCATAATATTGCATGATTCATCATGTAGTCATTCGACGTTGTATTATGACCAAGAGCTGAAAGACATGTTGTATGAGTTGTTTCTTAGAGGTCGGATCATCTATGTACTCAAGAACCATTTCATGTGGGAGGCGAACGTAATCGTCATCGAATACTGGTTCTGTTCCTTGTCTTATGCGTAGTAGAAAGATTAAGAAGGTGGAATATGACAAAGCTCTCATATTTTGATTTAGTTTCAGTCTGTGCATTTTCTCCCAAAGAAATGACTTTATAAGACTCAAATCAATCGTCTCACCTCTAGTTGCACGTTGAACAACATGCAAAACTTGCCTGAAATCACCACCAAAAACTACCACTTTCCCCCCGAATGGTAGGCTCGATCCCGTGATATCTTGCAAAGTACGATCTAAGGTTTCAAAGGCCTGCCTCCTTGTCATGGATGCCTCGTCCCATATAATTATTTTTTCCGATCGAAGAAGTTCTGCTAGACTTCTTTGTTTGCTTACGTTACAAGTTGAATTGTTTTCAACTTTAATTGGAATTTTGAATCTACTATGAGCAGTTCTCCCCCCGGGTAAGATCGATGTTGCAACCCCAGATGTCGCTGTTGCGATTGCTATGAAACCCATAGACCTTACTTTTGCTAACAGTTCCTTGTATAGAAATGTCTTTCCAGTTCCACCAGGACCATCGACAAAGAATACACCAGGCTAATTTCCCACTATGTAGTTGAATATCTCATTGAATGCATGTTGTTGGTCATAGTTTAGTGATGAAATGAATGATTGATCCTCTTCGCTTACGTGTAAATTCATCTCTTCAACAATTTCACGTGACATGTTTTGTCCAGTATTTATTGAAAAATCATCATCAACAATTGGCAAGTCATAATCCTCTATAACCTTCCCCATGCTCTCAAGAATAGATTTAATATTTTGTAGCACTGTCTGCTCCAACTGATGCTCATCGGTGATTCCAGTCCTATGAAAATATTTCAAAATATCATTCAAGCTTGCATCCAACAAAGCTCTTACATTTGTTGGTTCACAATAAACTAATATTGTAGCAAATAATCTCTATAGAGAAATTGGGAATTCAAAATGTGTTGCCTCATTTAAACATTCTGAAATTGTATCGTCACTCTCAATAGGATCCCGATGTTCAGCTGAAAGTTTGAATGTTGGTTGGATAACACCATTGACAGTCCTCAAACTCTCAAATGAAGTTGAACCATTTACATGATTTAGTAATATCCTCAAATAATACCTCTCACCTTCAACAAGATTTACAGTAACGATACGACCAATAACCTCTCTTTGCTTTCTTTTCTTCCAATATTTTCCAGAGCTATTCTATACATAATGCTCAGGGAATTGTTTATAAAGATATTGATGAGATTCTTCATCGTTCGAGTTTGTCACAAAATACTCAGTGAGCATTGTCCTGCAAACACCATCTCGTTCCATAACATTTTGCAAGTTATCATCTTCTAAGAATGTGACACTATGCGTGTTAGGTAGATGCAATTGCAAGGAAACTACAGATGGTTGTATTTCACTAAGTTTGAACTCAAATATCCTCCACATTGACTCTGGTGGAGATATCCATCGAGCATCTCTAAATTGATTCACCTCATTGACGGTCTGGTCTGCAATATCAGGTGCTATGTTGACTGAAGCATTATCATGCCCCTTATATATACTTGAAGAGGTATTTGACTGCTTTGATGCTCGAACATACCTCCACATTAATATGACACCTATATCTCTGTAACAAATACGGATTATATGGTGCCACCCATCTATTATCTAGTATGGATCCTCTTACATCAACAATGACTCCATTGTCTCTTCTCCTATAAATTGGATATGAATCTCTGCCTTGCATGGTATTGGAACAAAAATTCCTTAGATATCGAAAGCGACACTCCTTGTTTTCCATACAAGCATTTTTAGGGTTTAGGACACCGCACGGTCCATGCAACATGTGTTTGACAACAAATGTGTGTAATAAAGGATATCGTTCAGGATCTGGAATTTCAGCACAAACAATGTTATCATACTGATCTGGATTGACGATCTTATAGTCACATTTCATGATGATAAGAATGTGTGCATGCGAAAGTCCTCTTTTCTGAAATTCAATAACATGAACATGTGCCGCTACAATGCCAAATATATTTTTCTTAAATAGCTGGTCCTTTAGATCCTCCAATTTTGATCTAAAAACCCTAGCTGTTAAATGTGGTCTGTTTTGAGCTAGTTGTCTAGGGAATAACTCTGTTTTTATCTCATACCAATCTGGATTACATGTCATTGTTAAAAAGATATCAGGTTTGCCATATCTGTGTATCAATGCCATGGCATCCATGTATCTACGACACATATCACGTGGTCCTCCAATAAAGGACGAAGGTAATACAATTCTTTTACCTACCATTATTCTATGGACTTCTCCATACCTAATGCTATCAGTGATTCCTTGATACAAATCAGCATGTATTCGCTTTTGCTCCTTTCATATAGTTTAATCGTGTTGATTCTATCTTGATTTACATGTCGACAACATATTGTTGAAGGAGACGACCCACATACAATAAGATTGATTTGTCAAGCACACGAATTTGTAGTTTGTAACAATAGTATTCTCTAGCAGATATCTTTTTTCGACCACCACCATCTAAAAAACATTGAAGAATGATGTGAAATACAATTTTTTAATATTGGTACATAATTTGTTAATCTGTGAACATATATATTCCACTAACCTGCTATGTTCGAGCCCATCACATCTTCAACAAAATGCGATGAGTTATGTAGCATGGAATCCCATGGCACACCAACTTTGGGGAGGTGTGGATGCCAATCGAATTCATCATTGGGAAACAATAAGGGATATGACAGAGGATCATAACATCCTAAATATGATTGCACAATATGTGGTTCACCTGAATTGGCATAAACAACTATGCTTCATTGTTGTGCACCACTGCCATCATTTCCCTCAATCCAGATACCCACAACTTGTGAAGCAGTTGGAGAATTATATGTCCTCTGATCTAGATGTGCATCTTTATTGATGGCAATACTAAAATTATCTGACATCAGAACATCCTTGAGGCTCCGAAAAAACTAAGCATATGGATTTACAGACAATACATGCATCAGTTTAGTAACTAATTCAGTATTTAGTGAAGGAGTTGCCTTCATTCTATTTTGTACCTCAAACTCAGTGTCATAGAAATAGAGTTGTAGGTATTTTGGTCCATCACTCCTAGGTAGTAATCTATTTATGAAATGATACATTTGACCCTGTACTCGAAAAGTATATATGCCATTCCACATACTATGCAAATTTTCATCTAGATGGATACCATGTGATGTGAATGCAAAGTGACATTGTAACTTTGAAAGAACCTCAGAAACTCCATAGAATCTGGTGTTTGCGATGTGTAAAAATCATATAGTTCTGTTGGAATAGGATTGGTAACTAAATGTACCTTTCCCTTCATACAACAAAAAGATGGTGGTTCAAATTGGAAACATTTGGCACCACAAAATTTGCACAAACTACGTGTGGATAACTTATGTGGTTCATTGAGAAGATGTCAAAAATTGGATTGGAAATATCAACACCAGAAGAATCTTCAACATTTTGATCCATGCTTTGAATATAGAAATCCTCCGTCTCTTCCACGATACCTGCATCTAGTTTTTTATAACACAAGATGAGTACAAATGTTAACTCATAGAATAATGCATGAGGATTTGTAACTATTACCTTCACTACATGGGACTGCCAAATCAGCAACCTCATGCGGATTTTTATACTCCTCAAAGGCACTATCGTTATTTGTAGGGTCGGAGCAAACATGCAGATCAACATGATCTCCATTGGGAAAACTGTCAGTCTGAGGAAGATAGGAAGTGCTCAGTTGTTCCAATGAATTCGTTGCAACATCATTCAACTGCGGTTGACATCGTTTTAGGAAATGGATCAAGAATCTGTGTTGCCTTGCTCGCCTATGAATTCCACTGAAAACATTATCGACATGATGTTGGAAGTTTTTATCATTCGAGATAACAGGCTGAAACAATGCTCTTTGACCAAGTGCGGAGTCCACACCTTCATTGAGAACTTGAATAACTTCACTGACTCCGTCAAAATATGGGTGCATATCAATCCTTAACTTCATATAGGGTGGCAAACTATTGTAAATTGTAGCATATCTTGCAATAAGTTCTCCACCACCTTCACATCTGGCACGCCTATGCATCCGTCTACTTCTAATAACCATTCGATGATGGTATCTATGCATCCGTTGAAAGGACCTCAAATCATAACTGTAAATATATGTTCTTTCAAATCGTTGAGATCTACGTGACTCTATTGAAGTAAGACATGACACAAGCGTGTCACAACTTTGAAATGTAGTTCTAGAAGATAGGCATGGTTCCACCATAGTTTGCACGGATCCTTCATTTTAGAAAGTGCAAACAATGAGAAGGATTCTATATGCAGTGATATGACTCATTATTTTATTATCTTAAATTCTCATATGACACATCAAAATAAAAAGCGAATGTGTACGATTAAGATAGTTTGCAATTTTGTCAACATTTGGTGACCAAGAATTATGGGGTATACATAAGTTGACCCCATATTCCCATCCTTCTCATTAAACGATGCCCTTCAGTATAAACACCACCCCACCACCCCCACCCCCCGACATCTTCCCATTCCTTATCCAACCGCCCTCTCTCTCGACTCTTTGTTGTCTTAATCCTAAACCTTATTTCTCAACAGTCCTTCTCTCTCGGGCGATCTAGGGTTTCTATGCTCACCGTCTCACTCTTCGATCTCCACCACATTTAGCGTTCTCAACATCTCCATCCTCTCTGACCTCCACCAGGCACCATTTCTAGGTTTCTCACAACTCCATTCTCTCCAATACTCCACAACATAATCACAGCAGCCACTCTGCCCTTCACTTCCGAGTCCCAGCCATAGATGCAACTCAACCCTTCTGACAGTCTGCTCGGCCTGATGGTCTAACCTCCAACCCCAACGATGCCAAATGTTGCCAACAATGCCGAGCTCTCTAATGCCGACAACTCTTAGGATCATCTCTGGCCACTGCTTCCCTAGTTTGTTTTTCATTTCCCTCAACTGATTTCGTCATTTTAGCACTCCCCAACCCCCAAGCTTCTTTGTGCCCTACTCCCTTGTCCTAACCTGACAGTAGAGTCCTCCATTTCCTCGCTCTGGTTCCATTTGTGTTTCCTACAACCGATTTCTTCATTTTAGCACTCCCCGACCTCCAAGCATCTTTGTACCCTAATCATAGCAATGATGATTTGGACTTCTCTGGTGACCTAACCTGAGAGCAGAGGCCTCCCTTTCCTCCCTCTAGTTCAATTTGTTTTCCGATAACCAATTTCTGAAAGGTTTCTATTTCTCATAGACATGCATCACAACCCTAGCCCAATTTCTGTGTGCCCTAATTCTATATCCCTAGATTTGTGGTTCCAAGAGTAGATCGCGTCAGATCTTCTATGTCTCACTCCTAATTATAAATGTCTAATTTCTTTGTGTCTCACTCTGTCTCATTCCCCGACCTAGCCCAAATTATTTGCTCTTCTAGTCGGTTGATGCTCACATATCTAAGGCTCTGTCTGCCTTTCCAGTTGGTTGATGCTTGCGGGGCTGAAGATATCTTCAGTGCTACTCCTTATTTTGCTTGAAATGAGATATTTCTTTGTATGTGTATGCTGGATTTCTTGGTATGATTTTGATACAAATAAGATAAGTCATTTTAGGTGAGGTAGATTTACAATCTGATCTATGTCAATCTTAGTTATTGCATATCTGATTTAGGTCTATCTGAGCTCTAGAAAATATATCAGATTTAGGTCAATCTGAGGTATTGCAATCCTTATATTGTTATATCCCACAATACCATCTGAACTGTGAAGCTGAGTGTCATAATTTTATATGAATCTGCTTGTGTGTTGGCAATGTCATCTCGTAAATTTGTATGCATGTGATGTTAATTTCTTTATGTGAATGTGGCCATCATTTATGTCCTTCGATATTGTGTACAATTAATTTTAACATGATGTATTATATAAGTATATCAGAATCTATATTCGGTAGAATCGTGTCTTTCAAATGTAATAACACTACTAAAAAATGGTCTTCAACTACAAAAAAAAATTGTAGCAAAAATCCCATATTTTGCAGCTAAAGGCTTAAAATACATATTTCTTTACACATACAAATTGTAGTATATGCTCGTATAGCTAAAGCCTTTAACTATATTTTTTCAAATATGTAGTTAGATAATCCATTTGCTACAAATTCATATGTATCCAGAACTGTAGCTAGATATTGTCCTGACATATTTAAATATAAGTATAATTATAGCTAAATGTATGACTACAATTGCATATATAGTAAGTATGTAGCAAAAAGATGAAGTTAAACATTTTATGTGTAGTTAATGTGTAGGGAAAGGCACTATATATATATATTTATATATATGTATGTATATGTATATATATATACATATATATAGAGTCAGGCTAGAATACACTCGAGTGTACGGATCATACGAATACATTCAAGTGTGTTTGCATATCAAGACTATTTTTTACAAAATGTAAACCGTTGATCTTCACCGTCATACTATAACTAGGCTACATACAAATTTTGAGCCCATTTGGATGAGTGTAAGTCACTCATCCAAGGGCAACAAAATCGACGCGCGAAACTAATTTGAAATGCATAATTTTTGCGGTCTTCATAGCATGAGCTATACATATCCAAATGTGCTCAAATTTTGTGTATGAGTTGTTCACAAGATGTTTAAGAAGATCAATGGATTAGATTTTCAAAAAAAATATTGCTTCATGGAAAACTACTTGAGTGTATTCCGCTCCAGATACACTCGAGTGTATTCTAGCCTGACTCCATATATATATATATATATATATATATATATATATATATATATATATATATATATATCTATATATATACATACATACATATATATATATAGTTGGATTATGTGTCTAGCTACATTTGTAGAGCAATTTATTAACATACATATATACACGGTTAGATTATTCATATATTTTGTAATCTGCCACTACAAAATCTCTTTTAGTAATAAAATAATAGTAGTTAGACCAAGGTTTTCTCATTATTCCAACAATCTTACTTTCATTTATACAGAAACGTCAAATGTACATGGGGAGGGCGTATACCTTGCCCCTATTACACAATGTGTACAGAAAAAGATATACATATATTAATGATTCATTGAGGTCTACATGCATCTTAGCAAAAGAGTATGCATTTTTCTCAATGAGTGTCTTTATTGTCTTCTCCTTTTGTTTGATGAGTTGGTGATTGCAGCTGCATACCAATCACCTTTGCAGACATGTCATGTTCATTATGATCTACTAGCAGTAGTCAAGAATGCAATTGGCATCGACTGATAAACATCAACATAACCTTCATAGCTTTCAAACATGGGTTCGACATTTTTGTAAGGACAGTTGAATCATAATCTACAGCAATCCAATGTTTTCTTGATGAGATGCATGCTAGCGATATTCTTCTCGCACGTTGAATACAACTGTAGGAACCAAACTCACACAGTAGAACCATATTAGCCTCCAAGATCATAATCATTAGCCAAACAAAGAAGAGATTTGGGTTTAGACACATGCTTCATAAACAGCCAACATGAAAGCTAATAAGTAAGAAACCAACCTCAGTCTATAATGAGCACGTAGAAGGGAAAAAATCATAGCATCATAGATCGAACCCCATCGTTGTTCATAGATTACAGATCATGCTAGAGTTGTAACTTCAGATATACAACTTTAAGACAGAGAACAAAAGCAATGATAGCCTAACTCCAACCAGGCCAGCTGCAAGAGATAGAGAAAGTTGTTAACATGCATGAAACATACTCTAAAAACCTAAAAAAGACTAGCTAAAAGTTAGCTCAATCTTATCCAACCAACAAGGAAGCAAAAGGAGGACATAGCCACAACACCAAGAGAGAGAGCAAAATATAAAACTATTAGCTCAACATATGAAAAACTGTGTGGAAGTCAAGAATATGACAATGCAATTTCTTTATAGTGTTTGAAGCTATCCATGAAATTAGTGCTATGCTAAAGTCATGTTGGGTCTGACTAGAAGAAAAAATCACTAAAGGGATTCCTAGAAGCATTCACCAGGATAGATCATACTAATGATGCAGGTTAATAAGACTCCCTAGATGCTTACTATATATTTCTTTCTCATAACAAATTCTATAATTTACAAACTTTTTTACTACTGCATCAATGTTTACTTTATCTCATTCAAAATTCAAAACTAGGATATAGAAAAGAAAAAGAAGTGCTATTAAGAAAACCTACCCACAACAAACCCAGAAGGGCCAAGAATGGAAAAACAAAATAGAAGGCCAAGAAATAAGTTAGCTTAATCTAAGGTCTTCCCAGCAGCTACACAAATAGTCAAACATGACAGCTGCATCATCAAAAAGAAGGGATATGCATCAATCTAAATCATAAACTAGCCTTATCCTGGAGGGAAAAATCAACATGCTTCAATTAGCATATCACCGATTTCAATCTAGGAAGCACCACAAACCATGGGCATGCAATCCACAACTAAAATTGAGAGAACAACCATACAAACTGAGCCAATAGAGCATCAGTAAATAATAATTCATAATCATCCCAAAAACTTAAAGAACTTATCTAGCAATTTATCATTGACTTAGTAGCTTAAGGTGTCGAAAGAAAAAAACTATCCAACATATATTAAATATCAAGCTAGATTGCACACTATACCTTGCAAAATAGAGAGAATTCATACAGAAAACATTGGGTGTTATTCTCTTCTCATGTGAAAATAGACCCATCGGTCCTCATCAATGATAGCCTTTTTTCATGTTTTAGCTTTTACATACACAAGTCAGTAGAAAAAGAAAGTCTTGAGTATATAAGAACAAATGCAGAAACAACACTCTAATTGGTGAGTGTTACCAGCTTAGAGAGCATGAGAGGAAATATAGGTATGTACTCAACCTGTCCAAGGTGTAAACAAGAAGATAAAAGTTTGTTTCACTCAGTCCAAGGTTGCAACTAGAGAAAACCCATTTCAGAACTACTAATCCGAGGTGACATGTCAGCTGGATTGTTTAGGAGCAACCTACAAAAGATTGAGGATGATTGAATACATTGAGGACATTAAAATGTCTCGTCTTATAAATAAATGCAAACTGACAAGTACATTGATGATTATGGAAGCCATGTAAATGAAAATAACGAGAAGGATGCTACTTTTAAAGCACTCTTGGTTAAAAACATTGAGAATAATGAAATAAATATGGGGTTGTCATCTTATGCTGTTAATGATGAGCACACAAAGTCCATCTTGTTAATGGAGCCAACTGCAAACACGGTAGGGAGTACCAGTAGTGGTTCTAGTGCTAAATGCAATTAAATAATAGGTGAAAATTCCAAAGGATGACAAACCTATTATTCATCTAATAGATGATGCCTTTGCTAACATAATATAGCTAGAATGTAGCTTTGCACGACTCAGAGACCATTTTTCTTATAATAAAAGGAAATATCATTTATACTCTATCATAAGAGATTGATTAGTGGAAGAACAATCTAATCCAAAAAAAGTGGACCAAGGGTCAACAACTATCCCATCTCGACCAAGGAAAGAGGCATACAAGCACCACCTTGCAATAAATCACTACCAATAGAAGAACTCAAAGAATCATAGTGACATCACAGCAAAAGGCAATGATAGCTATAGGAAAATAGAAACACCATCTCCCAAGTAAGAACTAAGAGCAAATCATACTTCATAAGAATACTCAACTACATGATCCTTGAGTAAAACCCTCAAGACAGAGCATGGAAGTCTTTGACATATCAAAAGCCAAGTCCAGGACAATCAGGGCAACACCATTGACAAAATAGAGATTCACACATTGTTGGCTCCATTTCCCTAACAACATATATGGAACCTTACTTGTTCACAACAAAGAATACTTTTCTGGGAAAACTCGGCCACTTCATACTTAATCAAACAAAACTAAAAGCCTAAAGAAATACTACAAACTGATACATATATACACACATATATATACTCATAAACAAATCTGTGGAGGTGATTCTTAACAGTTGTTAGATGTCTATATCTTAAAATAGTCTGCCTACAGGCCCTACACCATGATATATTGTTTCGGAGATCAACTGTCTCAATTTTATTGAGAAACCCCTGAACATGATCACTTACCCAAGATTCTCACTATCTACACTGATGATCAACTAGTCTTGTTTTAATTAAGTTTTGAAACATGGACATTTTTGGGGTTTTTTGCTGTCTGGGATTTCTGAATAACAATTCTGATCAATATTTTCAAATTAACTAGTACTTACAAAAAATAAAAATAAGGTCAACTATACTGGAAGGGTGTAACCCTTTTCTAAACCATGTAGTAGAGAGGTTAACTAAGAAACAAATATGTTGTTAAGAATAGAAAATGTTTTTTGGTGAACCTTTTAACTAGCTCGTATGTATGACAAAGTGGGATGAAGACTTTTGTAATATGCCCACTCCCCTATTTTTTAAAATCTCTATTCTGAAGTTGGAATCTTGATAGCTAATGGTTTTCCCCTTTTTCTTGATATTCTTGTTTTGATATTTGGTAGGCTATTATGGTCATGTATTTGATTAGTTTGGAGTGATTTATATGATGGTCACGAATTCTTGAAAGTCAAGCAAGAGACATTAATATAATCATCGGTAGTACAATCATCTTAATATTGTCTCAGAACAACCTCACCTTACTGGGAGGTGTATATAATGGCATGCTTATAATTGATAAGAAACACTTTGAATGTTGAATGGGCAAACTTTTTGGCAAGTTTGAAACTTTGAAATAGTTGAAGATGACATAACAATATACACACATCAGTTGAGTTGTATAATAGTAATTGCAATTCTTGAAATAGTTACCAATGAACTGTATATGGTGAATAATTGTAAAGCTACTATATTTTATCATATACTAGTACACATATATCTCAAATGTTAACAAATTCACTTAGAAAAGAAAACTGAGGAACTCCATGGTCTTATAAGGGTGTCACAAGTTGAGTATAAAACAACACATTTTTAGAAACAAACATTCAGATAAATTTATTGCAGATTTTATTATATTTTTGATGAATGATGGTTGTTGGGAGGTTGAAGTTTATAAAGACTGTTCTCTGTTCTCTGTACATTTACTGATTCAATACCTTTCCTATTCCATCTATTATTTGTAATACTATATTCATAAGATCAATAGGAACTATCTGTGGGGTGGAGTTGATCTTACTAAGAAGATTCATGTTATCTCATGTGATGTGGTTTGCAGTCCTAAAAAGGATGGGGTCTTGAGACTCAATAAGGCTCAATAAGTAATGTTTTGTGCTACTACTAAAAACACATGAAGAGTTTTAACCCATAGAAAATCCCTATAGATGAAATGTATACTTGGTAGATATTTACACTCCAATTGCTTCTGGTCTTGTGGCAATACCTAAGGAGACTAGGCTCTGGAGAAAGCTCCTGAATCAAAGGGAGAAAATTAGAGAACATGTCTCTTATTACTATTGGGGATGGGCAGCGGTGGAGCCAGAAATTTGAGGGTAGGGGGCACCTTTCACTGCAAGACCTTGGCTGACATTTTAGGTAGGTCACAACAACATATTTCCATTTAACATCACCCATCTTCATATAGATTTATATGTGATTCAATAATTTGGGTGGGGAACGTGCCCCCCAATCGTGTATGTGGCTCCCCCACTGCAGATGGGGAGTTTATTCTCTTATGGAGAGCTTCCTAGCTCAAGGGTGGGAGATTTTTGGCTGATGTGCTTGACTAATCTACTCCCTTGTAATTTGAGGGAGGTATATTATTACGAAATTAAGCCGTATTATTTTAGATAATTGTTGCAAAATCAGGGAGTCAAGGGTAGTGCTACATTAGCAAAATTTATTAGCACCTATCCCTCACGCTCTGATAGTGCTGATTGTATCCTCTTTAAAGGAAAGATAGTTAGTATAATAGAAGATATCATTCCTCTTATTAAAGTGCCTACTGCACCAAAGATCTAGGCTGAGTGGCTGTGGGAATTGTCCTTCGCCTACAAAGAATGTAGTGAAGGATTGGAAAGTATTCTATAGAAAATTATTGAAACATCACAATATACAGTCTATAAGATTTATTATAAAAATCTAGAAACTACAGAGCATAATGTTGCTGACTACCATTATATGGGGAAAGTAATGGAGTATGCTGTGGAAGATAAATGCATTGACAATATTGTGGACATTTATAATATTAATGAACTGTCATCTTGCAAATAGCATTTCTATTTTCTTGCCATTTTGTTTTACATATGGAAAGAGAGAAACAAAAGGTTCTTCGAAATTCATCTAAACAAGCTTCCAAAGTATGGAGTATTGTTTTCAAAGAGGGATTATCTATGATGCACGGTTCTTAGTTCACTTTGATGAATTGATAGTATTAGATAGTAATATTGTTTTTCTTTCTTTCTTATAGTCTTTGTACATTCCATAAAAAAGCAAAAAAGGAGTCTCACACTTTCTAATAAAAAATACAGATGGCTTATGTTGTCACATCTTCATGTTGCATGGGGGCAGGAGGCACTACATGCTTGGGAGTTAACTAGACTTGAGCATTAGAAGGTTGAGTTAGGCTCATTACAAATGAACCTATAGATATACACCATAAAATAGATTTAGTTGTATGGACCGTCGAGCATTGTAGCCATGTTATGGGATTTGGTTCAGGCAGAAGGAAAGAGCTTATATGTGGGAAGAGATTAGTTGGAAACCCTAAGTTTAGAACCAAAAATAGGAACTGGGATGTATACAAGGTCATTAGACGTAGCACTATATTAATGACCAATGAGGATCGTAGGTTATTGCATAACTTTGCAAGAATATCATTAGATTATATGAAAGATATTGGAACAGATAGTAGTCAAGCCTAACAAAAACAAAGGCCTCAAGGATTAAGTTCTACATCACTAGTCTATGAAATGGAAGATATTTTAGAATAACACCCCACAATTATAGTAATATGAGGTTAATAGTGAATAAACTGGTAAGTAGTTGGGTTCTTTGGGTTGTTTGGGTCTAGGATGATTAAAAACTCATCTAGATGACTCCATAGTTGAATTAGTCGAGATAAGAGTCATGTTCCTACATCATGGATCTCGATTTTATTGTCATTTATCAAGGTGAAATTTTTTAAGGATTGACAAATAAAAAATTATGAAAAAAGTAAGCCTTGGAAGTAGGCTGTGCATGGATTGAGAAAAAAGTCATTTACCATTTGCATCAAAGATGTTATAATAGTGGTTGAAAAATGAGTACTTCAAATTAGAAGAGTCGATAACTCCAAAATGGTTTGGTTTTTCTTGTTGGCGGCAATGACCAGTTCTGTGGAACTTTTCCATGCTCCAATGGTAGGCATGACCTAGCTACAAGGATCAAGAGTTACAGACCAAAATCACTAATTCTATAAGACACAAACATGACCATGATGATCTGTGAGGGAAAAGTGACACGTTAGCACAAGTGAAAATGTAAAAATTTTGAAAATGAAAAGAAACCTCAAAGTTAAGCAGTCAAATTCAATCAAAGATACACGCATACAAATATTCATGCTAAGGTTTTTTAAGAGTCAATAAGTGGATATTCCTTTTTTCCTACTGATGTAAAAATATCCAAGACAAGACAACTTTAAGTATAGAACTTACCAATATATAGCATATTCATTTTAATTGAACACATTACATTGTGATGTTTATAGGAAAAGTTTACATTACAACTTACCAAGTAACCTAGGACAAACACCATAACAAGGCATAATATGGGGCATATTTTTCATCTTTCGTCTTTGGAATATTTAAGAATTTTTTTGAGAAGCAACTGGATAAGGAAGTTCATCTTTCTCAAAAATGTGCATTCTTCAATACAGAATATAGAATACTGAATATAGTTACAAAAATATTCCGGCCCATCCAGGTCAGAAAATACCTCAGTGGATGGTGGATCAACCACAGACGCAGGATTTGGTTTCGCCGGGGCTTTAGAAGCATCGATTTTCTTTGACCGGCGCCGATAGACTTGCAATGGGCATTCTTGAGGCACATCAGGAGCTGGGAATTCCTCAACAACCAACGATAATGGTGTGGTAGCCATAATATCAGCTGACAATTTGTCACCATTAGTAGAATAGTAAGGCATATGCTCAAAAAAGGTCACATCCGCACTAACAAACCATTGTTTTTAACAGGATCAAAATAGCGGTAACCTTTCTGAGTACAGGAATATCCCAGAAACACACATTTGACTGAGCGAGCATCAAGTTTGGTGAGGCCAGGACGAAGATGTTTTACAAAACAAGTACTCCCAAAAATGCGAGGAGGCAGAGAAAATAAGGGTTTATCAGGAAACAAAATGGTGTACGGAACCTGAGTTTTCAAAATAGAAGAAGGCATGTGATTGATAAGATAGCATGTTGTAGAGACAACTTCAGGCCAGAAGTGATGGGGTACTTTGTAGTGTATTAGAAGGGTGCGAGAAACCTCAAGAAGGTGACAGTTTTTTCTTTCAGCGACGCCATTCTGTCGAGGGGTGTAAGGGCAAGTGGACTGATGTATGGTTCCTTGGGCAGCACAAATGGATGTAACAGATTGTTGCATGAATTCCAGTGCATTATCAGTATGAAAAATTTTAATAGGTCGATTAAATTGACTGTGAATTTCAGAAAAGAAGGTGCAAATAGTATCTAACACAGTATCCTGACCTTTAAGCAAAAACAACCATGTGGTGCGAGAATAATCATCAATAAAGGTCATAAAATTTTTCACACCCGAGTGAATGGATACAGAGCACGGTCCCCAAATATCAGCATGAACTAGGTTAAAAATTTCTTTAGAAGCAATGACTTTCTTAGCAGGAAAAATAGACCTAGTTTTTTTTCCCAAAACACAAGTTTCACAGGAAAAATTATTCTCAGATAAAGTAGGAAATAAATGCTTTAATTTGGCAGAAGATGGATGACCCAGACGAAAGTGCCACTGTAATCCTGTCGCTGAAGTAGACAACATAGTCGCAGTAGTAGGAGGTCCATCCAGATAATATAATCCATCTGGTCCTTCACGGCCCGAACTAATCCACATCTTCGTGCAGAGATCCTTCAAAATACAGCCAGAAGGATCAAATTTAATAGAGCACTGGAGTTGTTTAATCATCTTACTTACTGGCAATAAATTAACAGGAAACTTTGGAATATATAAAACAAAATTCAAGTGCAATTTTGGTGAAAGAGGAACCGTGCCAGTGCCATGAATAGCAGTTTTGGATCCATTTGCAATAGTAACAAATGATATAGGAGTAGTTTTATGGAGACTCAAAAAAAGATGAAGATCGCCAGCCATATGAGTGGATGCACCTGAGTCAATGCACCACTATTTGTTACCAGATTATGGAGAGGCAAGCATGGCAGAGGCTCCTAGTGTAGACAAGGAAGGCATCTGTGCGAGACGTTCCTGGAACATCTTCTCGAACTCCTAACGTAACCAGTATGTGTTAGTTGGAGCAGTAGGTGTGTCAGGGGTAGAGTCTGCAGTAGTTTCTGTAGCAGCCTGGTTAGCCCAAGCTGGCTTGTCGTGCTTAATCTAGTAGTGATCTTCAGTATGATTTTCCTGGCCACACCAGTTGTAGTAGTGAGGCTCATGAGCAGTACCATGTCCAGGAGTAGATGTGCCTCGACCTCCTGAAAAAGGAGGGCGACCGCCACAGCCACGGTTGCGACCACGACCACTGCCAGAATCAGCAGAGCAAGTAATAAGCACAGGATGCTCAACAGCAGGTGTAGGAGTCATGGACGGCAGACGTTGGACACATTTTAGAACATCTTGAAGGGTTGGCAGCGGGTCACTTGACAGGATCTGGTCAACCACTCCAGAAAAAGAGGCAGGAAGTTTAGCCAAAAATTGCACCAGTTGCAGTTCGTTGCACTGCTTCTGAGCAATTTTAATGTCTGTCGTCAAAGGGTGGTAGAGTTCAAACTCATTCCATAGAGCCGAGCTTTGATTGCAGAAGTCATCAATGGAAGTAACAGTAGAGAAATCCTTCTTCACTAGAGTTTTGAAAATTTCAAAGACACGCTTGGGATTCTCCTGATGAGAATAGACATGGAACAGTTGATCCCACATAGCCTTAGCATCATGAAGGCAGAGAAGAGATTGGATGATGCGAGGCTCGATACTATTGAGGATCCAAGACATGACGCCGGAATCATCCTCAGACCATTGGGCACAACTTTGTCTGGTTTTGTCATCTGAATCAGCAGGAGGCTCTGCCGTAAGGTGGTGATACCGTCCTTGTGCTTTGACATATAGAACAAAGGACGCCGACCAGAGATGGTAGTTGGAGCCGCCGTCGAGCTTCACCGTGATGACACACATCGAGCGTGGACGCTTAGGGAAGGCCATAGCATAGGCAGGAGTTGGTGCAGTAGCAGAGTAGAGACCCACAAAGGGCAGATAGCATCAACAGGGATCTGACGCGTCAGATTAGAAAACCCGTATCGGGCAGAATATGAATAGAGAAACCTATGCCGTCATGAGGAAAACTCAACATTCCATCATGAGGCGCAGGCAGATAGAAGGGAGAGACAAAAGGACTCTCAACTTAGCCAGCCAGTGGATGTCCGATCATAGATTCGAAGAGGACCCAGACATAGATGGAGACGGGAGATAAAAACCAATGGCAGCCGGCCGAAAGGCTAGAAGCCTGGAGGAGGAAGGATTTTGCGGGTGGAGTAGGTTGTTGAGGTGGCGGTGGGAGGAGAGGAGGCGGTGGAGGACGGAGGCGGCGGTGGAAGGAGGATGGAGGGGTGTTGGCGGGAGGGTTGGGTGGCGGGTGTCAGGGAGGCACGACGGGCAGGAGGAGATTGGCGGCGGGGGGGGGGAGGGGGGGCTCACGTCATGGGTGGATTGACGGGTGCGGAAAAGGAGAACCTTCTCTTGATACCATGTAGAAGGTAAATGAGTTGTTTATTTAGTGAGTAAAAAGGTTAACATGGTACTCCCTCATATAGCTACGAAGAGTTGAGACACATAAACAAGAAAGCAATATGGGACTAATACAATAAAGCAGTAGGAGGAAAAACACAACAAAATAAGTAAATAACACATTATTTCTATAATGTACATATAGAATTTCACTACTTTGTTAATCATGCATGCATGTACATATGTATATATTACACAATATCAAACTAATGAATCAATTTCATCTTCAGGGTAGGGGACTTCAATATTGTGGGTACTAAATTAGAAATTTAATACTAAATACAAAAAATATGCATTATTTGATACTAAATCAGTTTCATACACAATCTTTAATATTGAATCCAATATATTGTTACAAAAATGTTCCTTACGACCCAAAAAACAATATGACTTCATTTTACAAAATCTGTGTAATCTTTTAGTGTAAGCAAAAGACATTGTAACAACATCCATCTACCTAACTAAGGGAACCACTTAACTAACATTGTACATATGTAGTTCCAGTATATTATTGGCAAGGAAGAAAATGTCCGATTTCGATGTCGTTTCAATGGCCACAGAAATAGAAATTTTGAAAAATGGGTTCCTGGCATTTCGACGGCAAAATAAATGAATTAATTTACGAAATTTTACCAGAATGATCTACTAGTGTAGATCTACTCAAATATGTAATAATATTCCATATTGTATATGTGTGGGTGGGGTCTCATCATTTTTGAGTGAATGACCCTAAAGTGTTTTGATGGGCATTTGGGTGGGGATTTTCAATGTCAAATTTCAATGGTGAAGTCAATGAAAAAAGTCATTATAGTTTGCAATCATAATATATAGACTTAAAGACACAAAACTATGCAAAAAAATGCCCTAGGTAGTACATAGTATATGAAAAAGTAGATTAAAAAACTAATGATCTGCTTGTTTCGAGAGTTTTGTCAGTCAATTTCGATGTCCAATTACCATGGAAATAGAAATTTCGGTCAAAATTTTGACCATTTCATCAACATTTTGAACATTGGTTATTGGAGGATGCATGTAGATATATATACATATTGCACAGTACCAAATCAGTAAATCTGTTTCATTGAATCTCTCTATCTGGTCTTACCCGAAGCATGACTTGATCCCAGATAACGAGGTTAAGGGTCTTCAATGACTATAGTCAATCGCATACTCATCTTTAATTCCTTAAGACTAAGTCCAAAATAGTGCATCAACAACTGTATAAGAAAACAAAAAACAATGATCTCAGATACCTATATATGTCACCGATATTAATTTGAATTGTACCAATTCAACTATCTATGTTAGTTAAATATACAAAACTAGATTTGGTGACATCTATTTTTCTTGAGAATACTATCGTTGTCATCAACTGAATGCAATGCATCGGGGCTGAAGGTCGAATTAGAGATACTATAGAGATAGATACACTTACCATGTACATTTAGAACATCCTATATACATGGCAGGTCGCATGACAATGTTGCTCGCTAATAGACCCTTCCAAGTTTCCAACAGTACAAATAACCCTGACTCAGGTCTGGAACCTGGTGGAGAAAAGTGGACTTGAAGCAAATAGAATACTACATCACAGTCATCACCTTCAATCATAAGAAGGACAAGGAAAGGGTCCTAAACAACAAGCCATGGAACTTTGATGACAAGGTCCTCTGCAAAGACATCAAGAGTGGTGATCAACCATCTGAAATGACTCTAGAGGAATGCATTTATGGGTCTGCTTCTATAATGTATTACTAGGGTACATATCGAATGTCGTGATGATGAAAATAGGGGTGATGGTGGGAAAGGTAATTGAACTGGAATCAGAATCCTCAAAGGTCAAGGGAGAGGAGGGTGAGAGCCATCATCAATGTCAAGAAACCACTAAAGACTGTCCAAAAAATGTAGAGAACAAAAGGAAATCTCGTTGACATAGAACTACGATATGAAAGGCTACCCAATTTCTTATTTTTGTGTAGATGCATAGGATACAAAAAAAGAGATTGTCCTAAAGATGAAGAAGAAGAGGAGAGACAAGAAGAAAGGTGGGGCAACTAGGTTAGAGCCTCACCCAGAAGAGGGCCCGAACACGAGAATATTGTAGTATTATATGAAACATCTTAGAGAAATCTTTTCACGAGTGAGAAGAACGAGCCTACCAAGAGCCCTGTCTAGAATCTACAGGGCAGTCAGTAGGGGGGAATACCAACACAAACAAAGAAAAGCCAGGGCATCCAAAATAGAGGTCCCTGGGAGATATAACTAAAAAAAACAGTGTCCTTACTTTTATAAGCGTCCCCAGACATGCCCAACACCCAAAGCACCAAAAATCATAGTAATAAAATAGTGGAAAGCAATGACTCTGCACCACCTGAACACATCCAAAGTTCTCCTAAAAATGCCAGAATCAAACTCCCCTTTGTCCTTCTCCCCTTAACCCCCCACTCGCTGCACCACTTGTTAAATAATACATCACCATGTTTGGGGGATGGGGTGGGGTGGGGGTTGTTTTGGGAACCATCTCTGAGGCTCTGCAAAACAAGTATATAATGGAGGCTAGGAGCATAGAAGATCTAAAAATGAAAAATAAAATAGAAGAAAAATAGGTTGTAACACCCCTCCCTAGGGTTCCTTACGTAACCAGTGGAAGCACAGCCTAATCCCCAACATTATCCATAACGTGGGATACTTGGCATATCAGGGAGGGATTGTCACATGCATGATCTCATATCAAGAAACAAACAACACTTTGCATTCATGGAAAGATAGATTCATGCATGAAGTTATTTGGAAAAACTACATCATGCTTCTAAAGGTATGCTAAACATAAACTAGATAATCATGAAAAAGATAGGATCTCCATAGATGGTCGTCCCACCAGGAAACAACTCCTTAGATCTTTGGGTCCTTCGTATTCTCAAGATGATTCCTTCTCTTTATCTCCAACTCTTGCAGACATCTCATCCCCAGCCATGCAAAGGAAAACATTCATGGTAAGTAAGTGGCATTGACATGTTATAAGACATAAAAATAACATATAAAGTGATTTGACATAAACATACATTGACATTAATCATTTCTTGGCATCTTTTACATAAAGAACTTGACAAGAAGTATATGCTCCTCTCTTAATGCCTCATAAGGAGCCCATAAAGCTCGGAAATCCCATGATTGCTCGAAAAGCCCATAACAAGGTGAATATAAATCTAAATCAATTTCCATTAACCATGATCTTTCTTAGACTTAATTATCTTCTAAATGACTTAGACTTGATCTTAATGGGATTACTCCCTCTTGAACATAGTTGGGATTTCTCCCCATGAAACATAATGGGATATCTCCCTCTTAAGCATGGATGGGAATCTCTTCCCTCTTAATCTTGGTTTCATGTATCTTAATCATAAATCATAATCTTAATGTGGTCTCTACTCTTAGACTTAGATTATAAAAATCAACATCCAATAATCATATACATTGAGGAAAAACATGACATCATCATAAAGTGCTTAACAAAATTCATAAACATTCAATAAACCAAATGTCATCTATGCCAAGGGCATGGCCCGCTTATCTTAAGCTAAAACATCTTGGTCAAAGATGGTTTGACTGATTGGATTCCCTTAAAGACCTGAAATTAACATAATTATCCTTCATCATATATCATTAAACCCTAATTTGTTTATATAAAAATTGAGATGTGAAAATAGAGAAATCAGGTGATAAAAACCAGAAAATCAGATTCTGCATCGAAAATCCTTTCCAAAACATATTTATTTATATTTTTATAAGGTTGTATGAAAAAGTTATGAATTTTGCACTCTGGACCAATCAGAAATCAAGAAACCTTATTGTGACAGCAATATAAATCAACGATTAATCAAAAGGAAATAAAATGTGGAAACCTTAGGCGCACGTGACACATGAATCAAATGAGTGGGGGTAAAACTGTCATTTAAGACAAAATACTCTCACAGTCGATGGAGAACAAATCGAAAGTCAAAATACCTATAGTACCCTTGGGTGATCAGTTAACTGATTGCACTCGTGGGGGCACCATGGTCATTTCAGGACCTGGATTCTTCACCCCCCTTTAGCCATGGCTTCAAGCACATAATCAGCAGGTGTTGCCCCCAATCCAAGGTCGCAAAAGGTGCAAGCCCTTGAGACGTTGCGACTGCCAAATGCTTCCTTGCATCAGAACGAAGCCAACGAGCCAAAGGTCAGGATCAATGGTGCTCTGGAGCACCAGTACCACTTCGTGGTGATGACGGGTTGCTGTTGGGAACAAATAGGCACAAACGTCCCCAAGAGAAGGAAAAGAGGGGTGAAAAAGCATCGTTAAGGTCCAGCGCAGCCAGTCAGCTTGTCAAGATGGCGGGCAGGGACCAAAACTCCTAGCTCGTCGGAAAATGCCGCAAAATAGGGGAGACAAGTCAGAGATCAGAAATCATTGAGGCCATGGTGAAAACCATATGTCGAGGGGCAAGAACTGTTCACCGCAGTCAAACAAAGCTCAGGGAATTGTCCCCTAGGTAGGAGAAGCCCTGAGACACCGCAACACCTAGCGTCGGAAATGACTTCTAATGGGCTCTATAGGGTACAACCCCTGGGGCTAACACGAGGCAAACCAAGGCCGCAAGAAGAAAGATAGAGGTTTGGGGATGCTCATCGCGACCGGAATTGGGCTGAGGTGGTCAGAGAAGGTTGGACAAAGTCGGAGTCGTCGGATTTGCAGGTCGAGAAGGTTTGGGTGAGTTGGTGTGATAGCGGTGAAATTAAAGGAGGAGGGGTGCCTGCAGTCTGGAGGTGCTGTGTAATGCCTTATATAGGCAATAAGTGGATCGCAGCACGGGCTGCAACCTCAGGTGGACCAGCTACGGAGAGCCCTAGATTGGGCGTTTTATCTATAGCGGGAGATAGAGGGTGAGTGAGGGCTCATTCAGATTGGGGTGGCTAGCTGGATGCGTTGGCGAAGAAATGAGGAGAAACCGTAGAGTAACATGCAAGATTGAAAGCTCACAATCAAGCCAGTCTGTAACGGCTGTTGCTCACGAAAAAAGCAGAGGAAGAAGAAGACTAAAGCACCGTTGGATCCCGATCCAACAGTCACAGATGTGCGGGTTAGTAAATCAAAATCACAGGAGCGTGACAGGAGGAATAAAATTGAAATCTTAGGGAAATTAGTGCGATCAATGAAATTGAATTAAATCCTAGGTCAAACAATATTCAAATCTCTCCCAATTTAATTGGGGGGTCAAAGATGGTCATAATGGGTTCAAATTTGAACCATAGGTACATTAGGGTGTCTAGAATATTCCTGTGGGGTTAGATTTTGTTCTTTTGTGCACATTTAGGTTCATAATATAGCAAAACCATCATGTATACTCAAATGGCTATGATTAATATATATAAAGTCATTAATTTCTCAAATAAGAGTTACAAAACATGAAAATGTGCACTCACAGTTATTTATTTTCAATTAACTAGATGGAGTCCATTAAGCAAGAAATTAAACATGTAAGTCACTAATTATCATATGAGAGAGAAAATATGACATAAAAGCCTTTATTCTCATTTTATTAAACAAAAGAGCATAGATACATATGAAAACATTTTCTTTAAATAAAACAAGGATAAGAGAGAAATTGGACATAATGAAATGATTTGCAGGTATTGTTCTACCAGGGATTAGAATGAAGGAGATTAAGCTGCTCAGATGGTCGAGACCTGACCTTTTTAATTTAAAGATGAACTTGACTATCGGGAGGGACGTTTGTGAAGACTGGAGTATAAGGAGATGGACTGCAGGCCTGGTAAGGAACCATAACGCTGAGATTTGCATGATCTTCTTCTCTTGGTTGAACGCTTGGGATTATAGTATGGCATACATTCAAGCGGTTTTGGTTGGTCTGAAGATTGTGAGAGACAGATCGATTAAGATTTCAACCATTGAGCTTGATGACCACGATACTTACAACATCCTTTGGATGAATAGTCATGAACCTTGGAAGATGAAAACTCAAGTTAGAGCTGTGAGAGCCGAGATGCATAGAGAAGGGATCTCTGGGTCTGTGGTTCAGAAGATGGTAAACGCGATTCCGATGGCTGTGGGACGGTGGGGCTGTAGGTACTCAGAGGTGATCGTTTCCACTGATGTTAGTAGAATGCCCAAAAAGATTAGAGGCATGGCAATTCTTGAGAAGAGAGGGACGCCTTATATCCAGGTGGAAAAGAAAAGGATCGACGGTTGATGTTTTTGGTTGTTCTTGAAGGTGTTGTAGATGCTTTGGTTGGAGTTTCTTTGTGGTTTTTTCTTGGGTTTTTTGTGTGGGGGTTTTTTTGGGAAGATACCTGTGATATTATAAGCAGGAGATGTACCTTTGTTGATAATTTCGCCCACATGAGAGGGGTGGGATGAATAGAGAACCCTCTGGCTTGTTTAAAAAAAAAATGATTTGCAAAAATTAACATGGGAAAATTGCATTTAAGTCCTCAAAAATTATCTAATTAGGAAAAGAGCATGTAGAGAATAAAATAAATTTGAAAATTTGCATAAAGAGAGTGGGATGTTACAATTCTACCCACCTTAAATAAATGTCTTCCTCAAAATTTCCTAGAGTTTCTACCCACCTGAAGGGTTTCACATAAACTTGCAAAATTTCCATACAATATTATTATTATTATTATTATTATAAAAGAAGCATTTATAAACAAAGCATTATGATTCAACATAAATTACTTAACTACCCTTACCTTGATCATTTTCCTCCTCCATCTGACATTTGCATGGTGAAGAGCCTTGGTTTAACCTTGGGTGGAGGATTAGGATTCTTAGCTTGGTTGTCGTTGGGATCCTTCTTTGCAAGCTTAGGGCAATTAGGCTTGATATGCCCTTCCTCACCACAATAGTAGAAAACAGAATTCCCAAACCTACAAGGACCACCATGATTTCTCTTACATGTATGGCATGGGGTTCTCCCATTCTCAGAAGAAGGCTCAGGGGCTTTTCTCTTTTGGTTGGAGGGTGGAGGGGGTTGATGGTGACAATTGTTTTGGGGTACCTCCTTCTTATGGTTCCTCCCAGGGTGATCCTCCAACTCCAGGGCTGCATCTAGGGCTGATTGCATGGTCCTATGTCCTCTACCATACAAGGCATAACTCAGGTCGGGTTTAAGCCCTCTAATAAACTTCTTAGCTCTCTTTTTCTCAGTGTACTCAAGACCATACTTTTGGAGCTTATGAAACTTCATGGCATACTCAGTGACAGTCATGTCACCCACTTGCTTAAGGTTAACAAACTCATCTTCCTTCCTTTCTAACATGGCTTCAGATACATAATGGTCATTAAAGACTTCTACAAACTCACCCCCAGAAAAAGGGGGGTCATCATCTTCCCCAAAGGCTAAGAGGTTTTCCCACCAAGTACGGGCTGCACCCTTGAGCATATGGGTGGCAAATCTAACTCTACTACGTGGGGGACACTCTAGGTCTCTAAAGCAATGTTCCATGTTGTTAAGCCATTCCTCAGCCTTGGTCACCACATCAACTTCATCTTCACCATGGAAAGCAACGGGTCTAATCTTCAAGAAATCTATGTGGGAGATCTCATGTACTCTAGGTGGAGCTCTAGGTTGGAGGACATTGGTCAAGGATGCTACTAGGGCATCTAGAGCAACTGGTGGAGGGACCTCGTTCATGTCTTCAGTCTTATCACCACTAGAGGATCCTTGTGAGGGCCTTGACTCACCAACTTTCTCCTTCTTCTTAGGGTCCATCTGAAAAGGTAAACATAACATGATATTAGAACATAATATGAATCTCTAGTGTTGCCTTAGTGGCCATCTATTCCTTGCTCTGATACCATTAATGTAACACCCCTCCCTAGGGTTCCTTACGTATCCAGCGGAAGCACAGCCTAATCCCCAACATTATCCATAATGTGGGGTACTTGGCATATCAAGGAGGGATTGTCACATGCATGATCTCATATCAAGAAATAAACAACACTTTGCATTCATGGAAACATAGATTCATACATGAAGTTCTTTGGAAAAACTACATTATGCTTCTAAAGGTATGCTAAACATAAACTAGATAATCATGAAAAAGATAGGATCTCCATAGATGGTCGTCCCACCAGGCAACAACTCCTTAGATCTTTGGGTCCTTTGTATTCTCAAGATGATTCCTTCTCTTTAGCTCCAACTCCTGCGGACATCTCGTCCCCAGCCATGCAAAGGAAAACATTCATGGTAAGTAAGCGGCATTGGCCTGTTATAATACATAAAAATAACATATAAAGTGATTTGACATAAACATGAATTGACATTAATCATTTCTTGGCATCTTTTACATAAAGAACTTGACTAGAAGTATATGCTCCTATCTTAATGCCCCATAAGGAGACCATAATGCTCGGAAATCCCATAATTGCTCGGAAAGCCCATAATGCTCAGAAAGCCCATAACAAGGTGCATATAAATCTAAATCAATTCCCATCAACCATGATCTTTCTTAGACTTAATTATCTTCTAAATGACTTAGACTTGATCTTAATGGGATTACTCCCTCTTGAACATAGTTGGGATTTCTCCCCATGAAACATAATGGGATTTCTCCCTCTTAAGCATGGATGGGAATCTCTTCCCTCTTAATCTTGGTTTCATGTATCTTAATCATAAATCATAATCTTAATGTGGTCTCTACTCTTAGACTTAGATTATAACTATCAACATCCAATAATCATATACATTGAGGAAAAACATGACATCATCATAAAGTGCTTAACAATATTCATAAACATTCAATAAACCAAATGTTATATATGCCAAGGGCATGGCCCGCTTACCTTAAGCTAAAACACCTAGGTCAAACCTGGTTTGACTGATTGGATTCCCTTAAACACCTAAAATTAACATAATTATCCTTCATCATATATCATTAAACCCTAATTTGTTTATATAAAAATTGAGATGTGAAAATAGAGAAATCAGGCAATAAAAACTAGAAAATCAGATTTAGCATCGAAAATCCTTTCCAAAACATATTTATTTATATTTTTTAAGGTTGTATGCAAAAGTATGAATTTTGCACTCTGGACCAATCAGAAATCAAGAAACCTTATTGTGACAGCAATATAAATCAACGATTAATCAAAAGGAAATAAAATGTGGAATTACTAAAGTATGGTAGGCGCGCGTGACACATGAATCAAACGAGTGGGGGTAAAACTATCATTTAAGACAAAATACTCTCGCGGTCGACGGAGAACAAATCGAATGTCGAAATACCTATAGTACCCTTAGGCGATCAGTTAACTGATTGCACTCGTGGGGGCACCATGGTCATTTCAGGACCTGGATTCTTCACCCCCCCTTTAGCCATGGCTTCGAGCACATGATCAGGAGGTGTTGCCCCCAATCTAAGGTCGCAAAAGGTGCAAGCCCTTGAGACGTTGCGACTGCCAAATGCTTCCTTGCATCAGAACGAAGCCAACGAGCTAAAGGTCAGACTCAATGGTGCTCTGGAGCACCAGTACCACTTCGTGGTGATGACAGGCTGTTGTTGGGAACAAAGAGGCACAAACGTCCCCAAGAGAAGGAAAAGAGGGGTGAAAAAGCATCCTTAAGGTCCAGCACATCCAGTCGGCTTGTCAAGATGGCGGGCAGGGACCAAAACTTCTAGCTCGTTGGAAAATGCCACAAAATAAGGGAGACAAGTCGGAGATCAGAAATCATAGAGGCCATGGTGAAAACCATATGTCGATGGTCGAGAAGCGTTCGCCATGGTCAAACAAAGCTCGGGGCATTGTCCCCTAGGTAGGGGAAGCCCTGAGACACCGCAACAACTAGCGTCGGCGATGACTTCTAATGGGCTCTATAGGGTACAACCCCCGGGGCTAACACGAGGCAAACCAAGGCCGCAACAACAAAGATAGAGGTTTGGGGATGCTCACCGTGGCCGGAATTGGGATGAGGTGGTTGAAGAAGGTTGGACAAAGTCAGATTCATCAGAGTTGCAGGTCGAGCAGGTTTGGGTGAGTTGGCATGATAGCGGTGAAATTAAAGGAGGAGGGGTGTCTGTAGTCTGGAGGTGCTATGTAATGCCTTATATAGGCAATAAGTGGATCACAACACGGTCTGCAACCTCGGGTGGACAAGATGCGGAGAGCCCTAGATTGGGCATTTTATCTATAGCGGGAGATAGAGGGTGAGTGAGGGCTCGTTCAGATCGGGGTGGCTAGCTGGATGCGTTGGCGAAGAAATGAGGAGAAACCGTAAAGTAACATGCGAGATTGAAAGCTCGCAATCAAGCCAGTCTGTAACGGCTGTTGCTCGCAAAAAAAAGCAGAGGAAGAAGAAGACTGAAGAACCGCTGGATCCCGATCCAACGTTCACAGATGTGCGGGTTAGTAAATCAAAATCACAGGCATGTGACAGGAGGAATAAAACTGAAATCTTAGGGAAATCAATGCGATCAATGAAATTGAATTAAATCCTAGGTCAAACAATATTCAAATCTCTCCCAATTTAATTGGGGGGGGTCAAACATGGTCATAATGGGTTCAAATTTGAAACATAGGTACATTAGGGTGTCTAGAATATTCCTGTGGGGTCAGATTTCGTTTTTTTGTGCACATTTAGGTTCATAATATAGCAAAGCCATCATGTGTACTCAAATGGCTATGATTAATGTATATAAAGTCATTAATTTATCAAATAAGAGTTACAAAACATGAAAACGTGCACTCAAAGTTATTTATTTTCAAATAACCAGATGGAGGCCATTAAGCAAGAAATTAAACATGTAAGTCACTAATTATCTTATGAGAGAGAAAATATGACATAAAAGCCTTTATTCTCATTTTATTAAACAAAAGAGCATAGATACGTATGAAAACATTTTCTATAAATAAAACAAGGATAAGAGAGAAATTAGACATAATGAAATGATTTGCAAAAACTAACATGGGCAAATTTCATTTAAGTCCTCAACAATTATCTAATTAGGAAAAGAGCATGTAGAAAATAAAATAAATTTGAAAATTTGCATAAAGAGAGTGGGATGTTACAATTCTACCCACCTTAAATAAATTTCATCCTCAAAATTTCCTAGAGTTTCTGCCCACCTTAAGGGTTTCCCATAAACTTGCAAATTTTCCATACAATATTATTATTATTATTATTATTATAAAAGAAGCATTCATAAACAAAGCATTATGATTCAACATAAATTACTTAACTACCCTTACCTTGATCATTTTCCTCTTCTCCATCTGACATTTGCATGCTGAAGAGCCTTGGTTTAACCTTGGGTGGAGGATTAGGGTTCTTAGCTTGGTTGTCGTTGGGATCCTTCTTTGCAAGCTTAGGGCAATTAGGCTTGATATGCCCTTCCTCACCACAATAGTAGAAAACAGAAGTCCCAAACCTACAAGGACCACCATGATTTCTCTTCCATGTAGGGCATGGGGTTATCCCATTCTCAGAAGAAGGCTCAGGGGCTTTTCTCTTTTGGTTGGAGGGTGGAGGGGGTTGATGGTGACGATTGTTTTGGGGTACCTCCTTCTTATGGTTCCTCCCAGGGTGATCCTCCAACTCTAGGGCTGCATCTAGTTTGGTTGCACCAATTTTGTTGTGTTGGATATGAAGTAATAGTGTGGAACACTAAAGGACACTACAAGGCTCCTATTTTATATGAAAGTTGATTCGGAATGTATATAGTTCTTAGAAAAAATATGGAAGACCTAAAAAATTTATAGAATGCAATACAACTACCAAGTTTAGTGATTGTTTTTATATGAAAGAAAAAGTTGTGAGGAATCATAATGAATAGTAATGATTGGCTAGAGGCATTAAAGGAACTTGTCGAAGTAATGCTTTCAACTGACATAAGATTAGTTCCTAGGATTCTAATTTATGTATAGCAACACTACAAGGCTCCAACTTTATATCAAAGTAGACTAGAAGGTAAAACTAATTATCTCATAGGTAAAGCAACACAATGTAGTAATCACAACAATGTGTATATAAGAAATCACATAAATGAGCCTTGTTGTTGCACACATCCATGAAATAGAAAATAGAAGGCCAATAATCCAACTTGATAGTGACAAGCATGGCCGCAGAAAGAACAACTACTCCACCAGTTTGATAGTAAACAATGCCTTCCATTTCAAATTTTTGATGGCAGCCATAATTCATGAAGAAAGTGAGGCATGCTGTAAGGTCAAGTAAAGCATATAAATCATCATATGATATCACCTATGATGGAGGAATAGAATATGAAAAATCGGCAATGCATGCCAAAATTATAAATGCATCTTTCAGTGTGATTATCTATAGAAGTTACAAAAATCAGTTATGTTGCTTTTGAATCTAGTTGGTATACAATTGATAATTGTTATTGTGGGTAGAATATCGAGGTGCCAATAGGACAAAAAGGCCTATTGGTGTCCACAAAAGGTTTGGATAAGAAGATAACACAAGGGTTTTTTTTCAGTTAAAGAAAATAAGAGAGATGCTTAATTTAACATAATATTACACACACAAATAAACAAGTATAATGACAGAGGAGACCTGGAGCCGACTACATTGATGTAGTACATGATGGAACCATCAAACTGGAATGATTGGCATTGACTCTAGTCCCTCACACGTGTGCCCCACATCTTTGTTGTTCATCCCCTTTGCATATGTAACTTGATTCCAATGTCTTTTTGTCAAGGGTCTGATTAAATCAGAGTTCATGGAACAAATCAGTAGGAGAAAGCAAACCAGGTAGAAGGACGAACTTGAAAATAAATGATTAGGATGAGGTAGAATAGGGAAGGGAAGGCGAAAGATAGTGATTGTGAATCTGCGATAGTGCATAAATCAGAGTTCACAGAACTCTTTACTACTTTACAACATTAAATTATATCAGACAAGATATACCAATATATTAGTTACCATGGCTTTGATAAGAGTTACAATTCTAAAGATTAGAGAAAAAGATAATGCCAAATCGATAAATGTATACCAAAGAACAACAACTACAACCAAGACAAACTTGCCATAATACACACATGCTGGCTACTAATCAACATGATGAGGAAATACACTTGAAAAAATGGAAAACCGCATCAAAATGCAATAATAGAAGTATGGTTGCTTCTCAAGTGCCAAAAGCATTTTGAGATCATATTTAGTCTAGAGTGAAAGTATGTACACCAGAATCGACTATAATTTGTGCATGTGCATGTGTTTATCAATGAGAGTGAATCAGTGAAGAATAGCAAATGAACAAAAAGAAACATATGAGAAGTGTCATTTTGTATTTAGCATTCCAAGTAACCAACCCTAATTGATAGATACATGTATACTTGTAGGACAAGCAAGATAGTTTCTCACAGTCTAGTAAATGAGAAAAATTAACATGGTGCAAGCTTCTGACGAAAGACCAAATCAACACTTTATTCTATTGTATCATTGGATGGATGAATGAAATGCAACTTCACCATTGAGAATGCCAAGGAACACTGATTTATCACCTTCTCATTTTAGCAAAAAGAAGCTATATTCAAAGTAGCATGATATATTCCTGGACAACATATGAAATAAGTGAGCTTTACTTAATAGATATGGAACTTATTTTAAGTAGAAGGCACAGCTGATAAGTGGGCCCATATGAATCAATCATAATGAAAAGTCACCACCACACTAGAAGAAGGAAATAGCATGATGTGGATGATAATAATGCATCATCCAGATAGTGTTATGAGTTAAGCATGATGCACTTTGAAAAAATTGAAAACCGGAAGGTTAGGTAAGAATAGAACTTGCAGCATTGTAGAGATTATTCTTTTAAGTATAAACCTTTATAATATAGCAACACTTTTAATTGTAAGCTAACTATCGATCAACTACCCCAACAATCAACTATCATTGTGTTAATCATACTTGTCGATGAGGAAAGCTTTAATGGTTATGTCCCAGCAATAAGTTACAAAACATAACATATTAAGAAAAAAATCATCATCTTGTAGAATATGTTAGTGCTTCTTGGTTCTCGATTGTGCTTAACCTGATAATATCAATGAGCTAAAACTAAGAAATAGTGATAAACATTTTATAATTGACATGTCTTTTGTGTCTAGACCATAAGTTAGCTCATCCATGATGACGATGGAAGGATTGGAAACCAGCTACACACAAAGAGTCAAACTCTTCAATTGTTCTGTTCCTGATATTCCAAGAACTCCTTACTAGTTCATCCTTGAGATTGTAAAGCTAGACAAGTTTCATCATGTCATCAAAAAATGCATGTTCAGTAGAAAAGTCTGTATGTTTAACTGAAGACGAACAAACAAAGTGGCAATGCATGTCCATCCCTAAAACCCTGATTACCCACCCACCTACAAGAATGTTGAAAAACCGAGGTGAATGGACAGATGTGCTGAAGTCTTTAGAGGCACAAGAGAGAAAGGCATATGCCTAACACGAGAGAAGAACTATACACATCATGGGGCAGAGGCAGTGGCTAAGACCTGGGATTTTTTGTTGAACAATATCATAATTAGCAAGAAATGAGAAGAAAAGTTGAACAAGCTATAACTTGTCACATTTCAATAGAAAAATCAGTTCTGACAACTACATCAAAGGATGACAAGAGTTCATCTCACTACACAAACCTCACTTTCTATCATAATAGATAGAAAAGGTGGACAGGTTGAACAACTGTTGAGCACTTATTTTCTTCTGAGCTTAAATATGCAGGATGTACTTTATCAAACACTAGTACAGGAATGGTCTGTAGTGTTGGTTTTTTTAAGCCTGCAACGTCACTTTTGAACCAACGCCTAAGTGGTCGTCGCTATAGAATTTGCTCTATAGCGTCGGTTTATTTAACAAAATAAAACCGACCTTACAGAGTAAACACCGATGTAAAAGTTTGTAAAAATTCTGACCTAGGCGAGAAAAAAGGAGCCTGTAAGGTCAGATATTCCAAAAAAACTGACCCTATAAACGGTCTCGGTCGAGAAAATTGTCGACCGAACACATTCTGGGTCGACAATTTTCTCGACCGCGATCGTTTACAGTGTCGGTTTTTTTGGAATAACCGACCCTAAAGATTGAATAAACATTTCAGTGTAGCCTTCGATCGAGAAAATTGTCGACTGAAAGAGTTTACAGGGTAAGTTTTTTGGAATAACCGACCCTAAAGATCGAATAAACATTTCAGTGTACCACTCGGTCGAGAAAATTGTCGACCGAGTGAGTTTACATGGTCAGTTTTTTGGAATAACCAACCCTAAAGATTGAATAAACATTTCAGTGTACCCCCTCGGTCGAGAAAATTGTCGACCTAGTGAGTTTACAGGGTCGGTTTTTTTGGAATAACCGACCCTAAAGATTGAATAAACATTTCAGTGTACCCCCTCGGTCGAGAAAATTGTCGACCGAAAATATTTCAGTCGACAAACTTGTCGACCGAGGAGTACACTGAAAGTGTACACAAAATTAAATCTTTAGGGTCAGTTATTTAAAAATCTGACGCTAGAAGTTACGATTTTTTTTTAATTTCTGCAGAAATTGAATATAGAACAGAAGAACAAGAAGATTCATATATTCTGGGAGAGGGGAGCATTGATGCTCAACCTTCACCATTCAAAACCACACATTCATAACAAAAATGATTCATAATCACATCATAATTTACAAAATGATAGAGTGCAAGTCTGAGATGACAGATACAAAAAGTAAATATATGAAAGAGTACTCAAACCACATACATAAATGGAGCCGACATATTTAATCCAATGCTATATCGACTTCATTTATAAAAGACTCTGACCACTCTTCTAGGAATTCATCCAAGTCCACATGTGTGTAAGGCTGAGTTGTAAAGATCTGTAATAGAAAATGCACTTGCTAATATTTAATAAAATAACTACAATCACTTGTAAATTTATGATGTTTCTTTATTACCTGACTTATAGTCTGAATGTCGTGTGATGCTTGTTTGATAATAGCTTGCATATATTTCATTACATAGTAGCCACAAGCCCATTCATTATTTTTCATTGGACACTACAAATAACAAAGTATACTTAATGTTAGTAAACTACTATAAACAGCAATTGAGATAAGAATATAAGAGTTGACATATTACAGTTGAAAATTAATACATATAAGAGTAAGAAGTTGTCAAAGTAGCTACCTTGACATTTTTCAAAGTCAATGTCTTTAATTTTGTGGGTATTTGTCCTCCAGCTTCACAAAAATCCTTTATACCCCTATCAATTAAACGATAGTTGGTAAAATAGAAATTCTAAATAGAAATATCATGTTGAAGCATTGATTAAATTTACGCTTACTCCACAACTGGAAATTTCAGTTTGTGACTCCTTGTTGTTTTACCCATTGGGTCAAGATAATAAAGAGTCATCAATTTTAGGGCAATCACCACTAATTCCCAATGTCTAGCTCTGAGTAAGAATAAAACTAATATTAAAATAAATAATTTTATTCATTATTAAAATTATATTGAATAATAATACTTACTGGACATTAAAAGGAATTAGGATAATTTCCTTCCCCTCACTAGAAAAATATTTGAATGCATCAGAGAAGTACTCATTCACATCCTCAATATGTGTCTCCACCTGACTAGTGACCGAAGGAACTAAGAATCCAACATTCTTTATATCAAAGTTTGTGACCTCGGTATATAAATGGCTGTTAAACATTTGTAATTATTTTCATATGTAGAAATAAGCTAAAAATTTCTATTGGAATTTTCTATATATATTGATAGATCCTTACCTTATCCATACTTCTATTATCAAAGTGTTCAGCCAATCATATCGGAACAACTCTATAATATCATCAAGAAAAATAAAATTCTCAAAGTCCCTCCCAGCTGCATCTTGTGTTAAATTGACCAACATATGTCATACTGATCTTTGGTTCGTTAAGTATCGACACAAACATTTAGATTTGCTTCCCAATTCGTCGAATGTAGTTTCGGGAATGAAAGATGGCTTGGGCATAGGAGGACGAGTAGTAGAAGGTTTACTTTTTAGTTTACAAACCTATTAATTAAATTATATACTTATATTATAGGAGTTCATATATGCAGTCAAATATGAAAAATATGGTAGAAATAAGGTATACCTTGTTATTGATAACCAAGTTTCTAGGCCAACCCACCATAGCACCCTCAGCTTCTTCAACTGTACTATATTCAGGATTAGGTATGGGTAGTGGTTTGTCCCCCATTCCGTCATACACAAGATGGATGGACACATGACAAATGTCATCAGTAATTTGTTGGCAATGCAATGTACCACCAAGGTCGTACACCTTGCCTGTTGCCACAACATTATATTCTGGAACCTCCACTGCAAGTTTACAGTTCATACCAACCTAGATTGAAATAAATACAAGTTATATAAGAAAAAGTAGAACAGATGCATGTTACAACTATATATATTATCATATATTTATCATACTAATAACACAACATATAGAACAAAAACTTACTGCAGATTGTTGTGGTGGGTCATCGGGAGTGCTCCCATTACCTTCTACATGGGCTTGTACCTCATCACTTGAGAGACGCGCAGTAGGAATAGGTTGAGAAGGTTGAGTAGGCTGAAATGAAGACATTATTTATTTTACTTTCTGTGCTACTAAATCTTCAACATACTCATGTGTAAGACCTCCTGCACGACCTCTTTTAGATTGCGAAGGGCAAAATAAGACTTGAATCTTATGCCAACTCCTAATCCCCTAACACGGCCAGGATGCTCCTTTGTACCAAAAGCAACTGCTAGTTCATCCATGTAGCCAGTTGGGATGAACTTTCCTTCCTTCCTTTGCTCGTGGAGATCAATCTATTCATAGTTAATAAAAATATTAAATCACAATATCAATTAGATATAAATAAATCTAAGTTTGTGGGAGTTACTCTTTACTTAGTTGGGATAAACCTACCATTTTTTGTGCCACCTCCTTAGTTGCAGGGTTGACAATTTCACCGGCTCGATTCTTTCTAGCATCAATCCATGTCAAGTGTAGGGTTGCTCGCTCAACTTGAGTTGTACTAGATTCTTCTCCAGAAGATGAGTGCTTCTCTTGTAGTTGGTGGCGGAAGGCATAACCATCGGGCCCCAAGCGATGGTCATGCACATTTTTAGCCCATCTTTCCTTTTGAGCCTGGTGAATAGCATGATCGTTTAAAATGAGGTATTGCAATTTAGACTTGGCAAACATGTATAAAAAGATTCACCTACTTAATTATATAAAATTAAATATTCATACAATACATCACAATCTTTATTACCTGAAACTCTTCCGATCTCCTAGCTGCAACAAATCTTTCCCACACCTCAGGATCTATAAAACTATATACATATGTAGCTTTCTTGTTTTGTTTAGGATTATTTATAAATTCCCTTACAAAATATGTCTTAAAACCCCTCCATCGTACACCACAATGTTGTAGCACTCTTTTCTTGTGATCTTTTTCATTTAGATGAAAAACACCCTATACATACAAAAGAAGAAATTAATAATGTTGTTTTGAAAAGGAATTAATTCCAAGCAAAACTAAATTAGAATCAATAGATAAAAAAACATATTAAAATAATATCACTTCCACTCACAGATATATCTTTCCATAAGAGGTCTTTTTTGGCATTAGGAACATCATGCCAATTTTCTATATCTATTGGCACCTTACTGCGTGCGGTCGCCCCTACGTAATGCTTGAAAGCACTAGCATGTTCCCCAATAGGTGCTCCTGTCATATCAAACTGGACTGGCAATTTATCCCCTTTAGCCCTGAGCTCCTGCATCCTACGCATCAATGTAGGACCTCTCATTTTCTTAGCATCACCACTACCATCCTCATGGTGCTCATGCTCATAATGTTCATCTTCACTCGCCATTTTAGAACCTGCAAGTATACATGATAAAAAAAATAAGTGATAATAAAAGCACAAGTGATAAGGTATACATGATAAAAAAATAAATAATTCAAAGAATACATGCCTTTAGTATTGGTTGAGTTGTTAGTCAAGGAAAATTCCTTCAGCATGGTCTTGACATTTATAATATTCATCGGTGTTATCTTCAATATTTATACTTGGCAAACCAACTGAGAATGAACTGGAATCATCATACTTTTCGTAGTATTCTTCTTCATTTATAGGATCTACAGTAAACTGTCTTTTTCCATTAAGAACGACATACCAATTTTTATTTGCCAGGTCATCAATATCCTTTTGAAATAACACACAATCATTTGGACATGCATGAATCTTCATAGCCTCCATTCCCATTGGGCACATTATTTTCTTTGCTTGATATGTTGAAATTGGAAGCTCGTTGCCTTCAGGAAGAATTTCCTTTAACAAAGACAACATTGAAGTGAAACTCTTATCGCTCCACCGGTTTTGAGCTTTAAGAGTATATAATCGCATCACAGCACTCCACCACGTGAACTTAGTACAACCCTTATATAATGGTTTTTCAGCATCATGGACAATGTTTGCAAATAAAGAAGGTGGATCAATGACATTGTCCCGACAACTATGTACCATCTCATCAACCATATCATCCTGAATCTGGTCATTTTGAATCGGTTCATCATTAACATTATCATCATTATCTATACCTTCTATGCCACAACTATTAGTATCGACATTTTCTGATCCATAATTCAATTTCTCTCCATGCCAATACCATTCATTATAACCTTGTATGATCCCATTGCATATGACATGATTCTTAATTTCCTCACCAGTATCAACTTTCAAATTGTTACAACAATTTCTACATGGACAATATAGCCTATTTGTAGGTAGTTTCCTATGTTCCTCAGAAAATCTGATAAATTCATCAAGACCTTTGGCAAACTCTGGACTGCAACGGTTCTTGATAGACATCCAACTTCGATCCATTTTCTATATCACATTAAAAGTAATTATAAAACTAATAGTTTAATATTGATACTATAATAATATGTAAGTTTTTATTGATAGGAAGTTAATTTTATATACTAAAGTGTACCACCTATCCCATTTTTGAATATTTAATCTCACTAGTAACTATATAATGTATGTTTAGTTTTGAAGAAAATTTCAGCAACATTTCCCCTAAGTTCTCCAAGTACACCGATGTAAATGGCAAATAACCACTCACATATGTACCCAGAGAACATATTAAGAAATCTTATTGAAATAATCTACAAAACTAAACATACATTACACAGGTACATCCTAAGTGAGATTAAAATATCCAAAAACAGCCCCAAACCGGGGACTATCCAAAGTTTACTCCTAATGAGTAAATTTTGAATGGGTTTCTAAGTTAATATATAAATGCATCAACCCTAAAGTGTCAATCTAAGAGTACACATGTCTAGCCTCGTATTAATTTCTAGAATTTATATAATTATTACATATGAAAAAAGACATGTTTTTATTATTGGGTTATCAAATCATATAAAATGAAAAAATACTTGTACAAATTAGCAAAGTAAGACCGTCTCCAACAGTCCAAAGATTGAAATCATTATAATATTCAGAACTATTTGTGAACATTACAACAAATATGATTAAAACAATTATAGCTCACACATAAATAAGGAGCAGGTCCACTCTCGGTCGACAATTAGTCGACCGAGTGCCCACCTGCGCGCAGCGTCCAGGTCCACTCTCGGTCGACGAATTTCGTCGACCGAGAGTGGACCTGGACGCTGCGCGCAGGTGGGCACTCGGTCGACTAATTGTCGACCGAGAGTGGACCTAGATGCAACCATGGCGTCAGGAGGGAACGAAGGAACGGAAGCGGAGAACTTACTTGGAAATGGTGGCAACCTTCGTGGAGGATGAGATGACCTTCATGGAGAGGCGACAACCTTCGTGGAAGAGTGGAGAGGCAACGACGACGAGCTCTATTTGGCGGCGACGACGAGCTCTATTTTACGGCGACGACGAGCTCTATTTTACGGCGTGGAGAGTGGCAACGGCCCGGACACCACGATCCTTTAGCGGCGCGGAGAGGTGGCACGAATTCACGAAGAGGAGGCAAGGGATTAGCGGCGGGAATGACACAAGAAAGGAAAGGGTTTCATGACGTCGTGGGAGAGAAAAATAGAACAGAAAGGTTTTCACAGGAGGAAGAAAGGGTTTTGGCTTTTTCACTTAGAGAAAGACATGTAGCGTCGGTTAAGCAAAACAAACCGAAGCTACAGATAAGCGGTTCCCGTGTCGTGTTATTTAAAAACACTCAAACTCATTCTCGGTCGACGAATTTTTCGACCGAAATTCTATCGGTCGACATAAATGTCGACTGAAAATCCTCTAGGATCAGTTTTAAGGGAATAACCGACGTTACAGGTGCTTATACGAAGGAATCTGGCTCCATTTCAGTCGACGATTTTATCGACTGAGGTTGTATCGGTCGAAAATATTGTCGACCGAAGAGCCCTCTAGGGTCGGTTATAAGGAAAAAACCGACCCTAGAGGTGCTTATACAAAGGAAATCGGGCTCCTTTCGGTCGACAAATTCGTCGACTGAAAAGGAGCCAGATTTCCTTTGTATAAGCACCTCTAGGGTCGGTTTTTTTCTTATAACCAACCCTAGAGGTGCTTATACATGTGAAATCGAAAGTATCTCGGTCGAAAATATTGTCGACCGAAGAGGAATTTATAGGTGCTTATACACATGAAATCGGGCTCCTACACGGTCGACGATTTGTCGACCGAGGCACTTTCGGTCGACAAATTCGTCGACCGAGAAGAGCTCTAGGATTGGATATAAGGAAAAAATCGACCCTAAAGTCCTCCTCGGTCAACAATATTGTCGATCAAAAGTGTCTCGGTCGACAATATTTTCGACTGAGATTAATCATGTTTCAATGTTTTAAATTAAGTACCAAGTGTTATAAATGGTTAGGTAAGATCTAACGCTTGATTTACATGATATCTATGTACTTGTACAAGATTTTACATGATATCCAATATAATCATTTTATATGACTCTTTAGTTCTCCCCCTTAATTTTATGCTATGCTCCCCCTTAAAGAGATATTTAATTTTAAAACCAAGTGATACTTTGTCAAATTTAGCCATAATTTATTTTTCAACCATTTGAAATAACAATATTCTTATATAACATGTATATGTCCAAATGAAGCCATGGAAAACACTTTTATTCATAACAATTTAATGCCCATACACTTTATAATTAAGATGAAGCATGACATACTTGCTTTATAAAAAGATATTCATTACAATCATTACAAAGATATCTCATAATCTCACTGAAAAGACCGAAGGATTACATCAATGTCTGGGTATTTTCCAAGAAAGGGCTCAGCTCCATAATATTTGACCAGTGTCTGCCACTCCAAGGCACCTGTCATGGTTAAGGCATAAGCCTCCAAGATGGTGGGAACACGATCAAAGCGAAAGTGGGCAGCAATGCCTTGAAGTTGAATTGAGGAAAACTGAGTATGTGTGAGATCAGGAGATGGTGATGTGATGATTATGAGTCGCATTTATAGACTTGTTTTATATGTGTTTTATGCATTTATTAGTCATTTTGGTGGTTAATATTGCATAATTCATCTGCTTTGGTCTATGATACTTCGCTATGTCAAATTTCCCTTATTTCAGTATTTTGAGCATATATTATCACAAGAATATGTTTTGTTTTGGATTATGTGGTTTCATGTTGAAATTTCAAGAAAAACAAGTATCTCGTTCTGTCGATACCATCGATCGGACCACAGGTTGCCAGCCGCAAGGAGCAGAAGAAAGTCGATACTAGCGACAGGAGAGTCGATGGTATCGATTTACCATCAGGTTGCTGGCGAGAAGTGAGTCGATACTATCGACTGGTGGAGCTACAGCGACACAAAAAGACTAAACCGTCACTACAGGTTTGTTGATACCATCGACCCGCGTCAATGGTATCGAGATAGCATCAGGCGCGGCAATAAAGGGAAAGAAGAATTGCCAATACCACGCAAGGTCGATACCATCGACCTGTGTAGATGGTATTGACACCGTCAGATACAAGTTTGCTTCAGATCGATCTAAATCTGATGGCTGTGATTATTTATCGACCTAACTCGGTCATTATACCTAATGATAGTGGCCAAGAGCAATCTATCACGTCATTAGCCACTGCACATGTCCCGAGGAGGTGTGGAGAGAAGAACGGAGCGCAGAAGCACGCTCCAGCCGATCCGGACGCTGAAGAAGACGATTTCCACCACCGAAAGGCGGGAGAACGTGTATTCTACAGCAACGAGTGATTGGATCTTCTACGTTCAGGGGTTTCACCACTCAATCACGTTTTTTCCATGTTTCCCTTTTTCTCGACCAGGTTTTTCTTTGAGATGAACATGTGGGGCTAATCCCCTTTGTCTTTAGGACCGGGAGTAGCCCGAGAAATCATTGTATGACAATTTTGTCATAGTAATTCATCATTTATCTCTTAAATCCATGGTATAATTTTGTTTTCTCAATTATATTGTTATGCTTGATTACCATAATAATAATCTAATGCCCTTAATTACTTTGAAAGAAGAATTAATGGTTGAAAAGAGACGAAATTCACGGTAATTGACAAATCCCTTGAACAAGGTGGTGTAAGGTTAATGATGGATACCGAGAGATCGATTTTAATGCACCTAGTCTAGGGTATAGGTTACTATGACGGTGGAACCGACTTAAACATAGGTAGCGAATTGTACCACGACAGTGGGCAATTCTAATTTCAGGCCACTACCCGGATAGAGAGATAAATCTGGATGACTACATAGAATTTAATACAATGAAAATCTGTGGTGAAACTGCAATCCTAAAGATCTCATCTTGAATTGATTAAACTAAACATTTAATCAATTGCTTTGTTTTGTTTTATTTCATTTTCTTTTAATTTTACAACAACTTCCAACTTTTTAATCGGTCTAGCTGATTGCGAGTAGTTAGTAGTAGTCTCTGATAATTCATGTGTCCCTGAGTTCAACTTGGGCCTCACAAAGGCCTATATTACATTGACATGTACACTTGCATTTCTACGCATGTAAAAAGCGTGTCAAATTTTTGGCGCCGTTGCCGGGGACACGACAATTGTCGGCACTATGAGTGCTGCAAGCGGCCACTCTAGGCCACTTTTTATTTTTATTAGTTTGAAATCATTTCAAAAATTCGTAGTCTATTCTCTAATTTTTGTAATCGTCAAGCATTGTACTGAACTTAAATTTTCACTTTGCAGGTACTGTGCATGGTGCAGACACGTAGCAACGACTACACGCGGCACGCACCAGAGGTTCCATTGCTGGGACCGGAAGACGAGGAGGATTACAATCAAGACCATCTGGAAGAAATAAACTCAGAATCCGAGCAAGAAGAGATGGCAGAGCCACAGACAATATGGGAGAAGATCAAGGCTTCTTCTTGATCTGCGTCGAAGGGGCCAATCAAGAAGCAGGCTATCAACATTCTGACTTACAAGATTGATCCTGCATTAATTAATTTGGTCAAGTCAAACACATTCCATGGGCTCAAGAACGAAGATCCAGTCACACACATAAGTCAATTCGTGGAAAATTGCGACATGGTAAAAATTGACAGGTTCCCGCAGGATGTTCTCTACCTAAAGTTGTTCCCGAGTTCTCTGGCAGGAACTGCACGTGAGTGGTTGCACAATCTGGACAATGAATATGTGGAATCCTAGAACCACGTGGTGGAGGTTTTCTTTGAAAGGTTCTTCCCGCCCGAGAAGACCAATGACATGATCAGGAAGATCCACAACTTCACTCAGAAAGTAGGAGAGACCTACTCTGAGACCTGGGAAAGGTTTCAGATCATGCTTAGGCAGTGCCCGCATCATGGGCTTGACAAGGAGACACAGGTCAAGATCTTCTATTTTGCTCTCTCTGAGCATGATAGAAGTAACCTCGATTCAACAGGCTCAGGATTCTTTTTGAACAACACAGACACGAGGTGTTGGGAAATCCTTAAGAATATGGCCAAGAAGCAATCGTGGGGCGACAGGGACGCTGTTGAGCATGTTCGAGTAGTAGGGGAGTCAAAAGAAATCAAGGAGCTAAATGAGAAGATGGACCTTCTTGTGAAGAAACTGCTTGCAAAGGAAGATACTGAGTCCGAGGATGAGGCTCAAGTCAAATTCATGAGGCAGCAGCAAGGTTATAGAAATAATGATTACTCATGGAGGAAGGACAAGAAGTTCTCTTGGAAGGATCCAAACAACATTTTGCAGGACCCAGATGCAAAACCCCTGCCAGTAGTGAAGGACAAGAGCACAGAGTTGCTCAATCAAGTGATAAAGCAAAATCAAGAATTAATGACTACTTTTGGCCAGTAGATAAAGCAACAGGGGGAATTTATGAACCAGTTTGGGCAGACACTGCAGAGCCATGGGGCTCAGATGAGGACAATAGAGACGTCCATGGCGCAAATGGCAGCCGAGATAGCCAATCTGAAAAAGCCGATGCACCAAGGTTTTCCGGGTAACACTAATATTACAGGAGGAAACCAATAGGCGAAGGCCATCTTGCTAAGGAGTGGCAAGAAGTTGTTAAACCCCAGAGCCGATGAAACAAGCAAACCCCAAGCAGAAATTGAAGGTGAGGCCACTGAGGAGCTGCCCATACCGATCACAGAACCAGTTGCGGATATATCAGTGGATGCTACTGAAGATCCCATTGTAGATGAGGAGGAGACGCAGAAAAGGACACCTTATGTGCCACCGCATCAAAGGGCACAGGATGTCCCGGTCCCATATTCGAACAGTGCAAAGGCAAGGAAAGTGGATGCCCAGTTTAAAAAGTTTCTAGACAGTTTTAGAAAGCTTTCAGTCAACATCCCATTATTGGAAGCAATTGAGCAAATCCCTTCTTACGGAAAATTTATGAAAGACATCATTACCAAGAAGAGGAAAATCCCAGACACAGAGGTTGTAGTGCTTAAGGAGCAGGTGAGTGCCTTCATCATGGGCACATTGCCACCAAAGAGGTAGGATTCGAGCTGCTTCAACATCTGATGTTACATTGGGAAAGTGAAGTTTGGTGAAGCGCTATGTGACTCCGGGGCGAGCATAAACTTGATGCCCCTCTCTACATTCAAGAAGCTGGAATTAAAAGAGTCACGGCCGAGCAACATGACAATCCAATTGACGGACAATTCAGTGGTGAAGCCATACGGTATTTGTGAAGACGTGCTAGTGAAAGTAGTTCAATTTGTATTTCCAGTAGATTTTGTCGTCATGTAGATGCAAGATGAACAAGGCAATGAGTTACTACTCGGACGACCCTTCCAAGCTACAGCTGACATGATACTTGAGATGAGGAGAGGTCGTTTGACCTTGGGTATAGCCAATGATCGCTTTGAGATGGTCATGCCTTCCAGCACCACATCATCTAAAGCCAAGGAGCAATTCCACATGGTAAAGAATTTTGATCACAATATCTCACTTTGTCTAGGGAAGCCATTTTTAGATATGGCTCATGTAATGACCAAGGTGGAAAAAGGGACATTGGTTGTGGACATCTTGGAGCAGACCAAGGTGGTATCCCTAAGAAAGTCTGTAGGTTTTCCGAATGATGAGGAGGAGGACATTCCTCCCTCTACTGTAGACCAAGGTGGTATCCCTAAGCAAGTCTGTAGGTGTGCCAAGATGCTTCAGATGATGTCGTGCTTCTATGTGAGGTACTATGAAGACTTAGGTGAACTCCCACCACCACTTCAATCATCGTTAATCAGCCCGCCAGAATTGGAGTTGAATCCGTTGCCACCGCACCTGAAGTACGCATTTCTAGCTGAGGAAGAAAAGCTGTCTGTGATTATATCGGCTTATCTGAGTGCTGAGGAGGAGGACCAGTTGCAAATCGTGTTGAAGAACCATCGAGGAGCATTCGGGTGGTCTGTTGCAGATATCAAGGGGATCTCCCCTACTTTGTGCCAGCACAAGATTCAGCCCAAGGAGGGAGCCACACCGGTGATTCAGCCGTAACGTCGACTAAATCCGAGCATGATGGAGGTTGTTAAGAAGGAGGTGATTAAGCTTCTTTCTGCAGGCATCATCTATGCTATTTCTGACTCGACTTGGGTGAGTCCTACGCAGGTAGTCCCTAAAAAGGAGGGAATCACTGTTACCCATAATCTTTTAAATGAACCTATCACCACCCGCTTGGTAACTGGGTGGCCTGTTTGCATAGATTACCGTCGATTGAATTCCGCTACGCTAAAGGGTCACTTTCCTCTTCCGTTTATTGATCAAATTTTAGAGCGCTTAGCCGGCCGATCACATTTTTGTTTTCTGGATGGTTATTCGGGGTACAATCAGATTTCGATTGATCCTAAGGACCAAGAGAAGTCCACCTTGACTTGTATTTATGGAACGTTTGCGTACCACCGTATGCCTTTTGTTATGTAATGCACTGATGACCTTTCAGCGTTGTATGCTTGCCATTTTTTCTGACATGGTAGAACGCTATCTAGAGGTTTTTATGGATGATTTCTCTGTTTATGGTGCATCCTTTGATGAGTGCCTTTACAATCTGGATAAGGTCTTGCAACGTTGTGAGGACACACATTTGGTCCTCAACTGGGAGAAATGTCACATGATGGTGAGTGAAGGAATAGTGCTAGGACATAAAGTGTATAGCAAAGGTTTGGAGGTAGACCCGGTAAAAATTGAAGTGATTTCCAAATTGCCCCCACCAAATTCAGTAAAAGGAGTACGGAGTTTCTTAGGTCACGCCGGTTTCTATCGTCATTTAAAAGATTTTTCTAAGATCGCCAAACCTTTATCTGAGCTTTTAGAAAAGGATGTTGTTTTTTACTTTAATGAAAAATGTCTACATGTGTTCAATGTTCTTAAGAAAAAATTGATTTCCGCATCGGTTGTGCAAACACCGGATTGGACCAAGCCGTTTGAACTAATGTGTGATGCATCCAATTTCGCGGTTGGGGCTGTGTTGGGACAGCGGGTGGACAATAAACCTGTTGTGATTTTTTATGCATCTAAATCTTTGAATGACGCCCAACTCAATTACACGACTACCGAGAAAGAATTGCTTGCCGTTGTTTTCGCTTTTAAAAAATTTCAGTAATATCTAGTTGGATCGAAAGTCGTAGTATGGACGGACCACGCCGCCATTAAGTATTTGATGGAGAAAAAGGATGACAAACCTAGATTGATTAGGTGGATCTTGCTTTTATAGGAATTTGATATCGAAATCAAAGACAAGGCGGGGATTGAAAATGTGGTCGCGGACCATTTGTCTAGGTTAGAGAGGGTAGATGAAAAGGATTTACACATACCCATTACTAAGACATTTCTGGACGAACAAATTTTGAAAGTGAATTCAAAAGACCCGTGGTTTTCTTACATTGTTAACTATCTTTCTTGCAAAATCATCCCGGACGATTAGACGTACCAAGAAAAGAAGAAAATTTTCCATTCTTTGCGTTATTATTTCTGGGATGACCCTATTCTCTTAAAGCAATGCAGGGATGGTGTTTTACATAGGTGTGTACCTGAGGTGGAATACAAGAGTGTTCTTCATCATTGCCACACACTACCGACGGGCAGACACCATGCAAGCTCTCGTACTGCAGCCAAAGTACTGGAAAGTGGCCTATACTGGCCCACCTTGTTTAGGGATGCTTATGAGTTTGTGCGGCAATGTGATTCCTGCCAAAGGGCGGGTAACATTTCTAAAAGACAAGAGATGCCACTTAATGTATTCCAGGAGGTTGAGGTATTTGACTTGTGGGGTATAGATTTTATGGGACCCTTTGTGTCCTCAAATTCTAATTTGTACATTCTTTTGGCGGTTGATTATGTGTCGAAGTGGGTAGAAGCAATACCCACAAGGACTAATGATTCCGTTGTAGTGTGCAAGTTTGTCAAAGAATATATTTTTTGCAGGTTTGGTGTACCCAGAATGATCATTAGTGATGGGGGTACTCACTTCCGGAATCAAAAGTTCGCGGCACTATTGAGAAAGTACGGGGTCAAACACAACATTGGTACCCTGTACCACCCACAAACTCAAGGACAAGTGGAGGTCTCCAATCGAGAGATTAAGAAGATCTTGGAGCGTATTGTGGCTTCCACGAGGAAGAATTGGAGTACCCTACTACCAGATGCGTTGTGGGCATATAGGACGGCGTACAAGACACCTATAGGCACTACACCTTTTAGGTTGGCTTATGGTTGGGCCTGTCACTTACCGGTGGAATTAGAGCATAAAGCGCATTGGGCACTAAGGAAGCTAAATTTGAGTTATGATGAAGTAGGAAAGAAGAGGTTGCTTGAACTCAATGAACTTGATGAGCTGCGAATGAATGCATATGAAAGCTCTCAGATATACAAGGAGCGCACAAAGTTGATTCACGATCTCCATATTCAGATGTGTGTTTTCAAGAAAGGAGAATGTGTCCTCTTGTTCAACTCCAGGCTGAAGATGCATCTCGGGAAGTTGAAATCCCGATGGAGTGGACCATTCACAATAGAGGAGGTCAGACCACATGGCGCAATCATGGTGCATGATGGCGAGACCACATTCCTAGTCAATGGGCAGAGGTTGAAATTATATTTTGGTGAAGATTGCACAAGGAAAGTGAATGAGGTCAAACTCATTGCACCTCCAGATGCATGAGGAGCTTCATGTCATCTAGCCTAAGATGTTAAATAAGGGTGCTTGTTGGGAGGCAACCCAGCCATCGGTACTTTAGTTTAGTTTCTTTCACATTCGTAGCTTGATTTGTTTTGACTTTGTGTTTAGTGTAAAAAAGATATTGTCATCGTTTGCTCAATGTGCAGGACTGAGGCAGAGTCGATACCATCGACCTTTGTGTCGATGGTATCGACTGGGGTACAGGTTGGCGACTACAGAAATCACACTGCATCGATACCATCGACGGCCTCGTCGATGGTATCGACATACCAACAGGCTCATCGCAAGCAGAGGTCGATAGTATCGACATGGGTGTCAATACTCGCGAGATCTCTGGAGATATTCAGAAGAAATCGTCTAAGTAAAGTTGATACCATCGATGCGCCTGTCGATGGTATCGACCCAGTTTCAAAAAGAAGGTGGCGGTCGGGCCTCACGAGGGTGTTGCCCTAAACGAAAGTCGATACTATTGACTTGCGTCGACAGTATCGACGTGCCACGCCACCGATCCACGAGAGGAGATCAACGACGATCGCTGCAACTAGATAGTCGATCCGAGGGATGGGTTGATACCATCGACACCTGTCGATACTATCGACACGTCAGCGATCCGGGCCCCACAAATCCAGCCATCGACGACCGTTGATACCAGCGGCAGTACGGATTGTGCTATGCGTGTCGATACCATTGATCCGCGTCAATGGTATCGACGGGCACACAGCAGCGCCAAAATCAGTTATATAAGGGAGGGCTTGTCATCATATGACATCACACCTTCAATGAGTTCTTCCTCTACTTGCACCGAGCGTCTTCCAGAGCAATCTGATCCCAGTGACGAGCATCCAGGTGCATGTTCTTCATCGAGCGGAGATTTCCTTCTCTGATCTTCACTGAGCAGTTTCTCTACTTCTCCTTCTTCCGCAACCATGGTGCATGTTGCCGGTGCGTCTTCTTCACGCGCCAACCCGATGGACATCCCGGAGTTCGTGCCTCCACCGACTGCATCGATTCCACGCCCACGGATTGTTCATCCATCCGCGGAGGTCAAGAAGATCTATGAGGAGATTATGAAGAGGAAAATAGAGCCGACCCGCTGTGTTGACCGGGAGATGATCCGCAACTTGGGGTTTGAGGCTAATATGGCCTATGTTCTCAAGGGGCAGGCACATCACATGGGAAGAAGGCCCGACGAGATGGAGTTTCATGCCGATGGCCAGCTGTTCTTCAATGAATGGCCTACTTACAAAGAGCTGGTGGTGGAATTCATGGCATCGATGGACGTCTGCGTCGTGCCAAACGACATCATCGCCATAGACCGCGAATGGATCAAGGGCCGTGTGTCTTTCCAGATGTACAACAATGATTACAATCTTACACTCAGTCAGTTAAATGAGATCTACAATTGGAACCATGGGCGAACTGACTATCGGCGGCCGGACAACCGTACTGACTACGACGCTATCTTCGTCGAGCTTGTGACAGTGCCTCCGGGAAAATCGGTGAGCTACCACAATGCAGCGGTAGCAGACTTCGAGCATCTGTTCGTGCGGATTCTTCACCGGATGCTGTGTTCCACCCTTTTTTCTAGGGGTGATCTGTCTCTTAGCAAATTCCAGGAGACGAACCTATTCTTCATTCACAAACTACTATAGTGCTAAGAGTGCAACTGGGGAGCTTTCTTTCTGCAGCGAGTATTGGCGGTAAAGCGGAGTATGCGGAAGGCTCCAATTCATTTTGGAGGACTCATCACTCCGTTGGCCCAATATCTTGGGCTGAACTTCTCAACCTTGACTCCTCTCTCTAGCAGAAGCAAGGTTAATTTGTAGCATCTTCACCGATCCAACCTTATCTTGCTTCAAGATGGTTTACCATATGCTAATTGCCATGTAAACCATGCATACCAAGAATGTTCGCTTCCCGATCCTGTCTTCCATATCGAAGGGGCTCAACATTTCCGATGGCCCATCATAGCCATTACTGACTCCGATGAAGACGGAGGCAACGACGACGACAACAATAATGACGATGAGGCTGAAGAGGAATAGGAGGCCTACACTCCTCTTCGGGCACGAGTGGCACCTAGGAAGCGTCCTCGCATGCATCCGGGTGCGTCTTCATCTTTGCAGCCTCCGCCACCACCACCACCCTCACAGCCAAGCGAGGATGTCTATTCGATGCACTGAATGTATGCCATGCTGCAAGACATATAGCAGACGCAGCAGCATCACACTGCAGGGTATACCGGTATTTAGGAGACTACGAACCGGTTACTTGACAATCCGAGGGCGATCTTCGAGAATGAGCGCCTCCTCCTCGACAACCGACAACAGATTCATGACCGGTTGCATAGGATGGAGATGCAGTAGCATCCCTTTTATGATCACTACTGGAGCCAGAACTACTTTGGGGGGGTATCCACAACCTCCACCTAGGCCCCAGTTTGATCTGAGCTTTCAGGGGGAGTACCCATCCTGGGACCCCACGGCTACACAATACCCGCCTCCGCCAGAAGAGTAAATCGGTATCTCTGTTCCAACCTTTAAGACTATTTTTGACTATGAGGACATAGTCGAATTCAATCTTAGGGGGGGAGTTGCAACAACTCTATCTTTTATTTTCTCAGTTTTTAGTTTTATTTTGTTTGTTCTTGTCATTTATTTCTTACAATCTTAGTTTGTTTGTAGGATCCACATTCTATCTAGTGTAATTATGGATGTCTAAAGTCATGTGTCATCTCATTTTCTTGTACATGGGAATTAAGGGAAAATAAAAAAAAAATTGAGTGTTCGCAAGCTTGAGTTGTTCAACTTTGAGCACATAACTTAAGAAAATGATTGGTTTTGTCAACTTTAAAACAAAAAATCACAACTGTACATTCCTAATGATTCATGAAAAGTGGACAAAATTGGTTGTTTGATCCTAAACTGACAAAATGATAATGAGACTCTAATTTGAAGTAAGAGAGAGAAACCTCTTCACTACTACACAGGTCAGTAAGGAGGGACACGTAATACTTTTCAAGGGTTCAGTCAATTAGTCTTGTGATCTTTCCACCTCATTGTTTTTCACAATCCACCATAAGAATTGGAAGTACTTTACGGTTTTAATCTCTTTGATTGCATCTCATGTAGATAGGTCTTGCATTTCAACCACTTTCACATGTTTTGCATAAACAAAAAAAAATAGAATAGTGATACATGCACATTATCCTTAGGTGCATGTCATTTAGTTACATTCATAATTTTTATGCATAGAGTACATCATGTACCTCATTTTTTCTTCAATGGTGATTAAATTGTTCCATACCTTCTAAATAATTCAAATATTTGAGTAATGCAGAAAAAGTAAACCCAATAAATTATTCATTGTCATTTGTGGATATAAGGGCCTCAAAATTTTTTTGAAAAAATGTAAAAGAAAAAGAAAGTTATTAAGAAGCAAGTAGAATAAGAGGGAGAAAGGAACATAGTCTCACCTGCATCTTAAGATGAGTAAGTACATGATGTAGCTTAGTTAGATATCCATCTCATTTTGAGACGGGATGTTAGTGCATGCATCATTCCAACCAATCTTAGGCATTAGGGTATGTTCATGTGTAATTGCATCATTTAGGGCATTTTTGTTGTATGCATGTTGAAACCATATAATGCTTCCATTTCTTCCATCAGCCACCCATTCCACCCACCCGTTGCTCGAATTGGTAGGCCGCCGTGATTATCTCCTCACTTGTGAATATCAGGAGAGCTGCTTCCATGTAGATGGTAGTTAGGGCGAGCAACGTAGTATAGGAGATCACAAGATGCACTGAGTCTGGACCGGTGAATTTTATTATGTTAACTTCCTTATATGATAGTGTTCATCAGTTTTGAGGTAGATATCTTTTATGGATGATTACTGTCACCTTTAGGGTAATTATCATTCTGTGGTTAGTGAGGGCCGGAATGTGAATGTCTGGTGGGGATCATATGGGATGTTTGTTGTGATGATTTGTTCTTTAGTTGACTCTGGCAATTCTATTCTAAGGTTTAGTTGCTCGAGGGCGAGCAATGTTCAAGCTTAAGGGAGTTTTATGCGTTGATTATGAGTCATATTTATAGACTTGTTTTATATGTGTTTTATGCATTTATTAGTCATTTTGGTGGTTAATATTGCATAATTCATCTGCTTTGGTCTATGATACTTCTCTATGTCAAATTTCCCTTATTTCAGTATTTTGAGCATATATTATCACAAGAATATGTTTTGTTTCAGCTTATGTGGTTCCGTGTTGAAATTTCAGGAAAAAGAAGTATATCCTTCTGTCGATACCATCAATCGGACCACAGGTTTCCAGCCGCATGGAGCAGAAGAAAGTCGATACTAGCGACAGGAGAGTCGATGGTATCAATTTACCATTAGGTTGCTGGCGAGAAGTGAGTCGATACTATCAACGCATATGTCGATACTATCGACTGGTGGAGCTACAGTGACACAAAAAGACTAAACCGCCGCTACAAGTTTGTCGATACCATCGACCCGCATCGATGGTATCGAGATAGCATCAGGCGTGGAAATAAAGGGAAAGAAGAATTGGCGATACCACGCAAGGTTGATACCATCGACCCGCGTCGATGGTATCGACACTGTCAGATACAAGTTTGCTTCAGATCGATCTAAATCCGACGGCTGTGATTATTTGGCGACCTAACTCGGTGATTATACCTACTGACGGTGGCCAAGAGCAATCTATCACATCATTAGCCACTGCACACGTCCCGTGGAGGTGTGGAGAGAAGAACGGAGTCTAGAAGCATGCCCCAGCCGATCCGGACGCCGAAGAAGACGATTTCCACCACCGAAAGGCGGGAGAACGTGTATTCTACGGCAAGGAGCGATTGGATCTTCTCCGTTCAGGGGTTTCACCACTCAATCACAATTTCTCCATGTTTCCCTTTTTCTGTACCACGTTTTGCTTTGAGATGAACATGCAGGGCTAATCCCCTTTGTCTTTAGGACCGGGAGTAGCCCAGGAAATCATTGTGTGACAATTTTATCATAGTAATTCATCATTTATCTCTTAAATCCGTGGTATAATTTCGTTTTCTCAATTATATTATTATGCTTGATCACCATAATAATAATCTAATGCCCTTAATTACTTTGAAAGAAGAATTAATGGTTGAAAAGAGACGAAATTCACGTTAATTGACAAATCCCTTGAACAAGGTGGTGTAAGGTTAATGGTGGATACCGAGAGATCGATTTTAATGCACCTAGTCTAGGGTATAGGTTACTACGATGGTGGAACCGACTTAGACATAGGTAGTGAATTGTACCACGACAGTGGGAAATTCTGATTTCAGGCCACTACCCGGATAGAGAGATAAATATGGATGACTACATATTATTTAATACAATGAAAACCTGCGGTGAAACAACAATGCTAAAGATCTCATCTTGAATTTATTAAACTAAACATTTAATCGATTGCTTTGTTTTATTTTATTTCATTTTCTTTTAATTTTACAACAACTTCCAACTTTTTAATCGGTCTAGCTGATTGCGAGTAGTTAGTAGTAGTCTCTGATAATTCACGTGTCCCTGAGTTCGACTCAGGCCTCACAAAGGCCTATATTACATTGACGCATACACTTGCGTTTCTACGCACGTAAAAAGCGTGTCAGATGGTGGAGGTGGAATTTCATAGTAGTTGTAGGAAGGATTGTATGGATTTATCATGCTAGGATTAAGGGAATAGGGATATTCATCAGTTTGGTTAGGAGAGAGAGTTTGCATCCTTTGGTTTAAATAAGTCATGACATGGTGATTATAATCCAATTGCCTACTTATGTGATATTGGGATCCAACAATGTATGTCAAGGTGTTTGTAATAGGATCATGGGGTAGGTTGGTAGGAGGTGGTGGAGGTATCTCTTGGGTGGATGTCTCCCCTTCAGTCCTAGCCCTTTTGTGGCCAAAGTCGATTCCCATCTTTTCCACCATATTTTTACTTATCTTTTGGGGTTTTCTATCCCATGTGTAACCTAAGTCGTCCTTAATATTTTTCTTAAGAAAATGTTGAGTGATTTGGCATACAAAGTCAGCATAAGGTGGATTGCCAAAAAACTCAAGCATATTCTTAAGGATGATACGAATAAAGTTTATGAGAATACCTTTGAGAATGGCATAGATAAGGTACATACAAAAGGTGGGTACTTCAAATTTGTTTTTTCTAGGATGGATATTGGTGGCAACAATGAGATTTATGATCCTAGATTCAGGTTTTAAATTTATGGCATAATAGGTACCCCTATCTTCATGACAAATCGTATTTGATTGAAAGATGGCTCTTTTGACATCACTAAGGATAGTTGTAGTGTCATCTTGGGAGAGTTTGTTCAGTGGATTTCATGTGGTGAGATCAAGAAAATCTTTATATTCTTCTATTTCTATGTCAAGCATATCAAGAATACCCTCCTCAGTAAAATGGAATCCATACCCACCAATCATAGAGGAGAAGGAATCATGGTCAGGATGTGGGGTTAAATTGGCATAGAATTCATTAACTACTTTGGAGGAGTAGGAATAGAAGGAGGGATTTAGAAAATCAGTCAAATGTTGCACCTCAAAGAGTTCCTCCAAATCGACAATGTTGTGGAAGTCCATGACGTCGACTGGCCGTCGTGGAAGAGAAGTTCTTGAGGAGAGCCTGAGGTAGCGGTCGCCTGCAACTGCGTCGTTGAAGGGGACGTCGTTGATGAACGGCAGCATTGCAGAGACGGTTGTCCTTGCTTTCCTACCTGCAACTTGCTTCTTTCCACACGTAGATGATGAAGCCATTTTGTTGCTTTGAAGTGGAGAAGTAGCAAGCAAGACTTGGATGTAGAGAAGCTAAAGATTTTCACAAGAATACACTAGAGAGGAGCTAGAGAAGTGAGAATGTGAAGGTGTGAAGAAATGGATTGTTTTGGGTGCTATTTATAGCAAAACAGAGCCCATTTCGGTCGACAATTTGTCGGCCGACGCCCGCAACGGTCGTCTCCCGGTCGACCAATGGTCGATCGAAAAAATAGCCGTTACAACGTTTCTAGCCGTTACGATGGTTGCTTTTCTAGCCGTTACGATTTTTTTGAATTTATATTTTATTCAAAATATTGCCTTTTTAATTCAAGCAAATGGAGGTTGATAGGGTCGGCCTCGGTTGAACAATTTGTCGACCGAGTTTATCGTTCGAAGTATTCGTCGACCGAGGGAAGCTCTAAGGTCGGTTATAAGTACAAAACCGACCTTAGAGGTGCTTATGCATGCGTGAACTAAACTGGATCCAGAATTGATATCAGTCGACAATATTGTCGACCGAATAGTATTCTAAGGTCGGTTATAAGTAAAAACCCGACCTTAAACGTTTCTTATACACTTGAATCTGACTCCTTATCGGTCGACGAATTTGTCGACCGAGATTATCGGTCGAAGTATTCATCGACCGAGGGAAGCTCTAAGGTCGGTTATAAGTACAAAACCAACCTTAGAGGTGCTTATGCATGCGTGAACTAAACTGGATCCAGAATTGATATCGGTCGACAATATTGTCGACCGAATAGTATTCTAAGGTCGATTATAAGAAAAAAATCGACCTTAAAAGTTTCTTATATACTTGAAATCTGAATCCTTATCGGTCAAAGTATTCGTCGACCGAGGAAAGCTCTAAGATCGGTTATAAGTACAAAACCGACCTTATAGGTGCTTATATATGCGTGAACTAAACTGGAACCAGAATTGATATCGGTCGACAAATTTGTCGACTGAGGAGCCATTAGGGTCAGTTTTAAAGAAAAAACCGACCTTAGAGGTGCTGAACCGAGGAGGACTTTAGGGTCGGTTATAAGGAAAAAACCGACCCTATAGGTGCTCGTATACGTGAAATCTAGCTCTTATAGATCGAGGCGCAAAGCCAAAATCAAGAAATTTTTTCCACGGGAAACTTGTAATTGACTTTCTAAACCAATTCTCTATAAGGTCGCTTATTTTATAAAAATTGACCCTATAGAGATGCACTACAAGGTCGGTTATTTTAAGAAAAGCGACCCAAAAGGTCTTAAGTGGTGCCCGCGTTTTTTATAGACATATAAGGTCGGCTATTTGGAAAACCGACCCTATAGAGATACACTACAAGGTCGGTTATTTTAAGAAAAGTGACCCAAGAGGTCTTAAGTGGTGCCTGCATTTTTTATAGACATATAAGGTCGATTATTTGGAAAACCGACCCTGTAGAGTTACACTACAAGGTCGTTTTTTCTAAGAAAACCGACCCAAGAGGTCTTAAGTGGTGCCTGCGTTTTTTAGACATATAAGGTCGGTTATTTGGAAAAACTGACCCTACAGGTAGTGACGTTATAACCGATTTATGTACTAGTGAAAAGAATATGTTTGTGAAAGGTTGTGCATTGATTCGTCTATATGAAACCACACAAATAACAATATAGTGTCTACCAAAGGATAAGCATATGCACAGATGAAGATTTGAATTCGATCAGGATAATGCAACATGATTTGTGATTGTCTCATTTTTATACATTGAAATTAAATGACAATACTAATAAATAAGATAGCCACAAAAAATCAAACAGGACCAAGCAAGTGACTAAAATAATTACGGAACTCCATTACTAGAAAAGGGGCAAGCAGAACGATAGTAAAATAATATTTTGTGCTTATTTTATCAGTTAGTGGGACATGAGTATAAGGTATATCTCTTTCAAGGTATTCAAATAGCAGTTGATCCTTTAAAAAAATGTTGTCATCGCTTCAAAACCCTTCAGTGAATGATCCATTCCTCTTGCCAAAGAAAATTCGTAGAGGGTTACCTAGACGCGGCTGTCGTGGAAGGTTTACCTTGACGCGAGTATTGTGAAGGACCTTCCAAAGTGCTTTGCATGTGGCCTTCTCCTCTCTTCCATTTCCTCGTAGGATCCGTCCTTCTGGGGCCTCTTCTCTGTCGATCTGTGAGGTCAGGTGGTAGTAGAGGGAAGGAGATCGAGATGGGGGGAGGAGAAGTTGGTGAGAGAGAGGGAGAGATCGGTCAGATTCTACGGTTTCTATTGAGAGGAGAAAGGAGAGGAAGCGAGAGAGCACAATGGGTGGGGGCACTATTGGATGACGGGAGAAGATAGAGTGGGGAGCGGGCATGCCGCTGGGAATTGGGGGGAAAGTAGCACACGAAAAAATTGAACATTTTAGGCGTGAGAGTTATTTGGGAGGGGGGAGTCGGGGGGGTGGAAAGAAAATTTTATAGTCACTTAACATATGTAGTCCATTTTGTAGTAATTAAAATCAACTACATTTTTTTGTATATATTTTTATAATTTGTAAAGGAAAATACTTTTTAACTACAAATATAATATATGTAGTTAGAAAAATTGTAGTTGAATCATACTTTTTTGTTAGTGTAAAAATCCTAATGAACAATTAGACATTTATATGTAGGTGTTGGTACTATTTTCCTTTGAAATTTGTTCAACTGCCAAAATGAAGGCTTAAATCCTATATTTTTTGCATCAATAGAAATTCAGAAAAATCTTAATTTTCAAACTAAACCATTTCTTTTATGGTTTCTTATATCAAAATCAAATTTACATATGGTTTATAGGTCTACTTCGTGGAAGAAATAGTCTATTTTTCTATGATGCACATACTTATTAGGTGTCCTTCCAACTGTACTCTTTGTTGCAGTGTATGTAATTCTCTTGTAAGATTGAGGCATCTAAAGGTCTATTTTTTTTCTAAAACAAGGTGATTAGAAATAATTGTATTAATTTTATTAAGCATCTAAAAGTATTGTTTGCTTGAAATTGGTGAGGTATATATTTGATTGAATAGGAAATCCTATGTTGAGCATATGTTGTTCTACCTGAGACCACCATCTGAACTGGGAAGCCGAGTGGCTTACTTTTTAAGGTTATAATTTTAGATTGGTTGCTTAATACATCTGGTAACTGTGGCTTTATCTTGTTACATACATATGTAAGCTATTTGAGATCTACATTCAATGAGAATAGTGGATTGCAGTGTATGTAATTCTCTTGTAAGATTGAGTCATCTAAAGGTATGTTTTTTTGTTAAGGAAAATTGATAGGTCAATTAGATGTAATTGTTATGTAGGATTTATGGCAGAAAATAAGATGTAGGAATCAACTAAAAGAATGATTATTATGGACTTTTGTAGGGTTGTGTACCGCACTTCAGTAAGGCTATTCCAAAGAGGGATTGTGTACTTCAAAACAGGTCAAGTAAAGGAAGTTGGATCCCAATTTGACAAGAGATTCAAAAACATGCAAGGTAAGAAAGTATCCAAATGCCGATTTTAGTTTCAAAAACTATAGTTACTTTCTAGATTTGTATATTAATGTATGTTAGGACTCAACAATAGACAATAAATCTTGTACAATATTTCTGCCAGTTTATATGGAATTCCTAACTAAGAAAATTCAGATTCATCTTTGATTGAGTTCACATATGTTCATTAGAACCATGTCATTTCTTTTCTATATAGGACCATGGCATGAGATTTTAGTTTGAAATTTATATTGAGTACATGAAAATTTAAAAACATTTTTTATATCTTCATGGGTGAATGTTTGCCTAAGCAGTTGTGTATACCTTGTAGGTGATGTGGGGAAAGGTTGGTTTGCTATTTATATTTTATTTTTGTGATGGTTCTTAAGGAAAATTGATATGTCAATTAGGTGTAATTGTTATGTAGGATGTGTGGTGGACAATAAGATGTAGGAATCAACTAAAAGATTGATTATGATGGACTTCTTGGGGTTGTGTACCGCACTTCAGTAAGGCTCTTCCAAAGAGGGATTGTGTACTTCAAAACATGTCAAGTAATGGAAATTGGATCCCAATTTGGCAAGAGATTCAAAAACATGCAAGGTAAGCAAGTATCCAAATGCCGATTTTAGTTTCACAAACTATAGTTACTTTCTAGATTTGGATATTAATGTATGTTAGGACTCAACAATAGCCAATAAACCTTTTACAATATTTCTTCCAGTTTATATGGAATTCGTAACTAAGAAAATTTAGATTCATCTTTGATTGAGTTCACATATGTTCATTAGAACCATGTCATTTCTTTTCTATATAGGACCGTGGCATGAGATTTTAGTTCGAAATTTTTATTGAGTACATGAAAATTTAAACACATTTTTTATATCTTCATGGGTGAATGTTTGCCTAAGCAGTTGTGTTTACCTTGCAGGTGATTTGGTGGATGGCAAGAGATAAGAACTAGTTATGTCAACCTTGTAGGGTCATGGCATGGAAAAATTGGGGAAAGGTTGGTTTGCTATTTATATTTTATTTTGTGATGGTAATTAAGGAAAATTGATAGGTCAATTAGGTGTAATTGTTATGTAGGATGTGTGGTGGACAATAAGATGTAGAAATCAACTAAAAGATTGATTATGATGGACTTTTGTAGGGTTGTGTACCGCACTTCAATAAGGCTCTTCCAAAGAGGGATTGTGTACTTCAAAATAGGTCAAGTAAAGGAAGTTGGACCCCAATTTGGCAAGAGATTAAAAAACATGCAAGGTAAGCAAGTATCCAAATGCGGATTTTAGTTTCACAAACTATAGTTACTTTCTAGATTTGGATATCAATGTATGTTAGGATTACTTATTATTTCATGTACTTCTGTCAGGAATATATTAAAAGAAGGATGCAAGCACAATGTGAAATCAAGTAAAAATCAAGATGTAAAAACACTTATAAGGGAAGTGTACATCTTATATACTTTCTCAGATTTAAATACTTTTAAACATTGACTTGGATTTGAAAATAATCCTATTCTTTCATGACTTGATTAAATAATCCTATTAATGTCCTGGTATATTCTTAGCTATTTGTTTGTAGTTTTGATTCAATATTTGCATATAATATTTTATGATCGATGGATATGTAGGTATGTTTACATTGCAGATAGCTATTCACCATGGTGGATGACATTTTTAGATTTTAGAACTTACATAAGGTCTTTATTTGTTGGTTTGCTAATCATATTTAAGAACTAATAAGTTTAGTCTGATTCCACACACTTCATATGATTATCACATGGTAATATTCCACAACTAACTTAGTTTTCACCTCTGTGTCTGCTTTTATGGGTCATACCTTTTTAGAATATCCTTATACACCCACTTCTACTCTGGATATGTTTGTTGTTCACGTTTTATTGCTAACCCTAACCTTTTTTCCAGACCATCTCTTGAAGAGGCATTGAAGCTTCAACATAGGTCAACTGAAGGAAGTTGTAGATCTGATCTGTGGAAAAATGTCTTAGGATTATTACAAATATTTGTCTGCGCATATATGTTCTAAAAGGGATGTGTTATACAAGCTTTTAAGAGTCTAGGTTTGGTAGAGACATGCCCTTTAGCTACAACAAAAATCCTAATTAGTATGTGAATATTTTGTAAGACATTGCTGATGTTCTTAGGTTTTATTAGAATGCATGGAAACATTATTGAAAAACTTTATGCATATTTAATTGACTAAATTGTGCATGCTATGAGTTATACATAGCCATATGCAAGGTTGATTAGAAATATTTGTCTATGCTTATATGTTCTAATTAGGTGTCTTATATTAGTATATGGGACTGTATGGTTAGTTGATTAAGCATAGAACAACATTCAAGGATGTTAAAAATATTATTCTATGTTTCTATTATATGAATTATTAATAGGTGTTTTGCTCTCTACTTCCATATTGATTACACATGAAAATATTAGATTATTGCTAACCCTAAACGTTTTTCTAGACCATCTATTGAAGATGCATTGAAGCTTCAACATAGGTGAACTAAAGGAAGTTGTAGGTCTGATCTGTGGAAAAATGTCTTAATATTATTACAAATATTTGTCTACGCATATAAGTTCTAAAAGGGATGTGTTATACAAGCTTCTAAGAGTCTAGGTTTGGTACTGACATGCCCTTTAGCTGCAACAAAAATCCTAATTAGTATGTGAATATTTCGTAGGACATTGCGGATGTTCTTAGGTTATAATAGAATGCATGGAAACATTATTGACAAACTTTATGCAGATTTAATTGACTAAATTGTGCATGCTATGAGTTGTACTTAGTCATATGCAATGTTGATTAGAAATATTTGTCTATGCTTATATGTTCTAATTAGGTGTCTTATATCAGTATATGGGACTGTATGGTTAGTTGATTAAGCATAGAACAACATTCAAGGATATTAAAAATATTATTCTATGTTTCCATTATGTGAATTATTAACAGGTGTTTTGCTCTCTACTTCCATACTGATTACACATGAAAATATTGGATTATTGCTAACCCAAAACATTTTTCTAGACCATCTCTTGAAGTGGCATTGAAGCTTGAACATATGTCAACTGAAGGAAGTTGTAGGTCTGATCTGTGGTAAAATATCTTAGTATTATTACAAATATTTGTCTGCGCATATATGTTCTAAAAGGGATGTGTTATACAAGCTTCTAAGAGTCTAGGTTTGGTACAGACATGCCCTTTAGCTGCAATAAAAATCCTAATTAGTATGTGAATATTTCGTAGGACATTGCTGATGTTCTTAGGTTTTATTAGAATGCATGGAAACATTATTGAAAAACTTTGTGCAGATTTAATTGACTAAATTGTACATTCTATGAGTTATACTTAGTCATATGCAAGGTTGATTAGAAATATTTGTCTATGCTTATATGTTCTAATTAGGTGTCTTATATCAGTATATGGGACTGTATGGTTAGTTGATTAAACATAGAACAACATTCAAGTATATTAAAAATATTATTCTATGTTTCTATTATGTGAATTATTAATAGGTGTTTTGCTCTATACTTCCATATTGATTACACATGAAAATATTGGATTATTGCTAACCCTAAACTTTTTTCTAGACCATCTCTTGAAGAGGCATTGAAGCTTCAACATAGGTCAACTGAAGGAAGTTGTAGGTCTTATCTATGGTAAAATGTCTTAGTATTATTACAAATATTTGTCTGCACATATATGTTCTAAAAGGGATGTGTTATACAAGCTTCTAAGAGTCTAGATTTGGTACAGGCATGCCCTTTAGCTGCAACAAAAATCTTAATTTGTATGTGAATATTTCGTAGGACATTGCTGATGTTCTTAGGTTTTATTAGAATATTTGGAAACATTATTGAAAAACTTTATGCATATTTAATTGACTAAATTTTGCATGCTATGAGTTATACTTAGCCATATGCAAGGTTGATTAGAAATATTTGTCTATGCTTATATGTTCTAATTAGGTGTCTTATATCAGTATATGGGATTGTATGGTTAGTTGATTAAGCATAGAACAACATTCAAGGATATTAAAAATATTATTCTATGTTTCTATTATGGGAATTATCCAACAGGTGTTTTGCTCTCTACTTCCATACTGATTACACATGAAAATATTAGATTATTGCTAACCTAAACTTTTTTCTAGACCATCTCTTGAAGAGGCATTGAAGCTTCAACGTAGGTCAACTGAAGGACGTTGTAGGTCTGATCTGTGGTAAAATGTCCTAGTATTATTACAAATATTTGTCAGTGCATATATGTTCTAAAAGGGATGTGTTATACAAGCTTCTAAGAGTCTAGGTTTTGTACATGCATGCCTTTTAGCTGCAACAAAAATCCTAATTAGTTTGTGAATATTTCGTAGGACATTGTTGATGTTCTTAGGTTTTATTAGAATGCATGGAAACATTATTGAACATTATTTGCTGATGTGGAAGAAAATTTTATCTGATATTTTGTATATGCATAAAACATGTTTTTATGATGACATTTCTTACTTGAATGTGTTTTCCTCTAGTAGGAGGCTCCCATATAGCAGTAGTAACAAGATAATTAAGAAAATAGCATCCAACAAAAGATGGAAGTTTGATGTTCTGGTTTGTATGATCTGAAGTGGGGCTGCTTGTGTCTGTTTAGGATCCTGCGTGAGGGTTGAGGAGGTGAGAACACTGCTAGATAATCATATTTGAAGTACATAATATTTGTGCATATTTTGAAACTCACCCTTAATTTTATTCTTAGAAAAACTTGCTTTCCGGATTCAAGTAGCGACTCTGAAGGTAGGGAGTTGTTGTCTCTGTTGTTTAGGGCATGAGTACTGAGGAGGTTACAACACTAATATATAATGGTACTCGATGTAGATAATGTGTTAGTGTAAAATCTCACCTCTGTTTTGGTGGCAGTGTTGCTGGCAGGATGTTGCATGAAGTCACTGTGAGTCTTGATAGCAACACAATACAGACTGGCGGCTCTATTGATCATGAGGTCATAGGAGGTGAGAAAAATATAACTGGTGCATAGAATATCTTTAGGTTGACTAAATATCTCACATGCGATGCAGTTAATGTGTTAGTGTAAAATCTCACCTCAGTTTTGGTGGCAGTGCTACTGGAAGGATACTATATGAAGTCACCGTGAGTCTTGACAACAATACAATACGGACTGGCGGCTCTGTTGATCATGAGGTCATAGGAGGTGAGAAAAATATAACTGGTGCATAGAATATCTTTAGGTTGACTAAATATCTCACATGCTTGTATTTTTTTCTAACAACATTTGGGAAAAGCTTGAGGAACCTTCAAAGAGCGAGCGATAACAAAAGGTTGGCGTTGGGGGGGTTGGGTCGCAGTTGGAAGTGGTGGACGACGTTGGAGTTTAAGACGTGGACGTCGTGATAGACGTGGCTGTTGTAAAAAATTTAGTTTTGTATCTTTATCTATAGAGTGTGGGGATACTTCTGTTGTAACTAAACGTTGAGATAATTCTGTACTTGACTATATTTAAATTATCCAACAACTTTCAAATTTTGTGCTTCTTTCAATAACTGAACGAGAGCGGGAATATTATTTGACCAAATAGATACGTGTGGGCTTTTGGATTTTATGCTTCGTTTAATAAATGAATGTGAACAGGAATATTATTTGACCAAGCAAATATGTGTGGGTCAATTTGCGTTGTACAAAACAAGATAACTGAACGTGAGTGGGAATATTATTTGACCAAGCAAATAACTGGGAAAAATAACAATTCAAATTTTGGATGTTGAGAAACTGAAAAAAATGTCAGCAGAAGAGGGGAACAAGGAAATTCCAGCATTTTGAAAATTTTGTAGAGTGAGAAGAGGGGAAGAAAGAGAATTCAAATTAAATTATTTTTTGAAAGAAAAAAAAAACTGAAAAAATGTGAGAGCAGATTGAGTGAAGGAGAGTGCAACGTTTTGACACGTTGGTAAAATGATGTTGTGTGATTGGTCACGATGATTTTGGGCGGGTGTATTTGAACTATTTGGAGAACTCACTCTTTTTATACTAGTATAGATGTGCTTCTTTCAATAACTGAATGTGAGCGGGAATATTATTTGACCAAGCAGATACGTGTGGGCTTTCGGATTTTATGCTTCGTTTAATAACTGAACGTGAGCGGGAATATTATTTGACCAAGCAAATACGTGTGGGCCAATTTGCGTTGTACAAAACAAGATAATTGAACGTCAGTGGGAATATTATTTGACCATGCAAATAACCGGGAAAAATAACAATTCAAATTTTGGATTTAAAATTTGGAAGCTGAGAAACTGAAAAAAAAAACGTCAATAGAAGAGGGGAACAAGGAAATTCCAGCATTTTTAAAATGCTACAGCGTGAGAAGAGGGGAAGAACGAGAATTCAAATTAAATCATTTTTTGAAAGTAAAAAAAACTGAAAAAATGTGAGAGCATATTGAGTGAAGGAGAGTGCAACGTTTTGACACGTTGGTAAAATGGTATTGTGTGATTGATCACGATGAGTTTGGGCGGGTGTATTTGAACTATTTGGAGAACTCGCTCTTTTTATAGTAGATTAACTAACGATTTACTGCCGTTGTGAAAACCACTCAATCATAGACGGCCAGCTTGATTTCTAATTATGGGGTTGAACCAACCGGTTCAAAACTGCACACTCACCGATATATACGTGTGTTCTTCACAGCACCACTGTAGTCCAAACAGAGTAAACACGTACCTAACGGCTTTACATGTCACAAGAAATTCTCACATATCCGAATACAGATCCAAACCGGACCCTGTCTGTTGCCGGTGGGATCTCTCCTAATTCGATACAGCTGGACTCTACAAAAACCGGACGCCTCCTTTTTAAGCTTAATTTGGGATGCTCTGAGTGGTAGCCGGTGGATGAAGGGAACATCATCCCATGCTCCGCGAATACCTACTACTTTCTGTATGCATGCACGTGTTGTGGCGCGTAAGCATGTACGATGCACAGGAAGCGCGGCACTTACTGATTCATGATTTGCGTCTTGGCTTGTGAGTGGGTGCATGCTGATGCTGTTAAGTGAACTGGCCTGTGTTATTTAATAACGTCCAATCCAATCATGAGGATGTGATGTCTTATTTTCGTTTATTAAAGTAAGACAATGCCGTCTAAATATAGTTCTTGAATACTTTATAAGCAGCTGTTAGATCAAGACATATCTGACTTGTACAATTGGGTATTTTCGAAAGCAAACAATAATTCACTTTCCTTGAGAAAGGGCTCCATATCCAAATATATATACTTGGTTCCAACTTCATGGTTATGACGAAATTATTAGGTAGTTAAAAGTAGGTATAGAATTATAAAGCAACACAATTTAAATACAATGATAAAAATTATAGTTTAATTTACTTCTTTCACTTCTAGGAGAAAGAAACGAATCTCCGGAAGAAGTAAAAACGAATCCCTAATGGAAAATTTTATAAGCGGAGTCAACATTCGAAGCCACCGAATAATACAACTATACGTTGGTGAATAACAATCACAAGAGACAACAGCGGCTCATCGCGACTACAGCTTGAGGATAACCACGAGCACACTACATTCGTTTTTAACGATTACGGCCAACCATGCTAGCTTGAGCCCTTCAAATTGATAACATCAAGAACGACTTCAGAAAATTTTATATATTTGCTGTGAAAGATATTAAAGCCAGGAAATGATATATATTTGTTTTTCAAATTTGCTATTGTGTATCAAGGAGCTACGAAACCAATAAATACTTGCAGTATATATAATGGAGTCAACACTTCGGCCGTTTCTACAGTCATTTTCCTCCCTTCAGAAGATACTTCTAATTTATTCCTCAATGCCCATGCCCCAGGTGTTCCTATACTTAATTGCATGTTAAATACCTATTTTGTATGGTGTAGTTAAATGACAAAGTAGGCATTTGATGTGTAACTTTACATGGAAAAATTATAGAACTACACCCAACTATGCCTTTCTAAACTAGAAATAAGCAATTAGCAGCTAAATGGACTTGTACGTCCATGAAACTTTCTACCATCAAAGTTAATTCAAACAATTTATGATTAATTTAAAAAATATTTACCCTTTTTAAAATAAAGTACATGTCTTCTTGAGTGCCAAGTGTAAGGAAAGAAGGTAGTTTTGAAAGTGGCCGACATTACTTGTGTTGAGCAGTTAATTTTTAGGACATAAATTATGTAAGATCCCCAAACATATGAGGGTGTCCCATATGATGGCTTACCTCGTTAATTTCAAAATCATCGCTGTCAATCATTAAAAAGGTTCTAGTCATTGAAAAAAAAGAAGTTAATGAAGCATATCATCTTGGTCATAGCCCGGCTTGGAAGCTTACACATGTTGCTCTGATAGACATTTTAACCAAAAGTTTTATATTCACATGGATTATTATACTCGCAAGTAGATTTTCATAGCCACATGCATAAGTTTTGGTATCACCGTGGACAGAAACGTAAAATTAACTTGCTCGTGCTTCAATTTTGATGTACGTGAGACGAGAACTTGCTGGATGAAAGGAGATGGACGGCTGCAACTGTATACCCAACTGTGTGGAGGCGGTTGAGCGACGAAACTCATAAATTTATCTTGTAATGTGCAATCCTAATCACCTTCAAGGATATTCCCAATATCAAACAGATTTCAGACCGTCAACATGGTGGTGGTCATCGCTTTAATCTCAGTATCTCGCCATAGATAAAACTCGCGTACACTTGCTCAGTTCTTCTGATAGCTACTTCAGCAGGTCCCTCTCCTAGTGATTTATATCATAATACTTGTCGTCAGTTGACAACAAGGCAACTGTTGTTGTTAAACTTTTAAATTAAAACTTCTAAAAGAAATAAAGAAGTTGTTCATCCTATCGATTAGTCTAAGATCAAATTCATCACCTTCTACTTATAAACTGCCGCATTAACTAAGTAGTCGTTAAATTGTTAGACTGTGACGTGTTGCATATTCTATTGAGTCATCCTCATAGTTGTACAAGAATGAGCAAGTTACAATGTCAAGTTAAAAATACAAAGAAATAATCAAAGTGTTTGGGCGCCCGACAAGCGGTTGTTTATCTTAGTTGACAATAATATTCGCAACAAGTTCGGTTGGTGATATGTGTAAATCACTCGGATTTTGAAAGCGAAAGAAAATGATAAAAAACAAATAAACGCAAGTTCAACCAAATCCAGACCAATCAAATGCATTATCACCTAGCCTGCAAGGCTGCAAGGACAGTTTTCTCGTGTTAAGACTCGACTGCGTGCGTAACATCCGTGAGCAAGCTGCCAAACGAGAGTCGTGCTACTATGTACGTAACAAGTCCGCAAATCAGAAGTGAGCAGTCTATAGATCTCGTAATCAGTATTAGCTGGACGCCAGGAATAGAGCACTCGGATCAGGCGGGGTTGGACAACAAGGTGACGTGTAGGACGTCGTCGTCGTTTAAATTTTATATGGTATACTTAGCCTATAGGTTAACGACCAATTATCAATCCAAGCTCCACAAATAGCTGCTTCGCTAGTTGGGTAGGTCGTGTGGGTGTTCACAACGAATTTTACCACACATATATATATTATATAAACTTTAATAATCATTGTCATTATAGTGTTCATGTCGCCGTTAGTGATCGGTTCGGGTCGATTTGAGGAGAAAATCGCATGTTAAATAATGTTTCCTTGTTTCGATTGGATCAAATTTTCTTTCTTTCAATTCGCTTGCCATTGATGGAGTTACCTATACAAAGCATAACATTAAATGTGGATGCATGTTCCACTGGCCGGCAGTTTTGATTAGTCTCATGACATGAATATACACGATAAATGCAATGCTGGTATTTGGGAGAAAAAAGTTATTTGATTAAAAAACACACAAATGAGGAAAACATAGAACAAGCATTGGTTACAGATTCACACCACATACAACTAAAAACAATAATACAAAAAAAGATGAATAGCCAACTATGCACAAGTTTGTGGAGCCACATGCAAATTGCCTCATAAGATAAATAATTATATGCATGCTAAATCACAAGAACAACGTCTAAGTCAAACGTATGCTTAAGTGATCAACATCCGGTAATGCATTTCACTATAATACTATTTCTAGTGAATAATGTTTTATCCTACATAGTATAATGATAACAAGTTTTACCCCTTTACATCTAACAACATAAGATTTATAACAGGTCATTAAGAAAACTATTTTTATAAAGCTAATCACCAACAATAACTATGTTTAGACATTTAAGATTCATACAACTACTATTTTTACTATGAACAGGCTGGCACATCCCTACTGGCTCGTCGTGTTCAAGAAAATTCATAGTTCTGCACATAGATGCAGTATATTCAAACTGCACCATATAATTACTGCACATGTATCTGATAGTACCATCATAAGAAATTACTATATTCCGAAGTATAGCCATTAGATCTTTGAACAGTGTCCCTGACTCATACAACGCCCTGCACAAAGGTTTTTTGTAACATTATGTAAGGTCCATTGTAATTATGTAACAAAATTAGACATCTTTTTGTTACCTGTAATATTATGTAAGTCTACTGCAATTATGTTAGATTTTTGGAAGAGTTTGACTGTGATGTGTATTTGAATGTGGAATGTGAATTTAAGGTTTGGTGCATATTATTATGTTTGGTTGCAGGTTTGGTGACATGTTGTTAAGCTGAACTCACAAAATATTGTTAACATGTTGTTCAGAACTGAACTGTAGGTTTTGCATCCCGCTGACCAGTCGGGCAGAGGGTCTGTAGGCCTGCTATTTAAAAAAATTAGTCGTCGGTGGAAATAAAAATATTGGCACTACAAGACTGCATCCGACATTAAAGGACAAAACTAAAATGACCATGCTGGATAGTACGACCATGCTAAGTAGCATATAATAGTCGTTGGTTTACTTGATATGACTATCACTAAAAAGCAAAATTGTCAATTAATTGGGCTACAACTGACACCGTACATGATGATATGGGTTGTTTTATACAAAAACCGACGATGTAGGATCATTTACCAGTTACAAATGTGACCTCATATGGCAATCCCAATGTCAGGTTTTTGCTTGAAAGTGATGCCTAAGACTCATATCCGTGTCAGTTTATTTATCTACACAACTGATGTTGGATCTCTAGATTTGGTTTTGCTATCTCCAAAGAATTGACGGCTTAGGCATGTGGCTTTAGTGTCACCTACCTAAGTGTCGGTCTATAACTGACATTATAGGGTTGATTTAATCGACTCTAGATGTAGTTATTGTACTCGTGTCTCTTTGTGATAATATTCAAACTAAAGACATGTATCACGATTCTAGGGTCATGTAATTGATATACTAGGATTTATGATTGAAGAAGTATTTATATATGATTAATTAAAATCTACATGTGTAATTGTATAATAATTAAAAACAACTTGATTTCATCATTTGTTGATGATGGTCCTAGGGTTCTTGTGTGGAGGCGGCCACAAAAGGGGGACCAATGGCGGTCGTGGCCAAGCTTATCACGATCGCCCCTGGACCCGTCTACATTCTCTGCCGCCAAACCCCCAATCCTTGAAGAGCACCCTATTGTTATTGATGGAACTACTTCTACGCACCATGGAAGCCCAACTTCTCATCAAAATGAAGATACTATAATGGAAACTGAGTCGTCAATAGAAGATCCAAAAAAGTCCTATGCTCAAACAATTTGTAGGAAGCCCGCTGGCATGTTGACATACATCAACCCAATCTCCCTAGATACCTTGAGAGATACTGACGTCAAAGTCAATCTCAGCGATGTTCGCCCTTCCTTTTCCATTTCAATTGAAGCCCTACAACCTCTTTTTGAACCCTGGAAGTATGTAGTGGTCCTCAAGGTGATAGACGTCAACCATGGAGTCACTACTCTTGTAAACAAAATCTTTTCCATCTAGGCACAAACATATGAGTTTTGAGTCATCGATCCGGAGAAAGGTTGTTACATTGTCCAATTCGCATATCAGAAAGACTATCACACTGCCATGACCGAAGGACCTTGGACAATTTTTGACAATGATCTCTTAGTTCAATCATGGTCACCTTCCATCCGTCCATCTGATCTGATCCCAAGGAAGCTAATTGTTTGTTTAAAGGTCCATGATCTCCCTGTATTCCTCTTTCAGAATTAGTTGCTAACTAGCATTGGCAATGTGGTTGGAAAAAAAATCAAGATTGACTCCCACACATCCCGAGGCCACAAAGGAAAGTTTGACCGTATTGTAGTTGAAGTTGAGATATCCAAGCCATTACTTCCTGCTATTTTCATTAATGGTGAAAAATTTCAACTAGATTATAAAAATCTACCAATAGATTGCATGAAGTGTGGACAGCTAAGCCATGCCCAACCCGACTGCAAACATGATACAAATATTATAACTTTGAGTGCTTTGACATCATCACCAACAATCCCACTACCTGGAATCTCTTACTATATGGCTATTCACACCAAATGTCTAGAACCCCAGAATCCCCTTGCCAAACAAGGCACAACGACCAAGGAAGAGGACAACATAAGCAAAGGGAAGCAAGCCCAAGACATACCAATCCTTGTATCTAATACTGAAGACACTATTGATGATGAGGGTTTCACAAAGGTCCTGAGTAGGAAATAAAAGAAAAAGGGCCATTGTCAAGCATCCCACTCCCAATCAGTAGATAGGTCATCCACTATAAACTCATCAAAAGTTGTTGAGCCCAACACTATGGGTGATACCGCAGTTCTACTAACTGGTGATGAAGTCAATAAGGGTTTCCCACCTCTGGGAGGTGTCGAGACCATGTAGTTCTAGTCAGAGGCAGTCCCCACATGCATCCCATCACGACTCCCTTTTGTTAAATCGGGCAAAGAGTAGGGAAATGGATTATATAATGTTGAAAAATTGAAAGATCATATACCAAGCAATAGTCATCCCGAATAGAGTTCATATAAAGGGCAAGATGAACAACCTAGAGATCTCCGATGATCCACAAGTCCTACCTTCAGCAACTAAAAAATCACTTGACTTCAGAGAAGCCCCAAGCACTAATCCTCCAATACACCATATGACCCCTTAAATCAAAGGATCAATCAATAACACTTCTTGCAATGATCTGAATGATGCCTCGACTCTCTATTTCTAGTTCTTAATGAAGATTTGTTATCAGAATATTCAAGGCCCCTACCAAGATAGGAAAATTCTCCTTCTAAAAGAATTAAAAGCTTCCCATCAACTACAGATGCTTGCAATCATTGAACCTCAGTGTAGTGGTGTCACTGCTACTAGCATCATCTGGAAACTTGGTTTCTCCATCTCCCATTGAGTGGGGGTCGTTGGCTTCTCAGGAGGTATTTGTTTACTATGGGATAACCAACGCTTCAAAGTTGAGATCTTACTCAATCATCACCAATTTATCCATTCCTACGTCAATAAAAGTTGGCACTTGACCATTGTCTATGTCAATCCCAACCCAACTACACACAACTTTCTTTTTGAATGTCTCAGGAACTCTCACTACACATTCATGGGACTTGGTAGTTGCTACATACTTCAACACCATGTTAAATGTCAATAAGAAGATAGGAGGCTATTTGTTAGTCCTAGAAGGAGTGGGTCGAACTTTTTGGCAGTTACTCCCTGGCAACGGTGCCAAAAATTTGATCGTCTCCTTTTTCTCGCATGCGAAAATGAACGTGGGATAAGGGAAGGAATCAAGCTTTTAAATTTATATCATAAAACCTTGTAGGATGCCCGCAACTTTTATTATGGGTCGAAGTAGATATACGGGGTTGAACACAGGGATGCGGTGACATTTAGGATGCCAAAGATTTTGTTCTTGAGTCAGATAAGCCAAAAGCGCTAGTCATTGAAAAGGTATGCTATAACTAGTCTAGCGGGTTGTCACAATTTAAAACAAAACAAAGAAAAGAAAACAAAGGAAAACAAAACAAAACAGAGTTCGCATGATTCTACTAATCAGAGAAAGAGAGTTCATGGCTGTGTAACCACAACCTAGGTAGTCTATGCACCCATTCTCAGGCATGGACAACCCTCTAACACCTAAGCAAGCATCTTAAAACCAAACATAGTATGTATTAGGGTATCCGTTCCTATGGGGTCATCCCAGTCACTCTCACGATGCACGACTAAAACCATCAATGATATGTCATCAACCCTCTCTCGAGGAATGACATATCAACACCTCAGAATATGCTAAGTTCCCTCTCGGGTCTTAGGATATTCTGGGATGTTAGGAACAAAATACCTTGGATCATCCTCCTCTCGGTTTTGGATCCAAACTATCATCTCTTAGCTATTCCTACAACAGATCTTTTGTTATAGGCAGAAATAGCACTTCAACTGAGTAAGAGCTCAACCAAACTAGCAATCATAACCTAGAAAGAGAAAATAGAACATGCAACATACTAGATCTGATATGAATCTACTTGCTTAAGGCAAAAGTACATATACATGCCTAGATCAGGATACATAGCCAAGAAGGATCTAACTAGCCATAGACAAGCATGGTTAGCACTGAATAAAGACGGATGAACATCATTTGTACAAGAAACAAAGGAATGCAGTAGAATGAAAGAGAAGAAGAAAGAGATATAGCCCATAGAGGAGAGGTGGCTCTCGCTCCTCGGCCTCCGTGCAGGCCGGATCTCGTCCTTTGGTTCTTCTCTTCATCCTTCTGGACTCCTCGATTCTCTCTCTCTAGATCTTCTCCGAACAGTACAGTGGCTGCGTCGGCGGGCATGGGTGAACAGATGGATGAACCAGATGTACGGTTTCGACCTCATATCTGGGTGGACTTAGACGGATGGATGGATGGCAGTGATGCTGATTTTCTCTCTCCTCAGGTGTGAGGATGGCGGTGATGCTGATATCCTCTCTCCTCAGCTTCCGCCTTTGGAGAACGAAGACTAGGGGTAGAAGGAGGAGAGAGAATGGAAGCCTACTGTTGGAGTCGTGGCCATATTGATGTGAGAACTTAGGTCGTGACTAAGTGTTGGGAACATCGCGGGTTGCTTAGGTTGTAACCGCAGGCAAGAGAGGAGGCGAGGTGTTTGGGTGATCGTGGTCTACTGTGGAGACGACGGGGTCGCGATCGGACTTCAGAGAAACCGCGAGTCACAACCATACACTCGGCAGTCACGATTAGTGTATCTGTGGAACCTGGTCGCGGTCACCGGTGGTTGTTGGAGATCGTGATGGGGTGGAGAAGGTCACAAGTGGGGAGGCTGGTGCAGTTCGACCGTAGGTGCAGAGGGGTGTTGCGATTAGGGCAAGCTACAGTGATGGTGATGAAAGGAGATGGAGTCGGCGAGGTTGCGGTCATAGAGTATCTATCTGATGGATGTGAGGGCAGAGGCCACCGCAGGTGGAGAAGGAGGGGACAACGGGTCACGGCCATGGACACTGTGACTGTGGTTTGAGGGGTAGTTGCTGACCACGGTGGAGAAGAACAACAGGTTCAGTGAGCGTCGATGTCACAGTGAAGAGGTAACAGTCTCGTAGTTCGCGATCAGGAATAGGGTATAGAAGACATGATGTTGCCATGGTCGCGACTATGCACACCGCGGGTGCGGTGAGGTGAAGATAGACTATGAGAGATCGCAGTGAAGTGATCGCGGCATCGCTCGAGGTTGCAGACCGTGGTTTTGAGGCATAGGCAGACTCATGACATGTGGATGATGGCCCATGGTGAATGTGAGGAAGTAGGGAGATGCGTCATGGGTTGCTGGAGTGGTGAAGCTGAAGGGGATGGAGGATTTGATGATCATGGGTGAAGTACAACACGATCGCGGTGTAGGGTTCCTCTGGTTGTGGTGTCTACTGGAGCATAGACCGTGGGCACGGTGTACGGCAGTGAGCGTTGCAGTCACGGGAAGAAGGGAGAAGACCGCAGGGTCTGTTGATGAGGAAGGATCACAGTGAGGTGTGAAAGAGAGGTTGCGGTTAGGGCAGGAGACCCCCACGGCTATTGTAACTTGACTTAGGGAAGGATCGCGATTGAGAATGGTGGGCCGAGAAGGTTGGGCCCATGTGCCCAATTTTGGTACTTGCACATGAGATAAGAACCTAATTAAAATGGATATAAGATCAGTTAGGTTTAGTAGGGGTGTATAACGTGAATTAGGCAATGAAAGCAAGTAATTAAAGCCAAACTGGGCCTAAAGTAAAGGATAAGACAGTAATCATAGTTAAACAAAGTATCAAGCAGAATAATTCACTGGGCCACAATTTAGCAGAGAGAGAGTAGAGCAAGGTTGGGTATCTATGTTCAGTGCATGCTAGTCCAACACTAGCCACTTAGCTACGTTATTGGCTATTCTAGCTACATAATCTAATGAGAGATAGAAAGCTTAAAACATGAGCATTATTGGGCATATTAAGACCAAAGTGACACAAAACTATAGATAAAATGCACAGATTTATTGCATAGATTTGGGTGTTATCAACTACCCCAAGATTAAAGCTTGCTTGTCCTCAAGCAAGAATGTGCTCAAAGAAAAAAAACATAACATCCAAATTAAGCTTGGCAATAGATGCTAAGGTTAAGAAAAACATATTAAAGCATCTATTATCCTGATCTGTGTCATTTCAGAACAAACCCCCACCAATCAACCACAGTCTTTCCAAAACAAGATCAAAGAGTTTATCGGAAAGATTAAGCAAATTCACTACAACCTGCCGATACTCATGAGGGGTTTGAATCATAATTATTAATCATTAAAGAGTTGTCACATGGGTGATCACGTAGGTGATGAGAAATGATCCATCACCATGAATCCATGCATACCAATCAGGAAACAACGCACCTCTCACTTATTCATGTCCTAAGAGACAAAGCAAGAAGACTCTAATGACTTCTGACACTACTATAGAAATGGCTTATAACGTCACTTTTAAAGGTGTCAGTTGTAATAATACACCGACACCTAAACAATACAGCGTCGGTTTATAAAATAAACTGACATCAATCTGTGAAGGGTGACCAGACATGGGTATCACTTTTATTCAGTGTCGGTTCCTTAATAACAAATCGACGCCTAAAAGTAACCGCCAAATCTAAAATTTCCAGTGAAAAAAATTACCTCCAAAAATTAACATACATCGTCGGTTTTTAAAATAGAAACTGACGACTAAAGGTTTTCTGTGAGACAGAAATTTGACCAATTTTTATCGTCGGTTGTGTTACAATAACTGACGCCATTGTATTTTTGCGCGCATAACCGTGAAAATTTTCACCTCCATTTAGTGTCAGTTTTTATAAGAAAACCGATGACTATGGTCTTAATTCAAGAACATTTATTTTTGTCAGCATATAAATATAGACGTCAATTTTTATGTTTGGAACCGACACCTATAATTGAACAATAGTGTCGATTTTTCATTGGTAACCGAAACTTATAGTTTTATTGTCGGTTGTTGTTAATAACCGACACCTATTGTTAACTTAACATCACACCCGCATGGGGCACACTCTTTCCCTTCTGTTTCATTCATTTCCGCTGAGGGTTTGCTGGTCCAACGATTCCTCTGCTCCACCACCGCTCGCTGCTGCTCTGCCTCCGCTTTCGCCTCCGCTGCCGTTTGCTGGTGCTTTGGTCATCAACACCGCCGCCACTCGCCGCCGCTAGTCGCCGCACCTTTGCCGCCGCACCTCTACTAGCTTCTTCCTCCACTGCCTCTACTTCCGCCAGTCGCCGCCAGTTCTCCAGCCGCTGCTCTCTAGGCTGGCCGCGGCTTCTAAGGCTCTGCTCCCTGCTCTGCAGGTCACTACTCCGCTCCGACCACAGCTCCTGCGTGCCCAATGCCGCCACAAAGGTACCTTTCTCCTGCTCTTCTTCCTCCTCTTTTTCCTCCTCCGTCAAGCAGGTACCCAGGTCTTGCTCGAATAATGTAGGAAATGTGTAGATTGTGAATAAAAAATGCTCTGATTCACATTAATATTACCATGTTGTATACGATTTTGATCAGAAAAAAGCGTAGATTATGAATAAAATATACGTAAAGCTCTATTATTTCTTCTTGTTACAAAGGTATAGTTAGTACACAAATATTAGATGATATTCAAGAAAACCCTAGTTTGACGATCATGTTGTTAATCATGTTAATTATGATTCTTTTATTTATTCTAATGTCAGTATATAATTATGCGATCCCAACATCTTAAATTGTATTAGAATGATTTCAATGAATTATAGGGTTTTAAAGTTGATAATCATGTACATGCAGAAATAGGGTTATTAAACCAATAGTTATAACATAATATGATCTTAATCTGATATGGATGTTAATAATAACGTAGTATGTTAAATATGATGATTAGGGCTATATATAATGTCTAGTAAAGATTCCTAGACTTTTTGTCATTAGGGTAATTTTTATACATGTTTGAGTAAATTAGGGTTCTAATCTACCCTTTTGTCCTATATTTGATGCTAATTGGGCATATATGTTGAGTTTCATCTTACTCTTACCTAAGAAATTGTTTTCTTAATCTCTTATACATCACTATATTTAAGGTCAGTCTGTCTACTAGAGTGTGGGGATTAACCATGTTGCCTGTAGTTTATAACATTGCATTGTGAATTATTGCATGTTTGAAACTATTGATTTCTTGATTTATTATTTAATAATGCTCTATAGATTAGGATTAACCATGTTTCCTATATTTATGCACATTTATTATATATAAGAATGACAACACATGAATTTGTTGGCCTAGAAACCCGTCCAAGATTTACTCATTAGGAGTAAATCTTGGATAGTCCCCAGTTTGGGACTGTTCTTGAATACCTACTCTCACTTAGGATGTAAGTGTATAATGTGTATTGGGTTTTCAAGAAAATTTCGGCAGCATTTCCCCGTTTGTTCTCTAAGTACATATGTACTTAGAGAACATCGGGGAAATGCTGCCGAAACTTTCTTCAAAATCCAATACACATTATACACTTACTAGTGAGATTAGGTGTTCAAGAATGGGATAGGTGGTACACATTTATTATATATAAGAATGACACCACCAAACATTGAAGATGGGGATCACAATGACTTGTATGTTTGCGGGGATCATAATGAAGGATTGTTAATTGATAAAAGATCACAATATTAGAGGCATGGATGTTTATATTTTTATTATGTTTTATTTTTCTGAATGTGAACTTTACAATGTGAATGTGGACTTTACAATGTGATTTACTTTACAATGTGAATGTGAACTTTACAATGTGAATGTGAACTTTATAATGTGAATTACTTTACAATGTGAATGTGTACTTTACAATGTTAACTTTACAATTAGTGTTACTTTACAATGTGAAATTTATAATTTGAATGTGAACTTTCAGATGGATGATCATAACCATGCTAATGATCACCGTGAGGGTGAGGACGTGCTTGCACTGCTTGACAATGTAGGTTTTAAGAATATATCCCTAAGGTTTCTATCTATATGTTCATTTATAATTATATTATGTAAGTGTGTTTTTTTATCAAATTTTTGGTTGGTGATGTACCCCCTGAAGAAATTACAGCACTTGATGAGCAGTAAAAGAAAATTGAGAAATTGAGGGGCATCACAATGATGAACAAGTTAATACAACAAAGGGGCAATGGACCCAAGAAGGAGCTAACTAGCCATAGACAAGCATGGTTAACACTGAATAAAGACGGATGAACATCATTTGTACAAGAAGCAAAGGAATGCAGTAGAATGAAAGAGAAGAAGAAAGAGATATAGCCCATAGAGGAGAGGTGGATCTCACTCCTCGGCCTCCGTGCAGGCTGAATCTCGTCCTTTGGTTCTTCTCTTCATCCTTCTGGACTCCTCGGTTCTCTCTCTCTAGATCTGCTCTGAACAGTACAATGGCTGCGTCGGCGGGCATGGGTGAACAGATGGATGAACCAGATGTACGGTTTCCACCTCATATCTGGGTGGACTTAGATGGATGGATGGATGGATGGATGGCAGTGATGCTGATTTTCTCTCTCCTCGGTTGTGAGGATGGTGGTGACATTGATATTCTCTCTCCTCAGCTTCCGCCTTTGGAGAACGAAGACTAGGGATGGAAGGAGGAGAGTGAATGGACGCCTATTGTTGGAGTCGTGGCCATATTGATGTGAGAACTTAGGTCGTGACTAAGTGTTGGGCACATCGTGGGTTGCTTAGGTTGTAACCGCAGGCAAGAGAGGAGGCGAGGTGTTTGGGTGATCGCAGTCTGCTGTGGAGACAGAGGGGTCGCGATCGGACTTCAGAGAAACCACGAGTCACAACCATACACTCCGCAGTCACGATTAGTGTATCCGTGGAACCTGGTCGAGGTCACCGGTGGTTGTTGGAGATCGTGATGGGGTGGAGAAGGTCGCAAGTGGGGAGGCTGGTGCAGTTTGACCTTCGGTGCAGAGGGGTGTTGCGATTAGGGCAAGCTGCAGTGATGGTGATGAAAGGAGATGAATTCAGAGAGGTTGCGGTCATCGAGAAGCTATCTGATGGATGTGAGGGTAGAGGCCACCGTAGGTGGCGAAGGAGGGGACAACGGGTCGTGGTCATAGACATCGTGACTGTGGTTTGAGGGGTAGTTGCTGACTGCGGTGGAGAAGCACAACAGGTTCAGTGAGCGTCGATGTCACAGTGAAGAGGTAACGGTCTCGTAGTTCGTGATCAGGTTTAGGGTATAGAAGACATGATGTTGCCATGGTTGCGACTATGCACACCGCGGGTGCGGTGAGGTGAAGATAGACTGTGACAAATTGCGGAGAAGTGATCGCAACATCACTCGAGGCTGCAGACCATGGTTTTGAGGCATAGGCAGACTCGCGACATGTGGATGATGGCCCGTGGTGAATGTGAGGAAGTAGGGAGATGCGTCGTGGGTTGCTGGAGTGGTGAAGCTGAAGGGGATGGATGATTTGATGATCATGGGTGAAGTATAACACGATCGTGGTGTAGGGTTCCTCTGGTTGTGGTGTCTAGTGGAGCATAGACCCCGGGCACGGTGTACGGCAGTGAGCGTTGTAGTCACGGGAAGAAGGGAGAAGATCGCAGGGTTTGTTGATGAGGAAGGATCAGAATGAGGTGTGAAAGAGAGGTTGCGGTTAGGGCAGGAGACCCCCACGGATATTGCAACTTGACTTAGGGAAGGATCACGATTGAGAACAGTGGGACGAGAAGGTTGGGCCCATGTGCCCAATTTTGGTACCTGCACATGAGATAAGAACCTAATTAAAATGGATATAAGATCGGTTAGGTTTAGTAGGGGTGTATAATGTGAGTTAGGCAATGAAAGTAAGTAATTAAAGCCAAACTGGGCCTAAAGTAAAGGATAAGACAGTAGTCATAGTTAAACAAAGTATCAAGAAGAATAATTCACTGGGCCACAGTTTAGCAGAGAGAGAGTAGAGCAAGGTTGGGTATCTATGTTCGGTGCATGCTAGTCCAACACTAGCCACTTAGCTACGTTATTGGCTATTCTAGCTACATAATCTAATGAGAGATAGAAAGCTTAAAACATGAGCATTATTGGGCATATTAAGACCAAAGTGACACGAAACTATAGATAAAATGCATAGATAAATTGCATAGATTTGGGTGTTATCAACTACCCCAAGATTAAAGCTTGCTTGTCCTCAACTAAGAATGTGCTCAAAGAACAAAAACATAACATCCAAATTAAGCCTGGCAATAGATGCTAAGGTTAAGAAAAACAGATTAAAGCATCTATTATCCTGATCTGTGTCATTTTAGAACAAACCCCCACCAATCAACCACAGTCTTGCCAAAACAAGCTCAAAGAGATTATAGGCAAGATTAAGCAAATTCACTACAACCTGCCGATACTCATGAGGGGTTTGAATCATAATTATTAATCATGAAAGAGTTGTTACATGGGTGATCACGTAGGTGATGAGCAATGATCCATCACCATGAATCCATGCATACTAATCAGGAAACAACACACCTCTCACTTACTCATGTCCTAAGAAACAAAGCAAAAAGACTCTAATGACTTCTGACACTACTATAGAAATGGCTTATAACATCACTTTTAAAGGTGTCAGTTGTAATAATACACCAACACCTAAACAATACAACGTCGGTTTATAAAATAAATTGACATCGATCTGTGAAGGGTGACTGTCACACCCCGATCTCACACTAACCACTAATCACGAGATTAGGGCGCGACAGAGGGATTATCACATAAACAAATCACTGAGAACTTTTTCTTTATAAAACCTCGTAATGATATCCGGATTATTGCTGTAAACTAAAACAAAATAAACTGTTGCGGAAGCATTTCAATTAACCTGGCTAGAGAACATAAATAGAGTTTACAACATGTAACATTGTTTAACAGAAAGTAAACATAACAGTTAATTTACATCTTTTACACATTCACCATACATACTTTCTCTCACCCACACCATGTCCCAAGAACCGATGGGAAAGGACTAAGAGACCACTATCTAACTAACTACATATACCTTCTACTGACTAGGGTGGTAAGATCCTTCAGATTCCTGGAACTGTCGCTGACCTGAAAATGTTTGAGTAGAGGAGTGAGCCTACTCGCTCAGTGAATAGTTTTTCATTTAACTATCACTAAACAACTCGTTAAGTTTATTATTCAGTTTAATATACAAGAAATACTACACTGAGAAGTTCTAAAACAATATTATTGAAATAACAAAGAATGTAAATATTGCATCCAAAGAATAACTACTAGAAGACTATGCTCTAGTCTTCCTTAACTCTTTCATTTATAAGGAACTCTGTGAACCTATATGATCATATTTTAGCTTATGCCCTAATATATGCAGTGTACTCTGCATAGAGACTCACAGTGCACTACGACCACACCGTACAAGACTTAGCGACACACCCGGGAAATGCTAAGTCTGACTTCTCGTCCTGGTCTGCACAGGATTCTCAGGCGCTCAAGGGCCTCAGGCTCACAAGGGCCTCACTGCACTCTCAAAAGAGTGTACTCTAGACTCCTCCTCTAACCTGAGTACACAGGCGCAGGGAGTCAACACTGGGTTACTACCAGAATTACTCAACCGGTTGGTGTTGGATAACCCTTCTGTCCTCGTGCCACCAGAATTACTCAACCGGTTGATGTTGGACACGAGTTTCACACCTAAGGTGCAGACCTATCAAAGGGGTTCTACGGTGTTCAGGGCACCTAAGTCTAACATTAACATTATAGGTACCTTTTTAACAGAAAGCATAACTCATTTAATATTTCTCACAAGGCTCACACGGCCTGCCATATCATATCATAAGAAACATCATAACTCATGTATTCAACATATATCATGTCTCAGTAACATCCCTTTCTAGGGCATGTCATATCTCATCACCTGCAATTTACGAGATATGTATTGAAAATAAGAAGCCCTGCAGTATGTAGATATCAATTCATAGAGAACAAGCATATAAAGTTAAATGCACTAGAAACATACAATTCAATAGTTAAGTATCACCACATCTCATATCGAGACCTTTCATATTACCATGACATGATTCATTGAACACCCTATCCTTAGGGTTTCAGTTACCTCATTCACTTATCACATGGCAACACACTATCCTTATATCATGCATGCTAATTTACTAAAATCTATAATGTCTGACTTTATACCCAACCCGTACCATTTTCAGGCGTGTATTTCTAATTTCAACGTTCACACTAAACAATATAGGTTTCGATGAACCATATAAATCTACTGATTCAATCCGTACTGTTCAAATGCTAAATTTAATCATATAACAGTGTCTAGAAGCAGTTTATGAAATAAAAAGGTCGGGCAACGCCAAACGCTGCCTGACGCCTGATAACGCCTGTTATCAGCGTAATTCACGCACAAAACAGAAAATATTCAAACGCCTGAGTTTATTAATGATAAATAAATGAAACCCTACTCACCGCGTTTCGAACTGTCCGGGTTCGTCCGGAATTGCGTCTAAGGACCAGTTTTCGGGAGATTTCTGGTCTTCTTCTACCTTTGGATTACTCAGGAACAATCTGCTTCACGCAGCAGGTGCACACGCTCACACACATAAAGTAGGGCTCAGCAAAGGTTACTGCTCGTAGCTTGTTGGCTATAGATTCAAGTTCCAAATCCATGGCCGATGTCGGGGATGTTGCTTGGGCTGCTGCTTGCCCAAGATTTCCTAGCCGTGATTGCAGCAGTTGCTGCTGCTAGAACTGGATGGGGCGTCGCCCTTGCAGGTGGGCGCAATAGGGCATAATTGTAGCAGTTCCTTGCCTTGTGCTCTTGGTCGGAATCAAGAGCAGCAATTGGTGGTGATGGCCGCGCCCAGGAGGGCTCCCAACCGCTGGCTCACGTAGCTGCAGCTACTGGCTGGCCGCCCAAGTAGCTAGGGCAAGCTGATGGTGGCGCTGCTAGGGTGAGCTAGAGGAATAAGAAGTATAGAGGAAGGGTGGGCGGAGGTAAATCGCCGGTTAAAATCTCTCAAAATCGTCCTGACTTCACCCCTTGGCTGCGGTCGATCGAGCGCTGCAGTTGGGCGCCGCTCTGTGCGGGTCCTGTTCTATCGGGAACAAAAGCAGAAGGAAGATGATAAACAACAAGTTGCCAACTCACAAGAATGGGTTATTAAATGGAAAAATTACATTTCCAACCTTAAAACTTGAAATTCTCGTATCTTTTGCCTCAAATATCCGAATCAAATGATTTCTTTCGCGAAACTTCAAGAATGAGGCCCACTACAAACCCAAGGCATGAAGACATGTTAATTACACTATTTTATTGGTTCAAAATTCCAATTGCATCCAATTATTACTTTACTCAAATTAATCATCTTAATTATACACTAATTAATCTTATGTGCTTGATTCAACAAAATTAAGTTATTAACGCACTAACCACCTCATAAGCATATAAGTTAACTCAAATAACTTTAATTAGGCTCAATCATAATGCTTACCAATAAACTTTGGAACGGGTCATAACAATCTCCCTCCCTTATAAGAATTTCGTCCCGAAATTCCTAAAAGAGAAAAGGAAACTTGTTACGCATCTCTGACTCAAGCTCCCACGTAGCTTTCTCTAGGTTATGATTCCTCCACAGAACTTTTACTAACGGTATCTCAATTCTTGAGCTCCTTAATTTCTTCAATCAACTATCTGTATTGATCCCTCAACATAAGATACATCTGGTCTGAGTTGAGCAGATTATGGATACACTATCTTCTCTGTACCAGGATAACACTTCTTCAACATCGATACATGAAATACATCATGTAGACTAGTCAACACAGATGGGAATTCCAACTTATAGGCTATAGGTCCAATCCTTTCAATGACAGGATATAGGCCCATAAACCTAGGAGTCAGTTTACCTCATGCCCAAAGCACAAAGCAACTAATTCCAAAACCTGGATGTGAACTTAGGATCTCTATCTGATATAATTGAAACTGGGATACCATACAATCTGACTATTTCATCCACGTATATCTTAGCCAACTTCAAGACAACAAATGTTGACTTAATATGAAGAAAGTGAGCAGACTAAATTAATCTATCCACAATCATTCATATAGAGTTACAACCTCTAGGTGTCCTGGGAAACCCTATCACAAAATCCATTGTGATATGTTCCCACTTCCACTCAGGTATAGGAAGAGATTGCAAGGTACCTGTAGGTTTCTGGTGCTCAGCCTTAACCTGCTGATACACACTGCACCTAGTCACATACTCAGCTACATCCTTTGTCATATCAGGTCACCAGTACAACGCCTTGAGATTCATGTACATCTTAGTGTTACCTGGATACATGGCATACATCGATGCATCTATTCTTCCAAATTATTATCTCGAGGTACATGCAACCTGTCATGCTAATACAACAATCCATCAATTGAAAACCTAAACTCTGGTCTTTTCCCCCTGACATGTCATGCATGATCTGTTGCAACTTACTATCACCCTACTATAGTTCCTTAATCTGATCGTAAAAAGTAGGCTTGACTTGCATCTGTGCAGTCAAACCACTCTACTCTATCACCCCTAAGTCTATGTTCAACTTCCGCATATCTACTAGCAGGTCTCTCTTGAAACATGCCATAGAGAATGCATCAGTTGTTGAACTTGATTTCCTGCTGAGGGCATCTGCTACCACATTCACTTTTCCAGGATGATAATCTATCATTACATCATAATCCTTAATCAATTCTGATCATCTCCGTTGTCTAAGATTCAGATCCTTCTGGGTAAAGATATATTTCAAGCTCTTATGATTTATAAACACCTGGCACGCCTCACCATAAAGATAGTGATGTTGTATCTTAAGAGCATGGATTACATCAGCTAACTTCAGATCATGCAAGGTAGTACTCCTCATTCTATGCTACTTGCTTCTTGTTACTTATCCTTCTCATTTTGATCATATAGAATAAACATCCCAAAAAAAATTGAAACACACAAGGTAAGAATAGATTCTTCCTCATTCTTATTATTATTGCAAGAATTTATTTCATATCGCACTTCACTTATATTATATTTCTTCTTTTGTTTCAAACACATTTGTTACATTTCCAATTTATATCTCACTCTTTCTCCAAGTCATTTTCATATTGTTTATCTACCTATCATATTAACTACCTTTAAACCCTGGAGTTCATTAGTGCTAGCTTACCAATCATAGTGTAAATCTCATGATTTTATTTTATAGACATGCTAGTATTCAAGTTCAAATCACTAGCGACGTTCCTTGAACTACTTCAACTCGAAACATTCTAGGGTTTGGTCCTTATCAGTAATATAGCACTATTGTGATGTGACTTTGCTTCCTTAGTTTGAAATCAAACTTTAGATCTCATAAGTTCATCCATCTACTTGTAATGGATACAAAAGATATGAATAATCATCAATGAACTATAGATATATAACAGAAATGTAACATCAACCAAGTTCTCTAGCATAACTTATTAACACAAATGCTACAAATAAACATAATACTTGTTACCCAAGCATCACACATGGCTCACAAGGCCATTCATATCTTGTCACCTCTCACTAGGCAACAACTTATTCACATGGTTCATAAAATCCGTACACATTATTACTTTTATTAAGCAACAACAACATCAACACACAAAAAGCCAATCAACATTTATTATATAAATGTCACAGCCCAAACTTGGCTATATTCATCATCTCATCATACCTGCATGGTTATTAGGCATGATATCAGTCATACAAGATATTCATCACATCATGTGATACAATAGTAATACCATCATTCCTTGACCAGGAATTAGGGTTCACTATCAAACAGGGCTTATCATTCCCTTTTCCCCAAATTAGGGTTAGGGTTCCCCATTTCTCATTAATTCAGACCCTCTTGAGCTAACCAATTTTATCTTGTATTAAGGTATTTCCCCTCTTAATGCATTCCATCACAGAATACTCACCTTTAGCATATAATGCATAGGCCACGCATTAGAATTGTCCAGCTATCTCACATGATATGGACTTATCTTAGTTTAAGGCATAACTTATAAAGTTTCCTATAAACAATCGAAATGATACACCCTCAACTAGGGTTTCACAATGATACACCCTCCACTAGGGTTTACTAATCATGTATTGGATCCATGCATTGGTTATGCATTATTGATTAGTACCATTAAGGGTATTTCTTACCTAATCATTAAATTTAATCTGACCCTTATTGTGTTCCTTTATTTCTAATTAAGGATTGCTCATATGAGGTCCCAATGTTGGGTCTCCGATATCGGTTCCAACTAATTCTTAGTTGTTCTAATATTTCCCTTATATCTCAACATCTTAGTGTATATACATTTTTCACCATGATTCGGGTCTAAATTATCCAGAATCTACTTTTATTATATTATTAATAGGAGTCATTAGATCTCAGTAACGCATCCTTCCAGCCGGACTAGGACAAACCTGTAGTCCTGAAGCCAAGAGCTACTCAGGATTAACCAACTCCTATTAATCTCAAATATGTGGAAAGAATATCCACTTAGGGCAAACTCATTTAAACATAACTTCTGGTCTACTTAATACAAAGAATATAAACAGTAAATAAATCATTTCATAACACACATCAACATAAAAGAATCATGTTTACTTTACAAACTGAAAATCTAATTTCATGCATATAAGAGCATTTCTAGTGATTTTTAGTCAAATAAGTAATATAAAGCAATACTTGTATCGCATCTTATATTTAATCTCTTACTCTTACATAAATTTCCGGGTTCTTAACCCTATGATTTCTAGGGTTTCTCTCTAGCCTATCCTTCCTCTGCATACCTGGCCAGGGCATCTAGAGAAGAATAGACAGAGTAGCTCGATACTGGTTAATCTAAGTATTCAGACACCTGGCCAGGGTATCTAAACACTCAGACATCCCAGAGCTAAAAACATATCACTTCTTATTTTCCTCACTTATAACTTTATCTTTTGATCCTAATGATCCCTGACGACTCAACCTAAGCTCTCTACTTGGTTCTCGTGACCAAATCCTCTTCCTGCCATCTGCAATAGTATAACAGAATACTTCCTGTTAGAAAATTGCAGTTAGAAGGAAGACACCTAAGTCCTAATCCTATTGGTCTCTTATCATCCCCTGACCTTGACTTAGAGTATTCATATACTCAACCTATGCTCTGATACCAAGATGTCACACCCCGATCTCACACTAACCTCTAATCACGAGATTAGGGCGCGACGGAGGGATTATCACATAAACAAATCACTGAGAACTTTTTATTTTTAAAAAGATCGTAATGATATCCGGATTATTGATGTAAAATAAAACAAAATAAACTGTTGCGGAAGCATTTCAATTAACCTGGCTAGAGAACATAAACAGAGTTTACAACATGTAACATTGTTTAACAGAAAGTAAACATAACAGTTAATTTACATCTTTTACACATTCGCCATACATACTTTCTCTCACCCACACCATGTCCCAAGAACCGAGGGGAAAGGACTAAGAGACCACTATCTAACTAACTACATATACCTTCTACTGACTAGGGTGGTAAGATCCTTCATATTCCTGGAACTGTCGCTGACCTGAAAATGTTTGAGTAGAGGAGTGAGCCTACTCGCTCAGTGAATAGATTTTCATTTAACTATCACTAAACAACTCGTTAAGTTTATTATTCAGTTTAATATACAAGAAATACTACACTGAGCAGTTCTAAAACAATATTATTGAAATAACAAAGAATGTAAATATTGCATCCAAAGAATAACTACTAGAAGACTATGCTCTAGTCTTCCTTAACTCTTTCATTTATAAGGAACTCTGTGAACCTATATGATCATATTTTATCTTATGCCCTGATCTATGCAGTGTACTCTGCATAGAGACTCGCAGTGCACTATGACCACACCGTATAAGACTTAGCGACACACCCGGGAAATGCTAAGTCTGACTTCTCGTCCTGGTCTGCACAGGACTCTCAGGCGCTCAAGGGCCTCAGGCTCACAAGGGCCTCACTACACTCTCAAAAGAGTGTACTCTAGACTCCTCCTCTAACCTGAGTACACAGGCGCATGGAGTCAACACTGGGTTACCACCAGAATTACTCAACCAGTTGGTGTTGGATAACCCTTTTGTCCTCGTGCCACCAGAATTGCTCAACCGGTTGATGTTGGACACGCGTTTCACCCCTAAGGTGCAGACCTCTCAAAGGGGTTCTACGGTGTTCAGGGCACCTAAGTCTAACATTAACATTATAGGTACCTTTTTAACAGAAATCATAACTCATTTAACATTTCTCACAAGGCTCACACGGCCTGCCATATCATATCATAAGAAACATCATAACTCATGTATTCAACATATATCATGTCTCAGTAACATCCCTTTCTAGGGCATGTCATATCTCATCACCTGCAATTTACGAGATATGTATTGAAAATAAGAAGCCATGTAGTATGTAGATATCAATTCAGAGAGAACAAGCATATAAAGTTAAATGCACTAGAAACATACAATTCAATAGTTAAGTATCACCACATCTCATATCGAGACCTTTCATATTACCATGACATGATTCATTGAACACCCTATCCTTAGGGTTTCAGTTACCTCATTCACTTATCACATGGCAACACCCTATCCTTATATCATGCATGCTAATTTACTAAAATATATACTGTCTGACTTTCCCAACCCATACCATTTTCAGGCGTGTATTTCTAATTTCAACGTTCACACTGAACAATATAGGTTCCGATGAACCATATAAATCTACTGATTCAATCCGTACTGTTCAAATGCTAAATTTAATCATATAATAGTGTTTAGAAGCAGTTTATGAAATAAAAAGGTCGGGCAACGCCAAACGCTGCCCAACGCCTGATAACGCCTGTTATCAGCGTAATTCGCGCACAAAACAGAAAATATTCAAACGCCTGAGTTTATTAATGATAAATAAATGAAACCCTACTCACCGCATTTCGAACTGTCCGGGTTCATCCGAAATTGCGTCTAAGGACCAGTTTTCGGGAGATTTCTGGTCTTCTTCTACCTTTGGATTACTCAGGAACAATCTGCTTCACGCAGCAGGTGCAAACGCTCACACACATAAAGTAGGGCTCAGCAAACGTTACTGCTCGTAGCTTGTTGGCTATAGATTCAAGTTCCAGATCCATGGCCGAAGTCGGGGATGCTGCTTGGGCTGCTGCTTGCCCAAGATATCCTAGCCGTGATTGCAGCAGTTGCTGCTGCTAGAACTGGATGGGGCGTCGCCCTTGCAGGTGGGCGCAATAGGGCATAATTGAAGAGGTTCCTTGCCTTGTGCTCTTGGTCGGAGTCAAGAGCAGCAATTGGTGGTGATGGCCGCGCCCAGGAGGGCTCCCAGCCGCTGGCTCACGTAGCTGCAGCTACTGGCCGGCCGCCCAAGTAGCTAGGGCAAGCTGATGGTGGCACTGCTAGGGTGAGCTAGAGGAATAAGAAGTATAGAGGAAGGGTGGGCGAAGGTAAATTGCCGGTTAAAATCTCTCAAAATCGTCCTGACTTCACCCCTTGGCTGCGGTCGATCGAGCACTGTAGTTGGGCGCCGCTCTGCGGTGGTCCTGTTCTATCGGGAACAAAAGTAGAAGGAAGATGATAAACAACAAGTTGCCGACTCACAAGAATGGGTTATTAAATGGAAAAATTACATTTCCAACCTTAAAACTTGAAATTCTCATATCTTTTGCCTCGAATATCCGATTCAAATGATTTCTTTTGCGAAACTTCAAGAATGAGGCCCACTAAAAATACAAGGCATGAAGACATGTTAATTACACTATTTTATTGGTTCAAAATTCCAATTGCATCCAGTTATTACTTTACTCAAATTAATCATCTTAATTATACACTAATTAATCTTATGTGCTTGATTCAACAAAATTAAGTTATTAACACACTAACCACCTCATAAGCATATAAGTTAACTCAAATAACTTTAATTAGGCTCAAATCATAATGCTTACCAATAAACTTTGGAACGGGTCATAACAATGACTGGACAGGGGTATCACTTTTATTCAGTGTTGGTTCCTTAATAACAAACCGACGCCTAAAAGTAACCGCCAAATCTAAAATTTCTAGTGAAAAAAATTACCTCCAAAAATTAACATACATCGTCGGTTTTTAAAATAGAAACCGACGACTAAAGGTTTTCTGCGAGACAGAAATTTGACCAATTTTTATCGTCGGTTGTGTTACAATAACTGACGCCATTGTATTTTTGTGCGCATAACTGTGAAAATTTTCACCTCCATTTAGTGTCAGTTTTTATAAGGAAACCGATGACTATGGTCTTAATTCGAGAACATTTATTTTTGTCAGCATATAAATATAGACGTTGATTTTTATGTTTGGAACCGACACCTATAGTTGAACAATAGTGTCGATTTTTCATTGGTAACCGAAACTTATAGTTTTATTGTCGGTTGTTGTTAATAACCGACACCTATTGTTAACTTAACATCACACCCGCATGGGGCACACTCTTTCCCTTCTGTTTCATTCATTTCCGCTGAGGGTTTGCTGGTCCAACGATTCCTCTGCTCCACCACCGCTCGCTGCTGCTCTGCCTCTACTTTCACCTCCACTGCCATTTGCTGGTGCTTTGGTCGTCGACACCGCCGCCACTCGCCGCCGCTAGTCGTCGCACCTCTGTCGCCACACCTCTACTAGCTTCTGCCTCCGCTGCCTCTACTTCCGCCAGCCGCCACCAGTTCTCCATTCGCTACTCTCTAGGTCGGTCGCATCTTCTAGGGCTCTGCTCCCTGCTCTGCAGGTCACTACTCTGCTCCGACTATAGCTCCTGCGTGCCCAATGCCGCCACAAAGGTACCCTGCTCCTGCTCTTCTTCCTCCTCTTTTTCCTCCGCCCTCAAGCAGGTACCCTGCTCTTGCTCGAATAATGTAGGAAATGTGTAGATTGTGAATAAAAAATGCTTTGATTCACATTAATATTACCATGTTGTATATGATTTTGATCAGAAAAATGCATAGATTATGAATAAAATATACTTAAAGCTCTATTATTTCTTCTTGTTACAAAGGTATAGTTAGTACACAAATATTAGATGATATTCAAGAAAACCCTAGTTTGATGAGCATGTTGTTAATCATGTTAATTATGATTCTTTTATTTATTCTGATGTCAGTATATAATTATGCGATCCCAACATCTTAAATTGTATTAGAATGATTTCAATGAATTATAGGGTTTTAAAGTTGATAATCATGTACATGCAGAAATAGGGTTATTAAGCCAATAGTTATAACATAGTATAATCTTAATCTTATCTGGATGTTAATAATAACGTAGTATGTTAAATATGATGATTAGGGCTATATATAATGTCTAGTAAAGATTCCTAGACTTTTTGTCATTAGGGTAAATTTTATATATGTTTGAGTAAATTAGGGTTCTAATCTACCCTTTTGTCCTATATTTGATGCTAATTGTGCATATATGTTGAGTTTCATCTTACTCTTACCTAAGAAATTTTTTTCTTAATCTCTTATACATCACTATATTTAAGGTTAGTCTATCTACTAGAGTGTGGGGATTAACCATGTTTCCTGTAGTTTATAACATTGCATTGTGAATTATTGCATGTTTGAAACTATTGATTTCTTAATTTATTATTTAACAATGCTCTATAGATTAGGATTAACCATGTTTCCAGTAGTTTATGCACATTTATTATATATAAGAATGACAACACATGAATTTGTTGGCCTAGAAACCCGTCTAAGATTTACTCATTAGGAGTAAATCTTGGATAGTCCCCAGTTTGGGACTGTTCTTGAATACCTAATCTCACTTAGGATGTAAGTGTATAATGTGTATTGGGTTTTCAAGAAAATTTCGGTAGCATTTCCCCGTTTTTTCTCTAAGTACATATGTACTTAGAGAACATCGGGGAAATGTTGCCGAAACTTTCTTCAAAATCCAATACACATTATACACTTACTAGTGAGATTAGGTGTTCAAGAATGGGATAGGTGGTACACATTTATTATATATAAGAATGACACCACCAAACATTGAAGATGGGGATCACAATGACTTGTATGTTCGTGGGGATCATAATGAAGGATTGTTAATTGATAAAAGATCACAATATTAGAGGCATGGATGTTTATATTTTTATTATGTTTTATTTTTCTGAATGTGAACTTTACAATGTGAATGTGGACTTTACAAAGCGAATTACTTTACAATGTGAATGTCAACTTTACAATGTGAATGTGACCTTTACAATGTGAATGTGAACTTTACAATGTGAATTACTTTACAATGTGAATGTGTACTTTACAATGTGAACTTTACAATTAGTGTTACTTTACAATGTGAAATTTATAATTTGAATGTGAACTTTCAGATGGCTGATCAGGACCGTGCTAATGATCACCGTGAGGATGAGGACGTGCTTGCACCGCTTGACCATGTATGTTTTAAGAATATATCCCTAAGGTTTCTATCTATATGTTCATTTATAATTATATTATGTAAGTGTGTTTTTTATCAAATTTTTGGTTGGTGATGTACCCCCTGAAGAAATTACAGCACTTGATGAGCAGCAAAAGAAAATTGAGAAAGTGAGGGGCATCACAATGATGAACAAGTTAATACAGCAAAGGGGCAATGGACCCAAATTGGTTGTGGATTTCGATCAGGCAGGAAATCCATATGGAGTGAACCACAACTCATTTGTTTCATATCTTGGGGTTCTTACTCATAGCCATTGCAGTCCTATCCTAGAATCATGGCATAAAGTTCCTAAGGGGAAGAAAGACCACATATGGAAGGAACTATGCGTGAGTTATTATTATTTGTAATTTTATTTGTGTAGATTACTAATTTTTAGGATACTAGTTAATAGCAATTCTATTTAATTTGTAGAGCATATTTGATCTAGAGGAAAAGATGCATCGTAAATGTGTGATGCAACGTTGTGGGAGGGTCCTAAGGAACTATAGGACCAATCTCACCTGAGATTACATACGCGATGCTGAGAATAGGTTCTTGATTGATTCCAATTCTAGACATTGATCAATATTTCACTAACTCTACACTAATAATTTTTGTTTGTATTCTCTTTGACAAATAAATATAGGAAGAAGGAAGCCACACAACAATGGAACTACTTGGACCCCAAAGAATGGGAGGAGTTTGTTACCCAAAGAAAAACATATGAATTCAAGGTATTAAGCACCACTCCCAATTTAATTAATATACATTTTTATGTATTCACCTATTGAAGATTAACCTTTAGTGTTACTAACCAAATCAATGTGCTAACTAACTAGGATATCAGTGATGCTCAACGAGCAAGGCGTGCATTGAATGTGCACGACCACACAATGGGTCCAAGAGGATATGTAGGCATTCGACAAAGACTACAGGTTGAGTCTACTCAGCCTACGGCTACTCAGGAGACTACAGAGTCCTCTACTGCTGCTCCCGCACCTCTACCTCATCATGTTATGTGGATAGCTGGGAGGCAAAACAAGAAGGGAGATATATCGAAGCCTGCAACCTCTGAGGCGGCTGCAAAAATGGTAAAAATCAACTCTTAGAGCAATCTATTGATATTGATTATTGTTATGTTTACTTACGAATTTTTGTTGATGGTGATTAGCGGGAGCTGCACAAGAAGAGGAAGGAAGGCAAGTTCATCCCTCAGGGCACAAGGGATGAACTGACAGTTGCTCTGGGTAACCTAGAGCATCCTAGACGTGTAAGGGGTGCAGGCGCTGGTGTGGGCATCAAAGCGTTCTTTGGGCCATCCCAGCGCAAACCTGTCCCAAAAGTTGGACTTTCACAAGCTGAGGTAACTTATTCTTATTTTAGAACGTTATTGTGAAAGGGAATTCAATAATAAAAAACTAGCATTTATTTTATCCATGTATAGGTAGATTCCTTAATTTATAGGAGAGTCGAGGAAGTAGTTGATAACAGACTCCAGGAAGCATTTAACAAGTGGCAGACGTCTCAGACTGCCACTCAGACAGTACATGTGAGAAACCTCTCTTTTCCTACTACTCGTACTGCAGAGGTTGGGAGTAATCCTATAGACCCACAACCTAGCACGTCCTCTGTAAGTATTTTTATGGCATATATAATAGCTAGTCTGTTCAAGATGATCATATGTTTGTGTATATATGCATATAACATTCTTTACGTAAATTTGTAGAGGTTGAAGCCATGCCGACTACAAAGTGAAGGATATATCATTACAGATGCATCGTCTTACCCACCCCTTAAAGGGTGCATGTTTCATGGGAGTCTAGTACCAGATGGCATGGTACGTGTGAGCCCGATACATATACTCGGTGGCTGGAAGAATCTTGCACTTCCTCATGCACCCCTAGATGCTGAAACACTTGGTGAGGCTGTAGGCGGAGTGATACTGTGGCCCGAAGCGGATGTTCTCTATACTGATATTGTATGATAAATTTTCATTACTTTACTTTTTAGTGTGTATATATAGATGAGTCAATTGATATGAAATTATATATACAGGTCAAAAAGACGAGACCCGCTACATCTCGGCCTCCACCTCCTCGACTACCAAGTTGGCTTCCAGGGGACCTACATGCCTCGATAGATCCTAATTGTAGGAGTGTGGCAGTATGGATCGGCAAACATAATCCAAATTGCCCTATAAATGTTACTATTCCAGAGAATTCTACAAGTAAATCATACGATAACAATCTATTTATACAAGTTTATCATGCATATTAATGCATATGTAATAGAAGTTCTGGATACGTATTAATGCATGTCAAACATTCGAAAACAACATATTTATACAAGATATTTTGGAGTTGTTTAGTTATGAATGGCTGAACACATCTATGATAGAGCTGTGGATATGGTGAGATTAATGCATACAGAAATCTGGTTTATACATCCATATACCTTGTTTTATATATGGAAATCTGGTTTCTTATATATTAATGCATACATAATACATGTTTTGCAGCCACTTATACAAGACATGTACAAATTTTGTGTTTTCCCATGTCGGATTTTTAGTTCCATCTTTGATTAGTCTTGTAGATACATACCCTTCTTCAGTTACTTCATACTGTTGTGATGCTTTTGAATATTTTAATAAAAATAATAAGATGGATATAATAGCTCCATTCAATGTCGAGTAAGTTTATACTTTTCTTGTAATTTGGACTTAAGAAAATTACATTTTTATTGCGAATATTGAGTTATTAATTTTCTACTTTCTTACCTGTAGTGCTAAGCATTGGGAGTCATTAGTTATTGTCCCCAAGACATTCACCGTCTATTATCTAGATCCTACGGGGAGTGAGTTGGATGTATTATATGGACATGTAATTAAAAGGCCATTATTCTCGTGAGAAATATTTTATGTTTTTATATCTGTTAACATATGTAACTGCATTACTATTTAATTATGCAATTTAATGTGTTACATTAACATATATAGGGATTTACAAGAGTACAAAAAATCTGGAGGAAAGGTCCCCAGGAAAAAAAATCTGACACTCATTTGGGAGAATGTGAAAGTAATTTCCTGACTCCAATGTATATATTATTTATGTGAACTGTGCTTATTTGTATTTTTGAATATTTTGTATGTTTCAATTTATAGTGTGCTACACAAGACAACGGTTGGGCATGTGCCTACTATGTGATGCAATTTATGGACCTAATCATCAAACATGCCATATTGGAAATCGATAACATACAACATTTATTATACATAGTCTCGTTAGATAATATGAAATATATGAATTTTATTATATATTATTATAATTATGTATGTACGTCATTCTCTTTTTAGGTCTTTAAAACTGAGGACTTCAACACAGGTTCAAAACGTTTCGATGTACATGCTCCCTATACGAGATATGAATTAGATGTTGTAAGAGAAGATTGGGCAAAAGCCCTGCAAAGAGTGGGAATTTTTCAATATGATTTTGCTGACAATGACGACAAACAGAAAAAAAAATCAAAACATAGGCGTCGATTATTTGAACAAAATCAACACCTATGTTATATGGCAGAGGTTTTCCACCTAAAACTGACGTCTATGTGCCCAGGTACCACGGCCGTGCTGGGAAGCACAACTGTGGTGGTAGACAGGGGATAGGGCGTCAGTTATTATCACAAAACCGACGTCGGTTCAGATGATGTGGCGTCGGTTTCTCTTAGAAAACCGACGCCTATAGTCCCTTTGCTGGCACATTTTCGGTGGCAAAAAATGTTTTGGCGTCGGTTGAGATCCGACGTCGAAGGTGTCCCCCTTTAGCGGAGCCCACTTGGGTGTCACTTTGAAATCGACACTAAAGAGCTTAATTAACCGATGCTAAAAGGCTTTTATGTAGTAGTGTGAGGATCCCGATCTGCATCAAGTTAGTCCATGTAGCAAGCAACAATCCCTGTAGTCCGAACCAGTTGGTCCAAAGTAGTGAGATGAACTCCTCGTACTACTCCCGAACCAATTCTGCTACTGGGATGATCTCATAGGACTCCTAGGGGTTCCTAGTGACTCTCTAATGAGCATCTAGAGTGATACTACCAAGCACGACATACCCGCAATCGGCTGGGCACCATCCTCAAATCTCCTAAAAGAGAAAACAATGCTCATTTATTGTTCATACTCAGGTTTTTATCGCCTGCATTCTATTTGTAGGCTTGGGTGAGAACTATATAAATATTTTTGGGATTTTTGTGGGTGGCCAAGCCTCTTTTGCACATTTTTATATTTCTCATCTTTTTGACTCAATCTAAGGTGGGAAGGTGTGTAGTCCATCAAGGAAAACATTTCACCCTGATTATAGCTCAAAACTCATCATGATCCACTTGACACTTGTGTGAAAAGTTGCAATTATGATTTAAGAATCCATAGAATAGAGGCAAGCGCGTGAAACCCCGTCTAGGATTCTTTGATCGTGTTTTAGCTCATTCCAACAATCCTTTACCATGGATTTGCCATTTACAACATAGATCAAGGGAATTTAACTTTAAGATATGAAAAGGACACATAACCTTAGATTTATTACCAAACTCAAGGAAAGAGTCAAAGAGCAAGTCAAGCAATTTTTAAGATGAAAATTGTGCATTTCGACATAAAGTCAAGTATTTATCTATTAGATTCGCACCATATAGCCATAATTGCAAAGATAAAAAGATGAATTTTTTTGAAAATTTAAAACTAAATGCAGGAAGTAAACATGCATGTTAGAAGGATGGAGAGATAGAAAGGCGAAGCCTACCACCCCAAGCTTAAAATTTTTCTCATCCTCGAGCAAGACTTAAACTTGAAATAGTAAGGCAGGAATGCATGATTCTGACGGCAGTTGTTGAAGTTCTAAGGATGATGCATGGATGCAAGGATATAAAAGCAACTAGAGGAAAGAAACTAACTAACAAGAACATGAAGAGAAAAATTTATTATAATAAAAGGGTGGGAGGGTGGGTAAGAGAAAAGGGTAAGAGACATGGGGGTGGCTTCCCCACAATACCAACATCGGGGTTCCAAATCCTAAGTTTTGGGACCAGTGCCACCTGTGTCTTGCCGACGGGTTCCGCCACATAATATGAGTAGAATAGGTGGATGTGATGGCCTTGCTGAGTCTGTAGAAGCGAAGTGAAATCCGACGACTCGATGAAGTCATCTTTGTGCTAGAAGTGGCATGTACTGCACTGGGATGAATTCTTCGACATATCATCCTTAGGGTACCTTTCATTATATGAATCTGAATATGAAGGTCCTGGGATGTCGACACAGGATGAGATGTATGAGAGAGGTTGGATGTCTTTTGGAGGACTCATATCTTCTCTCTCCATCTCTACATTTGAGGTTGGATGCTCACATAAATCTTCAAGTACAGTTTGAGTGATCCAATAATCTTCTGAACAAGAAGTACTCCCTGAAGAATCAGTTTGTGGTTCTACCACCCCAAGCTTATCACTTGGCATGGAGTTAGGGGTATCTTCATGCTCAGCATCCATGTTGTAGTGAATCATCCATCCTTCCCCCTTGACGTCAACCCTACCTTGTAAAGGTAAGGGTGTAAATGGCGGCACGTGCTACTCCAAACTTGTCATCTTCAGTGTATTCACTCCACTGAGATGAATAGTCGTCATCATCCTCACCATATAGATTGTTCCAAACCATGATCGGAGTGCTGCTCAAAGTGAAGTGACAAGTCTCCATATGAGAAATGTCACTCTAGTCTGGTTCAATATCTAACTCTGGTTCCTCAAACCAACCTTCTGGTTGTGAGGTTGATTCACTACTACAGAAATAGCATTCAGTGTCACTTTTCTGGGCGTCGGTTATTAAGGAACACGGACGCCTTATATTAAAGGCGTCGGTTATTTAGAAGAACCGACGTCTATATTCAAAGACCAGCCAAACACGGGTACCGCTTTGTATACAGCGTCGGTTGTTTATACAAAACCGACGCATCATGTCATCCAATTTTCGAGCGAAAAAAATAATGTCACTTTCGGCGTCGAGTCTGTAGTTAAAACACTGACGCTTATGTGCGATGGAAATTTGCGCGAAAAGTGTCCTTTTCCGCGTCGGTCGTCCTTTAATCACCGACGCTGAATGTGGTTCCCGCCAAACATTTTCACGAAAATATCGTCCAAATGGACGTCGGATGTTGCGAACGACCGACGGTAAAGATGTTTAGGCATCGGTTGTTGTAAACAACCGACGCTATTGGGGAACTTCATAACCTTCGATCGCCCGACTCTTCCCCTTTCTTATGTTTCATTGCTACCGTATTTCCCTATTGCGGCGATTTCTCCGGCGATTTCTCTACTGCTGGTACTAGTTTTTCTCCGGCGCTTCTCTCCGGTGCCCCATCTCCGGCGTCCCCTCTCCGACGCGTTTCTTCTCTGGCACCCCTGCTGCCCGCCCTGCTGCTCCAACCGCATGCGCCGCCGCCACGCCTGACAACCGGCGCCGCCGCAACGCCTGGTGCCCACCTGCCTGCCACGCCTGAGAACTGGCGCCGCCGTACCCCCTTCTTCTTCTCCTCCGCCTGGCCGCTGCCTGCCTTCCGCCGCCTGGCCGCCTGCCTGCCTGCTGCGGCTGACGCTCCTGCTTGTCGGAGTCACTGCCGCTGGTTCTGGAGCTCGTCGGCTGCCACCCACGTACTCAACCAGCTCGACCTCACCCTACTCTTCTTGCCCAGGTACCTGCAGACCTACCCAGGCGCGAAATTGGTTCTTTATGTGCTGACCTAATCTGCTTGCCTAATCTGCTTGCACGAAATTGGCTCCCTACTCTGCTTGCTTAATGTGCCTAATCTGCTTTAAGTGATCCTAATATCATAACGTGATAGTTTTATTATATGATTTGTGGCACTTTAGGGTGTATATACATGCAAATTATATAAGTGATAGATGTTGGATGTTTGTCAAGGTTTCTTGAAGATTGAATAAGTGATAGATGCTGGATGTTTATTTATTTCATCTATCCATGTTGCCTATAGTTTATAACATTGCATTGTGAATTATTGCATGTTTGAAACTATGAAATTCTTGATTTATTAGATGATATTCAAGAAAACCCTAATTTGATGAGCATGTTGTTAATCATGTTAATTATGATTCTTCTATATATTCTGATGTCATTATATAATTATGTGATCCCAACATATTAAATTGAATTAGAATGATTTCATGAATTATAGGGTTTATATAAGAATGACAACACATGTATTTGTTGGCCTAGAAACCCGTCCAAGATTTACTCAGTAGGAGTAAATCTTGGATAGTCCCCAGTTTGGGACTGTTCCTGAACACCTAATCTCACTTAGGATGTAAGTGTATAATGTGTATTGGGTTTTCGAGAAAATTTCAGTAGCATATGTACTTAGAGAACAACGGGGAAATGCTGCCGAAATTTTCTTGAAAACCAAATACACATTATACACTTACATCCTAAGTGAGATTAGGTGTTCAAGGATGGGATAGGTGGTACACATTTATTATATATAAGATTGACATCAAATGTGTTTGTTGGCCTAGAAACCCGTCCAAGATTGACTAATATATACTTGTTTCCTAATATATACTTGTTTAAAAGGTTAACTGATGTTATACAACTTTTTCTGAAAATATATAACATCGTTATATGTACTTACACTTTGTTAATACTAATATTGTGCAGTCTCTGTCTTCCCATAACAATGACTATGAATTGGGCCTCTATGTCAATGTTAACGTTCCCTATTGAAGAACAATTGGGCATCATCCTAGATGATCGTTCCTTAAACCAATTGGTCATACCCAAACATTGGCGTTTTCTAAAAGGAAGACACTACATGCCTGGTAAAGTGACCCTAACTTTTGGGAATTATTCACATGTAATCGAGGTTGAGTATGATTTGGCGGGAAATCTTGTATCAAAATCCGGTTGGCGTGATTGGATTGGAGAGCTGCATGTGGTCCGTTGGAATAGGCTTTTTCTCCGTCCAGTTGGCGATAATTCCATCAAAGTTTGGATAACCAACAACAACTGCGAGACCCCCGATCATCTTCTGCGGTATGAGCGCACGGCGTCGCATATCAGCTCAGACAAATCTGAATCTGAGGCCCCTATCAGTTCAGATTCGTCTAAATACAGTGAGGAGCTTCGTGACACAGCTTCATCATCAAAAAGAAGTTACTGATGCATGCGGGACCATGTTGGTGTAGTATTTAGTTGTCTATCTATCTAGACTTGTCTGTAGTAATAGTTTTTTTAATTATGCGCATGTTTAGGGGTACACCAACCCCTTTGTTTAGTTATTGTTATAACTAAAGTGTGTGTTCCCATGAATGGAACTGTAAGTTGCTACATGAATGCTTATAACTGAAGTGTGTGTTCCCATGAATGTTCCCATTTACATGATTACACTACTATTTTCTCATATTTTCTTGCCTCAAAAAAAAATTCTTTTATTGTTTAGTCTATTTTAATACGACATACTTGCTTATATCTTTCTTAATGATGAACTGTAATACGACATACTTGCTTATATACTTGTTTCCTAATATATACTTGCTTTCCTAATATATACTTGCTTTCTCTGATCATAGAATGGATAGATCATGGATGTCCATTCGTAATCGTTGCACCCCAGAGTTTATATCTGGTCTTGATCAGTTTATTAGATTTGCCGAGGAACATAGGAAAAAACCTACAGATAGGTTCTACTGTCCATGTAGGCATTGCGGTAACAACTTGAAACTCAACACTGGTGAGGAAATCAAAAGTCATGTCATGTGCAACAGGATTGTACAAGGCTATACAGAATGGCACTGGCATGGAGAGATTTCAAAATCGAATCCAGTAGATGTCAATAGCAGTGCTTGGGTGGAAGAAGAAATTGCCTCCGATGACGTAAATGTGAACGAACCAGTTCCAGCAGACATTGTTGATGCGATGCTGGATAGTTGTAGGGTAGAGCACACCGATCCTCCTCCTATCTTTACAAACATTGTGCATGATGCTGAGATACCGTTATACACAGGCTGTGCTAAGTTTACGAAGCTTAGCGCTGTGCTGAGATTGTATAAGTTGAAAGCTAACAATAGATGGAGCGACAAAAGCTTCACTGAATTGTTGACTTTGTTGAAAGAAATTCTTCCTGAAGGAAACGAGCTGCCAATCTCAATATACCAGGTAAAGAAAATGTTGTGCCCAATGGGAATGGAGGCCAAAAAGATACACGCATGCCCGAATGATTGTGTATTATTTCAAAAGGACTATGTAGATTTGAAAGATTGTCCAAAATGTGGTGCGTCACGATATAAATTGACGACTTCGGTGGAGTCCAAAACTGGTTCTCCTGCCAAGGTGTTGTGGTATCTACCTATAACATCACGGTTTCAACGCTTGTTTGCAAATCCGAAAGATGCGAAGAATTTGAGGTGGCATGCAAATGTTAAGAAAAATAATGATGGGATCCTACGACATGCGTCTGATTCCCCACAGTGGAAGAAGATTGATGTATTGTTCCCTGAATTTGGTGAAGAAGTCAGGAATCTAAGACTTGGGCTTTGTACAGACGGGATGAATCCGTACGGGACATTGAGCAGCCAACATAGCACTTGGCCAGTCATGCTTGTTATATACAATCTTCCTCTCTGGCTGTGTATGAAAAATAAGTACGTTATGTTGTCATTGTTGATATCGGGCCCTAAACAACCCGGAAATGATATCGATGTTTATCTTGAACCTTTGATTGATGACTTAAAGAAACTTTGGGCTGAAGGTGTGATGACCTATGATGCTTCAGCAGGAGAGACATTTCGTTTGCATGCTATGTTGTTTTGCACTATTAATGACTTTCCGGCATATGGGAATTTGTCTGGATATAGTGTCAAAGGAGCTAAAGCGTGTCCTATATGTGAAGAAAACACTGATTCAATAAGACTAAAATATGGCGGCAAGACTGTATATCTTGGTCATTGAAGGTTTCTTTCAAAATTCCATCCGTATCGTAGGAAGCGCAAAGCATTCAATGGATGGAATGATGAACGGAGTGCACCTAAACCTATACCAGGGGATGTTGTTTATGAAAGAGTAAAACACATTGTCAATGAATTTGGTAAGAAATCACAATGTAGTATGGCCACACGGAGTGACAATTCTTCATTAAAAAAGAAGTCAATATTTTGGGATCTTCCTTATTGGAGTTCTTTGTCAGTCAGGCATTGTATCGATGTAATGCACGTTGAGAAAAATGTCTGTGATAGCATCATTGGTACTCTATTAAATATACCAGGTAAGACTAAAGATGGGATAAAATCCAGACTGGACCTACGTGAAATGGGAATAAGGTCAGAATTAACAGAATTACGTGAAATGGGTAATAAAAGAACATACTTACCTCCCGCTTGTTACACGTTGTCTAGAAAGGAGAAGAAAACTTTTTGTGAATGCTTGGTAAATGTTAAGGTGCCACATGGTTACTCATCCAACATCCGTAGATTGGTATCAATGAAAGATCTGAAGTTGATAGGTCTTAAATCTCATGATTGTCACACTCTAATGCAACAAATATTGCCCGTGGCAATTCGATCTATATTGCCGAAGCATGTAAGGTTTGCAATTACCAGACTTTGTTTCTTTTTCAACAGTCTATGCAGCAAAGTTATTGACCCTGATACTCTCGATAATTTGCAAAGAGAAGTGGTTGTTACCCTATGTCAGCTTGAGATGTATTTCCCTCCTTCGTTCTTTGATATCATGGTACATCTTGTTGTCCACTTGATTAGGGAAGTGAAAATCTTGGGACCGGTTTTCTTGCATTGGATGTATCCCTTTGAACGATACATGAGCGTTTTTAAAGGTGATGTTCGAAACCGTTATCGTCCTGAAGGGAGTATTATTGAAGGTTATGTGGCGAGAGAGGTTATGGATTTCTGCAATGACTTTCTCAGTGGTAATGACACTCCTGATAATGACAAGAATATTGAGGAGGGCAAAGGACTTTTGGGATCACGGGTGAAAGTAATCAGCCGTGAGCAGTTGGAACAAGCTCACTTGTATATTTTACATAATATGGACGAAGTGAGTGTTTATATCGAGGAACATACCAATTTCATAAAGAGACAACATCCTCGAGCAAGTTCAATGTGGCTTGCTAGAGAGCATAATAAGACTTTTACTAAGTGGTTTGAAGATAAAGTCTTACATCAACTATCTCAAACACCAAATGATATTACAGAAACTATCAAATGTCTCGCCTTTAAACCAAAACCGAATGTTATGTCTTATGAAGGGTTTGACATTAATGGATTCACATATTACACAAAGCGCCAAGATGATAAGAGTGTCGTCCAAAATAGTGGGGTCACTCTTCAAGCGTCAACTATGTACTTTGCAAGTGCAAAGGATAAGAGTCCATGTGAAGCTAAAATGTCATATTACGGTGTCATTGAAGACATTTGGGAGTTTGACTACATAGATTTCAATATTCCGCTCTTTAAATGTAATTGGGTTGATAACACCAAAGGAGTTATAGTGGATGAATTGGGTTTCACTTTGGTGAACTTTGAAATGATTGGCGAGAAGGCTGAACCATTCATATTGGCATCACAGGCAAAACAAATATTCTATATCGATGATCCTGCAAATGATAAATGGTCGGTTGTTCTTCATGGTAAAAGACAGTTCATTGAAGATCCTATAGATGAAGAAGAGTACTATGATAAGTATGATGACTCCAGTCCATTCTCAGTTGGGTTGCCAACTCCACAAAATATTGAAGCTAATGATGACTTATATGTGTGCGGAGATCACAATGAAGGATTGTTAATTGATAAAAGATCACAATTTTAGAGACATGTATGTTTATACAAATGGTAAATGTTTTCCTTTTTCTAATTTATACAAATGCTAAATGTTTTCCTTTTTCTAGTTGATACAAATGCTAAATGTTTGCCTTTTTTATGACATTTTCAGATGGCTGACCATGATGAGAATGATGTTCATGATGAGCATGAAGTCCATGATGAGCATGTTGTCCATGACGAGCATGACGAGGATACCAATGTAAGTTCTAGAAACATATCCTGTATTTCTATAAAATTCATTATCTTCTAGTTATGTCATATATCCTATATTTCTATATTGGCCTAATTCAGTGTGTTTATTTTTGTCAAATTTTAGGTTGATGATGCACATGTACCCACTGAAGCACTGGAGCAACTTGATGCGTGGAGAGGACATTCCAACTCGAGATATCGTCTACCGTTTCCTCCTCCTCCGCAGTAATATCCTCATCTCTAAACGTTTCTCGTAGGATTCTGAACCCCTCCCTTCCCTCTACTACATCGAAGCCATGCCGCAGTTGAACCCTTTCGCCGAGCCCTACCTGGCCAAGCAGGCGTCGCCTGAAGCACCACCGTCGTCGTCGTCTCCACCTCCATCACAACTTGCTGTGCTAGTCCTGACAGTTTATCACCCCACATGCCTTCCTCCTCAGTTCCTGCCGCTAGACGACCACACAATGGATCCAAGAGGATTGCAGGCGTTCGCCAAAGACTATAGGCTGAGTTAAATCAATAGTTAACTCAGCCTATAGTCTTTGGCAAACGCCTGCATATCCTCTTGGATCCATTGTGTGGTTGTCTAGCGGCAGGAACTGGGGAGGAAGGCATGTGGGGTCATAAACTGTTAGATATAATTGGGATGTTGATAGTGATGATGAATGATACTTTGTAAATGAATGTTTCTGAATGTTAAAACATGTATTTGAATGATTCTATATGTGTGAACGTGACAATTGAATTGATGTCTGAATGTATCTACTTGTGTGAATCTTTTTATGTTAATTTTGCAGGTTTGTGGCCTGTTTGTAGGCTGATATCAATGGATGTCGTAAACCTGCAGTTTAGAAAACTGAACTGCAGGTTCTCATCCTGCTGACCATCCACAGCAGGCCTGCAAACAGATTTATATAAAAAAAAATAGATATAGGCGTCGGTTATTTACCGATAACCGTCAGCACAGACTTACAACGTCAGTTTTTTGTTGAACACCGACGCCAAAAGTGTTCGCGCTACAGGAAATGGGAGTCATCTAGGACACTTTTCTGTGTCGGTTTTGTAGTATATAACCGACGCAGAAAGCGTCCTAGATGACGCCGTTTTCTGTGGCGCGAACCCTTTTGGCGTCGGTGTTTTATAATAAACCGACGCCTTTATATTAAATAGGCGTCGGTTTTTTAACCGACGCTGAAGTGTCCAACCTTTTAGCGGCGCCCACATAGGCGTCGTTCAGAAACCGACGCCAAAGGGGGTTAAACAACCGACACTAAAAGGCACTTCTGTAGTAGTGATTGGCTTTTGGAGTCTTCATCATCGTCATCATAGACCCATTCATGTCTATGACTCATATCATCCATTGGCTCATCATCTGGGTCATCTGGATAGCATGAAGGGCTTCCCCAAGTGGATTGGTCTTCACAAAAAAATCTTGATGAATCCAGTTGATGGTCTGAATAGGATGATGGTGCATACTCCACTTCAGACCCAATGGAATGGTCTTGATGATTAACTTCTTCGTTGTCCTGTGATAGCAGTTGTAACTAGATTGTAACCAAATCGATGAGATCTTGGAGCCTCCTGCCCTATTCAACATCTTTATCATGAAGTTGTTGTACTTGAGCAGCAATGCTTTCGAGACCTGTCGATTCTTCCATGCAAATAGGAGGGGAATCTGCTATATCAAACTGATGCGCTTGGATGGATCCTTGCTCAAGAGTTTGAAGTAGACTTCTACTACAGTCTACAGCCTCAGTGACTAGTGTGAGAGGACGATCCTGCTCTTCTAGTAGCTGCTGCATTAGATCGACATCTTCTTGGAGATGAGGGGCTAAGGAAGTGAGTGTGTGAATACTTTCCCTAGCCAACTCCACTACCTTAATCAGTTCTTGATCCCATGATTGCATGGGAGTTGAGGGCTGACTGGCAGTCTTCGTTGTTGGAATCTCGACATATGACGATAGTGGAGGTAAGTATAACTCGACTAGTTGTAGAGCACGACCTTCAATTATTGGTCATCAGTCGAAACTACAGAAAAACTCAGGAGGATAGGTGGACAAGATCAATTGTCTTCCCGAAGCGAGATCCATGACTAAAAAAGGTATAAGAAAAAAAAGGAAAACTATTCAATATATATGAACAAGTATGTGTAAAGCCGGAGGAAAACTATGCATATATATACAAGCTTATAGTGACAAAACAAAATCTTTTAGGTGTGTAAATGTGGAAAACGGCGTCCCCGACAACGACGCCAAAAATTTGTTAGTCCTAGAAGGAGTGGGTCAAACTTTTTGGTGGTTACTCCCCGGAAATGGTGCCAAAAAGTTTGTTGTCTCCTTTTTCTCTCGTGTGAAAATAATCGTGGGACAAGGGAAGGAATCAAGCTTTTAAAGTTATAACCTGAAACCTTCTAGGATGCCTGCAACTTTTATTATGGGGTTGAAGTAGATATATAAGGTCGACCACAGAGACGTAGTGACATTTAGGATGCCAAAGATTTTGTTCTTGAGTCAGATAAGCCAAAAGCGATGGTCGTTGAAAAGGTATGCTAGAACTAGTCTAGCGGGTTATCACAATTTAAAACAAAACTAAGAAAAGAATACAAAGGAAAAAAAACAAAACAGAGCTCGCGAGATTCTACTAATCAGTGAAAGAGAGTTCCTGGCCATGTAACCGCAACCTGGGCAGTCTATGCACCCAGTCTCGGGCATAGACAACCCTCTAACACCTAAGAAAGCATCTTAAAACCAAACATAGCATGTATTATGGTATCTGTTCCGGTGGGGTCATCCCACTCGCTCTCACAATGTGCGACTAAAACCATCAACGATATGTCATCAACCCTCTCTCGAGGAATGACATATCAACACCTCTGAATATGCTAAGTTCCCTCTTGAGTCTTAGGATTTTCCAGGATGTTAGGAACAAAATACCTTGGATCGTCCTCCTCTCGGGTTTGGATCCAAACCATCATCTCTTAGCTATTCCTATAACAAATCTTTTGATACATGCTGGAATAGCAGTTCAAGCGAGTAAAAGATCGACCAAACTAGCAATCATAACTTAGAAAGAGAAAATAGAACATGCAACATACTAGATCTGATATGAATCTACTTGCTTAAGGAAAAAGTACATATGCATGCCCTGATCAAGCTACATAGCCTAGAAGGAGATAACTAGCCATAGACAAGCATGGTTAGCACCAAACATAGACGGATGAACATCATTTGTATAAGAAACAAAGGAATGCAGTAGAATGAAAGAGAAGAAGAAAGATATATAGCCCATAGAGGAGAGGTGGATCTCACTCCTCAGCCTCTGTGTAGGCCAGATCTCATCCTTTGGTTCTTCTCTTTATCCTTCTGGACTCCTCAGTTCTCTCTCTCTCTCTCTCTAGATATGCTCTGAACATCAGTGTGGATGTGTCGGTGGGCATGGGTGAACGGATGGATGAACCAGATCTACGGTTTCCATCTCAGATATAGGTGGACATGGACGAATGGATGTATGGTTGGTAGTGATGTGTATTTTCTCTCTCCTTAGTGGTGAGGATGGCGATGACGCTGATATTCTCTCTCCTTAGCTTCTGGTTTGGGAGAACGAAGACCAGGGGTGAAAGGAGGAGAGAGAATGGAAGCCTGCTTTTGGAGAGCATAGGTTGAGCATCTTGGTCCTCTCGAACCTCGAGACACTCCCACAGGGCTCTGGCTTGAGTCTGGTAGCCTTTTGGCATCTTGACTCGATCGATCTTCACTTCAGCAGACTGGCGGCGCTTGGGTCCGATCTCCCCCTGGTGGTGTTGGGTCATGGGCCATTTATAGGATTGGCTGGAGTTGCAACCCTATTGATGTGAGAACCTACATCGCGGCTAAGTTTTGGGAACATCGTGGTCTTCTTAGGTTGTAACCGCGGGCAAGAGAGGAGGCGAGGTGTTTGGGTGATCGCGGTCTACTGTGGAGATGATGGGGTCACGATTAGACATCAGAGAGACTGTGGGTCACGACCATACACTCTATGGTCGTAGTTAGTGTAGTCGTCGAACCTGGTCATGGTCACCAGTGGTTGGTGGAGATTGTGATGGGGTGGAGAAGGTCGCAAGTGGGGAGGCCGGTGTAGTTCGACCGTAGGTGTAGAGTGGTGTTGCGATTTGGGTAGGTTGCAACGATGGTGATGAATGGAGATGGAGTCGGTGAGGTCGCATTCGTCGAGCGGTTGTTTGATGGATGTTAGGGAAGAGGCCACCGTGGGTGGAGAAGGAGGCGACCATGGGTCACGGTCATGGACACTGCGACCACGGTGTGAGGGGTAGTTGTTGAACATAGTGGATAAGCACATCAGGTTCAGTGAGTGATGATGTCACAGTGAAGAGGGAATGGTCTCACAGGTTGCGATCAGGGTTAGGGTACATAAGACATGACATCGCTATGGTCATGACTATGTACACTATGGGTACGGTGAGGTGAAGATAGACCGTGATAGATCGTGGAGAAGTGATTGCAGCATCGCTCGAGGCTGCAGACCGTGGTTTTGAGGCATAGACAAACTCACAGCATGTGGATGACGGCCCGTGGTGAATGTGTGGAAGTAGGGAGATGCGCAACAGGTTGTTGGAGTGGTAAAGATGAAGGGGATGGATGAGTTGATGACCGTGGGTGAAGTATTGCACGATCACAGTGTAGGGTTCCTCTAGTCGTGGTGTGCACTAGAGCATAGACCGCGGGCGTGTTGTACGGCGGTGAGCGTTGTAGTCGCGGGAAGATGGGAGAAGACCGCGGGGTCTATTGATGAGGAAGGATCACGGTGAGGTGTGAAAGAGAGGTCGCGGTTAGGGAAGGAGACCCCCGTGGCTATTGTAACTTGACTTAGGGTAGGACCGTGATTGAGAAAGGTGGGCCGAGAAGGTTGGGCCCATGTGCCCAATTTTGGCACCTGCACATGAGATAAGAACCCAATTAAAATGTATATAAGACCCGTTAGGCTTAGTAGGGGTGTATAACGTGAGTTAGGCAGCGAAAGCAAGTAATTAAAGCCAAACTGGGCCTAGAGTAAAGGATAAGATAGTTATTGGCTATTCTAGCTACACAATCTAATGAGAGATACAAAGAAAAAAACATGAGCATTAGTGGGCATATTAAGACCAAAGTGACACGAAACTATAGATAAAATGCACAGATAAAATGTGTAGATTTGGGTGTTATCATTATTCCTTTGACAACTACTCATGTGCTTGATTTAATGACACCTCCTCAACACTGGACTTAATGATACACGTGGGCAAGGATACTCTTTCACCTTCAAGCATGGGTGTCTACTCGAGAAATTGGATCAAGTCATAGTCAATAACCATTGACTGGAATCCTTCCTAGATGCTCATGTTGTTGTTCTTCCCCGACTCTACTCCAATCACCACCCACTGCTCATCTACACCATTATAACGTCTTCAAGTTACAAATGCTCCTTCGAGACGAAGTCGAGCTGGAAGCTTGTACCATATTTTCATACTAACCTCTTGCCTGAGTGGTAAAAGGAGGCATCCTTCCCTGATGCACTAGCTCTTCTTTCAGAAGACTGCTTTGAAGTGGGACTCAAAACACATGAACAAGTAGAAATAGGACAAACAATCTCTCCTCTCCCAGATTGAAAGAATCCATGTGATATCCCAATCCTCTCCATCTCTATATAATGGTTTGCTACTCATAGAACTCCATGAAAAATACATTGTGCTACATTGCTAGTCACATGCAAGGAAGCTAACTGGAGGCAGCACACCCATATTAACTGGCTTCTCCATGGTGATGCTAACATTAAGTTATTTTAATCACAAGTTAAGGCTAAGATCCATTACAACAAAATTACAAGACTCAAAGATAAAGCAGGCATCTCGATCAATGCAAATGAAGCCTAAAAATTTCATGTACGCAACTAATTCTTTAGCTTATGACCTCTAGTGTTGCTTTGAACCCTAATGTGATCCAGAACTACCTAGGGTCTTTCACTCATCTACCACCTACTGCTCTCACTGCCATGAGTGTGACCTTCATTCATGTAAATTTGTGATCTTATGTTCAAGATGGTTCCATCCAAGGCACCTGGCCCAAATGGTGTATATAATGTGTTTATCCAAAACAATTGGGCACATGTTGGCAACTCCATAGTCAAAATTATTACTAAAGCTTTTCAGTCAAGGTATATGGACAAGTCTTTTGAAAACTAACATGGTTCTTATCCCAAAAATCAAAGCATTGTTCAGATGGGGTGATATCCGACTGGTTTCTCTCAACAATGGTTGAAGATTCTGTCAAAGATCCTTATGGAACAGATTAAACCTTTCTTAAACTCATGAGTCTCTCCCTATCTATCATGCTTTATTCCTAGGCGAAGGATCAGTGATAATATCTTGATATTCTAGGAAGTAATTCATGTGATGAAATCATTTACATCAACAATGAAATGGATGTGCAATAAGCTTTATCTATAAAAATATTTCAATAGAATGGATTGGAGATTTATCAAAGAAACACTTGTAAAAACCAGTATGGCTAAGTTGCTTGTTTCACACATCATGAAAATTATCACATATATACACATGTCAAAACTTTGGGAAGGTATACCACTTGAACCTTTCAAGGCCTTCCAAAGAGTTAAACAAGGAGACCAAATCAGCCCCTATGTTTTCATGTTGTGTATGGAACGGCTGTATCAAGCCATTGCCCAGGCTGAAATTAGAGGAATACGAAAACCTATATTACTCACTAGGAGAGGTACGCCACTCACTCATTCTATTTTGTGGATGACATCCTTCTGTACTCTTAAGCCTTAGTCTCCCAAGTTGAAACTATCATCTCCATCCTTGATTCTTTCTTGCTATATACAAACAACTCATCTCCAGGAAAAATTGAAGTGTTATTTCTCAAAATTTACCTCCTTTGTAGAGAAATATTCTATCAGCAACAAGCTTGGCTTCCCATGGACCAATGACCTTGGGAAATATTTGGGTGTTCTGATTCTCCATCATCAGGTGAATATGAATGCACATGGTCATCTTTCTTCTCAAATCAAAGACAGGCTCAATAGTTAGTCCATGCATCACCTATCTCTAGCAGGGTGCATCACCATTGCTAAGAGTACACTGGAAGCCCTTCCAACATATACTAACAAATATGTTAAATCTCACCAAATCTTTATGATGACATAAATAAGCATATCAAGAATTTCATATGGTCCATTACTAGAGAGTGACACTTATCCTTGGTAGCCTAGAGGAAGGTTACAATGTCTAAAGATATGGGTGGCTTAGGCATCAAGGATAACAAAGACCAGAACCTATCACTTATGATGAATAATGTTTGGTTGTTGGGGTTGTATTATGAAAGAAAAGTATCTCAACAATGACACTCCCATCAACAAACCTTTCTCTTTTGTAGGATTTTTTTATAATAAAAGATCTTCCTGAAGTCAAAGGTCTTTGTGCAAAGATCATACACAACGACTTGTCGACTAGCTTGTGGAATGACCGTTATCTATGCAGACAATCAATTAAAGACATTATTGCTAATTTACAAGTGTCTACAACTAACGATGATCTCACAACTAGTTCAATGATGTTGAACTTTGGCAACTAGGATTGGTGCTTCATCCAGGCCTATTTTTCGGAGATGACTTGGCATCTCATCGCCAATATACCACCACCCTCACCTACCTTTGAGGAGGATTTATGGGCTTGGCCCCTCAAAATTAGTGGAAACAACAACAATAGATCTGTCTATCACTGGGTCAGAAGGGATAAAGAAGTTCAACTACATGGGCAATGGAAATATATCTTGACTACTATAATCACGGAACACACCAGAGTGTTACTCTGGCTTTTGCAGCACAAAGCTCTACTTACAAATGTTGAGAAAAGGAGGTTATGTATAGATGTCAACATATTGTTCCCTATCTGTAACACTACTCCAGATACTTTACTACATGCCCTGTGTGATTGTAAAGATAGAAAGGAGATATGGCTTCAAGTTGCAAAGATAGCAAGGAGACCTGGCTTCAAGTTGCACCTGATCTACACCATTTCACTATGAATGAATCTGACTAGATTGCACATTGCATTCGAAAAACCTATAATAAATACTCTTGTTTCCTCAGGGCCATCACCTGTTGGCACATATGGAATACACGCAACAAGGAGATCCATGACAAGCATAAGACTCCTACTACTTCTAAAATACAGTTCATCATAAGCATTGGCAGACTACCAAGAACCTACTTCCACCCTCCATACCACAACTATGATACTCTGAGACCCTCCCTGTCCTTTGGCAGGTTAGCAAACCAGTCTTTGTGGATGTGGCTTTCCAACCTTCATATTACCAATCCAACATCGGTATCCACTTAGTCCAAAATGGAGGATCCCACATGCAATTTTTTGGATACCCTTCAAATTCCTCATCTACTCTCGAAGAAGAGCTGCAAGCTATAAATAAAGACATGGAAGTGTGCCTCTTGCAGCACCAAACTTACTTCACTATCATGTCAGATTCACAACAATCATGCACCTTAGTAAATGGAATCTACCTCTTTCCAGGCCAGTTACTTCCTTATCAACATTGTTTTCTAACCCTCCATGGAAACCATGATCGGATTTCCATCAAGCATATCCCAAGAAATCTCAACCTTGTTGTTGATTCTATGGCTAAGATGTAACTCAAACTAGGTCATCTTCAAACTTTAGTTTTGTGGGCTTCATTGTAATGTCCATGTGATTCTATATCAGTTTTGTACCGTAGTAGAGCATAAGATCAGTAATAACTAAGCTCTATTAGTTACCAAAAAAACATCTTGATTTATTCATGTCAAACTACAAGACTAATATGCCAAAGTTAAAGAAGAGTTGATCCACATCAAAATGTCACACACCCAATATTTTATCTCTCTAAACTCAACTACATCTAAAGATTGATAAGAATGGTTACATGGATAACACAAGCACCTTATCCCACAACATCATCCCTCCTATAATTTCTGATTCATATTTTGGATCATGGGGTTTTCTTTTCATATACCTACATGGCCATATACAACAATAGTTCCCTAAAGAAATTTCCTCTTATAATATAATGTCCATACCATGAAATATATATGTATAACAAGGAGAACAGTAAAACATATTTGTCTTTCTAGTAATTAGATATGGATTTCGAACATGTGATACATGATGTACTAGTGTTACTTCAAATAGGGATTATTAATAGAAATAGATTAACTACTTATTATATATCAATCTTTTCATTTTATGAAGCTATTGTCTGGATACTTGGATGAGGCACTACTACAGAAACAGCGTTCAACATCGCTTTTAGAGGCCTCAATTGTTTAGTCAAACCGACGCTATTAACATTAAATGTCGGTTCATAAGGACATCCGGTGTCTATATTTGAAGACCAGCCATACACGGGTATCACTTTTCATTCAGTGTCAGTTGAAGAAAAGAAATCGACACCTAAAGTAGACCGGGAAATCCAATTTTTTTGAGCAAAAAAGAAATTGCGCCAAAGTATCAAATACAACGTCGGTGTTTTACCTAATAACCGACACTGAATGAAGATAAAATTTGTGCCAAAAGTTCCAATATGGGCGTCAGTTGTCTTAGCATAACTTACGTGATAAGGGTGTGCGCGTCGTCCCCGCCAAAAAAATTAGGGTAAAGGAATGTCCAATTGGACGTCGGTTTGTTACTATCAACCGACAAGTAAGATTTTAGGTGTCAGTTTTGTAGATAACCGACGCCTTTTAAAAATTGAATAGACCCGTGATCAACCGAGTCTTCCCCTTTCTTCTATTTCATAGAGAGAATTCTAGCTCCTCTCCTGCTGCTTGCCTAAAATCGCCCGACGACGCCCCCGCCCGCCCGCATTCAACCTGCTGCTCGCCGCCGCTGCTGGTGGTACGTCTCTGCTCGCCACTACCGCGTCCTCCTTCTCCTACTGTTGGTGCTACTCTGCTCACTGACCTCCACCTCTGCCGCCTGCAGCTCTGCTCACTGCCTCCTTCTCTGCTCACCATCGTTGCTCTCACACCGCTGCTACCGCTCTTCTCCACGTTGCTAGGTAGCCCTCTTCTTCTTCCTTCATGTCCCTCTTTTCTTCCTTCTCCCTTCAGGCCCCTCTTCTTCTTCCTCCTGCTCCCTCTCCTTACAAAATGGATTAAAGTAAGGCCACGACTATGGATGTGTTGGCCGACTACGTCTGTGCTGACTGTGTTAGGGAAACACAACCACGACTGTGTGGGTTGGCCACAACCGTGGTTGTGTTAGCCCACCACGGCCGTGTTGGCTAGCACGGCCGTGGTAGGCCATCACAGCCACGGCCGTGGCCAGCCCACACGGTTGTGGCCTTGCTTTCATCCATTTGGTAAGGAGGGAGCAGGAAGAAGAAGATACATTTGCAATTGAATACTAATGCTTGACCTAATTCAGTAAATTTTGATGCATGTTGAATTAAGATATTAAAACCCTAATACACATTTTGCCATAATCTTGAATTAACTATATTGATGAAATTTTGTGATCAATCTATGTGAGATATTAAAACCCTAATGTTAAATCTCTAATTTTATAGTGATGTGTCACCCTAACATCTACATGAATCCCTATTGTTTGATGTAGATAGATGATAATGCATGAGCTAGTTTGAAATTTTGAAATCAATTATGAATCTCTCCATCCCTAGGTCATACTGATTTATGTGTAATCTTTATCTTGATGATGAACATGCATGGACACTCGAAATGTTGAAATCAATGTTATAGAATGACAACACATGTATTTGTTGGCCTAGAAACCCATCCAAGATTTACTCATTAGGAGTAAATCTTGGGTAGTCCTCGGTTTGGGACTGTTCTTGAACACCTAATCTCACTTAGGATGTAAGTGTATAATGTGTATTTGGTTTTCAAGAAAATTTCGGTAGCATTTCCCTATTTGTTCTCTATGTAACTTAGGATGTAAGTGTATAATGTGTATTTGGTTTTCAAGAAAATTTCAGCGGCATTTTCCTGTTTGTTCTCTAAGTACATATGTACTTAGAGAACAACGGGGAAATGCTGCCAAAATTTTCTTGAAAACCCAATACACATTATACACTTACTAGTGAGATTAGGTGTTCTAGAATGTGATAGCTGGTACACATTTATTATATTTAAGAATGACAACACATGTATTTGTTGGCCTAGAAACCCATCCAAGATTTACTCATTAGGAGTAAATCTTGGATAGTCCCCAGTTTGGGACTATTCTTGAACACCTAATCTCACTTAGGATGTAAGTGTATAATGTGTATTTGGTTTTCAAGAAAATTTCGGTAGCATTTTCCCGTTTGTTCTCTAAGTACATATGTACTTAGAGAACAGTGGGGAAATGTTGCCGAAAATTTCTTGAAAACCCAATACACATTATACACTAACTAGTGAGATTAGGTGTTCAAGAATGGGATAGGTGGTACACATTTATTATATATAAGAATGACAACACATGTATTTTTTGGACTAAAGTTTTTACCATGCAAAAATTCTAATCCTAGACCCTAATCTTGTTGTAATATATACTTGTTTTCTCTTTGATCATAGAATGGATAGATCATGGATGTCCATTCGCAATCGCTGCACCCCAGAGTTTATTTCTAGTCTTGACCAGTTTATTAGATTTACCGAGGAATATAGGAAACAACCTGGAGATAGGTCCTACTGTCCATGTAGGCATTGCGCTAACAACTTGAAAGTCAGCACTGGTGATAAAATCAAAAGTCATGTCATGTGCAACGGGATTATACAAGGCTATATAGAATAGCTCTTGCATGGAGAGATTTCAAACCTGAAACTAGTAGATGTCGATAGTAGTGCTTGTGTGGAAGAAGAAATTGCCTCTGATGACGTAGATGTGAATGAACCAGTTCCAGTAGACATCATTGATATGATGTTGGATAGTTGTGGGGTAGAGCACACCGATCCACCTCCCATTTTTAGAAACATTGTGCATGTTGCTGAGATATTGTTATACACAGGTTGTACTAAGTTTATGAAGCTTAGCGCTGTGTTGAGATTGTATAAGTTGAAAGCTAACAATAGATGGAGCGACAAAAGCTTCACGTCATTGTTGTCTTTGTTGAAAGAAATGCTTCCTGATGGAAACGAGCTTCCAATCTCAACATACTAGGTAAGGAAATTGTTGTGCCCAATGGGAATGGATGCCAAGAAGATACACGCATGCCCGAATGATTGTGTATTATTTCAAAAGGACTATGTGGATTTGAAAGATTGTCTAAAATGTGGTGCATCACGGTATATATTGACAACTTCGGGGGAGCCCAAAACTGATTCTCCTGCCAAGGTGATGTGGTATCTACCTATAATATCACAGTTTCAATGCTTGTTTGCCAATCCGATAGATGCGAAGAATTTGAGGTGGCATGCAGATGTTAAGGAAAATAATGATGGGATCCTATGACATGCGTCTGATTCCCCATAGTGGAAGAAGATTGATCTATTGTACCCTGAATGCATCTGTGATAGAGCTATGAATAAGGTGAGATCTTCTTTTTACATCCATATACCTTGTATAGGATCTGGCGATCTAGTTTCTTATTTATTAATGCATACATAATACATGTTTTGCAGCTACTTAGACAAGAATAGTGCAGATTTTTCATTCGAACATGTAGGATTTTTTATTCCATCTTCAATTAGTATAGTAGCTAAAGACCCTTTGTCAGTTCAACAATACTACTGTGAGGCTTTTACAAATTTTGCTCAAAATAAGAAGATGCTGATAATAGCTCCATTCAATGTGGAGTAAGTTTACTTTGCTTATAATTTGGACTTAAGAAATTACATTTTTATTGTGGATTTTGAGTTATTAATTTTTAACTTTTTTACCTCTAGTGGTATGCATTGGGGGTTACTAGTTATTATCCCTGAGACGTTCACTGTCTATTATCTAGATCCTAAGGGGACTAAATTGAATTCAAAATATGGACACAAAATGAAAATGGCATTATTCCGGTGAGAAATATTTCATTTTCATATCTGTTAACATATGTTTTTACATTACTATTTAATTATACAATTTACTGTGTTACATTAACATGTAGGGGTTTAGATGAGTTCAAAAAGGTTGGAGGAAATGTCCCCAGGAAAAAGAACCAGCCAATAATTTGGAAAAACGTGGAAGTAAGTTCCCGACTGCAATGTATATATTATTTATGTGAACAATGCTTAATTAGTTGTACTTTTTAATATTTTGTATGTTTCAATTTATAGTGTGCTACACAAGACAACGGATGTGCATGTGCATACTATGTGATGCGATTTATGCACATGATTATCAAATATGCCACAGTGGACATCGATACCATCCCTGAGGTATTATATATAGTCTCATTAGATAATATGAAATATATGAATCTTATTTATATATTATTAATTATATATATACATCATTCTCTTTGCAGGTGTTTAAAACTGACCACACTACAAGAAAGGCCTTACCAGATGTACATTCTCCCTATACGATAGAAGAATTAAATGATGTAAGAGAAGAATGGGCAACAACCATACAAGTAGTGGGGGTTTTAACATATAATTGGGATGTTGATAGAGAATAATAACTAAAGAATGATATTTTATAAATGAATTTCTGAATTATAATATTTGTGAATGTTTCTACATGTCTGAATGTTTCTACATGTGTCTGAATGTTTATACATGTGTGAATGTGAAAATGAATGAAACTACTGGCTTCTATATGAATGTTTCTACATGTGTGAATGTGAAAATGAATGGAACTGCAAATTTCTACATGAATGTTTCTACATGTGTGAAAATCGAATGGAACTACAGGTTGTTAAATGTGTGAAAATTAATGTTGTTAATTTTGCAGGTTTGTGGTCTATTATTGGCTGATATCAATGGATGTCATAAAACCTACAGTTCATAACTGAGCTGTAGGTTTCTCATCCTGCGACCAACCACAGCAGGCCTGCAGACTTAAAAGGAAAAAAAGCATGCAATAGGCGTCAGTTATTTGTTTAAAACTGACGACAAATGATTACATCTTCGGATAAATAATTATAACTGATGCCTAATGCATGTGATGTGGTGTCGATTATCAATAATAAACTGACACTGATGGTTGTGGCGTCGGTTGCCTACTAGTAACCAACGTCGATTTCCCTAATGAGGCCAGACACCATGACCATGCTCGCCAGCACGGTCGTGGTAGCGGGCCAAACACCACAGCCGTGGCAGCTGGCCAGACAACACGGCTGTGCTGGCCAGCACGACCGTGGCAATGGGTGATATGGCGTCGATGTTCACTAATAAACTGATGCTGATAATGCTCCAGATGGTGCCCTTTCTGTGGCGCGAAGGTTTATGGCGTCAGTTTCAAAGATAATAACCGACGCCTACACCCCCCTGCTAGCACATTTCGTTGGCACACGAAGGGTTGTGGCGTCGGTTTGAGAATTGAGGCCTAACTGTTGGCCTTTTAGTGGTGCCCACATAGGTGTCACATTAAAACCGACACTAAAGGCTTTAAATAACCGACACTAAAGGCCGGTTATGTACTAATGAGGGGAGCTTTTCCTCCTAATGAACAAAGAATGTGGAACCACAACAAATAATAAATCTCTAGTAAAGGATAATAACGAAGGACAAAATGCCTTATCAAATATTGATTACTTGTGAGAGTCTGGCCTTTGTTTGTGATGAAGTGTATTTTTGATTGAAATATAAAGATATATATAAATTTCTTATTACCATTTGACCTCACAATGATGAAATATTATTCATAATTAAATAGAAGGTTCCCCCTTTCATCATGACTTTTTCCTTACCAATTTAGCCAAACACCTCAACTTGTTTAACATTATTCTAAAAAACTCAACGCAACATTAATCAACCTTAACTCAATTCAGGAAATCATTAACACTCAAATGAATCTTTTCTAGTGACAAATTAGTCCCACCGCTTAGGACACTATGGAGTGCTTTCACATGGAAAAAATATAGAGAGCCTCCATAGGTAGTAGCAATAGGATTCCACCTCTAATCATTATTGTCGAATGCCAACATATAATGATGGTGCATAGTAGTATTTCCTACCACTATTGTTGATCAAAAAAAATTGGGGATTCCATTAAGGGTAGGGTTCTAATGTAAATTTAAACCAATGGTAGTTTCCTTCTACGATTCATAAAAGGGTATGAATCTTATTGGATGTTAATCTTATTCTGAAAGTATTCATCTATTATGTTCAAGTCTGCAGTCCATATAGCTCCCCATATTTCATGTGAACCTATCTCTATCAATCCACTGGTCCACTACATCATAGAAGATGGGACAAAACACTAGAAAAAATTGTCTATCACACTAGTTAGAGATTACATGTTCCTTCCTTCATGGGAACACATGATTGTGGATCTCACGCCTGTCTTGTATCCCTCCACCAAGACCCATCAGTCTGCACATGTACCCATTGATGCTCTCAAACATAGTATAGTGCCCCCTTTCCCCTCCATCTCTTCCACAACTATCCATTTTTGTTGACCCTAGGTTTACTTTCTACTTCTCTTGGATAATGTCACCTCTGCATTCCACTTTGCATATGTTAGTGTAACGACCCCATTCCCCGACAACCCCCAATTAAGGAATGCCAAGAAACTAGAGCCATTATCCCAAAAATAGGATCAAATGGTTTTGCACATAATAAAAAATAATAAATAAATTCTACTAAACTAACTAAGTTTGAGTCATGGTAAAAAATCTTTTCATGAATGTTTACAAAATATAGGAATCTAGGACCTTACCCAAAATATGTACCAACTAGCTATATCCTCCAAATATTATACTATTCGGCTCACTTTCAATGTCTTTTTCATTGTTTGTCCAGTTTCCATCTTGAAGAAAATTACCTAAAATGCCGACAAACAAAACATCACTCAGTATAGCAAGTTATACTACTATGTGGGGGAAACAAAACTTCACAAGTAATTGTAACAACATAAATTAGCAAATATTGTTTAACAAATCAAATTTAATGTTTTCATCATGACTACCCAATATAAGTGTCTCCACCCTCTATCATAGGCCCTCAGGGCATCATACTATAGTATTCACAGTCTTCCCTTATTCAGGCGGATGACTTTATCGTGTCTCCCCCTATTCAGGCGGGTGACTTTTCATGTACCCCCTATTCAGGCTGGTTGCAATTTTATCCTTCCCCGATTCAGGAGGATGGCCTTTCTATAGATCCAGAGGTGGCCTAGAAATGGACTAGTCATGTCCATATATAATGTGATAGCCATAGTCACTTTAAATTTTGTAAGGAAGTAAAGTTCATCCAACAATCATACATTTGCAAACCATTCGTAGAAACCCGAGAAAGCCACATGAAACTAAATCGATTACATATAGGCGTAACCACATACCTGTCTCAGGAGTATTTGAAGTCCAAATAAGAAAAAGTAATATTAACCACACAATCAATCAAGCAAGTCAAGTTGAAATTTAAGGCATACATCCACAAGCTGGTGTAAGTTTTTTCGATAAAATTATTAATAATATAATACTCTACTAAAAGCATTCATGATTTATTCGGCTCATTGAATGAACAATTCAATAGAGGAGGATTTATTAAATCACATGTGTCACTACATGATTCTAAAATCTACCGAAGGACTGACTTGGGTTCCAAGTTAGGTTTTTAAGTCCACTTTCTTATGTCATTATCCATAATAATTTGTTAGTCCTTTATTTAATCCTTTCACTTTCTCAATCCACAAACCCTACTTTTAGGTTTCATACATAAGATTATGCTAAATCCTTTTTATGTCCAATTAGGTATAGAGAGACAAAAAGATAGACTTTTCACATTTTCATGTTCATTAGGTTCACAAACCCTAGTTTCCATCATTTAATGTACATAATGAGGTCATTACTCATCTTATCCACATAATTAGGTCCAGAGTGTCTTTTGATCATAAAAAGTCCACCTTTGATTATCCAAATCAACTCCATATCATACATTCACCAAACTTTAGGAATTAGGGTTTTTAAAGCACATAATACATTAAAGATACCAATTTCAAGTTATTTTCAAACTAGAGACAAATTTAGGTTATGATTTCATGTTTATCAGATTCCTTGAATTTTTTTGTGAAAAAACATATATTACTTGTAATTTTTGGCCAAAGAATGGATTTTTAATCGATTTTGCAAGATTCACCAATTTCCTTGATTTTTCCTATTAGGGGGATGACAAATTACCTTTTTGGAAAATATGGTTGCCGTTAGATCATGCATCTTCATTGACGGGGGCGACGATTGTGTGGCTGGGGTAAAACATGCCCACTTGGTCTATTTGGGTCACAAATAAGCTATGTTGTTGATCTCCTTCATTGGTCCGCAGTTGACTCTGATCTAACTGCTCTTGGTCAACCCCCTTTCTCTATCTTTAGTGATTTGCAAGCGGTGGCGCCGCTGTGGAGAGCTCACCGAAGAGAAATAGATCTATAGAGAGAGGCATACGAGTGTTAGAATCTCAACATTCACCTTCACGGTGTCTTGGCGAAGATGAGGGTGGGTTGTTTTATAGGCGGGGTGTATGGATTCTAGGGTTCTTGAACCCTGTGGAGAGAAGATCGACGAGAGTTATAGCACTTTCTAAAGGTCACAAACTGACTAGAAACCTATATGTTTTTAGTTTGTTTTATTAGGTCGAAGGCAATCATACAATTATTTTGCATTGAGAGGGATCAAAGAGGAAGATAGAACCTTCCAATCTCACGCATGTATGGGCCACCTTCCCGATATGACACGGGGTGAGGGACGAGACATGAGGCATCAGACCAAGATCTGATGGTCCCTATTACATGCAAGAAAGATAAAGCCAATTTCCTTATTTCATTTAAATATGTGACATATATACTTTCCTCTTGTATTGTACACACTTTATGGATTTTTCTAAAATCCATAACTCTCACATTGTCACTCTTTTTAATCCCAAATTTTAGGGGAAAATTTTGGATGACTTAATCTACTTATGGACACAATTTGAGATGAAAACTCAAAAATAACAACTCTTTTTATTCAATTGCATCTCAAAAATAACAACTCTTTTTCTTCAAGTGCAAGTCATGCACTAAAAGGCATACATTATGCATCTAAATCCTTATTTTCTCTTTCTTTTCTAGTCTCTTTATTTTGAATTTTCTAGATGATAGAAGGCAAGTGGAACTAAACCATGCTATTGTGGCCACTTATGCTGCCTTCTATAGAATTTCATATTTTTCTTAAATAAAATATATTTAACTATTTTCTTCTTTCCTTTTCACTTATTTTGGGTTTTTCTCTTCTCCGTTATCCTTTTAAACTTTCATTGTCTTATTAAGACATGGAAAGCACGAAATCCATCATTTAAGACAATTTTACAAAGAAACCCAAGTTGTAAAACAATGCACACAAATGGTCAAACAAGCCATTTCTGTTAATTAATTGCATGATAATTCAACCAAAATTGAGGTTAAAACATCATTCCTCACTTATAAGAATTTTTTCCTCAAAATTCTGATAATTATACAAACAATTCAGTGTAGGATTTTTCCATGTCTGTCTTCAGCTCCCATGTGGCTTCATCCCCTCCATGATGCTTCCAAAGAACATTTACCATGTCTATATTTTTATTTCTGAGTTCTTTCACCTTGGTATCCAATACTCTCATAGGTGACTCAGGATATGTCAGGCTCCCTTAGAGTTCAATAGGCTCAATGCTTAGCACATGACTAGGATCTTTCACATTGTGATGTAGATTGGATACATTGAGCACGTCATGCATCATGATATACTATGGGAATAGAGATACATGGTAGAACTACTTCACCAATATGTTCTCGAACTTCATATGGACCAAACGTATCGGGGACTCAAATTTCCTCTATTCTTATATATATCTCGAAGGGGTCGGATCTTCAAAAACACATGTTCACCCACAGTGAAGTGCAAATCAGTCTTCTTTTCATCAGCATACGACTTCTATCAATCACATGCTCTCTTTAGCCTTTTCTCGATCAAAGTGACTTTGTCAGCATATATCTAAAGTTCCTCTAACCTCAACAAGGCCCTCTCACCAACTTCATCCCAGTGAAGTGGTGACTGACACGGTCTCCCATATAAAGCTTTGTATGGAGGCATCTTGATGCTGGCTTGGTAGCTATTATTATAAACAAACTCAGCTAGAGGCAAGTATTGTTCCCATGATCCACCCCAATCTAGCACACATGTTGTCAACATGTCTTCTAAAGTCTAGATCATTCTCTATGACTGTCCATTAGTCTAGGGGTGGTAGGTGGTACTTAATTTCAGCCTTATCCCAGTTCTTCATGAACTTGCTTCCATAACTTTGAGGTGAACGTGGGGTCACGATCAGAAGTAATCGATCTCAGAATATTATGTAGACAGACTTTCTCATGGATATATAGTTTAGCTAAGTCTAATACTTTGGCAGTAATCTTCAAGGAAAGGAAGTGTGCCGACTTGGTTTAGCGGTCCACCGCTACCCATATAGCATCATGACCTTTCTTGGTCTTAGGAAGACCCACCACAAAGTCCATAGTGATCTGGTCCCATTTCCACTTAGGAATCTCAATCGATTGTAGCAACCCACTAGGTCGTTGGTGTTCAGCCTTCACCATTTAGCACATGAGATAGTTGGCCACATACATTGCTATGTCTCTCTTCATTCCAAACCACTAAAAGTATCATGGCATGTCCCTAAACATTTTAGTGGTACCTAGGTGTACAATATACTTAGAACCATGAGCTTCTTGTAGAATATTGGCCTTTAAAGGTGACTCCTCGGGAACTGTAACGACCCCGTCTCCCGGTAACCCTCAATCAAGGGAGACCGAAAGGTCAGAGTCGTTATCCAATAACTAGGATCAAAGGTTCGACAAATAATCAATAATAATTATGAAATTCTACTAACTAAACTAAAAACTGGTATAAAATTAAAACTTTTCATACCTTTTAAAAATTTGGGAATCTACCAATCCAAGCTTGAATTTACTCTATCCAATCCTCCTGGAACTTTATGTTTTATTTTCACAATGTGTCACTTTACTATTTGTTCATTTCAGGGTTGTACCTAAAATGCCGACAAACAAAATGTCAGTCAGTATATCAAAATATACAAGTATGTGGGAACAACAAAAAACTTGCAAATATGGCTAACAATTTAATAATCACAATAAAATTATTTAACAAGTCACTTTACATTTTCAATGTGTCATTCTCCACCGCTTTTGCCCTAACCCTGGCATACCCCTCTAGGGTTTCTCTTTTGCCATTGACTTAAGGCCACCTTCTCAATCCTAAGCTTGGTGCCTGGGAGTCACCTCTCACGGTGCTCCATAGTCATGCATCATAGACCACCTTCTCATTCCCGAGCTTGGTGTCTAGGAGTCACCTCTCACGGTGCTCATGGGTCTACCCTCTTGGGCCTGACCTTTATGGCATCTTCCATCAGGGTGGTATGTAGGTGCGAGAATTCACATGTATATATAACTGTGATAGACATAGTGACTTTATAATTGCAGTATGAACATCCAAATTGTTTAGATTGCATTCAATACGAGGAAACATTCAGAAAACCCTCGGGAAACTAATACGATTAATCATAATTAACCACATACCTATTAAGCAGACTTGAATGAAGAAATAACCAATCAAGAAATCAAACAAGTACACACAGGTTGATCCTGAAAAAGGCATCCACTTTCTCTATCATTAATTATGTCATCATGATATATTAATCCTAGTTGTTTTCTAGGGTTATTTACCCTTTTTACGGTTTCGGCCATAATTAGGGTTTTACCACTTTTATTTTACTTTTATCAAATATCCATCAAACCCTAATTATCTCATCTTATTTTCCACTAATATCCTAAGATCAGGTTTGGACCACAAAACCCTAATTTTCAGATCAAAATATCTCTTCTTCCCCTTTTTCCCTCACTTAGGGTTTCTAAGGGTATTAATCCCAATATTAAATTGAAAACCTTAATTCTTGCAATTTCCTTTTCAAAATAGGTTAAAATCTATCTTTACCATTAATCAAGTAAACCATGCTCGAATTAATCTATTTGCAAGATTAAAACCATGTTTGGTTAACAATTAGGGTTTTCTAATTATAAATTAACACTTTTTCCATCAAAATATGCACTTTTGCAAAAGGAACGAAATTAGGTTCTCAAACTATTTTTAACGTGTTTCTCATATTATTCTAAGCAACTTTCATATTTTAACTTTACTCATCTGAGTTTTCTAGCTCAAGATATGATTTTAACAAGAAAAACCCCTTTTTTATTTATTTGCTAATTTTGTGAAAAACACGGATCGTTTGATCCGTGGTCCACTGGTCAACTTAGGATCCAGCAGACAGGATCACGCGCGCACTTGCTGTGATCAAAACAAACAAAAGGACAGTCATGCCCTTACCTTCATTTACCGGTGCCAGGGACAAGGAGGTCTTTTCCTCCTATCTCCTTCAACCTCCGTGCGCGCCGCTATGCTCTGTGATCCAGGTTCTTGGCAGTGGTCAACTGGGTAGTTGACTTCGAGACTCAACCCCTCCCAGCATCCGAGAAGGTCACCACAACCTCCGCCCAGCTTCCCCGAACTGGACCAGGGTCCCAATTTCTCCGCTTCATGCTCAAGTTGCTCGCACGACATAGCTCTTCTCCGGTGAGGCCTACTGCTTATACGAGGGGGAGAACAGAGCCAATCGTCGAATTGAAGGTGCCGAAACGAACGTCGTTGCACCCCAATCTCGAGGGAAGAAGAAGAGGTATGGCTCGTGATGCCCTGGCCATTCCCTATATATAGGGTCGGCCACAAGTGTCAATCGAGTTGGGAAATCCCTCCATCGGTGACCAAACCCCTGACAAACAGGGTCAGTTCTCATCAAAAACATCTCCCGAAGACAACAGGCTCCTTCTCGAAATAAAAGGAGCTTTCCTTTGTGAGAAAGTATCCAGACTTGGATCTCACCAAGCCTGCTCTGTGCCAGACTCCTCGTGCCACTGGGATTTAACCCCATTCATTGGATCGACGATCCAATGGTCACCATTAATCTAAAAATTGGGATTATATTTCCAATCTAACCGTGACATGTGATTATTATGCAATTAAGGTCCACACTTTAGGATAGTTTCTAAATTGCATATCTTGAAATCCGTGGATCATTTTGCAACCAAATTTTGAGGGAAACTTCCTCTTGGCTTTATCTACTCTCATACCAAAATTGGGTCCTAAATTCCAAAGGAAAATGACTTTTTCTTCAAAAGTTCATTATTCTTTAGTAAGACTTATTTAATTGATATTTCCTCTTTCTTATTTTCTTATTTCTCATTATTTCTATTCCTTGTAATCCAAGAAAGCAAGTGGGGTTTGAATTATTACACATCATGACTAAACCCTCACTTCTCTCTTATATCTTGCATTATCTTGTTTATTTCTTATTAAAATATCTCTTTTGAGGATTTCTCTTTATTTCTCTTTTATTTTCCTCATTGCTATACCTTTTAATGTTAGGAATTCTTGGGATACGAAAATCCACCAAGGTTAATTCGATTGCACCTCTTTCCACTTATTTTCCACATTTTATCATTGTTTTCAATTTCTTTCTTAATAAAGAAATACTTAATTAATCTTTTCATTTCTTATTGCCTTTTCTTTGCAACTTTGGACTCCTTGGAACCCAAGAGGCACAAAATTCATCGTTGGATTACATTCCTTTGCCTTATAGAGGTTTCTACCTCATTGTTTTCTCAAAAACTCAATTATTCATTTACTAATTGAATTTCCTTGTTATTGGGCCCAATAACCAATAAAGCCCACAAACCAATCATCAAGGCTATTGCAAAGAAATTCATGCATTCAATCAAAAGGCATCATTATTTATTCATTTATCTTTAATATGAGAAATTATATTTCTCAGCAAATGAACCCAAAATTGGGGTTGTAACAAGAACCCAAATATGACTTTTGTATCAAACCCCTCTATCCTCACCCAAGGAAAGGTGTGTCTGAGGTTTTTTCAAAAAACCTTTCATCTTTTCAAGATCTGAGCTTGCCAGCTGGGCAACTACTAACTCAGTCAGTAAGTCTATTTTATCTGAATGTTAGCCAATTGAATTTTATCTTCTAACAGTTGTAGAGCCCATCTGGCATACTCTTCGAGCTCCCTCCACTGGGTAGATAAGATAGCTGCACACCTAAGTTGCTTCCGACTATGAGCATTTGCCACTACATTGGCCTTTCATGGGTGGTACGCAATGATAAAATCTTAATATTTCATATATTCCATCCATTTGTCTCTGTCATAGGTTGAGGTCTTTCTAAGTCAGGAGATACTTCAAGCTTTTGTGACCGGTGAGGATTTCAAAAGTAGTACCATACAAATAGTGTCGGCTAATTTTCAGGGCATGTATGATCACATCCAACTCTAGGTCATGTGTTGGATAGTTCACTTCATTTGGCTTGAGCTACTGAGATGAATAAGAGACAACATGCTTACTTTGCTCTAAGACACATCAAAGCCCCATTTTGTATGCATCAATGAAGACCATGAAACCTTCATTTCTAGATGGTAGAGTCAGGATAGGTGTTGTGGTAAACTTCTCCTTCAGCTCTTGTAAGCGAGCTTCACATATATCAGACCACACAGATATCTCATTTTTATAGGTCATCTTGGTGAGGGGTAGGGCGGTCTTTGAGAAGTCTTTGATGAACCGTGATAATATCCATAAAATCCCAGGAAGCTGCAAATTTCAAAAGGATTCTTCAGAGTTGGCCAATCATGTTTAGAAGACACCTTGGTAGGATCTACTAAGATAGTTCCTCCTGAGAAGATGTGTCCAAGAGACATGACGCGATCGATCTCGAACTCACACTTCGAGAAGTTCCCATAAAAATTCTATTTCCTTAGGATTTCAAGGACTCTAACCAGATGGTCACTGTGTTATTCAAATTCATCTGAGTATACTAGAATATCATCTATAAACACTATGGTAAAGGAATCTAGGAAGGGTTGGAACACACTATTCATGAGATTCATAAACACACTTGTGGCATTGGACAACCTAAACATCATGACCACAAACTCAAAAAGACCATAATGGGTTTGATATTTAGGATTTCCTTACTCTTGACTCATAATTGAAAGTAACTGGACCTCAGGTCAATCTTTGAAAAGACTCAAGCTGAATTGTGTTGGTCAAACAAGTAATCGATATGGGGTAATGGGTACTTATTCTTGATGGTAGCCTGATTTATCATCTTATAATCTATGCACATTCGAAGAGATCCATCCTTCTTCTTGACGAAGAGGAGTGGTGCTCCCCATGGATATTTTCTAGGTCAGATGAAACCTTTGTCTAGCAATTCCTACAGTTGCTTTTTCATCTCAAGTAACTCTGTTGGGGCAATTGAATAAGGTGCCCCAGAAATAGGGGTGCCATCCATTCTAGGCAGGACTAGAAGACATCCAAGAGCTAACTGGTGGGGTTCCATCCATTCTAGGCAATCCAATCATATAGAGATGCTTATTATTACGCTTAATTTCCTATGTTGAGAGATGAATAGAATTCTAGACTTATTGTTTGTAGTTTCCTATTCATAGAATAGTGTATGAATCTCAATGGTGAAATATTTGTTTACTCGCAATGATTACCTTTTTGTGACATCTCCCTAATGTGAATGCTTCCATTCAGATATGTTGTATATGAAAAAGGTGGGGTGTTATAATAATGGTATCAAAGCGAATAAATGGATGGCCACCAAGAAGCAATTTGATTTATATGTTCTAACCCTAGATTTATGTGACCCTTTTCTAGATGGCCCCTAAGAGAGCAGACAAGGGATAGGATAAGGATGATGGTGCTAGCTCATATAGTGGGGAAGGTGGACCAAGAGAGAACAATAAGCCAACCATAGAAGACCTTGTCAAATCACTCACCAATGCCCTAGCACAAGGCCAACATCATCCTAGGCATCGCGAGCCCACTCTAGTGGACTTCCTAAAGATAAGGCCTAACTCTTTCATGGGTGAAGGAGAAATTGATGTAGTCACCAAAGCCAAGGACTGGATTAGAGTCATGGAGCATTTCTTCCGAGACATGGACTGCCCACAACACTCCAGGGTTCAGTTTGCAACCCACATGCTCAAGGGAGAAACCCACACATGGTGGGAAAACCTCCTCAACTCAAGGGCAGATGATGCACCCCCACTCACATGGGAAGGATTTGTTGAAGCCTTCCAGGATCACTATGTGTCTGAAGCCATGATAGAGAAAAAGGAGCTAGAGTTTTCCAACCTGGCTCAAGTGGGTGACATGACTGTTACCCAATACGCCATGAAGTTCAGGGTCCTCCAAAAGTTTGGTCATGATCTTGATGAACGTCGCAAATCCAAGAAATTCATCTAAGGACTCAAGCCTGACCTCAGCTTTGCCTTATCAGGAAGAGGCCATAAGACCCTCCAAGCAGCCCTGGATGCATCCATAGAGCTTGAAGATCACCCTGGGAGATCCTATAAGAAGGAGTTTCCCCATAAGAACAGCCAATACCAACCCCTTAACAACCCTAAGAGGAAGGTACCTGAACCTACAGTTGAAGTTGAGAAGCCCCAATGTACAACATGCAAGAAGAACCATGCATGCCCATGCAGGTATGGTACGGGTGCATGCTACTATTGTGGGGAAAATGGACACCTCGTGACAAATTGCCCAAAGTTGAAGAAGGCTACATCCCAAGATCACAATCCACCTCCCAAGAGGCAATCTAGGATTTTCACAATGGAAGTAGAAAAAGAAGATGAAGAATGATGTAATAGTTTCATTTATGTCCCTATGAACCTTATATGTTCACTTTTTATGCAAACTTTAGTATGCCATGTTTCATGAAAATGAAGAAGTAACATAAATTCTAAGGTGAGTAGTGCACTAGTCAATTTCGAGGGTGAAATTTGTGCAAGGTGGGTAGAATTGTCACACCCCGATTTTCAGATATAATGGGACTTTTCTCAAATAATAAATAATTGAGGGGTTTAATACAAAAAGGCCATGGAAATATTCCTTTAGAAAAATAAAGTGAGAAAGATTATAAATATACTTTATCTCATATGCATGCCATAATCAGTTGCAATTAACATAAAATTTGGAATATATGTTCTCCTTTTCACCTTTTCTCTCTCCTATCTATTATGAGGACTAAAAGAAAATGATTAAAAGAGAAAATTCTTGAGATACGAAATTATAACCTTGGGATGAGATTCCTTGACCTAAAAGTCCCCCCTCTTTCCTTATATAACTTTTGATAAGAAGGAGTAACCAATAATCCCTTTTTTCTCTCTCCTCCAAGATAGTTACTCAAAAAGGTGTGAAACTCATAATACATGCCGTTTTAATCACTCATTACATTTTATAGACTCAAAGAAATAAATATGGGAAGATATTGCACATTATCTCACCAACTGTATGCATAAAACAATGAAAATCACTTTTAATAAATTAATGGGCATTATATGGCCAAAATGAAAACTAAGTATATGGAAAGAGTCTTGACAACATTATCGACGTATGATCCAAATTTAGTGTTCTTTTGACTTAGTTTGACCCCTCAAAACTTTTTGGAAAGGTTTTCTTAAAGTTTAATTGGATTTTAACTACAATTTCATCTATTGCACCAATTTTCCTATAGTCCTGAATTTATCTCCCTTCCACGCACCCCTTTTTCTTTCTTCCCTTCTATGCGTGCATCGATAGCCATCCATCACAGATCTAACGGTGCCTAAGTCTTCCCCTTCCTCTGACTCCTTCGCAAGCAGGATTGTTTTATAGGCTTTTCATCTGTTGATATCGTTCTCTCTCCTCCCTCAACCTTTTTCCAACTTTTCTTCTCCATTGTGTTTGTGAGAAGATCCTAAATCTAGTGAGCCATTACTCACTTTCCCTAACCATCAGTAGGTGAACTGCACAATTAGGGCTTTATCCCCTCGCGACCTCGAGATTTGCAGAGGCTGAGGTAACCATCCTCATGCCTATATAACCACTCCAATAGATCTACCGGCCCCCGTGGATCGTTCCTCCACCCTCAATTGAGCTCCCAGGACCCCGAGGCTTCCCGACCTACTCAAGGTACCTCTCTGGAAACCCTGACCTCACCCCGGCATCTCCGGTCTCCCCAGTCTGATTGTGACCGTGGTGAGTATCCTCAGCTCTCCTACTTTGCCCTCAATTTGTTGGTTTGCCCTGGGTCCTTCCCAACTTATGGGTCTTGTAGGCCGCCATTTGAGCCTCTTCCAGCATTCCTTGCCACAGTTGGTGAGTGGCCGCCCTACATTGTTGAGGCATCATACAAAGTTGCCTGGTTTGCAAAAAGGTTTCCCGACATTCAAGTCGCCCTGTTTTGGCATTATGCGATGGCTTCATCTTCAAACTGTTGTTCCCCTATTTCTGCATTTCCCCGCAAACCAGTTTAGCACTGGTGTGTTTGGTTTTGTGAGAAGATACCTTGACTTTGCCTTGGGTTTGCGAGTTGATTCGCCAAGTTTTAGCGATACCTTCTTAACCCCCTGGTGTGATTCCAGTACTTGCTTGGCCTGTGCCCGCTATCGCTAGAGCAGGTCCTCAAGCTCCACTACTACTCATCACCCGAGCCTAGGCTCATTGAGTGTGTTTTCCTTCCAGGAACACAGTGGGCAAGGTAGCTCTTCCAATGAGCATCAAACCAAGATCAAAGATCGTCATTTTTGGTTTCACGGTATCAAGTTCTTGAGAACCCAGTTCTCTCCTGCGCATCTGGGATAGGAGTGACCCGCCTCCTAGTAGATTGCACCCATTGGTCCACCTAGATGCGGGCCCAATATCCATTGATCAGATTTTGTTTGGCCCAGGTGGCTCTTTCCCAAATTTTCATTGGCCATAATTTTGACTATTTGTAGTAATTTGCCGTTGGTCCGAAAATTTTGAATAAATCGTCAATAAATTTGGTTTTTTGATCAAAATACGATTTTAAGGTTTTTAGACCATGTTTTGATCTCATGTTCTGATGTTTTATTAGAAACCATGTTTGGACTCATGAAACTCTAATCATGTATCAATGTGATTAATGAGACCTTGGTCCACTCAGATGTTCTAAATATATTAATGTTGACTCATAAGACTGATCCATATGCTCTCAAGCCCTAAATCACCTAAGATCAATACTATGTATTGATTCATTATGTTTAATGATTATGAACAGGTTTGTAGATCTAAGTCAAGGGAAGGTTTGACCTAGATCTAACTCAAGGATCATCCTTGCTCCAAGGTAAATGGGTCATGCCGCTGAGCACAAATACTTATGGTTGCTTGCATGTTAAATATGAAATAGACATTATTGCTTCAACTTTAATTCTTTAGTCATGATTCAGTATATTATTGCTTGTTTCTTTCTACATGCTATGTCCTATGTTATAATGTTCACCATGATTATTGTTTATCATTAAAGACTCATGAAAATCAAGTTAATGATCAAATGGGAGTGATCCCATCATGTTTAAGATACCATGTTAATTGGGAGAAATCCCTTCATGTTAAGTTTAAGAATCATGATTTATGTTAATGCCAATATCATGTTAATGATCTAGTCTTTGGAATTGAGATAGTCTTTTTATGCTCCTGATCATGGACCTCAAAAGGGTCGTCAAAGGCTTTCGTAGCATCAAGGGCTTTCCTTGAAATCATGTGCTCCTAAGGGGGCATCACAGAGGGACGCAGAAGATTTCATTTCAATTCTTCATGTTAATAATAATGATTCAAGAATTCTTATAGTTAATTCATGTCAAATCGTTCTTACATGTCAAGTATATTTACTTTGCTTATTTTAAAAAGTGCCAGTACCGTTTATTGATGTGATGTTTTACCCCTTTGCATGGCTGGGGATGAGATGTCCCCATGTTTTGGAGCAAGTAAGGACTCAAAAGGAGAAAGCTAGGACTAGAAGACATCCAAGAGCTAACTGTTGGTATGTATGCCCTGAGAGAAAATCATGGGATGATTGGTGGGATGCATTAAGATTGATTTGATAAACATCAAAAGGAAATCTTCCAATTCTTTCTGGTTCAGTCATATGAGATAATGATAGAACAAATTGAATGTCTAGAGAATGACAATACTCAATGGCTTATGCTTTTAGGTTAAGGACATGAACGATGAGATCGTACGGATGCTAAGAGTTTGTACATTCTTATCATGTCATAGTCAGATGTCATTGTGGAAGGTAGATAGACAGCAATGACAAATAAGACTAGATTGTGGTGTTGGTTGATGACAAAATCTCATTAGTCATGATATGGAGATATCAAACCAAACACATAGGTACTTGTTAGAGAACAAGTGTACCTGACAAACCCACCGTGAGTTTGACACATGGAACCATGACATGGTAGTCACAGTCAGTTCTCACAGTGATGGTTGTGAGTGTGATTCTTTGACCTGAAATCACTACACTCAACACATGTCGTTGGGCACACTTTGACATCATCAAACACAGTCCTGAAACATGGGTTGTTATAAAGGTGATGATTGGGTGGCTTTGACACATGGGGCTTTTGAGGGGTGAGTGATAGATATGGTATTTGTCCCTCCTGAGGGAGTTTGATATCCATGGCCACTTGATGAATAGGATTGAGATATGCATGCACACACATGTGTGAATCAGTATGTGATATTGATGTCATACATATCCCTCCAATCTAGTCTAAGATCAAGAAAGTGAATGAACGTTGATAGGATGACTGTTCCATGCCTTGAGTTTATTCAGGATATCTGTGACAAAGGAATTATACATTCACTGTAACACCATTCACATTTTGTTGGATTGAAAGTTGTTCTCCAACTTTCTATTTCACTTGGGTAGCACTGATGTGTGACTAGGCACCGCTCTTTGCTTGTGAAGTCATAAGTCTTATGGACTTTCACTGCCAACGTGAAATGGACCTACAGGGTCACACACATAGGATTTAAACTGGAAGAGGAGTTTATCCACAAATGATGTTTAGATTGATTACTAAAGGAGTTTAGTAGTTCAATTAAACACTCAATCAATTGATAACTCAGTATCATAGTGTTCAAGGTGTTGGGCCAATTTATTAGAGTATCAGATTGATTGAAACTGTGATTGACTGATTTGCACAGGTTTGCTGCCCCAATTGATCGGCTCATGAGATGAACCGATCGGCACAGGTTGGTGAACCGATCAGCTCATGGGATGAACCGATAGACGCATGACAGGCTGAACTGATCGGTTCAAGTGTTGAACCGATCGGCTCGACTAGTCCAACCGAGATCGTTTGGAAAGTCAGAAGACTATTTTGCAAATACAATTTGTTTCACTTGTACAAATTCGATTTGGACGAGGATTAATATTTGATTAATCGGAGACAAATTTGAAAGTCAATTTTAGTTTGACCAGGACCACGAACCGATCGTCTCATGTGATGAACCGATCGGCTCAAGTGTCCCAAACGATCGATTTAGGTTGAAACGATCGGTTGAGGTCACCAAACAATCATTTCAGGGTTGAAACGATCGGTTCAGATGGCGCAAGTTGGTTCTTTTATGGAAAATCTTGAACCCTTCTACTCCTGCTTTAATCTCGCATTGCCTGGGATAGAGAACCCTATCCCATTACCCTCCTATATAGATAGGGGTAATGGGGGCTTCTCTAGTGAACAACTCAGTGCACCAGTAGTTCTGCAAAGTTGTCGTTCTCTCTAGTTTTGGTAACTGAGAGAACCTGAGCATGTGCTACCTGATAAGGGAGGCACAACAAGGGAATGACAACTACAGAAACTGACTGGTGGCAGGAGAGTGTGTTGGTGACTAGTACGCCAAGACGAGGGTGCGACTCCTTCCAATTCCTTGTGGGACAAGAAGATCAGAGTTCTACGTGGTCCGTGTGGACTACTACAGAAGAGGGAGACTTCTGCCGCTCGGAAGATAGCTATCAATCTCAATAGTCACGGTGCGACCAAGAGCTACACAGACATCATCCAAGACCAGAGGTGAAGACCGTGCTAGCCGCAAGGTAACGTCACCGAGCAAGCCTCGGGACAAGGTATGCCTCTACAAACCATCCTTCCTATTATATAGACATTGACGTGATTCCTTTATTTTGGGTTTGTGAAAAGAAAATTTTTGTTTTTACTGCCTTCTCTATCTCGTCTAAAACCTAATAGTGGTATCAGAGCCACATCAACTTCTCTATACTTTAGGATTATCGATGTGATGAATTTTGGTTTGTCGCCTTTATTTATTGCATTCAATGTGAATAAAATTGGCTTTATGCATGTCCAATCCTAAATCCACAAATCCCAATATACATATATGATATGTAATTTGAATGCACTCGATACGCGTCGCCCTTAAACGAGTTTTGTGGTGGATGTATAGCGTGGTTATGGCCAATAAACCCTATATGTGTGCTTGGTTGTATGTGGTTGCTTGCATCTCGGTCTACACACCGATTCCCTACCTCCTATTCCTGATGTAACTTGAGATAACTCAAGATTTATTTCCTACCTTTGCTCCCCCCGAATATAACTTGGGGTTTCCCAATTCAAATGTAAAATAGGATAGATCTTTTATTTCCTGTTATGTCAAAGAATAGCAGACAACCTGACGACAACTGAGATGATCGGTTCAAGGAGTGAACCGATCGGTTGGCGATCCAGACGACCGGCTCAAGGAGCGAGATGATTGGGTGGCGGCCATGAAGAGAGGCACGACAACTAGGTGAATTGATCGGTTGGAGGAGCCAACCGATCGGCTGGTGGCACCCAGATGACCAGGCAAGATGAGCAGGTCATTCATGAGATGACTTGATCAACTCGAACGGCTATAGCACAGAGTTCATCATGGACATGTTGCATGTGATGTAGACCTAGATGACCATGATTTCTCTTGGCTCGAGGAATCACATTAGGATGGCCATAATCATCGCTTTTATCGTTTTGCATGTTTTATGTGGGATATAGCATGTATATGATACATACTATATATTGTGGTGATTGGATATGTATATGTACCTATAAAAACCAAATCCCTCATTAAATATTAAAGATTTAGATGCCTTCCATTAGCGACACCCATGAAAAACTTGATCGACCAAGCGTAGGTTACGCCAAAGCGTGGTACACCGTCTATCTCATGGAAGTGTGAAGGGTGAATATGTAGGTTCTGCCAAAGCAGTGTGCATGTTTACCGTGTCAGCTTTTGGGTTAGACTTAAGTGGTGATTATTAGAGAGTCTAGGCCCAGAGGCACGGACTGTTCATGGCAAGGTGTTGCGCATGTTCATTCCACAAGAGTTGCATATGATGCAATTGGCATGATGGCCTACCTAAATAGTCAAGATTGTGGGCGATCAACCAAAGCTGACTCATGACTTGATGAAATATGGATCTTGACCCACTACAAGATTGTACACTGCAATCTTCCGAATTGATGGTGAGGGCTATCAATTTGAACAAAAATAGTGGGAGCAAAAATTAATTAAAGTCCTAATTATATCATAAACCTTTTTAAGTCAATCAAAGTCAAAAGGAGTTTTGGACTAAATTGCATATATTTCCTTTTGTAAAATAAATGGCTAATCAACAATAATCACTTTATTTGCGATCGGTCTTTAAGACCAACAAATTAAATCGGAATAATTCTACGACTGGTTAGGACGTTGAGAAGTGTTCTCAATCAAAGAGTGAAAGCTCTAAGTCCTAGTTATACCAGAACCAGATGAACTTGATCCCACCACACCAAAGGCTGAAAGTATGCTTATGGAAGCATACTGAGAATCCCATTGATGTGGAGTGCTTAATGTTGTGCTCTCTGAACTATGAGTTGCAGAGACAACATGAGACATATGATGTCTCCAAGACACTGCCCTAGTATGTCATGACAGAAGGAGATCTAGTAAGGTATTCACACACTCAATGTGATTGGATATGTTGAAAAACCTAACTAAGAAGGATTCCCTGTGAGCCAAGAGTTGGCTATTGGTATGATTCTGCAAATGTTGCAAGAATCATACTGATCATGATGAACTACAACATGAACTACTTTGACAAGCGTTGAAATAGTTGTTGTACATGTTAAGGATAGTAGAGGCAAAGATGAAGAAAGACAAACCCTAATTTTTGATGTGATCAAAGAAGGGTAAGTCTTAAAGGCAAGGACAAGGGAAAAGCTAAGAAGTGTTCTGATGCTAGCCAGCAGCCCAAGCCGTCTTCAGCCTCAAGGTACATGGGAAAGAGAACTAGGGAATTTCCCTCTATATCTGGAATAACAAAAGAAGAAGGAGGGGATGGAGATCTCCACCTAAGGTATCATAAAATGAACTGCTTCTTTATTTGAGGTATATGATAAAAAGATATGGATATGTCATATACGATATGCAAGATCCAAAAAGAAGTGATGGCCTTTGTGAAAGGACCAAGAAAGGAGTACACATCATTGGAGCAAGTGTTGCTGCCATTGATAGGAGTACCTTTCATCCAAAAAGGCATGTAATAGAGTTATGAACTGCTATTTCATATTTTCCAATGGATAGAAACACATTATTTTGCATATTGTATGACAATGATAGAAATTAATAAAGTTGATGTTTCAATCTTTGTGGCAATGCCTTGTTTATCTTATGGTACTGGGTATGCATAAGATAAAGTGACACCTAAAAGATATTGATAATTTAAAAAATCATATTAGCATAAATCATGAGAAAATCATCTCTAGTGTCCATATGATGGATACATCTAGACTCTTTTGGTTAGAGAACCAGTAACAGACATGAATCTCTTAGACATGATTAATCAATCTTCATTAGCAGTAGTGGGATAATAATTATCCTATTAGGTATAATACATGTGATGTATTTACATACCTATTAGAATTAATGCTAGTACTTCAAATGGTGTTTAGAGAAATACCAATATGAATATCTTTAAGTATTCAAGAATATCACAGATGAAGTATGAATTTGGTAAAGTGTTAATTCTTGATGAGATCAATGAATGAAATGCTTGGATCAAATGTTTGAGAACCTTGTGAGTGATTATGATAGTGTATCATAGTGAACTCATGATTAAGGCATGGTGATGTCTAAATCAAAAGGAGTCATACTATAAGGAGTTAGAGGATGATTATCAAATAACTAAATTCTTCTTAAATAAAGAATACCCCACACTAATAAAGGACATTAAGAATCACAAGGAGTTGTGAGTTCTTATATCCTTGATAGATACACCTCAATTATCTATGTGATGAGCTGGTCATGTGATGAGTCAAGTATCTAGATGAATATGAGGAACCGGTTTTTGAGTTATGGTTTATGACCATTACATCCTAAATGACTTCCATGTGAACCACAAGGTATGACCTTGATGGTAGCACCCATTGGGATAAAATCCATAAGTGTGAATGAGTCTGAAGTGTTAAGACACATGGATAACATTTTGAGAAGGATGATGCTTGTTGACTGCAACTTAATGACTAAGAGATTTGCATATGGATACTAAAACCACATTCCTATGAGGAATAAAACAAGGATGTGTACCTAACACAACCTATAAGGTTTATGAATCCATTAATGCAAATGAAGTCTATAAGTTATAATGGACTAATCAATGTGATTGATGGAGTACAAGCAACTCAGAACTGGATCTTTACTTTGATAATATAGTCAAAGGGTTTGACTGATATGCCAAAGATAAAGAAGGGATCTACGATTTAGTGGGAGCGTATTTGCATTCCACATGTTGATGTGAAATGGAAATGTTCTAGAATGGAAATACAAAATGGAAATTATCTTTAAGGAAGATAGAGACATTTCCTATGTGATAGGAATAGAGATCTATAGAGATAGTTCTCAAAAACCTCTTGACCTGAAAAGACAAAGCATACATTGTCAATCTATACTAAAGAGTTTAGTATGCACAGATTCAGTGGGAGAAAACCTATCCATGTTACATGGAGTTAGTATCCCAAGTCCAAGTGTCCAATTCTTATGAAGAATGGGAACACTAAGAATAGATATGGATCTATCATGTATGTAAACATCCCATCATCTTGTGTGTATGTACATGGCAAGGACAAAATGCATTTATCATCTTGTGTGTAGGACATGACAATATGATGTGCTCATCCGGATAACTCGTATGTGGGACATGACAAGTGGATGTCTGTCTACTTCTAGTAAGGGTTACTGGAATACCATAAGAACTTGATAAGTACTTTAGAAGTACTAGTTCTATGGAAATTAGGAAAGGTTCACTGTAAAGAGTTACACTGATGCAAACTTCTGAAAAGGATAGAAAATTAACCGCAATAAATTTATGGGATATATAAAAGTGAATGTTTGTTGATAATTGGAAACGTTCCAATAAAGTTGTTTTAAGGAAATGCCGAGTATCCGTGTGATAGAGAACATCAGTGGATACTATATGGATCTGGAAGTTCATGAGATGAACATATAGATACTCTGGTCATTGATGACAAGTAAGGTATGCTTGGTCATGCAATGTGGCTAAAGGTTAGCAAAGGAATACTAGATCGCATATTACGACAACTCCATCTCATACGTATGACGTATAGCAAAGAGATGAGAGACATGTAGTTAATACCGACTTTGGCAAGGTGTTGCCATAACTCACTATGTTAGCACTAGAGCACAGTAACATGTGGGACATGTTTGAAGATCACTGAGAATATGATTCAAGGGTGACTGGCTCGCAGTGCAAGTGGGAGTCTGTTGGTATGTATGCCCTGAGAGCCAATCATGGGATGATTGGTGGGATACATTAAGATTGATTTGATAAACATCAAAAGGCAAGCTTCCAATTCTTTCTAGTTCAGTCATATGAGATAATGATAGAATAGATTGTATGTCTAGAGAATGACAATACTCAATGGTGTATGCTTTCAAGTTAATGACATGAACAATGAGATTATATAGATGCTAAGAGTTTGTACATTCTTATCATGTCCCTAGTCGGATGTCATTGTGGAAGGTAGATAGACAACAATGACACACAAGACTAGATTGTGGTGTTGGTTGATGATAGAATCTCATTAGTCATGATATGGAGATATCAAACCAAACACATAGGTACTTGTTAGAGAACAAGTGTACCAGACAGACCAACCGTGAGTTTGACACATGGAACCATGACATGGTAGTCACAGTTAGTTCTCACAGTGATGGTGCTGAGTGTGATTCTTTGACCTAAAATCACTACACTCAATACATGTCATTGGGCACACTTTGATGTCATCAAACGCAATCTTGAAACATGGGTTTTTATAAAGGTGAAGATTGGGTGGCTTTGACACATGGGGATTTTGAGGGGTGAGTGATAGATATGGGATTTGTCCCTCCTCAGGGAGTTTGATATCCATGGCCACTTGATGAGTAGGATTGAGATAGGCATGCACATGCATGTGTGAATCACTATGTGATATTGATGTCATACATATCTCCTCCAATCTACTCTGAGATCAAGAAAGTGAATGAACGTTGACAGGATGATTGATCCATGCCTTGATTTTATTCGGGATATCAGTGACAAAGGAAATATACATTCACTGTAACACCATTCACAAATTGTAGGATTGAAAGTTGTTCTCCAACTTTCTATTTCACTTGGGTAGCACTGATGTGTGACTAGGCACTGATCTTTGCTTGTGAAGTCATAAGTGTTATGGACTTTCACTGTCAACGTGAAATGGACCTGCAGGGTCACACACATAGGATTTAACCTGGAAGAGGAGTTTATCCACAAATGATGTTTATATTGATTACTAAAGGAGTTTAGTAGTTCAGTTAAACACTCAATCAATTGATAACTCAGTATCATAGTGTTCAAGGTGTTGGACCGATTTATTAGAGTATCAAATTGATTGAAACTACGATTGACTGATTTGCACATGTCTGCTACCCCAACCGATCGGCTAATGAGATGAACCGATCGGCTCAAGTTGGTGAACCAATCGGCTCATGGGATGAACCGATCAGCTCATGACAGGCTGAACCGACCGATTCAAGTGCTGAACTGATCACTTCAACTGGTCCAACCGAGGTCGTTTGGAAAGTCAGAAGACTATTTTGCAAATACAATTTGTTTCAGTTGTACAAATTCGATTTGGACAAGGATTAATATTTGATTAATCGGAGACAAATTTGAAAGTCAATTTGAGTTGGACCAGGACCATGAACCGATCATCTCAAGTGATGAACCGATCAGCTCAGGTGTCCCAAATGATCGGTTCAGGTTGAAACAATCGGTTGTGGTCACCAAACGACCATTTTTGGGTTGAAACGATCGGTTCAGCTGGCACAAGTTGGTTGTTTTGTGGAAAATCTCGAACCCTTCTACTCCTGCTTTAATCCTGCATTGTCTGGGATAGAGAACCATATCCCATGACCCTCCTATATATATAGGGGTAATGGGGGCTTCTCTGGTGAACAACTCAGTGCACCAGTTGATCTGCAAAGTTGTCGTTCTCTCTGGTTTTGGTAACTGAGAGAGCCCGAGCAAGTACTACTCGATAAAGGAGGCACAACAAGGGAAAGATAGCTGCAGAAAGTGACTGGTGGCAGGAGAGTGCGTTGGTGACTAGTACACCAACAGGAGGGTACGACTCCTTCTGATTCCTTGTGGGACAAGGAGATCGGAGTTCTAGGTGGTCAGTGTGGACTACTACAGAGGCGGGAGACTTCTGCCGCTTAGAGGACAACTGTCAATCTCGACAGTCCTGGTGCGACCAGGAGCTACACAGACACCATCCAAGACTGGAGGTGAAGACCGCGCTAGCCGCAAGGTAACGTCACTGAGCAACCCTCGGGACAAGGTATGCCTCTAAAAACCATCCTTTTTATTGTATAAACGTTGACATGATTCCTTTATTCTGAGTTTGGGGGAAGAAAATTTTGTTTCCGCTGCCTTCTCTGTCTCCCCTAAAACCCAACACAAACTGGTGGGGTGCCATCCATTCTCGGCGATCTAATCATATAGAGATGCTTATTATTATGCTTAGTTTCCCATGTTGAGAGATGAATAGAATTCTAGACTTGTTTTTTATTGTTTCCTATTCATAGAATAATGTATGAATCTCAATGGTGAAATATTTGTTTACTTGCAATGATTACCTTTTTGTGACATCCCCCTAATGTGAATGCTTCCATTCAGATATGTTGTATATGAAAAAGGTGGGGTGTTACAATAATGGTATCATAGCGAATAAATGAATGGCCACTAACAAGCAATTTGCTTCATATGTTCTAACCCTAGGTTTATGTGACCCTTTTCCAGATTGCCACTAAGAGAGCAGACAAGGGAAAGGATAAGGATGACAGTGCTAGCTCTTCTAGTGGGGAAGGTGGACCAAGAGAGAACAATAAGCCAACCATAGAGGACCTTGTCCAATCACTCACCAATGCCCTATCACAAGGCCAACATCAGCCTAGGCATAACGAGCCCACTCTAGTGGACTTCCTAAAGATTAGGCCTGACTCTTTCTCGGGTGAAAGAGAAATTGATGTAGTCACCAAAGCTGAGGACTGGATTAGAGGCATGGAGCATTGCTTCCGAGACATGGACTTCCCACAACACTCCAAGGTTAATTTTTCAACCCACATGATCAAGGGAGCAGCCCGCACATGGTGGGAAAACCTCCTCAACTCAAGGGAAGTTGATGCATCCCCACTCACATGGGAATGATTCGTTGAATCCTTCCAGGAGCACTATGTGTCTGAAGCCATGATAGAGAAAAAGGAGCTAGAGTTTTCCAACCTGTCTCAAGTGGGTGACATGACTGTTACCCAATACGCCATGAAGTTCAGGGTCCTCCAAATGTATGGTCATGATCTTGATGAACGTCGCAGATCCAAGAAATTCATCCGAGGACTCAAGCCTGACCTCAGCTTTTCCTTGTCAGGAAGAGGCCATAGGACCCTCCAAGCAGCCCTAGATGCATCCTTAGAGCTTGAAGATCAACTTGGGAGATCCTATAAGAAGGAGTTCCCCAGAAGAACAACCAATACCAAACCCCCAACAACCCTAAGGGGGAGGTACCTGAACCTACAGTTGAAGTTGAGAAGCCCCAATGTTCAACATGCAAGAAGAACCATACATGCCCATGCAGGTATGGTATGGGTGCATGCTACTATTGTGGGGAAAATGGACACCTCAGGATAAATTGCCTAAAGTTGAAGAAGGCTATATCCCACGATCACAATCCATCTCCCAAGAGGCAAGCTAGGATTTTAACAATGGAAGTAGAAAAAGAAGATGAAGAATGATGTAATAGTTTCATTTATGTCCCTATGAACATTATATGTTCACTTTATGCCATATTTCATGAAAATTAAGAAGTAACATAAATTCTAAGGTGGGTAGTGCACTAGTAATTTTTGAGGGTGAAATTTGTGCAAGGTGGGTAAAATTTTCACATCCCGATTTTCAGATATAATTTAAAAGATATAATGGGACTTTTCCCAAATAATAAATAATCGAGGGGTTTAATGCAAAAAGGCCATGGAAATACTCCTTTAGAAAAATAAAGTGAGAAAGACTATAAATATACTTTCTCTCATATGCATGCCATAATGAGTTGCAATTAACATAAAATGTTGAATATATGTTCTCCTTTTCACCTTTTCACTCACCTATCTATTATGAGGATTAAAAGAAAATGATAAAAAGAGAAAATTCTTGAGATACGAAATGATCACCTTGGGATGAGATTCCTTGACCTAAAAGTCCCCCCGCTTTCCTTATATAACTTTTGATAAGAAGGAGTAACCAATAATCCCCTTTTTTCTCTCTCCTCCAAGATAGTTACTCAAAAACATGTGAAACTCATAATACATGACGCTTTAATTACTCGTCACATTTTATAGACTCAAAGAAATAAATATGGGAAGATATTGCACATTATCTCACCAACTATATGCATAAAACAAGGAAAATCACTTTTAATAAATTAATGGGCATTATATGGTCAAAATGGAAAACTAAGTATATGCAAAGAGTCTAGACACCATTATGGATGTATGGTCCAAATTTGGTGTTCTTTTGACTTAGTTTGACCCCTCAAACCTTTTTGGAAAGGTTTTCTTAAAGTTTAATTAGATTTTGACTAAAATTTCATCTATTGCACCGATTTGCCTATATGCCCAAATTTATCTCCCTGTCACGTGCCCCTTTTTCTTTCTTTCCTTGTATGCGTGCATTGACAATCGTCCATCATAGATCTAATGATGCCTGAGTCTTCCCCTTCCTCTGACTCCTTCGTGAGCCATGACTGTTTTACATGTTTTTCCTCTCTTGATCCCGTTCTCTCTATTCCCTCCACCTTTTTTAGAAATTTCTTCTCCATTGTGTTCATGAAAAGATCCCGAATCCAGTGAGCCATTACTCTCTTTCCCTAACCATATGTAGGAGAAATGCCAAATTAGGGCTTTATCCCCTCGTGACCCCGAGATTTGCAGAGGCTGAGGTAACCATCCTCATGCCTATATAACCACTCTAATAGCAGTGCCAGCTCCCGTGGATCATTCCTCCACCATAAATTGAACTCCCAGGACCCCGAGGATCCCCGACCTACTCAAGGTACCTCTCTGGCAACCCTGACCTCACCCCGGCATCTCCGGTCTCCCTAGTCCAATTGCGGTCGTGGTGAGTATCCTCGGCTCACCTACTTTGCCCTCAATTCGTTGGTTTTCCCTCGGTCCTTCCCAACTGATGGGTCCTATAGGCCGCAGTTTGAGCCTCCGCCGGGGTCCCTTGCCACGGCAGGCGAGTGGTCGCCCTACAATGTTGAGGCATCATACAAAGTCGCCTGGTTTGCAAAAAGGGTTCTCGACCTTCAAGTTGCCCTATTTTGGCCTTTTGTGATGGCATCATCTTCAAACTATTGTTCCCCTATTTTTGCGTTTCCTCACAAACTAGTGTATCAATGGTCATGAGAAGATACCTTGACTTCATCTTGGGTTTGCGAGTTGATTCGCCTGGTCTTTGCGATACCTTCTTAACCCCCTGGTGTGATTCCAATACTTGCTTGGGCTATGCCCGCTATGGCTAGAGCAGGTCCCCAAGTTCCACCGCTCCTCAGCACCCAAGCCTAGGGTCATTGAGTGTGGTTTCCTTCCAAGAACACAGTGGGCATGGTAGCTCCTCCGATGAGCAACTAACGAAGATCAAATATCGTCGTTTTTGGTTTCACAGCATCGAGTTCTTGAGAACCATGTTCTCTCATGTGCATCTGGGATAGGAGGGACCCACCTCCAAGTGGACCACACCCATTGGTCCACCTATAGGCGGGCCCAGTATCTACTGATCAAATTTTGTTTGGCCCAGGTGGCTTTTTCCCAAATTTTCATTGGCCATAATTTTGAATATTTGTAGTAATTCAACCGTTGGTCCAAAAATTTCGAATAAATAGTCATTGGATTTGGTTTTTTGAGAAGAATATGATTTTAAGGTTTTCAGACCATATTTCGATCTCATGTTCTGATGTTTTGTTAGAAACCATGTTTGGACTCATGAAACCCTAATCATGTATCAATGTGATTAATGAGACCTTGGTCCACTCATATTTTCTTAATATAATAATGTTGATTCATAAGACTGATCTATATGCACTCAAGCCCTAAATCACCTAAGATCAATACTATGTATTGATTCGTTATGTTTAATGATTATGAACAAGTTTATAGAGCTAAGTCAAGGGAAGGTTTGACCTAGATCTGACTCAAGGATCATCCTTGCTCCAAGGTAAATGGGCCATGCTACTGAGCACAAATACTTATGGTTGCTTGCATGTTAAATATGAAATAGACATTACTGCTTCAAGTTTAATGCTTTAGTCATGATTCACTATATTATTGCTTGTTGATTTCTACATGCCATGTCCTATGTTATAATGTTCACCATGATTATTGTTTATCATTAAAGACTCATGAAAATCATGTTAATGATCAAGAGGGAGAGATCCCATCATGTTTAAGATACCATGTTTATGGGGAGAAATCCCTTCATGTTAAGTTTAAGAATCATGATTTATGTTAATGTCAATATCTTGTTAATGATCAAGTCTTTGGAATTGAGATAGTCTTTTTATGCTCCCAATCATGGACCTCAAAAGGGTCGTCAAGGGGTTTTCTAGCACCAATGGCTTTCCTAGCAATCATGTGCTCCTAAGGGGGCATCACAGAGGGACGCATAAGATTTCATTTCAAATGTTAGTGTTAATAATAATGATTCAAGAATGCATATAGTTAATTCATGTCAAATCTTTCTTACATGTCAAGTATATTTACTTTTCTTATTTTATAAAGTGTCAGTACCATTTACTGATGTGATGTTTTCCCCTTTGCATGGTTCGGGATGCAATCTCCCTAGGTTTTGGAGCAAGTAAGGTGTTACGACCCCGCCTCCCGGTAACCCCCAATTAAGGGAGACAGAAAGAATAGAGCCATTAACCAATAACCCAGATCAAAGGTTCGACAAATAATCATTAACAATTATTAAATTCTACCAACTATACTGAAATATGGTAAAAATAAAAACTTTTACATACCTTTTTAAACTGTGATTTCAAAACTTTTATCCATACAGATACTAATCTATCTAATCCTCCTTTGCACTTTAATTCTCATTTAATACCACATATGCCACTTTACTATTTGTTCTTTTCATTGTACCTAAAACTCCGACAAATATAATGTCGGTCAGTCGAAGCTGGTATGTGGGGGAAAACAATAATCATGTAAATGCGTTAACAACATAATCATTCAATTAATCATTTATCAACCAAGATTACGTTTTAAGCCAAATTACTCAATCCATACCTATCCACAACTATGTGTTGTCCCTGTTAGGACATATATGATACCTCTGTAAAGGTAGAGTCGCATGGCACCACCCAAAGGTAGCCCAATATCTAACTCACTGTGACTTGATGGACTTACCCTCTAGGCAGCCATATACTAAGCATTCATGACCTGATGGACCTACCCTCTAGGTAGCCATATACTAGGTCAGCCATTATGACACAGAGGGGACTAAGATCTGAGCTAGAAAGCATATACATTATGTGATACTCATAATCACTTTATAATTGCAATATGAACATCCAAACAATTTAGTTGTATTCAATGCGATTAAACATCTGGGAATCCATCGGAAAACCTAAGCGGTTATTCATAATTAACCACATACCTGATTTGATGATTTCAGAAGCATTAAGAAAATCCAACCAAGCATGCAATCCAAGTAATTCAACAATCACATAATTCCTGAAAAGAATATGTACTCTATTTATTACACATTTTATCAAGAACTTACTTTATTAACTTGGATTCACTTTCTAGGGTTTCTGTATCCATTTTAGGGTTTCGTTTTGCAATTAGGGTTTCCCTTCATCTTTAACCACATTAAACCCTAATTTATGCCATTACTCAAAAACCCTAGTTATCTTATCTATTCTTCAGTATTAAGGTTATCTCAACAACATATAACCCTATTTCCATATTTAAAGGCACATTAATCATCAATTAATTTCATTAAACTTCTTTTACATTAAAGCTAATATTTTTATCCCTTTTAATTCATGACAAGATCATTATGTGCATCTATCATTAATTCAAAGTTCATTAGGGTCTAATTAACATATGAACTCATTTTTCCATCAATTCCACCTTTTATTCATGAGAAATCCCTAATTACTACCTTTAGGGTATTTATCCAGAATTAAGGTCTTTTATATACAAATAACTTAGAACCATCATTAAACGATCATATTTTCACATTTTCAAATTAAAAATGATTTTATAATCTTTTACCCTAAATTAGGGTTTCTAAATCAATTAATCATTCTCATATGAGGTAAAACCCTAAATCATGCAATTCTACATCGAGATCAGGTTCGAATCTAACATTATCATTCAACAGGTTATTAACACTTCGATTAACTCATTAACCATTCTAGATTCATCCTTTAATTACAAATAGGGTTTGTAACTCAACTTTAATGCACTTTTCATCAACTTAAAGTACTTTCACAATTAGGAACGAAATCAATATTTAATATCATTTTTATTGGATTCCTCTGGTTCTCCTAATCAAAAACATATATTACTTGTCCTAATCGGAGTTACCAATATTTAATTACAAATTTTGCAATAAAACTTTACCTGGACCAATCAGGAGACACCACGTAGCCTCGTTCCCATGCAACTCATGCGATTTGGAAATATAATCAAATTACAACTTTGCCCACGCTTAAGATTTTCGGCCTTCATACCCGCGGAGGGTATATCCGTCCAACGTCTCCTGCGCTCCTTCTTCCTCGTGAAAGCCCTAGGCTTCCGCCTGTAGCAGCTCGGGGAGGGCTTCCCTCCTCCACTACTCGGTCCCCTAGGCACCGGTGACCCCTCCATCATCTCCGCCGCCTTCCGCCGCACCTGGTGGTGCTTTTCCTCTGCAATCAGAGTAGATAGCCTAAGCTGGCCATGCCTACAACCCGCGGTCGGCCTGGCAGCCGTGCTGCAGGTATCGTGCAGAGATGGCAGGCAGGGTAAGGTGGCCCTCCACCCTAGAACTTCAGAGATGCGTTGTGCCTCCACCGAGCATCTAGATCAGCTGCGAACCGCCAAGGTGGCCCTATGAGTTCATGGTTAGGGTTTCAAACATAGAGAAACAAGAAGAGGATGAGGAAGAGAGGTAGACGGGGGTTTTCTCTCCTGATCTTGAGGCAGGGGTTCTACCCCTCTTATAGGGGTGGGTACTCGCACCCCAAGACGTTTCCTAGTGGAAACAAGTCCCCCCCTCTTAAAGGAAACATATTCCTTTAATGAGAAGGAACCTTCTCACTCTCTTAACTTATTCTTTTAATATTCCTTTTTCTATAAATTCTAGGATTTCGAAAATTATCCCACTTATTATCTTTGTTTCTTGCTTTCAATCCTTAGGCACAAAATCCTATATTCCTTTAATAGATTTTACTTTCTTTTTAGCAATCCCACACAATTGTATACTCACATTATCTTCTTATTTTCTTTATGGGTATTTTCTCTTTCCTCTTTTATTAATTGGGATCCATGGACCCTAAGAAACTCTATTATTTCGAAATTCTTTTCCAAGGATATTTATTATCCTTCTAGATGCATCTAAATGCATTATTCTTTATGATTCCTCATTATCTTGTTTATTTCTTATCAAAATATCTCTTTTTGAGAATTTATCTTCATTTCTCTTTTATTTTCCTCTATTTGGTATTCCTTTTATCATTAGGAATCCTTGGAACATGAAATTTCACAAAGGCTCACCTAATTATACCCTTTCCCACTTATTTCCAACATTTTAACATTATTTTCAATTTCTTTCTTATTAAAGAAATACTTTATTGAACTTTTCCTTTCTTATTGCTTTTCTTTGCAACTTTGGACTCCTTGGAACCCAAGGAACCTAAGTGGCACGAAATCCATCCTTGGATTACATTATTTTGCCTTCTAGAGGTTTCCACATATTCTTTTCTCAAATATTCAATTATTCATTACTTAATTGAATTTTCTTTGTTATTTGGGCCCAATAGCCAATAAAGCCCCCAAGTAACCAATCAAGGCTATTGTGAATGGAATCCATTTATTAAAAACAAATCTTATCATTATTTGTTCAATTATCCTTAATATGAGAAATTGCATTTCTCACCAATTGAACCCAAAAATTGGGGTTGTAACATAAGGACTCAAAAGGAGAAATCCAGGACTAGAAGACATCCAAGAGCTAACTGGTGGGGTGCCATCCATTCTAGGTGATCCAATCATATAGAGATGCTTATTATTATGCTTAGTTTCCCATGTTGAGAGATGAATAGAATTCTAGACTTGTTGTTTATAGTTTCCTATTCATAGAATATTGTGTGAATCTCAATGGTGAAATATTTGTTTACTTGCAAGGATTACCTTTTTGTGACATCCCCCTAATGTGAATGCTTTTGTTCAGATATGTTGTATATTAAAAAGGTGGGTTGTTACACTATCCTACATGTGGAATTTGAAGGCTACTAGTGTCGGTTGTGCCACCGGCAGTGCTGCTACCATTGGTTGAGCTACCACTGGGGCTTGTTCTCTTAGGTCAGGAAGGGGGTAGTTAGCTTGGAAGTGTCCCTCTTACTGGCATCAGTAACACACATTTCTTTTAAATTGACACTTCTCTGGATGGTTCCTCCTACATTTGTGACATCTGGATGATGCCCCTTGTTGTCGATGCTCATTGTGGGGCTTTCCCCTTCCTTCCTTGACATGGTGCCGACCATGGTTCTTCCTATTATCATTTCATGGGTCAGAACATCCTTTAGTGAAGCTAAGATATCCTTTGAGTTGGTTCTGTTGTGGCATGACCGTCTTCTCCATGTCCAGGGCAAAGTTGAGAGCTTCAGAGAGAGTTTTGGGCTTGCTCGTCATTACATGGGGCTTAATGGTTGGGTGAATCCCATGCACAAAATTTTCTACCTTTCTTGCTCCAATTATCATGTAGCCAAAATGCTCTAAGAGACGAAACTTGTGAGCATAGTCAGTCAGAGACAAGTTTCCATGAACCAAGAAAGTGAACTGCTTTTCCTTTTCCTTCTTAGCAATGGGGGTATGAATCTTGTGGTGAAAAGTGCAAGAAACTATGCCCAAGCCATGGACTCTTCACTCATGTCTTAGACCAGGAGATGGTTCTCCCACTATATCTTTACTGCTCCCTCCAAGAGATGGGTGGAGAAAAGAACCTTCTTGCTTGGTTGTACCTCCAACATGTAGAACATGTTCTCCACTGCCAAAATCCAAGCACTAGGGCTATAAATGGGTAGGGTATGGTGCGAGTATGGTTATATCCATAATCATAACCATTTAGTTAAGTGAATATGGCTACGGTTATATACCCACTTTGTCAAAAGCTATACCCACAACTACCCATATATGTATAACCGTGGGGTATATGGATGGGTAATTGGGTATACAATTATATTTAACTTATTATAATAATACACTACAAACTTTGAGATACAACAAACTACCACACTTAAATTGATAGGTTATGGAGAAATATCATTCAAGGCTGAGAGACGAGCGGAAGGAGAGAATGACTTTATGGCCTTCTTAATTAATTGAAATGTACTTGTGTGGCTATAAAGGCGTGTCAATGGATTTTCTCATTATCCTACTGCAAGGTACTAATATGAATAGATTTGAACGCTACAATATGGAACACTACATTCTAATATAATAATTTATGATTTTAAGGTATATATACTTGCTAGATGTGAGTCCTACAATATGCACGATTACATCTTAATGTAAATTATTTATGTAAAAATATAAGTAAATGGGTATATAGGTATACAGGGTATGGGTATATAAATTACCATAAGTTTACCTAATAAGAGGCGGGTATGTGGGTATAAGGGTAAGTGGTTACATGGTTATAAATATTTATACCCATGATGGGTTTAGTGGGTATGGATTGGAGGGTATGCGGGTATACCCATGTCCACTTATAGCCCTACCAAGCATAGGCTTTGTCAACTACCTCAGTCTTGTCCTCCCCCCAGAATTTCTCAATGTTCAGCTTCACAAAATCTGAGATGGTGGCACCAAGGAAGGGACGGACGACTATAGGTTCACCGTTCTCATCATGAGGAAGTTCGTGATACTTTTCTATAAACCTCCATCTTTAGAAAATTATTTAATAAATCCCTTTAGGCTCTAAATAATTTACAAAATTTAATAATTATTGGAAATTATATGAAAAAAATGATGTGATACCAAATGTAATGACTCCATTCCCTAGAAACCCCAATTAAGGAAGGCCAAGAAACTAGAGTTGTTATTCCAAAAATATGATCAAATGGTTTTGCACATAATAGAAAAATAATTGATAAATTCCACTGAACTAACAATTTTTGATTCATTATAAAAATTATTTTCATGAAATATTACAAGACATAGAATTTCATGACTTTACCCAACATACATACCAACTATCCATATCCTCAAAATGTTATATTGTTTGGTTCACTTTCAGTGTCTTTTTAATTGTTTGTCTAGTTTCCATCTTAAAGAAAATTAACCTAAAACCCTGATAAATAAAATGTCGCTCAGTATAACAAGTTATACTGGTATGTGGGGGAAAAAACTTCATAAGTAATTGTAACAACATAATTCAACAAATATTGTTTAACAAATCAGATTTAACATTTTCATCATGACTACCCAATATAGATGTCTCCACCCTCGTCATTAGCCCTCAGGACATCATACTAAAGTGTTCACAGTCTTCCCCTATTCAGGTGGATTACTTTATTGTGTCTCCCCCTATTCAGGCGAGTGACTTCTCATGTACCCCCTATTTAGGATGGTACCAATTTGTGCCTTCCCCTATTCATGTGGATAGCCTTTCCATAGATCCATAGGTGGCCTAGAAATGGGCTAGTCATGTCCATATATAATGTGATAGTCATAGTCATTTTAAAATTTTCAAGGAAGTAAAGTTCATCAAATAGTCATATATTTGCAAACCATGAGCATAACCTTGAGAAAGCCACGTGAAATTAAATCAATTAATCATAGACGTAACCACATACCTGTCTCGGGAGTATTTGCAGTCCAAATAAGAAAAAGTAAGATTAAACACACAATCAAGCAAGCAAGTCAAGATGAAATTTTAAGGCATACATACATGTGTCATTGCATGATTCTAAAATCTATCAAAGAATTGACTTGGGTTCCAATTTAGGATTTAATTCCACTTTCTTATGTCATTATCCATAATAATCCATTAGTCCATTTATTTCTCTTTCACTTTCTCAATCCACAAACCCTACTTTTAGGTTTCATACACAAGATTGTGCTATAAAAAGGTGTCTTTTATCCAAAAGTCCACATCTTTATCCTTTTTAAGTCCAATTAGGTTTAAAGGGATAGAAAGATAGATTTTTAGCATTTTCATGTTCATTGAGTTCACAAATCCTAGTTTCCATCATTTAATGTACATAATGAGGTCATTAGTCATCTTTTCCATATCATTAGGTCCAAAGTGTCTTTTAATCATAAAAAGTCCACCTTTGATAATCCAAATCAGTTCTATATCAATGATTCACCAAACTTTAGGAATTATGGTTTTGAAATCACTTAATATATTAAAGGTACCAATTTCAAGTTCTTATTGAACTAGAGATAATTTTAGGTTCTGATATCATTTTAATCAGATTCCTTGTATTGTTTTGAGAAAAAAACATATATACTTGTAACTTTTGGCCAAAGAATGGATTTTTAATCGATTTTGCAAGATTCTTCAATTTCCTTGATTTTTCCTATTAGAGGGATGAGAATTTACATTTTTGGAAAATATTGTTGTCGTCAGATCTACGGGTCTTCGTTGACTAGGGTGACTATCGTGTGGTTGGTGTAAAACATGTCCACTCGGTATGTTTGTGTCACAACAAAGCTTAGTCATTGATCTCCTTCACTGCTGTGCGGAAGACTTATATCTGTCGACACTTGGTCCACGCCCTTTCTTTGTTTTCAATGATCTACACATGGTAGCACCACGGTGATGAGCTCACTGGAGAGAACGGATCCAGAGTGAGGGGTTCGGGGGTCAGAATCTCTTCGTTCATCTTTGAGGTGACTTGCCAAAGATGAGGGTAGGCTCTTTTAAGTATGGATTCTAGGGTTCCCTAACCCTATGGAGAGGAGAAGGTTGGCAAGTGTTATGTCCCTTTATATAGGCCATGAACTAACTAGAAACCTATATGTTTTAGTTCGTTTTCTCAGGAAGAAGGCAATCATCCAAATATTTTGCACTAAGAGGGATCAATGAGGAAGATATCACCTTCCAATCTCGTGTGCATAGTGGGCACCTTCCCGATCTCCCATAGGGTGTGGGATGAGATGTGAGGTGTTGTATCAAGATCTAATGGTCCCTATTGCGCACAAGAAAGATAAAGATGATTTCCTTATTTATTTAAATATGTGACATAAATACTTTCCTCTTGTATTGTACACACTTTATGAATTTTTCTAAAATCTAATTTTATCCCAAATTTTGAGGGAAAGTTTTGGATGACTTAATCTACTTATGGACACAATTTGAGTTCAAAACTTGAAAATTGCAACTCTTTTTCTTCAAGTGCAAGTCATGCACTAAAAGGCATATATTATGCATTTAAACCCTTATTTTCTCTTTTTTTCTATTCTTATTATTTTGACTTTTCCAGATATTAGAAGGCAAGCAGAACTAAAATCACCCTATTGTGGCCAATTATGCCACCTTCAAGAGAGTTCCATGTTTTCTTAAATAAAAGATATGTTATTTATATTCTTCATGCCTTTTCACTTATTATGGTTTTTTCTCTTATCTTTTATCCTTTTAAACATTCATTGTCTTATTAAGATAGGGAAAACACAAAATCCATCATTCAAGACAATTTTACAAAGAAACCCAAGTTGTAAAACAATATACACAAATTGTCAAACAAGCACTTTTTATTAAATAATTGCATAATAATACAACCAAAATTGAGGTTATAACAGTTAGGGTTGATGAGCAGTCTAAAGTGTGTATAAAATGTCCTCTCAATTGCCAAGTAGTAAACCAAACAATTTTGGATAATCCATATGTCATCAAAATAAGGATCATTCCAGTGATGTTACATCGTTGTTTTATTTCTTCTTTAGATCTGTTTTGATGAATTGTTTTGTGATTGAGAATATATTCCTCATTTTCATTCTCAATCTTTGTGTAAGCATGGTTGTTGCTGACTTCTATGTATTTTATCTGATAAAAATGTTAAGTGTAGAAACATATAGATAGAGACAACTTGTCTAATTATTACCTCAAATGAATAGTGGATACTCCTCTGAAATGCATTAATTGCACCAATTGTGGGTAGTAAATGCATATTTTTGGAAAAGCACACAAATGTGTGAGTACTATCAACTCAGATAATTAAGGTATAAACTAAGATACATAACAAGGACCAGACTATTTGAGTTCATTTTTATTTTTGTACGAACAAAAAGAAAGAAACCACTTTATCATTTTCTATAATTCCTAATTATTTGCATGTTGATTGTATGGCATATGAGTCATCAAGTGATGACTGTAACTAAAATACATTGTATATGAGTTAACAATTAATACAATACAATTACACTTATTATATTTTATCAAGTATTGATATAATGTATATGGTCATGTCCTACCAAACAGTCATATAGGCTGGATGTGGAAGGCCATCTTGTGGGTCAGAGACGTTATGATTCTTGCATTTAAATTTAAGATAGGGAATGGTAGTTCCAATTCCCGTTGGAAGGACCCATGGATCCATGGGAGGTTCTTTATACAATTTTTATCAGAGCCCATATCATTAATGTTAAGAAACAACCTTAACCTCAATGCAAATCTCAATTTTAATATTTCAGCCAACAAGTGGGAAATTCAATGAGTTTGAGAGAGTGAAGAACTGGAAGCCATTTGCACACCCATCAAGCTTGAGGATAAAGATCTGTGTTACTTCAATAATATGAACAAATTTACTCTGAAAAGTGCACAAAACATCTGTAGAACCCCGCATGAGAAAGTAGAGTGGGCCTGCTAGTTGTGGAAGAACAATGCCCCACTGAGAATAAAGGTAAGTTGTTGGAAAATGCACCAAGGTAACCTTCTGAACGATGAGAAATTGATGAAAAGAGGGTTTTCTTCAGCCTCTAGATGATGTTTGTGCCTAAACCACACTGAAATGACATACCACATTTTCTGGTCATGTGACTTCATCAATGAAATTTGGGAGAAAGGAAGGTCTCATCTATGTTCCAGACCATGAGGAAGAGATGATATCGTGAAGATCAAGGATAAAAATAGTATACTAATGAGTATCTTAGTACTCTATAACATATGGTATTATAGGAACTGCATTATTTTAAAAAATGTAAAGCCCTCCCTTAGTTATGTTTGGGAGATAATAGCTAGAGACTTTAATGCCTTGCACAGATAGGTTTCACTTGGAGCTTTGATCCCCTCCACGTGTACATGAATTTTGATATGAAATAGAGGAGTAGCATGCTTACTAATAAAAAAAAGTATTGATATAATAAACATGAGATCATATGTACAGTCAAGAGTATTGATTCTTGTTATGTCCCTACTCAATTATTATTGTGGATATTATAGGACGACAATAACATAAAATACTAGTGTCTTTTTTGAATGATCACTTTGTCTCTTTAGTTGTGATATTGGATATCAATTCAGATTTGTGGGTGCTTATCAAAGAACATGTTGTACTGGATTGACCCACTTTGAGGTTGACCCATGGATGCCCTTTCATGGAAGTCATAGCCATATCTCAATGTCACAATGGCGATTGTGATCCTTAGACCTGAAGTCAATATAATTATCACATATTGTTCTATATACTTAAACACTACAAAATGTGACTCTGAATAAGCGCTTCCATACATGTCGTGATTGGATGTACTATGACACTCTTGTATTTTTCTCACTAATGTAGATGGAATTTGACCCTATCATGGTCACTTGACAATTATAACACTAAAATTCATGGGCATGCCCATGTGAGTCAACATATGATATTAAGTTTACACAATCTATGTAGTTTACTCTGTTCAAGAAACATAGATCAAATTTTAAGCGAGTGCCAACTTCATGCCTTAGTTTAAATTTGTAAATCTACAACAAAGGTATTTTATTGTCATGATAACATTAGTCACTTTATTGATTGAAGTTGTGACCCAACTTATTCACTTAAAAGGGTATTAATGATGTGTTTCTAGATACCACTTTTTCATATGATGTTTTGAACATTAGTAACAACATAATGAGTAACCTACAAGGTCACACGCATAAAGGAATTGAAGTTTGCCTTAACACATATGATTCAAATGGTACTGAATCACTTACATGTTGATTTCTACATAGTTGATCAACTTGGCAAGCCATTCGGTCGATTGGTTGGTTTAAGTCATTTGATCTGATTGAGTGCCAATCGTTCAACTAACTACTAATTAGGTAGTGGACCAATTGGATGATTGGAAGGTCTAGTTGGGAAACTGGCGAAATCACAATTTGATATGACTTGAAAAGAGTTGACTATTATGGAAATGAATTAACCAAATCAAATATGATTAGGACCTACAGATTGAGTGAATTGGGAGATTGATAGTCCATTCAGTGGACTGGGTCTGTGACTCTGCCAATTTATTAATTGACTGGTCGAATGGGGAGGTCGTCTAAGTTTTCAATCTCAGTTCAGATGGTGACTTGTAAACATCAAATGGATTGGATTTTGAAAATTCCAACCCCATGAATCCACTGTATAAAGAGTTGATGTCCAAAGGGAGAGGCACTCCTTGAGAAAAAAACCAAAACAAGTTTGTTAATAGATTTATTTCTTAAAAGAGAAAAGTAGCCCCAATGATAACATCTCTTGATATGAGGAGTGTAGGATTTTGGAGGCTCTAGAACATCCAAAAAAATGAAATTTTTTTCCTCTTAGAGACAAAGGTCGCTCACCAATAAATCTTGCATCTCTGTGAATTAAGTAGAGGCCAAGGAACTTGTATTGAGGCCTAGAGGTCAAGTTCCATAAAACAACAAGGTAATGTGGAAAAGATAACAATTGGGCAACATCAAAAAGATGAGTCTAGATCCAGATATGAATGTTCAAGATCTTCACTGAGATAAGATGTTCCAATATGTTGGATAACTACTACACAACAAGGTATACTAAATACCCCTTCGTTTCATTAACCACATTTTATGGCTACAGAGGATATGTTGGCTAGGAGTTTTTGGGATTTTTTTTATTTTCTTTGTTCCCCCTTTCCCCAAAACCCTATAGTGGTATCAAACACAATTTTGTATGGTGTTAATGTCAGTTGGGATTTTGAACCACTAACAAATTGTTGGATGAATAAATTTAAATGGAATGCATGTTAATCACATATTATCATATATCATATATCATATGATATATTACATAGACAAGTGATGGTATTAAAGTCATTTTATTTGGTGGACGTGGATTTGGAAATTAGTTCATAGTGGTGAATGGTTTGAAAAATGTAATATCTCTTCTTTTATCCTGATCAAAATAAGTAACTTGTATATGGATTTCATATCATGCCTCTCTCTCTCTCTCTCTCTTTATATTTTCCATGTAAAATATAATTTTTTCAATGAGATTATTATGATGTATTGACATCACTAGTGAACCATGATAGAGATAAGGACATGATTATAAGCCTACACCAAGAATGTTGTATGTTGGAGGGTTCATATAGAAAAGTAATGAATCCATCAACAATCTATGAACTGCTGGAACTGGAAATCAAATCAAACAGCTAGATTCCCAGTCAGCCAAATGAATACCATGTAAAAGCATATTTGGGGTTACTTGATGTGAATCTCTTGGTTTGTTTTATACAACTCTTTTTGTCTTAAGATATTGTACTAGTTTCCATATTTTATTTTATCACTTGTGGCAATTATTGTAGTACATACAATATAGTATATGTATTTATTAATGGATACATATGATTATCATATCGAATTTGTCAATATATTATCAAATCATAAGAATCCTTCCACATTGCAATGCAAATTAAAACCTCGATCAACTATGTTTAGGCATACTCATCATGGTGTATCTATCTTGGGGAAGTGTGATAAGAAGTATGTAGATTTTTTCAATAGCTTATAAGATTGGCCTTTCGGTTGAACTTGGATAGGTGATATTGATAGGATTAAGAACCTATATAAATATTTATGGCATATAATTGATAAGATGATTTAGAACCAGGAGTTGTACAACCAACTATCTAAGAGTTTCTTTAGATACGATTGGTAATTGTTGCCTACCTAAATAGTTAAGCGATGTAAAGTTAACAAGAGTTGCCTCATTAGTTAATGTATTATGGATCGTGGATCACTAGAAGATTGATCATTGTAACTTCCAGATTAATAGTGAGGGGTATTAAATGATCAAAATAGTTAGATCCTAATTAAATTAAATTAAATTAAATTAAATTCATTTTAAAATCAAATAATTGAGTCGCGTAGGTATTTTCTTTGTAGATCTAATGGAAAATGCACATAATACTTATTCTTACAGTTGTTACATGAGAAATAATAGTTGAATTGGAATAACTTCCATGACTATTATAGGATAGTGTATTAGTTATCACTCATGAGAATAAGATATATATCCTAGAAATACTAGAACCAAATGATCCAAATCCAAACAAGCCATGAGAATGTAGAGAAGATTATCATAAGTATATTGATGACACTATTAACTAGTGTTGCATTATATATTATATGATTCAATAGATTTAGAAGCAACTTGAAATCATGAGAGTTCTAGAGATGGCCACACATCTCAGGAATTTGTTCCAAGAACAAGCAAGCCAAGAGAGTTATGGTGTCTCCAAGACCTTTTTTAAGTGTAACATGACTGAAGGTGATCCAGTTGGGCCCCATGTACTCATGTTGATTTGGTATGTGGAAATCCTAGAGAGACTCAGATTTCCCTTATGCCATGATTTTTCTACTAATGTAATTGTGCAAACATTGTCTGAATCATACATTCAAATTTTCATTAACTACACATGCACAATTCTTTTTATCATTGTTAATATTTCTTAGCATGTTGAGAACTATTGAGATTTGGTGAAGAAAAACATTCCAAATTCCATATTGATGGTCAAAAAAGGAAATCACAAGTCAAAGGGCAAAGAAAAAGCCAATAAGAGTTATAAATTCTGCTAAAACCCAAATCTATTGCACTTAAAGCTAAAGGAAAATTAGGTGAAGAAGTGAATTGTCACAACAGTGGACATTGGATAAGAAATACCCTATTTACCTTGAATATCTAAAGAAGATGAGGAGAAGATAGAGATCTCACTTGGTATATATATTTTATAGATAAACTTATCTGCTTCTTCATCATGGGTATTGTATACCGGATGTGGATCTCACATATTCTCTTATATGGAGGATTTTAAAACAAGTAAATCCTTAATGAAGGGAGATGTGGACAACATGTTGCCAATGGAGTATGAGTTTTCTTCACAAATGTAGGCACTTGTAGTTTAACTGTACCATTGGGCTTCTAATAGAGTTAGAAAACTACTATTATGTACCTAAATAGAAATATTTTTTTTGAATAAGAATGATTATTAATTTCCATCAAAGAATGGTAGAGTTTTTATTGCAAGAGAGGAGATATTCTGTAGAAGTACTACGATATCTTATGGTCCTTTCATTAGAAACAAGGACAAGTATGTATAAAATAACTACCAAGACATTAAAGTTCATACCGATAGATATGTGAATCTTATTGTATTGGGAAAATGACAGAAGCACCTTCACTAGTGATAGTGTAAGGGAAAATGACTCATTAATAGTCATACAAACTATTGTATGTTGACCTTTTAGCACAAGTTATAGAGGTAATATCAATATGTTATCACATCTACTTTAGTATATGGGTATGTGTATCTTATGAAAGGGAAAATAGAAACTTTTGAAATATTAAAGAAATTCATGACAGAAGTACAATGCCAACTTTGCAAGAATAATAAAGAACTACAATCTTATTATCTTTGCGAATATCTCTGAAGCCCAAAACCACTTCCCAAGACTCAAGTCAAGTTTCATGCATGACGAATAGCTCCACATTCTAACATTGTACATAACTACACATTTTCTTCCCACTCACACACTGCCAAGATCAACTTCACTACTGGTCACACATCCGAATACTACTCTGAGTTGAGAATGCTTAATTTTGGAGTTGTTTGTGATGGGATCCACTTATACATATTTGACCTCTAGTGTCACTTTTATTCATATCAAATTTGATAGGAAACCAATGACAAAGACTTGTAGCATTGATTGTATTTAACACAAACGTCACTAGTGGTCAACTCTTTATGATTAAGAAAAAAGATGGGTACCACTTTTACTAAAACATCAATTTCTTTTTGAAGGACTGATGTCTAAGATAGTCCGCAATGTGCAATATTTCATTGGAAAATTTGGATGTTGGCCTATTGCGTCGGTTTTAGAAAAACCAATGACAAAACCCTTCCTACAAAATAAAATTTTCCTCTAAAAAGATTATCTCATTATTTTTTTACTAAAGAAACAGACAACATAGGTCATGCCCAGTGTGACACATTTTTCCTCCAAATTCTTAGATGGCAGTTTTGGGTAGTAACTGACAATTAAGCTCCACTTACCAACATAGGTGAACTAGGATTTCCACTCTTCTCTATTTTATCTCGCATCTTACTTCCTTGCTCTGGCGATTTGCTACCCTGAATGCTGCCATCGTCACTTTGTTGCCTAGTTGTCACCACCTCCATGTCGTTGTCTTAATAACTACTGTCATTGTCTTTGCATGTACTAACCTCTACCATCACCGCTCAGCTCCATCATTGTGTTGACCACTTTCGTTGCCCTGTCATTTCCTTCACTAGTTTGTTGTTCACCACCGCTTGAGCCACCATTTTCACCTCTACCGCTGCATGAGCCCTCATTGTCACTACTGCCTCCGCATGAGCCACCATTGTTGGCAGCTCCTCAAGGTCTATTTTTTTCTTTTTTATTCCATTCTTTTAGCTATATTTTTTGTATAAATGCTTGTATATTTGGTTGAGATGAAAGAAGAGTTGAATTACCTAAATTGATATCAATTAAATGATGAAATGTAACTAGATTTTCAATTTGAAAATTGGAGAAATCATACTAGCATAGTTGGAATTCATGTAGAACTGCTTGTATAATTTGGGTATTATAAAATTTGAATGTTTATGTATAAATAATCACACCTAAGAATTAATAAAATAAAATTGATATTAAATACCTAAGTTAGATGGATTTAGACTAAATTTTATAAATTTACCTAAATTTTAAACCCTAAATTCTAATATATATATATACATATATATAAATATATATATATATAAATATATATATATATAAATATATATATATATATATATATATATATATATAAATAAATATATATATATATTGGCCTGAAAACTGGCTTGAGATTTACTCATTAGGCATAAATCTTAGATAGTCCTCAGTTTGAGACTATTCTTGAACACCTAGTGTCACATATAATGTAAGGTATAATGTGTGTTATATACCAAATTTTAGGTACTAAATCTATTTTGAGCTATAGTTCCTAGTTTTCCCCTAACTTGATCTGAAATAAAAAAAGTCCCCAAATTGAAGTCTCATTTTATTATTTTAATCCATCATCATACTCTTTGATACTATTAGCCTTCAATTGTGTTTCTTTGGTTTGAATAAGTTGATTCCTCCTATAGAAAAATATCTACATATAGGTCCTTCACTTTCTAACTAATGGTTGATTCTGTTACCAATTAGTGCAATTCATTTTTGGGCCTATAACTTATGATTCAACTTCCCTTGAATGAAATATACATGATGAATACGTGTCTTTGGAATCAATCAAATACATTAAGAAATATGCATACCTGAGTTACATATGAGATTTGTTAATTAGCCATCTCATGACAATAAATCTTTGAGTTAGTATTTTTACTATTAAATTTAGTACAAATTAAAATCGTGGCCATATTTGTAGGGCAATATGATTGTAGCTTATATTGAAGAGTTGGAATTTTAAAACTTGTTGGGAATTTGGACTTTCCATTAAAATCACAAGACAAACGACTTTGTCATCTTAAAGAAATGAGTTTTCACAATCATGCATTTAATATAAGTAAAGTAAATGATTTACTTTGCTAATAACTAAGATAGGCCACACACCTCTTCTTCCTCGATCCTGCATCTCTGTAACCTACACATGAAATGGTATACACTCCCAACTATCATCCAATTGTGTCTGGTATAGCATTAAAGTGGTTACCTAATCACACCTTTATTATTGTGTGAAGACCCACCACCTGTTCCTCTCTCCATTGACACAGGACATCCTCAAAACCCTAGCATCATTAATTGTGTTATATATACATGTGAATCCTGACAACAAAATAGTGACCTGCAACATCGAGTCTTCCATCCACTTATATTATTCTTGACTTCATTCATCCAACCTCCCCCCTCCTCTGCCAACTCACCACTATCATAGTACAAAAACCCAGATAGCCACTAGTGTGCAACTCAACCTTGATGCCACCATCATGCCTTGCTAGAAAGAAAACTTATGTGGAAATTTCAGCAGACTCGCACACCTACAACAACCCTGATCACCCCCTTTAATCACTAGTCTCACATCAACCATGATGATCACACTTTCACCCTAACCTTCATCCAATATCATACCACTATGAATAATATTCTTCACTACCTCCCATTTGATCGATGACATCAATAGTAATAATACATGTTGCCTCCACTGGGACTCCCTGGCAGTAGTCGAAAGAAACCCACTTGCCTCTCCACTATGACGTCAACATATGGCAACCTTATATCCAAAACCATCTCACGATCACAAAAACCTCTAGTCATCTTGAAATCTCAATAGCACCAGGGAGACTACCACCAATATTGATCTACATTGTAATCACTTAGAGTCTCCTGAGACATCCCCAATTACCTCACCTAGCCTTCTGGGATGCTAACCTTCTAATCACCAGAGCAATAACATTGATGATCACAGGAGGTCCGAACCTCGCCACCTTCACCGATCCCATTGCTAAAGGATGGTACTGCCCTGATGAGATTTGTAATCCAGGGAGTTACCTTTGCTCTAGATTAGAGAAGTCAAAGGCATTTTAGGGATCAAAATCCCAACAGACACCACACTACCAAGATTTCAGCCTATGTGGCTAACTAACCCATCACATATAAGTAGTTTAATATTCTTTTTTTTATATTTTGTAACTTTATGAACAGTATAAATGAAAATAGTGGGTTAGATGGTAACACTGGAGCTCTTAGTTAGTTATATGAATGATTTTTCTATACTTATAGATACCTATTTGTATAGTATCATCTATGTGTAAAGTTGTAGTAATACTAGTAAATAATAAGTCCACAAGATCTATAAGATAACACCAATATATTAGTTAAATATTAGAAAAAAATTAAGGTAATTAGAATGTTGATAATAACCATATTTCTTTGTTAATTTCCTAATCATAATCATATTAGTACACATGTAATATTTGTCTTGAACAACCTGGAAATGATATCAATGTTTATCTTGAACCTCTCAATAATGACTTTAAGAAACTATGGGGAGAAGATGTGTTGACCTATGATGCTTCGTATAGAGAGAATTGTTTTTGGATGATATGTTGTCTTGCACTATTAATGACTTTCTAGCATATGAGAGTTTGTCTAGATACAATATAAAAGGATCCAAAGCATTCACTATATGTGAATACAATACTGCACTGTATATCTTGGTCATCAAAGGTTTCTTCCAAAACTTCATCCTTACCATCAGTTGCACAAAGTATTCAATGGATCGAATGAGGAACATAGTGCCCCGAAACCTATATCAGGGGAGGTTTCATATGAAAGATTAAAAGACTTTTTCAATGCATTCTATAATAGATCACAATTTACGATTCCCACATAGAGTGACAAATCTTTATACAAGAAGAGTCAATATTCTGGGATCTTCCTTATTGGAGTTGTTTGGCAGTTAGGCATTGTATAGATGTCATCCATGTTAAAGAAAATGTTTGTGATAGCATCATTGATACTTTGTTGAATATACTAGGATAGATTAAAGATGGCGTCAAATCCAGAATGGACCTATGTGAAATGGGCATAAGGAAAGAGTTTACAAAATAAGTTAGTAGTGATCGAAAAACATATTTACCTCCTACTTATTACACATTGCTAGAAAGGAGAAGAAAACTTTTTGCGAGAATTTTTTGTGAGTGCTTGCTTAATGTTAGGGTACCACATAGATACTCTACCAATATTTATAGATTGGTATAAATGAAGGATCTGAATCTGATAGGATATAAATTTCATGATTGCCCATGGAAATTCGATATATACTGCCGAAGCATGTAAGACTTTCGATCACCAGGTTTTGTTTCTTCTTCAAAACACTATGCAGTAAAGTTATTGATCCTGAGAATCTCAATAAGTTGCAAAGAGAAGTGGTTGTTACCCTTTGACAACTTGAGATGTATTTTCCTCCTTCATTCTTTGATATCATGGTACATCTTATTGACCATTTGACTAGGAAAGTGAAAATGTTGGGACCAGTTTTCTTAAATTGGATGTATCGTTTTAAACGGTACATGAGTGTTTTTAAGGGTGATGTTTGAAACTATTATCTACCTGAAGAGAGTATTATTGAGGTTTATGTGGCCAGTGATGTTATGAACTTTTCCAATGACTTTCTGAGCTTTAATGAATCTCATGTAAGTGAAAATAATATTGAGGACTATTCTGGCAAAGGGACTTTAGGAGCACAAGTGAAAGTAATCACTCATGAGCTTTGGGAACAAGCACACTTGTATATATTACACAACATCGATGAAGTGAGTATTTATATCAACGAACATACCAATTTCATGAAGACAAAATATTGTCAAGCAAATTTAATGTGGCTTGCTAGAAAGCATAACAAGACATTTATTATGTGATTTGAAGATAAAGTCTTATGTCAACTATCTCAAATACCAATTACTGTTGCTAAAAATATCAAATGTCTGATCTTTAAACAAAAAATGAATCTTTTGTCTTATGAAGGGTTTTACATAAATGGATTTTTGTATTACACAAATTGTCAAGATTATAAGAGACTCATCCAAAATAGTTGGGTCACTATCAAGCGTGTTAATTTTGTTTTTCCAATGTGAAGGATAAGAGTCCACGTGCAGCCAAAATGTCATATTTTAGTGTGATGTAAGATATGGGAGTTTGACTACACATATTTCATAGCTCCAGTCTTTATGTGTAGTTTGATTAAAAACACCAAATAACTTCCAGTCGCTGAATTGCGTTTCACACTTGTTAATTTTGAATAGATTGATGAGAAGCATGAATTATTCATAATGGCATCACACGCGGAAAAAGTATTTTATATTGATGATCCCGCAAATAAAAAATGGTTAGTTGTACTTCATGGTAAAAGGCAATTCAATGCAGATCCTAAAAATAAAGAAGAGTACTATGACAAGTATGATGACTCGATACAATTCTTAATTGGCTTGCCAACACCAAATATTGAAGGTGACACTGACTTATATATGAGTGGAGATCACAACAAAGAAATTTTAATTGATACAAGATCTCAATATTAGAGGCATGCTTCTATTTTTTTTAATGTTAGATGTGCATTTTACATTCTTTATCACTTATATTTCATTGTTTTACCATTTTTGATGTGACATTTTAATTGTGAATTTTGAATTTCCATTTGTTTATCTTCTTTTCACTCAGGAATAATCATTGGGTGTTGTTGGTAATTGTCCACTCGACACTAATTGCAAATTATCTAGGTCCTCTGGGTGAGAAACTAGACAGTGAAGGACACGAAATGAAAAAGGCATTATCCACGTGAGTAAATAATATATATGTGATATATATATATATATATATATATATATATATACATATACATATACATATATATAGGTTGCATATTATTACATTACTATTTACTAATACAATTCAATGTGTTACATGAATGTACAAGGCCATAAAAGAATTTGAAAAGGCTAGAGGAAAGGTGGACAAGAAAAAGAAAGAGATAACTTGGCAGAATGTTGATGTAGTTTTCTGACTCCAATACATATTTATGCCAATTATGCTTACTTATGTTTATTTACATTTTGTATGTTGGTAAATTTATAGTTCGTTATAGCAGGCAATAATTGTGCATGCAGATATTAAGTGATGTTGTATATGGACATGATTGTCATATATGGTGTACTAGACATCAGTTGCATAGAAAAGGTAATAGATGTAGTCTTCATCATCATATTCCCATTTGATAATATGAAAATACAAAACTCTTTATTTATGTTATTGTCTTTGCATCTGTTTGACATGACCAATCCCTATACGAGCTAGATGATATATGAGAACAATGCGCACAAGCCTTTGTTAAGGAAGTGAACTTTGAATTTGATTGGAATAAAGAATGAATTTTCTAAACTTTGATGTCATTATTTCTATATACATGTGGTGCTTATGACTTGTTGCAACTTTAAATTTGATGTGAAGTAACTTATTGGTGTGTATGTGAATGATGAGTATATACATGTGTGTCAATGTGAAGATGAATGAATACAATGAGAATTGTATTTATACATGTAATGAGAATGGTATTCAAATGGAATTATTGCATATGTGAATGATGTATCATATGTGTAAATGAATGTGAAGATGAATGAATAGAATTACGTTTGTACATGTGATGAGAATAGAGGTGGAGAATGGATCTTGTATGTGGGTGGATTGTGCTTTTTATTGCAGGTTTGACATGTTTGTTGGCATGTTGTTAAGATAAACACTGGATGGAATATGTAGTTCTATAAACTATAGGTTATGCAACTTGTTGAACACTCAGAAAATAGGTCTGCAGACCTGCTATTTAAAAAAACTTACCCATTGGTTGTTACAAAAACAATGACAATGTAGGTATGAGTCATCAGTTTTAGGCTAAAAATCGACATTATAGGACAACCCTAAAATGGCCATACTGGATCATAGTCATTGGTTTTTATTGAATAAATTGACATTGTATCACTTAATTATCAATTTTTCTTGATGTAACCGACAACTTAGTTGCTAAAATGGTGTCAATTTATTATAAAAACCGACACTTAGAAACATTTACCTGTTACAAATGTGCATGATATGGTAGTATGACATCGGTTTCCATAACTAAACTAATGACTTAAACTCTTAACTATGTGGGTTTCTTTTATATAGAAATTGAGACTGGATCTCTATTGTCAGTTTGCACATCCCCAAATAACTGACGTCTTAAACTTGTAATTGTAGTGTCACCCACTTAGGTGTCGATAAGAAACTAGCGTTATAGGGTCATTTTAACTGACACTAGAGGTAGTTTCTATTGACTTGAGAGTTATACATTGCCCATATTTTCATAATGACTTAACCATTCCATTTCTATGTATCTAATATGTTTGTTCAAGATTGATTTTAGGCTTTTGATACATGAAAAGGATCAAATTACACAAGCCTTAGCTTGTTCAAGTTCAAGTCAAAAGCTATGCAAGTGTGCAATCTGGGAAATCACTCCAAATGACCTTAGATGATTTTTTTAATCACTTGTATTGATGATATGACTTGTAACTAAGATGAGAAAAAATTAGGGACACTTAATTCCAATGTTTGATCACTCAAATGTCAATTTGGAAAATTTGTCACAGGTTGTTTATCGGTCGAGTTGGAAACTCAACCTATCCAGTAATGGATTTTATGAAGAGACCAATTGGTCAAGATGCACAGTCACAGAACTCGACCGACTGACTCATTGAGAAAAACTAATTTTAGCTCATCGGTCAAGTTTCCCAGAACAAACTTGACCAATAGTTTGAGAATTGGCTTTGTCTCTTAGTGGATCAGTTGAGTTATCTTTATTGAAACTCAACCAAATGTACTATATAGAAAATGTAGAAAAAGTGATTATAACCATTGGTGAGTTGTTTTGAGTGATAATAGATCCATTGGAACTTGGAAAACAACTATATTTCACCCTTCAGTGAACCCACACTCAAGGGAACACTCCCAGCTATAAATAGGATCCCTTAGAGTTCATTCCATGTTTGCTCATTCATGCTATTCGAAGTCCTTGCTATAATTGAATGTGTTGCAACTCCTTGAGCCCCTTTCTCTCTCTCTCACTTACATAGAATTTTGTGATTATGAGTGAGTTAGGGCAGTTGTAAGAGAGCTACTTCCTTGTGCTTGTAAATCTCCCATTCCATTCTGTCTTCCCTACCCCTTTTCTCAAAGAAGCAAAGGCGAAGCAAGCTACTTTGAGTGAATATGAAGTTGTTGTTCTTCTTCTTCAAGGTCGAAGAAGAGGTGAAGATCTTCTCCAGGTGAAGAAGAAGGAAAAGGCTAAAGATCCAAGAAGAGTGGGTAATTCCTTGAAGGTTGAAGACTTGTGCAAGAGTAGGTAAGTCCTTGGAAGAAGGCGGAAGACTCTTTGCAAATTGGGTAAGTCCTTGGTAAGGTTGAAGACTCTTTATAATGGATAGGTAAGTCCTTTGGTGGATCTTGTGTTCTAACTCTTTTAAGTGAATATATAGAGGAAATCACTTGCAAAGTCCTAGAGGTTGACCCCTCTAGGTAGTGGATTGACTCTCTCCTAGTTTGGAGAGTAAAACCACCTTGTCCAAGTGTTTGTTTCATTTTATCTCATCCTTGCTATGCTTGTTAGCTAGGACTTCAAATTGCACTTAAGTTTTTGGTTTTGATTGATATAGATTGAAGGTCTAACTTATATTGTGAGAATTTTGAACCTCTATTCACCCCCCTCTAGAGCCCTAGATCCGACAAGTGGTATCAGAGATAAGGATCTTATTCAACAATCTCCTACAAGACTAGAATATGGGCAACAACATACTTGGCTCAATCAACCTAGAGGGAGACTTCTCCATGCATCCTCGGGTCATCGACGACACCAACTTCCTCTATTGGAAGAGGCATATGCAGTTCTACATTTAAGGCATGAACTTTGATATGTAGAAGGTGATGGTCACACCATACAAGGAGCCAACAGGAGTTGTTGCAACAAGGAGTAAAGTTGTACTTGAAGAAGCCCAGCTCAATGCCAAAGCCATAAGCATCCTCTATGCAGGCCTTATCCCAACGGACTTCAACCGCATCTCATCTTAGGACACTGCCTATGAGATTTGGGATAAATTGTGCATTACGTATGAGGGCACAAAGCAAGTCAAGGAGGCTAAGATATATGTGTTGAACTTCCTTCTAGAGAAATTCAAGATGGGCAAGAAAGAAGGGATTGCGAAGATGTACTCTAGGCTTAATGTCATCATTAATGGCTTAGATGCTTTGAGTAACACTTTGGATAGTGGTGTAATCAACTCTAAGATCTTGAGGACTCTACCAAAGAGATGGGAGTCAAAGGGGACCTCCATTGAAGAAGTTAGGAGCCTTGGTGACATCCCAATCGAAGAGCTCATTGGCAACCTCCAATCTCATTAGCCAAGGATTGACAAACAAGAAGAAGAAGCTAAGCAGGAAGATAAGGGAGCCAAGAAGATCAAAGATAGTTCCTTCAAAGCACAAGTGGAAGCAGTCATCCTTCAACAAGAACTTCCTTGCCGGACATCTCCCTCCTCCTCAAGTGATGATGATTGTCCTAGTGAGCATGAAGCCGACTACATCAAGGACAAGCACATCAAGGGAAAGCAATCCTCCTCCTCTACTCCTAGATGCTACAAGTGTGGACAAAAGCGACATTATAAGGGTGAATGTCCCAAGTCAAGAAAGTCACAACACAAGGGCAGCTCCAAGAAGGACGAAGAGTATAAGAAGGAGAGCACATACAAGAGTAAGGATAAGAAGGAGGAAAGACACAAAAATGCAGCTCATGCAGATTGGGAGGAATCATTCTCAACTGGCTCTAGATCTAAAGAATATGGAGAGTGCCACCTTGCACTCATGGCCTCTACTAGTGAAGAAATTGGTGAGGTAAGTGAGGTAAGCTTGCACAATTTATCCAAGGAAACTATTATTTATATCCTTGTTTCTACCCGTTCTTCTTTTTCTAAGTGTAAATCTAAAGGAAAAAGGTTAGGAAAATTTATTGATGATTTGTATGCTAAACTTGAAAATCTTGAGCTTAATGAGAAAACTCATCTTGAGAGTATTGACAACTTGCAAGGCCAATATCTTGATCTTGATCTCCAATACAATGGAGTTGAAGTAGAAAATGGTGACTACCTTAAGAACATTGAAACTCTTAAGGAAGACAACAAAAAGCACCTAAATGAGCTTGAAACTCTTAAAACTGAAAATGATGAATTTAAGCTTGTTATTGGTGCTCGTAGGGATGAGAGAGATGTTTATCTTAAGGAAATTAAAGTGCGTAAATCTAAAAATGCTAGGTTTCTTAGTCAAGTTAAGGACTTATCTTCTAGACCTATCTTGCCTAGTAATGATATTGCTTCTATTTCTCTTGATAAAGATTCTTATTTGACTAAAGGCCTCTATTTAGAGGCTGACCTTGTTCATGCTAGAGACGATGTTGCTAGTTTGTCTTCTACTATCATATCTCTAAATGATGACAAGCATAGACTTATGGCCACTCTACAGAAGTTTCTCAAAGGGAAAAACTCCCTAAATGAAATCCTTTACCATTCTACCAAACAAAGTGGTACTAGTGGTTTGGGTTTGTAGGGGAATAACCAAAGGGAAAGAACAAGCCAAAGGTAAGAAAAAGAGCAAGGAGACCTCTTTCTTTGTTGGAGAGTCTTCTGGAACTAAGAATCAGATGGTTTGTTCTTATTGCAAGTGTGATGATCATTACTCTACTTATTGTCTTTATAAGCCTATGGGGACCAACCCAAAGATGAAATAGATCCCCAATCTAACTTTGGATCCCAAAGTTTGAGTTGGGAACCAATACTCTCCTTTCTTGTAGGAAAAAGGAAGATGGATTGTTGATAGTGGCTGCACTAAGCATATGACAGGTAATATAAGCCATTTCAACAACTTCACCAAAAAGAAAGGAGGTTCGGTTAGCTTTATGGATAACAAGAAAGGTAAGGTCAAAGGTGAGGGTGATGTAGGTGAATCCTTGTGTATCAAGAATGTTCTTTTTGTGGATGCCTACATCACAATGTAATTAGTGTTAGTCAATTATGTGATAATGGGTACCTTGTGTTATTTACTTCCTTTAATTGTTTGATTCTAGATTCCCTCATCTATCAAGTCATATACAAGGGAACTAGAAGTCACAATCTTCATGTAATTGTGCTTGACTCTATTAAGCCTATTGTCAATAGATGCCTCGTAGCCAATTCAAATAATATTTCTCTTTGGCATTGTCAGCTTGGTCATGTAAATATGCATCCGTTGAAGAAGTTGAGAAAAAAGGACTTGGTCAAGGGACTTCCCAAAATGGGATTTTAAAAAGGATGAGGAATGCCAACCTTGTACCCAAGGAAAGAAAACCAAGTCCTCCTTGAAATCTAAAGGAGTACTTAGTACCAAGAGAGCTCTTGAACTTCTTCACATTGATCTATTTGCACCAATGAGGACTCAATCAGTTTGTGGTTCCTAGTTTTGCGTTGTTATTTTCGATGATTTCTCTAGATATATTTGGACCTTCTTTATCATTTCTAAGAGTGATACACTTGATGTTTTCTCAAGTTTTTGTAAATGAGTTGAGAATAGGATCATTTCCATCCATAGTGATCATGGGGGAGAATTTGAAAATGCTCTTTTTGAACATTTTTGTCAAGAATCTGGTTATGCACTTAACTTTTCTTCACCTCAAACACATTGACACAATGGGAATGTAGAGAGGAAGAATAGGTCACTATAGGAGATGGCTAGGACCATGCTTTTAGAGTATGACACTCCAAAGAAGTTTTAGGCCGAAGCCGTCAGTACCTCATACTTTGTGAAAAACTGGGTTTTTACACATCCTTCTTTAATGAAAACCCCCTATGAGCTATGGCATGGTAGGAAGCCTTCTATTGAGTATTTCCATGTTTTCGGATGTCCTTGTTTTGTTTTAAATATGAAAGAATCTCTTCACAAGTTTGATTTGAAATCTTACAAGGCTTTCTTTCTTGGCTATAGAACTACTAGAAAGGCTTATAGAGTCTTTAATATTGATCTTGATAAAGTAGAAGAATCAATAGATTTTAAGTTTATTGAGACTAATCCATCTATTCCCAAAGATATTGTTCCAAATGATGATGTTGTAGGTGAGGTAATTCCTATTCTAAAAGAGCTCAACATCACCCAAAAGGGAAAATAGGTGGTCATTCATGAAGAAGAGAAAGATGAAGAGAATAAGGATTCAACTCCCCAATTTGCAAATAATCATCCAAAAGAGCTGATTTTAGTCAGTCTGTTTGAAAAAGTGAAGACGCGATGGGCTGCATTCAACAAAGAACAAGCCAACAATACCTTCATCTATTAACTCGAGCCAAAGAACATCAAGGATGCTGTTGGTGATGATGAGTGGATCCTAGCTATGAAAGAAGAGTTGGAGCAATTTGAAAAGAACAAAGTACGGACCCTAGTGGAAAAACCAAGTGATAGAAAGATCATTGGCACCAAGTGAGTCAACCACAACAAGATTGACGAAAGCGGCAAAGTGCAAACTAAATATGGGAACTTCATCAACCAAGGCAAGTACACAAGTGAACTACTTAAGTTCTTTGGGATGGAGAACACCAAGCCTATGGACACACCCATGTCGAACATTGCCCAACTTGATAAAGATGAAGAAGGTAAGAAGGTAGATGAGAATCTCTATATAGGTATGTGATCAGATGTTTACTTTACTTAACTGCCTCTAGACCTGAGATAATGTTTAGTGTTGGTTTGTGTTCTCACTTTCAATCAAATCATAAGAAATCACATCTTATAGTCATTAATAGGATTTTGAGGTACTTAGACAAAACCCAAAATTTTGGACTATGGTATCCCAAGTCAAGGGACTTTACTCTTACTACTTATTGTGTTGCGGATTATGCAGGATGCTTTATTGATAGAAAGTTCACAAGTGGAACTTTCTTTCTCCTAGGACCATGCTTGGTGTCTTGGTTCTTCAAGAAACAGAGCACAATGGCATTATCAACCGCCGAGGTTGAATACATTGTAGCCTGAAGTTATTGTGCCCAGGTCCTATGGATGAAGCAAATGCTCCAAGACTGCAACATTCATGTTGATGTTTCTCCTATCAATTGCGATAATACTACTGCAATTAACTTGTCATATAATCCTATCTTGCATATTAGATCTAAGCGTATATATGTTCACCATCATTTTATTTGTGATCACATTGCTAAAAAGGATATCTACATCACGTATGTGGACATGGAAAATTAGTTGGCAGACATTTTCACTAAACCTCTCGCTAGAGAGCAATTTAACTTTATTAGATCTAAAATTCTCATAAATGATTTGAATGTATTTGATATGCTTCTAGCTAGTTGTCATCTATTCTAGATATGTTTCTTATGTTTTGAACATCTTTGCTTGCTTATATGCTAAAAATCAGTTTTCATGTTCTTTTTTGGATTTTTTTACAAACACTTGTTTTATCACAAAAAAGTACCCAATGATGAGTTATATGTGCCTAAGTATGTTTAATATGCAAAATGGACTTGAAAAATAAATTTAATTAGCACTCAAATGGCTATAAATTAGAATTTCTAATGTTGGTTCAGATGGACCATCGGTCGAGTTGCCAACTTTACTGATCGGAGGCCGAGAGCTTTTTTAAAGATCCTATCAGTGAAGTTTCTGAGTCACAACACTCAACGGATGGTCGGGTTGGAGAAAACATAAGATAGGTTAGGCTGACTTTTCTCCCTCTCAACTAGAGAAAAATTGACCAATCCAACCTCTAGCTACCTCAAGCTCTCAACCCTAGCCCCAACCTTCCTCTCCCTAGACCTTATTTGACCTAGATCTACCTTCCATGACCTCTCCCCTATCAACCCCTAGGTCTGTGGATGCGTTTTTGGTGGTATTCTTCTCGTTTTTTCTTTGTCTCTAGGGACCCCTAGGGACCCCTTAATAGGTACAAGGATCTCCTCCCTAGGGACCCCTTCCCTTTTCGTGCCTCGTTTGGGCCACTCCCACAAAGACATGAGGTGATTGATCTAGTAGCGGAGTTGTTGTATGACTGCCATCTCGCTGCCTTTTGGGTCGAGCGCTTGTACTACAACAATTCCATATCTAGCACAAAATCCATTCATGCATTCTATGCTAACTTGTAATGGAATTATGACACACTCGTACCACCACCTAATACTCAAGTAGTCCTTACTTCCATGATCGCCGGGAAGAAATTCCAAGTCTCCAAGGATACCCTAAACATCTTCTTTTCGGGTACTGAAGTGACTGACACCTGGAGGAAGCACTACCCCGAGTATTTCAACCTAGTGGAGCCTGAGGCCTTCTATAAGTAGTATGATTTTACTATCCCTGATATTCATAAGTTCTTGAAGAAGTCTCAATTCCCATACAGGAAGAAGTGTACCCTTCCCGACTCTGTCGTAGACCTCAAGACACACATACTTGCCTTAGTTGTTAACTGCAATATTCATCCAAAAAAATCAGACTAAATTAAAGAAAATAGTTTGGTAATTATGTATTGTCTCTTGAAGAACATCGGAGGTAAGTGGGCAAGATACATTCTCCACCATATCACATACTTTGACTCAGGCAAGAACACTTGTATCACCCACCCTCCCTACCCAGCCTTGATCTGTGGTCTTTTCCAGCTTGCCACTGGAAAATCTCTTTTCAATGACCTACACTGCAAACCAACCCAGAAAGTAGTTTGCATTAGTGAGACCACACGTTAGAAGTTTGTGCCTATCCCATCCTCTACCACACCTGGTGCATCTACCTCTACCCAAGCACCTCCCCCACCTTAGCCTACCCGACCTGCCTACACCTCATTCCATGTATCTAATGAAACCCTTATGCTACATGATGTGTCAACATGCATACAACCTTTAGGTTCAGAAGCACATGCCTTAGGACCTCTATTCCATCATTTCCAACATGAACCTATCATGTACATACCCTTATCCTGCCTACCAGTCGTACCAGAAGGTGACTATGCATCATTTTCATATGATCACTTTTACCCTGCCCCTCCATCTACTTCTTTTGTTGCTACACCCTCTTTTGTTGGTGGATCTACCCATGGAGTGTTGACTCTGCCTGCTGGCCCCTTGGTCACCTTGCTTGCTAGTCTTGGTACATATGCTCCTTCCTTCCCCTAGGACAATGAGCTTCATGCTCTTCGCATGTCTTGGGTTGTGCAGAATGCTCGTTGGCCCGACCGTAGTTTTGGTTCCCTTTCTAATGAGGAGATACCAGACCTGGCTGATGAAGAGGTTGTTGTTGTTGATGAGGAGGTTGATGAGGATGATGATGATGATGGCTCTGATGGCTTTGTTGGCGCCTCCGGTGATGAAGGTGATGTTGTTCTCTCTATTGCACCTTCAGGTAGAGATGTTGGCTATGAGCCATAAAGCTTCTGATGTTGATGTTGATGATGATGATGTGGACATAGATAACTTACATGTATAGATTTTCTATTTTTTAGTCTAGATGATGATCATGTATATCTTTCTAGGCGATTTTGTATTACAAATATCTAGGAACATCTTCTAAGTTGTACTATTTTATCATCTAGTTTTCATCATTTTGTCATGTAGTGGTTTCTAAGAACATGATTTTTGAGTTGTAATCTTAATCCTATGTACACTTGCTCCTTGATTTACTATATCTTATGAGTTGGTTCTATGTCTACCATATTTTTTATTATGACTTAGTTTGTTTGTTTCTCTTATCTCTGTTTGGTGTATGCTTTGAGATTCCATGTTGGGGATGTATGTTTGGTTGTTCTTGGAGAAGACCCATTTCTGTGCTCCTCTACTCCCCTTCCTTTTTGATAATGTCAAAAGGGGAGACAAGTTCAAAGTTTTGAATCTCAACCATATTACTTTTATTGCATGTGTGATCCTTTTCTTGTTCATTATATGCTTTATCACGTGACTTGATAAAGGACCATATAGTAAATATGGCATGTTACTTTGTGTAGATGAACTAACTATGTAGGTAAGAGTAAGCATAGATTGAGGGGTAGCAATTCACATTGTTCAAATCATGGACCCCCTTGCAATTCACAAGGCAACGGTATAACTTCACATATCCTTTTCAATATGACTGAGGAATTGTTTGTGATTATCAAAAGGGGGGAGAATATTGACTTGAGAGTTATACATTTCCCATATTTTGATAATGACTTAACCATTCCATTCCTATGTATCTAATATGTTTATTCAAGATTGATTTCAGGCTTTAGGTACATGAAAAAGATCAAATTACACAAGCCCTAGCTTGTTCAAGTTCAAGTCAAAAGCTATTCAAGTATGAAATTTGGGAAATCACACCAAATGACCTTAGATGATTCTTGTAATCACTTGTATTGATGATATACTTGTGAATAAGATGAGAAAAAAATCAGTAACACTTAATTCCAACGTTTGATCATGCAAATGTCAATTTAGAAAATTTGTCACAAACTATTTATCGGTCAAGTTCGAAACTCGACCGATCCAGTGATGGATTTTCTAAAGAGACCAATCAATTGAGTTGTACATTCACAGAACTCGACCGATCGACTCATTGAGAAAAATTGATTTTAGCTCATCGATCAAGTTTCCCAGAACAAACTTAATCGATAGTTTGAAAATTGGCTTTGTCTCTTAGTGGATCGTTCGAGTTATCTTTATTGAAACTCGACCAAACGTGTTATACTGAAAATGTAGAAAAAGTGATTATAACTGGTGGTGAGTTGTTTTGAGTGAGAATAGATATGTTGGAACTTGGAAAATGGCTATATTTTGTCCTTAAGTGATCCCACACTCAAGGGAACGATCCTATCTATAAATAGGACCCCTTAGAGTTCATTTCAAGTTTGATCATTCATGATATTCTAATCCTTGCTATAGTTGAGAGTGTTGCAACTCCTTGAGCCCCTTTCTCTCTCTCATTTACATAGAATTTCATGATTATGAGTGAGTTAGTCTAGTTGTAAGAGAGATAATTCCTTGTTCTTGTAAAGCTCTCATTCCATTACATCTTCCCTACCCTTTTTCTCAAAGAAGGAAAGGTGAAGCAAGCTACTCCAAGTGAAGAGGAAGTTGTTGCTATTCTTCTTCAAGGCTATAGAAGAGGTGAAGAAGAAGGCAAAGGGTTAAGATCCATGAAGAGTGGGTAATTCCTTGAAGGTTGAAGACTTGTGAAAGAGTAGATAAGTCCTTGGAAGACAGTGGAAGACTATTTTCTAACTAGGTAAGTCCTTGGTAAGGTTGAAGACTCTTTGTAATGGATAGGTAAGTCCTTTGGTGGGTCTTGTGTTGTAACTCTTATAAGTGAATATATAGAGTAAAGCACTTGCAAAGTCATATAGGTTGACCCCTCTAGGTAGTGGGTTGGCTCTCTCCTAGTTTGGAGAGTGGAACCACTCTAAACGACCATATCTAAGTGTTTGTTTCATTTTCTCTCATCCTTGCTATGCTTGTTAGTTAGGACTTCAAATTTCACTTAAGTTGTTGGTTTTGATTGATATAATTTGAAAGTCTAACTTATTTCGTGAGAATTTTGAAGCTCCATTCCCCCCCTAGAGCCCTAGATCCAATAGTTTCTGTACTAGTGGATTTATTGAGAGTCCCTCTAAGGCCAAAGAGAATCATTGTATAGTATTTCCTAAGACAAATACAATAAGAGATTTGGGGCTAGAGTTAATGTTATGGTTGTGAGTAAGCAATTCAGCATAGACTAGCTTCAGAGAAGATGGATACCATCTAATGGGATAGATGGGTTTCCAGAAATTACCTAAAGCTATGACGTGGGTTGTTTATTCATTATGGTTGGGTATGGTATGGGTTCCCTCTAGTGGTCTAGCTTAGGTGAAACTCACATTGTCTCATCATTTGGGCATTCTAGTGGATGCAACCTATTGAAATTAGGGTTCTATATGAGTGGAAGGGAACAAGGATTTTGGGTAAGGGATTTGTTTGTGCTGAGACTTATTAGAGAGAGAGATTGGTGGGGGGGAGAAATCATGGAATTTAGAGTACTAAGAGGAAGGAGAGTTGGGCAAGGGAGATAACTCCTCATCACATGATTGTCTTTGGGTCTGAATCTGACCCGACTCAGACTTTGTCCATTAAGAAGGTTGCATGACAATGAGGAAACATAAACATAAAATTGTGCATGACACATTATGTGCATTTCATTGAAAGAAAATAGCAGATCATATGAAATTGATTCAATTAATTAAAATGGTAGATCATTTAGGGTTCAACTATACATAATCTCTCTAAATTCATTATAGGGATCATAAAAGGTCATATTGGTCTCAAATTTCAATTATGTGTACATTATAGGATCTAAAAAATTCCTATGTAGGTATTTTAAGAATTTGATTACTAAATGTTAAATCATTAGCATAATGTAATTTTCATCACTTATGTTCATTGAATTCATTATGATTGACCCTTAACAAATTTGGCTTATTCCACGGTCAATTAGGGATTATCTTAGTTGATTTGAGTGTATTGGATGAAATAGTCCCAATTAGGGATCATATTTTATCAACTAAAATGAGGTTACATTGAGGACAAACAAAGTGCATTATACTGAAATTTCCATATATTTGAGTATCATGAACATAAATTATCTATCACCATGAAAGTGAAAATTTGTTTTATTAATATTTATATTATTTAAATAAAATTTTATTTACTTGAGTTGTTAGCATTGAGGTATAAGATTGAGATACAAATAATTGATAAATTGAAATTAAGACCCTAATTTTATTTTAGTTAAATATTTTGGATGTTATAATTTGATATTGTATAGAGAATAATATGAAAATATAATTTTCATTATTGTTTAAGGACAATATAAAGTGTAAATAGGATACTTCCGAACTGGTATTCTAATTGAATTTCAAATGTGCATATCTTTTATAATTAAAGGTAGCTATTTTATACCTAAAGTGGCATTTTATTGCCAATCTTTTATTAGAATTCACTTCCACATATTTGGAGTTTGTTTAAGAAACCTAATCGTGGAGTTTCCTTACCAATATGTAAAGACTTGGCAGCAATATTTGAGACTTTACAAAGGCATTACCTAGTTATGGAAAAAAATGTTGATTTGTACAAGTATGGGTACTTTGATACAAATTATGAGATGTATAATATCATTTGGATTTAATTATACTTTATTTAGGTCATTATACATCTTTTACCCTTTTTTCTCCTTAGTTCATTTGAATAGAGGAAAATATAAATTGACCTGATTAATCAAGGCAAACCCTAATCATGTAGTGTTATGTGACTATAGGACCTATACTAGCGCTCCAAGAGGATGGATTGTGAAATGAGTATCCTTGAAGCAATATTGGGTGGTGAAATGGTGTTTAGAGCCATATATTGTTGAGTATACATTAGTGATTGGAAGTTGTTTTGCTCAACATCCAATTAGGATATGAATGAGTGTGACAAAGGATGTAGCTCCACTTATATGTGGTAGTGTGAATAAGATATGTGATTATAGGGTTTGATACCTTATGTGAAGAGGTGTCGTATCCTGAGTAACCATGACCCACCTAATTATTAGACATACTTTTGAGCTCTCTTCTAGTAGTTTGACCATGTCCCCACTACTTTTTTCATACTTGCACCAACCAAGGCTAAATAGCGTCTTATGGAGACTGGTATTCCTAGGAACTTATATAGTGAGCTAGGGGACTTAACAATATTTAGCTATGGGCTTGAGTGTTACCCTTCAAATTAACCATGGATTAAGTGGTGTTTTTTGGATAGAAATATCTTGGAGGTTTGTGGCAATCTATTTTTGGTGTGTCCTATAGTTGTCTATGTACCCTCTGATCTATGGAGGGTGGATTTGATTGAATGTATGTATGACTTGGGTTTTTGTCATGCATGTCATGTATATAGTTGAACATAATATAATCATGGAATGTTATACCTTTTTTGAATAGTTTCTAATTTTTTTCATTGATCAATATGATGTATAGTTACCTTTCTATAAATAAGTGGAAGAAATGGACCTTTAAGCACGATCTTGTGGAAATTGAAATAAAATTTTTATTTTTTGTTTCTCATACATATTATTATGATGTTTTTCTAGTATAAGATGAGACTTTTGCATTGAGTAATCTTGTGATGACATATCATGGTTCTATAGAAGCACACCATCAAATCCATTACTTCCATTGCCACTATTCGAATCCTTGCAAGAAAACCAATCAAATATGATGTAGTTACCTCCCCTTCATTAGCCCAAAAACAATTTCAAATGATGCTAACCCAACAAGGGTGTACATACCATCTGCTAAATTATTATAATCGGTGGTAGTATCCTATTATGTTTCAATCGCATGTGAAACAACCAATGTCCCCAAACACAATGGCCCTAGCTTGCAACTAGCCAACATATTGCAAGAAAAAATTTCTTGTTGATAAACTACACACATATTCACTCCATCCTGGTTCTCCTGTGCCTCAATATTCCCCAAGATCCAATATGTGAACAAAATTTTGTTACAAAAGCCAATTCAAATCCACTCATAGATAAAATTGATCATTCAACATGTTATGGGTACCATCTATCCCCTGGTAACTTCATTTATAGATGGAAAGCCTTCATGCATGTTGTTCAATACCTAAATGATGATGACATGCTTGAGCTGACTCATGACCTAGACACTATTTAAACTATCATAGTGATTCTAGTGGAGCTCCCTAAAACATGACCAACCACTCACACTTCAAATAATATGAGGAATTAGATCATCCAAGTTCCACATGATTAGTGGGGAAAATTTTAGTACACCTTCACTTATGTAGAGACATAGGATGCTTATGATGGTGTAAGATAATTGTTTTACCATAAGAGGGTCTAAACTTTATGAAATAGAAGTACCTTATAGCCTAGATATAACAAATTCTATAGACAAAATGTGCATAGCAACAACAAGATATTTCGCATGCATAACCACACCATGAGTAGTGGGCTCCTCTAAATCAGAGACTCGTGCCATGGTAAATGGCCTAACATTAACAAAAGTTTCCTTAGAAACCTATTTGACCAAAATTAGTTGAGGGATTTAAAGTTTTCTTTAAGAGAGATCCTGAAAGAACTATGGGAAAGCTTGCAATATCCAGAATTTAAGGGTACTCCACCTCATCTCACAAAGAATCACAATCATTGTGTTTCTATCATTTGCACTAGATTCATGTCAATCAACCAAAAATTCAAGGATTTATAGAAGTATCTTATCCAATACAGAAGATATAATGCATATGCCTTTGTCTGGTTGAAGAAAATTCATCATGTCGCACCACCTAACAATTATGAGTGCCATTGAAGTAACCTATAAAAGTAATAGGTCATAAATGAGGCATAAAATAAATATCCTCATAGATCATTCCATAGGTGTAACCCCATTGTAACATATAAAGATTCCATCATGTGATCAAACAACACTAATGAAGAATGCCACCAACATTTCCATCTATATTATGAATATGAAAATATCATCATTCACACCTTAGTAAGTTCTAGTAGAACATTCAAGCTAACAACATACCACCTCAAGTATATAGATTGAAGGCATGACACGCATAGGGCATGCCTCAACTCCTACAACATGATCGTAATATTCTCACTTTTTAGGGATCTCCCCAAAGATCATGTACCAATAAGTGACCCTTTTCTCGTCGAACTGACTGATAGCAAAGGAAAGCTATCGAATGTATAGGCATGAATGTGACTAATAGGAAATCAATGACGATCATTCCTAATATCCCTATAATGATATCATGGATACTCAAAGTTAACCAGAAGTGCACATTGTATGATTTCATATAATCTCACATCGACAAGTAAGTGCATATCATCATATCTTCTATATAAAAATAAAAGGTTGCCACAATTGGTCCATCATATGACATAGTAGAACACATGAAGGATACCCACATAACCTAATCCATAGTTACTTAATACACTAATCGACTATCTTGAAGATCATGGAATGTGTGTTTGTGCTAAAAGATATTCAGCTTGAGAATCTAGTGGCATGTTTTCTTTTCAAGCCAAAGTTCATCATTTACTTAGTAAATGGAAACCTAGTACGTCTTGATTCCAATCCATCATTCTATATCATAAGAAACAAAGTGACATGAAGGTGCATGTCATACTTTTTGATGATGCTTAAACTATCAACATCTACACATTAAAGTCACCCATCCCACTTTTCATCAAGTTGAGTGGTATACAAGATAGCATCATGACATCAACTTTGGAATGAGTCTCCCGAGGAAGTCATGGTGAGGTCCAATACAAATACAAGTGAGACAAAGCTATGCATAGAAGTGTCCATCATCATGAAAGTGAATGTCTCCTTCAATCCCACACTGGGATGTCTATGGAGACACAAGAATAAGGTCATACCATCCACTCTACATCAATGCCTTAAATTCAAGAATGATAACACGATCATAATTGACATTGGAGTTTTTACTATAATGGTGGCATAAGCTTACTGACTGATATAATCAAGGATGGAGGTTGTGGCATACATGTCTCAACCTGTGATCATAACATCATGCAAAGCATCTTATATGCTTACCATTCCTCAGCATTATACATACAATTCAAGATGATCATAAACACATGAAATGTCATGTCAACATACATAGATGTGATCTACTATATCAAGCATATCAAGGGTCACCATTATAACCCAATCGTGATTCATGAACAAGAGCTAGCATATAGGTTTTCTAGAAGGAACAAGACCCTCACCAAAAGGTAATATCGTGCAGGGTACTCTCCCATATCACCCAAGCACTTCAGCCACCTATCGGCCAAGCAAGCCAGCAGGGGTGTCGGGTTACCACCTCAAGATGTATCGTGCAACAAGGACCCAAGGCATAACGTGCACAAGCATATCATGCAGCGGGTGTATCAGGCACCTTCTGTGTCGTGCACCTCAGTGTCGTGCAACGTTGTGTCATGCATCATGGATATCGGGCATACATATGCAACATGCAGCTCCGCCTATATCGTGCAACGGTGCATTATGCACTAGGTTACCATCTCAAATAAGTGTATCGGCCAGCATCACTCACAGGGTATGACGCCCAAAGATACAACTCAATGGCCACAAAGAAACCTGTCATCCAACCAGCCTACCCTCATCCTATTAGCCAACACACAAGGAAACACAGGTCCAGATCGCAACGCCCCATCATCTAAGGTGTGAAAGCACCAAGCAACCACCTGAACAAGGTGTATCGGGCAGGACATTCAGCATGGTGTGACGCCTGACACACAAAAGGTCAAGGACCAGGGTGTATAGCCCAACACATAGCCACAACATGTCAACCAAGGCTCTAGGTCAAGAGGGGTATCAGGCAACATCAACCACAAGCCATATCGGTCAAGATGCAACCCACAACAAGGTCGTCATCAACCTCTATAACAAGAGCACCAAAACCCTAGTGGATTAAGAAGATGGCTCACCTCTCAAAAATCAAGAGAGGGGTCTTGCACACCTTCTTATCACCAATCGAGCAACACAAGGATCAACCCTAACAAGGTCTACAACCACCACAAAGCTCACCTCTTAAATCCATGGTGAGAGAAGGGTGTTGCTCAAGTAACTAGAACACAAGCTCACCTCTCAACTTAAACGAGAGAGGAGTATTGCCTATATTACTAGAGTTCAAGCTCACTTGTCTAGACCAAGGGGGGAGAGGGGTTTTGCTCAACAGGAAACCCTAGAACATGGTTCGGCCAACTATAAGCAACTAAAGCACGAAACTACTAGCAACAAACATAGCCGATTATGATCATAAGAAACATACAAGAACATAGAAGGTAGTATAGTTAGGGTTAAGAGTTATGTAACCCACCTTAAGCAAGCTCCAAGCTCCTAGAACTAAGCTCCAAGCTCGACCACAAGAAGAAGAGCAAGGCACTCTAGGGTTCGGCCACCACTAGAGGAAGAAGGAGACTCCAAGGCAAGGATTGGCCACCAAGATTGCAAAGGAAGAGGGTATCATGTACCAAGGGAGAGGAAACTAAGGAACTAAAGGGATCCTTAGAAAGATAAAGGGAACACATATATAGGAGAGAATGGAGGATAAACCAAGGTAAGACAAGGCAAGGTGTCGCCCACCTAGGGACACTTGTCCATGAGCAATGCCACCACTCTAACATGCCCTAAACACATGTCAAAGGCCACTGCCACATGCAAGCATCAAGCACCAAGTGTCCACTAGTGGTGACACAAACAAGGTCAAAGGGGGTCAAAGAGGTCCATGGGTGACACACCTCCACACCATGCCCGACACACTCCCATGGGCGACAAAACTCAGGCAGACACAAGCATGCCCGACACACCTAGGCCGACACAAGGCTCACTTTCCCGACACAAGGTCCAAAAAGGCAAAGGACAAGCACACAAGGCCCACCAAGGCTCATCCAAGCCCAAAGGAACTCAAACAACGATCCCAACCCTTCCTCTCAACACAAGAGGAAGCAAGGAGAGCGAGGAACACCTCACAAGGTGACAAACATTCCCACAAACCCTAGACTTGGGTTAATCGCAAGTAGCACCTCCAGCTCTCAACAAAGCACCAACAAACCCTAATCACCACTAAGGGTGATCAGCAAGCAACTAAGCATCAGAGTTAAGAAAAGCAAACAGGATAAGCCCTAAACAGAGGTCAGGGTCCTTACAAGATATAACCCCCTACAAGGGATTTCACCCTCAAAATTCGAAGAGAAAAGAGAGGGATACTTCCTCCTCATCTCTTCCTCAAGCTCCCACGTGGCTTCCTTAACGCCACGATGATGCCAAAGAACCTTCATGAGAACCAGGTCCTTCCTCTTCAGCTTCTTAACTCTTTTGTCAAGGATCATCACAGGACCTTCCTCGTTGGTCACATCTTCATCAAGATCAACTTTGACTGGCTGTATCACTGTTCCTATATCTGGATGCCTTTTCTTCAGCATACTGACATGGAACACTGGGTGTAACCTGTGCAACTCTGGCAGCAGCTCTAACTTGTAAGCTACCTTTCCCATACGTGCTATGACTGGGTATGGTCCCATATATCTGGGTGCTAGCTTACCCTTCCAGCCAAACCTTAGCACACCTTTCTATGGCGAGACTTTAAGATACACTTGTTCGCCTACCTAGAACTCCAAAGGTCGTCGGCGATTGTTTGCATAAGACTTCTACCTATCCTGTGCCGCTTTCAACTGTTGTTGTATCACCTTGATCTTTTCTATTGTCTATTGTACTAACTCAGGACCCAAAAGCTGATATTCACCAGACTCATACCAACACAACGAGGATCTACACTTCCTACCATATAAGGCCTCATAAGGATCCATGTCAATTCTCCACTGATAACTATTGTTGTAGGCAAACTCTATCAAACTGAGATGCACGTCCCAACTACCTAGGAACTACAAAACACAAGCCCGAAGAAGATCCTCCAAAGTCTGAATAGTCCTCTCAGACTCTCCATCTGTCTGCGGGTGGAATTCGGTGCTGAACCTTAGCTGTGTTCCCAACGCTTTGTGCAACAGTTCCCAGAAACGACTCGTGAACTGAGGACTTCTGTCAGAAACGATCGTTGTTGGCACACCGTGCAAACGTACTATCTCATCTACATATACCCGAGCGAGCTTCTCGACTGTAAGCTTTGTCTTTACAAGTATGAAATGGGCAGACTTCATCAATCTGTCCACTATTACCCAAATGGAATCATGATTCCTAGTTGTCCTGGGCAGACCAACTACGAAATCTATGGTTATATGATCCCATTTCCATTGCGGTATCAGTAGGTGTTGTGACGTACCTGCCCCCTTTTGATGTTCATACTTGACTTGCTGACATACCACACACCTAGCCACAAACTCAGCTACATCTTTCTTCAAGCCGGACCACAAATACAACTCCTTTAGATTATGATACATCTTAGTGACACCTGGATACATAGCATACATTGACGTGTGTGCTTCCTTGAGCACTAGCTTCCTCAGACCATCAGCATCGGGGACCACCATCCTATCTTGATAGTAAACTAGTCCATCCTTGGACTCATGGAACCCATCACGCCTTTCGCTGCTGAACTCTAACTTGATCATCTGCATTGTATCATCTGTTTGTTGTGCATCTTTGATCTGCTGTCTCAGCGTAGGCCTGACTTGCATATGTTCTAAAACTCCTATTTACAAGAAAACTTCCATCTGCACATTCATTTGCCGCAAGGAAACAAACATATCCCGTCTATGGCATACCAAGGAACTCAACTGTGCCTTCTTTGTAGGAAGAGAAGAAGACTTTCGGCAAAGCGCATCAGCTACCACATTTGCCTTACCAGGGTGATACTCAATGGTGCAGTCGTAATCATCGATTAGCTCCATCCATCGGTGTTGTCGCATGTTTAGCTCATTCTGCAAAAAGATGTACTTTAGATTCTTATGATCTATAAAGATCTGACACACTTCCCCGTAAAGATAGTGTCTCCAAATCTTTAACACATGAACCACTACTGCCAACTCCAAATCATGAGTCGGATAGTACTCCTCGTGTTTCTTAAGATATCATGAAGCAAAAGAAACCACATGATCTTCCTACATCAGCACACAACCTAAACCTTTCTTAGAAGCATCACAGAAAACAACATATCCCTTTCCAGGCTCTGGCAGTACTAACACTGGAGCACTTGTCAGCTTTTCCTTCAAACTCTAGAAAGCTTGCTGGAAACGATGATTCCAGACAAAAGGTACATCCTTTCTAGTCAACTTTGTCATCGGTAATGCAATCACACTGAAGTCCTTGATAAACCTCCGTTAGTATCCTACTTATCCCAGGAAACTTCGAACTTCTGGCAGTGTCTTCGGTTGTTCCCATTCTGCAATGGACTCCACCTTCTTCAGGTCCACCTTGACTCCTTCAGTATATATCACATGGCCCAAGAAAGTTACTTCTTCCAACCAGAACTCACACTTGCTGAACTTGGCATACAATTGATGTTGGCGAAGAAGAGTCAACGCTAGTCGAAGATGTTGCTCATGCTTTTGCCTGTCCTGACTATAGATCAAAATATCATCTATAAAGACTACAACAAACTGATCTAGAAATGCACGGAATACCCTGTTCATCAAATCCATGAAAGTAGCAGGTGCATTGGTTATCCCGAACGGCATAACCACAAACTCAAAGTGACCATACCTCGTCCTAAAAGATGACTTTGGTATGTCATCTACCTTAATCCTCAACTAATGATATCTAGACCGTAGATCGATCTTCGAAAACACTGTACCACCACGCAACTGATCAAACAGATCATCTATCCTCGGCAATAGGTACTTGTTCTTGATCGTGACCTTGTTCAACTATCAGTAATCTATACATAACCGCATCGACCTGTCCTTCTTCTTAACGAACAACACTGGAGCACCCTAAGGTGATGTACTTGGTCAGATGAAACCTTTCTCCAGCAACTCTTGTAACTGCTTCTTAAGCTCTACCATCTCTACTGGAGCCATCCTATATGGTGTCTATGCAACCGGTTGTGTTCCTGGAACCAAATTGATCTCGAAATCAATCTCTTGGGGTCGAGGAACACCGGGGAACTCATCAGGAAATACATCCACAAACTCTCGAACAACCGACACCTCCTCAAGGCTAGGACCTTTCACCTTGGTATCCAGAACATGAGCTAAGAACGCCTTACATCCTTGTCGTAAAAACTTTTTCGCTACCATAGATGATACTATACACGTAGGGAGAATCTTCCTATCTCCTTGTAAGATCCACTTCTCTCCATCATCATCAAATAGAGCCTGCTTGGAACCACAGTCCAAAACAACCTTATACCTTTCTAAGGTATCCATCCCAAGGATCACATCAAAACCATGCATATCAAGTGGTATAATATCCACTTGTATATTGTGTCCCGAAAAAGATAAGACACAAGATGGACACTCTTCTCGAAGCATCGAGGAACCATCAAGAGGGGTTTCTAACAACAATCTATCTTTCTTACAACTAAGAGGTAAATGACAGTTTTCAAGCAAACTATAGGCAATAAAAGAGTGTGTAGCACCCGGGTCAACCAGAATAGATATAAAGCAAGAAGAAGACATATCAGAATGAAATAACTACATCTGACATGTCACCACTCGCGGGTTGACTATCGCCTCGGGCTGACTCATAGCATAGAATCAAGTCGTTGCTTGTTGTCCATGTCCTCTGCTTCCTTGAGCAGACGATACTGCTTGCGACGCTTGACTGCGTCCTTGCCTTCTGCTACTACTGGGCTGTTGTCTATCTGACCCTTGTTGATTCTGCCTTGGTTGTTGCGTCACTTCAACATCTCTATTCGGGCAATTCGATCTCCAATGCCCGATCTGACCACAAAGATGGCATGACTGGTCTCGCTGTTGTGTCCTAGACAACCCTGTCACTGTCACAAAAGTTGTACTATGTGCCTTTGATGGTGAAGAAACATATCCTCTTCCCTTACTCGGAGACCACTGTGATGGTGCACTGGAACCTCTCATCACAGAAGGTGCTGAAAACCTTGGCTTCTTGAAGCCACCAAACCTTTGTCCCTAGAACTGAGCAGGCCTCTTCTTAGACATAGATTCTCTTTTCTCCTTAACTGACCATTCGATCCTCCAGACATATTCCACAAATGTGGCAAACCGTTCACGGTTCTCCAATGTAGAAGCAAGTGTTGTCAGCTCAGCACTCAAGCCTTTCTCAAAATGTCTGATTCACTTGTCATATGTCGTTTCCATGTGAGGACAAAACATCAACAAGTCCATGAACTTGGCTTCATACTCGGTGATATTCATCGTTCCTTGGTGCAGGTGCTTGAACTGACCGATCTTCTCATCCAGATACATCTTTGGGAAGCATCTGCTGATGAACTCGCGCTGAAAAACCTCCCAACCGATCACCTCACCAGGTTGCTTCTCCTCCTTGATGGTCCACCAGTGACCAGCACTACCCTTTAGAAGGTAGACAGCGTGCTTGACTTTATCTGCTTTGGGGATGTCGAGGATCTGGAAAGCCTTCTCAAGACTTGTTAGCCACAGATCCGCATCTGCTGGATCAGCCGTCCCAGCATAGTCTGAAGCTCCGACTCGGTGAAGCCGCTCAAAGGTCTTCTCAATACCCAATGTTTCACCATGGGGAGCCTCTTCTCTCGGCGGAGGCACTGGCAATCTTTCTACCATGAGATTCATCGTAGCCATCATCTGCCCCATAAGTTGTTGATAGGTAGGGTTTTCGAAAATGGCTGGGTCAGGCTGGGGGACCTTAGGCACCTGATCTCCATGTGCCTTCCCTATAGCTCCATCAACTGATGCAGCATCATTGTTCTTAGCAGCATATTCTTCATGGTTTCCAGACATCTTGGCTTTTATTCTGCTGAGGGCGGAAGATGATTGTAAGAAAATCTGGAAGACTCACAAGAACAAATACAACCTAGTCCTAAATCCATGTAGACTCAGCGAACCTAGAGGTCTGATACCAAAACTTGTGGCAACACATCCCACTATCACACAGACAGCGAGGGGTTATGCGAAAACGTGCGAAAAACCCCCATAAACCACTATTTACCAAAAACACGGGTTAATTAAAACCAATTGCAGAAAGCAGATCAACCAAGAAACTATTACATTTAGGTCCTCATCCTGCAAGGAAATAGGTTATATATATAAATATTTACAAGTCTTGATACGTGTCCACAGCTTAGAAGATCAGCTATCTAGCCATCACATGAGTTCATCACCTGTTTATATGTACATAACGGCCCACATCCGGCCATCAGTACGATATACAAAACTTCAACACCTATACATCGTGAAACAACGTCAAAACGCTCCCAAGGACCTGAGAGTACAGGGATGACTCTAAGACTCTACTACAAAACAACCAAAACAGCAGCATGTCCAACTCTTTCTTTCTACTACTCTTCTTGCTGCTCGGCCGCAACTCCACAACCACCACCATGTCTAGCTCGAACACCTAAAAAGGTTATAAACTAGCAGGGTGAGACACATAGTCCCAGCGAGAAACATAACTCCTCACCAAAACTATAAAACCAGAGAAGGATTAAAGCAATAGTAGCAGATAACTGATAAAGGGTATAGCAACAGCAGTCTATATAGCAAAGCTATTCATACCATCAAGCTTACCAGATGTACGGAAGGCATATAACCAAAGATCTCTGTATGGAACATGATTGACAAGATAAGATTTATAAGATCTTACCACATAACATAAGGAACGTATGAGTAACTGCAAGTATAATAAGATCGACTACACAAGCAAGGCCTCAATCAATGTTTTGTGTTTTACCTTAAGCAATAAATACTATTCGGCTGAATTACATATTATTATGCCCTGAGGAAGTGAGTCGTACGGCTCAAATCCAACCTTCGGTTGCAAAACCCAAGTCGGTGCCATACAAGGTCAACGGAAGAGCCAGACTCCATGACCTCCCACCTCATGGTCAGTGCACGAGTACACCACAAGTAGGATCGCAGTCTCATGCTTAAGTGGCCTCAGCCACAGGGTCAGGCTACCCTCTGCCTAGCCCGTCTTGGTACATGTATCGGTGCTAGTGAAACTGAGCCACAAGCCTATTCACTGTGCTCTGAGCCATGAACGCATTCATGCTCCCAAATCACATATCCTGATCCATGGGCCTGTTCACCATGCTCTTCAACATATTGAGATATGGGCCTGAATCCACACTCTGGAGTCTACAACCGAAGTTGCACTCTTACCTCCTCACTTTAGGCTAGGAGAAACCTCGCATACTCAACAATATGCGCTCCGGGTTAACCCGCAGGAGAACCCGTTTCACCATCACCAGCTCCTGACGATGATGGATCTATGGCCAAGGCAAACTACATGATATGTTCCACTGTGATTAGTTAGTATCTTTTATGTGGATTGCAAGATTCAACCAAGTTGTATAACATGCAACCTAGAACAATAATAAACAACATGAAACTCAATATCATGCTTTTACTGTCATCAACATCATCCTGATCCATCATAAGGATCCAACATTACATATTACCACTTGGCCTCTTGCCAATCATCTAGATCCATCTCAACGATCGTTGTATTGCCATGGGATCTCAATACCTCATCACATAGTGCCATTTCTCTCAAGGCTTACATCATCACCAGATCATCATTAGAGGATAACACCTCATCTAGGCACTTTAGCCAAACTCAGGTCCTCAAACCAAAACACATCATGCATATTATCTCATCATCAAGAGTAACCATCAAAGCAATGTTACTCAAACATATATACCTCATAACCCTTTACCTGGCGAAGCATCTGTATGAAAAACCTGAATGGTTAGTATGCACAATCATCATGGATTGACAGAAGAATCATATTATCCAACATAGGGTGACATTGATGATCATATGCTTTATCATACATGTCTCAAACTGTGATCATAACATCATGCAAAGCATCTTATATGCTTACCATTCCTCAGCATTATACATACAATTCAAGATGATCATAAACACATGAAATGTCATGTCAAGATACATAGATGTGATCTACTATATCAAACATATCAAGGTTCACCATTATAACCCAATCGTGATTCATGAACAAGAGCTAGCATATAGGTTTTCTAGAAGGAACAAGACCCTCACCAAAAGGTAGTATTGTGCAGGGTACTCTCCCATATCGCCCAATCACATCAGCCACCTATCGGCCAAGCAAGCCAGCAGGGGTGTCGGGTTACCACCTCAAGATGTATCGTGCAACAAGGACCCAAGGCATAACATGCACAAGCATATCGTGCAGCAGGTGTATCAGGCACCTTCTGTGTCGTGCACCTCAGTGTCGTGCAACGTTGTGTCGTGCATCATGGATATCGGGCATACATATGCAACATGCAGCTCAGCCTATATCGTGCAACGGTGTGTTATGCACTAGGTTACCATCTCGGATAAAAGTGTATCGGCCAGTATCACTCGCAAGGTATGACGCCCAAAGATACAACTCAATGGCCCCAAAGAAACCTTTCATCCAACCAGCCTACCCTCATCCTATCGGCCAACCTACATGGCAACGCAGGTCCAGATCGCAACGCCCCATCATCCAAGGTGTGAAAGCACCAAGCAACCACCTGAACAAGGTGTATCGGGCAGGACATTCAGCATGGTGTTACGCCCGACACACAAAAGGTCAAGGACCAGGGTGTATCGCCCAACACACAGCCACAACATGTCAACCAAGGCTCTAGGTCAAGAGGGGTATCAGGCAACATCAACCCCAAGCCATATCAGTCAAGATGCAACCCACTACAAGGTCATCATCAACCTCAAGCACAAGGGCACCAAAACCCTAGTGGATTAAGAAGATGGCTCACCTCTCAAAAATCAAGAGAGAGGGGTCTTACACACCTTCTTATCACCAATCGGGCAACACAAGGATCAAACCTAACAAGGTCTACAACCACCACAAAGCTCACCTCTCGAATCCATGGTGAGAGAAGTGTGTTGCTCAAGCAACTAGAATACAAGCTCACCTCTCAACTTAAATGAGAGAGGAGTATTGCCCATATTACTAGAGTTCAAGCTCACTTCTCTAGACCAAGGAGGGAGAGGGGTGTTTCTCAACAAGAAACCCTAGAACATGGTTTGGCCAACTATAAGCAACTAAAGAAAAAACTACTAGCAACAAACATAGACGATTATGGTCATAAGAAACATACAATAACATAGAAGGTAGTATAGTTAGGGTTAGGAGTTATGTAACCCACCTTAAGAAACTCCAAGCTCCTAGCACCAAGATCCAAGCTCCACTACAAGAAGAAGAGAAAGGCACTCTAGGGTTCGACCACCACTAGAGGAAGAAGGAGACTCCAAGGCAAGGATCGACCACCAAGCTTGCAAAGGAAGAGGGTGTCGTGTACCAAGGGAGAGGAAACTTAGGAACTAAAGGGATCCTTAGCAAGAGAAAGGGAACACATATATAGGAGAGGATGGAGGAGAAACCAAGGTAAGACAAGGCAAGGTGTCACCCACCTAGGGACGCTTGTCCATGAGCAATGCCACCACTCTAACATGCCCTAAACACATGTCCAAGGCCATTGCCACATGCAAGCATCAAGCACCAAGTGTCCACTAGTGGTAACACAAATGAGGTCAAAGGGGTTCAAAGAGGTCCATGGGAGACACACCTCCACACCATGCCCGACACACTCCCATGGGCGACACAACTCAAGCCGACACAAGCATGGCCGACACACCTAGGCCGACACAAGGCTCACTTTCCCGACACAAGGTCTAAAAAGGCAAAGGCAAAGAACACAAGGCCCACCAAGGCTCATCCAAGCCCAAAGGAACTCAAACAACGAGCCCAACCCTTCCTCTCAACAAAAGAGGAAGCAAGGAGAGGGAGGAACACCTCACAAGGTGACAAACTTGCCCACAAACCCTAGACTTGGGTTAATCGCAAGTAGCACCTCCAGCTCTCAACAAAGCACCAACAAACCCTAATCACCACTAAGGGTGATCAACAAGCAACTAAGCATCAGGGTTAAGCAAAGCAAATAGGATAAGCCCTAAATGGAGGTCAGGGTCCTTACAAGCTATAACCCCCTACAAGGGATTTTGCCATCAAAATCTGAAGAGAAAAGTGAGGGATACTTCCTCCTCATCTCTTCGTCACGCTCCCACGTGGCTTTCTCAATGCCACAATGATGCCAAAGAACCTTCACGAGAACCAGGTCCTTCCTCTTCAGCTTCTTAACTCTTTTGTTAAGGATCATCACAGGACCTTCCTCGTTGGTCACATCTTCATCAAGCTCAACTTCGACTGGCTGTATCACTGTTCTTGTATCTGGATGACTTTCCTTCAGCATACTGACATGGAACATTGGGTGTAGCTTGTGCGACTCTAGCGGCAGCTCTAACTCGTAAGCTACCTTTCCCATACGTGCTATGATCGGGTATGGCCCCATATATTTGGGTGCTAGCTTACCCTTCCGGCCAAACCTTAGCACACCTTTCCATGGTGAGACTTTAAGATACACTTTGTCTCCTACCTAGAACTCCAAAGGTCGTCGGAGATTGTCTGCATAAGACATCTGCATGTCCTATACCGCTTTCAACTATTGTTGTATCACCTTGATCTTTTCTGTTGTCAGTTGTACTAACTCAGGACCCAAAAGCTAATATTCACCAGACTCATACCAACACAACGGGGATCTACACTTCCTGCCATATAAGGCCTCATAAGGAGCCATGTCAATGCTCCGCTGATAACTATTGTTGTAGGCAAACTCTATCAAACTGAGATGCACGTCCCAAATGCCTAGGAACTGCAAAACACAAGCCTGAAGGAGATCCTCCAAAGTCTGAATAGTCCTCTCAGACTGTCGATCTGTCTGCGGGTGGAAGGCGGTGTTGAACCTTAGCTGTGTTCCCAACGCTTTGTGCAACTGTTCCTAGAAACGAATCGTAAACTAAGGACCTCTGTCGGAAACTATCGTTGCTAGCACACTGTGCAAACATACTATCTCATCTACATATACCTGAGTGAGCTTCTCGGTTGTAAACATTGTCTTTATAGGTATGAAATGGGTAGACTTCGTCAATCTATCCACTATTACCCAAATGGAATCATGATTCCTAGTTGTCATGGGCAGACCAACTACAAAATCCATGGTTATATGATCCCATTTCCATTGCGGTATCGGTAGGGGTTGTAATGTACCTACCTGCTATTGATGTCTAGCCTTGACTTGCTGACATACCGCACACCTAGCCACAATCTCAGCTACATCTTTCTTCAAGTCGGGCCACCAATACAAGTCCTTTAGATTATGATACATCTTAGTGACACCTAGATGCACAACATACATTGACGTGTGTGCTTCCTCGAGCACTAGCTTCCTCAGCCCATCAGCATCGGGGACCACCATCCTATCTTGATAGCAAACTAGTCCATCCTCAGACTCATGGAACCCATCATGCCTTTTGCTGCTAAACTCTGACTTGATCATCTGCACTGTATCATATGTTTGTTGTGCATCTTTGATCTACTGTCTCAGCGTAGGCCTGACTTGCATATGTGCTAAAAGTCCTACTAACAAGGAAAATTCCATCTGCACATTCATTTTCTGCAAGGAAACAAACATATCCCGTCTATGGCATACCAAGGAACTCAATTGTGCCTTCTTTTTAGGAAGAGAAGAAGACTTTCGGCTAAGCGCATCAGCTACCACATTCGCCTCACCAGGGTGATACTCAATGGTGCAGTCGTAATCATTGATTAGCTCCATCCATCGGTGATGTCACATGTTTAGCTCATTCTGCGGAAAGATGTACTTCAGATTCTTATGATCTGTAAAGATCTGCCACACTTCCCCGTAAAGATAGTGTCTCCAAATCTTTAACGCATGAACCACTGCTGCCAACTCCAAATCATGAGTCGGATAGTTCTCCTCGTGTTTCTTAAGTTTTCGTGAAGGAAAAGAAACCACATGATCTTCCTGCATCAGCACACAACCTAAACCTTTCTTGGAAGCATCGTAGAAAACAACATAGCCCTTTCTAGGCTCTGGCAGTACAAACACTGGAGCACTAGTCAGCTTTTCCTTCAAACTCTAGAAAGCTTGTTGGCAACGATCATTCTAGAAAAAAGATACATCCTTTCTAGTCAACTTTGTCATCAGTAATGCAATCGCACTGAAGTCCTTGATAAACCTTCGGTAATATCCTACTAATCCCAAGAAACTACGAACTTCTGTCGGTGTCTTCGGTTGTTCCCATTCTACAACTGACTCCACCTTCTTCGGGTCCACCTTGACTCCTTCAGCAGATATCACATGGCCCAAGAAAGTTACTTCTTCCAACCAGAACTCACACTTGCTAAACTTGGCATACAACTGATGTTGGTGAAGAAGAGTCAACGCTAGTCGGAGATGTTGCTCATGCTCTTGCCTGTCCTGACTATATATCAAAATGTCATCTATAAAGACTACAACAAACTGATCTAGAAATGCACGGAACACCATGTTCATCAAAGCCATGAAAGCAGCAGGTGCATTGGTTAGCCCGAACGGCATAACCACAAACTCAAAGTGACCATACCTCGTCCTAAAAGCTGACTTTGGTATGTCATCTGCCTTAATCCTCAACTGATGGTATCCAGACTGTAGATCGATCTTCTAAAACGCTGTAGCACCACACAACTGATCGAACAGATCATCTATCCTCGACAACGGGTACTTGTTCTTGATCGTGACCTTGTTCAACTGTCGGTAATCTATACATAACTGCATCGACCCGTCCTTCTTCTTAACGAACAACACTGGAGCACTCCAAGGCGATGTACTTGGTCAGATGAAACCTTTCTCCACCAACTCTTGTAACTGCTTCTTAAGCTCTGCCATCTCTACTAGAGCCATCCTATACGGTGTCTGTGCAACTGGTTGTGTTCCTGGAACCAAATTGATCTCAAAATCAATCTCTCAGGGTGGAGGAACACCGGGGAACTCATCAGGAAACACATCCGCAAACTCTCGAACAACCGACACCTCCTCAAGGCTAAGACCTTTCGCCTTGGTATCCACAACGTGAGCTAAGAATGCATTACATCCTTTCCGTAACAACTTTTTCTCTAACATAGCTGATACTAGACACGTAGGGAGAATCTTCCTATCTCCTTGGAAGATCCACTTCTCTCCATCGTCATCAAACATAGCCTGCTTGGAACCACAGCTGATACGCTTGTGTATTTTCCTTGGTTGATGAAGTTACCTTCCTTGGTTTTCTTGATTTGCAAGCTGAGGAAAAAGGTGAGTTCCTTCATCATGCTCATCTCAAATTCACTCTGCATAAGATCACTAAACTTCTTGAAAATATCAATATTAGTTCCACCAAAAATGATACCATCAATATAAGTTTGAATTATAAGAAAATTGTTAGAAGTGTGCTTTAGAAACAAGGTATAATCTACTTTTCCCATGATATAGCCATTATCTAAAAAAAGTTCTTTAGTTTCTCATACCAAGCTCGAGGTGCTTGTTTGAGACCATAGAGAGATTTTTACAACAAAAATAAACATGGTTAGGCAAGTTATCATGTTCAAAGCCTAGAGGTTGTGAAACATACAGTTCCTCCTCAATTGTACCATTCAAAAATGAACTTTTAACATCCATTTGATAAAGAAGAAATTTCATGTGACTGGGAAATGCAAGCAACATCCTTATTGACTCAAGTCTATCTACAAATTCATATGTTCCATTAAAATCTATACCTTCTTGTTGATTGTAGCCTTGAGCAACTAACCTTGCTTTGTTACTTACCACTTTTCCGCTATCATCCATCGTGTTGTGGTAGACCCCTTTGGTGCCAATGCTCTTTCTATCACTTGGTCTTGACACAAGAGTCTGCATTTTGTTTCTTTCAAACTATGCCAACTCTTGTTCCATGGCTAGGATCCATTTATCATCTTTTAGAGGTTATTTGACATCTTTTGGCATCATTTGAGAGATGAAGGTGCTTTCTTCTTGTTCTTTGTTGAGTGCAGTCTGTATCTTTAGCATTTCAAAAGGGTTGCCTATGATGAGCTCCTTTTGATGGTTCTTTGCAAAGCGGGGAGTTGGACCCTTCTTTTCTTCATTCTTCTCTTCTTCATCAACTCACACCTCATTTCCTTTTTTAGCAATGTTGTGCTCTTTCAAGAGATGAATCATCTCATCTGCAACATCATCATAAACAATATCTTTGGATATGGAGGGGTTAGTCTCAACAAATTTAACATTTATATAATCTTCTACTTTACATAGTTCAATGTTATATACTCGATAAGCCTTGTTGGTAGTGCTATAGCCAAGAAAGAAAGTCTTGTAGGACTTCAGATCAAACTTTTCAAGAATATCCTTGGTGTTCAAAGAAAAACAAGGACACCCAAAATATGAAAGAAATCAATGGAAGGCTTTCTACCACGCTATAGCTCATAGGGTGTTTTCTTAAGAGAAGGATAATTAAAAACCCAATTTTTCACAAAACATGAAGTACTAACAGCTTTGGTCAATAACTTATTTGGATTGTTGTAATCTAGAAGCATAGTCCGAGACATCTCCTGTAGTGACCTATTCTTCCTCTCTACAACCCCATTTTGTTGAGGTGCTTGAGGTGAAGAAAAGTTATGTACATACCCAGATTCCTCACAAAACAATTTAGATGAATCATTTTCAAACTCTCCCCCATGATCACTATGGATAAAAACAATCTAGCAAGAAGCTTTGTTTTGAACCCATTTGCAAAATGTCAAGAAAATGTTAAGAGTATCACTTTTTGAAACGAGAAAGAAGATCAAAGTAAAGCGAGAAAAATCATCAACAATCACTAAACAATACTTGCTACCACGAAGTGATTACATACACCTCGGTCTAAATAGATCAATGTGAAGAATCTCAGGAGCTCTCTTGAAGGAGGACTTGGTTTACTTTTCTTGGGTACAAGGTTGACATTCCTCATCCTTTTCAAAATCCAATTTGGGAAGTCCCTTCACCAATTCCTTTTTTCTTAACTTCTTCATTTGATGCATATTTACACGACAAAGCCTACGATGCCACAAAGAAATATCATTTGAATTGGAAACAAGACATCAACCAACAACATTCTTAATAGTGTCAGACCCAATAATATAAATACTACCATTTCTAGTTCCCTTATATATGACATTGTAGGAGAGGGAATCTGGAAGCAAGAATTCTAAAGAAGTAAATAGAACAAGGTAACCATTATAACAAAGTTACTAATAGTTATTAAATTGTGATGTAGGCCATCTAAAAGAAGTACATTCTTGGTGCAAAATGAATAACCTACGTCACAATCACCTATTACCTTACCCCTGTTGTTGCCCCCAAAAGTCACTGATCCTCCTTTCTTCTTGGTGAATTGATTGAATTGGTTGATTTCACCCTTCATTTGTTTATAACAGACACTAACAACAATCCACTTGCCTTTAACCTCACTTACCTCACCTAAGTCTTTACTTGTGGAGGCCATGAGTGCAAGGTGGAATTCTCCTTCATCGGATCTTGAGCTACTAGTGGAAGACTCCTCCTAAGATGCATGAGTTGCATCCTTGCTTCTTTTCTCCTTCTTATCCTTCCTCTTGTACTTGCCTTCCTTCTTGTCATCCTTGTTCTTGTGGCTGCTCTTGTGGTGGCTACATTCTTGTAGTGCTCTTTTTGTCCACATTCGTAGCATCTTGGAGTGGAGGATGAGGAAGACTTTCCTTTAAGTGATTGTTCTTGGAGTAGTTTGCTTCATGATCACTAGGGCCATCATCTTCACTTGAGGAGGTAGGAGAGGACCGGAAAGCAAGTTGTTGTTGAAGGATCATTCCCTTTACTTGGGCTTTGAAGGCATTATCTTTAACATTCTTTGAATCCTTCTCTTCTTTCTTCTTGTTTGTTTAGCCGTGTCTCATGGGATTCAAGGTTTCCAATGAGCTCCTTCGTGGCTAAGTTTCCAAGGCTTCTTACTTATTCAATTAAAGTCACCTTGGGTTCCCATCTTTAGGGGAGTGACCTTAAGATCTTTGAGTTGATGGCCATCCTATCCAAGGTGTTACCCAAAGCATCTAGACCATTGGTGATGGTGTTGAGATGGGAGTACATATTAGCCACTCTATCCTTGCCCTTTTGAAGTTCTCAAGCTTCCCATTGAGTATGTAGATCTTAGAGTCCTTGACTTGTTGTGTGCCTTAATAAGTGATACAAAACTTGTTCCAAATGTCATGGGTTGTGTCCCAAGTTGAGATTCAGTTGAATTTTGAGGGAGTGAGGGTGTGATAGATGATGCTAATCACCTTGGCATTAAGTTGCACCTTCTTGACTATAGTTTCATCCCAAGTGCCTACATCACCCGTTGGCTCCTTGTATGGGAGGATCACCACCTTCCACATGTCATAGTTGGTTCCATGGAGGAAGAACAACATCCACCATTTCCAATAGAGGAAATTGGTGTCGTTGATGACTGATCGCATGGAGAATCTTCCCTCTAGATTGAGTGACCCAAGTAAGTCATCCATCTTCTCGTCTTGTGGGAGATGTGTCAGAGAATAATGTGGCTCTGATACCACTTGTTGGATCTAAGGGCTCAGGGGGTGAATAGAACTAAAACACTTATAGAAAACTTGTTAGACCATCAAGTTACTTCAAATAAGTTTAATTATAAATAGTGAATTTGATGGCAATTGAAACATACGCAGCAAGAAAGAGAGAGATTGAAGCAACCAAGTGAACAAGTTGTTTTAGAGTGGTTGCACACTCCAGACTAGGAGAGAATCAGTCCACTACCTAGAGAGGTCAAGCTCTAGAATTTCTAAGATATATACTCCTTATATTAACTTATATGAGTGATAACATATGACCTTACTTTTCTGAGACAAGGATACCCAACTTCCCTTTGAGGCCAAGGGAGCCAACAACCTTACAATCACAGTTTTAACTATCCAAGAGCTAGTCTTATACCTCAATAAGGTCTTACCCACTCTTACAATTAGCAGGATGCCTTCACCAAGGTACACCCCTTGATGCAATGAGTCTTTGAACTTGAGGCTTTACCCGCTCAACTCCTTGGATCTTCTCCTTCACTCAGAGTAGCCTTGAGTACCTTCTTCTCTAGCTGAAAAAGCTTGCTCCTTCTCCTTCTCTTGAAGAAGTTTGCACCAATCAAGATCCTTGAAGAAAGGGATGGGAAAGATGAAGCTTGAGAGCTTTACAAGCATTTAAATGGGTAGCTCACTTCACATAAGACCTATCTCACTCATAATGACAAATTGAGGTATAAACTAGAGAGAGAAAGGGGCTCAAGTGGATAGTAAGCACTCAACTATGGCAAGGATCTTTAATAACATGAATGAGAAAACTTGGAATGAACTCTAAGGGGTCCTATTTATAGTTTGGGTGTCCACAGGAGTGTGGAAACACTTATGAACATTTTCTAGCCATTTGGAGGGTTGCAACGGATATACTTTTGAGTTTCACACCCCTCCAATGGTTAAAATCATTTTTTCTATGTTTTTCGTACAATGCATTTGGTCGAGTTTCAATAAAGATCACTCGACCGATCACACTATGAGACAAAGTCAATTTAAACCATTGGTTGAGTTTGTCCTTCTAAAGATGTGAGATCACCTCTCTACTAAATATTTGAAGAATGAAACCCCCATTTCAAACATACTCAAAGTCATGATGGAATAGGTATAAATTTTTCAATTTAAATACTGGTATGCAAAAGTCTAATAATAGCAACATAATATAAAATAATGACTATATTCAATTACACAAATGTTCATTTTATTCACCCATAAGGGTATACATGAAATTATCACAAAAGGATCTTTTATAGAGGGAAACTAAACTATATCAATCTGTCTCCAAACAACATCTTCATGTGTTAGGTCCATGACGGAAGTCATGTATTTTTCATCGTAAAGCTAGGTTGGATCTGCATGTTCCTGTTGTGCACTCTGATCCTAGACTTGGATGGTTGGGATCATCCAGCAAGAGGAAAAACAAAGTATGTGTCAAATGGGGAATAAGGACAAGGTAACAAAAGTAAATAAGGGATAATGATTCAACTAGGTTAATAAATGTCAAAAGCATGAGACATGTAACAAATAAGAACTATGCCATGAAAAATAATAATAAAGTTGCATGAATGATTCTTAATATGAATATAATAACTAATAGGTGAGGAAGAGTAACACATTCCCAAACACCTAAAATAAATATATAAGTGGGGAGAGTAATCACATTCCCCTGGAAAAAATAGCACATGCCCAACATTGGGTGGTTGTACATAAGTACATTATTGAATATATAGTCAATAATTCATCATGCTAGAAAAAGAATCATAAGGCAGATTAAAGAAGTGCAATATTACAGTGGGGTTCAGAACCCAACAATGTATATGTGAATAAGTTTCGAAGAGAAATAATGACAATGTTCATGTTAAGTCTATGCCTCATTGGGAATTGTAGGGTTGGATGATAATTTGCCCAACATAGGGTTTAGAAATGCACATACATAAATAGGGATTTCACATACGCACATACCTCAATGTTGAGTCCTAATTATCACTTCCCACCAACTAAGTTGTTTCCCAGACCACTTCAACCTAATTATGATTTAACCACATGTATTAGGGTTTTGTAAAACATAAAGTGTAAGAAACCCTAATTTTGTACTTTCTAAGAAAACTATCAGTTTTGGACTAAAAAACTAAACCAATCAATCAGTTATATTTTTCTAATTAAGAAAACATATTTATTTTATTTTATGATTTATAAATTATTAATTATGAATTTTAAAATTTATAAACAATTAAGAAATTCCATTAAAATTCATATATTAATTAATTTATAATTAGGCAATAAAGTCAATACCAACAGACATGAAATACTGTTCTAAATCCAATGACTATTTATTTGTAATTTTCTGACAAAGCATCGATTTAATATGAACCTGGGCCAAGACAGACCAATGAGAATACAAAGAAAAATCATGTGTGCTTCATAGTCCAAGTCAGCAGTCTATGGACCTGGGCCAATCAGTGGCCACCAGTTGGAAGATGGGCTCACCCTAGTAGATCAATAATGCGGAGAGAATAAAATCTCCAAAATACCATTGTGACCTTAATCATTTGATTAAACTTGTAGTGTCACCATGATGATTCTATGACTGGGTTTCTCCTTCCTCGTGATCCATGGTTCGGGCAGGAGACTGGAGGTCTCAACTCCAATCATGTGTGGCAACCACGGTTGTTCAAGGGAAACTGAGGATGCCAACGAGTTCGCAATGCCTTAATGAAACCAGAGAGCCAGGATGAATTATGTCTTGTTAGATTCATTTTGACTTCATGGTTTCATTGGTGAAATAATTAAGGAAGATGGTGGACAATGGAGGGAGAAAGAGATCAGGGAAGGTCAACTAGAGCAACACTCTCTATTTCACAGATGATACAAAGGTAGTTGACCACGTTTCAGCCGTCAGATCGCAAAGGAAAAGAAATTGGGTCGTCTGATAGTGTGTGTTTAAATGGAGACCGTTGGATCACACACATTACAGAAAAATCATTATAATGTAACGCACGATGGTTACATTGAAATTGGACTTTAGGAAATGAATGTGGTGCCTAAATGAAATCGTATTAAAAACCTTAGTTACCCCATATAAAAACTCGTTTAATTCATTTAGAGGGTCAAACATTATCCAATTAACTTCAAATTTGGAACATAGGCTAATTTTAGTGTCTAGAATAGTCCTATGACTTGGATTTCAGTTTTCCACATGTTTTGGCCCATAATCACTCTATTTGGTCATTAATCTAAATATTAATGTATAAAAAGAGTGAGTTAACTTGTAAAGGTTTTACTAATTAAATATTTGGGTGAATGATAACCTCCTGTTTTAGTAGTTTATCTTAGTCTTTTTCTTTAGTTTTCCATACTCTTTTTACGTTTATACGGTACATAAACCTAATTTTACCCCTTCTTTTGTAAATACATCATCAAACTAACGTTTTCCTTTTACACTTGCAGAAAAAGCACAAAAAAATCATAAAAGAATAAACCAACCTCGAGACCGCGTGAAGCCAAACGGTCCCGAGACCGCATGAAGCCAAACGGTCCCAAGACCGCATGGAGTTCAAACGGTCCCGAGACCGCATGAAGTCAAACGGTCCCAAGACCGCATGGAGTTCAAACGGTCCCGAGACCGCATGAAGCCAAACGGTCCCAAGACCGCATGGAGTTCAAACGGTCCCGAGACCGCATGAAGCCAAATGGTCCCAAGACCGCATGGAGTTCAAACGGTCCCGAGACCGCATGAAGCCAAATGGTCCCAAGACCGCATGGAGTTCAAACGGTCCCGAGACCGCATGAAGCCAAACGGTCCCAAGACCGCATGGAGTTCAAACGGTCCCGAGACCGCATGAAGCCAAACGGTCCCAAGACCGCATGGAGTTCAAACGGTCCCGAGACCGCATGAAGCCAAACGGTCCCAAGACCGCATGGAGTTCAAACGGTCCCAAGACCGTTTGACGCCAAACGATCTCAAAAACCGTTTGACGCCAAACGGTCTCAAGACCGTTTGAACCCAAACGGTTTCCAGACCGTTTGACCTCACTCAAGGCCTATAAATAAGACCTCAAGGGCCATCCCTGAGAGAGTCCAGACGTCCAGAGGCTGTCTCTCTCCTACCAGAACAACTTCATCCACTGCCCGAGGCCGCCTGTCTGAGACTCACGTTCCATTGCAAAGCTACCTTCTCTCTCATCAACAAAGAAGGTGAGAGGAGAAGATCCGTCGTCAAGCAAGTCACGAAGGGTGAAGATCGTTGCTCTCTCCACCAAGGGTTCAACCTTCTCTCCTCAGTGGAGATGATGTTCTTTCTATCTCTTCTTGCTCCTCCTTTGTTGTTCCCTTTATGAGGAGCGAGTAGTTCCATCCACTGGGGCGCGGGGACTAGCCCCGCTGCCCATGTTTTGTACTTTGTACTAAAAAGATGTTATCATTTTGTTTTAATACTAAATCGTTTCACACATGCTTGAATGATGGCCACGTTCTTGTATGCATCTATTGTCTTTTGTTGTGGTTTGTCTACGACCGCTCTCGAGACTCGAATACCGATTTAGTGTTGGTTTCTGGTGTGTGTATCCACCACGCATCCGTTTCGGTGTCTAGGAGTGTATCTCAAAGAGTGGAGTAAACTCACTATCATCCGTTGCACTTCCATCTGTATGGAAATGAACTTTGGTAAGTTGAGGAACACACTTCGCGAGGGGAATGATGTAAAGCATGTGACCATTTGATCGGGAATGGCTGGCGTTGCAACATTCCCGCACTTCTCGTAGCTAGGTTATCCGAATAGGAGACTAGGCCTACAAGGACGCTATTCGATTTGATAATTATCGCTCGCTTGTTAGTTTTAGATGCACGTTTCATGAGGTTGAGTAAGATTCTCTCTTTGGAAGACTACATCTCTTCAGTGACGCGTAGAAATGTACCGAATGAGAGCTACTTAACCCTTGAAGGATGTGATGCATTGCTCTTGTCTTATATGGGCATTGGTCTTGTGGAACATCGAAGGATGCAATGCATCGCTCTTGTCTTATATGGGCATCGGTCTTGTGGAACATCCTTGGGTGCGATGCATCGCTCTTGTCTTATAAGACATCGGTCTTGTGGGACATCCATGTATCTAGCTTTTAAGTCTTGCTTTGCTTAGTACATATATAAGGCATGTGTAGCGGTGGTAAATACCTGCTTAACCCCAGTGATTCATCATCATTTGTTAAATCTTAGTTTTACTTGCTTTATTTACTTTTCATGCTTTAGTCTAAAAACCAATCAAAATCCAACCTTTTGATATAAGTACCAATTAGTAAAAATAACTAAGTGAAGTGTTGTACGTTTTCCATCTTGTTGCTTGCAACAAGACCGTTGTCTTTTGGGTTCGATCCTAAATCTGTACTATGATAAGGCTTCCATACTCTTATGGGGTTGGAGTTGTTATCTAAGCACCAGTTCTAGGTAAACCTAGGGAAGACATCAATCCTCTCTAGGGTTTTTGGTGATAGAATCCTTGGACTCCCATTGGAAGACTGAAAATCTTTTGGTGTAAGTCCCAGTTTCATCAAAAAATGGCGCCATTGCCGGGGACAACGAAACGTTAGTATTTCACTTAGTTTATTTTCCTAGTTGGTTAGGATTTTACACTTTCTTTTTGAATCATAACTCATCATCTTCTTGAAGTTTGCATATTGTCTCTATTATCTAAAGGTGTTCTCTTTTCTTTACTCAGGTAGAACCCGTATATGCAATCACCGCATAATCAAGGATTCTCCCCTGATCCGGAGTTCGACTCCGAGGTAGAGAGAAGTTTCCACCGCAGAATCCGTCTCAATCGCCAACGCGCTAGTCAAATGGCTGACGAACAGCATCAAGCCGCTTTGGTGATGGAGAGAGTCAATGCTGCTATAGCCGCACAACGGGCACAACTCATTGCAGACACCCGTGCCCAAATACAAGCGGAGATACGAGCAGAAGAGCAAGCCCGCATAAGAGCAGAGACCGAGGCTGCTCAGCTCGAATTACGAAACAAGCAACTGAGGGACTATGCTGTCCCGAAGAACTACGAAGACAACCACCCGGTCCGGCCTCCGATCATCAATATCCCAAACTTTGAGATTCGGACCCAGTGGATCCAGATTATGCAAGGAATTTCCTTCTCTGGAAGTTCAGGAGATGATTGCATGGACCATTTGAAACGATTTAAGGCATTATGCCGCCTGGTCCCGCAAGCTGGCATTGCTTTCGACGCAATAATGCTCCACCTGTTTCACTTCACCTTATCTGGAAGGGCTTTGAGTTGGTATAACTCACTGGATAGAGAACCCATCATAACCACTTGGGCCCCTCTAGAGGAAAAATTCTTGGAGAAGTTTTTTCCACCCTCTCTTACCTACGAAATCAGAGGGCAGATCAACCATTTCTCCCAGCTACCTGGAGAAACCCTCGCAGAGGCATGGGAAAGATTCAAGGAACTTCTACGCAAATGCCCTCATCATGGAATTTCACAGAATCAATTGATTGAAACTTTTTATCGGGGAGTAAGCGATGACATTAAACAGTTCCTAGATTCCTCATCTGGAGGAAATTTCATGAGGAAAAACTATGAAGATGCCTGGAAAATCGTTACTTTAGGAGCTGAAAACCAGTCCAACTGGGGACGGTCAGCCGGAAAAGGCATCCTTAAAGTCTTTAAAGCTGAGGAATCTATGGAAATAAAGTCAATAGCCGAAGCTTTGAAGACAATCGCTCATAAACAGCAAACCCTTGAAACAACTCTAGGGGAAATTGATAAGAAGCAAACCCCGCTGGTTCATCAAGTCAAAGCCGTCACAGGATCCTGTGAAGCTTGTCATGCTTCGGATCATCCGACTCTTTCCTGCGGAATGCTCTATAATGTGATGATGGATCTGCATCCACCACCACAATCCTATGAGGCCATCACTAATCAGGCTGAAGATCAGATTCCAGAGCAAGTCAACTCCATCCATACTATTCCCGGACAAGTTTATTATAATCCCAGTCAACCAAGGAACCATCCTGGGTTCCAGTATGGGAATCCTTCTGGAACTGCGAATCCGCAACATCAGACACAAGGGGGACTTGACAGTAGGCTGCCTCCTGGATTTCCAAACAATTTCAACCAAAATCAAGGGAACCCAAGGAACAATTTCCCTAGGGCTAACTACCCTAGAAATCAATCAGCCTACTATCAGTACACTCATCCCCCGCTTCACCCTCAATTGCATATTCAACAGTCTCAACAACAAAACCCTCAGAAAAACGTCACTGCACAACCGGAAGATGAGCTATCTTTGATAAAACAAATGCTTCAGTCTCAGCAAACCATCCTGGCCAACCAACAAGCTCAACAGAAGGCAGTTGAAGCACAGCTTGCCCAGATTGTTGCACAATTGAAACCCCCAACAGGCACTTTTGATGGGCAGCCTGAACCAAACTCTAAATACGGGCAAAACAAACACAAACAGCTGAATGCCGTCACCACAAGGTCGGGACACATTCTTCCTGAACCCATCAAGATCACTCTAGATGATGAGGATGTGCCCACTTTTACGACGAAAGAGATCTTGCAACAAGAGATTGGGAAATCCCCCGAAGGCACAGAGGACAAAAACAAAGAGCAGGTACCTGCAGAATCCAAGGTCCCGCAATTCAAACCAAGGATTCCGTATCCGGGCAGACTGCAAGAAACAAAAATGGACGCCAGGTTTCAGAAATTCAAGGAAGCAATGAAGAAACTTTATATTGACATCCCACTCCTTGACGCTCTATCCGAAGTACCAGCATGGGCAAGATATCTCAAAACTTTGCTATCACGTAAGTATACCACCAAAGAGCAGGAAACCGTCAAGCTCGCTCAAACCACTTCTGACATCATCTTGAACAAACTACCCAAAAAGAAGAAGGACCCAGGTTCCTTCGGAATCCAATGTTGCATCGGAAATGCATCCACAAAGAAAGGATTGGCTGACCTCGGGGCTAGTATATCCATTATGCCCTACTCAATGTGCCAACGCCTTGGTTTCACTGACCTGCTGCCTACAGCAATGACTATTCAACTAGCCGACTCCACCATAACCGCACCGTTGGGAATCATCGAAGATATCCCAGTAAGGATAGGGAAGGATGCCTATGTTCCATGTGATTTTGTCATCATGGAGATTAAAGAAGACTTAAGGTATCCGATCATTTTCGGTAGGCCTTTCCTAGCTACATCCAGAGCGCTAATCGATGTCGAAGCCGGAACCATCATTCTTAGGCTCGGGAAAGAAGCAATTCAATTCCGCGTCCTTGATAGCATGAAAGGTCCCAGCATCCAAGAAGAAGTCTTTCTTTTAGACGCAATTCAACAAATGTCACAATTAGAAATCTCCGAGCCAATTGACGAACTTGAGAATGCTCTTATCAATCCAGAAACTGAATTCTCTGCAAATGAACTAGTCCAGCAATGCATCCAATACCTAGAAAAGATAGAAGAAGCACCAAAGGCTACTTTTGAAGAGCTTAAAGCCATCACTACCATTGAAGCAGCAGAACCATCAAAAACCCCTGAATTGAAGACTTTACCTACAGGGCTTAAATATGTTTTCCTGGATAAGGAAGAGCTATACCCAGTTATTATCAGCTCCACCCTTACCGAAGACCAAGAAGTCAAACTTCTGGATAAACTAAGGAGGCACAAAAAGATCATTGGTTATAAAATAACCGACCTCACAGGCATAAACCCGGCTCTGTGTATGCATAAGCTTCCTATGGTTGAAGAATTTAAACCCACTCGTGAACATCAAAGAAAACTGAACCCAAATCTGAAAGAGGTAGTCCGTTTGGAAGTCCTCAAACTACTCAAAGCTGGCATGATCTATCTTATCTCTGACTCTCAGTGGGTCAGTCCAGTTCAAGTTGTCCCAAAGAAAGGGGGCACTACTGTAGTGATCAACGATAAAAATGAGCTCGTACCTACTAGGACTGTAACGGGGTGGTGAATGTGCATCAATTATAGGAAGTTGAATAAAGCTACAAGAAAAGACCACTACCCTCTACCCTTCCTTGACGAAGTCCTAGAGCGCTTGGCCCACCAAAAGTATTTCTGTTATCTCGATGGTTACTCCGGGTTCTACCAAATACCCATACATCCAGAGGACCAAGAAAAAACCACCTTCACTTGTCCCTTTGGGACATATGCTTTCAGAAGAATGCCGTTCGGGCTATGTAACGCTCCTGCTACTTTCCAAAGCTGCATGTCTGCCATCTTCGCCGGATTAACCGAATCTGTTATGGAAGTCTTTATGGATGATTTCTCTGTCTATGGATATTCTTTCGATAACTGTCTAGATAATCTTGAACGAGTCCTGCAACGTTGCAAGGAAACGAACCTTATCCTGAATTGGGAAAAATGTCACTTCATGGTAACAGAAGGTATTGTCCTCAGACATAGAGTAAGTGATAGGGGAATTGAGGTCGAAAAAGCAAAGATTGATGTTATCTCAAAGTTGTCACCTCCGAAGGACATAAGGGGCGTTCGAGCTTTCCTAGGTCATGCAGGTTTCTACAGAAGGTTTATCAAAGATTTCTCGAAAATAGCTAAACCCATGACTCAACTCCTGACAAAAGATGCCGAGTTCGTTTTCGACCAAGAATGTATGCGAAGTTTCTCTACCCTTAAAGAAGAATTAATTTTCGCACCTATTCTAAGGGCTCCAGACTGGTCGCAACCCTTCGAAATCATGTGCGACGCAAGCGATTATGTCATAGGGGCCGTTTTAGGACAACGGATCGATAAGAAACCCTATGTCATCTACTATGCATCCAAAACGCTAGACGAAGCACAGAAGAACTACACCACCACGGAGAAAGAGTTTTTGGCTATCATATACGCTTTCGAAAAATTCCGCTCTTACCTGATCGGCTCTAAAGTCATCGTCTACACTGACCATTCTGCTATCCGACATCTGATCCAGAAATAGGACGCCAAACCCAGGCTCATCCGCTGGGTATTAATGCTTCAAGAATTCGACCTAGAAATCAAAGATAAAAGTGGCGTAGAGAACGTCGTAGCCGATCACCTCAGCAGAATCGAGGTTGAAGAAAACGATAAAATCCCTATCAGGGATTCTCTTCCTGATGATCAGCTTATGAAGGCCACTCATAGCTTTCCTTGGTTTGCTGATATCGTCAATTATCTAGCCACAGGGATCATCCACCCGTCTGCTTCATATCAGGATAAAAGGAAATTCCTTCATGATATAAAACGTTATCATTGGGACGAACCCTACTTATTTTACCTCTGTGCCGACGGACTTTTTCGCTGGTGCCTTCCAGAAGAAAAAATAACCTCGGTTTTGGAACACTGCCACTCCGGACCCACGGGGGGGCACATGGGCGCCAAGAAAACTGCCATAAAAGTTCTACAATCTGGTTTCTTTTGGCCCACCATATCAAAAGACTCACATGATTTTGTCAAAGCCTGTGATAAATGCCAATTTTCGGGCAACATATCAAAAAGGGATGAAATGCCTCTTACCATGTGGCAGGAAATTGAACTGTTTGATGTATGGGGGGTAGACTACATGGGACCTTTCCCTTCATCATATGGCTTCTCTTACATTTTGGTCGCAGTGGATTACGTCTCAAAGTGGGTCGAAGCTATACCCACCGTATCCAATGACTCCAAACCTGTTGTCAAATTGTTCAAAGACACTATTTTTCCGAGATTTGGAGTTCCAAGAACGGTCATATCTGATGGCGGGACCCATTTCCTGGAACGAAGTTTCGAAGCGTTACTGAGAAAATACGGAGTCCATCACAAAGTTGCCACACCTTACCACCCACAAACTAGTGGCCAGGTAGAAGTATCCAATAGACAGATAAAAGTGATCCTTGAAAAAACAGTGAATAAAAACCGCACTGATTGGTCCACCAAACTTCCTGACGCCCTCTGGGCATACCGTACTGCTTACAAAACACCAATTGGAACAACTCCGTTTCGTTTGGTGTACGGCAAATCATGTCATCTTCCAGTAGAACTGGAACATAAAGCCTGGTGGGCCATCAAGCAACTAAACTTCGACTTTAAAAGCACAGGGGAGAACAGACAACTCCAGCTACAGGAGCTAGAAGAACTCTGAATGACAGCATATCACAGTGCCAGAATCTATAAAAAGCAAACAAAAATGTGGCACGATGGACATCTTAAGAGAAAAGATATCGCCGTTGGCGACAGAGTGCTCTTATTCAACTCCAAGCTCAGATTATTCCCCGGAAAGCTCCGAACAAAATGGTCCGGACCCTTCACCATAAAACATATCTACCCAACTGGAGCTGCCATTATCATCGACACCAACGGAGGAGAACGAACGGTTAATGGGCACCGTTTAAAAAGATACTACACTCAGGAAGACAAAACACATCAACAAACCCTCGATATCAGAGATGCTACAGCATAACAACCGTACAGTTTCGTCGAGCCAGTGACGTAAAACCAAGGCGCTTCTTGGGAGGCAACCCAAGACCTCAGTATCTCCTTCTCTATTTTCTAGTCTTTTATTTTTCTTTTTTTTTCTCTTGAATTTGTTTTGCTTTCTTTAAGTTCTTTCATCATTAATCTAAAAATACAAAAAAATCTACATAATCAAAACTACAAAACCAATACATAAAACAAACAACATAAAAATTCATAAACCAAAATACAAAAAAATATACATATTCAAAAACAAACATAAAAATATACAAACCCTTTGTGCCCTCCAAACGGTCTTCAAACCGTTTGGGAACAAACGGTCCTGAAACCGTTTGGGACCAAACGGTCCTGACACCGTTTGGGACCAAACGGTCCTGACACCGTTTGGGACCAAAACGGTCTTGAGACCGCTTGGGACCAAGCGGTCTTCAAACCATTTGGAATACAAAAGGTCACCCACCTATCACTATAAATATCGACCCTACTCCTCCGTCTTTCTCTCTTCGAACCTTCGATTTCTCCAGAGTTTTCATGTGAAGAGCTTCCCTTTTTGCTCCTACTGCATCCGCGCAAAGTCACCCTTCCGTCCACCTTCCGCAAGATAGTCCAGCGACTCCACGCTGCTCACTCCATCGCCAGTCGCTGCTTACGTTGCCATCGCCGTCGTATCGACCGAGTTCACCGACTCTTCTATCGCCTTCATCGCCGCGCCGTTCTATCGTCACCATCAGGGCGCCAGTTGCCGTTTCCTTTACCATCGCATGACGTCTCTCTCTTCGCCATCGCCGTCGCTGTCAAAAGACTTCACCGACTCTTCCACCGCTTTCATCGCCGTCGCCGTTCTCTCATCGTTTTCATCTTTGTCGAAGGCGCCGACGTGTTCTTCACCTTCGCGCCATTCCACCTTCTCCCGCGCCGGCGACCTGCGACTCTTTGCTTTCCAAACGGTCTTGAAACCGTTTGGGGCCAAACGGTCCTCAAACCGTTTGGAACCAAATGGTCTTGAAACCGTTTGGAACCAAACGGTCCTCAAACCGTTTTGAAACCGTTTGGGGCCAAACGGTCCTCAAACCGTTTGGAACCAAACGGTCTTGAAACCGTTTGGAACCAAACGGTCCTCAAACCGTTTTGAAACCGTTTGGAACCAAACGGTCCTGAAACCGTTCGGTCTTCGTTCCCTTTTTGCTTTCACAAAATGTAAAAGATATAACTACATATCAAATTTAAACTGTCTCAAATCTTCTCTAAATTACGAAACTCATGCTTTTTGTTTGGAGTTACAGTTTCCCGTAAAACTTTTTCACTATCAGGATGGGAACCGTAGGATATCCAAAATGGGTGTTGGTTGGTATGACTTTCAGATAGAAAACGATCTGAGGATTGGAGATGTATTTGTATTTGAGCTACTTCTGAAGGACAAAGATATCATGAACTTTTGTGTAACCAAGCAGCACAAATCAAGCAGCACTTGCAACAAAGACCATCCTCCAGTTAGTGGCAACATGGAAGATGGAATCAATATTGAGAATAGCAGCTACCTGACTTAATCCATGGATGATGAAGTAGGACATCCCAAGGAAACTGATGTCGAAGGCAGCGGCTACCACAGTAACTTGAAGTATGATCAAGCAAAGGATCTACTAGACAATATCAAGACAAAATTGCAAAAGAGTGCGGCGAAATTAATGGAGCTCCTGAGTCAGCACTCCAAGGCATACAGCAAAGAGCACTTCAATCGCCCAGCCTTCTGCCATAAATACCCCCATCTTTACGAGGGCCACTCGCATCCACTCTACTCCGATCTCCAGGGGCTACCGAAAATCTGCCTTAACTCGCAGCCCTTGTTCTAATGACTTCTCAACCTATCACTTTGCCACTCTGGGGACAGAGTGTGTGATAAGTTAGGGGGGGATTCATTAGACAAGGGCTAGGTATCAACTTCTATACCCCCTTTTCCTTTTTACAATTCCCTAAAATAGTCACCTCAACTAACTCTAGAATCATGTTAGTCTTACAAATAAATAGCACTCAGACATGAAATGGCGATTTATCAATTCCCACCTACTATGGATCCCATATTTTTGCTTCAATTCTTTATCTGACTCTCCACAGGTAAAAATCAGGGTTTAAATTAGCCGAGATCTCGAGGATGAGAGGGAAATTAGGCAACTTCCGAATCAAAAAAGTTCTGCAAGTGGACCACAAACCAAATAAGTGCATGCTGAAAAACTTTAAGAACAGCTTTCCTCTCTTCAAAATAAAAGAGGCTTGGCCGCCCAAAATAAATCCTCATTCCAAAACCCAAGCCTGTGAGTTTTTGAATAAAAGCCAGAGAGACGAATAAAATCATGAGAGTTGTGCCACGCATAAGGACCTATATGAAGAACTGATAAAGGGCTCACCCGGCCGGCACATTCCGCTGCCCTCACAAAGGCAGATGTGTCGCGTCCGGTAGTGAAAACCCTAAAAGTTCCAAGTATATGAAAAGGCTCATAAAGGACTTGCCCGGCCGGTACATTCAGCTGCCCTCATAAAGGCAGATGTGTCGTGCCCGGTAGTGAGATCCTAAAAAGCATAGACAGCCCCTCCCCCACTCGAAGGGGAGCTACACTTCAAAGCCTTTAGCCAACCCTCATACCCTCTCTAGCTTCCAGTAGGTTTCCAGAGAGGTATAAAGTCGATTAGAGTCAACGGCGTGCACAAAATAAATGTGGTCCCAAGGCAAATTTTGAGATACGGAAAAACCCTGAGATCCAAGCAACTCTCGAAATCCAAAAGAATCAAGGCATGCAATAAGCCTCGATATGACCCCTGGGGAACTCAGGTCAAGAATTGAAGCAAGAGTATGGAGACCCTAATTAAGATCGCCTCGCCATTTCATGTCTCAGCTCTATCTAACTTGAGGACAAGCTAGACTCTAAGTTAGGGGGGGTGATAACCTCCTGTTTTAGTAGTTTATCTTAGTCTTTTTCTTTAGTTTTCCATACTCTTTTTACGTTTATACGGTACATAAACCTAATTTTACCCCTTCTTTTGTAAATACATCATCAAACTAACTTTTTCCTTTTACACTTGCAGAAAAAGCACAAAAAAATCATAAAAGAATTAACCAACCTCGAGACCGCGTGAAGCCAAACGGTCCCGAGACCGCATGAAGCCAAACGGTCCCAAGACCGCATGGAGTTCAAACGGTCCCGAGACCGCATGAAGTCAAACGGTCCCAAGACCGCATGGAGTTCAAACGGTCCCGAGACCGCATGAAGCCAAACGGTCCCAAGACCGCATGGAGTTCAAACAGTCCCGAGACCGCATGAAGTCAAACGGTCCCAAGACCGCATGGAGTTCAAACGGTCCCGAGACCGCATGAAGCCAAACGGTCCCGAGACCGCATGGAGTTCAAACGGTCCCGAGACCGCATGAAGCCAAACGGTCCCAAGACCGCATGGAGTTCAAACGGTCCTGAGACCGCATGAAGCCAAACGGTCCCAAGACCGCATGGAGTTCAAACGGTCCCGAGACCGCATGAAGCCAAACGGTCCCAAGACCGCATGGAGTTCAAACGGTCCCAGGACCGCATGGAGTTCAAACGGTCCCAAGACCGTTTGACGCCAAACGATCTCAAAAACCGTTTGACGCCAAACGGTCTCAAGACCGTTTGACGCCAAACGGTCTCAAGACCGTTTGAACCCAAACGGTTTCCAGACCGTTTGACCTCACTCAAGGCCTATAAATAAGACCTCAAGGGCCATCCCTGAGAGAGTCCAGACGTCCAGAGGCTGTCTATCTCCTACCAGAACAACTTCATCCACCGCCCGAGGCCGCCGGTCTGAGACTCACGTTCCATTGCAAAGCTACCTTCTCTCTCATCAACAAAGAAGGTGAGAGGAGAAGATCCGTCGTCAAGCAAGTCACGAAGGGTGAAGATCGTTGCTCTCTCCACCAAGGGTTCAACCTTCTCTCCTCAGTGGAGATGATGTTCTTTCTATCTCTTCTTGCCTCCTCCTTTGTTGTTCCCTTTATGAGGAGCGAGTAGTTCCATCCACTGGGGCGCGGGGACTAGCCCCGCTGCCCATGTTTTGTACTTTGTACTAAAAAGATGTTATCATTTCGTTTTAATACTAAATCGTTTCACACATGCTTGAATGATGGCCACGTTCTTGTATGCATCTATTGTCTTTTGTTGTGGTTTGTCTACGACCGCTCTCGAGACTCGAATACCGATTTAGTGTTGGTTTCTGGTGTGTGTATCCACCACGCATCTGTTTCGGTGTCTAGGAGTGTATCTCAAAGAGTGGAGTAAACTCACTATCATCCGTTGCACTTCCATCTGTATGGAAATGAACTTTGGTAAGTCGAGGAACACACTTCGCGAGGGGAATGATGTAAAGCATGTGACCATTTGATCGGGAATGGCTGGCGTTGCAACATTCCCGCACTTCTCGTAGCTAGGTTATCTGAATAGGAGACTAGGCCTACAAGGACGCTATTCGATTTGATAATTATCGCTCGCTTGTTAGTTTTAGATGCACGTTTCATGAGGTTGAGTAAGATTCTCTCTTTGGAAGACTACATCTCTTCAGTGACACGTAGAAATGTACCGAATGAGAGCTACTTAACCCTTGAAGGATGCGATGCATTGCTCTTGTCTTATATGGGCATCGGTCTTGTGGAACATTGAAGGATGCAATGCATCGCTCTTGTCTTATATGGGCATCGTTCTTGTGGAACATCCTTGGGTGCGATGCATCGCTCTTGTCTTATAAGGCATCGGTCTTGTGGGACATCCATGTATCTAGCTTTTAAGTCTTGCTTTGCTTAGTACATATATAAGGCATGTGTAGCGGTGGTAAATACCTGCTTAACCCCAGTGATTCATCATCATTTGTTAAATCTTAGTTTTACTTGCTTTATTTACTTTTCATGCTTTAGTCTAAAAACCAATCAAAATCCAACCTTTTGATATAAGTACCAATTAGTAAAAATAACTAAGTGAAGTGTTGTACGTTTTCCATCTTGTTGCTTGCAACAAGACCGTTGTCTTTTGGGTTCGATCCTAAATCTGTACTATGATAAGGCTTCCATACTCTTATGGGGTTGGAGTTGTTATCTAAGCACCAGTTCTAGGTAAACCTAGGGAAGACATCAATCCTCTCTAGGGTTTTTGGTGATAGAATCCTGGGACTCCCATTGGAAGACTGAAAATCTTTTGGTGTAAGTCCCAGCTCCATCAGTGAATTTTTGAGATGGACATCAGACACTAACTCAAGAGTCGTAAGTCACCTTAATAATCTCCTTTTATGCTTTATCTCCCTCTAAGAAGAGAGAGAAAAGAAAAGAGGATTATTATTTTCATTAACTAACACAAAACCACATAATCTCTTATTCCTTGTCCCAAAAGGTCATAGAAAACTCTAAATTAATATGTCTAATCATTATTTCATTTTAGTGAAATAAAGGCCAAAAAGGCCAAAAGATATGAAAATTAAGGGAAAAGGCCAAAAAGGATATAAAGGAAAGGAAAAACTTCAAAAGGGGTTAAAATGAAAATATTCTCAAGTTTTGGCATGTTACTCTCTTGGTGGCAACTCGACCGATCCACTTCAATTAGAATTGGTCTGTAGAGGGATCAGTCAGTTTTGTAAAATTGAAACTCAACCGACCGATCTCATTCTCAAAATTCATTAAGGATCGCTCGAGTTTGTAACTCGACCGGTGAAGTTCATGTAATGAATTTTACTAAATAAAATTTAAGTGATCAAATATTAGAATTAAGTGTCCCTAATTTTTTTGCATGTTAGTTATAAGGCATATCATCAATACAAATTATTACTAAAATATTCTAAGATGATTTGGAGTGTTTTCCCAAAATGTGCATCTGCATTTCTTTTGACTTAAACTAAACCAAGCTAGGGTTTGAGCGATTTGATCCTTTTTATATACTTAATGCCTAAAATTAATCTCTAATAAACATATTAGGTACATATGAATGGTATGGTTAAGTCATTATCAACATATAGACAATGTATAACACTTAGATCAACAACCTAGTCATCTAAGCGATTGCATATAAAACACACCACTTCAGGATTCTAGATCCATGCAACAGAACTCAAACAATCACGATCATACAATCAATAATATAAATGTAACTGAATCCAATGAGTTGCATTCCTATTTGATTTCCAAAATGGGTTATCATTATGTAGCATTTTGTTTTTCATTTTCACAAAGGGTAATAGAAGATAATCCTATGAGTCATGAGCCTCGAGTTGACCCAGAAGTGATGTGGTACGCGTACATGCATGAAACTATATGGCATACATAATCACCCAAAGTTCTTATGTACAAACATTTATATACATTGCCATATATAAGGATGTACACCAATTTAATAGTGAGAAATGTGGGAGTAGCTTAGTTATATGTATTGGACATCTACTTCAGGATTAACCCATAATATGTTGCATATGTGCAAAAGCTAAAATGAAATGGCTACTCAATTTGAGAACATGTAGTTTGTCGACGTAACTTATGTTTTACTACGCATGATCTTGTGCTATGCACAGGTGCCTTAGTAGACTATAATTAGTAATTTATAGATTTAATTTCAAAAAATAAAAAATCTATGTACAAATAGGACTTCTTATACACACAGGGATCAATATGTAATTTTAAAAAATAATAGAAAACATTGCATCCAACGCTCGCCGTGGGCTTTCCTATATAGTATAGATATGTCCCCTAATATAATATATAATTTAAAAAATTAAAGACAAAAGTGTGGTGTACATGCACATGGACCAACATGTAATTTCAAAAAAATAATGGATAAAATTGCATCCAGCCCTCTTGATGAACTCTCCTATATAGTATAGATGTGTCACCAAATATAATATATAATTTAAAAAATTAAAGATAAAAGTCTGGTGTACACCCACAGGGACCAATAAGTAATTTCAAATAATAATAAAGAAAATTGCATCCAACTCCCTCAACTGGCTCTCCTATATAATATAGATGTGTCTTCTAATATAATATATAATTTAAAAAATTAAAGATAAAAGTGTGGTGGACACACATGGGACAAATATGTAATTTGAAAAAAAAATGAAGAAAACTACATCAATCCCCCTCCACGGGCTTTCCCATATAGTATAGATGTGTCTCGTAATATAATATATAATTTAAAAAATTAAAGACAAAAGTTTGATATACACACATAGGGACAAATATGTAATTTGAAAAAATAATGGATAAAATTACATCCATCCCCCTCCACCGGCTTTCCTATATAATATAGATGTGTCTCCTAATATAATATATAATTTTAAAAATTAAAGACAACAGTGTAGTATACACGCACCAGGACCTATATATAACTTGAAAAACTAATGGAGAAAATTGCATCCAACCCCCTCCATGGGCTTTCCTATATAGTATAGATATTTTTCCTAATATAATATATAATTTAAACAATTAAAAACAAAAATGTGGTGTACACGCACATGGACTAATATGTAATTTAAAAAAAAATGGAGAAAATAAAAAGCTATGTACAAATAGGACTTCTCATACACACAACGGCCAATATATAATTTCAAAAAATAATAGAAAAAATTTCATCCAATGCCCTCCATGATATTTTCTATATAGTATAGATATGTCTCTTAATATAATATATAATTTAAAAAATTAAAGACAAAAGTGTGGCGCACATGCACAAAAACATGTAATTTCAAAAAATAATGGATAAAATTACATCCAACCCTCTTGATGAACTTTCCTATGTAGTATAAATGTGTCTCTTAATATAATATATAATTTAAAAAATTAAAGACAAAAGTTTGGTATACACCCACAGGGACCAAGAAGTAATTTCAAATAATAATAAATAAAATTGCATTCAGCTCCCTCCACAGGCTTTCCTATATAGTATAGATGTGTCTCCTAATATAATATATAATTAAAAAAATTAAAGACAAAAGTGTGGTGGATACGCATAGGGACAAGTATGTAATTTGAAAAAATAATGGAGAAAATTACATCCATCCCCCTCCATGGGCTTTCCTATATAGTATAGATGTGTCTCCTAATATAATATATAATTTAAAAAATTAAAGAGAAAAGTGTGATGTACACGCACATGGACAAATATGTAATTTGAAAAATAATGGAAAAAATTGCATCCAACACCCTCCATCGGCTTTCCTATAAAGTATAGATGTGTCTCCTAATATAATATATAATTTAAAAAATTAAAGACAAAAGTGTAGTGTAAACGCACCGGGATCAGTGGCGGAGCCAGGAATTTCGATCAGGGGGGCACTACACAATGTCATGCTCCAAATATAATCATTTTCTAATGTAAAAAAATTCAAAATCCAATAATCAATGTAAAGTATTTTGAGAACCATACAATGTGCTACTCCACAAGGTGAGGAGAATTTCTCTTACAAAATCTTCGCATGATAGACTAAAATAACTACAATGATAAGAAAAAAGATTTTAGAGCATTGATCATACTATGAATGTCATAAGAAATAAGAAATAACATACACATTAAAGAATTTTATGATTATCATCTTAAAATTGAAAATATTTGATGACTTAACGTTTTTTGAGCGACACTTCACGGCACACTAGTAGGCATAACTACTAACTTCAACCAAGTCTAAACAACAAGGTGAAAATAAAAAAATGATTATTGTATGAAGAACTTTGCGCACTGCTCAAATAAACAACAAACTTCCAACACACAGAGTCTTTCGATGCTACCAGAGGATCAGTTTTATTGCTATAGCACACACCCTTTATTATGGGAGCATCTAGTTGAGAAGGGATATGTATCACATATTGGTGCTACTCCCATAGAAATAAATCGTACATCTATACATTCACCGATTTCTACACAATAGGAAAATACAATTGACACAATAGTTATATAGAACTGAGAGTTAGAACTTTATCGGTCAAACTAAATTTGTTATACTAGAAATAGTAGTATACATATATAATAATGAGAAAATAATTTTACAGATACCATAAATAAAGAAATATTCAAAAGAAAATATTTGTGCTTGGTAATAGTCATAGGTAACTATTATTGATTTGGGAGAAACACAACACAATACATATTGATATTATGCACAATTATGTAATTAGAAACTGAAAAATGGGAAGTTATTTTGTAATATCCCATAGTTGGTCAACAATTAGTCTTTGACTACAAGAATAGATAGTTATTATTACAATTAAAGATACGAGATCAGTTACAGTGAGAATGAGAAAAGGCACACGGAGAAGTCGAAGGACGGGACAACTCGAGGCACGCATATTTAATTGGGGTGGGCACCGACTACTGTAAATTCACGAAGACTGGTTTTTTGTATGTAAAGTACCGTTATTTTGTAAAGATGGGTCGGGCACTTACCTAAGTGTGCCTGAATGTGGCTATGCCACTGACCGGGACCAATATGTAATTTAAAAAAATAATGGAGAAAATTACATTCAGCCCCCTCCATGGGCTTTCCTATATAGTATAGATGTTTCTCCTAACATAATATATAATTTAAACAATTAAAGACAAAAATGTAGTGAACAAATATATGGACCAATATGTAATTTCAAAAAATAATGGAGAAAATTACATCTAGCCCCCACCACAGACTTTTCTATATAGATAGATATGGTATGTTGGATTTATTTATCTTTACAACTCTGCCTAAATTTATTGCCGTAAGAGATATTATAAAGGATTATGTACTGTAATAGTAGTGTCTAAAACAACACTTATTTTTGGGTTAGTCATAACATCGTGTCATATAAATTTAATGCGAGAACATTTTGACGTTGTCAACCGAGTAAATTTCTACCCTGAAAAAAAGAAGCAAATACCTATGTTTCATGCACATTGCTTTTGGTTTCCTCTAAGGGCACGTTTGCTTCACATGATTCAAATAGATTAAGGTGTATCCTGTATTTAGTTAATCTAGGAATCAACATTGTAAGGGATATCAAAATTTTAGAACCGTTGTAGTTTATATTTGGCCAATTAACTGGACGAACATGTTCGATGGAAAGGTAGAAAAAGTTACAGAAGGCAGCGCAACAGCAACATTACGGCATGCTGATTCCGCGGGGTGCCAAGGTAACGTGAATGAAGTAACGCAAACCAAGGAAAGCAGCTAGTGCCAGCTGGCCGAACGAGCAAATAGAGCGGACAAGGAAGGTGGACGACGGCGTCCGGCCATTTTCAAATGGAAACCTGAATCCATCATGTACTGTATACTTGGAAAGTGCTGGATTCATCATCTTTTTCATCTCCACATAAATAAATGTAAAATCTTTGCTGCTGGATGATTAAATACAATCCAATACAAAGTAATATTTATGTATGTAAACAACCGTGATTGACAATAATTAATTATTATACGCATGCATGCATAACTAAATTGCCCGTGTGGATAACTAGAAAAGGACATCGGTGATGGTTATATATATACACGGATCCAGTTTGGTTGGTGATCGATCAATTTTGATCAACAAAGGGGAAAGACAAAAAATAAATGTAAACAGTTCCGAACCAATTAGAGACGCCGGGTCAATCTATCCGTTCTAAAACAATTAGACGCCGGATCGTTCTGGCACCACGTCGCATTGGCGCGGCTAATCGACAGTCACCTATATAACCAATATAATTTTCAAGTCTTCGAAGTTCGAACAAGTAGCGCGCTAGTCGCCCTCACGAGATCTTGGCCATTTTTGGCTATAATAGGATTTTGTGCCATTTTTGGTTTCAGGATTAGGGTGTAGGGTGGATGAGGGTGAGAGAAAACCCCTTATGCCATTGGCGAAGGTGACATGAGCATGCCGGTGTCAAA